>OX454319.1:18699201-21199201 GCA_949715965.1 Dysmachus trigonus
AAGATTTTTTTTGACTCAAAAAATCGTTTCCTATTTTTAATATATTTAAGGAGGCTCACTATAAACTAAATCAGGATTAAGACTAAGTCTATTGGTACAAGACCAAGACCAATACTCAGACTATCATAACCTTGGTATTGTTTTGCTCAGCACTAATCATAATAATATTTAGACCCTTAGTTTGTTCAAAATATAATACAGGGTGCTTATTTTGCATAATAAACCCTTCTTGGCTGCACGGAAAACAGGGTTTATAATAGAATTCGATGAAAATTAAAGAAATTTTATTATACATAAATAATAAATAAATCCATTCTAGCTTTAAACTGAAAAAAATTGTTTTACAAGTTTACTGAATATAAAAAAAATTTTATAAAAAAAAAGACATTTCTAATGAGGACGTATGAGATGACAGCGAAGAAGAAGAAAAATAAAGTTTAAATGCTGTTATAGAATTTGAGGATATTTAAACAGAACTTCATTTTGTTTAAATCCATAATAAAGCATTGTTGTTTCATAATTAACCATAACACTATTTTATTTTTAATCAATATAATATATATATAATAAATATATATAATAACTAGATATATAATTATTATATATAATCAGATCAGATTGTGGATTTTACCTACCAAGGATATCACGTAAAAAAAAGCGTCAATCACTCTATTTCGAAGGTGATGTAGAAAAGAGTGCGTATTGTGAAATAAATGAGTTTTACACTTTTGTAAGGTACTAGTTCCCTCAAAATTTTCCAAAAAATCGATTTTAGTTTTTTTGCATTCCAAATACCTTCAGAAATCATCTGCTAAATTTTTACAAAGAAATTCGAAAAAATCGTAAAAATCGAAGAGCTACAGCAGTTTTAGTGCGCGCGCATTTTTGAATATACACACATAAATATATCGTAAAAAAACTTTAAACGCGTTTTTCTCGAAACGACATTTTTCAAAACGGCGGACACTCAATCTCCGGATTGGCTGAACCGATTTGAATAAACCTTGCAGCGTTGTTAAGGTCTATTGTAGGGCAATTCACCAGAAAATTCCGAAGAAGTTGATAAAAAACATATTTGCAAACCGAACAAAGCGAAGAAAAATGCGATTTTTTCAAATTTTTTTTTTCAAACATCCGCCATTTTTTTTTACCGATTTTCTTTACTAATTGTGGTGAATTACCTTATAAATCTTCCTTTTAACATGCTTTTTTGTTTTTTTTTCGGACTTGTCGTTTCTGAGATTGAGTGTCCGCCATGGAACCCTCTTTTTTTGGACTGCACATTTTTGATATATATAATAAAGTACTAAAAAATATATATTATATAAAACTATATATATAATAAAGTACTAAAAAAAGAAAAACAATTTTTTCTGTCAACTTCAAGACTTAAATATTCAAATAAAAAACGATGTAGTTAGATTTATAATAAAGGAGCTTAAAGAAAAAATAAAGTTTAAATGGCTATTTATTTTTATTCTACAGGGAACTAGTACCTTAAATCACGATAATTCACGAATAATCATTTATACGAAAAAATGTGTAGAAATCTTTTTTGTAGAGAATCGCATGCTCTATAAATTTTATATCAACTATTTTTACAAAATATATGAGCCAACATCTAAAGATATTTTAAGAATATTGGCAAGTTGCTAATCAGAATATACATAGAATTACATATTGGCTTTTGTAGAGAGCGATCAAATTAATTTTATAACTATATTCTCATAAAATTATTTATTAAATTAAAAGCACTGGAATTAGTTCAATAGCTCCAGTTTATGCATTAACCCCTAATTTATTTTATGTTTATTAATTCTGAAAGTAGTGCACTATTCACCGATTTTCAGTGTTATAATACCAAATTCAAAATTCGTAGAAAAAATTCAGAACAATTGCAGATTTTCTTACCATAGGAAAAACGAATAGTTGTAGTCGCGCTAAATTATTTGGACCTTTCTGATAAACTAATGGCATTAATGCTAATTTTCCAGGTTCATTATATCTACATACCAATTAATTTTGGTACAATGTCTGCTGAAAATTTATAACAAAATGAACATAAATACACTCTAAAAACTAAATGTAAATTCACACTGATCTTAAGAGCAATTTTACATTTTTTTTCTGTGTAAAAATTTAATACGATCGTAAAAGTACACATTTTTGGTGTAATTAAGAAAAAAAGTGTGAAATTACACAATTTTAAAGCTTTGGGTGTGATCTTCACTCAACTTAGTAAACATCCACATTAATATGTAAAAGTATGTACGTCAAATTGACGTAAATCTGGGACCTATATTCTATCATTCAAACAAAATGAATGCACAATCACTTTGTGGAGGTATTATGTAAAGTTAATACGTGCTATCGAAAATATTTTGTTTGAAGGGTGTTCCATTAAAAGTGGGGGCTTTAAAAAATGAAATATGTATATGTAATCATTGTACTAATTTTCATTAAAATTCGTCAAAATCGAGACATTCTGGACGCCATATTGGGTCCGCCATCTTGCATTTGGAAATTTTGCTAATATTCAAAATTAGTGGCCTCAGAATATATTATTGTACTAATTTTCATTAAAATCCGTTGAAATCGAAAAATCTTGGTCGCCATATTGGATCCGCCATCTTGGATTTCTGAATTTTGATATTATTCAAAATCAGTGACCTCAAAACAATCATTGTACTAATTTTTATTAAAGTCCCTTGAAATAGAGAAATCTTGGTAGCCATATTGGATCCGCCATCTTGAATTTCTAAAATTTTTACAGTGGATTTGAAATCAGCATTCCGCAAAACCCCCATGTACAAATTTTCATGAAACTCACATCAAATTTAAAATTTTCAGCCGCCATCCGCAATTTTGAAACCCTATGTATTATCAAAAAAAAAAATATGCCTATATGTTAAGTTGGAATATGTACTACCTTCGGACAAAAAATGAAAAATATCGATACAAGCGTTTAGGCGTGATTGGCAAAACACTCAAACAAACAAACAAACTTTCATTTTTATGTATATATAGGGATAATCTTATTTCTACTACTTCCTTAATTTTATCCCATTCATTAGAGATAACGTCCTTGCCCCTAAACTGTATTGTAAAAATACTATATTCAAAGGTGTATTCATTTAATCCGACAAATTTACATCTGCTATGTGTAAATTCACTTAATTTAAGGCAGTAAACAATACACATTTATTATGCAAACTTCACATCTATGTGTAATTTTCCGCATATATGTGTAATACTTTTACACAAGAAAAGTTTATATTTGAACAAACATTTCGTAATTTTTTTTTAAGTTTAATTTTGCTACTACGACGGAAGGTATTCAATTTCTTCCAACTCTAATGAGAGATATTTTGAACCAATGGCATAGCCAGAAATGTTTTTCAGAAGAGGCCCATTTTATCTATTTCCCAGGGGAAGGCCCGAGGTATTAATTTGGTCCTACTGTTTTGTTTATGCCTACTCATAACGAAATGAACGAAATGACTGAACGTTCTAATGGAAATCTCAGATATCCAAATAATGTATACCTATTTGCGCACTAGAGGAGAGGACAACACCCGATAGTGGCTTGTACGGTAATTTAAAGAGATAGTCCAGAATATTATTTCCTTAATATGACTACTTAACGTAATTTCTAATAATTGCTAAGATGTACTGTGGTGCAACCAATATGTTTGTTGATTCCACTTGTTGCTTCACTATGTTGAACTACGATTTTTTTTCCGTCGATTAAATTTCGAAACCTAAATTTCAAAAATAAATACTCAACCTGCTAAAATTTCAAGTTTTGAGACTATACTTACTATTTTTTTTTTTTTGAAAATTTAAATTTTTTTATATTAGTTTATTTACCTAAAAAGCCATAACAAATTTCCTAAATGTTTTTTCCTGTCATTTTTCTGCTTCAAATTAGGCTCATTTAAAGTTTCCCATTCTAAACGGGCTGAAATTTTCTTTATCTTTCAGTACTAATTAAAAGTAGCTTCCTAGATTGAAACAATAATAATTTAATTTCACTTTCAAGAAGTTCTGGACATTTAATAAAACTTTGAATAAACACGGAAGCTGCGCCATTCTTCGTACACAATGTTTCTTTATCATAATTCCTGATGACTTGAATCTTTTCAGGTATCTGAAGATTTTTTAGATAACTTTCATGTAAATCGGTCGAACTTTAATGGTATCAGACCATTAAAATATTAACATTTCCTGCTTTATACTCCACAGTCGGATTAAATGGAAGAATGGGTGAATGCTTTATTAATTAATTCGGTTATCCAACGTCAGCACAATTATATTTCAAGATCATCGTTTCTACTTTAAATTACTTGAAGAAATTCATTAAAATTAATTGCTGTTATCGATCGAGTTTTCCTTTTTCGTTTTTTTGTTTAATTAAATAAAACCCTATTTAACTTCCATCATCAAAGTTCAACGAATAACAGATATTGTTTCAAGTAGCCTTGCAGCTAAATAACAACTTAATCAATTTAATCAGTGATAGTGAAGGATATAACGAGCTAATGAATTGGAAATTATTACCAGGACATAGTATGAACCAGAGATATTAATTGACATAATGAACTCCGCCATAAACCGAATTATTAAGTGATTTACTCTGGGGGAGATAATAATTGCTTTACTTGAAAGTTTTAAGAGGTGGATAGACAACTAAATAAAACTATTGGCCAACGTGGAGCTTGCAAGCAACTGGTAATTGACCATGAAGCGAGATTTTAATGTCGGATGTATGTCAGAAATTTTGCAGATATTTAATAGAGTACAATGAGATTAATTACGATTTTGTGGTCTATCTTGTTATTTATTAACTATGCATACTAAGAGTTGGATCCCCTGAAATGGTTAACATGAAATCATCAAGTATTTTTAATTTTTAATTCAGTTTATATGTACTTCAAACATATGTGTCTTTATCATTAATCCCAACCGAAACAATGCAATTTCCAAACTAATTTAAAGCAATTCAAAAACATAAGAGGACTCTTCATTAAAATTCTCAAATAGACTCATTAATATTCATTTCAAATATGCTTTATACAGCAAATGAATTGAGACAATCAAAATGTTCCATTTAAATAAATTTGAGTTATGAATGATGACGATGATATATTACCTCAAATAAGTACGAACTAAGCGAACTCCGAAGTATAAATCAGATGTAATTGAGAACAAAATTTATGATTTTTGTCGACTTTCTCAAAATTCTTTAGAGTGGACAAGCCGCGTTTTGATTGTCATCAACTAATATGACATAAACTTTCTTATTTATTACTACATATACATTATTTAAACTTGCTTTTTGTGTACATTTTATTTTAACCCTTATTATCCCAATTCGTCTGTTTTTGTCCGTCAAATTTAAGCTCAGACAACTTTGTTATTTGTTTTTAGAAAGTTTTGAAAATTCGTACCCGAGTATTTTCAATAGTGCTCTTTCAGAATATCACCTGAAAATTCCTATTGTATTTTTGAATTTAAAAAAATATATACCGATTTCTGAGTTCAATTTTATAGAAAATTGATATTTTCGGTATGAAAGAAATTTTTGGGAAAAACCAAAACTACAAAACTCCGGCTCAAAATGACCAATTAATAAAGTTATTAAACCCGGAGGTAAGGTTTTTATCATTAAGGGGTTCTAAACTACCCCCAAAAGCAACATGTGTACGCTAATTAGCTATCTTATGAATTTTCCTGAAAAAAATTGATTTTGGCTTTCGAAAACAGGTGAAAATGGGAAAAAATAAAATAGGCAGGATAAGAACCTTAATTTTTTCGTTATATAAGGTCAAATTTCATGACCTCCTCAAGAAAAGGCCTAAAAGGGGTAAATTTTTTTTTTTTTTTTCTAAACTCTGTCTTGAGAACTTAAGAGTTGTGAATAAATTAAATTCTTAAAATAAATAAGAGTGCAACTTATGGTCTTAGATACTAGTGTCAATATTTATGACAGAGTGAAAAAGAGTTCCCACCCCTCACCCCTGTTTGGTTGTTATAAGGGATGAAAACCGGAAGATACGCGGTATTTTTGGGAAGGAAAGAGCATTCATAAGGATAGATAAACCTAAAATAATTGGACAAGTGCGAGTTAGGCTTTGCTAATTTTGTAATCTATAATTTTTACCCACCATAATATCAATTAAAAAATTTCAAGAGTTAATAACATTTTTCAAAAATTTAATTAATTTTTAAAAGCGAAACTCGTAGCAGTTTTGGAGTTATAGTCTTCGAAATGGGCACATGTACCCTTGATGGTCGAGCGCGTTGCAGGTTAAGTCGAGCGTCAATCGCGCGTGCCTGCTCTTCAATCCCATCCTTTCTCTTTTTCGTTGTGTGAAGTTTGTTAAAGCGTTTTTCTCAAAACAGCATTTTCAAAAATCGGGTAAGCGTAAACTCGAAAAGTACATCATCAATCAGGATTAAATTTTGTTGGTGTACTTTAAAAATTTGAAAGAAATAGTATGGTATGAAAAAAATAAAGCGAGAATGTTTTGAAATATTATAGCTCTTGTAAATGATACACCACTCGACTAAGTAAAAATGTTTTTTAACACATTTTCTCCTTAACCTGTTAACTGATTAGTTTTTCTTAGAAAGCTCGATATGTGCTGAATTCATTTCAAGCAAAGACGCGTATTTACGACATAAGTAAAGTAAATTACTATGCGTTATAAAAGTTGAAAAAGTGTAATATTTTTAAATTGGGTTTGATTCAACATTAAATGTAGTTTTATAATTACAAACTGATTTATGCAAAAATATGAAACTTTTGAAATTGACGCATATATACGACATAATCAGTTAACAGGTTAATAACGAGATACCTTTTATTCTCGGATTAGGTGTCAGAAAGCAATCAATAAAAAATTGCCCATGCTCCGACTGTAGCTATCAAATTTTAAAACAATTTAACTTTCCAACATGTTGTATTTTAACTTGTTTTTCACTCTCATCTCCTGCCATTTTTATTCGTTTACCTTATTTTGTGTTGCAACTAGTGTTGACACTTCTTATTACATTCATGTACATTGCACAAAAGGACGACTATATTAGCTTAAGTTCAATGCAAGGGCACTTTTAATTAAAAATCGAAAGGGGAGAACTTGATAGTGTCACACTTTCAGGAATCGCCTTAATTATCCCAGGAAACATGACGACAAGTATTTCGAAAACCCTTTCATCCGTATAAACGTCGCCGCTACTGCCAATCAGTGGAGTGCTGCACTAATTGTTTAAACACAGCAGCGGTACATTGTACTTTGCCATGTGAGTGCACTTTCCGTCGGTCGAACAACTTAATCAAGAGATGCAGTCTGCAGACGCACACTGCAAGCTTCCACAGCTTTTAAACGCCTTTGTTTCTTCCGTATGGCAGCGGCTACAAGATTAATATCGATTGACCACATCGCATCATACATGCACACTCGCACCTTGGACCCAGCATCCTCTGGACCCGGACTCGGACTCGGAGCGCCCCGGTTTGCTTTTAGAACGTCCAGCAACAGAATTCAGATTCTAAACATCGCCTCCTGTGGGTAAACAAATTACAGCCCTGAATAAACATAATCCGCTGGGATCGGTGCCCGAAATTTCGAGTTAAAAATATTTTTATATTTGCGTCCGGAAGATTGAAATGTTTTTGCCGAAATTAAAGTTGAAACATAAACTGACGGCGTCATTCCATATCTGACCGCAATAACGCCCGCCAGATAGAAGTTATTACGGTTGAGAATATGTTTGAAGAAAGTTAGCCTAAATGTGTGCAGACTGATGAAGATATGTTTTTACATAAAATGGCAAATCCACGGAGAGCCAAAGGGAAATTTCAGAGATGTACGATAACGAATAAACATACTAAGAAAATGTTGAAATCTCTAATAAGTTATTTGAGAAATACACTTATAACTCCATTGTGGGTTTTTTTTTTAAATGAAATGTGCAAATTATCAAGGGATTCCGGTTGTTCTACTTAAAAGGCTTATCTCGTTTCCAGAACAAAAGATTCTTCAAGTTTATGATGTTAAGAACATGCCAAAAGTTTTAAGTCGAAATTCGTACAAAACATACTTTATATACATTTGTAAATTGTTCTCTCCCAAAATCATAATTTCCAACTGGTTGGGCATAAATACGTAACTTTAAGGGTATAGAAATCTTAACTTCAAGAAGCTGCAGTTTTTTCAGACCTATATTAAATGTATGTATTTTAGACAATGTAAACATTCATTACCCGCTGAATATATTAATATTTATATCAATATCGAACTTTTATTTTAAATTTTCCATTTCATTTTTGTATATAAACTCCTACAAAAATAAATAAAATTTTTAAACAAAAATTAAAAAATTAAACATTTCACAGAATTGAAATTTTATTTTCATATTCATCAAATTTGAGTCAAATTTCTTAATATCGATCTCAAAGTAATTTCAAAAGTTAAATCAACTTCACTACTTTTACGCAGTTTTGTTCGTTTATATGTAGAAATGCAACTAAAATTTGCTACGCCTAAATATTTACCAATAAATTCAATTTATCAAGTTACAAATCGAAACAGAAAAGTAGTTCGGTTGTGTTTAATTTTTATATAATTTTTCTTGTATAGCATTTATATCTGAAAGCTAAAATCAAACAGCTTGATGTTTGGCTCAACAACAGAAACGTTAATGTAAAATATATTATATAATCTTCATTGATTGAAACAAACCGATATTTAAAATGCCCTATATTTGTATTCAGAATTTTTTGTGGAAGACAAGCTTTAGAATGCCCGAAAAATTTAAAAATGCTAAAATCAAAATTGTCGGCTGCAAAGAGTTAAAGAAACATCACAAAGTTCAAAATTGTACGCTAAATAGCATTTTTAGAATTCTACATAAGTCCGTCTTTAGGATTATTTTTTTCAGATTAAATTAACGAAATTTAGGTTAGATGGTTTTTATTTAAGGGGTTATATACAGTCAGGATTTTCAGAAAATCGGTTTTTTTTACTATATGTATTAGGGTGCTTTTTTTTCGTGACTATTTTTTTTTTCATTCCCACCTCGAAATTTTGTGGCAAATACCTAAACAAAAATTCCCTGAAAATTGGAGCCCTTAATATTAATATTAAGTACTAGACCAAGGTGTATAAAGATTTTCCATATAAAATACACGTAAACTTTGATTTTTTTTTTCTTCAAAACTCTACAGCTCAGAGGCATTTTATGGTATAATCTTGGTCGATGGTAGGATTTCTTCAGAATTGAGTGCTCTATAAAAGTGTCCATTGCGGTGTAACCCTAACTCCCACCAGCGAGGTACTACGGGTTACTAACCCCAATATTTCTATGAAATTCTCGCTTTTTGCCCCTATCTCGTAAACAACAAAAGGTACAGAAAAAGTGAATATAACAAACTTGTAGGAAATTCAATTTCCTACAAAAAAGTTCTGAACACCAAATTGCTAACATCGATATTTCTTGAGATATTGGGCTTTGAAGTTGAGGTAGTGTGGAATTTTCATGGATTATTGAGCTAAATTGTAGAAACACTACCTCAACCTCCAAGCCCAATATCTCAAGAAATATTGATGAATTTCGTGGAAAAATTGGGGTTGGTGACCCGTACTACCTCGCTGGTGGGAGTTAGGGTTACACCGCAATGGACACTTTTGTAGAGTATTCAATTCTGAAGAAATCCTACCATTGACCAAGACTATACCATAAAATGCCTCTGAGCTGTAGAGTTTTGAAGAAAAAAAAATCAAAGTTTACGTGTATTTTATACGGGAAATCTTTATAGGCCTTGGTCAAGCACTTAAAATTAATATTAAGGGCTCCAATTTTCAGGGAATTTTTGTTTAGGTATTTGCCACAAAATTTCGAGGTGGGACTGAAAAAAAAAAAAATTGTCGCGAAAAAAAGCACCCTAATATGTATGGTGGTTTTGAAACTTAAAACGTGTTTTTCTCAAAACTATGTTTACAATGTCTCGGAAACGGCTGAACTGATCAGTTGCAAATTTTAACACAAGCTTTTTAAGTATATTTGCTATTAACTAATAGAAGGTGTTTTTCTCACCGATAAATATTTTCCATTTTATAAACAATTTAAAGCCAACATTTTTGTTAAAAATCGATTTTTTTTAAAGATATCGCCATTTTGTCAAAAATTTTTATTTTGCTTATTACTTCGATTAATTATAAGATAAAACAATATATTAACGAAATATTTTTGTTTTTTTCATTTTGGATGATCCAGTCCAGAGATATCGTGCTTACCGCAAAACGCCTTTTTTTAGAGTTGTTCCCGGAGATCAGATGTAGCAGATTTTAAAATAATTATTTTTACAAATAAAATTAAATACTCACAAGAGTTACCATAATATGTGCACAAATTTTTACATTAATAACTTAAAAGGTCATCTCAAGACAAATTCTTGAAAAATCGACTTTTTTAGGCCAAGCAAAGGTTAGAATCAAATAATTTTGTTATTTATTTCTTTATAACTTTCGATATTGACATTTTAAAAGTGAAAAGTTTGCTGAATTGAACTTTGCCAGGCTACAAACAAGAAATTTTATTTAAAAAGTAAACCCTTTTCTTCAAAATTACAAAGTAATAAATAAATTAATTTAATACTCTCAGAAATCTTCTGCTGCATGCGCATCAAGAACGTGATGTATCTTTATACCTACCTATATTTACCATAGAAACTCAATGAAAACTCTTGAGTGTCACCTAAACATAGGTCGACAATTTTCCTGAATTCCTACTAAATCTAGTGAATCTACTGAATGTCAAACAAAGTGTGAGCTCTGAGGTACAAAGCGCCCGGAATAGCAGGAATAAATGTATCAGCATTGCAGTTCAAGTTTCGATGTGACAAATCGGATGCAAGCGAGGAATGGAAACGACACCTGATATTATACATATTACCTATAATTTCCGGTGAAGAATTTGAGAAATCCACTTTTATAACTTCAAATAGAATTGCATTTAAAGAAATCTTACATGCAATATTGCGCAGGAAATGGAACAGGAAACTGATTTTAAAATAGAATTTTTCATATCCAATACAAGAGACTTTTTAGAAGTTAAAAGAATTAAACTCTCCTATTTAAATTCTTGAAAAGATTAATAATAATTATAATTTTAGCCCTAGAACAGCCGAAGAAATTTCTTGGGTGTTTCTCACCAAATTCCGAAATTTCAGTTTGGGTTACATGTAAATTTTTTGTGTTCAGAAAATCATTTTTTATAGCACAAATCCAAAGTTTTACTATGTGAGGTTTTTTTGAGAGTAATGGTCTTCGTAATTTTTGTTCATAACATTATAAAAAATAGGTTTAAAAAAACTACAAAATGAGGGAACTTCTTTCGTCGTGCCATTTTTATCGCTCGAGATATCCATTTAAAATTAAAAGTCATACAATACCCCTTATCGTCATATACGTTCAGTGAGGTAATGATACAGAGAAATGTAATATTTAAATAATTTTAACCAAATGACTTCTTGCAAAAACGTGCGGCGAAGTTGAACCAGAAATCGCCATATTGACATATTAACAGTGTTGCTAGGTTCCAAAAACTGAAGGTTGCGTTCAAAAATGTCGTTCGATACGATCATAAATTGAATATTCGTAACACAGTGAGGGAATGATTTTATTTTAAAAGACGGATAATTAAAATCCTTTTATGATTAGTGTATTTGTCGTAGCGTAAAAAAAAAATCTGAAATACAAAAACACTATCTTTCGAATATTTTAGCAATATTTAATTAATAAGAACATTGCTTTATTTGAGAAAGGCAGCTTTTTTATCAATTAACTCGGACTGAAGGGACAACGTGAGGGAATGATTTTCATGACATTAAATTTAACATAACTTTTTTTTTTTATTGAATGACGTCTCGTTTTTTGAAATAATAGTAATATATAGTTATCTTGCTTTGAATAAAAATATTACATCAACAATAAGTGCATGTGACTCAGCACTAATAGCTCGGGACTTTCGGAATTTGGTAAGAAATACCCTCTTATTTTTTTAAAATTGTCGGTTTTCTCAAAATTGTATGCATTAAATAGATTATATATAATTTAATATAATTAAAGTAAACTAATTGTGAAATTAGTAAAACCGCATCGGGGTCTTTTTTTTTTGAGTATAATAATCAAACATTTTACGTTCAGCTCGACACCTAGTGCAGCTCTCAACGTAATGCTTAATTAGCAAACCTTGGACTTCGTAATCCTTCTATAAAAAATATTCATAAACCCATTGTTTAGTCTTTATACCTTGATGAGTTATTAAAATTTATGATATTTCATGTTGTACGAACTCCAGTGTATTATGTTTGCACAACACTATTCATTTCATTTTATTGTGAACATTTCCAATGGTATAGTGAAAACTGAACTCTTTAAAACAGCTGTCTTAATTACTCCATTTAATATGCTTTTTAATATTCTAGGAAGTTCTTTGCTAAAAATAGTTCATTCTCATGTGCAATAACTTTACCATCGCCACAATTTATTTGGTGGCAACTTCTGCTCAGTTGGCGAGATTAATTTCCCATAGACATGTACCCACCCATTCAGGTTAAGCACCCACTTAACGAACTCTTTCGAAACCAGATAAAGTTCTCACTTTCGGAAATGAGAAAACTTGGGAACAAAACGTCTGCCTCGTCAAGCTGCACCTTTGTGTCTAATTGCAGCGAACATATCCTCGTCTTTTGGCGGAGTAGTTCTGCACGAGCATCCGAATAAGACTTCATTAGTAAGAGAATTGTTCTGATGTATTCTATTATGAAATATATACTGCTCGTTTTGGAAGTAATTATGACAGCTCGTTTATTTCTTATAACTTGACACAATGTTGAAAGATAATTGCAATAGCTGCAATCAAAGTAATACAGTGGTTGCATCAAAACATATCTATTGCACCCATTACATGAACACTTGTTGGTTTTGTTGTATGCAGTATAGGCAAATTTCTATGTTAAATATTTCTAAGTCGACTGTTCGACTTTGAATTCGATTAGGAGAAAGGAGTGCGCCAAAGAAAAAAGGACGCAGACAATCTACAGAACTTTCACCAAACACAAAAAAGAAAATAAGAGAGCTTACGAAAGATAAGCGGTGTGTTGGAACTCGCTCTACAACAAAGGTGCTAAATGTATCGGACAGCTGTCATGAAAAGGTGAGAAGGAAAATTAACAGGACTGCCATCAAGGACTACATGAGAAGCCATCTCTAGGGTAGTCAAAATGTGTGTCGAACAGAGAAAACCATCAGGGCGACGATTAATTAATCCAAACAATGGCTTTGTATGGTTTGATTGTCCTGAAAACTCACCGGACCTTAATCCGATTGAGCACTTGTGGATTCGACTTCAAAACTCAGTATTTAGGCATCCAAGACCAAGAACAGAATAAGCCTAGTTATAATAACAGAATTACAGAAGAGTGGAATTCAATTACGCCCAATGTTCTCTTCCGTCATTGTAATATTTTCATGAATCGAATTAAGCAATGTTTAGAAAAGGCAACCTACACGGCAAATATTAATTAGATTAAATCTCAACATCTTAAAGAAGTGAAAAATATATGTTTAATTGCGTTATTTCGATAAATAAACTTTCCGTCCACCCTATATTTATTTTGAGATTAGATACCTGTTGGTAAAAACAAGATTTTCTCCTTCTGATAAGAAAAAAAAGGATTTATTTTAATTTTATATTTTTGGAAATATATATTTTGCTATTGAGGACTATTTAAGTAGTTTTCAAATAGTCCGCAAAATCCTTTTTCTCCATGACTATTTTGTTTTAAGGGCTAAAAGGAAATTATTTTTCATGTTATTGCCAAGTTGATTGTTCTTTTTTTGGAACTTCGATCCTATAAATAATTGTCCTAAAAGCTAGGAAGCAATAAAAAGGTCACAAATGTGAAATAAATGGCAAAAATCACTAAAAATCTTCTCTAGAAGATGCGAGTGGAATTAAATTACTCTTTTTATGGACTTGTATACCCATGATTGTATGATTGGAGACTATTTGCATTACCAAAATGAGTTTTCAATACTAAATATTTTTTTAAATGCCCTGAAAATGTCAAAATTCGCTAAAAAATCAGTAGTATATTTTTCAACAAAGTAAACTAAACAAAACTAACAACTAACAAAATTGGCTCAGAAATAATGAAAAATATTTAAAAAAAAAAAAAAAAAGCATTCCGCATGTTTTATGAGCAGGTTAACTAAGTCCATGAATATTTTCTGATTTTTTTATTAATTAGAATCCCTGAAAAAAGTAAAATGGAAAAAAAACACGAATTTAATAGGTGGAGGGAAAGGTGGGGCAGCAATAACATGATGAATAATTTTATTTTTAATCCTTATATACATATATGTATATAAAAATGAAAGTTTGTTTGTTTGTGTGTTGCGCAATCACGCCTAAACGCTTGCATCGATATTTTTCATTTTTTGTCCAAAGGTAGTACATATTCCAACTTAATATATAGGCTAATTTTTTTTCGGATAATATATAGAGTTTCAAAATGGCGGATCCAAGATAACGGCAGAAAATTTTAAATTTGAAGCGATTTTCATGAAAATTGGTAAATAGGGGTTTTGTGAAATGCTGATTTCAAATCCGCTGTCCAAATTTAGAAATTCAAGATGGCGGATCCAATATGGCGACATAGTACAATGATTATCTTGAGGTCACTGATTTTGAATGTTATCAAAATTTATAAATCCAAGGTGGCGGACCCAATTTGGCGACCAATTTTTCTCGATTTCAACGGATTTTAATGAAAATGAGTATAAATGTTTATTCTGAGGCTACTATATTCGAATATTAGCAAAATTTGTAAATCCAAGATGGCCGACCCAACATGACGTCCAGAATGTCTCGATTTTGACGGACTTTAATGAAAATTGGTACAACGATTATTCTGAGGCAACAAATTTCAAATATTATCAAAATTTGTAAATCCAAGATGGCATCCAATACGAAACCAAATATCTCGATTTCAACGGACTGTAATTAGTACAGCGATTATTCTGAGGCCACTAATTTCGAATATTAGCAAAATCCCTAAATTCAAGAAGGCGGATCCAATATGGCGACCAACATTTTCTCGATTTCAATGGATTTTAATTAAAATTGGTACAATGCTTATTTTAAGGCCACTAATTTTGAATATTATTAAGGTTTGGATATTAAAGATGGCGGATCAATAAAGAGGTTTTCGGGTTGAAGCAATTTCGAGGATATAAACTTGGACATTTGAGAAGTGTTTAATTAGTAAGTATTTCCCCAACGCCGGGTGAAACCGGGTAACCCAGCTAGTCTTTAAAATAAATTAGTCATGGAGGAAAAGGAATTTTGCGGATGAGGACACTTCGACTATCTTAATGCCTTTTCACCAAGATTTTCTAAAAAGGTGAATATTATTGAGTCAATGGCGAAAAATGAAATATTGTAGCAAAAGGAAATCTGTATCAAATATATCTATAGTACTTCATAATATGGGTTCGAGAACTGATCCTTGGGGACATACATGTGTTGTGATTTCACATCTTTCAACATTATCCGATTCTACATAGACTTTAAAATATCTATCGTTGGGAAGGCACAGGGTGAATTGTGGGTCTGTTAACACTTTGTGGGCGCCATGGTGTCGGGAAATAAAACAGGTTAATACCTAAAGGCGAGGTTATCAGCAATTTCAAGGCAATACATTAGGACATGCTTGAGTGAAAAATCTCAAAAACTGATCGAAGCGTTCATAAGTTATGCGCATTTACAATAGTGCCTCCCTATATATTTTGAGAAGTGAAGGGATCAATCGATTAATTATACAATAGCTTTTGAATTTTAAGGGTTTAAATTCTGCCTCAAAAGGGTGTTAAAGTATTTCGTTAAATGGCGGCGAATTTGTACATTTGCACGTACCAGTCGCTGAGACAGATCAGGTATGCAAATTTTGAAACAACCCAAGCCATTCGGGCAATTAGTTTTCCTGTCTTTGCAGACATTCAAATTGAGATCCTCTTCAGAATGAAGTCGTTCGCTCCATTATGTGACGCCGAAAGCCCTCCCCAGAGGGCGGGTGGATTCTGTGCTTAGGCCCTCTGCCGGATTATGGGAAATGTTCCCGCAAAACATTTTTTCCCGCCCGATGAATATTTTCCCGTCAGCCGTCAGGGCGATTTGAAGGGAATTGTCGAGCAGTTGGGGATGAGTTGGAGCTTCCCGGTTCTTCTATGGGACCCTATAAAGGAGCCCTACATCGTTGCGATGTGCTCCTTTGGAAGGACGAGGTGGAGAAATTGATAAATTCTCTGTTGAGGGGCATTCGTGATGTTCACAGTTCATTTGCTATAATTCTGTTTAAGTCATGGTGGTGATGTTGTGACACATGATAGGCACGTCTTTAAAATAACCCCGGGAATCATTCCGAGACAAAAGTATCTTTTCGCACGTGCACAGCCTCACCAAGTCGGTGAGATACACATATAGATACAATTGTGGAAAAGGAAATTTCATTGTGGCGTTGAAGCGCCACCGTCGTCGCCCCCTTTCACCCCATTAGCAATCAAATTATTTGCATTTTCCACAATAACCACACCATTCCTGCCGCGGGGTGGCATCTTAGGAGTAATTTGAATAAAAATTGAGTCCCATTATTCGATATAAGGGTCATTCTAAGTTAAGAGGTATTAAGTTATTAGGAGAGGCGGCACGACAAAAATAATAGAATTTTAATATGATTGCAGTATGTTTTTATCGAAACACTTATTATCTTCATATGCGAAAAGCAGCCAGTCAATTTATTTATTTTTTATTATTTTATAACTGACCAGGGGAGATACTAGATACAGGGGAGAGACAAGACGTACAGGGTAGAATACTTTATGAACAGGGGAGAGATATTTATGTTATTTTATGAAACAAATCACAGTAGTAGTTTAAGGATCAACTTTATTTTTATTGTTAATTAATAATAATCAGACGTTTTATTGTACAACAGCCATCAGTAATTATAAAAGTAACTTAAAAACTTAAATTCTTATTTGAGTATGCAAAATACAAATGGGCCCATATAGCTGGAGGTGAGTGCGACAAATTTTTGGACAAAGTGCAGAAACATGTGCCTTTTATGTCTTGTCCAACTTCTTTGGTATAAACTATAACTGTGTGCATACTGATTTGTTGCCTTGAACCCCCGAAATGGAAGGACTGCACTTCTTCAGAATATTTGGTAAAATAGTTTTCGCTGAAGTCCATGCGTATGATAGCATCTTGTACTGACTGAATTATGAACAACAGTACATTCAAGTCTCCTATAACGAGATTGATTCGTACCGCGTTGTTCGGAAACCGCGCTATGAGAGACTTCAAATTAATTCAAATCAGGATATGCGTTCTATGGAACCGCGTTTTGAGAAACATAGAAATACGCTAAATCAGAATAATCTATACCGTGTTATATGGAAACCACTGCCGCGTTTTATGGAAACTGCGTTGTAAGAAACTCAGAATTAATACAAATTAAATGATTTGTACCGCGTTATATGGAATCTCAGAAATAAATAAATTCTATATAAATCAGACCTATATAAAAACTGCATTCTCAAAGTAACAAGTTGTGGCTGATACGGTTAATAAATGAAATTTTATAATAGAAATGACAATGAATATGTAGATTTTTACATATTTAAATTTTGGTTTAATGAATACTAGAATTGTTAAACAGGGGAATACACCACAAATGTTAACTATGTACATACAAAAATTTAACACATCGAATAAGTGTTTCCATAGATAAATTTTTCAAACCATTTGAGTTGTTGGAATGTTCTTGTATCAAAAACGCGTTATAAAGAGACCGCGTTATAGGAAAACTTGTCGCATTTTTCACACCGCGTTGTATGGGATCGCGCTATAAAAACACCGCGTTATAGGGGATTTGACTGTACACGTATTGGCTGTAAAAATACTCCAACACGACATATTTTTATCTCCCCTGGACAGTAAGTATCTCCCCTGGCACCTTAGAAGGCAGGGGAGAGAAGACAGGGGAGATACTTTTCTGTTAAAAAATTCGTATAAACGTCAAAGTTTTTGTAATACGTAATTAACAAAGAAGAATATGATTCTATGCATAATTTACAATAATTATATAAAGAAAACAAGTTATTTAGGCTTATAATTGCGCTAAAAAACTTACCAGGGGAGAGAACGCATTCACGGATTCACAACTACTTTCAGTAAGTGGCGTCACTGAAATGGCGAGCAAAATGGCCGTACGCTTGTGTCGTGAAGGCTTGCTGCTAACTTCACGTGGAATGCTTTATATTTATAGTCGCAATTTACGCGATAAATTTAAACATTTGTGATTTTTAAACGAATACAAAACGCCAGGGGAAGAGACGCTAAATATGAAGGACAAATGTAGACATTATAGTTTTTATGAAAAAGAAAATGTTAGTAATTGTTTTTTCTTAGATTACATTAATTTAATTAGTCTAGTTTATAAGTTATATGAAATATAGTTTATAACATAATTTCAAGTTAGTCAAAACTACTGATTGACTAACATAATCTGTTGGGGGACAGACCAAGGGAGATACATTTTTCATGTTTTAGGCTCTTTTGTGACAAAATTAAATACACTTAATTCGTGAATTTAAGTGACCATAAAGAAGATGGTAACTTTTAAGATATAACAGGCTTATTTCAAATAATTTAAATATGTATATATGATTTTTTATCATTGCCGTTGAAAATACCTCATAACTTAGAATTACCCATAAACAGATTTTCAGTTCTATCGTTTTATGCAAATGCGGCCGGGACGGGACCCAGAGAGTCTCAGACACAGAAGCAATTTCATAAGTGAGCTCCGCGCCAGAGAAGTGCCCTTTTGGGGCTGTCGCTTATCGGAGCGGTATTTAGCTGCTTGAAATTACAACGGGCAAATTAGTGGGAATAAGGTCGCAAGGTTACCTCAAAGAGGCGCTTTGTGGGCCCCACTGTTTGCCTTTTGCGACCTGGCGCCACGGTCACCTGAGTGCACTATCGTTGCCCCCAGGGGGAAATCGGAGAAGACGACGCTCCCGCCGCCGCTGGTCGTCTTAATTTGGGTTTTAATTAATTCTGTTTACGCGAAGTTATGCAGTGTTGGCATAATTCATCCTACTACTTGTACGTTTTAATTAGAACCTTTAATTGGCCCCGAGCAACTCCTGTAATTTAAACTCCTCAACTTTTCGCCCAATGGTGCCGCCAACATTCGTTGCGTATTGGGGATGAGGTCGATTTTGTATGCGCCATTAAAACAAGTGCCTGCGAAGTTTGTGGTAAATATTTGCCATTGAAAGTTTTTTTCGGAAAATTCCTGTTCAATTAAAATTAACTTTAACTTTGTGTCATTAGCACGTAATTGGAGAATTGAACATTAAATAAAATACAGAGGAAATTGCGAACACTTAAGCTTTTACAAGGATAGCGTTTAAGATTTGAATCACTTTTTCAATTTGCTTTCCAAGAATTGAAGTACCTACTTAAGAACTTTCGAAACTTATGACTTTAAGTTTTTATCAACAGGTCTTGGGGGAATCACAGCTTTCTAAGGGAAACATCGAGAAAATATACTGATATTTATAATCATATCTTTCTTATGTGGCTTCCATTATTCGAATGGGGTATTAAGAACTAGATCATGGGACAATTAGAGCTATCTGAATATTGAAACACCTGCAGTCAAGCTATCTGGATTTTGAGAACTTGGAAAAGAAAACAGAACTAAAGAAGATGACATACCACCTTGATAAACAAGTAGGGTTCTCCATCAACTGCAACCCACTTATGCGAGCGTTTGATTCAATCCTCGAAACATTTTTAATACTCCTTTTTCAAACACTTTTAATACTCGTTTTGGTAGTCATACTCATAAACCCACGTCTCCAGTAATTACGCATTGGATGAATGTTGATTCGGATAAATTTCTCCAATATTTCCAAGCTTTCCAACAAATTCGTTGATGCAAAGTCGTCTTCAAGTCGAATTCAAGCTGGCGTCACTTTTAGAAATATAAAGCTCTAACGCTTCAATTTGGCGGGAATGTCAACGGCAGATGGGCCAACCTTACAAAAGAAAAAAAAATCAAATCGGGTGGCTAACAGCACTACACGGTGGTCTTCCTGAAACTTTTTGATCAAGGTGGTATGTATGACAGCATAGCCAAAAATTTCAGCCATCTTGAATTTTGTTAGAGGCTTCGCCGTGACATTTTAGTAAACAAACCGGTACGAGTTTTACTTAACTTAACTTAACTTAACTTAACTTAATATTTCCATTAATTGGTTTTAAATCCAACTTTCAAATGCATTCATCAAATAAAAAGACGAAACTACTTCAACATATTGTAGAATAGGGCGTAGCAAGAACCCATTTGTTATAAAGAAAACATAACGCTCATTCCATATATAGTATAACAGAGGTCAGGAGCAATTTTATTTTTAAACAAATGACATATCATTGCTGTACGAGTTGTTTCGTATTCCGATCATCATATCCTATTTGGTAGAAAATTGCAGGGGTTATCATTGAATCGATTTTTCAAAAATTGACTTAAGTCATACTTTTAAAATAAATGATTCAAAAATTTCACATTTTTATTTTTTCGCTACTATTTAATTGGTTGGAAAGAAATTTGTAATCAAGAGTTTCATAAGTTATGAATTTCAAAATTTCTTTGACCTATGAATTTTGTTAATGTTTTAAGCACAAATACAAATATTAGAATTAACTTCTTAATTAAAATTTTTCAGTTTTCATATTCACGAATATAATTTTTAAATTGTATAATATTTATGAGTTTTCCAAGTAGCATGTAACTTTATTTACTAGATATTATTCAAGACATTGTACATATAATTCATGAGTAACTTACTCACAAATTTGCATTCATGAATATTTAAACACAAATTGTACGCATAAAACTGAACTGAAGAATATTGAAGCATATCTAATGCGTAACTTAAGCACAAATCTAAGTTCTGTCCGCCTTATTAAGTTTAAAGCATGTGTTGTTTTTCTAAAATTCTTCATTATTATTCATAACTTTATGATTTTCTTAAGTTAAATAATAATTTCGTTTTGATACTTAATGTTTTGATATTCTTGAATTTAAAAAGCATTTGGGTTAAATATCTCTTCGGAAGAATAAATGTGTTTTATGTTAAGTGTACAATATTTTGATAAGTAATAAGGATTAAGAAATAAAACAGATGTTTATAATTCAGACCTTAAAACTGTTTTTCTTTTATATATAATATAATACAAAATTAATAAAACAACTGAAGAATAATTCATAAAATTTATTCTGGGTTCATTCTAATAATAATTCCTAATTATCAGAATTATGAATTTTAATGCATATTACTATGATTTAAGTCATAATCCAAGTTGCAAGTTGCAAGTTCCAAGTTGCATATACATATTATATGTATCAATAATATAAATTTTGTTATATCATATAGAATCTATATTATAGATGATGATTTTAAATCAGTATTTTTCTCTGTTTATGAAATTATTTTCTTTATTTAAGAATATGTTCACAAAAAAATTTAATTAAAAATATACATTTATGCAATTAAATTTAAGTAATTAAATCATATACTAAATACTCTTAAGTTCTAAATAATAATATGTATGATAAGTAACTGTTGTGTGAATTTCATACTTAATTTAAGTAACAATTATGCATACTATATATGATAGATAACTTTTCTCTCCGTGTGGATCAAAGTTGATCGTTAAATAATAAATTCTTGTTACCGCTCTCTAAAATGTAAAATTCTATAAAACCCTCAAATTTATAGTATAAATTGAAGAAAACTTAAATATATTATTTTAGTTCGAAAACAAGTAAACTTAAACAAACAACTGATTTTCTAGCCTCTCTTTTTAAGATAGCCTTTTAAAAAATTTTAAATTTACTTTAATTTTACATTTACGCATTCAATATGGGAGTAATTTCAATATCGTGAATCAATTTTACAAATTCATTCGGAATTTTCCAATTTATCTCAGTGAAAATATCAACATATAACGAAAAGTTCAAAGTCACAGTGGATGATGGATTTTATTTGAAAATCAGGTCAGGTCCGGCTGCTTTATTATTTAAAACCAAAGCGCTTTGCTGTCGACTTTAAAAGGATATTTAAAGGATACTGTTGGTGAATTTAAAGAATTTTGTCATTTTACAGAAGACGAGTGAAGCTAGAAAAGTGACCAAAATAAGAAAGGGGCCTTCTTTTGCATATCTTAGGCGTTATACAAGAATTTTTCTTTTCAATTCTGAGAAAGTCGTCGTATAGGAACAATTTCCCTACGGAAAATGTTAAGAGGGTAAAAGCACATTTTTCACTCTTTTTCCCTTTCCCTGGAGATGTTTTTTGTTAAAATTGGCTCTACATTTCCGGAGATATCAAAGTTGAAAAACATGTTCCGTCGGGGATAATGCTTAAAAATTTATTAATTTTGTAGACATTCGAAGCAGATAAGGCACAAGTACGTTTAAATTTTTTACTTAATTTTTCAGCAAATTCTTTATTTAAAGCAGCTATGAAAATTTATACTGTGCTGATAATAAAAAATTCCTAAAAGTAAGAAAGCTGGCTTTTTATTCCTATTTCTAAGCTACATTATTTAAAAACAAGAAAAATATTCAGAGCATGTAAAGAACTTTTTTTTTTTAAGAGACCCTTACTTAAAAATACAAGTTTTAATTTTAAACAAAATGTTCTTAGTTTAAAAAAAAATTCTTAGAAGTTGAAAAGGCAAATTTAAAAAGTCAACTTAATGAATCTTCGTAATAAAAAGTAAAGAAGAGAAGAGAGAGGTAGAAAGAAAATTGTCTTGAAAGGAATTTTCCATTTGTTTTTTCAATCATTTGCTTTCTTTAATTATGAAATTTATGTTTTGCCTTTTTTACGAATTGCTTATCTGATTTCAAGAAAATATTTCTTTGTAAAATTTGCTTGTTTGAAACAAATTTTCATTATAAATAGCAAACTTGTTCGTTCGGTGTACATAAATTACCCGAAGAAATATATTCATTTACATTTTGATATGCCATGGACAATACATAATTGTCAAATCCTCAAAAGTCCCCTTTAAAGCAATTCATCCCCAGGAGCGTCCGTAATTTTCGTCTAATATTCAATATGATTCGTCATTGCCCGTCACTGCATTGGTATTCCACTTTTCATAGAAAACCCTTCATGCGTTCTGAATGTGACCCTGCGTCTTGTTGGAAACCACTTAGGAATTCCTCTAGAGTGTCCAATCAAGTGACAAATCATTGAATTTCAACCGGAATTCCGGACATTTTCATTGCGGAAGTATCAAATTTCCATTAGGTTAACTACGCTTTGATTTTAAAAGTATTTAATTTAAGGTTTTCTTGAATTAAGGCTCTGTAGGTCCACGATAAGGAAACCTTTTATTCTCGTTAAGTGGTTAATCTATTCTATCGTTTTCGTAGTTTCCTTCTGCTGCCTAGTGAAAAATTCTGAATGAGTCTAAATAAAATAAATTCTTTCATTAATTGTGGAACCCAATTAAATATATATATACATATATATACAATGTATATTATACATATATACATAGTATAAATAAAAATAGAATAAGATGGAATTGTAGATAGATATTAATATTATAAATAGAATAACCTCCAAATCCCGGGGTCGTTTGGCAACTCTTTAAATTTATTTATAGTTTTAGGGTGCTTTATTGATTTTTAAGTTATGCCAAATAATTTTATGAAATGGCCTGAGCAACGTTTTTTCCAAGACTTCTTCTCCCCTTAAAATACGCCTATGTTTATGTATTTCTTCGCTGACCAGTTTCGCTTAAAAAGAACACAAAAATAGCTACATTTTGAACAAAAATTTGTACATTTTACACATGAAACCTATCAAAAACCCAATACGCCAAGATTTTGAAAAAAAAAAAAAAATAGATTTAAAAAGTTCATCATTAATAAACTATAAATCCATCATTTTCATAAAATTCGACATTTGGTGAAGAAAGTATATATGGGTCATTCTAAGTTAAGAGGTATTAAGTTATTAGGAGAGGCGGCACGACAAAAATAATAGAATTTTAATATGATTGCAGTATGTTTTTATCGAAACACTTATTATCTTCATATGCGAAAAGCAGCCAGTCAATTTATTTATTTTTTATTATTTTATAACTGACCAGGGGAGATACTAGATACAGGGGAGATACTAGATACAGGGGAGAGACAAGACGTACAGGGTAGAATACTTTATGAACAGGGGAGAGATATTTATGTTATTTTATGAAACAAATCACAGTAGTAGTTTAAGGATCAACTTTATTTTTATTGTTAATTAATAATAATCAGACGTTTTATTGTACAACAGCCATCAGTAATTATAAAAGTAACTTAAAAACTTAAATTCTTATTTGAGTATGCAAAATACAAATGGGCCCATATAGCTGGAGGTGAGTGCGACAAATTTTTGGACAAAGTGCAGAAACATGTGCCTTTTATGTTTTGTCCAACTTCTTTGGTATAAACTATAACTGTGTGAATACTGATTTGTTGCCTTGAACCCCCGAAATGGAAGGACTGCACTTCTTCAGAATATTTGGTAAAATAGTTTTCGCTGAAGTCCATGCGTATGATAGCATCTTGTACTGACTGAATTATGAACAACAGTACATTCAAGTCTCCTATAACGAGATTGATTCGTACCGCGTTGTACGGAAACCGCGCTATGAGAGACTTCAAATTAATTCAAATCAGGATATGCGTTCTATGGAACCGCGTTTTGAGAAACATAGAAATACGCTAAATCAGAATAATCTATACCGCGTTATATGGAAACCACTGCCGCGTTCTATGGAAACTGCGTTGTAAGAAACTCAGAATTAATACAAATTAAATGATTTGTACCGCGTTATATGGAATCTCAGAAATAAATAAATTCTATATAAATCAGACCTATATAAAAACTGTATTCTCAAAGTAACAAGTTGTGGCTGATACGGTTAATAAATGAAATTTTATAATAGAAATGACAATGAATATGTAGATTTTTACATATTTAAATTTTGGTTTAATGAATACTAGAATTGTTAAACAGGGGAATACACCACAAATGTTAACTATGTACATACAAAAATTTAACACATCGAATAAGTGTTTCCATAGATAAATTTTTCAAACCATTTGAGTTGTTGGAATGTTCTTGTATCAAAAACGCGTTATAAAGAGACCGCGTTATAGGAAAACTTGTCGCATTTTTCACACCGCGTTGTATGGGATCGCGCTATAAAAACACCGCGTTATAGGGGATTTGACTGTACACGTATTGGCTGTAAAAATACTCCAACACGACATATTTTTATCTCCCCTGGACAGTAAGTATCTCCCCTGGCACCTTAGAAGGCAGGGGAGAGAAGACAGGGGAGATACTTTTCTGTTAAAAAATTCGTATAAACGTCAAAGTTTTTGTAATACGTAATTAACAAAGAAGAATATGATTCTATGCATAATTTACAATAATTATATAAAGAAAACAAGTTATTTAGGCTTATAATTGCGCTAAAAAACTTACCAGGGGAGAGAACGCATTCACGGATTCACAACTACTTTCAGTAAGTGGCGTCACTGAAATGGCGAGCAAAATGGCCGTACGCTTGTGTCGTGAAGGCTTGCTGCTAACTTCACGTGGAATGCTTTATATTTATAGTCGCAATTTACGCGATAAATTTAAACATTTGTGATTTTTAAACGAATACAAAACGCCAGGGGAAGAGACGCTAAATATGAAGGACAAATGTAGACATTATAGTTTTTATGAAAAAGAAAATGTTAGTAATTGTTTTTTCTTAGATTACATTAATTTAATTAGTCTAGTTTATAAGTTATATGAAATATAGTTTATAACATAATTTCAAGTTAGTCAAAACTACTGATTGACTAACATAATCTGTTGGGGGACAGACCAGGGGAGATACATTTTTCATGTTTTAGGCTCTTTTGTGACAAAATTAAATACACTTAATTCGTGAATTTAAGTGACCATAAAGAAGATGGTAACTTTTAAGATATAACAGGCTTATTTCAAATAATTTAAATATGTATATATGATTTTTTATCATTGCCGTTGAAAATACCTCATAACTTAGAATTACCCATATAAGAAAAGCTGTGTCCGGGAAAACCATTAATTATAATTACTAACTTTCCTGAAAATTCCACAAAACTTCAAATATGATAAGTTCACCAATTTCATTTTGTAAATTTTGACAACATCCATTTTATTTCATAAAATTCGAAAATCCTCTATTATTAATTTTCATGTAAATTCCTCTAACTAATTTTTTTAATTAACCTTATTTTAAAAAGCTAAATTAAAAACAAGGATGTTCAAATTACTTTTTTTGTTAGGTAGCCGCTGCAGTATACAACTTATGTTTTTTATTGGACATTCTGGAATATTCTAATTTTTTAAATTTCAAATTTTAAGCTTTCGTTATAATTCAACTCAAGCTGTATTTAAGTACAGTAATTAAAATTATTCCCCAATCATTAAAGTTGAGAAATATATTGACGCTATTTGTTTTTATCAACAATTTCAAATTTCCGAAATATTCCGCCGATTTCACTGCTTTCCATAAACCGATTACTTCATATATCAAAATTGAATTACCGAAAAAATAGTTGTGTACTGTTCAACCCTATTTTTCGAAAATGTGACATGATAGGACATTTTTATTTGCGGATTCGTAATCTACGGAAACTATCCTACCGACCATACCATACATTTAATTAGTATCGGCCGGGATTAGGTAAATTTACCCTATCAAATAAATTTTGTGATTCTAAGTTACGAGGGAATTAGTCGGGTGCTTCTAGATTCCCATTATTGTACTGTACTGCTAACGAGTATTGGCAACGGAACGAAAATGTAATTCTGTAACGTAATTTGAATGAGTTTCGAAATTTATCATCTTATTGCTTTTAATCTGATAAGAAGGTGATGCAAAAATAATTGTGTTGTAAGTTTACCCACAATCATTTCTCTACTTTTCTTATATAGTTAATTCGCTAAATCTAAATTTCTGTCTAATTTAGAAAATTTCAAACAGGTCGATTTTGTGTACACAAGCTTTCAAAAAAGGGTCTCATTACTCAATTACTACTACATGACTTCCCAAATAAACTTGTTTATTGAATTATATCATGTCTAAGTGACCATTCTTTTAAAGTTTTCTACAACCTTTTCCGACTCTGTCTTGGTTATATCTGGTGTTCCACAAGGTATTCACCTTGGACCTAAGTTGTTTATTATTTTTATTAATTATTTGTTTCGTCTAATGCTTAATTTCTAGGTTATGCCGATTACTGAAAAATCTTCTGTCTGATGGACTTGCAAGAAGGTGCTCGAAGAATCACATGGAAATAATGGTTTAATTTGATCTTTTTTAGTAAGTAATATTCTATTATAGTCTATACTTATGAAATATACATAATACGCCACTATGTCGGTAAGAACGCGTTGTGACTATCTTGACTATCAAATTCTACATTTGACTATTCAGACCACATAGATCACATGATTAATCGAGCCAATCTTGTGGACCCATTTCTCTTAAAAGCCTTATTTTGCGCTTTCGTACGGCCCACTTTGGAGTATACTTCAATAATTTGGATTCCTCATTATGATTTGCATACCAACACAAAAGTGTTTTCTCCATCTAAATTAACTAAAATTCCGAAAGAATTCTATAGTCATTGTTTAAACTAGAATTCACTTAGAATTTGAATTAAAAGCACTAGAAATCCAATAAATTTCTCTTAAGTAGATTTCTTAATAAATTCACTGGATATCTGAAAATAAAAACCAGAATTCTACTAGCTTGTTTTAACTACATTTTCGTCCAAATTTACTGGGTTTCTAAAGCCTTTACTAGAATATCTACATAGATTTGTATTTTGTTTGCTAGAAATGCGATATATAATAGTATATTAGTACATTATATCCTAAAATTTCACTTCAAAACTGATTGTCTATAATTTCTTAGTATTGGATTTACCCATATCATTTTGTACTCAACTCTTTAAAAAAAAAAAAAACATGGCAGTCGCGGGACTGGCCGATGGAAGCTTTGCTTAAAAAATTTTCAAAATTTTTTAAATTGTAAAAATTTAAAAAATTTTGAAAATTTAAAAAATTTTGAAAATTTAAAAAATTTTGAAAATTTAAAATTTTTTGAAAATTTAAAAAATTTTGAAAATTTAAAAAATTTTGAAAATTTAAAAAATTTGAAAATTTAAAAAATTTTGAAAATTTAAAAAAATTTGAAAATTTAAAAAATTTTGAAAATTTAAAAAATTTTGAAAATTTAAAAAATTTTGAAAATTTAAAAAATTGTGAAATTTTAAAAAATTTGAAAATTTAAAAAATTTTGAAAATTTAAAAAATTTTGAAAATTTAAAAAATTTTGAAAATTTAAAAAATTTTGCAAATTTAAAAAATTTTGAAAATTTAAAAAATTTTGAAAATTTAAAAAATTTTGAAAATTTAAAAAATTTTGAAAATTTAAAAAATTTTGAAAATTTAAAAAATTTTGAAAATTTAAAAAATTTTGAAAATTTAAAAAATTTTGAAAATTTAAAAAATTTTGAAAATTTAAAAAATTTTAAAAATTTAAAAAATTTTGAAAATTTAAAAAATTGTGAAAATTTAAAAAATTTGAAAATTTAAAAAAAATTGAAAATTTAAAAAATTTTGAAAATTTAAAAAATTTTGAAAATTTAAAAAATTTTGAAAATTTAAAAAATTTTGAAAATTTAAAAAATTTTGAAAATTTAAAAAATTGTGAAAATTTAAAAAATTTGAAAATTTAAAAAAATTTGAAAATTTAAAAAATTTTGAAAATTTAAAAAATTTTGAAAATTTAAAAAATTTTGAAAATTTAAAAAATTTTGCAAATTTAAAAAATTTTGAAAATTTAAAAAATTTTGAAAATTTAAAAAATTTTGAAAATTTAAAAAATTTTGAAAATTTAAAAAATTTTGAAAATTTAAAAAATTTTGAAAATTTAAAAAATTTTGAAAATTTAAAATTTTTTGAAAATTTGACGTTTAAAATTTGACGTTTTTCGTTACCCATTTTGGTTACTTTTTTTCGTTACCGTCGGAAATTGTGAACGAATCTCCCGCACAACGTCCCAAAGGAAGCAAAGCTTCAAAAATTTTGAAAATTTAAAAAATTTTGAAAATTTAAAAAATTTTGAAAATTTAAAAAATTTTGAAAATTTAAAAAATTTTGAAAATTTAAAAAATTTTGGAAATTTAAAAAAATTTGAAAATTTAAAAAATTTTGGAAATTTAAAAAATTTTGAAAATTTAAAAAATTTTGGAAATTTAAAAAATTTTGAAAATTTAAAAAATTTTGAAAATTTAAAAAATTTTGAAAATTTAAAAAATTTTGAATATTTAAAAAATTTTGAAAATTTAAAATTTTTTGAAAATTTGACGTTTAAAATTTGACGTTTTTCGTTACCCATTTTCGTTACTTTTTTTTTTCGTTACCGTCGAAAATTATGAACGAATCTCCGGCACAACGTCCCAAAGGAAGCAAAGCTTCAAAAAAAATTGAAATAACTAGGTTATATACTGAGAATATACAGAGTGATTTTTTTTTTTTGAAGGGGAAACCATTTTTTGGCCGCGTAAAATTTTCCGCTCTCTCCATTTCCGTGGTCAAAAATATAGGTTCCCGTTTAAAAAAAATCAACTTTACCTTGAAATGACCTTCAAGGCCATGGTCAAGGTCAAATCTAAGGTCACCATTGAATAGCCAGGGAAAATTCCTAAAACGTTTGTCTAAAACTTTTTTCTCCAAAATGCATTCCTCGAAAGTTATTTAGCCGTTTCCATACTTTTGGATCACCCTGTATGTCGAATATGCTGAACACATTAGTAGGAAGTACACGTACTACCCCCGTTTGGTATAGTTTCTTCTTTATATTGTGTTTCAGAATCCAACAACTAGAATCACTAGATTTGAAGCCTTTTTCATTAGATCAATTAATATCTAGCGAAATTTTTCTTTTCTCAAGATCTTAAGGGGATAGTACACTTCTTAAGGCCTTTTTTTAAAGATTTTTTTTTATAGTTAACTTTATTTTGATCTTGCAAACTTTTTATATATGATACAACTAACATTCAAGAATATAAAAAAAAATGTTTTTTTTTTTTTTCTTCATAGGGCCCTAATATGGCTGCCTGAAGGTGACCCCTTTTTAATCTGGCCGACATGATATATCGACTCTAGAACGACTGAAACAAAAAATTCAAAGTGCATATTAAAATATAGATCAGTCGCTATCGCTCGAACTAGGATAAACAATTTTGGTAAAAAAGAAACAAAATGGCGGACTTTTTAATTTTTCGGTCATTTTTTTTTGCAAAAAATTGTTTAAAAAAAGGGTTAAACATTAACCGATTTTCAAAATCCTAGTTCGGGCGAGAACTACACATGTATAGAGTATCCCATAAAAATTTGAGCCCGATCAGACCAATAGTTTTTTCAAAATCATGTCGGCCAGGTCAAAAAACGTGGTTTCGAGAAAAACGCGTTTAAAGTTTTTATTCGATAATTTTAAGGGGAGGTTCTCATCTAGAATCTTGAAATTTTCGATTTTTTTTTTATTTCATATTATTAAAGTTTAATATGTCTAGAATGTTGCTTTAAAATATTTAGTTGATCCGAGCACTAGAACGGATTCTACAGCCCATTGATTGTGGCGGTGTCATGATCGTAGCGGGGCGCTCAGCCTGTGCCGTGCCGTTCAATCACGATTATCTCGGAACTTTGTTTTTCAAGATTTTTCAATTTTGCGTACAAGATAACTCAAAAACGGTTCAACCGATCAACTTCTAGTTTCGTGCATATTAAAGTAAACAATTTTCTTCATAGAAAGAGTGGAGCACATTTTGAAAATTGTAACATTATTCTATGAAAAAAAACGGCCGAAAACGGCCTTAAAATTTCAAAATCGCGCCATGCCGTCAAATTAAAATTTTTTTTGAAAGTCGTCCACTCTTTCTGAGACAAATTTATTCTAGTTTATAATAATGTCATCATTATTTGATTTCAGACCAATCTGCGACCTCTAAATTGTACGCAGCTGGGCAATTTTCGAAAAACATGCCTCCGGAGAAGTTGAATAACGGGCGCCATTTTGTTTTTTTTTTGAATAAAAAAATTTTTTCGTACAATAAAAGATAATGCCAAATATCATTTCCCTATGTCTTGTCATTTGCCTTCAAAAAAATCACGAACTTTACCTACTTTTTGACGTTCTAGATGAGAACCTCCCCTTAAGGTGCGATTAGCGTAAGGCACCGCTACAAATGTGTCTATAACTTTTTTTATATATCGAATTTCTCAAAACGGTTTTGGGAGAACATTTCTGTGATATAAGTATTAGAGCACATTTATGAAATAAAAAAAAAAATCGATTTTTTCAAAAAAAACAAGTGTACTACCCCCTTAAGTTAATTTTGGAGGAAGTTTAGTAGAAGTAGATTAATTTTGTAGTGAGGAACACTAGAAACCTAGAGAAACACAACACTAAACACTAACTAGTAAAATTTCACCAGAAAAAAGATTTAAAGCCTACCTGTTGATGCTAAATAAATAAATCCAACACTGCCTTAAAGTCAAAAAAAGTTCAACTTAAACTTTTCCGCGGATTAAATATTATCCTCAAAATGTTGACCGTAAATTTATGCGTGACTGTGCTCTGAGTAAAAATATTCGATTTATGCTCGTTTCCATCCATAATAACCTTTTCACCGTCTTAAAAAAATAATATTTATTTAAATTCATGGAGCGTTGCACGGAGCCGCCATAATTCACGAAGATTGACGGGATTAGGAGTTGAAGGCAACTAGAATAATTACACAGAACCGCCCTTATCTCCTGATTAAATGGAGTAAATAAACCAAACAATTTCAGCCCCGCTTTCTAAATTGATTTGCCACTCCCGCTGCTTCCCGAAGAATAGTGGCGCGGGAATGGCGTTTTACTTCCCAAGTGACCGCTGCAATTTAATAGGCGTCTAATTAGGTTTGCTTTGGATTCTGATAATTGCCTCCAGCTCCCCAATTTCTTGGGGACACGCCCAGCCCCCACCCCCGGCCCGCGTTGATGTCGTTTCGCTCAATTTGGACATAACGAGGTGTGAAGAACTGCAGGAGCCAGGTGGGGATAATCCCACCAGAGCGATATTAACCGGAGTTGCTCCCCCGTGGGAGCAGAAGGGCTCGTTGCAAAGAAATTGTATCCTAAGTAAATGTGCTCCTCCAAAGGCTGCGCATCGAATATGACCACGTACGCAACGCAACGCAATACTTATATGTACGCCACGTCTTACCTCCCCCACCCCACTTCCATCCCTGCAGATCAATGGCGAAATACATTGCGATAAATTCACGCCACGAAAGTGTTTGCTTTCTGGGATGAATGCGGAGCGACCGAAATCGAGCCGGCGGGATCCCGAAATGGGAGCATAACGAAGTGGGATACATTTTTCTCCCCTGGACAAGTTTATGGGATGTCTGCTGACACATCGCAACTCGAGTGCAGAGGCAATCACCTCGAATTTCGGTTAGTTACTGAATTTGCGTCTTTGCCAGCGTCCGCGCTAACGAGGTGCTTTACGCACGATTTAAAGTCGCGAGAACCTCTTGAATTCAACACCTCCTCAGTCGACTTTAATTAAGGATTGAGAGAATTTTTATTCATGGGGAAAAATACATCCGCTAGACCAGATTTATGTTAACCCATTAATAGTCCAGGCTACGAAGGTTTTCACCTTCGAATTTTTTGAGCATGCATCGATTTTAATGAAATTTTGACAGCATGTAGGGAATACCTCAAAAAGCAAAATCTACCCTATCCCGATGTGTGCTTTTTCCCTGGGGGTGAGTTACACCCCAACTAGGGAGTGAAAATTTTTTTGTGGAAAATAACCACGGAAATCGATAGAGGAACAAATTTTAAGCAAAAATTGTTCTTAGCATTTTTTTTGAAAACTCAATAGTTTTCGAGTTATACGCGATTGAAAATTGGCATTTTTCGTGAAAAAAACCACGTTTTTAATCGATTTTTTATGAATAACTCAAAAACTATTCATTTTATCAACAAAAGTGTAACAACCAAAAATGAAGCTTATAAAAAAACAAAGAGATTGGTGCCTCTTAATTGATTGTAGGCCTAATACAAACCGAGTAATGATTTATTGAAGGTTGAATACATTATTTGAACGAAAATTTTTTAAAATTCAACGTCAAATAACGGAAAAATGGTCAATTTTTCGAGAAAATTGCATAGAACCTTTTTCATTTTTGGTTCTTACACTTTTGTTGATAAAATGAATAGTTTTTGAGTTATTCATAAAAAATCGATTAAAAACGTGGTTTTTTTCACGAAAAATGCCAATTTTCAATCGCGTATAACTCGAAAACTATTGAGTTTTCAAAAAAAATGCTAAGAACAATTTTTGCTTAAAATTTGTTCCTCTATCGATTTCCGTGGTTATTTTCCACAAAAAAATTTTCACCCCCTAGTTGGGGTGTAACTCACCCCCAGGGAAAAAGCACACATCGGGATAGGGTAGATTTTGCTTTTTGAGGTATTCCCTACATGCTGTCAAAATTTCATTAAAATCGATGCATGCTCAAAAAATTCGGAGGTAATACCTCTTTTTTGCCTTTGTAGCCTGGACTATAAAGCCTAAGCTACTTTTTCGGGACACTCGAAGAAAAAAATATCTTTTCGGCTAGTTAGAGTAAAATTAGCTGTTCTTTCAAATGCCGGTGTTATTTTTTAGCTAACATCTCTCCTAAGGGGTGAAAATGGGGTATGAAATAATGAAATAACGTTTAATTAAAACGTCGTTGGACAAACAAAAACTACCATCTGCTAGTAAGGGGTAAAAAAGGGATATTTTTCTTTAAAAAAAATTTTACAAAAAAATAAAAACCAACTTCAAAACTTTGACTGTATGTAAAAAACAACACAAATTACTGTAGGTTTATAAACTTGCCTTGACTTCACCGATGCCAGAAATGGCCGATTTAGATATTGTAATTATTTAAGCATCAATAATTTTTTATATTGTCCTTGAATGGTCTTTTCTGTAAAGCAATAAATAATATGATTTTTAACTTTTTAACTCGCACGAAGCGAGTCGGGAGAGAAATCTGAAAGCAAGCGACAAGCTCAGGTGAGTTGATCCTGCCCGATAGGCAATCAAAAGCAAAAACTACTTTCGCAGTGTCGCGTCGTTCCTCAAGAGACTGAAGGGATAAGAGCTGCAGCCTGTCAGTGTAAGGAGGTAGCACTGAAGGGTTGCTCCAGTGAAGATTACGGATGGAAAACCTAAGAAATCTAAGCTGGACACCCTCGACGCGATCAATAGAAGTCGCATAAAACGGAGACCAAACTATACTGGCGTACTCAAGAATAGGCCTTACAAATGTACAATACAGGTTAGTTATAAAAGGATCATTAAATTCCTTGGACCAACGCTTAACAAAGCCAAGCGTAGCGCTGGCCTTACGAACGATCGCATCGATGTGTTCAGAAAAAGTAAAATGGCTATTCAACCAGATGCCCAAATCTTTGGTTTTGTCAAGTTTTAGCAACGAGCATCCGTCAATAGTATAATTAAAAGAAGTAGTGCTTTTCTTGCAAGAGAAACACATGTAAGTGCATTTGTCAATATTTAGTGGAAGTTGGTTTAATAAGCACCATGTGTGAAAAGCATCAATGTCAGAATTTAATAGGTCACAGTCATGCTCGTTACGTATAATATGAAAGATCTTGGCATCATCTGCGTAACAGAGAATCCTAGAGTTAGAAAGAGACAGAGACACGTCGTTGATATAAATAATAAAAAGTAAGGGACCTAAATGACTGCCTTGAGGTACACCCGAAGTGTTAAGGATTTCTCTGGAGTACAGACCGCGAAATAAGACTCGCTGTGAGCAATGACACAAGTAGGATCCGAGCCATTTGACAACAAGAGGTGGGAAACCAAGAAGATGTAATTTAGAGAGCAGAATTCTGTGATTGATTCTATCGAAAGCCTTACTGAAAGCTGTGAAAATGCAATCAATTTGTTTACCATTTTCAATGTTTGGCTAAAATAATTATCCTCCCTACTGCCGAACATGAGATACAACATTTTGTTAAAATAAAGGCATATTTCAATAATCAATATTTATGGAAGGAAAGTTCATTATGTCTTTACTAAAAAAATATATAGTAGATATTATATGTATATTCCAATTTATTATTTTTATTTTTCGCTACTGAGTACTGTGTAAAGATGGCCTCTGTTTTTGTTGTATTTGTATTCTAAAATTTGATCTATTCCAATTTAAGGAACAAGGAACGATGGTAGTTTTTATTTAATTTCATAGTGGGTAAGCTCTAATTATGCAGCAGTCGTTTTTCGTTCAATAAAATTGTATCTATAAAGTAAATGAGTCTGTTGTAAACTAGCTTCAGTAGAAGTTATTCTTTATTCACTTCTCTTGGTAGGTATTACCATGATAGAATACCAAAAAAACCAGTGCATCACAGCTGTTAATTTTCAGCAACAACTAACTTGAAGTTAAGTTTCAAATAAACTTTTTGAAGCCATTATTTTCCCCATTCTACGGTTTGTTTAAATGTATACAAAAATAAAACTCGACCGGATACATCTTGAATAATGAATCACTTGAAATGAGTGCAATGAAGCGCTCTGCAAAATCGATTATGTACGCGTAACCTTGGAGCCAGCCCTTAAGGAAATGTTATTACAACTTTCTCCTTCGACGTTCATCCTGCTTCCAGATGAGCTCGGAAAATTCAGGTAATGTTGTCTAATGCTCACAAGTTATAAACTGATTTTCTCCTGAACAGTGAGGCACATTTTCCTGAGACAGCCTCATTTTACTGACTTCCGCTTATCAAGCTCGAAGCTCGTAAAAGGGCATTTCCTTATTCTTTATTCTCCCACTCGAGCGGACTAATTTGTTGAAATTTGTGTGTGTTGATTACACTTTATAGCTACAGTAAAAGAAAATTTAATTCAATCTATATGCACCTTTTGGCCCCTGTGATGTGAGGAAGAAGATTAAATAAAGGCCATCGAGAGAGTAGGATGAGAGAATTTGGGACGATTCAACCCGTCATCATCATCAAACATGAAAGTATGTATTAACATTTTCTTATTGCAAACAAACTTAAATAATAATACGAGATTATACACATGGAACTGATATATGAAGCATAGAAGCCGATAAATTGGGTGATGGATTTGTGTCCTTTTATGAAATGTGTCAGGTGTAATTTATTGAATTTGAAAAGGAATTACGAAAACCTTTTACCTAAGGCCTTAACGGTTCGATAGCAACATCTTTTATTTAAAAATAAAAAAATGATATCTCTCAGCAAAATGAATGAACTATATGTTTAATATAACCTTGATAAGTTAGAAATTATCCATGCACACAAAACTGCCCGTAGTTCCTAAGTGACGCATTTTAGAGGAAAACTGTCGGAATAAACTTGATCGGGGTATTCCATAGAATCGATTAGCATATTCTGGTAACGAAATTTTCTGTATAACTAAAAATTTTAAAAAATTTATATAACTTAGCATACCTTTACTTGGAAAAAACATATTTACAAAAAAAAAAAAAAATATATATAATTAAAAAATTACAAATTTTCCTATTTGAAGTTTTATTCCTCTATAATAAAACTTTAAAAAAGAACGATCAAGACCGAGTTGGATTCGCGCAAATTTTTTTTCAGGAACTTTTTTCGTCAGGCTTAAAAAAGCCGCAGTTTTCCAGTTACCTATGACCTCATAACTATGATATCAAGATGATAAATATGATAATCACATTTTGGGGTTTATCTTTATAACCAATTCAGCAAACACTTTGCAAAGTAGGTTTTTCGATACCCCTCGTGATAAAAAACAGTCGTTAGTTTTTTTGTTACTCAGTTACGCCTAAAAGCTTGGATCAATATTTTTTTTGTCAAGATGTCGACTGAAAATGTTCAATTTAAAGCGATTTTCATGAAAATTGGTACTTAGGGGTTTTGGGAAATGCTGACTTTAAATCGCTGCCGAAATTTCGAAATTCAAGATGGCGGATTCAAAATGGCAACCAAATTTTCTTGATTTTAAGTCGATTTTAATGAAAACTGATTGTTTTGAAGCCACTGATTTTGAATATTTTCTAAATCCATAAATCTAAAATGGCGAATCGAAAGTCTTTTGTTTATTTATTACAGCTAAACTCTTACATTAATATTTTTCATTTTTTCCTCGAGAGTAGTGTATATAGAAACTTAAGATAGAGACTACTTTTTATGCAGATAAAATGTAGCGTTTCAAAATGGCGACGAAAAGCCCAAACTTCAAATAATTGTCATACAAATTGGTACCTACGGGTTATTTATGGTGCCTATTTATAATATATTCACGTATTTTTACGACTATTAGTATTATGACGACTAGCCTTTTTCACATTCTAGGGGTTTTGATATTAGAAAAAAAGTTGGTGTCAGTGCTTTCGATTCTATTATCAAAATTTCTTACATTTAACGGATTGTGTAATAATTAAAATTAGTACAAAAGGCATAATAAAGGGGACTATTTCGAAACAAATATCATAATTTTAAAATTCAAGGGTTTAATTAATAGGCATTTAGTAAATTTCAGACTAGATAGATAGATTATTGTTACACAGAAACATTGTTTACATATTTGTAAAATGAATATAAAGCGTTGCCGCAAACTTAATCTAAAACAACATTCACATAGTATTGTACAATATAGTCGAAACTGAGCATATAAATTCAGTGAATCTATTTGCTGCTTCATTTTATTTACGGTTCAGACGTCGAGCATAATTCTATTCAGAAGTGGTTGGTGGTACGTGGAGTAACTTATGGCCGACATGACTTCGACATTAATTTTCTCATGTCCTGTGTATCCTGACCTCAAGTACTAATCATGCATACCATTGGATAGCTGCTGAGTTGCTCTGTCCGATGCTATACAACTATCTCCTTGAAAAGCTATATCAAGAATTCTGAAGTACACCCAGTGTTGGCGTGAAACAAACCTATAGGTTATTCACGTCAAATAAACTTTTTGTAAGGAAGCCCGAAGGAGACCGAACTAATCAGATTAAACTGAAACAGATCTACCTACGGTCAGTTCTACTAAAAAAAAATAACATAGAACAGACGCGAGAAACAAATTAGGGCATTTAAAGAACCTAGACGGAATATCATCGCGACCACTAGAGAAACTGTCAGATAGTGTCTAAATAGTGATATTTCTTAAGAAGAAGCGCAATAAAAGAAAATTGATTTGGAAAAGAATGGTTGCAGCTAAGAAAAGTGCATTCACACACTAAACTGACAAAAGAACTGAGACTTTATCGAAAGGACTATTTAAATTACCTTCGCATTAGTGAAGAAGTGTATTTTTCAATTACTTGCGTTGTCATATCCCCCCATGAGCGATAAAGTGTAACATCTTTTGATTTTAGAAATCAAAGCGGCTTTTGTAACTTAAATAATTCAATGAATTTTAATATGAATTCTTTGGACCACATCGCCATCTTTTCTTTGAAAAGGTGCACGCGGTGTGCTGCTCGAGTGGCGACTGAAGTGTTTGGTCTGATTGTATCCATACACGATCCGGTCAATCCATCCGGCCAGGCGAAACTGATTCAATCGCTTCAGGTCATCCGGCCAAAATGTCCATACACTTCAAGGTTTTACATTCGGTCAGGCGGAATTGAAGGTAAAACTGATAGTGTAGGGGAGGCTTAAGGGTTCCGTTTTTTCCTTTTGAGGTACGGAACCCTAAAAATAGCATTAAATAATTTTTCTTAAAAATCCTCTAACTCTTAATCTTTAATTCTACAAATACCCAGGAACGAAGATAAGTTTGTCTTAATTTATTAGTATTGGATTAATATCAGTATGATTTTCGTGATGACTTCTAATTTATCTTAAGTCGATAAGTCGATTATCTATCTTTGCATATCAAATTAACTTCCTTATGTTCAGAGTGAGCACGAGAATTCAATAATTATACGTAGAAGATTTATTTTTTCGTAGGGTTACACATCCATATAATGACAAGTCATTTAAAAAATAATAATCTTTTTAAATTTACATTTACTAAAGAGGGTAAAAGTAAAATCCAAGCAGTAATCGTTAACCAATTAAACTCAAACAGTAATTTTTTATAAAATTTATTATCTATTAAATATAGTAAATTCAACTTTATATCTTTATGAGTAAGCAAAACATTATATTCGCTCAGTTAAATTTAATGTCCAATAAAACTTTATGATTAAAAAAGATTATTTCTTTAAATTAAATAAATAACTTAAAGTTTGTATTTTTATATATTACTAGCTGGCCCGGCAGACGTTGTACTGCCCTTTCCGCTACATTTTCATTATGCCATGTACCATGGCATGACCAATATTTGATCGTGTTCTTTCTTTTCACATGTTTCTACAAATAATACCATTAATATAAGAAAACAGTATTTCCGTTTCATATCCCTAATTAATTTATTGAACAAACTTACACGTTGTTTAAAATTAAGTAAACCGTTTTACACTTCACAAATATTGGAAAATTACCCGGTTTCACCCGGCGTTGGGTAAATACTTACTAATTAAAGACTTCTCAAATGTTCGTTTGTTGTTCGAAATTGATTCAACCCGAAAACGCCTTTATGGATCCGCCATCTTGAATATCCAAATCTTGATAATATTTAAAATTAGTGGCATTAACACAATTATTGTAGCAAATTTAATTAAATCCCGTTGAAATCGAGAAATTTTTTTTATATATTGGGTCCGCCATCTTGGATCTAGAAACTTTGATAATTCGATAATGATCAAAATTACTGGCACCACAAAAAATCGTACTAATTTTCATGAAAATCCGTTGAAGTCGAGAAATTTGCATCACCATATTGGATCCGCCATCTTGGATTTGGAAATTTTGATAATATTTAAAATAAGTTAAATCAGAATAACCATTGTACTAATTTTCATTAAAATCCGTCGTAATTGAGACATTTTAATCGCCATGTTGGATCCGCCATCTTGGATTTGAAAATTATGGTAATATTCTAAATTACCCGCCGATTCTGGATCAAAATTAAGAGCTCTTAGCGTCTTAACTATTATCAAAAATCCTTTTAAAGGAATTAATATGGTAGCATATAATATATTATTGAACAAACATTAGAAAATGCTATTAAAAAGTAGGGGCTGGTGGTAGAAGGGTAAAAATTTATGACTAAATGTATTTTTTAATGCCACACCATAAAAAAATTACCAAAAAAAAAATAATTGTCCAAGAAATGAAAAAATTTTTTTTAGGGTGAGCCACCCTTAACACTTAGGGGTATAAAAATTAGTTATAAACCTATTCTCATACCTACTGAATATACATATTAAATTTCATCAAAATCGGTCAAGCCGTTTCGGAGGAGTATAACCACTAAAACTGTGACAGAAGAATTTTATATATTAGATGGACCCTGACAATACAAAAAAAAAAAAAATTAAATAAAACGAGTTTTAAAACTTTCTTTTAACATATGTAACAGAAATTGAGACTGTATTTTAATACCAGTCATTATCCGCAAATGTATGTATGTACATATAAATATCAACTCTAACAAGCAAACGTTCTCAGGTGTGTCTCACCAATTTTTATGAAATTGAAATATGTTATAGAGTATCGAAAAATAGGAGACACGTATTTTTTTTTATCTGCGGATACGCACATTTAGGGGATGAAAACCACCCCTAAAGTTTACCCCCAAAAAGATTTTTTCCTAAATATTTCAAGTTCTAATGAATTTTTTCGAATGAAACAAAATGTAAATGATGTCACCTAAATATACTAACTTTTTGTAAGTAATCCGGTTCCCGGGGGTGGTAACCCTTATTTTTAATTGCAGAAAAACGATTTTGTTTTATATTTTTCCGTCACAAAAATGACAGTTTTAGTTAAAAATTATTGAAAAATATTTTTTTACATACGATTTTGAAAAATAAAGTTGACCTGTTTTTGCGTTTTCGTAAAAAAAAAGCTCCTCAAGGGGGTAAAACAACCCCTAGCACTAATACGTAAATGATGTATATTCTTTCAGACATCAGTTTTTTCGTGAAAACCAGTATTAAGGGGTTTTTGGAGTCGCTGATTACGAATCCGATGTTAAATTTAAAAAATTCAACATGGCGGTCAAAATTTTCAAAAATACACCAATTTTCATAAAAAAAAAAAACAATAAATAAAAATACCCCTCAATGTGCGTATCCGCAGATAAAAAAAAATACGTGTCTCTTATTTTTCGATACTCTATAACATATTTCAATTTCATCAAAATCGGTAAGACACACCTGAGAACGTTTTCTTGTAACTGTAAGAGAAATATATTTATTTTACTGCGTCTATCTTTATTCAAACCTATTGTAAAAATTTGTATGGTAATTATCTTAATTTATATGTTCTATTGTATTCTATTTTCAGAGTCACAAGAATTTAAAGAATTTAAATTAAACAAACGTTGGAAAAATGAAATCAATTACACAGCTCCACAAAAAAAATTGAAAAAATTAGATCTGACGTCTGACCATACCTACTATATGTTTTTGAGGTCACTGAATCCGAATCCGAGGTCTATTTAACTCCATCACGTCAGGATTTTTCATAACCTCAAAATTTAGCATAAAAACGAGAATAATCCACAAAAAAATCGAAAAAATTAGATCTGACGTCTGACCATACCTACTATATGTTTTTGAGGTCACTGAATCCGAATCCGAGGTCTATTTAACTCCATCACGTCAGGATTTTTCATAACCTCAAAATGTTAGCATAAAAACGAGAATAATCCACAAAAAAATCGAAAAAATTTGATCTAACGTCTGACCATACTGACTATATATTTTCGAGGTCGCTGAATCTGAATTCCAGGTTTATCAACCCCTATTACTTTAAGGTTTTACATAACCTACAGATTTTAGTCCAAACACCAAAATAATCCCTTCAATTTTTAATCCCTTTATTGCTTAAAAGAAAAAAAACCGGTCACTATTTTAGCCTTTGAATTGAAGGGATTATTTTGGTGTTTGGACTAAAATTTGTAGGTTATGTAAAACCTTAAAGTAATAGGGGTTGATAAACCTGGAATTCAGATTCAGCGACCTCGAAAATATATAGTCAGTATGGTCAGATGTTAGATCAAATTTTTTCGATTTTTTTGTGGATTATTCTCGTTTTTATGCTAACATTTTGAGGTTATGAAAAATCCTGACGTGATGGAGTTAAATAGACCTCGGATTCGGATTCAGTGACCTCAAAAACATATAGTAGGTATGGTCAGACGTCAGATCTAATTTTTTCGATTTTTTTGTGGATTATTCTCGTTTTTATGCTAAATTTTGAGGTTATGAAAAATCCTGACGTGATGGAGTTAAATAGATCTCGGATTCGGATTCAGTGACCTCAAAAACATATAGTAGGTATGGTCAGACGTCAGATCTAATTTTTTCAATTTTTTTTGTGGAGCTGTGTTATCTTCCAATTATAAAAAGAAGCCGCCGAGTGGTAAGAGTCCTCTTATTCAATTTATTTGAAGATTACATCATTACTTCAAAAAGTTAGAAAAAATATTGCCTTTCAATGTGCTATAGATTGCATTTTACTGTGTATAGGTTCATAAGCTTATTACTGCTTGAAGCAAACATCTGATGAAATAAATTCGAACAAAGTCCAATCACAATAAAACGACATTGAGAGGTTTCCTTTTTTCCCTGTAAGCACGCAATCATCTTTATAATTTATGGGTCCTTGAAATCAGAAACCAAGCAGCTTAACTATCTACAAAATCAGAAACCAGCTTTAAAAGGTTTAAATAAAAACGCAAAACTACATGGAATAAGACTGGGTTCGTCCAGGTCCAAAAAGATGGTACAGAGGGTATTATGGCATACGTAAGCATACGTTTTGCTTCTATTCAAAAATAAATTTTAGGCATATCATCTTCAAAACCAAAATCGGTCTTTGCGCAAAAGAAAACTCCGCAATCGGCTTTAATTGTGTTCCATTTACATCAAAGACTTTTAAAATAAAAATTAAATTTTCAAGGAAAATAAAAAGCTGGGTTTGATTTGTTTCAATTCAAAGTAGACATTAAAATGGCATCAGCTCTTAAAGATACAGATCTAACAAAAATACATCTTTGAAGATGTTAAAAGAAAGCTCTAATTACGCCAACTGTCCAATTTCACAGCACAGTTGTAATTTAATTTTCAACTAATTATAAATAGTTGAAGTTATTTTGAACTCATTTGAACTTCCTTCAGAATAATGTAAATTAATTCGTGACAAGTTTTTTTGATATAAGCATAAAATCTGTTTTAAAATCGCTAGTATGCGATATCAAATCATCGCATCTATTTACCGCAACTTTCAGTTTTTTCTAAATGAAACGAAATTTTTAATTCAATTGCCCAAAGCAATTTACATCTACTAATAATAAAACTTTAAAAAAAGGATTTTCTGTAAACCACTTGTTTTTCAAAAATGTCGTCTTTTTTAGAAATTTTGCATAATATCAATTTGATGATTTTTAGAACTTTTTTTTGTCTGTCTGTCTGTCCGTTCACACTATAATGCTTAAAACTTAAATTTAGTATACATATTTAGGACTCCTCCGACAGAATTAGTATGGTTAACTACAATAAAATTTTGATTTGAAGAGACTGATGTAAGATTTCAAGGTCGCTGATTTTTAGTCTAGAATCAGAGTAAGGGATTTATAAATTGGATTCCACAGATATATTCTTAACTTTTATCTTATTTTAAATAAATTGGGAATTTAAAAAAACACTCTATAATAAAATACGTTATATAAGTCAATTTAAAATAACCTCTGAGAAACGATTTATCATATAAAGTACCAATTAGGTGCTTGATGAAGCCGAACACCTCATATTTTATAATCTGCCAAATATTCCAATATATCATGTCTAAAATTAATGGTGTGGAAGGAATATTTTTAAATATCTCTATCCATCTTTCAGCGATTATATCTCGCTTAATCCAGTGGGAAATAATCAACAAAAAGCTTGAAAATGTGAATGAAAAATTATTTTTTTTTTCAAAATTTAAATTTAATTTGAGAGAGTTATTAGAACCTGTCTAATAAAGAAATAGTAGAAGTACGACGAACATAGGACCGAAGAGATAAAAATTTTCTGATTAAAATCGGACGTTAATAGCCAGACGGCAAAAAATTCTAGTTCTAGAGCTGAAACAAAGAATTTCCAGTGTTACTCATAATAACAAACAAATATTATTTTGTATTTGGATTTATATTTATTTTATATAATTTATTCTCAAATACTATGCTTTTTTTTGAAAATTTGAAGAAAAAAATTTCTTTATCAGCTAGACTTTTCATTTTCTAAGTGCCATTCTGACATTGTATGAATTTAAAAGCTTAAATATTAATATACAGGGTGATCGAAAATCTCGTCCGCCATATTGGGTCCGCCATCTTGAATTTTGCAACTCTGACTTCGTGATCAGCGACCCCTAAAACCCCTACATACCGAATTTAGTGTAAATCGGTTGACTTTTGGAAATCGATATTTCTGACCCGATTTTTTGAGGTTAGGAAAAAAACATGACGTGCCACCTCAACTCTAACAGTGGATTTGCATTCACGGGGTTTTTTTACATAAAAGCATTAATCTGGATATGAAAAAGCAAAATTCCTGTATTTTTCCTTGTACATTTATCCGGATTTTTGCTATTTTTTACCTGTTTTTTGAGGTTAGAAATTAACTGTGATGTGATGGCTCAATTCGGACTCGTGCTCGGTGTACGAAAATACATCGAAAACCATATATCGCATATAAAGTACAAACCACTTTTTTTTTTGTGTGGCTGTGTTATTATAACAAATATGGTTTTATCCAAATTTATATATTTTATAATTTTCAGATATCAAAACCCTTAACATGAGTTTAGTTGATCTTGGAATTGCATTGAAATATATTATTTGTTATTACAGAATCTTATTATCCGCAAAAAGTCGAAAAGCTTTTATTTTATATTTAATTTAAGAAAATTACGTCAACATTTCAAGTCATTTGAATCAAACATTGTAAAAGTAACAAGGAAGTGTGTAAAACTTTTTGTTATCATTACTCTAAAATCACTGGCATCAGATTTAAATATCTTTTACATACTTCTGTAAAGTATTTCTTACATTGATTGGCACTTCCAACGAAGTGATTCTTTTAAAAATTGAATACATTTTTATATACAAAAATGACAATACAGCTGTCAACCTTGACCTGGAATCCTCAAACCCTTCTACCGGCTCCAATTTCATTCCCATGAAAATGATGGAAACAATAAAGCAACGAAAATTTGAATCAAGAAATTCCCAGAATGTGTGAATATAGGATTTATCAAGGTTGTTGATTTGTTGTTGACTTACTATAAAAAATTGGAGAGTTTTTCTAAGATTAACTAATTAGGTAAAAACTGAACATATTTTAATAAGATCGTGTAGCTAATGTTTTTAAGCGTGTAGTAATGTTTTCAAGCTTCAGAGGAGGCGTTATCCCTTAAGGTTATGCACCTAAAATAAATAAATTCAACCTCATAGACTTAATTAATTTCTTAAAATTTTAAATTGTTTATTAGTCCATTAAAATATAATTTATCAGGATAATACGTTTAACATGAATTTAATTTTATCATACAGAAAACCACAGGGCATATATCAAAATCAATATGTATTTACTTTGGAAATCTTTCTTTTACCATTTCACTGTAATAAACAAAAAATGTTACGGCATAAATGTGGCCTAGATTTATTTTTGAACACTAATATTTTCATATGAAATAAAATTGGCTACTTCACGTTAAGCTGTGATGGTTGTAAAAACCCGTAAAATTGCTCCTTTTCGCAAACGAAAATTCAGCAAAAGTCTTTAATGACTGTAACATCAAAGAGAGACTTTTTACAAAAATTAAAATCAATTTTGAAGAAAACAATGATGAATAGTTATTTCATTTTTCGAAGAAAATTAAATGATTTTCTACGTGAGCCGGATTCGAAAAGATGTGCCGCCAGAGGAGCCCCCGAAAAGCCCCGCAGCGGGTGGTGCTGATTCCTAGAACACGTTCTGGCGCTAGTGTGATAATAGGAAATGCCCACAAATAAATACGAACCAATGTAAACCCAATCGCCGGAAGTGAAAATCTGTATCAAAATACCCCTTCTCTTTCGCCCGCTTATCCACGAAATCTGGATTGATTCCCGGGGAAGAGCCTAAAGCTGGAGAGATGAACTGAACAGAAGGACCCCATTAATAAAACAATAGGTCCTCTCAGCTGCCCAGCCGAAAGCGTCGTTCATCATTTTCATAGTGGAGAAAGGTTAAGCACAATAAAATAATCCAGATTCGGTCCCCCGAGGGAGAGACTTTATAGTTTAATATATCGACCCCAAAAAACGTTAAAAGTATATATTACATACCATGTACACCTCTGACCCTTCAGGGACTTATCCTTTGATCCAGCTGCGAGGGGCATCCAGAAACAGAACAACCCGAAAACACGAACACGGCTCTCACTCAATTCCGGAAAATCAGAGGGGCTGGCCAAATTCAGACCGCAGATTGGGTTAAATTTGTCCAAGGGCTTGATTAAACCGCAAATTAATCACGTATAAATAAAAGGCAATATAATATATATCGTTAAGAACAGCCCTGCACGATCTTGAACGGATTTCACCTGTGCGTGTGATACCGATCAGCACCTTCTTTTAATAATCGCCAACCACGCCACTGCGGCGACCCAGAGAACCTGGACTATCCCGAAACTAAAACTAAACTATTCAGGTGCTAGAAAAGTGGTCACGCACTACGCCGCTAAGGAATTTATGAACTGGAAGCAACATTATTATTATATTTTTTCGCCGAAGCAGCAACCCCGAAAGTGTCCGGAATGAAATAGGTCTGATAAGTTCGCGAGGTTTGGACGCACTGAGGCCGCCCCAGTTGATTCCAGAAGCAGCCGATGAATCTTTCTATCTTTCTATCTTCTATCTGTTGATTCCGTCCCAGAGAAATGGAGCAGCAGGTGAAACTGAGTGGAGATCTTCAACAAGCTCTCAACGAAAGCGGCCGGTGGAGGAAAGGTAAAGAATAAAGATTCGTTTGGGATCTGGCACCAACCACCCGCCCGAGCTCCATCAGTGTGAAATTCTCCCAGAATGGCCCCAAAAAAGTGTTGTGTGTATCTTTGGATTGCACTGCGGTTGCGCAACTTTTCCTTTCATTTCCCTGCGGGCGCCCCATAATTCCCCCAAAAACTAATAAAAACAACAGAAGCACCCATCTGTTGATTCAGTATATAGAACGGGGCTCCAAAACTGCACGCACTACAGTCTCGTGAAGTAACTAAAGCTCAAGGGCACCTGCTGGAAAAGCTCCAACCCCAAGTCCCCCCGAGATGGACCCTGCTCCTCTGGCTTCCCATGAGGCCCAGCCAGTTTTCGCATATCTCCGACGAGATACCGAGCCCTGCTGAAACGCTCCGCGAAACAAAGATAAGAGCATGCAAATTAACTTATCACTCGCACCTTATCAGCGACTAATCTAGCGGCTAGCTTGTCACAACAGAAATTTGTTGTGCTCATTGAAGAAGACAAACGCTCCCTTGCCACTCGGAGTCTCACAGTGAGCCGCTGAGGTGGAGAATGGGTGAATAAATTAAAGACCACACGGCAGAATTGTAAAATGATGAATTATTTTGGTAATCACTATTCCTACTGCCATTATCAGTAATTAAAATGCAACCATTGCAGTAATGATAATGGTAATTGTAATGCCAATGTTGTTTATACTAGTGGAGCTTTCATTACCATTACATATTGCATTGGCAATAGTAACGAAGTAATTGTTATTGCAATGATATTAAAATCTCCCACTACTTTTGTCTCCGATTAAAATTATTATTTATTTTGAAAAACATTCATATAAAAACACAATTAAAAAAAAACTTAAATACCATGTATTGTTACAATTTTGACCGGTGAGCGGCTACCGACCAAAAAGGAATTATAAAACACCAAACACAATCCATTTGTGAGTTACATATAAGAAATCATACCCCTTGAAAATAGTATAAGTGAAAAATGTAAGAATCACAGAAGTGGATTTTACTATCTGCTCATCTTGTGCCTTATGCTTTCTTGAAGTTGTATTATACTATTTGTACCTAGGGAGAAATCTGGATCTTTCAAAGTATCAGCTCAATCGGTTTCAGAACTACTTTGAGGAGTCGAAAATATGACTAGAAAATAAATCTGTTCTTAACGCATTTCTTAACATTCACTGCAGTTTAAGCAGGGTGATAACTTCGAAAAATCGTTTTTTTTTTTTTTGACTTCCTGAAATTATAACTATTTAGATACACGTCAACTGAATTATAGCGTTTGGAGAAGAGGCAGATAGAGCGCTCAACACCAGAGATCGGCAAAAATATTTTTTTTCGTCAATATTTTCGATGATAATAACCAATACCATAAAAATTACAATCTTAGTAAATAAATTTCCAATTACACAAGTCGGCACGATTTTTGATTCTGATTAATATGCAGTCATTCCTCATGGATTTCGTCTCACAATTGAAGAAAATCAACATGATTTTTAAAAAAAATTTGCTTTTGTGCCCAGGACAGCAAATTTAAAATGACCAATCATCAAAATTGTTATGTTTTCATTTCCTTGTAAATCTGTTCGGGGCGGACATTACTTAAATTTTCGGTTGCTAAATTAGATCCTCCATCTTTAGTATATATTTTGGTAACAGATTAAGTTTCAGCGACCCTAAGACCTCTTTGATTCATTTTGATAAAAAAAACCCCATAAAATTGCAAATGTTCGGACGCCATATTTAATTCACCACTTTGGAACCCAATACAAAAATGTACCTATACTGTTTGCTCTAGTATAACGTACTTTTTGGCAAAAAATGAGAAACATCGCATAACGCATTTAGTTGTAATTGAGGTTCAAACTATCCAAACGAATGTCAAATTTCCCTTCACAAAAGCAAAGTTTTAACAAAATTATGACACTTTTGCCTTCCTTTTGGACACAAGCAATAAGAAAATAGCATTCATAACTCAGACTCAAAAAAAAAGTTTAATTTTGTTGATCTGTGTTATTAATAAATTTGGTAATAAGCCAAAATATATTTTCCATTATCTTAGCTATCGGTAATTCATCGGTAAGAAATTAGAGATACTTAACTAGTCAGCAATTTTCTGATAAAAATTTTTGATTACACTATTTTTCGGTAATTTACTGACTAGAAATTTGAAAATACCCATTTTCATGTGATGTATGATATGTTACGAATCCTGTATCGCATTAGTAATGTGATATGTGACATAACTGCATGTTATGTTAGACAAAACACATATAACAAATCACATATAACATGTTTGCACATACAGTTATGTTATTTGTAATATGTGATGAGTCGCATAACATATGTTACATATAATGAATATGCGGGGAACGCACATAACATTTCTCATATGACATGTCATGTCACATACAATGAATATGAGATTTGAAACAAAACGAAGTACGTATTTGTGTGTCGCATATGTTTTGTGACAAATCACATATTACGTTGAAGCACATATCAAATGTTCCTTATGATATGTTACATATAATAAAAATATGAAGAGTGTAAGTTGTATGTTGTATATTATACAACATCCACGTACACATCAAATATCACATGTAAAAACGGCACATGACAACTGACGCACAGAGTAATAAGAAATTTGTGACAGAAAATTGCTGACTAGTTGAGTATTCTCGACATTCTGGACCATGGATTACCGATTGCTTGAATAATCACAATTTTTGGAGGGCAAATTATGAGTATTTGAGTATTCCTAAATGTTTGCCTGACCAATTACTAATTATTTGTGCAATGGAAAATTCTAAAAAGATGATTATTAATTTTTAAATATTTGATAATTTCAATGTTGCAATTAGAAATTTTTACAATTTGAAATATCGTAAGAGAAATATTGTTTTTTTGCCGATCTCTGCTCAACACACCTTTCTCGGAATCGATCGGTCGTGTCTGGCCCTATTCAGCTAGGATATAAACTAATTTATGTTTATCTCCCTTTGTGTGACACTGAAAACCGCGATAAAGAGCCTGCATATGAATCCGGAATATATGCGATTTGGTAAGTTTCAAAATTTTTATTTTTTATGTGATAAACAAGCAACTTCAAATTCTATCGCGTTTTTCTCAAAACCAATTTTTTTAGCTGGCGCTCTATCTCAAAAGCTAATTATTCTATCAAGAATATGTTACTCCCAAAGTTTTCGGTATTGATATGGTTAAGATTAAGCGTAGGCGTTTTTTGATATTTGAAAAATTCATATTTTTTTTCACAACCTCGAAAAATTGTTATTTTGTGATAAATAAAAAATAAATTAAAAGAGCTACGTTTAAACATATCAGCATTCGTGCTTAACATAATAATTTTCTTTTTTGTCAGATGAACTCGAGATATCTGGTTCGCCAGCCTCAACGGTTCCGTGGACATCATCCAACATGAACGAGTGCCAACTTTACAAATATATTTCTATTTTCCAATAGCAATTTATTATGTTTCAAGTGAAAGTATGGTGAATAATACATAAATTCCTTAATCTTGCTACCTTACATTAAGTTATGAAAAAAAAAAATTCCGGAGCGTACATCAATAGTTTATCATCACGGGAATGCCTTTATTAATTTGAAATATTGAAAAAATGCCTTTTAAGACACAATGCTGGAAAAACAACCTCAAATAATTTACACTAACTTTTTCAGGCTGCATCATCTTATATTAGGTAATATTTTACTAACTATACACTAGCGTATAAGTATAAAATAAAAAAAGAGGTAATAACATTTTTTTTAGACATACATTGATTTTTTTTAAATGTTCCCGAAATGACATATTTTCATTATTTATGTCTTTAAAAACATTTACGGAAAAATAAATTAATTCTATAATTGTCCCATTTAAATATAATTTAAAGAAAAGCTTAGTGATGATTTAAGCTAACTTTCATTATTCTAGCTTCTAAGAATTGTTATCATAAAACCAAACTTGGAATTCGTCACTATATTTATATATCTTAAATTGCTGAATAATATTAAGTTTTTTTAAAGAAAAGTTAAATAAAAAAATTAGTTTGATTGAAAACCTCTGGTCGTTCACTTAATTTAGTCCGTGAGTATATATCTTCTATTTTTAAAGTTTTTTTAAAAAAAGGAAAATTATAAATTTTTGTGTCGTGGCTCTACTTTAATGTTTTAAATAAATAAAACATCAAAAGTCCCCTTGGATAGCATTACCGTAAACAATTAACTTTATCTCAGCAACTATCAATCAATCAATCAATTAAAAAAAAAAAAAGGTTATCAAAATAGTTTGCAAATTTTGCTACAAAAAAGTTCCATAGATTGTCTTTGTGCAACTAATCCTGTTTGAATAAAACGTGCTATAAAAGGGTCTATCCGGTTAAGAAGGTGAAAAGTGGCCCCAGCGCTTTTGAAAAACAAAAAATATCCTTATATATGGTAGTACACGAAAAAGTACATCTTTGCTGAAATTTTCAGACCCATAGACCCTCACATAACCTCCAAAAAAATTAAAACGTGATTTTCAGTGATTTGGCGATATCTCGGCTTCTTGTGGATGTAGAAAATTATATATATCAGCTACAACATGATATTTTTTTCGAAATTTTTGGCGAGAAATTCAAATTTTTATACAAGTTCGAAATTTTTAAAATTCAATTTAAAAAACAAAAAACAAAAAAAATAGAAACGACGAAAAAAAATATATTATTTTCTGGATGTCAAGCTATTTCAAAAACTGTTTGGATGATTTCAAGATAGGAAATGACTTAAAAAAAATTCATACTTAAAGAATATTCAGACTTAAAAAAGAGGTAAAAATACCGAAAAATGCTGGAAAAACGGTTTTTCGATATTTTGACACTGTTGCACCAAATCTACAAATCTGAAATAATTCATGGATATAGCTTGACATCCAGAAAATAATATATTTTTTTCGTCGTTTCTATTTTGTTTTTGTTTTTTTAAGTTGAATTTTAAAAATTTCGAACTTGTATAAAAATTTGAATTTCCCGCTATAAATTTCGAAAAAATAATTGTCTACGTCCACAAGAAACCGAGATATCACCAAAACACTGAAAATCACGTTTTAATTTTTTTTGAGATTACGTGAGGGTCTATGTGTCTGAAAATTTCAGCATAGATGTACTTTTTCGTGTACTACCATATATAAGGATATTTTTTGTTTTTCAAAAGCGCTGGGGGCACTTTTCACCTTCTTAACCGGCTAGACCCTTTGTTTGATTCTTTTTACATAATTGTGTCATAATTTTGCTGTTGATAAATAGAAATAGGTCACAACTATTATTCAATATTTCAAAAAGTAAATACATATTTCCTATTAAAGAGAGGTTTTGAATATTCTTAATTTCTGAGATTAACTCTACAAAATTTGATAGAAATTCTTACGTTAAGGTTACCAGGTTCTAAATATACCATATCTAAGTCGGGGTTTTTTGAGTTTCCGTGTTTTTATGAAATCGTTTAGTATTTTTTTAAATTTAAGTAATTAAATCGTTCATACTACATAATCACTGTGTACTTAAGCCATTCAACTTATTTGTTTTAAAACGGTTGTCACACCCCCGGGCCTAATGAAAGTGGAATCCTCGGCCTTGTTATGATACAATTTCGCGTACCAGTGCCACACATTTTAATAATTACTAAATCCAGAGTGCCATTCAAAATCCCAGGCAGCTGATGCTGCGACAGCTCTGGGGCTACGCATTTACGCAGACACGAAGCAATCGGAACTGTCATGTGTCTGCGATCCCCTTTTTAGCTCCACGAGATTTGCCAAAATAAATTCTGGAGGAGTCACAAAGTCGTGTAATCAATATTGTATACGGCGAGATTGGTTTTTCTGTACCTTTTCCGGAAATTCCAATTTAAAGACTCGTGAGCACCTAGCATTGTTTGGGGGGCGGCCGAGATTGCGGATTGTATTGTACTGTGCCCCCAAGAACGTCACTGGGTGCTTTTTGGGGCCGCCGTCTGCCCGAAAAGTGGCATAGTCAAAGTATCCCAGTGTAAACCAATTTGGTTGAAAATTTTCATTGATAGAATTAAGCATCCCTGTGCACGGTGAGCCCTTCCCGATTAAATTTGCTCGAGCTTAAAGCGCGCTTTAATGCGTCCACCTTGATTAAGCCCAGCTGCTGACAATGAAACGGTGCTGCTCCCCCATGGAGCCCCCATTTGTCTGCGGGCAGATGAGCCCCTAGGTGGAGTTTCACAAATTATCCCCGGACGGGGATTTCCGCAAAATTCGCGATGACTGATGAACTTTTTTAATAAACAAATTATGTGAGAGCTAATTTGGAAATTTGTCTGAAGCTGATCGGGCATCCCAGGAGACAGATTCTTTAATTTGGGATTCGGCATGCCGCCAAATTCACAATACGTTTGGGGAAGTTTAAAGGCCTAAACAGATAAAAAGTTTCAGAGCACTCGTCACCACTCGCAAATGCCAAATACATCAATTTTACATTAAAATGAAGGGGACTGCACAGATAAGCGAGTGGTTAACACTCGTCCCTTGAAAAGTTCGCCAACTTTCTACTTTTAACACTCGCAAATGTCAAAAGGGCAGTTTGACATTCTTGATTTTGTGATGGTGATGTGTGCGATGTGAAGTGCGATTACTAATTTCTGATAAGGAACTATTTAGAGACATGAAATATGTTTTGAAGCAACTTCCTCCATAATTTCAGTGCATTCGACTAAAAGTAACACATCCAATGAACAGATTTTTGACATTTGTGAACGGCTTATCTGTTCGGTTACTTTTTGCGAGTGGAGACGAGTGCTGTGGAACTTTTTATCTGTTTAGGCCTTAAGAGTTGTTTAGAGTTGAGTGAGCAAATTTTTTAATTTGACCTATTCCATAAAGTGTCTTTCATCGTAAATGTAACTTATCCTTCTTACAATTTTTATGCCCCAATCGGAAATCGAGATTTAAAAGGGTTAATATATGTATCTATTGATGCAAGGTACAACGCAATAAGCTATTTTATTGTTTTCCAATATTACGTGCAATCCGTGCCTTGGCCTTACCTAGATTTAGAAGATAAACAATCTATTTGTCGTACAAAAAATGGAAAAAAATCCGTATAAATTTTCTGGTTAAAAGTATACAATATATGTTCACAAAAGCTCAAGGATTTGCGCCTAATACTTTTATTCGTTCGTTTTTAGATTCTTTATTTTGATCGTTGTTTCAATTACATTGGAATTGGAAATTTCAGACTTTTAGCTCGCATAGGCTTTTTGGATCTGAGCGGAAATAATAACAAAATAAATTCTTTTTGGTATTATAATTTCAACGCCTTCTGATGTTGCAATTTCCCAGTATGACAGCTTGGCGTATGACAATTAAATAAAAGTAAAAGTGTTTTTTAATTGCCCGACAAAAGAAATCTGCATTCTGAGGTCTGTGTGCACCTACGTCATAAAGTTTGTACTTTCCGTCGAAAAATCGCAGATTTTATTCTATTCAGACTTCAAACTTTTCATAGTTGATCAACTTATGATACACTAGCTACAACTTCAGTCGGTACAAACTTTTGTCCAAAATTCTATGCAGATAACTCGTAGCGTGTGTAGCGCCCTTTAAAGAAAGCGAAAGTAGAATTTCCATTTTTGTTGTGTACTAATGCATTAAATATGAAAAATATGAGTATGTTTTTATTAATATGAACACCGCCAAATAGTAATTATATAGAAATTTATAATTAGGTATAGATTTCGGTAGCGATTTGTTATTTTGTGTCGAGTTAAGGCTTTCTAAAATTCACCTAAAATAATTTTGTTAATTGGCCCCGGAATTTTGGGAAGATTTTGCATAAGTTATAGGTAAAATGCTTTCGTTAATTTATAATTTACCCAAATATTGTATATATTGATGATTAATAAGTATATAGCACCTAGTCAGTAATCTCTTTTTCAAAGTTTCTGTGAGTTCTCACCACAATATTGCTCTTTTTTACAGAGTATTTGACAACTCACATTCTTCAATATATTTTTAAATTAATGATTTATATTAAAGAGATTTAATTTATTTATAATAAAATGAGCATGAAGTGAAAATGACGACTTTCCTTTATTAACCTTTAAGTACCGACGTGCGGTCTGACAGGCCTCGACAGCCACTTGACATGCTACTTTACCCCTTTCCCCGCTGAATTCCGATCCTTGCTTTTAAGTAGCTGCAAGGACAGTGCCCACGTTGACATCGAAACGGAAAGGCGTGACGTCGCGCGCGCATTTGGTGAGTAATTACGATTTGAAATTCCGACGCGGCTTCTCAGGCCTCACGTCGGTACTTACGTAAGTTTTTTGTTTTATTCCTTTGTTACACTAAACTATTATTTTTACAGATATTGTAAACTATGGATAGACCAGGACCTTCAGGTAGTAAAAGAAATAGTTCTGTGACAGATATACAGCATTCATAGAGAACTCGGATAGAAATAAATGAATCTAATCCGAATTATATGCAAGTGATGAAATAGATAAGAAATGCTCCATATACACTTGCAAACGCCGATCAAGATGCTGGCTTATGACAATTTTTTACCGGATTTTGGATATAAGCTCCGTCAATTCTCATCTTCTACATGATGTACATGTAGGAAGACAAACTGATAGAGGAGCCTTCATAAAAAAATTAGCTCGACAATTGGTATTAGAGCACATGAAGCGAAGATTTTGTAACCTAAGATTGCCTCGTGAACTTAGGATGAGTTTGGCAAGAGTACTTGGTTCTGATGAGCCAGAGGCATCTGAAGACCAAGCCGAAGAAGTCAAGACACGCAAGACTTGCCTCTCTTGTCAACCTAAACTCAAAAGAAAATCGACGTATAGGTGCTATTCGTGCAAAAAACACATTTGTTTACAATGCGCGAAACAAGTGTGCCCTGACTGTGCTTAGAATTTAAGGTGTAGTTCGACTGTGGACATTTTTTTTTGCAGAGGTTTAATGTTCCTACTAGTTTTTTTCTTAAAGTTATATTAGTCTTAAGTACGAAATACCATTTTTTGTTATTCTCAGAGGATTATTCTTTGTGTTATGATTTTTTATATCTAATAGTCGGATTTTCCCCCAAAATTCAAGCCAAATATTATTGTAGTCTTAAATTTAAAAATATAATAAAGTTTATTTTCTTTCTATGCTTATTTTTTCTTAAAACCCTTTATTTCCATTATATCGCAGAGACAAATATTTAAATCAACACTTTCTTTAAAAAACACAACATAATATAAGCAGCTTCTTAGGCCTCACGTCGGTACTAACGTTACAAAAAATGCACGTCGGTGCTTAAAGGTTAAAAAGGTATTTATATTTTCCCGATATCCTCCATTTGTTAAAATATAGTAATTTATTAGTTTTCACACATTCTCATGGAACACCCTGTACAAATGATTGGGAAATTTGCAATCAGTGCAATGTTTATTGATGTAAATTGTTATAAAAATAAAAATTGGTGCAATATTACGTAGAATTTTCACATTTCGTTGGCTGAGAGTTTGTTATGAACTTTTGTTTTCTTTAATACCATATTCTTGAATTTGCCTATAAAGTTCATATTTTTTGTAGTTGCTCTGAACATAAATATTAGGTTGATAAAAAAGTTTTTTTAAAATTTTTTTTTATTACCTTTTGACGCAGTATGACATCGAGCGATTTCAAAAATATTCTAGAATGTTTTCTACTCTTCCGCGTGACAGGGTATAAAAGGGCGGGCGATCACGTTCTACGAGTGGCAGCGCGGTACGAACGCAGGCACGACTGCTAAAAATATACAGAATGCAATCATCGAGAACGTCGTTTCTCATCGAACAGTCCAGCGTTGGTGCAATCGTTTTAAATCTTGATACGCAAGTCTTGAAGATAAGGAACGTTCTGGACAACCCTCGACCATCGATGATGACGCATTACTCCGCTGCATCAAAGCGAATCCTGAGGCAATACGCACGAGCTAGCAAGACAACTTGACTGCACCCAACCATCAACTTGGGATACAGGAAAGTTCTAGCTCGATGGATAACCACACCGTCTCACCGACGACAATAAGAACTGCCGCGTGACCATCTGTCAGTCTCTCCTACTTCATCATCATCGCAAGGAGATTTTAGAGGATCTTGTGACGGGGGATGGAAGCTGGATCTTTTATGATAACAGCACGCGTCTAGCTTTTGTTGTGTTTTTTCAGGGACGCAAAGGGAATGCTCTTTCACAATTTTCCCCTACAGACAAGACGATCTCCTCTGCACGATATATCGAGAATCTCCAGGAATTGGCAAAAGCTATAATAGAAAAACGGCCAAGACGCGCGATTGTCCACCTTCTCCACGATAACGCGAGACCGCATGTCGCATAGAAAACCCACAGAACAATCACTGAGCTTCACTGGAATATCGTTCCTCAGCCACCGTACTCTCCAGACATCGCGCCGTCTGACTATCATTTGTTCAGACATTTGAAATCATATTTGAGGAACAAAATTTTCAACAACGTCGACGATCTCACGGAGGATGTGTCCAATTTCTTTGAGTCACAGCCCCCGAAGTTTTAGACAAAAGAAATTAACGACTTGCCTGCTCGAGTTTTATAGAATAAGATAGCGAATATATTGTTGATTAGAATTGTTTTGCATAAGATATATGAATAAATAAATTCTAGTAAAATTAATGCGACAAAAATTTTTTATCAACCTAATATTTAAAAATAAAAAGTTCAAAATAATTTTAAATGTGAAAATGAAACCAACATATAGATTACCTACTAGTTAACCTTTATAATCCGCTTATTTATTTTATTATTTATCTATTGCTGCTTTTAATTTTGATATTGTCTATTCAGAAACTTCTGAAGTATATTTATTTTCATCACGGTGTAAATTATATTCTGTTTTTAGTGTTTTAAGCCATCATATTAACTGGAACGTAATTCTTAAAAATATTGATTGTAGCTATTTTATTCATAATTTCAGTTTTAATATTGTCCCAGTAATACGTATGTATCCTATTCATAATGTGATAATTTCTACAAATTATTTCATAAAGTTACCAAGTATCAGTTTTAAAAATTTGGGTTATTTATTTAGCTTAAACGTACAATTTACATACATAATCCTATATAAGATTGGTCGAAGTGCGAGGTTTGTACATAGTTAATTTACCTTAGCTTTTACTAATATATAAGATTGCTTTAGTATTTTTAGGTAATTTCACGAAAATGTTGTGATTTCCCCGATAATTTTTATAGTTTATTAAAGTTTCAGTTAGTTTTTCTTAACTTCCCGTATAAGATTATAATAATATTTTTTAGCTAGTTTACCAACGTTTTTATTTAGTTCTCCAAAATTACTTGGCCTTATAAAATAATTAAAATTGTATATTATTTTTAATATACTCATTGATTTTTTGTTCCTTTGAAAACATTTCTAACGATTCCTTGATATTATTGCTTTTGAATTTTTTTCGAATTGAATTTATTTATTTTGTGTTATTGCTAAATCCATGGGTATTCGTATACTTCAAGTTTTTGCAAAGATATCAAAGTCTAGTATTTTCATAATGTATTCTACCAAACACGGCAGGTCATGGACATTAATCTCCAAATTTCATGATTTTGTATAACTTTGTATTTTTTAATCATAGACGCCACATGGGCACTGATTGAACTTCGCTTAGAAATTAAAAAAAAAAAAATTGTTTCTTTGATATTTTTCAGTAGGAATTCGTTTCAAGATTATTTTTTCAGATAAAATTCTAATAATCTTTATTCCAGGAAGAATCAAGGATATTTTTCTCAATGTAATTTCGACGGTGGAAGCTAATGGTTTGTGGACCGATTGCTAAAGATAAAGTCCTTGAAATCTAGTTCACTTCTAATTCTGTGAATCGTGGAATGATACGTTCTCCGAAGTACGTTAGTTAATTTTATGGAAACGTTGATACTATATTCATACAAGTAGAGCGACGATGCTGTGGTTTTAATCCAATTCTATAAAACTTTTGGGATGCTAAGCGTGTTCTTCAGACTTTAAACACAATGGAGAACACTTGGTGAATTTGGGTTTGGAGACTTTACGCTAATTTAGTATTTTATAATTTTTCAACAGAATGTATAACTCGTGATTGGTTCCCAATATGCTAATGTATTTAAAGTACCTACAAATTACAATTATAATAATGAAAAAGCGGTCTCCAATTAGCATTTAATAAAATCAATTCTATCATTAAACTCTGCAATCTTATTATATGAAACTGAGAAGTTTAATTAACTCAGAATAAAATTTCTGGTGGTTCTCTTTTCCTCGCGCTGTGCTAGCACGACGATGATATGTTTATTTTGCTCTACATCGTCGTTTGACTCTGCCAATTCCCTTCCGTGTTCGCCGAAGTCAATTAGAAGGAACTGTGACCAATTTCTGTCTGAATTGCGGTCGTTCAGTGTTCTCACAGATAAATAAGAGCCGAAATATGCTGCCCAATCAGTTGCCATTACTCGACCAACTTCTTAGCTCCCCGGTCATCCATCCTCCCCCGTCGAATTGGAGCTCTCGATCGATCATTATAACTAGGAAAAGAAATTTTGCACATGCCGTCGCCCGCGCCGTCAGGAACAAATATCCGAAATTTTGGTAAATCAATAGTTCGAATGAATGAGAGCTGGAAAGTGGAAGGGCAATCCCTTGGCACGGTCTTTTCGGAAATGCCACAGGTAAGTCAAACTCCTTTTTGGCGAGTTGGCCGAGAAGAAGAATGTTAATGGTGGAGGCCGAAAAAAACATGAAAACGATATTATCAAATCAACTCATCCATTTTATGGCCTTCGTAGGACTCGCCCGAATTTTCGTCTGTGTTATTTCGCGGGTAAACAAACGCAATTAGGATAATTCTTATTTTCTTGGTCCATTTGGGAGTGCTCAATTCGGCGAAGACTCCCACTTCCACTCCCAGATCCTAAAGGAGGCTGTTGAAACATTCAACGTGACCGTGAGGGGGCACGACGACGAGGGATGTAAGATATATAGGGGCTGTACGCACTGAGAGAAAAACTTTTTTATATAGGGTGCGCCATCTGTTGGTTTCTTTTTTAAATTTCATGTTATTTTGACACAGACAGCACTTTCGCCTTAAAAAAATTGACAGAAATACAATGCCATATCTCCGCCATACAAAAGAAATAGATTTATGCTTAAATAACATTGGGAAATATTGAAAACTTATTTCCAAAGTAAGTGCGATATTTGAAAAGAAATTTCGAACAAAATAAGGCAGAGGCAGCTATTTAAATGAAATCATATTCCATAACTAATCGGAAAGTTTATTTTTTTAATAAATCAAAAAACTTTAAAAAAATATTGAACAGCGTTAATTGTGTAACATTTTTAAGAAAAATGAGTCCTTCCTTTATATAGTTTTAAAGTGCTTTTTTCATATCATATTATACACTGCAAAAAAATATTTGTAGTAGATTCTACATTCTAGATTCTAGTTCATCTAACTCTTTAATATTAGTTTTAAAGAATAATTGAAATAAACAGATTGTATGTCAATTTTACTAGACATTTGGTAATTTTTATTCAGAAAACGTGTCAGTTTAACTTTAAATCCATATTAAATTGATGAGATATACTTCATATGTATTTTAGTATGGTCAATGTTTGCTACCAAATGCTTGCCCAAAAGTTAGTTTAACACACACATAGCAACGGTGGCCTAAAATATTGAAACCTAGATTAATTTTTACAAAATAGCTTAATTTTAATTATTTTCTCTATGTTTGCACGTAAATGTTGCACATCAGTTCAAATGTTTCTTGGGACAATAAATTCATTTCTGATGTCAATTTTTTATCTAGAGGTTATGAGGGTGAAAATAAGAAAATTATTCGAAAATTGCTAAATCTCATTTCGTTACAGATATTCGTTAGGTCGAAAAATGCCAGACAATCTTCAAGAGGCCATAACTTGGCTATTTGCCATGGTAAGAGAATGCTTTTGTCTTGTATTCACTGGGAAATTAAATGAAGTTTAGGAATATGCTCTTTAATGCGATGATTTTTTGTCCATTTTAAAAAGTGCTCCTCTTTAGGTAAGCGTATCTTTTGCAGGGATTGGTTGGGAAAGGTTTTAGAATGCTATTCTTAAACTAGAGTTTTGTATCTCGGGACCACTTTTAGGTTTTTTCTTTAGAATGTAGTTTAGTACGATGTCTCCTGTTTAAAAAACGTCAATTTTCAACTCTGAAAAAGTGCTCCGTTTATTAATTTGTGCAGTGTATATCAAAAACCAAATTTATGAAAATTAAACAAAAACAGGTTTAGAATTTATAAAGATAACCCTTTTATATAATACTTTACTCAATCCAGTGAAAGAAAAATAACTTTTTCCGACACCCCAAAAGTGGAATTATTTTGATTCCTAGAATATACACATATATGAGCACTTAAGCTTTATAACTAAGCCAAATAAATTTCAATTCGATGGCATGTGTACACAAACAGACAGACAAATACCATTACGATGCCTTTTTTTTACCTTTTTGCTGTTGAACAATTATATTGTAGGCACTTAAGAACTTTTAAGATATATTTGGGCATCACTTTAAACCTTATAAAAGCGAATCACAGGTATGTTTGAACTTTAATAAATGTCTATCTGAGTGCAGGTGTTTTAAACAGTTAAGTCCACCCTAAGGTAGCGGAATTTAGGGCGAAAGGAATTTTCGATAAATGGACACTGTTCCGAAAGAAAAGGCGCCGGATGAGCTTCGTTTAGCTTTATCTTTCCCAGAGGCTGCCTTACCATGGTCAATAAATAACGCAATTTATTCCCCAAGTGCTCACGTGTGAGAGCAACAAAAATTCTTATAACACAAGGGCGCACTTCCCCGTCCTAGAGCTTACGAGAATTTACGGACTCTTCCCTCAAATTAAAAGAAGTGAGATATTTACTGCTTGTCCGTAGCTTCGCACTTAGACATTTCAGAAGAAAGATTTCAGGCTAATAACAGACTAGAAAACGGCAGCTGTAGACAATATCTAAGTAGACATGCACACCTAAATACTTAACTAATACTAACTTAGTTTATGAGTTAGTCAACTAGAAGGCTAGACAGTCATATAAAGATATTAAATATTAAGTCTATAAAAGGCAGACGACATTCAGGTTTCCCAGAATTATTTTCGAATTACTTTTGAATTCATCGAAGCGTTCTGATTCTGTATAAAAGGGAAATTTAATTTTCCGACAAAATTGAGTACCATATATGAAAATTAATTTGATTCTCATCATCCTGGCATCAAATGTTATTGAAAAAGTAAAAAAATATATTTCGGATAAAACGGGGCAGCCATGCAAATTGAATGAATTACTTCCAAGACGGATGAAGACAGGAAAAGGCTATGGTAAATTTTTATTAAAAACCTGTGCTCCTCAGGGACAAAATTTGATAATACCCCCTCCCACTGTCCGTCGTATTGACAATTCTTGTTGTTGTAATTATACAAAAACTTTCTTTTGAGTGGATTTCGGGCTCTCAGACAAACCGTTTGCAGCACACAATTTGCAGACGAGCGAAGAGCAGATTTAAATGGAATTTCGAAACAAGTTTGAAAAGAAAACTTTGTGGGCAGACACAGAATGTAGGGCAAAGAGGTAAACTTTGTAAACATTTACCTGGAAACGCGAAATCTCGACTACAAAAGATATTTCATTTTGCGTATTTTTTCGGATCTGAAATAATAATGGCTTTAGTTTGTCCGCTACTAGTTTTCAGCGAAAAGGTAAAATTCGAGCCTTAAGAGGGCGGATGCTAAAAATTATCGCATCATTAAACAATAGGGGTGCACTTTTCGAACGGAATCATCCACGAGAAGGATAATTTTCCTTTTTCCTCCATGCTACCTTCGAAGTCATTGTGATTTGCGGTTTTCTTAGAAGATTAATCCCTGAAAGGATTTAACAAATTTTAGGATAAAATAATTAATCATTACCATCTTAATTAACTCAAATTAAAATTAGAAAATGTAAGCTAGCTATTTTGAAGCTATAAAGAAGCTAACAAAATTTACACAATATTTTTACTCCGGGAATATCGACGAACATTTTTAACATTCACTTTCCCGGAATTTATTCAAAGGAATAAAAACAAGATGAAACTAACTTTTTGGCTTATTGATTGGAAGACAAATTCCCTAAATTTAACAAAAGTTTATAAATAAAATTAGATTGTTCATTTCGCAGTCTATAAAGAAAAGCAAGAGAAGCAATAAATAAATTGAATATATCAATAATTCCTGCTCGAAAATATTTTCGAAGTTACTGTGCCGAAAAAGATATTCGCTCACCAATCCAAAGTATGGCATTTCACGGACATAAAAAAGGTACACCAAAACACAATTCTATATGCACAGTAATACCAAAAAAAGATATAATAAATCATAAGAAAATAACAATATAGGAAAACAAAATGAATTAGCTACATAAATTAAGGAAAAAAAAATATTCGCTCTTGTCAAAAAATATGCTACAAATAACCTTGTTCGTTTTTTCCTTATGCCTGATGGCTAGCAAATGTGAAGTACATATTTCATGAAATCTTCGGAAAATTTCGAATGCACGTTTAAGCGTTGTCTGACTTACCACGGGGCATCCGAAATATGAAAATAATAAAATATATTGAACTGAAGGATTTTTTCGTAAAATTTCATATTTAATTAATATCATAAAAAAAGAACAATAAGTTTCATCTAGATTCTAGAAAAACACAAGTCAGACGCATTTTTAAAAGATCATTTCCATGCGATGCCTCCGGACTTAAAAATGTTTTTAAATTACATACCACAGAGCAGTTTAGGGCAAATCGCGCAACAGCTTAGCTGATAAAGGCATGCTTATATTTAATTAATTTTCTTAAGCTTCTGCCGGTGCTTTGTGCTCTTTATATAAAAGACGATTCGCTTTTGTAACATATTTCTTCAATTAAAACTGTCCTATGGTATGCAATTTCAAAACATTTGTAAGTTTGGAGGAATCGCAGGTAAATGAGCTTTCAAAATTTCTTTTCACTTCTGTTGTTCTAGTTGAAACTTATTGTCTTTATTTTTCTATGTTAATAACGATTTAATTAAGGAAGTTCTGGAGATAAAATTGGAGAAAAAATTGAATAAATATGTTGACATGCTTTTATATACATATAACAAAAATTATGACGCATTTGTTAAGAATGTTGCTTCAAAATCTAAACAATTACTTTTGTTTAAACATTGCGATAAAATGAAAGTTTTAGTGGAAAATTTTCAAACTTTGAAATTATTATTAAGACAATTTAGTGCAGGTATCAAACAAGCTTAAACTATTTCTCATCGTTGTTATTTTGCAATTTATTTATTGTTTATATGTCACGATTGAAACTATTTTTTCGGTATTTTTTTTTAATTATCTCGTAAACTACAAATCTGAGATCAAACAAATTGTTCGTTAGAGAATCGCTCAGGGATGAGCATAAGCCTACATAAATCTGCGCCCTATTATTCTTATAGGAATACGTGAAAAATGAACTTATAAAGAAGTTTGCTCTAAAATACTCCCGAACAACCTGCGTAGTTTCAAGAAAAAAAATCCTTTGATTAGCCTTTAACTAGTCACGTGGGGTCTGTGAGATGCCTCCCTATTGATTGATTTCAGGTCAATTAAGACTGAAAAATGCCTTAAAATTATACTTTTTTGAAAATCTTAAGTAAATAAATAAAAAGGAAAGAAATAAAACATTTTGCAGTATGATGGGCATGCACGTGTTTGGAGAAAGCTCAATATCTAATATGAATTTAAGAACGTACAGGTTACAATTAAACATGATGGAAAAGGGCTTTGTTCTAGGGTCGCTATTTACATTAATATCCTGAAGGAAAATTTAAATGTAAGTATAGAAAAACTAGGTCTTAGCAATAATTACTATTTTCAGGAAGACAACGATCCCAAGCATACACCTTGGATGGTTTGAATGTGGATTTTGCATAATGCTCCTCACCAACTAAACACCCCTTTGAGGATTTATGGTTGGCTTTCGCAACCATGAAAATGTAATAAAATACAACTAAAAGCTGCACGAATAGAAGAATGGGAGGAAATTTACTAAAAGATTAGAATACTCGATGCCTCCAAACTTAAAAATAAAACCATATAATCAAAGCAAAAGGACGTCAGACGAAATATTAAACTTATAATTTTAGTTGGAAATCTTTAAAGAGCGAATACTTTTTTCCGTTAATTTATGATCAAAATGAAATATTTAGTTTTTTTCCAATAAATTTGTTATTTTATTTTTGATTTCTTATAATTTTTGGAATAACTACAAAGTTTTGTATTTTTACAAAAAAAAAAAAAAAATTTTTTTTTTAATATCTTTCAAACCATATATCTTTTTAGATTTTTTGAGATCATTAGCGAGTTATTTTGCGGCTACATTTAAGGTACTACTACCGTCTAGAGAGCAACAAATGACACTTTTTCATGATTTTTTTTTCTCAGCCCCTTTATTCGATATTACAACCCATTTTTTTTTTAATAAGTTTGATCCTTGTAGATTGAAAAAAGGATTTTTTATTTAATTTTTGTATTTAGAAATTTATATCGAGGGCAGCTTGAAAATATGCTAGTCCCATTGCCTAATAATAATAATAATAATCTCAGGATTGAGATGTCTGAAACAAAAAATTCAAACGGGATTTTAAAAAGGAAGGTCCCTTATCTTGTAATACACCACATTTAGTCGAAAAATGCAAAAAAAAAAAAAACATTACAAAAGACTTTTTTTCATATTTTTCTATTGCCAAAATTTTTATTTTTTAATTTTTGTACTAAATTGTAGTAAATTACAATACAGACAAACTAAACAAATAAAACGCCCCAAAGTTAATTCAAATCGGTTTGGTAGATCCGGAGATTATCTACGAGCAGACTCAAAAAATGTCATTTCGAGAAAAACGCGTTTAAAGTTTATAGAGTCGCTTGGAGCCCATGCGGGTGCTTTCGTTGTATAACGCTGTAACTTTTTTTCTATTACGAATTTCTCAACAAAAATTTAGGAGATGATTTCTGAGACTATAAACAGTGAAAAATTGAAAAAAAAAAATTTTTTGGAATTCTAGACGGCAGTAGTACCTTAAACAAATGTAGTGCCTTGAACAATCCTGAATTATTTTATTAAATTAAATTAAATTTATGGCACATTTCGAAGCCAAAAGAAGATACTAAAATAACATCGAAAAATTCGAACTTCGTAAAAGCACGACACTTCCTTTTTAAATATTTTCTAATTTTGCACTGAATCAAAGCAGATTCAAACAATTATTTGAAATTGTCCATAAAATCTCTTCCTCAGGCAATAAATAGCATCTTTACATAAAATTAAGGGTCTAAATTTATCAACCAAAATTATCTGTGGTATTCATCAACAAGGCTAAAATTTTATTTTATTTTAATTTTCGTGAGCTTTCTAGTTAGTTGAGCGTTTATACTAGGTAATTTCTTATAAAATCTACCTTTAAAGTTTTGTGGTACACTTGAGATTAATTTTCGTTTCCAAAATAAATTATAAATGTGTACGATTTAAAATTAATAAGTTCATTGTTATCGTTTGAATTGTCTTTTTTTTTTATTGTAATGTACGGACTATAAAAGTTTAAGTATAGCTTCATTTGTTTTAAAAAAGAAACGAATAATTTTAATTTTTTCATAAAACGCATTAAATATGATTTAACCTTTGATCGATTTTTAAAAATCCTTCTCAAAATATATTTTAATTTCTTATAAGTCTTATAAGTCTTCAGACAATACGTCCGTTCCGTAAAGTAGTAACTAATTAAATTAGAAATTTATATTTATAAACTATGGTAAATATTTTCAAGAAAGGGAATGTTAAATTGATTAATTACAATGAATGAAAAATTTATAACAAAAAGTCGGGTGAAGAAAATATTGAAACACAAGAGCTGGGTCGTAACTTACTTATATTTTCTGTTCTATATCAACATTTTTTTGTTTCACTTACTAAATTAGACTGCTTAGGCCTAAAGAGAGAGAAAAGGTAGAGAGAGAGAGAGAGGAGCGGAGTCCTTTATCGAAACAATTCAGGTCAAACATACAACAGGACGATAACAAACTTAGCATCTAAGGAGTATACTCGCAGCACGCTTGCACTTTCCAGTACTTAGCCTAGGGGGAGTGGAGGGCGGCGGGCGCTCCCCGGGCTCTGTCTTTACACGTGAAATAATTTAATCGGTAAAATATAAAAAAAATAATAATAATAAAAATCGCCAGCAAAAAATATTTACATCCGCAGCACTCGCTGGGAGCGGCGCGCGCCATTCGGGTCTATTTAATTTTATTTTAATTTTATTTTTTTTTCTCGCTATGGCACTCCGTGCCGGCCAGGAGGCCAGGTCTATTAAAACTGCGTGGTGCCTAGTCTAATGTATGCGCAGTGTATTCGGCTACACTTAAAATTAACAAGTTCAGTACAATGCTCGTTAAAGTAAAGTCCACGTTCGGCGCGGTCGCATTCATCCAGCTCGTTCACAGTCAGTCCTAAGAAGTAAAGGCAGAGCGCCTCTCGGTGGCCGATAGCTGGGATATCCTGGGAGGTCCTGGGACTTCCTTGCTATCCGTCCCCGGAGACGTAAGTAGAGGAAGCTTAAGAGGACATTATGGATCGCGTCCGCTCATCCAGGGTCGCATCGCCGTTCGTCGGTTTCGTCGTACTACTTGTGCATTGCTGTGGGGGCGCTGAGCTCGCGAATAGGACACCTTCATAGTGGACTCCGTTCAGTTCCATGTTTACTACCAACTGCTGTTCGCCCTTTGTTCCGCTTTCTGCAAATGAAAACTTAATCAAAATCCATCTATTTAATTTACAAATATACTATACTAGCAAAACATAAGTGGGGTCGTTTTTCACACTCTTCTATCTACATCTATCTACAGTGCTGCGCATATAATTACAATCTATTTAACTGCAAACACTGTCTTTCGTGGCAATATTATTCTGTGCCATCTACCTGCCAAAATTTGTACTAAGAGTATACGACTGCATCATGTCTTTCATACTTCGAATCGCTTTCTGCAAAATAACCATTACGTCCCAACTTTTATACTTGCATGCATACAACATACAAAACATGTGCATATAACTAGAAACGCCATAAGTTATGTAACAAAAGGTTATGCATTTTAAAGATTTGTTAAATCAAATTCAATATTTTGATGCAAAAGAGGGTCATCGATTACACTCTAACAATTTCTGAACAGAGACAATTAAATTCACACTAACGCGTTTTGGAATAAATGACCAGGCTGTTTTGTTGCATTGAAAAAAAATCTTTCAAATTTCTGATTTTAAGTTGTTCAACTTTGGTTTTCACAATCTACGATAGACTAGAGGAGCTAATATTAAGCTCTAGGGCGCTATGTTATGGCATAGTGTTGACTCTCTCCGTAAAGTTGAAGGTCGTATGGATAAATATCAATGTATTAAAATTTTAAACGATATGATACTTCCATAAACAGATGACAATCTGCCTGTTACTTGGATTTCCCAGCAGGACAGCGCCAACAAAAAAATGGGGTATTACATTAAAAAATGATTCAACGACAATAATGTGATATTATTGGACTGGCTATCGTGTAGTACTGACTGTAATCAGATTGTTAAAATCAAAGTTGGATAATTCAAACGTAAACGGTAAATTGGAATATAAAGTAGGTATAATTAGGTTGTTCGTTATAATTGTCAAATAACACGTGGTGCGACGGCAGAACAACAGCTTATTAAAAATGAGAACTGTCATCTGGTCTTTTATACAAAAATTTTAAAATAAAACAATTCGAAATGCTAAAATTAACTTCTAGTGCCTGCTACTTTTAAATATTGATTTAAAAAGAAATGGCGTTAGTTTGAAGGCAAACCTTTATTTTTTTATACAACAATCGATAGTAAGTCGCTAATAGAATTTGTGAATTTTAATTAATCATTCATATTATTAAGCTACAAAATTTCAGATCAATCAGTAAAAAATTGTAAGCGTTAGAGATACGCTAAGGAAGATTACGTAAAACAAACTGCGACACCTGCCGCATTCTGGATTCGCATTTAAAATATTGTTAAATAATTTATTTAAGTACTTTAAACTTATAATAAGATGTACACAAAACCGAATTACATTATATTAACCAATTTTCATAAAAAGAAACTCTAAAAATGACCCTAGTATTACTCCGTAAACGTTTTGGTTAAAACTGAATATTTTAACATTCTAGTTTTTAAAAACTTAGAATTTATAAATGATATCTCAGTGGTGCCAACTAAATTAATTATAGGAATTTTTTTAAATTAACACGTTCAACCCGGCGCGCTTTTTCGAAGACTAAATGATGGGCGAGAGCACGAGATTATAAGTTACTTATTCTTCTGGCGGCACTTGTTTAATGCAATGCTTGTTTACCCAAGTGAGTGCCCACATTATAACTGCCTGATCAGCTTCGTGAAATTGTTAGCAGGTGCATATACAACTCTATTTGAAAAGAAAATAAGGTGTGGACCACCGGTGGTACACACCGGATTGAACGTGTTAAACACAAGGAATATGTGAGAGCAAAATTAAATGTATGTAAGACAATACTTTCATGTGGAATATCAATTCTACAGGTGAAAATGCAATTTTAGAAATTCACATATGAACATTTTAAGATGTCAATACTATTGGATACTTTCGGAATGATTTTGCAATTTTATTTTGATCTATTATGTTATCCTGCATTGTATCTCTGTATAGCTTGGCCCCTATTTTTTTAACCGACTACGGCAAAGTTAAAAGGAAGGGTTATGATTTTAGCAGTCTATGTATGTATGTTTCTATTTACGTATGTTCCACCGTAGAGCTTAAAGTACTGAGCCGACTTTGATAAATTACATGTCAATCGATTCGTTATTATGGTCCGAGTGACATAGGCTACATTTTATTCGAACTAAGTCAATATGATGGATTTTATCTATCTAGTAGGATGTCAAATGAAAGAGGGGAAAATTCTGAGCTCAAAAATATAAATATAGTACAATATTAAAAAACGAAAAACTTAAAATAAAATAAAGAGTTTAAAAACCTGTAACCCGACTACGGAGAAAAATAAATATAATTAAGGGGAAAAGAAGTTACAAAACCTTTAACCCGACTAGGGATACATAAATAAAATAATCTAAAAAATAAGAAATAAGTTCCTTCTGGCAGTTTCACATTAATAATTTATTTATTTATCTATCAAATTAATTTGTTTGCTTTTTGTAGTTGGCAACGCACGACCACGGCATTTGAATTGAATTATAACGTTATTAATTTGAAACTGCCAGAAGGAATTTGTTTCTTAGTTTTTAGTTTATTTTATTTGGGGTTAAAGGTTTTATTTTATAGTCGGTTTTGTAACTTCTTTTCCCCTTAATTATATTTATTTTTCTCCGTAGTCGTGTTACAGTTTTTTTAAATTTTTAATTTTTTTATTTTTTGAGATCTTACCTCTTTTCGTTATTTTGAACTGCATACCGCTGACAAGCTGCAGTTCTTCGCTGCGACTGTTTTTGTGCGCATTTGCATTTGGCGACAGCATCAGCTTGTCGCTGCCGTCCAGGAGGCCGAGCTCGTGGCCGTTGTCGTGGGAGCTGTCCGCCTGGTCCTCGGGCTCGTCCTGGAAGCTGCTGGCAGGTACTTGGAAGTTGGCTGGGATGCCGCGCTTGGCGGGCGGCGGCTGGATGAAGTCCTCCCTGTCCGCGAACTTCGGCTCCGAGTGTTCGCGCTCGCGCTTGATTGTGACGCCGGGTGGGGAGTCGGAGAGGTTGAGGGCCTCGCTGAAACGGGAAAAGAACCGATTAGCCGGGGCACGTGCGAAAGCTCACCGGGGACGCTCACCGCTGCGGCTCGCAGCCCTGCGGGGACGTGTTCACGGAGGCCGGCGGACTCGTGTTGTTGTGGTACATCTGCCAGAGGGCGACTCGCGACATCTCGAGCGCGTGCAGCGCCTCGCGGGGGGTGATCTCGGGGCTCTGCGAGCGCCGCGGCTCCTTCTGGCTCTGCAGCATCTTCAGGTAGTCGATCATCCGCTGCTCAATCTCGTGCGTCATGATGTTGGGCATCTGCGGCATGGGCGGCGCCATCAGGCGGTGGTGGCCTGCCTGCGGGTTCCCGTGGGTGACCAGGGCCAATGGGGACATTTGCTGCATGCCGCTCGGGACGGGTGGCCGCTGAAATTGATTCGGTTCACTCGTTAGAGTTTGGGTTCCAAATTAAATTCGCATTCTCGAGCAGAGCTGTGCGTCGTGTACTATCATCAAAATGATTTCAAATTTTAATATAATTGAATTGTTAATCCCTAACAGGTAATGAGGGCTTTTTTTTACCCATAAGGAAAATCCTATTCGTTCGGAGCAGGTATTAGAACCTTCGACAAATGATTCGAATTTTCGACCCCTAAAACAACACTGAACGAGTTTTAAGGTCTGTCTGGTAACTATAAAGTTTTTACTCGCGGGTAAAATTTTTACCTGAAAGTGTCTGTTAACCTCACAGAGGGGAAAAACTGAGCTCTTGACAGCACTTCTCCTCTTACACAATTTTACCAGATTTTACCCATGCTGCGGAGACCGAGTAAATTTGGGTAAAATCACCGATTGCTTGTCACTGTGTAATCTGTCATTTGTGTGTTTCAATTTTGTGTTGCGATTCAGATAGAAGAAGTTATTGAAAAATTGTTTAAATAAATAAAAAACATATTTCAAAATCTTCAAAAATATTAAATAAATCCATAAGTTTTCCCTCTAACATCTTGATCAAGTTTGACAATTTACATACACAAGTAAGATTTACCCAATTTTTAGACAGACCTTTAATGAAGCCCATTTTACGAAAAATCTTTTATTTTAAAAAATCAACTCGCTAGATCTATTAGGAGCTAAGATATATTTTAAGAAAAGGGCGATTAGTTACTTTTTACAATCATTACCTGAAAGGGGCTAGCAAAAAACATGTTTACCTATCAGGGGTTAAGAGATATTACACTAAAAAGTTAGCCCGTTTTTCAAACACCTGTTACTTCGATTGGAATTTGTGTCTGGTCACGAACTTGTGCAAAAAGTAAGATTTATTGTTCTAGAAGCTAAACATCCCCTTAAACAAAGGGCTAAGTAATCCTCTTATTTTTGCATTGGGGTTGATTAACTCTTCTATAGGGGTAGTTTTGTCTACGACTTTATAATCACTTGAAAATAATCAACGAATAGTATTTACATAAGTAAAAATAATAATAACTACTTAAATAATTAACAACCCTTTGTTTATATCTCTTAGCTTCTATAACAACAAATCTTATTTTTTGCAAAAGTTCCAGACCGGACAAAAATTTTGAACACTTCTATATTACATTGTATTAATTCCAATGAAAGTTACAGGTGTTTGGAAAACAGGCTAAAATACCTCTTTTTTGCGGTCACTCTTTACTATCACTAAATCGGTTAATACAAGTTAATGTAGAATGTAGTCAATTTTTGATATAGGCAACATTCTGGAATGTTAAAACATTATTTTTACTTATACACCTTATACCACTTATTGTTCTGCCCTGTCGCTAATAACGAGAACTTACTTTCTTATAACCAACAGTTTTAGTTATAGTGAATTTGCAGTATTTAACCATTTAGTGATAGTAACATTTTGGCCTGTCATGATAATAAATTTAATCATTCTAAATTTCAGTACATGTTTGAATATCTATCACATCACACCATTGAGGAGTGTTCTTTATTTAATGTGTTATTTAATGACTACCAAGAGAAAATTCCCCACCCGGATGATGTAACTTGGCAGGAATGTTACCCCTAGCAAGCCTGATTATTTTTCGGATTTGAAATCACAAGCTTTTCAAGGAAAGTCTAAGCTTTAAAAAAAGCTATAAATCATATATACTTCCTTTGGAGCTTATCACTATAAATCGCATGGGAACAAGTCTGCTGATTGTGCTAAAAGAACACGGAGGAAAATTCGGTCCACAAGTTCAACAAAATCTTTCAAAATATCCAACATAAAGGTTAAACAATTTATTTTACAATCTTATTTTGACATTGCGAAGTCTAACAAATCACAAATACCTGAGTAATACCATAGAAAAATTAAGACAAGAAGTTTTATCTAGAGCAACAGAAGTGAAACGAATTTGTTAAAGCTCATTTCTTTGCGATTCCTCCAAACTTAAAAAAGTTTGCATACCATAGGGCAAATCGCACAACAGCTTAGCTGATACAGGCATGATTACATACATTGATCATATTTAATTAATGTTCCCAGGCGTCTACCTCTGCTTTGTGTTCTTTATAAACAAGACGTTTCGCTTTTGTAACATTATCTCTCCAACTTAAACTGCCCTATGGTATGCAATTTTAAAACATTTGTAAGTTTAGAGCCATCGCAAGGAAATGAGCTTTCAAAAATTTATTTCACGTCTGTTGTTCTAGAAGAAAATTCTTGCTTTTATTTTTCTATGATACTATGTATATATTAGATTGTCTACTTTTTTTATTACTAATATTAGGTGACAGATATGGTATAAACGTAGTATTTTTAATATTATAATATCAATATAACATGTGACGTCTATTTATTGAGATTTTTCCTATTATCAGCAAATCCTCATAAGAAAGTTAACAATAAATTCACTATTTACGTTTGTAATCAGTACATAACTGATTGCTATGATTTATATTTATTAAACAAATTGTTTTAAGTTATCACTGAAGGATTCAGAAATTTAAAACCAAAACTAACATTAATTGCATTATTTTGTAGTACTACATTACATGTCGCTATGTCAATTCACCACAAAATCTATATTAAGAAAACTGATTCAATAAATAACTAATAAATTTCTAAGGAAGACTACATGACCAGGGAACTGAGCTTCGGGAGGAGATTCAGGATTCTCATCCCTGAACGTGCAGAATGGAATGGCGGCGGCCTCAGTCTGGACCCCAGAACTCTCCGTTGGTTCACAGATGGCTCAAAAACGGAACATGGTGTTGGTGCTGGTGTCTATGGACCCAACACCAAGGTCTCGATAGCAATGGGAAAATGGCCCAGCGTTTTCCAGGCTGAAATCCATGCCATTGAAGCCTGCGCCCTTCTCAATATTAACAAGAGACTTAAAGGTGCCAATATCACTATTTTTTCCGATAGCCAAGCGGCCCTCAAGGCACTCTCGTCATGGCGCTTCTCGTCTAGACTTGTTAAAGAATGCTTTGATACCCTTCAACACTTAGCAACTTCCAACAGGGTTACCCTCTGTTGGGTACCGGGACACTCCGGCGTTGAGGGAAATGAGGTTGCTGATGAACTTGCCAGGGAAGGTTCATCTTCTCGACTCAAGGGTCCTGAGCCTTTCTGCAGCATTGGCTGGTCTTCGTCCAAAGCTGTGATAGAAGAATGGGTCAGGAATCTACAGTGCATACACTGGGATAACTTCCCTGGGATCCGGCAAGCTAAAGAGCTCGTCAGACCCTATACCTACACTGAAATCAATGCTTTGAGTAAAGCGGATCTCAGACTGTTGGTAGGTTACCTAACTGGCCACCATGGGCTAAGATACCACCTATATAAAATAGGTCTGTCAAATGAGACGGAGTGTCGTCTGTGTCTTGAAGACGACGAAACTACATCACACATTTTGTGTGCTTGTCCGGCTTTAGCACGGTTAAGAAGAGGGATCTTCGTTCGGTCAAGAGTTCCTGGACTCGGCTGAAGCTCGTTCATCTTCTGTAAAAGACCTTCTGGCGTTCCTTAGGGTAGCAGATCGTCTTTTACTGTAAAGAGGATTCGGCACAAAAGACCGCTTGGTCGCAGTGCCCACCATGAGGGTCACCCCTAACAATAATAATAATAATAATAAAAAGGAAGTAAATTGTCAATAGCGCCAAACATAATTTTTGACCTACGTAATCGCGATAATTGATTACAAATTTAAGAATTTTCGTGAGCCACACAAAATGTAAGTGATTTGCCAGAATACGAAAATTTAACAAAATTAAATTCATGGGGTTCGTGACTTGTGAGGTATCAGTGATTTGCCAGAATACGTATGTTAATTTACAGTATTTAAATATTTACTTATATATATTAGTTATTTATGTATATATTTTTGACACTTGTATTTGAATGTTGTCGCAGGCAGCTATAACTTTTGTGACCGTCACTTTCGACTCAGCCAAAAAGTGCCCAACGAAATTGTGTGGACTAGTTTGAGTTTGAGACAAAATTGGTAGAAGGGGAAGTGATGACAACAAAATTAGCTGATTTCGACAAGTTTGTTCAATCACAGACGCCGAATTATGAGTATGAAAAAAAACTTATTTTTTGATAGTTTTCAATGAAAGTTGTGTAGTGAATTTGCGGTTTGTACTACAATTCTATGATAGTGAAGTTATTGTCAAAATTTAATGGAAAAACTAATGTACGAGAAAATTTAAATTCAGGTTTTAATTCATATACTTAAATTGAAAATATAGATTAATTACTAACGAAAGTGATTGATCGATTTTCCTGAACTAAGTCTCCCTCTGTCTGTTAATCAGCCGTAAGAACTTTACAAGTGGTCTGGGGCTTGTGTTTTTCGTTGAATTAGATTTAAACTCGAAAATTGTGGGTAAAAATCATCTTTGTTATGTTTACTTTGCTCGTCATAAGACCCGATGTGTTTTATTTTACAAACCAGACCACATTGTCGCATGTTTGCATGTGTGTTTCGATACCACCTTACGGCGTGTAATTGAAGAAGGTTTTGGCACTGTATGTGCAACTCTGAGCCCGACTTACCATCAAAGGGTTGTGCATGGCCTCGAACTGTCCGTAGCTGGAACGCCGGCCCTCTCTCCTGTTCCCGTCTATCGCTGCCTGGAGTTCTGCAGGTGTGCTCAGGTTCTTCTTCTCGCATTCGTACGGATAGAGATATTTCATGTACCTAAAAGAAAAAAAGTCGCGATTAAATGGAGCAATTGGAGCCCTTAATGCTGGAATGAATGTACACCGATTGTATTATTTGCACTATAAACGCGCTTCGGGATGCAATAATAAAACAGTCTTTATTATTCCATGATATTGGCTTAGTTAAAAAGACTGCAATTTATCTTAAATACCTCCGGTGTGTTGAGGTGAGGTTTCATTATATTACCGTAAAAAATTGCGAATATATTGAATCAATTTAAGAGTCGTTACTGAAAATATTTGCACAAACTAATTAATCCTTCCGTTGTGAGATTATGCCTTACTAGAAAACGGTCACGATAGTTTTGCGTGTTTTATTACAATAAACGAGCTAAGAACTCATGCTTACATTCCTTTTTCATTTGTCTGCAGGAAGAATGCTTCGTCATATTCGCAGTAACAACTAGTGACGCTAATGTGCTTAAACTGCCACGATAGGTATCGTGCAAATAAAGTAGCCTAGATTGTGATTAAAGATCAAGTACCGGTCAGGCAACGATATATTTTATGCATGCATATTCTCATTTCTTCATAATATTGCGAAAAATTAATTATTTGAATTATTAAAAGTTTCAGGAAAACATGGATATTGTACAGTCCACAAAATCAACCTATTTTTACTGATTATTCTGGCCGATATTTAAAAAGTGATCAGGTTTTTGCAAAGAAATGGGTAATTTTAATGTCCACTTGGTTTGATATACTTTTTACTTTTATTTTATTTATTGCTAAATTTCTACAGGTATTACACCTTTTAGATTGACAAATGGAATAAAGGTTATAACTAATTTCTTAAATGCTGGCACTCAAAAATAATGTTGTTACATTTTTTCTGGATATACTGAATAAGCCAGTTTTATGTGGTAGTACATAGAGTAACGACCTCGAACGTATAAATCTTTCTGAAGCATAATTATATATGAAGCAGCGATAACAGGTGTGATGAATTTATATAATATGACATGACAAAATATGTTTAACCAAAATAGCACAATATACCTCTCGTCTAAATTTAAAACTGGATAAGGCTAGAAGCATAAATCGAGTATAATATAGTATAAATACATAATATATTAGCATAAAGCCCCTCATGAGGCTAAATTATACATAATGAATCTTGTAAAATGCTTTTGGCACGATTCTAACGGATTGATGTAAATGTGGTAATATGGACACCAAATAATCGATGAGTATTTTGAAATGGATCTCACTAATGAGAATTACAATGATAATAAGGTATGGGGGTGCTAAAAGTAAAAAATCCCAATGATTTAAATGCCTTTCGATTCAATATAAGCCGCAAATAAAATCTTAATATTAAAGATTACCTCAAGATCTTTAACCCCATACACGCTTGTAAGTGAAATAAATAATAATAAATAGGACATTATTTTACATTTATAAATATTTAGATAAAATCTGTTACACCTGTACCATTGAAAAAGCCTTTCTACAATACATCGTTATACAAAAGCTTACAATCATTCAGGGAGAAACATTCAGCATTCTCAAAGCAATCAACGATGTCTTTGATAAAAAGTAAAAAAGTGAAGGTCCTAGATGACTTCCTTGCGGAACCCCCGAATTGACAATAATTTCTCTTGATAGAATATTTATAACTTTTACGTATTGTACTCTACTTCGTAGATAAGATTGAAACTAGCCAAGAATAGAAGAAATTAGACACGAAATTACTCTACCAAAAACCTTGGTAAAATCCGTGTATATTACGTCGACTTGCTAGCCACCTTCAGACGCATTTGCAATATAATTAGATATTATATGTATTGTATACAAGAAGTAGGTATGTTTCAAGTAGCTATATCAAAAAATTGACTAACAGCATTACAAAATATTCAACATTTCAATGTGAAAACACATTTAATACACTGAGAGAAAATTCTAATAATTTTTACGATTTTTTCAAAGAAAAATTACGGTGCTCTCCCGTAAACAGAACTTAAGTGACAGGCATAGGTAAAAGTACTATGTGCACAAGATAAAATTACGCTGTGGCACCGTAAAATTTCCGTCTAAGAAAAAAAAAGCACCGTTGGGTAAATTTTGATGTAGATATTTTAATGCATTAGAAAGTAGGATAAGATATTAACTACAAATATTTATATTGTAAAGAAATTCCAATCGAAAATATAATAAAGCATATAAACCCTCTCTGTGAAAGACTTTTGCGGTGAAAAAAAATGCATATGATCTAACTCTTTCGAAGATTTTCGGATAACTGACCTGTCTGACCTGACTGCACTCCGATTGTAAGATTCCATGAAACACATGTTTAGCAGTAATAATAAAAATGTCATACTTACAGACTTTCCATAAGCGACCACGCAGCGAGCAAATTTACTATGAACAACACCGTAAGCCGTACCAATTTCCGAAAAAATCCGATCGTACACCCGATGACTAAGTAAATTTTCCTTGAATCAACAGGAAATTTTTCTTAGCATAAAAATTAACTGTGCTGTACAGTAAAAGTTCCTATGACGTTTCGGAAAAATTCTTGGATGAATAGTAAAAAATACTATGTCAACCGTATTTTATCTGTTATTCCCTCGTAAATTTTCTAGGAACTTGTCACTTAAGTCCGGATTACAGGGGATAGCACCGTAATTTTTATTAGAATTTTCTCTCAGTGTACTGTTTTTCTATACTGTTATAAAAGATTCATTCTTAATTGGATGAAAAAAAAATAGAAAAATGGGGGGATGCGTTACGAAAACCTTTTATTTTTAATTCCACAATTCTCATTAAATTTTTCATTCTATTCCCATTTAATTTAAACACATTTTAACGTATTTCTGCAGTTGCAACAGTGCTCAGCACAATGAGGCGGGAGCGTTTTCTTGGTCAAACGATATCATCACTTTCTGAATCCATTTTCTTCTCTAGGATTTTTTGCATTTTTTGGCCTCTTTAAGAAATCTTTAGTCTGTTTACTAGTCCTTACAAGGCCGTTGTAAATTTAATTGTATACAAATTCTATAAAAAAGGTTGCCGGGCTATATGGGTTTCTGAAATTTTCTTATCGTGTAAAAGCGAAACCTTGTTGTAGGAAAACGTGTTATAGGAGGGATACCTGTAGTTTTTAAGGTACGCATTTTTTTTTTAAGTGCTCGATGTAGCGCACGCGCGTATGGTTCTTTTCATGAGATTGCGCATGAACAATCAATTCACTGGGCATTTTCAATTTTGTAGTTTTTAACTCTATTTTGCTCGAAAATGACACATTTTCATTTGCGAATTTGTAATCTATGGAAAACATCCTACAGAAATGAAATACGTCATTTGCTTGCCACCTAAGTTGGCGTTGACCAATGTATCAATTTTTTCATACTATTATAAATCTTCAAAAACGGTAAGTCCTTGGTAGTGACCTCTGCACGCTAACGAAATTTGAAAAAAAAACATATACTTTTTCAGATAGTAGAAATAATTAACAAATGCACCGAAGAATTTCAAAATATCGCTTTTAAGAACATGGAAACCAAAAGCTAAAATAAAATCAAGTCTTAATATATTTGTAAAAATTTAAGAGACGAACAGCAATCAATATTCCACATTCCACAATGACATAATATTTTGAATGTTGAAAATTTGTAACGGTCAGAAATGTATGTATTAATATATGAAAATGAATAATGTCAACACAGAAATTAATTCCTGCTAGACTGCATTCCAGCATAAAGTCAGAAAGAATTCATCATTCAGCTTAATCATTGCATCACAGCCCCAAAAATATTCGCGCCCCACGTCGAAACTTTCTCAAACAAATTGCCGACAGGCCGGCGTACAAATGACAACAAAAGAGCGCTCCTCCGCAACTAAAAAAATAATTTCGGAGCCCATCAAAATGAGGCGCATGCAAATACCGCGCTAATGGGTCGGCGATCTTTGTTCGCGGGCTCTTCCAGGTGCACTATTGGGGCGCTCGAGCTACACTTCAGGTGTAGGTCTCATTACGATATCGTTCTGGAATAGGTGCGAAAGGGGGATTTTGGGCGCTGGGTGACACACGGTCGACGACTTTCGCACCGTCGCGCTGGATGATCCCGCGGGAAGAGTCGGGATCGCGCAGCGAGTGAATGCGACGTGAATAGACGTGCACTCGAGCTGGGGCGGCTGGCGGAGTGCCAAGCACACCTGTTGGGGCCCCGTTCATTGTTGCACCATTGATTAGCAAAACAGTTCGAAATTGCTGAAAATTACATATCTAGATGAGGAACGACGGTTATTTATGACTATTGGGAGCTGTGGCTGCCGCGCGGGGGGAGAGGCGCAGAACGCTCAGGCCTGCAAAGCGGAGCGCTGGAATCTTTTTTGCCGGCACTTTGAGGAAAAGCGAAATGCGATCTTCAGCTCCTCGCACTTGAAAGACATTGGCCAAGGAGGAAGAAAAAAGGCTGCAGAGACCTCGTCTGGGGTCCCAACTCGCCAGAGTTTTGTTTTACGACCGCGTAGGCTGCCCTGGTGCTGCGGTGGTGCTCCACTTCATATGAAAATATGGGCTCAGCGCCGCGCGGCCACTCACAAGCTTTCTGCTGAGCCGCGATTAACATACGCCGGGCGGCAACGGATCCGCGAGCGCAGAAGTACCGCTGTTCATATTTTAGTGCCAACGTATAAAAGGAGCAGTTGATTGCCAATTTTGGAATTTAAATCATTTCATTTGTGTTTTATGGCGATTTTATTGTTCGGATTTAATTTTTATCTTCGGCAATCGCCACCCCCTGCACTCGAGCTCGCGCTCCCACCACCGATGCGATGCCCACCAGGTCCGAAGTGACCGCTGAGAAATGCATCAAGCTATATTGCAGCCTCCGCCCCGGAGCAGACTCATCAAATCAGGCTTGCATTAAATTGATGAGGCATTTGAACTTGAGAAAGCTCGAGGCCTCATCTCAGATTTAGCCGCCATCGGAGGAGGGAAAATTGCCATTTGTCGGGGTCGTCTAATTAGCATACATCAACCAACACAATCTCGGGCTTCGATCAATGCGGTACACTGAGAAAAAATATCACATTTTAATAAGAAATGCACATTAAAAATTTTTATACAGTGTTCTTATTGAACCTTTCTAAATATATTGAAATCTTATCCCTATCCCTATATAAGATTGGAAGTTCATTTGTTTGTTTGTTGCTCGATCACACCTAAACACTTGCATCGATATTTTCCATTTTTTGCCCAAAGGTAGTACGAATTCCAACTTAATAATATAAAGGTTACTTTTTTTGGAAAATATCTAGGGTTTTAAAATGACAGACCCAAAATGGCGATTGAAAACTTTAAATTTAAAGACATTCTCCTGAAAATTAGTACTTAGGGGTTCTGAGGAATGCTGATTTCATGTCTGCTGTTCAAATCTGTAAATTAAAGATGGCGGATCCAATATGAAGACCAAAATTTCTTGATTTCAACGGATTTGAATGAAAATTACTGCAATGATTTTTTTGAGGTCACTAATATTGAATGTTATCAAAATTTATATATCCAAAATGGTGGCGAACCCAATATGGCGACCAATATTTTTCAAATAAAAGGGATTCTTCTTCTTAGTATCAAGGGAATTTTTAGGCTACTTATTTCGAATCTACTTGCAAAACTTGTAAATTGAAGATGGCGGAACCAAACTTCTATAATTCAAGGGAATTAGGACAAAAGAAATTCCGGAGTTTCTGATTTTGAATTTACTATCTTTAAATCAATATTTTGAGATTCATCAAATTGCTATTCATGGGATTTTTGATCGCTCATTTCGGATCTACTATTATAATTTCGAAACATAATATAACACATTCAATGTGGTGATCAAAATCTCCTAATTTTAAGAGATTCAAGAGATAATAGAAAGTGGTTCCCAGCCTAATTTTTTTATTTATTCAAAATGACAGCTTCAATCTTACTCAAACGCGATTTCCGGAGCTGCGGATGTCAATTTTTTTTGTTTTGTTAAAATTTAGAAATTCAAGACGGCTCGGCGGCTTCAATTTGACAGGCAAATTTTGTAATTTATGATCCGATCCAGCACATTATGGAACTCTTTATGTTAATTTTATTTTATATTATTCAAAAAACTTACAAATGTAAGAGAATGGCAAAAATGTACTTTAGAATAGTCTTCCTAAATGAATTTTGGTCCTAAAGGATTTTTCAAATTCTGCTCTTTTAGAAAATTGAACTATTCTCTGAAATTCCATTTTGTTTGATTTGGGTGTTTTGGTTACAAGGATTTTGGAGGAACAAAATTATTTGTGCGTCTGTTTTACTTGAAGCGATCTCCTGCACTTATTAATATTATGTAAATGAAAATATTTGTTAAGTTTTTACTTAGATTAAATTATTTTAAACAAATTGTTAGACCAAATATTTTCTAGAACATTTTCCAAGGTGGATACCAGATTAGAATTTTCAAAAAATGCAATTTTTTTTTGGTTTAAATGATGTTTTAGGATTTTAAAAATGAACCGCAAAGATGTTACAGGGGGACAGTTTTTAATAATCTTGAGTCGTTTTGGTAGGTACTAAATAAAACTTTAAGCTCGTTTTTTTTCAAATCTACATTTTCTAAAATGACCAGCAACATTACATCGCCAATTCTTTACCGATTGACTAGAAATTTTTTCTGGAACTTAATAATAACATTTTACACAACAAGTATATACGCAATTTTTTATATGTTGAAAACTGTTTCCTAAAAAATTATTTTCGACGACTTTTCTTTACCGAAAACATATTTTTATCAAAAACCGATATTTTTCGATTTCCTTACGTATTTCGAAGGCATTTTACATTGGAGGAGAACTTTTGCCGGTCCCAGAACATTATTTAAAAAAAGGGTGATTCGTTTCATCGAGTTTCAGTGTTGCCATTTTGTTACAAATTCTTGTGAAAAAATTTTTAGATACTTGAAGATATGCAGAACCTTTTTATTTATGAAGTTCGTACATATAACATTTTTTTCGAAATCCAACCTTTTCTTTCTGGGCAGGTTCTAGACTGATATTCCCCCTTAATAAAAATGTTATTTTTGAAAGCCAACTATTTTTTCAATATTTTCATGAGAATAACCTCTTAGAGAAAATATAAAGTAATGAAATGTCTTTTTTTTAATTTTAAATTTCCAACTCAATTTATAAAATAAGTACTAGAAAGGTAGCAGAAAAGAACAAAACAACCTATTTATTTTGAATTGTTTGTGATTTTCACTTATCCCAGTTACAAAGCAAAATTATTCAACCGGCGACGGACCTCCTGAACAGAGTTACATATCAGCAACAGTCTTAAAAAAAGTTAACAAAGTCCAAATCGGAAACGACGCAACTCAGCTTAACAATAATTCTTCAGTTTTCTTTGTTTGCGTCTTCAATTTCAATGCAAATCGCTTTAAAACATTTTATCACAACCAATCACGCGTTGAGCTTTGAATTGTGTGTGCGTGGGGGGTGGATGGGGAGCGTTCTGTTCCCGGGGTTTGGAAATAATCGTTACTCGGCTAATTATTATTTAATTTCCAAGTCATGCCTGTGTGATAAGAAATGTAAAATTCCGCGCAAACGCGGTCTAATTAACAGTCCATGTGCATTCTCACGTACGATTGATTGCTTCATTTGAAAAATAAGCCGCCTCGCCACTATCGAGGCCACTGGGATTATGACAGGGAGGGATTTCAGTCAATCGCGCAAATTTATTGCAAATTTTTATTATTCCGCGCGAAAATATAATGGACATGTAAATGCGGCTGCCAAGGTCTGTTATATTGTTGTTATCGCCTCGCGCTTTGTTCGCCCGGGCGCGGACGGGCAGAGTAATTGGCAGTGACTTCGTAAGGCGCAATAACTGCCAGAAAGGACTGAATTAAAATGACAAAGGGGCACTTTCGTCTAACAATCTTGCGATGTCGAGGCGCATTATCGTCAACTGTTCTGCCGCGCATTCAGGTTGGAGTTCGCGTGCAGTAACCTCAGCCGGCGCTGCCGCTCCCTCCGCCCGCTCGCCCTTTCCGAGCTGGAGCCGTCGAGCGTTTCACTTATTAATTGAGTGAGTCAATATAGACACGAATGCAAACAAGCCAGCAACTGGCCATCGAGAGGGAGCGATGCTCAAGATGCAGAACTCTTCTTAAGGGGCAAGGGAGTGGACTATGCAGCGTCAGCGAAGCATCTACTGCATCACGAAAAGAATCTTTGATTGTAACAAACAACGAAAGCTGCATCAACTGTTTGAAAAAAAAGTAACATGAATGTAACATAACATGGTATTTAATAAAAAGAAAGGATTACAACTGGTTACAATTTTAGTCTTTTATTTCTGATGATAATTCTAAATTTTCCTTGAAATCGTTAGAAAATAAGGAAAATTAATCATTAAAATAAAAATATTATTGAAAAAAAACAAAAACCACGACTGCGTGAACATTTGTAAAATTAAAGGTCTAGCCGGTTATGAAGGTGATATCCCCAGCCCCAGTGCCCCCAGCGCTTTTGAAAAACAAAAAATATCCTGTATGTACTATATCATGAAAAAGTACATCTTTGCTGCAATTTTCAGACCCGTAGACCCTCACATAACCTCAAAAAAAAAAAAAATTAAAACGTGATTTTCAGTGTTTTGGGGATATCTCGGCTTCTTGTGGATGTAGAAAATTTGTCTTTTTTCTTTTTTCTTTTTTCTTTTTTCTTTTTTCTTTTTTATTTATAAATTATAGGGTCTTTTGTCAGCTACAACATGATATTTTTTTCGAAACTTTTGGCGGGAAATTCAAATTTTTATACAAGTTCGAAATTTTTAAAATTCAATTAAAAAAAAAAAAAACAAAAGAAATTCAACGACGAAAAAAATATGTTATTTTCTGGAACACTGTTAACCATGATCATGATATTTTTGCAAGCTATTTATGAAACCCTTTATTTTAATTAGTTTCGACAGGTTTTGAGAGACATAATATGGCGTTAAAAATCGGTCGTTTTAATTTTCATAATTTTGATATACCCAGTGTCACTCTCACAATTGAGACGAATCTAAGGACACCTCTCAAACTAAAATCCATCAAGCCATTTAGGCTGCTGAGTGTGCCAAATACATACACTCGAAAAACATAACCCTCCTCCTTCTGGCAGTCGGGTAATAACATTCAGAATTATTATTATTATTATGGAAGTTGATTTCGCTAGACTCGAATAGCGAATACACAAATTTTCTTAGCATCTCAACTTTGAAAATGTGTTTTCGCTAATCGAGTCGAGTCAAGCAAAATCAACTTCTGTAATACGGCCCTTAGATATTATGAATACATATGTATCAGTGGCATGGGCTCCATAAAACACTACTAGCTTCCCTTTTGGAAATTCATCCTGAAAACCTAAAACTGTTGTTTTTTTTATCTCTGTAAATTCCGAATTCTTCCTGTCTGTAATTCCCAATTCTGTAATGTGCTACTATCCAAAAAAACTAAATTTAACAAACTATTGCATAGAAAATACTGATGAATGGCATGATGTCAGTCAACTAAAGTGAAAACAGACAAAGTATAGCAACAATAATTCTTCAAAACCTTAGGACTTCAATAAAGACGATAAAAGAAGTGAAGACAGGTCATCAACAATGGAAAGGAGGAACAGTGATTATGAAATTAGAAAACAATTCAAGGGCAGTAATCATCAAAATAAAGGGCAAATACTGAGAACATTTTTTAACCATCTACATAAAACCGAAGCTGACATCTGGAATGAAAAAAGGGGTGGTAGTGTCAACTTTACAACAGAGTAATAAATCAATTGGGTTTCCAATAATTGAACGATAAGCGATTCTGAATCATGCAACGGAATAACATCAAATCAAGATGAGGTTAATACTGATGAATTAGATGCAGTTCTAGACAAGACAGACCATAAAGATGACAACACTGAGTTACTACAAAAAAGATCTAGTCTCTAATATAACCTAAGCAGACGTTCTACCATTTGGTGGTCATGATGTGAACAATGGAGTAACTATCATTTAGTGATAAACGTCAACAGCTTCCATAATCCTGCAGAGCGTCGTACAAGTGAATTGTATATTAATAATAACTGAACATAATCCTGTAAATTGCTACTATCAATAAAAACTTAACAAACTATTATATTTTGCTATGCCTATATAAAGTTTATGGTTCATGGAAAACACACACGAAAATCATCTTATAATGAAAACATGATATAATAGATCTTAGAATCAAAAAACATACGTTGTATCACAACGATCTGAACGATCAAACTTTCCATCGCAAGTTCAATCACGAGGTAATTTCACGGCTTACACAACCTTCCACTTGTCTTCACGAGTAAAAGAGAAGGCGTACGTGATATCATTTTCGGGTGTTTTTATTTTAGATGATTTCTGACGTATTGTAGTATGTAGTATTATTGCGTGTACATATCCTTACGTTGATGTACCCACATAAATATGCACGCACTTTACATACAAAAAATAAGTATAATCAAACTAATTTTAGGACCTTATACGTATAATATTCTTAATTACAGTTAAAGCTATGAATTACTTGACCAAGGCTATAAATAAAAAGTATTAAAACTTCTTTGATAAGATCAAAAGTGAAATACAATATTACTAAATTAATTAAGCTGGTTAGTTTTTAATAGAATTTCAAATAACTTATATTTTGAAAGTTCAATTATTCATATAAGCAATGGAAGTTTATTAGAAAATCTTCCCACAGACAGCACAAAGATATAATGAGTAGTCAGAATTTTATTCTATACTTCTGAAACACACTGGCGGCAACATAACTCTCATTTATGTTTTGAAAGTTTAAAAATACTGCCAACATAAGCGAGGAATTGCCCAATTTTCATTTCAACGTAGTAGGTTTTCGAATAAAATTAATTTGCAATCGATATATTATAAGTAACCACCATCATAGCAGTTAGAATTATGAAAAACTTATCAGGTAAAAATTGTTTTTGCATTATTTAATATGATTTCTGCACCTTAAGATTTGGGAGAGATTTAATTTGTATGTGGTCTAGCATTGTTGTGGAGCAAACATAAAATATTTGTCATTCATCAATTTGGAATACCTTTGGAAACCAATTCTGACACTTCTGTAATTTTAAGGCTTCTTCATCATACGCATTTCATAACTTTTTATGGGCTTGTAGAGACAGAATTAGTTTTCCTTTTCAAAGAATGTTACTTTCGACTCTCCACTTAGAAAACGACGACAAGCAAAACCTTTTTAAGGAGATCTTTCTAGAATAATTTCAAATTGTTAGCTCACAAGGAACATACTGAAATGTATGTTGATCTATTAGTAAAAAAAACGCAATTATTGTTAGATCATAATAATGACTGAAAACATGTACCTTTTTAGATCATTGAATTTTATTCTAACTATACAATTTGTTGAGAAAATTAAGTATAAATCTAGATGTTAATATGTTTTGTAGCGATTTAAGACCTCAAGATACGAAAAACCAAACCAGCCTTCCCAGACCTCACTACCTCCCAAGAGTTTACCCGAGTCCAGAGTCGTAGAATAACCCCACAACAGCACCATTTGCACTATACCCACAAAGGATATAAATCTAAATTTGCCTAGAAACCTCCTTCGCGAGGTTTAATGGCACGTAGATGGTCTAAGGCTAACCTATCATGCGGTACCTACTGCCCAGAAATAGCGTCGCTAAACATTTTAACATTTTATTACTCTATCCATTTCCCACAACGAGGTAAAGCTAATTAAGCAGGAGGTTTGGCTAGAAATTGCCGCATTTTGCCGGCCCTGCCCTGCCTCTTCCTCTTCTCCCGGCGAAAGATGGCCTTTCTGCGAGAACAACGCGAGTCCCCACGTCAATGCAACAATTTAAGCTGAAATTAAAATTCCGCTGACATGACACACGTAACCCGCTTCAGCTGTTGCTTTTCTGCTGCTTTGGGGCGAGGAAAATTTAGTGCCAAGCCCATTTTTCTTGGATCCGGTGCCAGCCGATGATATCGGCGTGGTATCGCGACATCTTTCGACGTATGACAAATAGGCTTCGGGAGGCCATTGACCAACGTCACGAACGTCTCGTAGCCGCGGGCCTCGACGCGATTCGCGGCGGTCAGAAGACGCAGGCTGAATTTTAATCAGATGGTGGTTAAAAGCGACTGGGATGTGTGTGATACAGTAACGTCGCGGGCGCGTTCCGACTTTCCATTGGCGGTTATAAAATTTATATGCGAGCCCAGGTCGAAGTGGTTCTGGTTGGTCCGAGCCCTCGTCGCGTCGACTTCGCGTATATATATAAATATAAATATAAAGGAAGCCAGAATTAATATTCATAAGCTGATCGAGGGGCGGGCGTCCGCACAGAAGGCCTATGGTTTTTCATATATCTGGGACTGATAATAACATTTTAACTAGCATTCGAAAATAAACGAACCTCTCTTGAATGGGGGGGAATAGAACGCGACACAGCCATGCTGCGGTTAACCGCGAAGAAGTCCATTAAACCTGAAATGATTCCACCATTTACCTCTGCTAACAATAATTCCGAGTGACTTTGTTGCCCCTTCAAGCCTCATCATGCCACACGATGCCATACCGTTTGCGCGGGTTTATTTTAAATCGCTTTTATAGACGACGTTTCTGGGTATACTATATGCACACATATATTTTGCTGTCACGTTGTTTGAACTCACTACCGATGGACTCGCGCACGATGTGCGAAATGCACCCAGCTCCCATAAAATCGCTTTAATTGCAACGAAACCAATAAAACGGGCGTTTTTATCGCGCCAAGTCCTAGATTCCATTGTTGCAGCGAAAATTAAATTAAAAATTTCAAATTGGCTGGGCGCTTTATTTTCTGCTATTATTCAGGTGCTCGATAACGTCACCTGATGGACATTTTATGGCACTTCACGCCCGTGTAGTCGACTCGGCAACAACCGAATGTTCCGCGGTGCGGTGCAAATGATAGCAACAAAGTGTCCAATGAATACCGCTCCCACCAACACAACCACTATTGCTACCAACATTATCGCCAGCTTATAATACCCGCTGTGCTATGCATCTAAATGAGTTAATTATAAAATTTCACATAAAGCTGATAAATTACACACTGATGGTGATGCTCATGCTTTTTAACGATTCAAATATCCGAAGTTCCGCTTCTTCCGTGTTAAAGTGTATATTAAAATTTCGAATATTTCGCGCTTATTTTAAAGACATGCAAAATTCAAGATTCTTTTGTAAATCTTAAAAAGACCAGGCCCTAACATTTTTCGTTTACATATAAAAGACTTTAGACAAAAAGATAAATGATACACACGCATATGTGCGAAAAAAATCAGATATTAAACCTTCCTTAGTCATCATGTTTAAAAAATCCTTTCCAAAATACAGGTCTTAAATTCTTTTTTCCTATACTTCTGAAGACCAACTGGATCAATTGAACAAATGAATTATTTCTATTTATGTTATACTTTGACTTGACGTTGTCACGTTTTTCAGCAGCAATTTTTAATATGAACATAAATTATACCTTACAGAAATTAGTTATTGACAGAGAATTTTTAGAAATCTATAAGACCTAGGACTTTCGTTTTGTAGTTTTCGTAGTCTTAGAAAACCAAAAAGGAGGCAGAATGCTGTATTTTCACATATACAGTGAATACAGTGATTTGCGAAAGTTTTGCGACTCATCAACATTGAGAACATTTTCAAGCTTTTCTTTAAATTAATCTATACTAATATTATAAAGAGGAAAGATTTGTATTTTTGTATGTTTGTAATGAATAAACTCAAAAACTACTGTGCCGATTTCAAAACTTCTTTCACCATTAGAAAGCTACATTCACTCTGAGTATCATAGGCTATATCGGATAATACAGTTTCAAAATGGCGGATCCAAGATGACGGCTGAAAATGTTAAGTTTGAAGCGATTTTCATGAAAATTGGTACATAGGGGTTTTGCGGAACGCTGATTTCAAATCCGCTGTCCAAATTTAGAAATCCAAGATGGCGGATCCAATATGGCGACCAATATTTCTCGGTTCCAACGGATTTTAATGAAAATTAGTACAATGTTTATCTTGAGGTCACTGATTTGAAATGTTATCAAAATTTACAAATCCAAGATGGCGGACCCAATATGGCGACCAAAACTTCTCGATTTCAACGGATTTTAATGAAAATTGCTAGAATGATTATTTTAAGGCTAATAATTTTGAATATTATTAAGATTTGGAAATTCAAGATGGCGGATTTATAAAGGGGTTTTCGGGTTGAAACAATCTCTAGGATATAACAAACTAGAACATTTGAGAAGTGTTTAATTAGTAAGTATTTACCCAATGCCGGGTGACACCGGGTAATCCAGCTAGTACACTATATAACTAATAACTTATGCAATCTCACACTATTAAGCCTTAGCAATTGAATTACCAAAAATTGTCTCCAAACAAATTATCGACCATTGGACCCAAAACAGGTTAAATTTGCTTTCATCACTAAATATAACTTTCTCCCGGAAAGTTATAGGATGATTTGTGATTGACCAAATCAAACTAAACACGGCATTAGATCCAAAACATCTTCGTGCCACAGTTAAACTGATTATTGTATAATATAATACAACACATCGATTGAAAACACATCCGCAGTCACCTGACCACAATCGTATAGAGCATATGTGGTAGATTTTGGACAGAAACTTAAAGAAAATTAACCCCTCTAATCTCTTTGAATTAAAAAATACAATACTGCGTAATATTGGGCCTTCTGAATTGACAAATTTGGCAGAATCAATATTTAGAAGACTAAAAGCTGTGATTTAAGCTAAACAAAAAATCCATGTAGGTTCAAAAAACAAAATATGTTTTCCTTTATAATCGTAATTTCATTTCAGATGTAAAAGTCTCAATACTTTCGTGAGGAGGAATTCGCATATAACGGACGTTTTTTAATTTTATATTTATAATAATAATGCGGTATTTAGTTTTTTTTCGTAATTCAATTCCTAAGTCTTAATAGTGTGAGAATACATAATTCGTTTGTCACTATATAACAAATTAATTAGTTAATTTGAAAAAAAAAGCTTGAAAATGTTTTCAATGTTGAGGGGTTCCAATACTTTCGTGAGACACTGTATACTATTTATAATTATGAAAAAAATATTTTTGTATTTCTCATAACAAGTCTTTTCAAATGATACCCCACATGATATATAAAATTCAAACAAACATTTTTTTGAGTGCTTATTTTGTTCCCCTGTTTAATTCTTAGGTATATAAATATTTTAAAGTGTTAACAAGTGCCACATTCTTATGTGGATTAATAAGATGTATTACTATATGAATTTTCTAGTTCGCATGGTTTCTGAGAAAATCTGCTGTGACAGACGGACAAACACACGAGTGATCTTATAAGGGTCCCTTTTTTTATCTTTGGAGGTAAAATTAAAATTAATAAAAATTACGAAATTCAAACTTGCTTTTTCATGCAACATTATTCAAGTTTTCATATCAAAAATAATTTGGTGCGTTTATTTGATTTTATATTGACTCTCTTACTAGCAACCACAACCCATAATTCGAAATCGACCATTTAGCATAAATTATGACTACCCGTCTATGTGTACTATCTTCTACCTGGTACTTGACAGCAAAATTTTGCGATCATAGTTTGTTTTTCAAATATCTGTAACCTTTATACTTATTTTCTATTTATTTTTATACATATAAGACCTGTACTTGTTATCTATGTGTCAAATGCGTATTTTTCTATGACTAACCGATGACTGAACTAGTGAAAGCGAAGGAAAATTTATCAATTGGTTACCCGGATATATCAGTTATTGTAATTGAATCAAGTCACTACTCTCCCATTTAGATATTTTCGGAGATAATACTAAAACAAAATACATTAAAGCAAGCTACCGAATATTATTTTTCTAATATATGTACGTTATTGCTGTTACACGAAAAGAAAGTAAAAATTATCAGTTATGAAATTATCAAACTCAAAGTATTTGTAATAAAAAAGTATAAACGTTTCTCCACTAAATAAATTTTAAAATGTAATATAAATTCTTGTTCGTACTTCCATTTTAGAAATTTATAAGTAATAAGTGATAAGTATCTAGAATAATAGGAGCAGAACGTAAGAGGTAACTTAAGTTATGGTTTCCCATATATACAACATAAATATCAATATATCGGTGGAATCAATTTAATAATAAAAATTTAAATTATAGTACTTACTGTGTTCTGAGGGTGAATGCTGCACTTGTTATACTGGATGGAAGGTGGAGGCCTTTTATTATTTCCTGCCATAGTTTTTTATTTATCACATCGACCAGACCACCGCGGGCAATTACTAAATTATACAACTCATACAAGTCTAACACTGACTTAGCCATAATTGGGAGACGATTGATTGGCGTTCCTGAAACGAAAATAAAAAGAATTGTTATTAGAAATTGAATTTTTAATATTCGGAAAGAATAATATACCTTAGTTGAGTTTTATTATAGAAGGTTTATATATTTTGAAAGTCAATTTCTCTTAACGATTTTTTGAAAAACATTTTGTAATGACTTTTAAACAATGGAAAATTAAATGTGTTTAGAAAAAAATGACATTTTAAAAACAAAGATTCTTTTTGTAATTTTTTCAACTATGTATTATTAAAAATTTGTTTCCGATCTTATGAAAATTAATGCATTTTATCTGCGTATTGTGCTGTAGGTTGCAATGTTTCTGCATTAACGTTTTACTAAAAGAATGCATTATTTAAAATTATAAAATTTTCTTTAAAATTGTTTGATATTTGAAAAAGTAAGATCTATAAATAAAAATATTAATATTAATTATAATATATGTATATTTATGCGAAGCTTATTTTAAGTAATTTCTTCTAAAAAAAAAGCCTGGATTAAGATTTGCATAGCTCTTTTCTAATAGTTATTCGAGAGGGAGAGTTGATATCAAGAAACTTTATTTTTGGACGATTTTCCGCTCCAATGGCATTTTTTTGGACCTTTATTCTTGGTCCAGCCAACCAGCATCGTACATGGATAATTCTTGTATTGAAATGCACTGGCTATTCGTTGAAATTAGAAGTAATTTTGCGCTGTTGACTGATTTACGATAATTTTATTTTCGCTACCAATCTAACCTTATATAATATCTAGCTACATCTTTTTTTTTATTTTTTACTATGACACTAATTCAGCCATTCGTACTTCTGACACAATGAGTGCCAATGTATAAACTATCATAAACAGCGATTTCTACTGATAGGTCTCGTAAATCGCTCTGTTATGATACTTATGTTGTCCCACGGCACTCAAGTGTTAATAGTTTAAGATATAATACGTTTATATCTTGCCTGAGGTATACAATTATGACGTGACCAGAAATTTGGTCGTTGTCCAACTTTTAGGAAGACCGTTAATAATAACTATTAATATAATCTCTATTTTATCACATTTAAGTCCAATTTGACGACCGATGAGATATGTAAATTATAAGGCTTAATGCCGCAGTTAAATAACTTTTATTACCACACACAAAAAAAAAAAATATTGTTTGCAATATCATCTTTTTTCGTGTATATTTTCTTTAACTGGAATGGTTTCTTTATACCTAAACTATGAAAATCATCATTAATTTATTGAGCTATGTTTCGCCTTGTTCGCGCCATTTCGCATAATTATACCTATTCTTATACATAGCTTAATCCTCTTATTAAATTTTATGGTATGAAGAATTTTAATTTTTACCAATAAAATCTAATATTTTACTACCGAATTTCCACATTGTACATTTTATGACGAATTCTAATTAGGAGGTCTAAAAATTACTGCTTTTAAATAGTGAGTTTCAATAAAACTATTGCATCGAATTTAAACTGGCGTGAGTGAGGAGTACCTTTATATAATAATATTATTATTAAAAAAATGTTAGTAATTAATTTAGGAATAAGACAAATTGACATTCTTCATTTGTAATCTGAATTATTAGTATGAGTCAATATTAATACGTAATAGTTACATGAAAATTAGCAACTGGTTTCACAGATATTAGGGTACCCACTTCTCAGTCGGTGTTACTTTATATTTTCCACCTCACTCATTTAATTATGTCTGTTTTCAGATATTTATGTGATATCTTTCTATATATATAACTAGGAAAATTACTGAAGCTTTTATACTGCCAATTTTAACAATTTCAATTTTTAATCATTTTAGTCAACACTTTAGGAATTGAACACACGTTTACAACGATCTATGACTAGAATGTTCTACTATCACGGCGATTTTGTTTAAAAGTAAAATAAAGTACACCTATATTATAAATATTGGTAATTCACCAATACCGTCTATAATTATAATTATAATCCTGCATAGCTTGGAATTACTCAACACTGCATCAAAAGAAAAAACATGAATCATTGACATGATGATTATTTTTATATGAAAACTTATTACTTTTAGACAGCGTATTATTTGTATAGGAAAAACGCATTGAAAGTAAATGACCTTCGATAAGGAGGTATATGAAATTCATGCGACTCTTATTAAATTTATTTTTTATTAATAAGGATCCATATCGAAATCACACGATTTACGTATGAGTTTCTTTAAAATAATTGGATTAATTCGGCTACATATTATTTTTATATTTTTCGTATAAAATTGGGAGAGAATTGTAAAATGTAAAATTAATAAGAAAAACTATTGATTTCATACGGTACCATAATTTCATAATGGTACCATTAATTCATATTACTTGCATTAATTGCAATGGTATTTAAGTAGTATTGCTATGAAATGTTAAAAAACCTATCTATGCCAAGCTGGACAGACAGACAGCCTATTTTGAAAAGTTATATAACTATTGTAGTGACTGTTCTCGCTTTATCATTGTGAACTACGCGTCTCTTTTAATTGTTACCGCTTTTCATTGTAAATCTTTTGTTGATATGTATGAAAGAAAGATAATATATAAAATAATCGTTTACGTAATCTTTGTTTGTTCAACAACAGTTGCTTTCGATTGTAAAGTACAATCTAGTTTTATTATTTGTATTTTCAGTATTGATCCTAGCCTAGTGTAGGTATTCTTTTAAAAATATGAAATACCCATTCGTAGCTCTCAATTCATTAAAGCAAGAAGATATTAATTTTGTTTTAATAAAGAAGAAGAAATTTAACTTATTTCATTTAAAGGAAATGTAATAATCAAAGGGATTATCGAAAGAACAAAATAAAGTAATCAGGCGAGGTAAACTTAAGGACAAGAAAAAACAATTAGGCTCTAGTATCATCAAAAAAAAAGAAGGAGCAGCAGTGCCCCTTCACTACCATATTTTTATGTAAAAAATTTGTCTCACTGATTATGTGAACCAAATAGAATCTATTCAAATTACAAATATTGAATTTTTTGTCCTTCGTGCTAATGCAACTATATATGGTACAAATATTGAAATATACCTAAATTAAATTAAACAGCATTAATAATTCCATTAACAAAATAAACCGACCAAAATATGCTCCTCTTCTGTAGTCACTTACTCCAAGAACAGTGGCTGAATCGATAAATTTTATTCGCTTAAGAGGGGGTGTGTGCGGGGATAGCACGAAACCCAATATCTTGTTCATGGCGCGAAGCCGGTGGTGCGGTCATTCAAAATGAAATTCAAGATTTCGTTATAAATTGGCATGGAAGGCGATAGATTTCTCACAACACTGCCGCCTGGTGTCGGTGCCTCTTTTCCACCACTTCTTCGCGGCCGCGGCCGTTAACAGCGACAAATACACGCGTGAGAGCGTGTTTGTTTGGGTTTTAAAAAACTTGTTGAGGGGACACTCGAATGAAATCACAACCTCAAAGAGGCTTATGACATTTTTATGTTTTCTTGGCAGTCTAACAGACGCTTATGGCGAAATAACAAAATCAAACAAGAATTTATGGCGAGAAATTAATAATTGAATTACCGCCAGAGGGTCTTTCGGGAATGCCCATTCGACGAGTGCTGTTTGCTTGTTTCCAATATTATTGTTTTCAAAAGATCTCACTCGGTTTTTTGCCGTGAGTCACGCGCGCCTTTGCGCAACTTTTCGAAAATCTTTTATTTTTTTTTCAACTTTGGTGGGCGATACAATAAAGTGCCGTCCGAGGCTTAAGACATGTCTTCAATTCTTCAAACCCACGGAATAATCTGGAACTTTACCCCCTTGCGTGATTGTATTATGGTTTAAATTTTTACGATTAAATGGTTACTCTTCGAAAAGCGACAATTTATACTATTGTAAATGTTTAACAAAATATTTGACAACTAAATGCATACATGAGATTTTCGCATTCGACAATATATGACATTTCAGGAAACATTTAACGACTTTTATCGATTGCTGAACTGATTCTAAAAATTCAAAGTATTAAAAAATCAAGTAAAGGGTGGGCCATCTGCTGGTTTATTTTTAAATCATATGTTATTTTGACACAGACAGTTCTTTCACACTCAAAATATTGACAAAAACACAGTATCATATCTCCGCGGTACGAAGGAATAGATTTACGGTTGAAAAACGTATCAACACAACAACAAAAATCCACACAAACCGTACCACAATTGATATTTTGCGCAAGTTCAATAATCGTGTTAATCAGCTTATGCGATTGACTTTTTTTTTTTATGTCTTACTTATGGCTTATTTTTTTTTAATCTTCAGAGAATTCAACTGCGCTTAAAATAATTAAAAAGATAATTGTTAACATGAAATGAGATTTTCGAAATATTGTAACCTAAATACATGAAAACATTGTGAATTTGTATTAAACTGGCTTCTTTGATCAAAAACTGTCTACTTTTAACCAATCTTTACAAAAATCATCACTATTTTTTTTCCATTATGATCTGCAATACATTTTACTACACACCTATGTACACGTAACAATCTCCGAGAATTGGTTTTATTAAATGTTTAACATTTGATTATCTTATACTAAATGATTCAAAAACGTTCGAATTTATCATCAAAAATAATTTCTTATAAATACAACTAACATTTCGAACATTTGTCAATAAAATCATCCTACTTAAGTCAAAAGAAGTAAGTTACAATCGCAAGTTGCAAGGGAATTTGAAATAATTTGTTCAACCGATACTTGTATCTCATCAAACATTCTTAAATTAAACTTTCCGGGACTTTAATTGAGGTGAATTTTACCTAAACATTTATTTTAACTTCCACAAAAGATTTCATCGACTTATAATAAAATCTAAATCTAAGTTAAAGCTCTACGTCGCAGCAGTCAAGAGATTATTTTGTATACAGATAAGATAAAAAGGCTCTATTAAGACACCTTTTACTATATTTTTTATATTGCAAATTTCGTTTATGAACCATATATATCCCATACTGAACTCTCTATGTTTACGTTTAGAAATATTACAAGATTGCTTCACAACACAAAATGTTTCATAATTAGATACGGCTTTCATTTACATAATAACGTATACATGCGTGTGGAAACTTGAAGAAGCAAATAATCTTTTATAGATTCGATTTGTATAATAATATTTGACTGGATCAAATGGTTCTGGTAATAGAAACAACCGATAAGAACCTCTTATAATCTTGCATCGATATTCTCATGTTTTTGTTGAAAGGGAATTAAACGCAGGCCTCATGCGTTCAGAATAAGCTCGATCATTCAACATTTTGACATTGAAACGATTAGAAAGTTTTACAGCTCGCGCTTATTGCTTTGGTTGTTTTTAATGGAGAAATAAAAACGGACGCAAACGGCAGCCTTGCTGGCATCCAGAGGGTTCGCGGTGTGAATACCCTGGGCACCTTTCAGTCTTCCCCGAAAGACGGTGTACGTCTTCAAAGGATTTTTTAACTAAACAAAATCGTATTTATTGCATTTTCCGAGCATAAGAACATTCCGAATGAATCTGCCGATTCGCCTGGGGAATCAATCAAACGGATGATCGACACGTTGATTGAAGCAAAAAATAACACAAACGGACGGCACGGCACGCACATGAAATTAATGTAATCAAAATATTTTGGGTGCGAGGGGCGATGTGCCGAGAGCTGGCGCAAAAACGGAATATCTTAAAAACGCTGCTCGATGGGGCCTGGCTTTGGCCCCATGCACTTGACAAGGCGCAATTATTTCGGCGGTCATCATGCAACCACGATTCACCCAAAATTGCGATATCGATTGCGTCTGCCATCGTGTCGTGATGGATTGAATTAGCATACATATTTGCATCGACTGCGTGGTAGGGCCGTGGTTTCGTCGATCAGAACAGAGTTTACATACCTTTAAGAAGCGAATGCAACTTTGTATAACATGGGATTTATTATAGGAAAAATGAGAAATAAGTGTCATAGTTTAAACAGATAATGTTTTATACCACGGTACAGAAATATAAGGTATGCTTGGAATTTTTCTTTTGACAGTTGACACTGGCTGCCGGTTGTGATGCTATCTTATACGAATAACAGCAACAGCTTGGGCGTTATGACGAAATGAATAAATCAAAACGTCAATAAATCAATAAGAAAATATTATAACATTTCAAAAACTTTCCAGCAACTTGGAACATATATCATGAAAATAAAAGGCAATTGCCATAATGACTTAAGGGTATACCTGCTCTATAATGAATTACATGAATTTATTTTTATAATTTGGATAAAACAATTAGCAACCTTTAATACCTTGTGTTTCTATATAGTGATTTTATATATTTTCGAGAATTTGGTTTATTTTTCAAACATTTGCTTTAAACTGAAAAATATAACCGCATGTTAAATCTTTTGAATATTATTTTTCTAAATTGTTTTTCCACTTCAAAATATTTTTCTTTAGAGATTTCAAAATAATTTACTCTCATCTATTTGGACTAAAAAAAAATACAATCCTGAAATTGTACCTAATGAAACTATTAAATTATTGTATACTTATATTAAAATTAGCTCAATATAAAGATTTATAAAAAAATTAAATTTATGTCTCCTAGTTTAAAGTTTTGAACTAAACGCTAAATTAAAGTTTTCTCTAGAACTATTTGTTTAGAGATACAATTATTAAACCATAAAGAGTAAATGTGAAATATTTCCGAAATCGGATAATATTGACAATTAGTGTAAATTGTTCCATTTTTGTTGCTTTTTAAACAGTTTAAAATTGCAGATTTAAACTTATTTATACTTTCATTGTTTAAAATTTCGATTCATTCTGAAATGATGTAGTGCCCTCTATTAAATAAAATTGGAATCAAATGCATATAGTGAGAAAAATATCGCGGTTTTGCTTATTTCGTTTTTAAAATTGGTTGCGGGTTTCATCCATTAAGTTCAACAAAGTTCAATTCTAATACTACAACAACTGTAGGGAATAACGAAAATATTTCGTTTTGAATATGTTACAATGTTTTCACAAAATTATTTTTTATCAAATTAACGATGAATATTGTTAACTCTAAAAATGTGAAACGTAGTTAAATTAGAAATGTTCGAGAATTATTGATTTAATGTTGTTCTCATTTTATCTCAGTGTAGGATGAGTAATAATAAACATCGTGAAAAGGATATTAAAACTAGCGATTTCCAATAAAGTTCTATACTATGTATATCATTTTTTAATTAACATAGAAACGAGGAAGAATTTTAAATTGAATACAGTAATACCCCGAACTTACGCGATAGGTGGGACTTAGCGATAACCGCGTAAGTCGAATTCGCGTAAGTCGGGGTATAATTTTGCATATAAATACATACAAATTATTTTTAATTGGGGCCGGAGACTAAGGAAAATAATAATTTAGCAAAAAAATGTTTAATAAAATCTTAGATAATACGAATACAAAATCGCAAGCCGAAGTTAATGTGATGTAGAAAACTTTCCTCGTAGCATGCTAATAATTTTCTAATTCCTTGCTTTGTAGAAGAAATGCGCTCTTCATTGGAGTCTATATTGTCTAAAATTTGTAATCCCTTTTCAATTGAACTGAAGCCTTCTGTCAAGTTTCCAACCGTCATTCGATCTTCTGACTGAGCTGGATCTAAAGAATCTTCAATGACTTGCTCTTGCTCATGCATTTCATTCGTCGATTCTGCGCGACACCTCCGAACATGTACATTAGCTGAACAATAGTGTGAAGGGAGTGTGTAATCAGGAATTGTGTGGCGCTCAAACAAAAGACGAATCGACGAGATTTGAAAATCGCGTAACTACGGGTTCGCGTAAGTCGGAGTAGCGTAAGTCGAGGTATTACTGTACCTTTAAAAAAAATTTTAGGCAAATTTTTTAAATGGTTATGAATTACGATTTTTACTTACTCTTGCTGAACACTCGTACTAAGAGTTTCAAAACATATTCTAGAGAACAAAAGGCATTTTTTTAAGTTTTTCAAAATTCGAAAATTTAAATATACGCTTCTGCCAATCGAGTGTACCCTTTATACCCTAATCTGATCAAATCTCATATCTGGGTTTCAAAATTTTATACCCTAGGTCTTAAAGGTACCACTTTTTAGGTTTTTTTTCAAAATTTCAAAAATTTGGGACGAGAAAATTTATTTTATGTTTTTATCTAAAACTAATATTAATATTAATTGTTTTTAAAGACATTAAATACGATTTAAGCTTTCTTCTCATTTTAATTGCTTAAAAAACAAATGCGAATGTTATAAAAACAAATGGTGGTGATATAGTTATTAAACGGAACGGACTATAGTCCGAATGCACGCTTCGCCGCGCCGTTCGCGCATGCATCCCAGGTCCCCGCTGTGTCGCGTTGCCGCAAATGACTGCATAAACGCTCTTTGACGGCTTCTTGTATGATGTTTTAATTGCTCGCGTATTTGAGATTATTCAGTCATTCTAGCTCGAAATATATCACGTCCTCATCATCTTTCACAGCCTTCTTCTTCGAGCGCCTCAACATTTTAGCCATTTGTGCGCGGCCACAACAACACCCCGTTCTGCGCGCCGCGCCGCTCGGCCGACGATGTCAAGACTCCGGAGTGTTTTAAATTTCAATAATACTCGTTCCGCGCCGAGATTCAAAGTCAAACAGGCAACTTTTCATTTACATATGAATTCAATCATCTTCTTATGACACCGAAGATGTATGCTAAAAATAAATTTATGTCCCCATGCCATCTCGTGCCGTGCGCCGCCGCCGCTGTGCTGCTGCTTCGCGCCGTGGCCGAGCACTTTTAAATTTTAACACGGCCAAGATGCATTAATCAGATGTCGTCTGTGTGACTTTTTATCTGGGGATCATCATCGCCATCATCATCATCATCATCATCATCTCGGAGCAGCATCTCGGCCGGTTTTGTGTCTGGCGCGCGTACCTCCTTCGTGTTCCGGGCCGATCTTGATTGAATGAAAATTAGACAAATCGGGGATTGATTTCGACCCGGGATATTTTATTGTCGCACAATTGCACGCCATGCGCAAAGGGTACTTAACCTTTGTATCGGTGACTCCTCCATGATCATGATCAAATTTCAATGACAATGGGACGGAAGTTGCTTCGATGGCGCATTACCTTTCATTCAATAATCTCAACATATACACAGATAATGATCTTATTGTATCGCAAACTAGGTGGCGTGCACGATGGATACCAGATTTAGTGAGATTTATCTGATGACCCACTAGATCAGATTCCGCCACTAAATGTAAATTATTGCACCATTTTTATTTGAGTTTGCACTTTCTAGTTATAGTCAGTCAATTGCGGGTCAGATTCTCTTTAATTTAATCGATTTCCATGAAAATGAGTTTTAGAGGTTTTTAGAGTCACTGAATTCGATTTTCTTATCGAACTGCTACACAAAATAAATCTTGCGCTTTATGAATTTTTCATGAAACTTAAGTGCTTTATGGTTTTCATGTATATTGATTTAAAATACGTAATCGGTATTAATGTATTCACGATTCAAGATTAAGACATCACTTCAATTCACAGGGCAGTCGAAATTTAGCTTAATACATGTAATATATACTATTACAAGAAATACTAAATTGAAGTAAATTTTTTATTACAGTGAAATTAATGTTGCTAAAATTTAATAATAAAAATGTACTACAAAAACGATAAATTGTATTATTGTATATGTACTATGATTTTAATTACGGTTTGAAGGAATTCACTAACAAATTGTAAAAGCTATTACAATCGTTAAATAAATTTTATAACATTTCTACATATAAGAAGAAAAGTAAATTTTTTTAAACATCAATCTATTAGATCTCAGTTCCGAATTACATTCAAATTAGAATTAAATGTTATAATTTCAATGATTTTTCATAGATTGCTTTTATTTGAGTGTGATTCAATTAGGAATTTACTGTGTTAACGATTTGAATTAAATTATATGCACTTATAAGCCCTAGAGTGCATTCCTGAAACGTGCAGATGTTTATTTAAATGTACACATTTCTAAACAATACAATGGCAAATATAACAAAAAATTTAAAATAAGCAATTAAACAGTCAAACAGCTATTTACGAGTTCATTTATAGATATTGCAGGTGATGAATCTATTAAATTTTTATTGAATTTACGCTCGATGAAACAGCTGCCGCTGGATTGCAGTGGCAAAGCCATTACTAAAGTATTAGTCTCTAGAGTTGCTTTTGTAACGTATTACCATTATTTAGTTTTGTAATTTAATAAAAAGCATTTGAGTTTAATTTCTTTAAAATGCACATTTTTATAATATTCCGCAAAAAGTTTTGTACGAATAAATTTGTATATCCATTTTCTATGTGGACATGTGGTATTTTTTTGGAAAGGTAATAATACAACAGAATTAGTAAATGACACATGAAATTAACAAAAAAACGATTAATTGTTATCAAATTTATTACAGGTGTAGTAGAAGTTATTAAATGTTGTGCAGTTTATTGTTGCGCAATTAACACTATTGCATAGTTGTAGTATATGTTATTGCTCGGCAACAAAAGTCGTCATAATGGATATTCGGCGTGTTTACTCTATTACATGGTAATAGAGTGTAAAGTGGCTGTAATAAAAAAGAACTATTACAAATAGTAAATTTTATTACTAATAAATATTATTGCTAAGTAAGTGGAAAGAGAAACAAGTTACTTGTTTTATAAAATCTATTACACCAGTGCGATCAATTTTACTGCAGCATTTCTCTGTGTGAGTGATTTAAGTTGAAAACAACTCTATTTTAATTTTATATTTAAGTTATCATAAGGCCATTGCCCCATTTTAAATTTTAAGTACGAAAGAAGTAGTATTTGCTAAGTTAATATCTTTTTATTTGAAACCTATCGAATTTCTTTATAAAAGATAAGCAATATGAAACATACTTAGGTACCTTTGATCAATGAAAAATACTTATATAAAAGTGCAACAAAAATTAATAATAACTTAGTCTTAATTAATACATATCATTCGCCGGCTAGAATAAGGATGCAATTACAAAATTGTAATTTCTGTTTGTGTTCCAGAAAATTTTGGGTCTTACGTGTTTTTTAATTGTGTGATTAACTCAGCTAGTGAACGATATCTAGAAATTACTTTAAGAGATTCATCATATCTAAACACCTATGTATATAATAATTTAAAGGAACATTTCAGCAAACCAAAACCGTGATAAAAATTTTATAATTTTGTAAAATTTAAATGAGAACAAAGTCTGCAAGCACTTTTTGAAATAACTTGAATGAACTTTATGCTATATAGAAGCCTAACGAAAATAAATTTATTTTTAGACTTATATTGCACTATGATTGCTCAACTATACATATTTTTATAATACAGTATAAATGAGAAATTATACTGATGTGCTAGATTTGACCGCTCCCAACCAAGAAATGAGATATTAGAATGCATAAAAATAAACATTTGATCATCGATCAAATCATTGATCTTACGACCTCTGTTATTTGCAATTTGCATAAGTGACTCAGTGCTGCAAAGCATTCTACGAGATCTTTAGTTAAATATACCTTCATTACGAATTAAACATTTGTGAAATCAAAATCTGTGTATAAATTTCAAAAAGTTTATAGACCCCTATAACGTCACTCGTTTATGGGATTCAAAATATATTGAGTTCACTGCATAGGAAATCTGTTGCCATAATATAGGCTCTTAAAAATAAAATTGCATAATTAAGCAAGTTCCAACTGGTAGTTGAACATTTTTATTTCATTTCGTTGCATTTTTCTTGTACCTTATGCAATTAACTTAAATGAGAATTACATACCATATCTAAATGATATTACAGATGTAGATTTACATTATTGCGAAAAACTTCTGCTGAATCGATTGTGATTCGGTTTTTGAAATCTCAAAAAGAGAAAAATAATTGCGAATTTCATGTCACGAGTTCTGAACTTCAAAAATACATTACTCTCAAATGTTTATACCTACTATATGTGATATAACAGATCCTGCCAGCATAATAACTATACTAATTTTTAATCGATTTTGATGGATGGATCTATGCATATGAATTCATTGAGCCTATATATCAGGTAGGAAATTTTGAAATAAAAATCTTGTGAACACGATAACTATGATATTGCTTAATTGCTATCGATCAAACTTGTCTTACACCTTCATCGTGTTCATTTTATTGTCGTATGTCAAAATCTAAAGGGAAGAATCGATCAAGAAGCTGAGGCTTACGCTCCTTTATAAATATGATTTTCTCGGCACGATAGTTCTCATAATTCTTAATTGATTTTGAACAAACTTTTGCTCTGTATGGTAGTTCGAAAATGAAGGGTAATGGATCATCGATCGGGCTACCAGTACCTACATTGCTTTCTGTGGTTTTTTGCTCCCATAAGATAGAGATCATTTCAATGAAAATTAATTAAAATTACACTTCTCTCTCTCTCTCTCTTACAAAACAAGAAGTCGTTTGATGTGATTCATTTAAATATTTATACAAATTATGTTTTGTTCACGCTGTTAAAATCAGTTCAAGCAATGTAATAATCAATTAAAATTTCTTTAATGCCTTCTTTTCATTTTTTTTTTTAGCAAATATTGAGTTAATTAAGTTTAGCTTATACTAATGTTATGACGAATATTCGAAGTATTTTGCCATTTGGCATTTGGGGTGTAAGCAATTTGAAAAATGAAAATGTAAATATTGAATGCACTATTTGACAGGAGTGTAACATTATCCTTTTCAAATGTTTTTCTAACGAGAGTTGATCGCTTCTATTCTGGCAATATTCCTGAATTTTTTGATACATTTTGGGATAGTGCAAAATTGTCGTATTCTTTGTGAAAAATACGGACGGAACTTTTGACCAAGTGTCAGACTTTCTCATCACATATGGTTAAATTTTATGGTGTAAATGCTCATGAATTGGTTGTTGTTTTTTGTATGTATACTACGTTAATACCACCAACATTTTATAAATCTTAATGCTACGCATATATTCGATTGTCTACCTTGTATATTGCTAGTATTACGTAACAGAAATATGTATAAGGTATTAGGCTACTTTTTGTTTCCAAATTTAAACTGCCATACATTGTCACTTTAAAACTTTAGGCTGTGCAGTGCACAACAGTGCACGATTCATAACATATTAATAGTGATAGTGGACGATGCACCCAAGATTTTTGCAGCAGATAGCACGGAAGTTGGTAATCGGAAAGCAAGCTATATTTCAATATCTAGCAATCGTAGGAATCCAGTTGCGCATCTGTCATAATATGGGACTGGGACTGGCAGGCTTCCGGGACTCTAGGGATCCAATCAAGCGCTGCGCGACTGTCTTGGCGCAAGTGATTAAAATTCGACCAAATTGAAGTCCTCGCGCATCCAAGACAAACATGTGTTCATCATCGGGTGTCATTCAAATCCACAGAAATAACTCACAATTGACATCGCTGTGCCCGGCACGGCGGAAGAGACCTGCCCGATGATTATCCGCCAAAAATAGCCACGTGGGCCTACATGATCTTAGATTAATGAATCGATGAGACACATGCCCGTTGGCCGCGATTGCGCCCGATGTAGCGCTGCCTGCCTCATCAATTGTCGGGGAATTCGAATTGTGTCGGAGCCAGGGGAGATCAGAGGCAATACGACACCGCGCGCCGGGACCGGGCGTTAAGAACACGTCCGCGGAATCCTCCTTTGCGTCCCGGCCCGGTCCTTTTTTTATATTTCACCTAATCAATCAACTTGTCCGCTCGACAGAAATCATTTTACTGAAACGAATACTGTTGCTTCTTCTTTTAATGAAATATCTAATTTTCTGGGATCTTCGGAAAAAAACTGTCATGAGCCGCGGCCTCATAATTGTCTTTAGTTTTCTCCTCTTTATAAATAACGCGCTCCGGCTGCACGGACGGCTGTTGACTCAGTCCCGGCGCGGCGGTAAGTGCCGCTCCGGTGCTCCTCGTGTCAGAGGAGATTTGAAACGAGCTCTATTTGCTGCCTAAGTGGTTTTCAATTATTCCACCTTTTGGGAACTCGGCTCCGGGCTTTGATTGATTTCAAAATGATTTATTCGAGTTTGTTGGGCTTGCGATTAATGCGTGTCAGATTAATCCATTGTTGTTAATGGTTTACCTTACATGGTACAGACTTCGAATAATAATGAGATCTATATGAGGTCTTCGCCTTGTGGCGTGTTTTAGATACTTTCTATACTCTATAGTTTTCAAATATAAACATGTAATTAGGAAAAATATAAAAACCTTCTTGCATTTTCCATTATAACTATTCAATAGAATTTAGAAAACTTTGAATATATTTAGTATTTTTTTAAATGTAAAGATATGCATTTTATCGATTAATATATTTCCCACATACCCAACAATATCAAATAACTTTTCATGAAGAAAATGCTTCCACTGAAAAATAAATTCAAAATCTTTGGAAAAATTAAAAACATTACAACATTATAACGTTTCATTTCAAGATTTCAAAGAACTATTATAGAATTTGTCCAATTATGTTAATATTAGGCGGTAACACTTATGGTTGAAATTTAGAAAGCTTTTGCAAAAATGTTGAATTAAAGTTTCATAATTTAAAGAAAATATTGGAAAAAAAATAAAAATAAAAGGGCCGGCACCACAGTCTGAGTATTTGGTCAAAAACGGGTATATTCATATTTTAAATTTTTGTAAACTAACTTTTTGAAATCAGCGACTCCAAAAACCTATGACAATTTTGTTGCGTTAAGTATTGCTTTGTATCGCTAGTTCCAAAATTTTTTATTCGACTAAAAGATCTCGACAAATTGATTTTAATTTTTTTTAAAGCCAGCTCAGAGTTTAATTTAATTTATGGTTGTTTACAAATCAATTTTTAATAAATGAACGAATAAATTAATAAAAATAAAGCTATATTATTTATTCCTACAAAATATTTATTTAGTTTGAAATTTAAGCTGAAAACACATTCGCAACACTAGAAATTCCGACGCGAAAGCTTGTAAATTTGATAATTTTCAGCACCTTTAAACTGATATGCTTTAGCATTTAAATTAGCAATTATCAATGGAAAAAGGTTTTCGATATGTCGTTACTTTAAACCTTAATAATCTTTGGCATAATTCTTAGAGATAACTTCAAAATATATAATTAATTCAAGGAGGAGATTGAGTATTTGTCAATTGACTGGTCTTGGTAGTTCTATTGTTAAGAGGTAATTCTGGTTAGAATTTTTGAAAAATTTTATTTTTGTAAATTTTTAAGAATTTATATGCTGTTCAAACTTGATTTCATAATTTCTGATATATCACGAGTTAAAGCCTTTGGTAAGCGGAGCAATGCCTCAAAAAATATGAAATGAATTCAATAGACCGGGAAAGTTATACCGAACATAATTGATAATTTTAAAACGTGATAAGAAAGTTGTTTGTATTTAATCACACCCAGATTGTTTCTATAAAAAACGTACGGTAAATAAAGAGAAGCTTCATTTAGTTGACATTTTGTCATTTGTTTGCAAACAAACTTTTGAATGCTTTATACTATAGCGGTACTCTTCCTGATTAATAATTGTCTTTACTTTTTAATTTCCGACGAATCTAGGCTGAGTTATCACTTACGCCAACGAAATAAGACTTCTTAGAGGCTTCATCATCGACGATCAACACTTTGAAAAATAAAAGCAAATTTTTAACAATTGTTTAACATGTGTTTACAAGTGAAATTTATAAAAAATAATAGTTCACAATCATTTTTTATTTCTTATATATACATAAAAAAAATCTGAAATATTTCCTATTTCTTCGCCCGCTAAACCAGAGCAAAGTAAGAGATACTCTTTGCGACTTTCAAATATGTTTTGCGTGAAATAACCTAATAATAATTTTTTTTTTATCTATAGCTGCTAACTTTCAAGTCGAATATTATTTTGAGCGGCATCTAAAAAACTTGTTCTTTTATTAAATTTATTATAAAAATATTATAAAAATTTCCGATACCTCAAATAAATTGTTTAAAAAGTAAAACTTACACTATAATGTAATACCAAATAACAAAGTTTTCTAGAGTTAGGGGAAACTATGATAATTTTTATTTACATATTATTAATAGACAGTCACCGCCAGAATCGATAATCCCTAAATAATTGCATCGAACACCGGGAAACGCATGAACAACTCTTTGTGGTACTCACCTCGTTTCTGCATAAACGAAAACAAGTCATCCAGGAACTCCTTACGTTTGGGGTCATCGCTGATCTCGTAAAGCTGCAACAAAGTAAAGAAGGGCGTTATTGTGTGAAAATGATAAAATCCATAAAGAAAAGAAGTGCGGCTAACGATAAACCTACTTAGAGGAATCATCTCCAGGAGAGGGAGATGCTGTCCTCCCGGTCCGTAATTGGACCGAGCACAAGCTGCCGACAGGAACAACAATGTAACAAAAGGCGAGCGTCTTCAGACCCTGACGCGCTCTTCGGTTTTGACATCGACCCCAGCATAAAAGTCCTGCGGCATCCCGAGATCGGTGCGAATCGGATCGAAGCGCATGCGCCGGCCACTCAATGGACCATTATTTCGTAATTGAATGAACATTCGGCAGGGGCTGCTAATAATGTTGTCGAACAGGGCTTAAGGCTGTTAGCAAACGGCTCAAGGGCTAAGGGAGGGGATCACATTAGATGGGAAAATCGTTTGTTTCGGTCCACATTTGACATCTTTGTTGTGGTTAATTTGGCATTCTTGCAAGAATTAAAGTTACAACGTGCGAGGAAGACAATGCAATGGACAACAGAGGTACAGCTTTTAAAACAATAAAATTTGTGTATTCATGTAGAACGATTTAATTAGAATAAAAAGGCTTATCTGGATTTAAATAATTATAATTTACACTCTAAAAAATAATTGAGGAATAACCTTATAAAACTTCTTCTTTTAGAATCCCAACATAAAATATACAGAGACACTGAGACAACATTACGTAAAGTGTTTGCTTGTACTAGCGTCACTTCATAACTACTAGGTCTTCATCAGGTTTTTGTTATTGGTACGTTTTGCAGTGATTAAACTGAAATAAAATACCATTTCGATATGACATAAGCAAACTAAAAATTGGAGGAAAGCGTTTTTTTTTTTATTCCATTGCCAGAAAATTTTAGATGCAATTTAAATTTTTTTAAATTCAAAACTTGTAACTAAATCTTAGCGTAGAGCACCTCTATTCCATTTTGACTTTCAAAGAACAACATTTAAATTCACAATTGCTGATCGCTTTTATTTTGAATAACTAAGTATTAATGGTTTGTGATAAAAGTACATCAAATTGAATTCAATAATTTTTTCAGTTAAAGATTTCAAGTTTGGATGGGTAAAACCCATGGAAATTTGATGCGTATATTAATTTTAAAAACTATAAGCCACGGTTTTAAAAATGCAATTCAACGCAAAACTCCAGAACCAAATCATTTAAAAAACACATCTTTAATCAGAATGTTGAATAAACATGGTACCGGTGTGGGTTAAATAGCTAAAAAAAAAACTGTCACGTTGTACAAAAATAAAAATACCCCAATGTCAATCTTCACATTCAAATCATAAGAACATAAACGGCAGACCACTTCATAAGTAAACAAATGGACTTAACTACGCACGCATGATGATGATTGATTTTTGTCAATTTGGTAAACATAATGTAATCGTCATCTGTTTTTAATATTACATTTGGTATGGGTATAAGAAAAACCTCAGCAAACAATTTGACAGATTTCTATATTTATTTTAAAAGATTTTCGATGAAATACTGCCAAATTATTGGTAGTCTAATAATAGATTCAATTATTTGAAGAATTTATTAGAAAAAAAAATATGGTATACCTTAAATCATCAGATATCTATTTTACACACATGGTATGCTGTGACCCTAGACTAATTTTATTCCTCTTTAATATTATTAATTATTATTATAATTGAAAAGATATAAAAGCACCTTAATGATTTTTAATCCAACGATCACGATTTTTCAATCTGATTGATATGTAATCATAGTAAAAAATTAATTTAACTGTTTTTGAACGATCAAGAAGAAGCTTTGAAAAGTAATTAAAAGCAATAATTCTCAGATTTCTGAGATTGCATCATTTTTTCCTATTAATTTAGCACCCATGTCCACGTGAAAATGCAATTAAACTATAAAACCAGGGTTTGCGATATAAAACAGCGTAAAAAATGCATAGTTAGCCATGCTAACTACCGTGCTGTAAATAATTGTTACACTCCATCATTATATTTTATTAATGTTATATTTCTAGACTGATTTATATTTCATTTTGAATTGCTTACTACGTTTATTTTGCAATTATATATATATATAAATATATTATGAATAATTAAATAATAATTTTCAACATCCCCATTTATTTTTTTTTCCGAAGCTCTGCTCCTGTATATGTAAACAAGTAAACACTTTTTTGCATGTATTCATTCGAAAACATTTATTTTTGAAGACCCTTTTAGATTGTTATCAATCACCAATGTGCTTTTGCGGAAGATTTGACTACGACTACTCCCTATGACAGGTAGGTACCATTAACAGTTTAATAGCTATCCATGTCAAATTAGTGTCACTTGAAGATTTTAAGATTTCTAAGAATTTCATTTTAAATTGAGTTGGCTTAAGCAGATACGTAGATTTAATTTCTCAAAACGATTGTTTAAAAATGAGTATTTATGATAAAATGTGAAGGACATTCAATAATTTCGTAGAATATAAAGTTGTAAAGTTTAAAGGGTCCAAAAATTACATATTTGTTTTTATAAAGGTCTCTACTAGCAAGTGCCGACTCATATATCAGGTTAAATAGTGCTACTACAAAATCCTTTTATTTGAAACCAAAAATAACTACAACTTCCTTCCCAAAACTAGTGCCGCCAATGTGCAATGCAATGTTGCAACACATTGCAGACTAAATAAATGCATGTGCACAGCCCGTGCTAAAAAAAAGAAACCGGTATGCCTTTTCTGAGAAACTCATAATTCCAGAAAAGGTCACTTACCACACAAAAAGAGGGAAAACAGGAAAAATGAAGAGATTGATTGCGGGTCAACGAGGAAATTCAAATGGAGGACAGAACGGAAATGAAATTTTCAACATTTTTATATGCATATGTCCTTTGGGATGTTAAATTGATTTTTTTTTTGTAAGTTCTGGTTTTGTACAGACGAAGTCAATAATTTTTTTGAAATTGTCACGGAGGAAGAAACGGATTAGGATTAGATACTTCTGAAATTAAGCCCCTTTTTACATTAAAGAGCATCGAGCGGTGAGTTTTAAATATAAGCGGCGCAACTGCGCGACAAGTTTAGAATTACAAATGTGAAACTATTATTTTGCTTATCTTTGTGATTTAAAGATTCTCCAGCACTTTTGATGCAACGTAGTATGCAACGTTTTAATGACTTCAGTTCAAAGTTATTGATAACAATGAAATATATATCATAGTCTCCTTTTAGTTCAATGCATTTTATCCAGTAGTTTTTCAACTTTTAGCTTTAGTCAATATATCAACATACAGTGCATACAACATTTATCACTTCCATTTTAGCAGAGTAAATCAAAATTATCCACTTTCGAACGTTGTAAAAAAATTTAATAAAAGATTAATCAAACACGTTTCCCGAAGTCCAATGGAGTGGCAGCCAACATATTTACAAGCTTAACATTTTTATTGATAAAAAGTAAAAAAAAAAGACTTAAAAAAAGGCTTTTATCAAAATACACTAAAGTGAAGAAAATAAACAAAAAACTCAGTACTATTATTTGATGTAATTAAGCCCAAAACCAAGAAGAGGATTAACTGAGTTTTTCTGGGTGTACATCAGCAAAAGTAAGTTGAATAAGCAAATCACACAAATCTATTCATTATGTTAATGTTTTGTATACAACTTAAAAGTTGTCGCAAGATTATCATACCAGTTTAATTAATTAAAAATTTCCAATTACAAATATCGCTTTTAAGTCGTATTAAGGGGGTAAATACAATTACACGGGCAAAAATTACGCATTAGAAAACATTTTTTTTTCACAAAGAAGGTTTAATGCCATCATTATAAAACTTTGTACACTTGTTAAGGTATAAATGAGGAATGTAAAAATTTTTTTTTTTAATTCTTGAAAACAAAATGGCGGCTGTACGCTGGCGTGAAGTTGACCTACAAAAAAAACTGCAACCACTCTGGACGTTGTGTTATTGATCTGTAACAGCCCATAAAAAAAATTTGGCTTAAATATACATGTAATTTGTCGGTAAGCCTCAAAAATTAAAAAAAAAATAATAATTCTGCGTTTGGTAGAAGTTTTTGTAAAAAATCGATAATTTTCACCATTTTTTCAGCCATTTTTGCATTAATAATTCAATTTTGCAACGAAAAAATCCAAAACAATTAGGCTTACAGACAAGCCTAAGGTATAAAGAAGAAACCCTAAAAATTTCAGCTAAATTGGACAAGTAGTTTTCGAGTAATCGTGGTTGCAAATTTTAAAAATGTTGTTTTGAGAAAAATCCGTTTAAAGTTTTGAAAACCTGCTATGCTCTGAACAAAGCGTTCTTGAAAAATGAATAAAAAATATATAAGGAGTTCGATTTTCGACCTGAACTTTTTGGAGCATATTCTACGGGAAATTTCCTAACTTTTTAGAGGAACAAAAAAAAATCGATTTTTTTGACCATCTAATTGTATTTACCCCCTTAAAACATAATGATAAAATTTGTATGATTTGTTTATTTAACTTAATTTTGCTGATGTACATCCACCAATAGTCAGAGTCCTTTTGTTGGTATGGGGCTTAATTACACCAAATAATAGTATTGAATTCTTTGTTTACTTTCTTCATTTTAGTTCATTTTAATCCGTCTACTATTCGCAGTCGAGGAATTCAACAATGTGATGGACCGGACGATAAATGTAAAAAATTCATTCGTTTGAAATCCGCAACCCTGGAAACCCTAATATATCCACCTTGAGTTGGATCGGAACATAAATGACAATATCCGTCTGCAATATTAAATCCACCATTACATAGTACATAAAATCGTTAAAACGTATTGTCATTGGAACTACACGTGTATGCAAAATTTCAACCCAATCGCATAACCGATAGTGGGTGAAAATCGATTTGCAAGATTTGACCTAAACAAACAAACATGTGAAGTTAAATAAAAGCTTGTAATAAATAGACCAAAATGAGATTTTTCCATTCATGGTGATAGAAAATCTCCTTCATAAAGCACCAACAAGTTTTTATTTCTTTAGTTCTAGAACTAGTTCTTCTTCTAACGTGAAGCAGATTTTTAAAAAGGAATAATAATATTGAATAATTATGTTTCTTATGTCAAGATGTTTTATTGACTTTTATTAGAGTTTAATAAAATTTGTATTTTCTTGGAATACTATGCATATATCACAAATATGAACTGAGGATAAACTTTTAGGGTAAAACTTATAAGAATATTATTAAAGGTATGTAGTTAAGGCAATAGTTCGGACCCTATAGTGAAATCTTATTGAATATAGTTTTGTCAGGCTTTATTTTATTTCCATAATTAGACCATATTGCTCTGTTGGTGTGTACTGGAGAAAAACGTAAATGAGATAAATTAAAAATTTGCTTATGTAAAAAGGGACTGAGATTTTAATTTGTACTTTGAATAGGTACAGTTTTCTCAAAACATTTCAACTAAGAATTTTGCATAAGATGATGAGCACGTGTTTTATGACGAACTCAATATTTTTGGAAAGTTATCGTTGGTCGGCCATTAAATTTCACTTAAGCCACTTCCAGGAAATAATTGTTTTGTCTGCCGCATTTTTTTCGTTTGTTTTCTTTATTTTCTTTTGCGTGGGATTACAAATTTCTGGAATTCACTATACCAAAATCCTTTTTGAGGCATACAAAGCAAAAGATACTTCAAGGTAAATTGTGGGTACTGGAAAACTACCTGAAGCGCCTTATCTTTGAGGTGTCCGGAACAAATGCAAAACTATCAAACAATTCGAAGGAAACAACCCCATAAATGCCTGTTGTACGTTCGTTGACCTTGGAAGGGACTAGGCAATTTCGAATTATAAATATGGAAATGGTGACGTCTTTTGCAGGTAATACCTACAAGAATTGCTGAATAGGTATCAATCAAAGCAATGTAACCTTTGTCGAGTATCTTTTTTCTTAACAATTTTGTGGCATTTCGACGAAAAATATATAACTCATCAGTTGAAATTTGAACGATGTTCAGCTTCATATAAAAGTGATCGAAAGCCACTTTTCGCGAATAAAATGTCCGTAAAACAGGATTTAATTAATCCCCAGCTAATTCGCGGTATAAAAGATCGAAAAGTACGCAACTTTGATAAATGTCTGCCGCATCTTTTATTCCGTTCGCCCCATTCGCAGTAAAGTTGAAAATGTCTTACCGCCCTCGTATAAAAGTAAAACAAAAATGAAAATTTTAATATGCAACATGGCCTTTAGCGTTACAACGCTGTGCAACCCATGTGGCGGCGGCGGCGGAGGCTATTTCGCGATCGGCCCGATCGGTCGGTCTGTCTGTCTGTTCGTCCGTCCGTCTGTCTTGTCCGGCTGGACCGATGTGTACATCACGCATAAGTGACCACAAACTATAAAAGCGAAGAAGGCAAGGAGGAGCATATCTCTTCTTGTTTATGATCTTAACTCTTATTAAGGCTTTATATCCATCAAAGACTTGCATCAGATTCAAGGGGCATGATAGGCGTGTCGAATTCGAATCAATCAACATACTCGCCGGTGCCGGCCGGTATTTTATCGTTCGGTATGAGAACGCTTAATCAACTTCATCGAAGTGCCCTAGACATCTTGACAATGAATTATTAAAATGCACAAAGGCATCATGAATAAATTCGCCTTGCTCGCCTCCATTCAATGGAAACCCAGCCCAGCGCGATCGGCTGCGACATTAGATCAGAATTAGCATATTAATAAAATTATAGGCATATCTTAAGACACCTAGCTTATGTGTGGCATTGATTGGATAAAACTGGAATTTCATTTAAAATAAAGCCAAGACAAGCCCTCGGGAGCAGTTTATAAACTGAGAGAACCAGTTCGAGTTTTCTTAATGCTGATGATCATCAGATAGGCCAAGATTGATTGATACTCATTGGTAGGAAATTCCAATTCTGGTATTTCCGAACGACCTGTTAACTTTTGTTTTTTTCCATCGTTACATTAAAGTTCATACCACAGCACACACTACGAAAACATTAAGTAAAAATAATTACAAAAGTACATATATAATTAATAAAAATGTTACATAAACTAAAAAATTAAATCCTTCAGTCTCAATGTAGTGGTATTTTGTGACTTAAAATAAAAGTCTAAGGCGTGGCGCTAAAAAGGATATATGAGTTATTACATAAAGTTTGTATGTTGAAAGAATTTTCTAACGTCTTTTGATCAATAGTCACAAATATAATATAATCCCAGATATCGGGTTTTAATCGTATCTGATCAGAAATAGCGAATTTTGTATGCCATTTTTGGTTTCTTCTTAAGTTTCCAAATTTTTAACGAAAATACGTAATTTTGCTCTCAAAGTATCGAACCAGCAAAGTTCTACTACACTATTTAAACTTGGATTTTTAAATTCTGGTCGAAAATTCGTAGTCAGCGACTCCAAAAATCTGCAGATATCGGTAACAAAAAAAAAAAAAATACTATAAGTGTATCAACAATCACCTCAAGGTCTAAAGGAGAAGTCGATAAAACGTATAACTTGACTTGAAAAATGTTTATCAAGTTAAATAAAAATGTGTAAAAATATCATATAAAGGGTAGCTGCTTTTATTTATAAGAAAAAATAATATAGAATTAGTACATACTTTATACAAAGTGACGATAGCGTCTCCGCTGATTTCATCCTGCTTTAATTTTTAGAATTTTGAAGCACTAGAAAATTTACATCTAGAAGAAAATGCAGAAAAAGAAAGAAAAGAAAGCTTTCAGAACTTCTCTCAACTTGAAAGAAGTAATATAAAGCTGTGATATGACAATTTATATCTCTAGAATCCAAATACGTTCTTTAAGCATGAGTTTCCTAGTGATATTTATAAACATCAAGTTTGAGGAAATTAATATTACAAGGTGCAACATTTAACAAGCGCATTTAAAAACGTTGCCAAAAATATAAAAAACATTAAAACTTTAATTACTTTGGCAGTGAGAATGAATTAATGCATTCAAGCTGCAACTTTAATTCTTGATATATATTCTTTATTTTTTTTGCACAATTATCTTGCAAAACTAGCAAGATCCATAAAATTTTAACAACTGCACTACGAAATAATCAACCATCATAAAGTATCTTCCACGTGATTTTATTTAATGACACCAACTTCATATGCCAAATTTTTAATGTGACAGACGACATTTCATCACTAAGTATTCACTTGTCGAGCAAATGGTTGATTGCATCGCATGTTATTTATAAAGCATTCATCATCACCTTAATTTCCTAAAAGCTAATAAATTTATTTGTTTTAGTGTTTGTAGAAAGAAAAATCAGTAAACTGCATATAAACAACATCCGGGTTCTGTCAAACCTAAACGAAATGAATAGAACTATTTAAACTTTACGTTTCAAAGGGACTACGAAATCCAATTTTAGTTCGAAACCAGTTTAATATTATATGAAATTTACTACATTTTTTCATTATAACTTGTTTTAATGCCGAATTTTTGCATTCTACAAAATTTGAAGTTATGCACGAGACAATTTTTCAGCACTTCAGTATGTCAGTGGGTGTGTATGAGTAAATAAAATGATGAACATTTCATTTTAATTTCCGTTACAATACATCTACTTTCCTTTTCCAGATTTTCAATATTGAACGTATTTTTCTCAAAACATAACTTTTGGAATAGTGAAAATGATAGAGAATAAAACTATGGAACCTCATGGACTTATCCGAGAGTTGAAATTTAAAAAGCTTTGTTTCATAATTTTTGTTTTTTTAATGTAAACCACTATATTTCAGAAGCTATTTTAGTTTTCTTCTCGACTGCCTTTTTTTATAGGTTAAAACGGAATCGTTCAAGCATTCACTGGAAACAAATGCAAAAACATCCTGGAACACTGTGACAATTCAACGACGTCGTCACAGTTAACTTGACTGTAGTGTGGATCTAACATTCAGATAATTCTAGATTAATCTAACTTGACTATAACGTGCATCTAATTGTAGAACTTGTCCATTAACGATGATTTTCCTCATGCAAAGTGTATATTTACTTATAAAAAATGTCTATTGTACAAGCAAAATCCTCAGTCGATAGATATTATGTATATAAAAAAATCCTCAGTAAATAGACATTTTGTATAAGGAAAACCCTCAGGCAATAGGCAATTAAAATATTAAATGTCAAATCGTTGGTCATCCGTGTATATTGCAGTGATATAAACTATAAAGGATAATATCACAGGCATTTAACTTTTTACCCATGTTACAGTCACACCACATTAATATGGAATTATATACAATTAGATACTCGTTACAGTCACACCAGACTAACCTAGAATTATCTGAATGTTATATCCACACTACAGTCACGCTAAATTCCCGGTGTCGGGTAAACAATCACAGTGTAATTGAAATCGTAACTCTGTTAGTTCTGTACTAAAGCACAAGTGTCAAAATTGAAAGAATAAACAGCTGGGATGAAGCAAAAAAAAAAATCCACATAGGAAGATCGAAGAGTCGAAGTGTTATATTAAACTAGTAAAAATTATACTGCTTGATGTCTCAATTTAAGTCTAATAAACCATAGATATATATCAAAAACTATATATAGCCGTGGATATTTAAATAATTTTTTTTTTATTAATATTTATTTAATATTTGCGTTTTAATTTTTGATACTCGACTTTTGGTTTACTTTATGCCTAAAATCAATGCTTACAGGTATCATTCGAAATTTGGACGATCAGAAGCTTTATATCGTTTAACCTAAAACTCTAAAGCTTTGACAACCAATATAAAAATCAAGCAGATGTTACCTCTAATGTAAAATTTTGCAATCTTGTCTTGTGCTATGAACAGAAATAAGTAAGAATGAAATAGAAAATGTACATTACGATAAAATACATTTTAAAAATATTGATATCGGATAAATATTCATATACAATATAAAGTAAAATTGACAGATGTGTTTGTGAGCGTTAAAAACAGAAGATCGAATTCTTATCCCCATTAGCTATTTTTTTCTTACGATAAAAATAAGGAATTTTCAATAATAACTAGCCAAAAGTCTTTCCTCCATTATGTGACATAAAAACATTGCTTCAAGAAGAAGTTATGCTCTAAAGATCTCAAAAATTGCTTGATCTCGCTTATTGTAATCACAAAAAAACGTTAAGATATATATGCCTCGAGTTCTTACCTCCGTCATATACTCTTGTATGTTCGGCTCCTTCTTAATAAATGCAAAATTATCCACAGGCATGGCGGCCAAGCAACAGGCTCGTTATCACAAAATCACAATTACCGCAGACAACTCGAATCAAATAAACAATTTTCACCGCCACTCACTGTGCTTAGCACAAAAGATCCGAATATAAATAATACCGCACAAGTCGCAAGCTGAAGAAGCCAAGCTAAATGCTAATCCGATTAAATCCGTTCCAGGCCGCGATTGATATCGAAAAATTGAGGCGTGCGCAATTGATTGGGACGATCATGCTATCACAAGGGTCTCCGATCAACTGCTAAAAATAGAGGAATTAGAGTGGCAATTGAAATAAGACATTACGAGACCCTAATCGGGTTCCCGTGCGGGCATTGGCTGATCCCTTCATCCCTTCCCCGAGTGCAATCAAACCGGCAGTGCCTCATTCGGCTAATTTATGGCGGCTAGGCAGGGGACGAGACGACCGATCTCGGATTCAATTAGTTTTGCTTCCTTTTCATTCACACCGAGCAGCAAGGACACATATCGTGCACTGCTCACATGTGGCCTGGGCCTTATGCAGATTAGCAGGCCCTTGTCTTCGAGGGCATCGTAATTAAGCGGGAAGGCGACGGACGGCTCATCTAGGCCTAGGCATCGACCAGGAGATATTTGTTTATGGTCAGGCTGAGCCTCGTTACGCTGCAGATAAGCAATTGATATCGACCAAGAGTGCATTGGTAGTTGTTTTGGGTCGTTTTGAGTAAAATTTTCGATATAAGACAAGAATTCAAACTATTTCCGATAACGTTTGGTATCGCTCTGCAAAACCGAGAGATTAGTGATCGTAGAAAGAGGTTTAAAACAAAGTATTTTAGGGGATTCATAAAATTGCAAGATCACTTTCAAATTCCAGTCTATTCCAAGATTTTTTTCGGCTGCATCTAATGCTTAGCGCCTTCATGACTTTTACTGGATTGATTCATTATTTTATTGTTATTATTAAAACATGCTATTATTTACACGTTTTTAGAAAAAAAACACACTACGACACAGATGTCGCTACTGTTAAAACAAATGTTTACATCAACACTGGGGAGAAAGATAGATCTGATTTGAAAATACACCCAATTCTGTTTTTACCTCAGATCATAGAGAATAGGATGGGACATGAGTCGGTTTAGTTGAAGCAATTTCATGATGCAGTGGTAGCCTTCTCTTTTGTAGTTGTGCGTTCAGTGCAGACGGATATTTTCATCAAGATAGAAAAGGGACTCTAAATGCAAAGCAAATAAAACTCACCCAAAGGTGAAATTCCTCACACGATACCCCTTTTTTAAGCTCTGGTGCAATTAGACATTACTCAAAAAAATTTCTTGCTCTTGCAACTAAACTGATTTAAGTTTTTTACGGAATCTTGATTGAAAACATTTTGCGAATAATTCTAATAAAATGTCAAAACAAAATTTGTTGAACTGACGGATTTATAGTTTTGAGTACATATGCTAAAGCTGTATTTTTTTACCTAAAATTTTAAATGTGTTCTTCATGAAGTAACTTTTTAGATTTGGCTTTTTGAAGTTGGTTTGTAGCAAAACTACCCGATTAAAAATGAACGGTGGCTACACCTCGGCCGCACCATTGCCGCATGGTATTAGAAACCTACTCTCCAATGAGCAAGCCAACCACGACCCAACCAACCAAAGTGCTCCTACCTTTCCTTCTCATTGTAAAATAAATCTTCCGTCTCGCTTGTGTTTTGGTTGGCATGCTCTAACTTTTCGTTCGTATTGGGTAAACCATTTCAATTGCTACATGAAATTCAACCAATTTCTAGTAGTGGTTCTGAGCCTAGCTACATACTGAGTACTGCCAAAATGTCAAATCTTAAAAAAAATTTAGGTTAAGTGTTAGAAAAAAATTGCCGCCAAAAGTGAAGAAGCATTTTAAGTGGAAATGGTATTTATTTGGAGTGTTAAGTAAAAAAGGATGAAATTTATAAACATCCTTGTTCATAAATTACGAAATATAAATTTCTTCCTGTTCCATTTCACTCCCGATTAAAACAAGCAGAACGTTTTACATCTTACATCTACATTTATAAAGATGTGTATGAACGCATTTTGTCAGCCAACTGATAAGTGGTTGGTTTGTGATTGACTTGCTCATTGGAGAGTAGACATAAATGTCGGTACGACGGCCGCATAAACGCCGAACGTGCGTACAAAAACACTGAACTTGAAGATTTATAAATTGGTTCAGCTGATGGTGCGGCCGAAGTGCTGCCGAGGGTGCAGCCGTGGTAACGGACCACCTGCGGGTAAATAAAACGTTCAAAGTGCAGACTCGGGAGGTCGTGTTACAATCTTCTAAAAATGTTAGATATTTTTACTCGGTTATCTACTATCATAAGTGTAGAAGTTTTACAATACATTTAAAAATGGTGTTTTATCGCCGGAGTAGAATTGTGAAGTTACCATGAAATATTTTTGTGAAAAACTAAAATAAAATAAAACCAAACAAAATGCCATCCCGACTAGAATTTTGGTGGGGTACAGCTAGGGCCCCTATGAGGCTAGCCACACTGCCTCATGTGGGTCCCATGAGGCTGCCCTATAAGGCGCACGAAGGGCAAATAACGCCTTGCCTCATTCGCGCATCATTATGACTGCCTCATGTGGGCCTCGTGAGGCAAAACCCGACTAGAATTTTGGTGGGGTACAGCTAGGGTCCCTATGAGGCTAGCCATATTGCTTCGTGTGGGTCCCATGAGGCTGCCGTAGGGCAAATAACGCCTTGCCTCATTCAGGCTCTCTTTGTAATAGTTAATAATGTAATCCTAACTCCTTATACTTATATACATGTGGAAATACTTCTTTATTAGTATAAATTATTATAATAAACTTAAACTCAGTCCGAGGCGAGTGCGCCCTGATGTTGTCCGTCCTGCGGGTAGAATCCAAAAAAGAACGAGTGCCGCAATATGGCGATGAGCTGTCAGCTCGTAGGGGGATTCGTCGAGGGATTCTCAAGAAGATGATACTTCATGCAATAGATTATAAAATACGAAGTTTTTGTAAGGAAAACCCGATAAGACAGCTATTAATAATACTGGGATTTGTGCTTTAATCGAGCCCAGCTGATAATTTGCAAATATAACCCACTAGCACATAACGTCAAGTATGCCTAGGTGTATATGTGATGATTGCCTAATCGAACCCCCGTAAGGCCTATTTCATTGTAAGGTTTGCCTCATAAGACCCTTGTAAGGTACTCATAAGGTAAGCCTCACTTCAGTATCGCTGATTTTATTTTGTGAGGTCCTCATGAGGAATTTACGGGGAAATCCCTCTATCGGCATGCCCCTCACTTGCCACATGAGGACCTCATGAGGAATCTACGGGGAAATCCGTCTATCGGCATACCCCTCACCTGCCACATGAGGCCCACACGCTTCATGAGGCATGCCCCCTATAAATTCTAGTCGGGATAGATCTTTTTAATTTCAGATCACCAAAACTGAATGTGATGTCGGTTCATCAACAGCTTCGTTTTTACTACATGTGTAGGTTTAATTGTTTCGTCATGAAATATATTTAGTTTTTGTAATTACTTGAAACCTAATGCAAATATATCGGTCTTTAGCAAAAAAAAATGGGAATCTCCCCTTAAGGGTTGATAAATCAGCATTAAATTTCATTATCTACTTTTTACATGTGCAGAACATTTAAAGTAGTGTATCAAAATAAATATCGGCTTGGAAGCATTACGATTTATAGCCATAAAAACTGCAAATATAGCAGTTAAATGGTTTAAATAAAAAGCGCCGACGTACTACGAGCTCATGCAAGATCGATTCGAAGAATGGCAGTAAAATTTTAAATTATTTATCTCAACCTGATTTCAACGAACTCAGCTGGATGTGCGAGGAAAGGCAAAAAATTGACCTTTTAATTAACACACACCACGGCAGCACAGTGCCCGCCAGTAATAATTCCATAAGGTGCCAAGTCGCGATGCGATGCGATTTTCGAATAGGGCCCAATGCGAATATGATGGGCGCTGGTGCTGATGATGATGTTGATGTATCGGGCCGCCGTCCATCTTCGCATTTCCACCTTTTGATCTCCATGATCCCCAGTCTGGTGGATGCCTGATGCCTGGCAGACAAATCGCATCAATCGTTTAGCCCTGCTTTGATCCCCGCCATAAAAAACTTTAATAGATGATTTATGATCGCCCGAAACAGAAAATTAAAATCTCTTTTTTTTCCAGTTTTCATTTGAGATTAAAAAATTTTAATTACAACGTCCCCGCGCCGTGTTTAGTAGGTAGCCGATGTTCGTAAACAGCTTGCGCTCGAGTTTGCTAGATTCCGTCTAGCTAACAAAAGATTGATAGTCGCTCCGAAGGCTCTTGAGCTTTATATGCCAAAGGTGCAGCGACATTTTCGGAGGTGCTTTCTGCCTCGAGAAATGTGCCATTGAAAAAAGCAGCGCACCTAACCACCTTCCGGAAAAAAATATAAATTCAGCCAAAACATTTCAAAAAGTGCACTCGTATTATTTCCCGGGGTGGTTTATAGGCGTGGGCCATCGTAGAAAAGGTTGTTAAATCCGAACTGTCTGGGAACTGCAACAGTAAGTGCGATCGTAAACTGCAAATGCACGGAAGGTGGAAAATTGCGAGGGTGAATTTGGTAATTAAATTAATCGAACGATAAAACCAGACGGCTCTCGACCCACCTTTAATTGAACTGTCTCATCCCGGCGATTTTCATCTGGGGAATGAATGCCAGAAGTGTGAAAACTTGCACCGGTGCGATTAGATGCTGCGGGGACCAAACACGCTCATCTTAAAAATCCAAGCCAGTTTCCCCGATTAGGGTTGCCACATTTTCATAGAGTATCGTAAAAGTTAGGTAAAAGCATCTAATACCCGATAGTAAGAAAAAATATACAGATTTAAAAACAAATTGGAATAAATAAAAGTAAAACAAAAATATAGATCAAGCTTATACATAATTTATAATAACTTGCGGCGTTATATGCAATAGGACTACAATAAATTGTGAGATGAAAAGAAATATATAAAAGCTAGATTAAAAAAAAATTTTTTTTACTTCTATTTATTTTATTTTTCTCAGTCTGGCTTTGTTTCATAGTTTATCATATTTTACTCGTCAACTCTTTCACTTGATACCCATTTCAAGGGGGTTGTGAATAAAAAAGTTGATCTGACATCTTGAGGCGGAAGACATTTTGAATTTAGAACGATATTAGATATACTATATTGTATTGTCACGAGACTTACGTGAGTCTATCAAATATCATAAAAATCGGATAATAAGAAGTGAGTTAAAATTCGAATACAAATTTTGAACCGGAAAGACATAAAGGCGAAAGACAACCAAAATTTTTAGGCTCAAATTTTATTTTTATATGTGTGCGAATCATGGCAAATTGATGAATTTGTTAGGAAATCTAAAATCCTAGCTATAAGCACTCTTTTTCAAGTTCCAGTTTTATTATTATGTATAAATTAAATTATTTATATTAAATGTGTTTTGACCATTATCTTGAATTTTTAACACATGCCAAGGGTACTGAATTTTATAAGAGTCATTTCACACAAAATAACCCAAAGTTATAAATCGAAATTTATGGATTATGGTTCAAGCTTTGCATATCGTTTAAAAATTCATCATCAGATAGATTAAAAATCTACAAGAAATTCTTGGAATTAACGTATTAAAAGACAATATTTTTTTTCGATTTATCGACGGTGACAAACACGCGTCTTGTGAAATGACAAGTAGAAAAAATTAAAAATATCCTTATTTTCTGAACTTTATTGGAATTATTTATTGAAAACAGATGGAAATGTCTTTCAATTTAAAGTTTTTCCAATTCTTTCGTAAAATCTTTGTGGGAATATGTAGACAATATAGCAGAACAATGCTACATTTCGAAATTCTAAAGTTGTATATCTCGAAGAGTAAAAGATAAAAAATATTTACATCAAAGTTTCATCAAAGTCCATAGAGCGACCTCAAATTTAATTTATGGCAAAAAAAAAATTGTATTAGTATATTTTATCATTAATTCTTTGTTTAAAAAATGTTACTTTTTTTCTTGCTCCCCTTAAATTGTAACTCTGGTGATGATTTGTGTAAAACACAAATGAAAAGCTAAAGGTTGGCAACTCTCTTCCCGACCCCGGTGCAATCAGATGCTTTTGAAGATTTCATTAGCACTCAGATGAACGTCTAATGGATAATTACCTCGATCCGAACGCTTCGCCGGGGAATCATCCAATTCGTAATTAATCACTGTCGCCGCGGAATGCATGCGTTTTTATATTTCGAATCAGAACTGGAGGGCCTATCGCAACCCAACGCCGCAATTGAAAGGCAATCTGTATCTTATCCCATAGGTCACGGCGGTGCGGGCGGTGGCCAAAACCCCATCTGCTAATGCGAACTTAAGCGACTTCGAGTGTCGTGTCGCCGCAGCGATCGCCTTTGAGACAAATTGCCTTGTAATTAATTAAACCCACACAGCGGCCGCGAGAACCCTACAAAGATACAAAGTGCGACCTGTCCGCGCAGAGACCTCACATTCGCGTCACGTAGAGCGGCGGCGCGCAGGCGCAGGGGTCTTAAGTGTGTTGGCCAATGCCGTCGCGGTGAGGCAAGTGCTGGACATGTCGCGGTATAGCACAAATAGTAATTGCGCGCAATGAAAGGTTTCGAATTTAAATGCTGCGGTTGGATGGTTGTTGACGACTGTGAAATTGTTTCATGGGGCAACTAACCAACCACTCCCGGGATGTTTGCGGCACAAACGGCCGCTTGTTGACAACAATCGCTGTAATTCTGTCGATGGCCGGCACAATCGCCGCCTTTGTTCCGCTGTGGATTAAACCACAATATAGACGGACACTTGTTGAAATATGATTTAGAGGGTATTACTGCGATGATTGATTTCTCTGCGCCAACTCTCTGAATGCTGTTTCATTAGCAGCTTCGCCTCGGAAACTGTGAGATTTTGGCTTTTAACGCCGCAGGTGAGACTGGTTTCGATTGCTAATAAAAAAAACAATTCTGCTGCATATTTTCGCAGTTTTTATGTATATATTTTTTTATCAACATTGCGGAAGCAGGAACCGTTTTAACTGTAAAAACTGCTATAGGTATTGAGTTAAGCATTGTGAACAAATACATATAAAAGTTATTAAAACGATTTTACTTAACTGGAATTGACTTATAGAGGGTAAAAAGTTCACCTTCAGTACCATCATATTTTGTTTTCATTAGAACATTCTCTACTAAATTTCGATTAAATCAATATTTAAATAAAATCGTTTAATCGTCCTAGTTCACATTTAAGAGTAATACCCTTGATACACGGACACGACCGAATGAAGATCCAGCAGGAATTATCATCGGCTGTACCGTGTATCACTGTGGATTAAGTTTGAATCTTCATTCATAACTGCATTCGAAGGCTACTCGATGAAGTTCCAAAAACTTAATTCAGAGCGGATGAAAATGGAAGTCCTGGAAAAATCAGCTGATTTCCAGTGTCAATTATTCAAAAACATGAATTCACTCCGCTCTTTGCACTTTGAACTGTCAAAACGAAATATCATCGACTCCTATGCCCGTGTGTCTTGCATTGAATGAATTAAAATCCGAGTGAATTTTCATTCATGGGATCTTCATTCAGCCGTGTCTGTGTATCTTGGGTATAAGGCTCCAAGGAACCTACCGAATTTTTAAATTAGCAGCTTTTTTATAGAGAAACTTCAATCAATATTTTTTAAATTTTACTAGAGCTATAAAATACAGAATAGTAAATTAGGGAATGAATAAATACATGTAAATTCTACCATGTGGAATACGTACATCCATGCTTTATTCTTAGTATACATATATTAAGAATTTTAATTGTTTTGTATTTTAGTTCTCTTTGTATTTTGTTGCTTTATTGAAATTTTCAACTGCCAAAAGTTCGAAAGAAATAAATGATCACTGATTTATTCTTTAGCACACAGATTAATAATACTTTTTCCCTTTTTAAACAGCTGTAAAATTGCGAAATATGAACTCATTGCTTGTACTCTCTACTTTGGAACTATGTACGTATTGAATGTTTTTTTTTTTTCAATTGTGTGTCCGCCTGTATACTTTACGAATTTTACCACACACACACACGCACGAGTGGAGGATGAGAAAACACAAATACCAATTCTTTTGTAAATATCGAGGGTAAACATTTTGAAATAGACACTTTCAGCTTTCTAATGGTGTTCAAAACACTCCCCTACGATCATTATTTTGGGAGATATGGAAGCTCAAAGTTGAAAATGACATTTTTGCTTTGACAGCTCATAGCTCGGTTGAACAACATCACAGGAGAATTAAAAAAAATCGTTTTAAAGGGGAAAATACCTGCTTCAAAATTCTTCGCTTGGATTTATTCGCAAGTTCTTTTTGAAGCCTACAGAAGCCTCAGTACTCAACTGAAAATTAAGGGATCATGTTTTTTTTTTCCTTAAGAATGAAATTCATTTTTTGCCAAGATACAGCGGTTTAAAAAGTAGCAAAATTTGCCGATTTTCTTTGTGATCCTCTAATTTTGAAAACTTGTGTATAACATCTCTTTAAGCCAGATACTAGTTCATATAATAAGCTCACGTCCTTCCTCGAAGTATAAAAATCCAGTCAAGTGGGATGCGCGAATCGAATGGTTCCGTACCGTATTTTCTAGAATTGCTCCTGAACTACTTTCATTATTTGCGCTTTATGCTCCTGAGAGACCGATTCGTGCTAGGAATATGTTATTTACGACTCCCCATCGTACTAACTATGGCGGACGTAACCCTATTACGATTTCGTCTAATCTATTTAACTGTTGCATGGAATCTACCGATTATTGTGTTTCTAGATTTTCATTTAAAAAAGAATTATCTGCCTTTTTTGCATCATCTTCTTGATCTTCGCTACTCTTAAGCTCTAATTTTATTTTGTTTATTATTTTCATTTTTGTTATATATCTTTCTAACGTTGTTTTCTTTTTTCTAATTTTAGTAGTCTGTAATGGTTTGTAACCTGTAGATGGGAAATAAATAAATAAATAAATAAATTTTCGCATATTTCTATTTTTTATGCTGTTCAATAGATAACAAGTCATTTTAAATGATACCACGCATAATATATAAAATTCAAACAAAATTTGTTTGAGTGCTTATTTTGTCTCCTTTTTAATTCTTATATAAATATTTTAAAATGTTAGCTAGTACAAAATATTTGGATTAATAAGATGTATTACTATTTAAAATTACAAGTTTCTACGTCGCATGGTTTCTAAGAAAACCCGCTCGAGTGATCTTATAAGGGTTCTTAACGTTGAGGGTTCTTTTCCCTAAAAATAATTAAAATAATTTAAATTTTAACCAAACCGTTAACACGGAAGTCCTCCAAATGGAAAAAGTTGTAAGCAATTGCAAAAATTACTAATCAACTGGCTTATTGTAGTCATATTGATCCATTTAACTAACTACGAGCGGTAATGATGGGAAAATCCTGGCAGAATGGTCAAGTTCAACAAGCTGAAGCCCGAATCTTGCCCCATTGAGCAGACCGATCCCAAGACAAAGGCTAGAAGATCGCAGCGATGCAGCAAGATAAAAGCCGGCTTGTAAACGCATTATGATCAGATCGATCTGGAGCATTGAGCAGGTGTGCGATGGTGATACGTTTTAATTAGCACGGCTACAAAACATATTCATCGCGGCTCTAGTTGCCGGGCTAGGATAATTACGAGCAAAAGACTTTCTGCAAATTAATGCAGGCGAGCTAATACCCGCACATCTCTCGGTTGCATCTTCATTATAATCGCGAGAATCCCGCGCGCGGACCCGAAGCAGATTTCCGCGGCAATTGGCTAATAAAAGAGCCTTTCATCAAATCGACGGCGGCGGTGTCGGGCCTGCAGGAGCCGCCGCGCTAGTCTGTGCTGGCTGTACTTGGTTCTGAAAAGTGTTAAGTGCCCGGCCGGACTGAGGCTGAGAAAACCACAAAGTGGAAAGGCGTCTCTGACGAGCACGGCCGAGGCGTTAATTTCATTAGGACAATCATCAGAGATTCCTCGATTCAATTCCACTGGGGCTCCAGCAGGCTCCCGCAGTCGTTGCGACGGCGACGCGACGGTGCCCCGCGGGACCTGACCAGCCCAACTATTTTGATTGTGGGAAACGCAGAGAAAAGCGAAATATGCACGGACGGCTTTTACTGCACCAGAAATAGATACGGCCTGCTGCTGACACGATTCCGAGGAGATCTTCAAGAAAGTGATCATGACACTTTAGCGTGCGAGGGTGTGCACGATATTCCTGAAAACATGTGCTCTGCGCCTCGGCAATGTCCTTTTGTCAAGGATGAGCAGGACATTGAGATTCGAAAATCCAAAATTAGAAATGGCAGAAGATCGAGGATCGCTCCTGGTGACGCTTAAGCCCGCCGTCGCTGTCGTCTGCATTTGTAATCAGCGCGATCATGCGGACCGAGTTGATTCATGGTCACATATGGTTCTGATTTTGATCGGTTTTGCCTCACCGGGGGTGCACGTTGCCAGATTTATTTCGGTTCAATCGTTAGTTCTAATTTTCAGTTGATTGGGCTATTTTTGGCACAATTTCAGTGCTGCAGCAATTAGTCGGAGTGGCATTGCTTTTGAGTTGCCGAGGTTATGATTTCCCAAATTTGGCTTATATCAATTCTTAGCTTTAGAAACCGCAGCAACTACTGTACTCGGATTTTTACATTCTTTTTAAAATGAACCAAGAACAGTCTAATATCTTTTCTTTATGAATATAATATACTATAACTTAATTTTTGTTGAGCATTGATAAAGACTTTTGAATTCAGACAATGTATATATTGTTATTTCGACTAGACTACATTTAGAGAAATAATTTTCTAAAATTAAGAATAATAGAGTGTTGATATTGCATTAAATTAGCAATTGGCCCTTAAAAGAAGGAAAAATTCCTTAATTTTAAATGTGCATCTCTTATTTCAAGATCCATAGTAGCAATAAAATCATGAAAATTAATCTTAACCCTTCAATTCCCATGACGAGATTAATAGAAAAAATAATATTATTTTTCTGTTATGTATTCCTTAGACATCCCCAAGAAGAATACTAAAATTATTCTAAAAAAATCTTTTAGGGTTTTTATAAAAAACGTGTCACCTACGGATGGCACTTGAAAATTGAACACATATTTTAGAATTTGCTTTTCACACAAAATGCACTGATTATATTAGTATATTTATTAAAAAATGACAAGCAGTAAGAAAAAATATAATACTCAGGCCTTTGACATTTTTTATTGCAATTTTTGCAGAGCAAGTCACTGTCAAGCCAAAAAATTAGAAATGTAATAATAATACCGTTAGAAATAATTTAATTTATTTGACAGCTGACATGACATCAGTGTGGAAAAAAAACCCAAATATTACTATTCACTAATATCCTAATAGTAAAAAGTTTCTTGAGTTATGTTATCATTTAATAGGGAAAAAAATATTATAAACTGCTGTCACCTACAGGTGACACTGGGAACTGACGGGTTAAAGCAAGAAATAAATCGTCCCTTATCCCAATACATAATTTCCCTTCAATCATAAAACTACATAACTATTTATACAAAAACATTTTTGCTTAATTTTAAAGATTGTTTTAATATATAAAGTTCTTAAATTAAGGTCATTTCTAATTTTAAGAACCTAACTGCCATTAATATATACCAATTGATTTTTCTGTTTAGTCAAGAACTGTCGTTTCTAGAATCAAGAGAAATTTTCTAAAATAAAACTTCATTAAAAACTAAAAAGAAAAAACCTTTTTCTTCATATAAGAAAAACATACCTCAGTGTATCAGTACAATGAAGAGCTCTTGTTGTCCAGCATAACAATAAAATGAAGAGAAAATGTTACTTTAACGAGAATTCGCTGATTTCTGACGAGATTAGATCATATTGCGCAATTAAACTAGAGATTACAATGAACTTTAAGCTTCAACCCTTCCAAAGTAATTAGATTTGTAAACTTTAAATAATTAAATTTATTTTAAAAATAAAGAATTTCCATAAACATTAATTTAACAGTATTTTAATTAAACCAATAAAAGTAAGGTTTGTTTGCTTAGATAGAAAGAGTTCTGGATTCAAGAATATACTACACGGAAAAATAAGGAAAACTGCGTTATTTTGAAGAGAATATATCACTTTTTTTTAGTAGCTTCCACACAGTTCAAAGAAACTTTGTACTAAAATCAAGAAAGTCATAGGAAAATTTCATTTGTTCTAGAGTTATTTCCTTAATTTTAACAACCCACTAACTCTAAATATGTAAATAAAGAAAATATTTCTTGGGAGAATAGATTGGCAGCAATAAATTATTAATGAATTAACAGTTGAATCAAGAGACAGTTCAATCGGATGAAAATCATGCATTGCATTGGTTCAAGAGCGTTTTCCTTTATTTTAGAAACTTTTTCTTTCAGTGTAGACCAATATATTATAATAAAAAAGTAGAATTCTCAAATTACCCAATAGGAATTGCAGCTTTATAGTGTTTAAGGCTTTTATTCTACCACATCGATTCTATAGACTGGCATTATTAAGCAAGAGTGTTTGTTAGTTTGGAATTTTATTTAAAACCAAGTGGCAGATCGAAATAATGACCGAAAAATCTAAATTTCAAGCGAATGGTATGAAATTTGGTACTCAGACATTTTCGGGATCACTGAAATTAGGCAAGTCGAAATAGCTAACCGAAAAACTAGAAAAAAATAGAAAAAAAAAATATGTGAAAAGATCAGCCGAAAAACTAGAAAAAAATAGAAAAAAAACATATGTCAAAAGATCAGCCGAAAAACTAGAAAAAAATAGAAAAAAAACACATGTCAAAAGATCAGCTGTCAGATTAAAATCTAAAAAAATTTAAGTTGCTTGAAATTTTGGGCAGGGCAATGTTATATAAAAAAATACCGCGGCATTCAACCAAAAAGCAATTAATTGATAATTTAGTAAACGATGCTGCCAATGAAATTCGAATGTACCTACAGCTGATATGATTTTGCAAACTTGCAATTTTGCAAGGCCTCTCTGCAATAGGTCCGAGGTATTGCAGATTTCTTCAGAATTGTTGTTGTATTATTGCATTTCTATGCTGTGCAAGACCTATTTGCGCAAAAACGTGATTCATATTAAATATTAATAATATTATTATTTTATAAACTTAGAATACGCCTTTATTTGGAAATAGAGTTGGGTCGTACCCGATTTATATAATTCCAGAAACAGTTTTCTATCAGAAACGTTCTTTACTTTTCGTAGATTTATTTTGGAACTGTCGATATTCAGCCAGCTGGCGAGATGAGAGCGTGTTTACAAGCATCTTATATCATATAATTTCAATTTCAGTACTTATTCTCACTGTCAGTCAGCTACCTTTTTATTAAGAACTGAATTAAAGCGGTGACTCCTAATACCCCAAAATTGAAAAAAATATTTATTTATATTACAAAGATTTGATATTTCGTTCAACCGATCAGTTACCAAAACTATTGCCTAAAGAAACAGTATCCGAATCTACTTCTAAACATCGTAAAAATTGATCGTATTGACTTGAGTTAAAACAAAAGTGACCGCTCCTTGAGTTTTGCAACTCGCTGTCTATGCAATTTATATATGGCGAATATTTTAAAAATAATTTGAATTAATTACTTTAAATGTAGTATATACTATAATACCTAAAAAAAAACTAATTGACTTTTCATTCTATTTTTTCGTAATTAATAAAACGAAATGTTAAACTTAATTGATATCAAATTTCGATAATTTTATTGAAAATGAAGTTTTAACATACATCAAGATGTAAAAGAAAAAATGTGAAAAAAATAAGAACAACAAGTTTAAGTGTTGAAACTTGAAGAGAGCAAAACACTTATTTCACTGAAATCTTTAACATGAATTTTAAACCCTGCAGTAGAAAGACGATTGCGGATTAATAAAATGGAAAAAAAAAAATTGGAACTGCAGATCATTAAAATCGAAAACCCCTGAGCAAAAGTAATAAAGTCGTCCAATGTACTCGAGTAATGAAAACTATACCAGACGACGGCAAACACGTAAACAAATTAAGTTTCCGACATAAACCCGAGTGTAGGTAAGGTGACCTATCTTCCTTCGAGGGTCGAAGAGGCGGTGGTCCATAAGAGGAAAAATCGAAATGAAACCAAACGAAACAAAACGATCTTTTCGCCTTCGCTCGTAACGAGAATCACTTCAAGACCCTTAAAATTAAAATGCTTTGTTTGTTTCCAAAAATTATTGTAGCCCTTCCACCATTCGAATCGTCATCGTCATCAAAATGAAATGAGATTGCTTCCCAAATGGGCTGAAATTTGACGCTTCCTTTTGCGCCCTTCCTGGCAGCGTTGATCACAATTTTCTATTTCTGGCACGAAGATGTTATGTGACACGCAGCTGTGGACCTAACCCAATTCTTATAGACTCTCCCTCATGCACCTCGTCGGGAGGTGAGCGCACCTACAAGTGGCAATAATCATTGTCGTGCTGAACCCTTCCCCGAAGTGCCACTGGTCTGATTAAAGACCGAGCACAGCCCCAAGGAAATTGGATGTTTCCTCAGACTGATCCGTCCGGGGTCTCCTCTGCGCTCAATGTCAAGGTTGATTTACTTGATCGGCGGAGAAGAATTCTTTTTTTGGGGAAGCTGCTGCCGCGCCAGCTCGTGGCAATCGACAGAGTTCCAGGAAAGTAGGTGACACCGAATAGTTTTAAAAATAGCCCACGACCCTCCCCGCCAAGAGCATGCTTATTTTTAGCTCACCCCAAAGAATTTAATCCGCGGAAGACCTACAGCTCGAATCCCTGGGAATGAACACATTCCTCGGGGGCTCCTTCTTGGCCGCCCGAGCGGGCTCGGAGGGTGTCCACTTACCTGTCTGACTTGTTTGAATTGCTCCTCGAAGCTCCAGCCGTTGTTCTGCTGCGATGAGTTTGAAGCCTCGCTCGATGTCGACGAGTTTGATCCTGGATTTGCTAAACGACGGTGGAGAGGGGGGTTTGGTTAGACCATCATTTCCTAGGATATCATCGCCTTCTTCTTCGTCTTACTATTCTTTATTAAAACACTTACCGTCTTTTGTACTGGGCGCTGTCGGTGGGGTGAAGGGAAAACCATTTGAGTGTGAATGCGACGTCTGCTGCGGCTGGGGCTGCGACTGTGACAAATTTTGGGGCTGGTGGCTGTAGGTGCTCATCGACGTCGGGGGTAGTGTGAACGCTGTGTTGGGCGGTGTGGGCAATGTGGTCCCAAAATTTGAATGACCCGAGAAATCTTGATCCTGGAAAAAAGTACATTTGCATTACTAAATTATTCAAATTCCACCCAACCTTTGTTGCCCAATGATGAGAATGTTCAGACATTTATAATATTTAATTCAACCATGTTAAGACAAATATATATAATATAATTTTTAAGTGAAAGGTCTTTTTTTTTTTACATACACACAAAACGTTTTCCAACTAGAATCTAGCAAACTTGAAAATGTACACATTCTAATTCTAACCTACTTAAACTAGATTTATTTCTAAATTAACTAAAATTCCAGGTATAAACGACAGAACTCTCCAGCCTTTGTTTTAACTAGAATTTGAACTATATTAGAAATACTAGAAATCTAATTTCTTTCTTTTAACTATTCCGAATATCTGAATATAAAACCCAAAATTCTATTGGCTTGTTTTAATTTAAACTTAAAGCCTTTACTAGTACCACTAGATTAGTAATTTTTGTTGCTAGAAATGCAGTATACTTTTATCTAGATTAGTAGTTTATATCCTAAAATTGTACTACATGTTTGAAGTCGACGCGAAAACCAGACTAATTGTGTATAATTTCCTGGTATTGGATTTATATAACTCGGATTTCCTAGTATTACTCGTATCATCGCGCCTACTTAAAACATTAAGTAAAATCTTAAAATTATCTCTGAAGTTTTGAGGGCTGTTCGATTTATTTTTTAAACAGGTTTTATTTAATTATGTATATTTGTGACATACTAAATAAATTTAGTTTACGGGAACTTCCATTTTCAATGCTGTGTATTCATATTTGCAAAGTTTAATTAATAATTAACACTAAAAGCCGGCTATTTTGAATCCGGCATAATGAAATCACTGATCTCAAAAATCCTCTCATAACGATTTTTGTGAGAATAGTGAAAAATAAGGCAAAGAAAGAACTTCACTCTTTACAAAAAGTAAACGTGAAATGGAGAAAGTTATACCACCTACTACCCCATCGGTTGTATTTGGGTCATGTGTTTTTTGCTGCTTTTTGCTGCTTCAGAATCAAACAACTCAAATTCGAAGATTTCAAACCTTTTTCCCTACATGAATTAATATCTAGCGAAAATTTGGTTTTCTCTGGATTTTAAGTTAATTTTGGAGGAAGCTCAGTACAAGTAGTTTATTTTCTAGAAACCTATAGGTGCTCAAGACTAGACACTATCTAGTAAAATGTCACCAAAGAATAAATTTTGAGTACACCAGTATTCTTTTTTGAAATTTTCGTTAAATTAAACGGAATTCATGTTTTTTTATTAATTTTACTAACATAACAAAATATATTATACTACTTATATTTTATTAAAGTCAATTATTAGCTTTTAAATGGCCAGAATCGTATATATTGCAATAATATGTATATAATTAACACATACAGTGGCTCAAACTAATGACAAAATATTAGTGATTAGTGATAATTATCTACGTTTTTAAAATACATTCGAAAAATTACATATTTCTAATATATACAAGAATAAATCATACAAAACAACAAATAACTCAATTTTTCAAATCAAACAAATAACAAGTCAACACGATTTTGGATTCTGATTAATGTGTGGTCATTTCTCATTGCTTTCGTCTCATAAGCGAAGAAAATTGATATCATTCTTAAAAAACTTTACTTTTGTGCCTAGGATAGGAATTTTAAAATTACCGACCCCCAAAATTTATATATTTTCATTTCCTTGTGAATCTTTTGGGAGTGGAAATGACCTGACTTGACTTAGTTTTGCGCGGCATGTTATTCTGCATCGTACAGTACATATTCGTTGCTATTAGTCAGTAAACACGCATCAGTGTGAAACTATTAGTCGCAGTTTAACAGTGACCAATAAAAAGTGTCGTGTGTGTTTCCAAAATGTGCAAAACTGAGTGTCGAAGCGTAATTAAATTTCTATTTAAAAAAGATTTTACACTCACCTAAATCAAAGTGCGTTTTTATGGCGTATACAAGGTTTTTTCGCCTTATTATAGCACAGCGAAAAATTAGGTGAAGGAGTTTCGGTTTGGACGAGGAACTATTGAAAACCATTCCCGTTCGTGTAAGATTTGCTTTTCACGAGATATAGAGGAAACTGTCTAGTAAAGTATTCTTTACCATGTTATTCTTATAGAAAACTAAAAAGTTCAATTCAATCAACCAGTAAAAATTAATATTATGAGCTCTCCTTGGACCAGAATTTTTCTTTTATGTAGTTTTTAACTATTAAACCTGTTTGAAAAAAAATTATTTTTGAATCTCCCTAATTATATATATTATTGGTTTGTTTACGTAACTTTGAAAAAGGAGCTGATACGATTTTGACATGAAAACATTTTTGTTCTACATGAAAAAACGAAACTTTTCGCGCAAACAGAATTTTGTGAAATTTTTTGAAAACCTGATGTCGGTGGAGGACAAATGTGCTAAGAAAATATCGAACGATTAGTGACTAGTGATGAAACTGTAGTGCTGTATTATAACCCTGAAAGCAAACGCGAATCAATTGAACAGCATTATAAGGCCGAAAAGCAGCCTAAAAACCAAAGGTGCTACCAATTAATATATATGCCAAATTATTTTATATGTAAAATTTCAGAATGTTGACAAGCCTCACAAACCGTATGAGATAATCTCTTAAGATTTTAAAGATAACAAAATCGGTATTTATGTCATGATGAAGTGCAGCAATTGAGTAGTATCTCGGTAAATTCAGTAAGAGTTTTATAGTTTTATTTTTGGCTAATTTGTAGTTTAGTAAAGTACGCATTTGCACATGTAAACCATACTGCATACGGTGCTGCATAAATTTAAAAACCGTGTAAAAACGAAATCGTATACATTAAGTACCGTGCAAATCGAGGTATAGGTGTATTTTTTAGAGTTACATTTTTTTCAAATTTTTAGTTGCTGTTTTCGCTAGTATCGAGTTTAATTATGCGTCTGCTAACTTTACAAATATATGAATAGAGGAGAAACAAGTAAGATTGTTATTACAATTAATACGCACCATTAAGCCAACCTTCATGTCTCTGACCTGCATTTTAAGCTTTTCTAAAACGTCGCCGTGCTGTTGTATGTTTGATAAATTCTGAAGCCCGCTGACTCCCATGAAATTGCTGAGGACCCCAAGGGGGTGGTTTTGTGGGAACTGTGAATGATCTCTGGAAAAGATGAAACAAACAAAAATTGGAGCGACCTGAAGCAGAGTAAAAAGACAGAAAAATTTACCTGAGCGAAACACCCTGATGGTCGGGGCTCCGCATGCCATAATCAATGGCGGCCCCATTTGTGCTCGCGTTCAGGTGGACTCCCTCGTCACTGGAGTCGCAGTCGCGCATGTCATCCTCCCGGTCCGAGTGCTCATCGTGCGACTGGAAAAGAAATTAAACGAAAAAACTGATAAGACACTGTGTCTCCTCTTCTTGTCTCAAGGTGATCATCATCTTGGGATCGTGTCGCGGCGAGATACAAATTGAGCAATTTAAGAAATTCCGACCAGACGCGACGGCTGGGGCCTCGGCGGCCCGTACGCCGTGAATCACGCGCCGATGGCACGGCCGCGCGGCGCGAGGTCATGTTCTCGTGCTGCGACAAAATGCCTCCCCATCAATTCCCCCCGATTGTGATTTAAAAGCGAAATTACTTCGGATTACGAACAAGCACACTACACGGCATAAAAACTGTCCCCGGTCGATTAGCGGCCGGCGGCGCTGCGAGCTGAGAGCCGCCCGAGCCCCGACCCCCGACCCCTGAGCACCGCACTGACCATCGTCGTTGTCGTCGTCGTCGACAAGCGACGCTGCCAGCCGTTGTCGGTCCGCGCGAGCCCCACGCCCGCGAAAGACATCAACGACCGCATCGAGGAGCGGTGCAGTGGCGGGTCGCGCGGACGCGGACGGCACGCAGGCCGCTCGTGCGGGGGTGGCTGCTCTCTGCTGCAATACAAATCCTCGCGGCAACACAACATGCAGCATATTGTGCTATGCTCAAAACAAAATATTAAATTTCTTACACAATTTCTGGTGTAAAATAAGACTGCGATGAAGCCTAGAATATGCTCGGCTCATTTTTAATCGATCGATCCAATTAACTGCGACTCGATATGAGGCTCCGCTGGAAGCGGCGATTTATGGCGGGCTGCAGGTCCGTTCACATTGACTTACGTTTCGCAATGCAATTAATACGGAGACCGAACGGACCCCAGGACAGGACGAGACGGGACACGGGGGAGCGTGTTGTCTTTGGCACGACCGCTCCCCAACAATGTTCGCCTCTGCGCCGCTAATTAGACTTAAACAATATTTTTCGATTTTATATTTGCGGAGGGCACAACCGCCGCCCGCCGCAACCGTCAACTCGGACACGCTGATGCCACTTGCCGGAAAATTACGGGTGAATTTGACGAGGCGGAGACATTCCTCCAGAGCGGAGTGAAGTCGCGCATTTTTCCGATTTATAATTACGACGACTCTCACTTGTCGCTAGGCTAACAAAATAATTAATGAGGGGCAATGAGCCAGAGCTGAAAAAAAGTCCATCGGATATTATGCGACAGAAAAAAGATATTTAAAAAGGAAAATAAATTCTTCTAAGCATTGATGGCTAATTTCCAATATCGATATGTTTCAACTTCAATTAAAACATAAATAAAAGATATTTATGTTTTAGAAATAGGTTAAATCGGTAGTAATGCTATGCCAAAATATCTCGCTTACTTTGAAAAAGTTACAACTTCGGGAAGTAAGCGAGTTTCGAGCAAGTATGAGACTTAATTTTTACAAAGAAATACCTTTAGAACCTTTAAAGTGTTTGTATAACGTCTCAAGAATATTCCACCAAAGTTTTAAAACTAAATTCAAAGTACTTCTGATGTTATAGCATATGCACGATTGACTGCCGTAGATAGATCCAAACTTTAAACGCGTTTTTCTCAAAACTATATTTTCAAATTGACTTAAAACTCAAAAAGTGACACTCCAATCGACACCAATTTTTTGCCACCGAATAAGCGTTATATCTTTTCTATAGGATTTTTTCGCAGATTACAAATTCACAAACGAAGATGTCCTATCACGTCGCGTATTTGAAAAACAGTAGTTTTGAAAAGTACAAAAGACCGTATTTTGGCAATTTTTGCAAATTAAATAAAAAATAACGATTTATAGCACGAGCTTGTATAGTAGCTCAAATAAAAATATGAACCTTTACTTATTATATCAAAGTACGAGAGGCTTTAATATTTTCCAAAAAATTCCGAGGAATTCACTTTTTTCCATAAGCCGATTACTTCAAACAATAGATAATGAATGAAGATCACTGTTTGCGCAGACTGATGAGAATCTTAATCCCGAAGATGCTTTATAAGTGCAACAGGTTAGTGGTATTTTATATATATATCGATAAGGATTCAGGCTCTCTTTTGAGTTTTGTTACGAGCTTTTTACACATTCCGTTATTTTTTAATGAATTTTTAAAAGTGGCTGTAATACGGTATTTTGTACTTTTCAAACCTATTTTTTTCGAAAATGTGACGTAATATGATATTTTGCAAATTCGTAATCACGGAAAAAATCCTAAGTTTTTTTATGATGAAATTTGGTGATATTTTTACTCAAAAAGGACGAATTATACGATTAAATTTTATATTACAAAGAGTGCTTATAATTTGCCAAAGAACACGTGTGAATTTTTTCAGAATTTTTCGGGACATTTTTGGATTTTTCAAAAATTGGCCAAATCCAAAAAACCAAAAATAGTCCAACAAATTCTGAAAAAAATTTATATGTTTTCCTTGGCTAATTATAAGCAGTTTTTATCATATCAATTTTGTTTGTAAAGTTGATCCTTATCGTGTAAAAAAATCGCGAAGTTTTATATTACATTGCTGTACAAAATGGCCATTTTGCAAAAACCAAAGCGAAAACAAAAATTCAAAACCATGTTTTGAGAAAGTGTACACATTCGGACCGCGATTTCTGGTGGTTATATGATCATTCAATTGCAGCAACGACAAAAAATAATAGTGTTTTGAAATTTTTATGCAAAACAAATGCCAGATTCTGAAAGAGCACCCCCAAAAACCCCGTATATACGAATTTGGAAGAAATTCGCCTCAATTTGCTATTCGAATCGTACAATTGAACTTTCTATTAATTCAATTTAATAGAATTCATATCGTAGATATAGAAAATTCACAATCAAATCAAAAACCATTCAATTGCGAGTCAAAATTCCCGACTTCAGTTTTTCTACTATAACCGATGCTTTGTACCTAAACTAACATAATAAAAGTCTTCTTCATGAAACATCATACTCACATTAATTAAAAATATCAACTAAATATTTTCTTATTAATAATAATTGGACCTCAATAAATTTCGAAAAAGGTACTGTAATAAAAGAAAGATCCTTTTCTTATCTACATAACTAAACACATTTCTGGAAACTTTTGGCCTCAAAACCATAAGAAACCCGTAAACGGCTAGATCATTTATTCCTAAAATATGTCAGCGACAAGGAGGCATAAAATTCATACGAAACATTGAATTATCCCGGCTAAGACGATTTGAGTCATAAAATCCTGAGGAATTTCTAAGAACTACTTGAAATGCATACGCACCCATACACACAGGCAGGCATCAAAAATTGCTTTTCAGGCAAATTTATTTTTGTTTTAGGCTGCCATAAAAACGGTCGCAATTAGTTATACCACTCCTAATCCGGGCTCTGGCTTCGGCTTTCCCTCGATGTTTTGAAGCAATGACGAAAAAAAAAAAAAAAAAAGAGAAAAAAAAAATATTCAAGACCAAGGAAGGCGGGAAAGACGTCAACCGGCCTGAGCCTTGGCCCAGCGCTGCAGCAGCGTCCTATTCAGGGAGGATTGGAAGGATCGAGTCCGGACATGTAAATATTATTTTCAATCTCGCACCCACACCAAGGACCCGAGTCCAGGGCTTTATAATTTATGCTGTTTTTGTCCTCCTCTCGCTCCGGTGTCCTTTCGCAGTCGTGGCGAGCACATGTTCGAGCACGGCCCGTCATAAATTAAGAAATTCATTTCAAGGATAAGAGAAATCCCGGCTGGCAGCACTTCGTAGAGTGACCACCGGTAATTATCCCTGGAATTTTCATATTTACCAATGATTTTCAGAATTTCTCAATTTTAAAGCCCCACAGGGTGATTCGGCTGAGGAAAAGTCGTTAAATTTTTACAATTATTTCAGTCAGTCAGCGACAAACAGTCGACTTAATTAATGGGATCACTCATAAATTTGACCATTCTAATATAATGGTTTCTTTCTAAAAAGACTATAGCCAAACATGACAAAATGAAAGCATTGTATTCACTCCAAGACCAAGACCAAGAGCAAGACTATGATAATCGATACGAATATTAATACCAAATCTTGGTCTTGCACACTTGGTTTTGGTCTTGAATTTAGTGATGAGAAAAAACGGTCTTGGTCTTGGTCTTGCAGAAATTCTAAGACTACATATACCTGCAGTAGCAATACTAAGACTCGATTTGCAAGACTAAGACCATGTGTGCGAGACTTCACCAAGGCCTGATTGAAAAATATTTCCTTCTACTTTAGTCGCTAGTTTTAAGAAAATTATCTATCTGTAACACGCGGTTTAGTGAATTTTTATGAACTGAACTGATACTCCAAATTTGAAAGTGTTTAGTTCTAGAGTTTTTTACACATTGTACGGGCTCTTATGGGCCAGCCTTAGTCTTGTTTTGCTCATCACTACTACAGTTGAATATTTCTATATTCATCATATTATTATATACATTTATATCTTAAAAATTGTTTAACATAGTTAAAATTTGAAAAGTACGCACAGTATATTTGATTCACTATCTTTAAAATCCATATTCCAATGAATAACTTAACACAGTGATTCTGAATAAAAACCCTGCATACCAATTTTCACGGAAATTTATTCTCACTTATTTGATTGAAAAATTCTGACGGAACATCACTTTGTATCAATTTTCCGAAAATTTCTTAAAATCAAACACAGAATTGTCAACTCTTAAACTAAAAATTACCTCGAAATCAATAATCTCTGGAATCAATAATTTATAGGAAACTACTGTTACATGCCCTAGGTAACAAAACGTCCTAAACATAAATAAATAAATAAAGTAAATACAATAAGCAGAAGCGGCTTAAACATCCTTGAAAATGTAGAAATTAAGAAGTTAAGTTAATTAAGTTTGTAATTAATTTCTTCTTAAAATTTTTCGAAATTACCATTATTTAAGCCGCCATATAAGAATCACTATTTTCAAATGCTTTTCGAATTAAAAATTTAGAGTATTATGTAACATTTTTGAAACCTCTACAGAAATTTTGTTTTAGGCATCACCATCATATAATAATGGATTTTTTAATACAAATTGAATTAGTTTGTAACGTTCTGTATTATTGATAAAAGAAAAAGAAAAAATACTACAAAAACCTCAAAAATATTATGAAACAATTTGAAGTATGTCGGCACTTATTTTTTTATTGGGGTCATATGCGACCGTGTGTAATGAATACCTAATAGATATTGTTATATAGTATCCTTATGAGTGAAATGATAAGTGCGTCGTAATTTTACCATTTTATCGACTGCGTCGCAATTTCCTTATTTTCCTTACTTCATTTCTGTTAATTGTAAAAGGTAAATCAATTATTCATGCATTTTATAAAGACCTAAAGCCATATAAATATTTCACGTTTTGATTTGTTGCAACGCTTTCTCTAGCAGTGATCATAGCAAAAATCACATTGTGCTGCAAGTCAAATTTACTGCCTATAATTTTATTTTTATTGGTAGCGTTAGTAAGATTCACTTATTTTTTGTATAGATTCTTTGCATTTGGTATGGTAAAAAATTCGGATAAGCTTAACCAAATTTTACGGTGTGTATTTTATTTTCAGTGAAAGGGTACTAAGACATGCTTCTGTTTATCCACTTAAGTTGATAGCAGTTTACATAATTAATAAGTACAAGATCCAAGGAACCTCTTATGTTCAAAAAGTAAGCTAATGCGATAAATCATTTAAGTATGTACATGTCTTCTATTAACAACTTTTACTTATGATACCGATGGCCTCAATTTAATTTCCTGAAATCCATGCTAGTTATGAGGTTTATTTAATTAAATATTCAGATACAAAAGATTTATATAATAATTTCGAAACAGGAAAAGTTCATGTTTCTTTCTTAAAATGAAAAAAGCATGAATTTCATGAACAAAAAGAAATTGAAGAATAGTTTAAACATAATAAAAGTGTTATATGCCCGCAGATGAGTTAATTAATCCAGAACAGGAAAAAGCAGTCAAAACATTCGATTTCTACTGACGAACGGTTCCATCGAACAGATCGGACAATCGGTTATATATTCTAAGGTTAAAAAGAAAACCTGGACACCTGACAGTTTTATTCGTGTTGGTTTAATGAGTTTCCAAGTAACTTGATGAAAAGTAATTCCATTTGATAAAGAAAATAATTATTTTCAGCCAAGATAATGCAACTGGTTACACATCTGCAGTTGCTATAGCTAAAATAACTAAATGGCGGTACCAACTGCTCTACCTACTCTATCTCGTTTCTTCGAATTTTATGCTTTAGAATACTTTCGGTGGATTAAAAACAATATATTACAAAACAACAAATCTATCGTCTAAGGACCATTCCGCAGAAAATATAGATAAAAATCGATACAACCGGGCATATTTTAGAAATTAATTTTGTCCCGAATCCAACCATTGAGAGTAAAAAAGCTTGATCTGCAATTCGAATTCCACACAAACGATTTTTATTCGATACCTCCAATCAAGTGAATTGCATAGTTAACAATTCATTTTCAAATCCTTTCTACTCAAGTAAAGACGATTTATTTTCAGATAACTAAGAATTAATCGATATTATAGTCCATTATAATTTATTCCTTAAGAGTTTCATGATTTAAATTTTAAATTATGCAATAAAGTTTAAAAAATAACTAGGTACATCTAATATTTTACTTAACAACAATTTCGTGCTTTTATTAGTTTAAACTTAAAATTGCCCTTTGCGATTTTTTCAAATCACTCGAAATAGAATTTTGATTTCGATTTCAAGATTATGAGAACCTATAGCTCGAATAGTAATAAAACAGAAAAATGTTATAATACAATTAGTTCATTTCAAGGTCAATGACTTATCAAACAGCAATTTTTGTATTATTCTAACCAACAATGGTAAAGCATGCTCCAGACTGTGCAAAGATAAAATTGTTAGTACAAACAAAAAGGATATAATTAAGCAATTGTCAATAAAATCCCTTGTTTCTATTTTCTTGTATTTACCATATCATCAGTTTAGAGTTCAAGCATGAAAACTTAACTTTTTTTCAATAATTATATTTTTAAATAGTTCGAAAGAGGAACAAACCTATTAACATAACAATTGAGTTAAATAACTGATACATAAAAAAATAATTTAGGGAGATTATAAGAATTTAAAGAAAATTACGCGATCTCAAGAATTTCTTTCTCAATTTAATAAATATTTATTGGAATACTTGAAATAATATCAAAAAGTACATACATATTTTAAGGTGCTTGTATACTATATTATTTTTTAAGAAAAAGTAATGAAAAATTAAGTAAATATGGCCTATCTTCCAGAAAGTGGTGCGATGGTGTTCAAAATATCTCAGGAACCACTAATTTGAAATAAAAATCAAAGAAGTTTGTGTTATTTTATTGCATTACGAAGGGATTGAGCGAAGAATTTGGTAAGATTTTAATTTTTAAACAAATGACAACGATTTTAAATATAATAAATTAGCGCTCTCTAAACTTCTATAACTTTTGAATGAATGCTGCGATTATATTGTAATGTTGGGGAAATACGATTATTATTTCTGACTTATCCCACTTAAGTTAACAATTGTACCCAGTACTGTACCCCCATGTTTTGAAGAGGTTAATACTAGATTTGTTCGTTGACCCAAAAACCTGTAGCGCTCCATGGCGCCCTAACATACCCTGAGTATTGTCAAAAAACGTGTGGCGCATCAGGGCTTGTTAACGAACACCTTATTTAAAAATAGAGCTGTCATCTGGCCTTTTGCACAAAAATTATAAAATGAAATGGCTATTGCGCAATGCGACGACACGATTGTCAACGAACAAATCTACTATCGACACACTACACATCATTGTGATTATGATGTTATTGTATTTCTAATGACGTGGTGGCACACAACATTTTACTTCATTAGATTTGACAGAATTGACGATTAGGTTGATTGATCCAAAAACAAGTGCAGAGCTCACAGGTGATTCTGTGTTTTGATTTTAAATGTCAGAAACCCCTTTATTTAAGGACTTTCGCAAATAAATGGCTTAGAAAAACTCACGCAAGTAGTAGTCGATTTTTGTCATCATATTCGAACCAATTAAATAGCTTGGGCTTCATTGTGGCTCCTTCTATACTACTATTCGTAATTAATATTCATTATGAAATATCACTTCTTAATGGAGGATAGTGTGTCGTTGGTATGATTTTCTTTAATTTTATTGCAATTCCCTCTTTTTATTAATATATATTAAGTGTGAAGAATAAAAATAAGTAATTTTCGGAAAACAAAAAATTAAGGAGCATTACAAACACAGAACGGAATAATCCTATGATGTAATTTATTTGCTATCATTCCCCATTCTATATCCGTGTTTGTCCCCAAAGTGGACAGAAATCAAAGGAAACCGAATACCTATCCACCTTAATCCACCTGTCCAATTTCAGTCATTAAGAGTTAATCGGCTTGTGGAACGGAATCGTTCAGTCGATTGAATAAATCCAGCAATCGGATGAGCGTTCGGAAAGGAGCTGGGGGTGGTAGGAGGGTAAATAGATTCGACGACAACAAGTGCTCACCCGTTCAATTCACATGGGATAATCGCGTGTGAAATCTTCTTTCAATCAGTTGATAGTTTCTCTATGGATTCCGATGAATGAAACGAGAGGAGGGGTGGTCCTTTGACCAAGATAGGAGTCGATAGCCTTTCTGGGAGATACTCATCCCACTTCTTTTTTTTTTTTTAATTTAGCTTCCTTAGCCTCTCCTGTTTTCTAGGAATAAGATTAATTCCCATTCCATTGCCGCATATCGCACGGTCCTCTATGGTGCACTGGTGCGCACCGCATCAAACCGTGGCAGCCCCGTCGATATGCGATAAGAGCGTCTTAATAATGACTTTTTAATGTTTGCCCGTAATTGTTTGAATGCAGAGGAATTTTTTTAATGTTCGCAACGAACTAATTTATTATTATTGCTCCAATTTCGTTATCGCCACTATCAGAGCCCCCGGACGCTTTGTTCGCGGACTGTAGCTATTGAGGTGGCTCGATTATTACCGAGGAACATGGTGTGATAAAATTCGCTTTTGTTGTGCCGAGGCAAACTCATTTAAAAGCGCAGTCTTCGGTTCGAATGCAGAGCAATATCAAGGTGATTTGGGCTGATGGTGCAATATTATCGGCGCCGGTATTATACCTGCCTACATACCTAGCTAGAAAACTCTATTCAACTAAAATTACTACTCCCATTGTTTTTTCTTCCACGGGCGGGGACGCTGTGACGCTATAGTGATGATTATAAACATATTCGAAAGCTGGACTGTTCATTTCAGTTTATATACATACTACATATATTATCAAACATTTATAAACACCGACACAGAAGAAAGTGGCATAGGAAAATTGACTAAAGAAATTTATTTGGTATCTAATTTTATGAATTTAAAATTGGGCGTCGCTGATTCAAATTCAGTGTTACATATCCAAATTTAAAAAGTAGCAGTTTCTTAATAAGAAATTTTATTAAAATAGCGCCAAAATCGATTCAAATGAGTTTTTATGATTTTATTTAGGATAAACTTTAACAATTCAATACGATGGATTCAAAATGCTGGCCTTCTGATGCTAAATGTCTTTACAACTTTATATAAATCTGTACATGAGAGATTTCCAATTTCAGAACTCATATAAATGGGTGCATTGGAGTTTTGGAAATCGCCGCAGAAGAGATTACTTGAAACATAGGACTAATTCGCATATTAAATAAGTAGACATCACATTGTTTTACCTTCCAAATAAAGGTCAACAGGAATATCTGACAAAGAAACAATCGAATCGAAGCAGAAAACTTCTTTCTAATAATTGTTAATTATATTTACGTAATTTTATCATTCCTATCTGCCATTCTCCTAATATTTATATTGTCATATTTCATAAATATCCATGAAATCCATGAAATAACTAATAAGTTTTGTGTAAATACTGCCTTAAACCCACAAAGTAATTCAGTCAGATAAACAATATTACAAGAATAGAAAGAAAACCAATAAGAATCAGTTAAAATATGTTCGTGTCCCTCAATTTCGAAACTTATAACAGACCCAAATTATTTATATGTAGTCCAGGCTACGAAGGTTTTCACCTCCGAATTTTTTGAGCATGCATCGATTTTAATGAAATTTTGACAGCATGTAGGGAATACCTCAAAAAGCAAAATCTATCCTATCCCGATGTGTGCTTTTTCCCTGGGGGTGAGTTACACCCCAACTAGGGGGTGAACATTTTTTTTCAATCAATTTTATTTCGGCGATAACTCTCTTAGTTTTCATGCTAGAGAGTTCTAGTAACCCTCAGTTTAAAGCTTTTTAAAAATACTTTGAAAAAGGTTCTATGCAATTTTCTCGAAAAATTTACCATTTTTCCGTTATTTGACGTTGAATTTTAAAAAATTTTCGTTCAAATAATGTATTCAACCTTCAATAAATCATTACTCGGTTTGTATTAGGCCTACATTCAATTAAAAGGCACCAATCTCTTTGATTTTTTATAAGCTTCATTTTTGGTTCTTACACTTTTGTTGATAAAATGAATAGTTTTTGAGTTATTCATAAAAAATCGATTAAAAACGTGGTTTTTTTCACGAAAAATGCCAATTTTCAATCGCGTATAACTCGAAAACTATTGAGTTTTCAAAAAAAATGCTAAGAACAATTTTGGCTTAAAATTTGTTCCTCTATCGATTTCCGTGGTTATTTTCCACAAAAAAATTTTCACCCCCTAGTTGGGGTGTAACTCACCCCCAGGGAAAAAGCACACATAGGGTAGATTTTGCTTTTTGAGGTATTCCCTACATGCTGTCAAAATTTCATTAAAATCGATGCATGCTCAAAAAATTCGGAGGTAATACCTCTTTTTTACCTTGGTAGCCTGGACTAATTTGATTTTTCCGTTTTTTAATTGTAGGTTGTCAAAATTTAAACCCATTTGTTAGAAAAATATAGGATAAAATATATAAAAACCATATTTTGTTTATTTTTGATAGAAGTGAAAGGCTTTCTTTTATTTGTGGAAAAGCATTCTTAAGAACCCAAATATTCAATATCATAAATATAATTATGCATGGAGTCTGCTGAAGATATGTTTGATGTTTTAGTTCATGGGGTATTTTACTGCAATATGTTGTTTATAAAGCACGATCAGAACTATTTATCATTTAAAATATGTTGACTTTGGTCTTATTATGAATGCGTCTGTGTTAGATTAAGTTTTTTTTCTTCTGTAATTTGACCAAAGTTGAATGATATAAGAAAATATAATTATTGGAAAGTATTCCAGAAAAAATTTTTCATATTTGAAAACCAATTCCTATTAGGTATAAAAAGTGCAATAAACACAATTAACCGAGAGTATAAAAGAGTGCACGAAAACGCAAATGAAAGTCTTGTCTTAAAAGATGCTTCAAACCGTAGCCTAAAATTCAAGTCCGATTTCCTTACTTTAAATTTAATATTACTGGTCACGCGAAAGAAATGTGATTTGATACAACAGAATGATACATTGTATTTTAATTTTTATTTTAAATAATAGATTCTCATCTCGTGATGTCAATCTTGCCAACGGTGAAAAAATTCTTCAAATTGATGCAGTAATTTAGAGGTATAGATTAGTACAGAATATAGAAATATAGATTATTTATAATTATAACCTAAGCCCACTAATCAACTCTACACGTTTTTATTTAAGCTTTATATAAAAAAAAAACTTTTTTAACATAAAAAAAAAGATTTTAAATTCAATAAAGTAATGTTTAAATTCAACTCAAATAAATCAATTCTTTAATGGGACTTGACACCCAAATTCTCAAAAAATAAATAATATTTTTATGATTGGTATCTCACCTTCAAGAATAAGAATTTCATTATATTAAAGTCATTATATTAAAGATTAAAGTTAGGTAAGCTTTTCTTTTAAAAATATCTTTTAAAACATTTAGACGCGATTTTCTCAAAACCGCGTTTTTAGAGTTGGTTACACGATTTAAAAAATACTATTGGACCGATCAGTTTGACATTTTGACATGTCACATGTTTTTCAAAAGAGATTTTCCGAAAATTCTCCGATTTTCATCAGATTTTCCGAGCCAAAAATGTACGTTGTGTGTTCCTTTTGGTTCAATCCCTAGAGAGTTTCATAACAATTAAAACCCTTGTTTTTTTTCAGACGTTGCAGTGACTTAAAATCGTCTACACCGTGATTTTTTGAGGCATTTTTTATTTTTTTTAATTTCACCAGCCAAAAAACAGCCTGGAAAAATTTAAAAAAATGTGTTGTATTCTTGAAAGACTAAAAAATAAATATGCACAATTTGATTAAAATATCTCTTTTCTTTCCTTTCAATTTCAAACTTTCTAAACAAAAAAAAATTACAACTTTTGGGTGTGTCAAGTCCCCTTAAGTTTATAGAAGCCTGATTTTTTCAATTCAATATTAATATTATATAATAACCGGACGAAACGTTACGCCTTCATGCGGTGACATTAAATGAATAATTTTAAGTTAAAAAATTGGCACTTTATTGAAGTACAAAATTTTAACTTTGAATTAAAAAATTTAACCTATTTGAATTAAATATTTTGGCATGTTTAAAGCGAAGATAGGCTTTTTAATTTTTATTTTGTTGAATTAAAAAGTGACCTCTGCGGTTTGGAAATAAACTAATTTTAAATTAAAAAATAAATTTATATTATATGGCTGCCATAATTGTTCTAAGTGTTCATAAAAGATTTTGATGAATGTAATTTTTATTTCCGTACTACATCAATTAGTTGATGTTGATAAATGCATGAATCCTTTAAAATCCTATAACTTTAAATTGAAAGATTTTTTGAAATTTCCAAGCATTCAATATAGGGATTTATCATTATTTTATTACTATTCCTGTAGCCTCTCGATTCGGCTAAGCCTGAGAAACATAATCTGAAAACTGCGTAAGAATCGTTTAGTTTTCAAGATATGAGGTTTAAAGTTGAATGGCAATCTTTCTTCGCCTAAACAAAAAGCGTAACAGTTGCACATTATACATAATTGAATTTTCACGATTTAATTTTTAATAGCAGCACAGCTAATTGTCTCTTCCCGGTGTATGGGGGTATATGTTAAGTGAGGTAGGTACTTCTAACGATTAAAATTTGAAACCTTTGCCAAAGAACTCCAACCTGTGTGCACCGGCGAAAACGGCCACCCGTAAAACAGCTTTCGTAACCGCATGCCGCACCTTAAAAAGGCAGAAGAACGCGCTTCTGCATGACCGCGACCTCCTTGCGTGGTGCATTATATCACGTTTATTGATTTGGAAAGAAGTCCATAAATTGCCCTTCTCTCCTTGACGAAGTATTATCGAGTTTTTTATTTTTTATTATTATTTGCCAAAATGAACCCAACCAAATTCTGGTAAATTCGGGTTCTTGTACCACAATTGTTTTTCGACGTTTTTGGTGCATCGAATGAGTTGAAATCGGGCAAAAAGCGCGCTTCGTTCACGAATATAAATATTATATATATACATACATATATATACGGAGGGGAATTTAATTGAACGTGAATTTTACGATCAGAACGGAGCAGGAATATTTTTAAAACCTCGGAACGCAAAGAGGCCCCGCCGGATGAGCAATCGCATGAATGGGCGGTGAGTTCCTTTATCAATCGCATTTCTTCATTCATCGCCGTTTTTATAACTAAGGCCTCGTTCTCCTACGATTTCCGCGGGTGAGGAAGTCGTCCTCCATTAAAACCACTTGGGGGCCTCGTTTACCATTTTAATTTCACGGTTCTGAGGGATTCGCAACTCTCAACTACGTGCAGATAAAATCCCATATCGTGAGCTCCCAGTCCCCTCCCCAAGCCGCCTCCCCCTTATCCATAAACTCAACCTGAAGATGCCCCATGGCAATTATGACGCTTGTAAAGTTTTTGTGAAATTGATAGCGAAACGGAGTGAAGCTTGGGGCAGAAAGCAGTTCGCTGGATCATTGAATTGATTGCATCTCGGATTATGTTTTATTGGCTGTTGAGGATTGCTGTTATGTACACACAATCTCCATGCGACTACACGACTAGAAGGAAAAATCTCGCGTGCTCTCCCGTTCCTTTGGTTAACGAAACACAATCGCAGCTATCGTTTAAAATGCGACTCATGTAAACATCTTCAGGCCCTTTAAGCCACGGCCACATTTCATTCGATTGATATCAAATTGTGAAGGGAGCGCAGGGGAGTCCCGGGGGATGGGTGGAGAATGTGAGAATTCGCAGAATCAGAATTCCGATGATGCGACTGGCTAAGACCACGCCCCGCTGGGGATTATTTTTATATGTTCCGCTTTCCGCTGACCGTCCGACAAGCGACGTCTGTGACCGCGGACAGGTTACCCCGCTGCGAAATAAGAGCAATTCGCTTCTATGATGTGCACAGTTGCACTGCAGCCGCGCAATGCATTTCATAGTGAATATATACAAACATACTCACACAGAAACACCCATAAAAGTAGGGTTGCACAGTGGTGACGCGGTTCATCGGCCAGTGCATCTAGGAAACAGTGAATGAGCTGCCGCGCTGCCATTAGCCTCGCGCGAAAGAGCCGGTTTAAAATCGCGGATACGTAAATACATATAGACACAAATATAAGTGTATATGTATACTGCTATTTTATATACATAATATCCGATTCATGCCGCCGAATGGCGTGCACGATGCCCATCTACATGCAATACAGAAATGCACCGCCGGGAGCGGATCATCAATATGTGCCCATATGCAAGGCCGGTTGCATTCTGATGAGGCCCATCTCCACTTAAGACACTGCCCCCCCATTGGAAGAGAAACCTTCCATTTTGGCATCGCACGAACCGAACCCGCCAGCAGCGCACAATTCTATCGCACGCGCGGTGATAGTGGCGGGTAAAAGTAGCATAAGCGCACCCGATTAGATTGTGCAAAAAGTGGGCTATCGAGCGGTTTACGCGAATTTCGCATGCATCCATCGCCTGTCACATGCAAACTATGCATTAAGCATGGACAGGGTCTCCCCAGGTCAGTTCCTGGTCCCCTCATTCATCAGTGGTGTCAATTCGTATTCACGGGACTTGGCACGAGTTCATCTAGGAACACAATGTTGAAAAATGAGCTGTTCAGAAGTTAATTTATACAAAATGTATGTCGGTATCGGTCCTAATTGACCTGTCCCTTTTGGTAATTTATTTGAAGTGTTATATGTTATTTGGGGCTGAAACAGTTTTCAGTTACATTAAAAGGGGTTATTAACATTTCGACTTTTCCTTATGCTGTCATACACAAAATAAGGAAGCCCTACTACGTTGACAATCAATGACAGTGCGTTCGAAAGATCATCCCCTACAATAAAATAATATCATAGTTAGCAGACTTGTAAAATTGTCATTTTCATTACAATTACGATTACCATTAGGAGTAATTGAAGTTTTTTTAATTACCAATGGTAATTGTAATGGTAATTGTAATGCTGGTTCCATTACTTCATTGCAATTAATGACTAATATAGCTTTCATTCATAGTGATTGTCATTGCGCAATGATTTTTAAATTCCCAATACTTTTATCTCCTGTGAATATACAATACATGACTAGCATTTTTAGGGAAAACTAGCTTTTGAAACATTGGACAATTTTACAAATATTTTAATAATAATAAGTTCCAGTAACCAGAAAAAGATACTTTTCCTGCTACAAAGATATATATGACGGGTTCTGTAAGAAAATAGATACAAGTTGATTTCAGAAATCTCGAAATTGTTTTACACTACATAGAGAGCAGAGTGTAACTTTTGACTACGTTCCCATGTAAATCCTAACGTTCGGAAGTTAATCGGTAGAAATTATCATTTTTTTTAATAATTACATATTTGTTTGATTCACTTTTCCAAACATTGCCTGCTAATTCGCTGTTGTTTTACTGATAATGCTATTCATTCATACTCGATTTCAGTCAAGCATAACTTCGTTATTTTTTAAGTTGGACATTAGGTTTTCAGTATTTTATAGTGCAGTGTGGTTTATTAATATGCTCTATCTACTTTTTAATAATACAAAAATACAACTATGTACCTACAGAAATTCAAGCCACGTTAAATTGCTGTGAAAGTTAAAAAATGCTTTAATTATAAATTTATTTTCTAGTCATAATTGCTTCGACTTCTCACATTAGTTACTTCAATAAATTTTTCACGCATATTCAAGAGGTATGATTTCTTATGATTATCAGGTGGAGAATTATGTACATTTATATTGCTTTGTAATGGTTATTAAAGCTTCATTACTAATTAATTACAATGAAGTAATTGAATCAGTGTTATCAGTACCATTACAATTACCATTGTAGTAATCGCAGTGGTAAAAAAATAATAATTTCTGTTAATGTCAATGGTAGGAGTAATATTACCAAAGTTATTAATTATTTTACAAGTCTAGTAGTTAGGGAAATTTCATGTCTTCTAATTTGGAAATTAGAAGGTGAAAAGTGTCAGTTAGCGTCAATTACACTGAGAACATATCAGTCGAAATTAATTTTGCCCATACAAAATTTGTATTATTGATTACATTCAGAACTGCGACTGTTCACTCAAACTCGACTGAACTTCGATTTTGTTTAAATCGCAATTGACCCAGATATACAGTTAATTATTCAATATTCAAAATAACGAAAACATATTAATGTAATGTTTGCAATGGTATTACAACGTTTTAATTTAATGTTAGAGTGGCTGCGTTAAAAACTGTTGATAACTTAAATTTCACATTTAATAATTTGATAAATTCTCCTTGTAATTATTGTTTAAATAAATTTATTTGTGTATGAATTTATAATCTAAAACTATCAATATAACCAACGCACTTATCCTAATATTTAGATATTGAAAGTTGCTTTCCAGATAGATAATTGAGGCTCTATATAAAAAGTTTACCATAAAAAACAGAACTAACAAAAATATTTTTTAAATGTGAATGCATTTTAGGTAAAGTCGGGCGCATTTAATTGTTTAAATATACAAATAATGAATTAAACTGAATGAAAATATTTCAATTGCCTGACAAAATACAGCAGTTATTAGTTTTGATGAAAATATTGTGATTGTTATTGATTGATACAAGATTTACGCCGTGAGGTGTTCAAGAAATCAATCAGCAATCAGCAAGAATTGTTTGCAAGGGTGAACAATTGACAGGCTTGTTTGCTGCAAGCCAGTAAACCATGTAAATTAATTTAGTATATGAACACTATAGATGCAATTAAAAGCTACCGAGTAAGGCTATACCAGTATTTTCTAAACATACCGCTCGTTCATTGTTCACTACTTTAATCTTGCTATACACTATACTAGCAATCAACTGCTTATGATTCTTAGAGAGTGAATATCTTAACACAATGTCTTGAAGACGTGTCAAAAGTTGACTCCCCTAATACCCTCGATACACGGACATGGTCGAATGAAGGTAGGAGGAATCATCATCGGTTGTGCCAATCGTAATTTCAGTCGAATGCTAGTCAGTGAAGTTTCGAAAGCTTAATGCTAATGATGAAGGCGGAAGTCAAGGAAAAACCCGCTGATTTCCAGTGTCAAACTGTCACTGAATAATAAATACACGCTCGATTTCTCATCTGACTCTACAAAATATTAACGATGTTATTTATTTTTCTAACATGATATAATATATTTTTCAGTCAGTAATAGTCAGATTTAGAAACTTCAAAATGGCGGATCCAATATGGCGGACCAAAGTTTTGTATTTCATAGAATTTGGATTAAAAACTATATATATGGTTTTTTGGGGTCGCTGATTACGAACCAGAAGTCAGATTTTGAAAATTCAAAATACACGATCCAATATGGCAGACGAAAAATTTTAAATTTGATGAAATGTGCTCTAAAAATTCTTTTAATGGGTTTTTGGATCGCTGAATACGAACCACATTTAGAATATTCAAGATGGCGGAATTTCAGCAAATTCCATAATAAATTTGTACCCCTACAAATTGTCTGAAACCGTTCCTAATCTAAGATGACACATATAAATGAAGAGAAAAATTAATAAAATGTGGAATTTTTAGGTTTTGATATTAGACAAAATAATATCCAGTGGGCTTGCAAAAAGGACTTCAGATCTTGAGTAATTATGTGACATGTCAAAACACCTTCCTATTTTGATACATGGGCTGTAGCAGACATATTTTTCTTAGGTTTTTTTTTTAGTTTTTTATTTATTTTCTTTAGTTTTTTTTATTTTGGAAATTCATTTGCAATTTTGTTATCTTGGGTAATCAACCCATAAGTTTAAAGTATTTTTAGCATATGTTTATAATAAAAATTTCACCACTATCAATTTAGAATCACGAAAATACATTTTATTGCACATATTTGTTTCAAACAATTATAAACAATCATGAATTCGCAAAATATCATAATTATTCTAAAGTCCGAGTACTTTTGGACCTGAGAAAAAAAAAAAAAAATTCGATTCCCCTTAGAATTGCAAAAAAGATGGAAAAAAGGGTGCCACTATAGTGGCTTCTGTGACTGAAAGGGTTAAGATCAAATTCGAATTTTCACTTTCAAACTTGAACTCCGGTCGTTATTTTAACTATTAATTTTTTTATTTGACCTCAGATATAATATGAGAGATTGCTCCATGAAGACCATAGTAGACGTTTTCGCTTTGGGTGCTTCTATAGGGACTTGGCTTATGTCGGGTGTAATTTTGATTAGAAGCAAATCTATTGGCCTAATTTACCAATGTACTCATTGATCTGATAGAATAATAATGTGGCATTATAAAAACGTATATGGCAAATAATAAGCAAATCTATCCGCAAATATAATTTGTACAGATAAAAAACATCTCCTGTATAGGAGAAATCGGGTAAAACAACAAAAGATGGAGGAGTCAATTTCATGTAAATCGTATTAAGTTTTTGACTTACAATTGACCACAATAAATTATAAGATTTTAGCATTGTATCTGAATCCAGCAATCTCTAAAATCGCAGGCCACTAAATTTCACGGAAATCAAATATGTGTGTAAGCGGAAATAGAGAGATTATATTAAGAAATTTCTTACTTTAACTTGGCTTTTTATTTGCTAGGGTAGCATTTAATATGTAGATACTATATGAAACTTGAACGAATTTTTCTTGAATTAGTATTTATTTTAGCAACTAGTTAAAATGATTATAAAAATTGGATCTATTAACACCAAGTTTTAACTGTATGTTAACAAAAAGGTCTTTTATCATCCAATAAAGAGAAAATGTACTTTCCTTGATGTATTTTTAACTATTAATAAATTTAATGAAAACTAGCAAAGCTTGAATTGAATTCCCATATTATTCACGATTTAGAATAATAAACTAAATATTTATTTCGCCATTATCAATTATGTTAATTATCTCTAACCAACTCTCGTTAACTAATACATATTATAGTTATGTATGTAAATATAATACAGATGACTTTTATTTTGTGAAACCACCAACGAAGAAACGATTTGTTGTTTGTTCCTATAAAGTTTCATCGAATATCGTCATGTTATCATATTGTTAACTTGTTTTGCAAACTGCCAAACTTCAAGAACAAATCTATGTATATGTATGACCAACCTGATAACCAGAAAGATTAATATGAAAATTATGGTACTTTTCCCAGTTTCTTGAAATTTTCAAAAATTCTATTTTTGAAGTAGAAGCAATAATAGATGGTATCTATAATTGTCTCTACTCTATAAAACATTTACGTCTGCAATTTAAAAAACAAAATAATTACAAGAAAATAAAGTAACCTAGTTTCTCATTAACATATGTATAATATTTGACGTAAGTAAAAACTATAACAATCCTTCAGCAGAATGCAAATAATTTTTTTAGAGATTAATACAAAAAAAAAACAGAATTAACAAATTCTTTTCCCGTGATAAGTGAACAAAGTGCCAATGCACAATTAAGTGTAATATTTTCCATTGCGTTTAGTTATAAAAAGCATCTACCGCACGCGTCGACCGCTTGGAACAGGTCGGTAATAGTCGCGAGCAGCAGTTATTAATGCTCAGTTCTCGGAACAAGCACCTATTCGGGCAACACCTCAGGAAAGCTGTTCGTAGCAGGGAAGATTTATGATTATTTGAAATTGATTGAAGTCGTTCGGTTTAAATTCAATTAAAGACTGATTGCGACTGCTGCCCATTTAACTGGAGCCTTACCTCGCGGCAACTCTTCGTCGCAGGTAGGTGATCCGAGAGCATAAAATTTGCACAGATTTCTAGCTTGCGAGGCAGTAAACAATGGATTAGCTCGCGGTTGCATAACATTTTTATATAGGTACTCATATGTGCATATAATCCAACCATTGTGTGCAAAATCGGAATTTTATGAGACATTATATCAGAATAATAAAAGTAAGGCAATTGATCGGTAACCACTTTAATGAATATTCATTCAACTCCAATGACATTGGAATTTGATCTAATGATTAGAGGTTAAGTGATAGAAACTTAATATAATATGACCCAAATAATGTTAATAAAATTTCCCCATAACCCTCAAAGTGATAAAAAGATTCACTATCAGTCTTTGTCAACAAGGTCACCAAGGTTCGCAAAATTGTATAATTAGACATGTTTTTTAAGGAAATCGCTGCTAACATTTAATTTTATAAATTGTATAGCTTATTACTAAAAAAGAAACAGGGTACAGAAGTATCTGAAGAGACAACAATCCAATTTTACTAATGGTTGATTAGTTACAAAGTGATACATATTTCCATTAAAACTTTTTAAAACATTAATTTCTCCAAAGATTAATATCGATGAAAGTTTATTTTTTTCGAGTTCACCCTGTTACATTTTTTATTAATTACTTTTTATATTCCAAAATTTTGTAATATAATAAAAATAGGAACTGTATTACACCCTGCAACCATAGATAGCACAATCAACAATTTGCGATCTGGTTTTCATTTCAAGCCAAAAATTAATTGAAGAACTTTAAAGATAGGCTCTTTATATTACGAGTTAAGTGTCCGAAGCAAAATTTAAAAAAAAAATGTTATGCGGCTCACTGAAAAAAATATTAAAGTCGTAATATAAAGAACACTAAATTTTGGTTGTGGAATAAAAGAGGATTGAAAATATCTGAAAACAAAAAATGTAATAAAAGTTCAAATGGGTTTTATATTTTGAAGCCAAGAGATCATTTTATTTGGCATTTAATTCCTAAAAAAAAACCCCAATTTCAAACACTGAAAAAATGACATGGATCCAGAATATAGCATTATTAAAAAAACAACACATTTATTTTAAAATTTTATAACGCGTGTTCGCGTCTGCTAGAGATATCAAAACTGATTTTAAGAAGGTTAATTACATATTTCGACCAATCTTTTAACAAAATCGATGTTAGGTATATTCCTTCAAGTACCTGAAGTACACACATATAAATATGTTCTGATACATATAACGTCCAAATTCCAATGAACAACCTTATCGTGATGAACATGTAAAGATAATCTCAAAATGTCACATCATCATCAAACAATATTGTAAAAACTATAAATTTTTATCTTGGAAAGAAAATGTCAACTGTTTTCAGTAAAAAACTTTGGTTTTTTCATTGGGGTGTTTAAAGCAAATGATACTTGAGTGAAGTCTAATCCCAATTTCTCAGTTTCGTCTTTAACACGTAATCAAAATCAAAATCTATGAATTCTGGGCCAGTCGTGTATACTTTTAAAATGTAAATCTATGTTTAAGTTACTACAGGTATAATAACAATATCGGTGTCGCTACTGTCTATGATGCATTAGGTGGATACATGAGATCGAATATTACATATGATATGCAAAGTATTGAGCTATAATCTACATATTATAAATAAAACATAAGCTTCTGCCACTTTTTACGTCCATTCGAAGTCTTCTACATTTAGAAGCCGTGAAGTGGTCCGACGCATACACACAATGATAAGGTATAGTGGGCTGATCTGTCAAATAAAATACATTGGGTATTATGGCGGGTGACGTAAATATAGCGAAAAATATATATAGTATAGTATTCAAACTAAAGCACCTATCTAAAAATGATTTTCACTAACTTTTACCCTATGAAGTTCGCTTTTCAATCCACTAAACATTTGATCACCTTTTTAAACACAATAAGTACAATTTTTGAGTTTAAATCCAAATTACCGAAAAATCGTATATACATACCTATATATTAGCAGAAAATAAAAGGTGAAGAAAGAGACTTCACGAGCTGCTCAAATTCTGCTTCATTCAATATCTAAACGTTAAATTAACAAAATATTTCATGGTTTTTAATTTTTTCCTACTTTTAATACATATAATAGCCCAAGATCCAAACTTTAATTTGAGCTATGTTACAAACTCCTACATTTTGTTACTTTTCAAAAATGTCCAAACTTTGCTTAAATATTTCTTTATTTACTGTTTAAACCTATTTTGCTGCAACATTGTTGATGAACTGCCACATTCATAACACTGCTCTGTGATCATTTTGGCTGGATAGAGTCGCTTTATAGAATTTTTGCGGAGATATCGAATTCAAAAACTAAAATTAAGCATGAAAAATGCAGCTGAGTAATCAGTATCTCCAAAGTTTTAGGGAGAGAAAAAAAAGTTCCAATTTTTAGATGTTGTGTAATACATATTTTGAAAAAATAATCCTGTTTCTCAAATATGGATCCTTATTATGAAATATGGCAGACTGAAAAATTTCCTTGATTTAGTTTGAGATAAAAGACGAAAATTCCTAAGAATGACACACAATAGGCTTATTTTCCACAATATTTCAAAGATGGCAAGCAATGATGCTGGTGCCGACTGCAGCCAAGCTATCGGCATCCGAAATCAATGCGGGGGTGGAAAGCATTCAACCCTACATGCAGCGGGCGGCAGAATTAATGGTAAACGGGTTCTCGTTAACGTTAGCGAAATTTATATCAATGACCAGATGACATTTTGACAATGTGAGCTCCATTGCGGCCGCAGACCTGCGGCAGCCGCCCGGCTGTCGTTTTAATGCGTCTCGCCGCCGACATTTGCGGCGGTCATGAGAAATGTGGGCTAGCGCTTGTCTCCCAGAGCCTGAATGTGGACATAATTTAAATTTCGCTCGAGCCGGTGACTTTTATGAGGAATGCATGAAGAAAATTGGGAAAATGAAATGTGTGTGACTTATGGACTGACAATACGTTTGCACTTGGCGGGTTCTCGGTAGCGGTCCACTTTTTAGAGTTACAACACTTTTACGGCGCATTTATGCGGCAATTTCATCTTGTTTAGATCATTTTTGTCAGCCTATTTAATAGTACACAGTAAAAAAAATTGTGGAATATTGCAACATTAAATATAATAATATTTTAAATTGTCTAGTATCAAAAATACACGTTTATCTAAAATTATACGAAAAACGATTGACATCGTATTTTGAAGAAAATATTAGAGGAAACTAACTTTAATAACATAAAACATTTCAAATTCAGAAAAAATATCGAAATTACATGCGGAGAAATTTTAAAAACGTAATTCTTCGAAACAATTTTCCAACACAGATCGGTGTATAATACACATAAAAGCGATTTTCAATTTTATCTACTTAAAATCGGCTTACAAAGAAGAAAAAGTTGTACTGAATTTCATCACATCTTTAAAGAGATCGGTCGCGTTCGGTCTGTGCAGATTTTATAGCTTATTTTAACAATTTACGAATTACGGTGGAATTTCGAAAACTTCCTTGTTGACAGGCATATTTAAAAATTGAATTGTCGGACAATTTTTGCCTTAGGAAAATGTATAAAAATTACAAAATTTCATCGGAATCTGTGAGGATACCTCATACTGAATCTTTTGCTATTGTAAAAAGGAAAAACCAAAAAAAATTTTGTATTGTTTAAGAAAAATAAAAATTGTCTCCGTATAATGGTGTTTAATATTATTACATTTAATTCAAATATGAATGGTTTATAAATATGTTTTTTTTTTCTTAAGTTTTAAAGATATCTCAATGCGGCTTAAGTTTGAAATACTAAAACAGTTTGCAATGCACACGATCACGGTGCCAATAATTTTTTTCTGTGTACTTGCGCGAATTGTAACTAAAATTTATAGTCACTGGTGCATTCTTTCTACTTTGCAATAAGTGCAAACAACATTTGTCACTGCTTCTTTTTCACTGCCGTGTCATCAAATGACTAAAATTTAGTCTTATCAGACTAAAAATATTAAAATTTAGCCAAATACATCATCGATTTGAGTAAGATTGTCAAATTGGAAGTGCACTGTACTGCCTATAATTTTCCAAATGTAGTTTAGTCAGAATCCGATATATTGGAATGGTATTAATACTACTACCTTACTACTTTATTTTTTTTTTTTTAATTTGCACGGTAGATCGATTTTCATATCTTCTCGCCTAGTTTAGTTAACTCTTTATTTTACTACTATCCTGATTTTGAATAGCGAGATATGAGATAGTGGTTTACGATCTTGTTGGCTGCGACACTGTTTATAAATTCCGTGAAAAGCATTGCTTATTACACATCTATCTATTGGATTCGTGTAGTTCATTTAACTACTTTTGCTTGTGAATTTCACCTAACAAGATTGTTAGTAAGCAATATCAGAGAAATCTAGTTAAAAATTATAAAAATATCTTGTTATTTAAACGATAGAGCGGTATTAGTTCAGACAACGATGCCAACATTAACATACAACCAATCCGTCAAATTGACGGGTCTCACACTTATTGAATAATTTACCCAAACTTATATAACAGGAAAACTTAGAAAAAATAAATAAAAATTACTTTTTACAGTGGAGGTCTCCGGAGCAGAATCATTTAAAATTTCATAATTTTCAGTTCATTATATAAGCACAAAAACATTTATTCTATTAACAAATTACAAATTAAAAAAACAATAAAATATAACAAAGACTTTTCTTTTAATGTGCATATAATTTACTTATAAATTATATGTAAATATGATTTTTTTATTGAAATTGCTTCAAGTTGCTGGTTATATGAATGCATAAAAGCTTCGAGTACAAAGGTTTAAGCTTTACAAAATTTTCAATATTTAAGGACACGGTTGGTTCTACTGTTAAACTTACTTTCGAGCAGTAGCAACGGCTATAAATGCCTGTTGAAATAAACATTGCCAATGTTAAATTATGAAGAATATCTGATCAAATTAAAAAATGTATTCTAGTATAACTGATATTAAAATAGTTAAATGAACTTGGATCTAGTTGATTGAAACAGAAAGGTGGACCAGATCATTTCACAAGGCCTCACTGTTGGATCTACTAGAAATATTATTTTTAATGTATTAGCTTACGCTTAATTTAGTTTGGCGCTCATATTACATACACTTTTTCGAATTGATGTTGAATTTTTTGTCGCCATTTTGAATTTTCAAATTAAAAAATTCGCGAAATTTTAAATCAGCACTTCGAACAGCCCGCCCTTACATACCCATTTTTATGGAAACTCCTTCTAGTTGAAAATTTTCGATCACTATTGACACCACTGTCATATTTTGGAACCCTATAGTGATCATTAGCTTTCAAAGAACATATTCACACAGGTTTCCAAAATTGGTCAAATATTTAACGTTTTATATAATGGAAATACAGAGCAAAGCTCAATTTGATAAAATTTTATATATCCTTAAATATTGTATATTCGGAAAAATGTAAAATATGTTCCTCTAGCTTATACACAAAATGCCAGAATCGGCAAATGAATAAAAAAAAATTCCATATAATTTAATTAAATCCATAAAAGTGTCTATAAATCCCCCAATTAAATATTTTCATACAACAAAGCAGTCACATCTGTGCGAAAATTGAATACTAACAATTTTTGTGTCCCATAAACACCTATTGCTGATCGTTATGTATGTCTAATTTGCTCTAGCAAAAAGTTGCCTGACCACGTGGCCACCGTCAACATGAAATGAAAGATCGTTCGGCGCCACCCAGAAAATTGAGGTAAACACGCGCAGGTAGGTAGATGATCAGCATCCGAAAGTCTGTAGCACACCTGAGCCGGACTGGCCATACGAAAAGTAGGAGAACGCGGCCACATCAAGATGACAGAACGTTGAAGGTCCAAAGAGGCCAATAAACGGCGATTTCACACGGTGCAGTGCTCACCGGCTCGGCAGGGCGACCGTCTTATCGGTGCGGTTTATCTTGACGCGAGGCGAGGAGCTCCATCGTCGCGTCATCAGCGCGCGCAATCCAACAAAACGGCACCACTGCTGCCGCCTCAGAAGCGCTAGATGTAAAAAAAAAGGTGCTTGTCACGGGTCCAGTTCACCTCCTCCCTGTCCGGGGCTAAAGAATTATTTTGATCATCACCTGAGCTGGGACCCGGGTCCTCCTCGATCGCGGTGTCTCCCTGGACCGGTGATAGCGGCTCGGATCGGAGTTAGCCGCCCAAGGTGCCGGGAAGATTTAGTGCAGAGAAGCGCTGTTGTGACGCTCAGCACGTGTGGTGGTTCTTCGGTTGGTAGCACTCGCCAGGCCGTTCAGGCAGCTCATTTCGTCTCACTCTCGAGCACGGCCGAGGGCCTGCTATCGCTGTCATTGTCATCGTACCGGCCGCCGCCGCACCGATCTTGGTGTTTTCCAATCAATTAATTTTTCCATTCGAGTGATGCTTTTCCAGCAAATCAATCGATTACCGACCGGTGTTACATCGCACCGGTGCGGCCATTTCTGATTACACGGGAAAGGGGAAATAATTGGCCTGGATGCAGAAGCGCGAAGAGCTGGCGCGGGCTAACAAGGCGAGTCAACAAGTAACGACCGCTGCTAACGGTAGTTTCCCGAGTATTGGGCGAAACTGGTAAATATCGGTTGATTAATTGATTTCTCCAAGCGACGAAGCCCGCCGCCAGAGTGATTCTCCGTCCGAATCTTTGGCACACTCAAGCAACTTTCGCGAAGAAAACCTAGCCGAAGAACTTGAGCTCCGGTGATTGGAAAAGGGCATTTGGGTTGATCGATTAGGTGGAATGTTCAATGCTTCTGTTGCAAAATTCATTAAGGCTTCCTATGATTGATTTGAACTAGGTACGGTTATCGAATTGTGGCCTTCGTGCAGTTAGCATCACTGGATAATGAGATGTACGGGGATATATGGGGAAAAAGAGAAGGGAAAACCATCGAAGAAGATTCACCATTACGGGAGCAAGTACTTCGATCATTGAAAAGACAAAAGAATTAATATTCACCATCATTTCGACACATTTTATCTGCTGTTTTGTTAATCCAAATTTGTAGCAGGTATCACTAATCAAAGATGATATTGCAATTTACCAGATGATTTCGAAAAACAAAAAACGGTTTTATGCAGATTACCAATCCACAAAGAAAAATCCACTTACATATAAAAGACAGACCACTATAATAAAAGTGAAAGAAGTCAAATGATAATGGGGGGGCAGGACAGTATTCTATTTTAGAAAGAAGGATCGTGTCAGAGTAGTCTTCTTTACAATAATATTGAAGATTCCGACACATGAGAAGTTGCGCGATGATTGGCGCAAAATTATGTCAAATTTATAAAAGAAAAAGTAAATTAAAAAAATCATAAAACCCGACTGTGTAAAAAGAGAACTGAAAAAATGGAAACAAGATGACCTAGGAACATAGTAGAATGTATATTTTTTTCTTATATTAAAATAGTCATTGTTATTATGATAAATAATTGCAGTCGGAGGGCTACATGTAGCAGGAGTCGCAGCGAATAAATGAATCTGATGCCTCCGACTGTAATTATTTAGTCTATAAATATTGTTTTGAAGAGTACTTTAGGAAATACAACAGATTCATTTATTACTGCCTAAACAACTTTCAGGCTGTATAATTCTTAAACGGAGTTTATGGCTGTACAATCGTCTAGGAAACATCATATTGATTTTGAAAGACCTATTCGGTGATATGACACTCAATATGGTATTATTATTTTATTTCCGTCGTTTCTACTGCCATTTTATCTTTTACGGCCGACATTTTGGTTTTATAAAAACAAAACCTAACCTATAACCATAAAGAATCCCACATACATACATCCATACCCATATACGCGTGAAAAACATAACCCTGTCTTTGATGTCGCGCAGTCGGGTAAAAAGAGATAAACTGATCTGTGATAACTACAGAACAGAGAAATTGTGATAACTATAAAACAGATAAAGGAAGTGTCACTTTCCTAACAAAATTGTCCTAAAAACTGCGAGAAAAATTGTAATCTATTTTGAAAGTAGACTATACCAATAATATATTTAAGATTAAAACAAAAAATTGGTACCAAACATTTCTTGTTGAAAATGTTAACCAAGAATAGTTAATTTTGCAGTGTTCTAAAGAAAAAACAACTGCTTTCTGCTTCTTGTGTGAGATTTTGACATAGATCGCAGGATTGAATCAGTTTTATTTTGCTATTATTTTATTAATTATTACTTAATTTAAAAAGGCGTTATTTCTAAAAGTAATAAAATTCATTTTTTTCATGAACCGAGAATTTTAAGGGTTTGAGTTTGAATCAACTTGAAAATATTGAGAAACGTTAATCAATTTGGGTAATGTTTCTAAAACTATAAATTTTTAAAATTTTATTACATACTACTTAATGATAAAAATGTTAAAGAAAATACACAAGTTTTTAGCTACAAATGGGCATATACCACTTTCAACAAAAACATTCCTGCGATAATATTTTACAGTTCAACTTCCTTTGATTAATTTATAGGGATAGGCGCACCTGTATGGTTCCAATGTGCACAAACGCATATTAAAAAGCTTCAAGTGTCACAAAATAAAATTTTAAAAATGATTTTTAATCTACCTTGGCATTTCTCTACCACTGAGCTACATAAATTAGCTGATGTAGAATTAATCAGCAGCAAATTAAGGAGTGCTGCTGAAAATTTTTATGAAAGGTGTAAATATGTAGACAATCCCTTAGTTAGGCAATTATCTAATAGTGAAAATATAGAGTAATTTAGGATAGGATGTAGATACAATTTTAGGATAGGATATAGATTTAAGTTTTAGGTTAAGGCACTCATTGGGTTTTTATAAATTTTTCTCCCTAAAAATTATACTAAAAAAGGAAAAACGCACTCTGATTACGTCAATGAATTAATAATATAGATGAATGAATTGTCATATTCCGCACTAAATATAAGGGTCCTATTTGTATAGACATTATAAATATTATAAATAAATACACTACTACTACTACTACTATTTATAGGGATAGTGCACACCATTGACTTTTTGATTATAAATATGATATAAAAAGAGGATACCTATATCTGAGTAAGTCCAAAAATGGACTTATACCACTTTCGAAAACAACGGCTCATATTTAGAATTAGTTGTGGTTCACGGCTGCGCTCATATAAGCCGATTTTGTTAAGATAGTGGCACCCCTCATTTCATCGCTGTGTATGTCTGACAAAGATACACTGACAATAGATGTCATAAGAGAGTGTACCAAGGTGACTAAATTAAATCCAAACAATCAATCATTTACCACATATTTGTAATGAAAAGAGCGCTAAAGAAGTGCTAGGCTTCGACATAAACCAAATTTTTGGGGAATCTCCGCATCGCATACTAACCACCGATAATACCTATCAATCCTGACGTATAGTACATATAATATATAAAAAATAACATTTGACGTTAACGTTAACGATAACTAATATATGTATATATACAATTCTAGGCTAGGCTAGAGATGACCAAATAACAAAATTCGCTGATGACATGAATATTAAAAATATATTCCACAACCACTAGCTAAAGAAATATTCCAAAGTGACAGAAAACGTGTTGTAATGTTGAGACATAATTTAGTCAAAATATGATGAATCCATCCTCTTATGAAAAAATGGAAAATCGTCATACTTAAATTACATTTTGTACTATTCAGTCACATATGGCTTATTTTTTTCAGATAAATGTACTTATTAATAAAAAATCACATAGAATTGCTAAGTTATAATTGCGCAGAATTTTCTAATTAATTACACATTTTAATGTAGGTTATTACTAAATGTGAATTTTTGATATTGAAATAAAAATATGTAGAAAGTGATCAAATTTATAGACAAGAATTGATTAATTGAATAACTTAACTATCGTTATCCATGCAACAGAAATTGATTATTTTATTTCATATAATTGCTATAAAAATGTATTTAATAAAATTACGAATTCTTCTTATCCCCCATAAGATTAGATGAATTGGTAGGTCTTTATGGAACAGGTTTCTGTTATTATGTTATTATATTGTTTAGGATATTACTTTGCAGAAAATATAAACGCATCTTATTACGGGTGCCGAAGCCAAACAATGGTTAGGCACTCGATTTCCGAATTAGTAATAATAGCACAGGTGCAAATTATAAACTTTTCTTTTCCTCTTCTTGTTTTTTATAGCCGATTTTGGGGGTTTTGGACCTCCTATTTCCGGTTTTTTTCTATCACATCACGTTTTTTAGAAAAATAGGGTTGAAATGCACAAAATAGCGTATTTCGGCAATTTTTAAAAATTCATTAAAAAATAAAGGAACGTGGAAAAAGCTTGTAACACGACTCAAAATAGAGCCTGAATCCTTATCCGATATATATAAAATACCACTAATCTATAGCGATTATAAAGCGTCTTCGAGAATAAGATTTTCATGTACGTGCGCAAGCAATCATTCAATCAGTGAATTCTACGGAATAGTTCGGAAAGTATTATTATTAAGTCGCGTATTTTAATGTAATAACTTAAGGTTCATACTTTTATTTGAGCTACTTTACAAGCTCCTTTGATAATTCATTATTTTTTAATTAATTTGCAAGTCTGGCCAAAATAAGGTCTTTTGTGCTTTTCAAACCCAATTTTTTCAAAAAAGTGTAGAACTTGTTTGCGAATTCGTGATCTACAAAATAAATCCTGTCGAAATGCCTACTTTGTTTTATAAGAAGAAAACTATCGCAGGCCACACAGGCCAAATTAAGATTTAGTTTCTATTTTTATAGAAAAAGTTGTCTCCAATATTCTTAATATTGCGAAAATTACAATTATATTTGTATAAACATAGATACTTTGAAACAAATGCAGCACAATGTTCAATTTCCAGCAATATTTGTACGTGTATGAAATATTTCAGTGATCGTTGCCATTTAAAATTTGAATCGCTCAATGATACGTGTTCTATTATCGATGTTAATTTCAGTACTTGTGTACATACATATACACGAATTATTTCGTAGATTACCGAAGCACGCTTGAGAACGATCGGGAAAAATTCCGAAGCGAGTCCCGCCGTGCCGCCTGCCTGTGTATGAGTTCCAACACGTTTTCAAGTGTAAATGATTCTCGTTTTTACAGGGCTGTTGTGAGCACGTGTGGGTGTTGGTTTGCCTGAAGGCGAGTGGAATTTTCCATCGTTAAAAGCAGATTCTCATAATTTGAGGCACACACTAATTCCTGAAGACAACGCTTACAAGACTAGGAACTGCTTGTTTGAATCTGCAAATCGCATGATCCTTGCGGTTAAAAAGCAATGTGGACTTTTGTAAATGTTGAAAAGTGTACCAATAGTCTGCTTCTTCATTACTACTCGTTGGAATGGTTTCTTTAGCTTTCTCTAATTCATTTTAATCGAAATTAAAAGAAATAATTTCCGATGAAACTTGGTAAGAATCTTCTTCTTTTAGACGTCAAGGAAGAAAATATATATTTTTGAGCCAGTGTTACGTTTTGCAACTTACAGAAAGCTTAAAGAATGTAATTTTTACTATCTACAAGGAGTAGTTTCTTTATCATAAAATGTTTATAGAACATGATTTTTCGGGAGTGTTGACATGCAGAAAATACAATGTCTTTTCCCCACTATTCATAAAACACAAAAATTAATTGTATTAAATATTGTATGAAAAAATAAGGAACGAGATAAAATATCTTTTAAAAATCAAATCTTTTCATCCAAGGCTCTATGGCTCATTGATACCAACTGAAAACTGCATTAGGCTCTTCTTAACAAATTTTAGAGCCACTGTCTAAAGCATTGTATGTGTAGCATGTGCATATAAGTTTTAGCGTTTCTCTGGAGCGTGATAGAGCGAAGATTTAGGTGATACATTTGAATATTGGTTACGTTGAATCATTTTAAATTAACAAACCTTATAAGGTACTTGAAAATGTTAATAGCTAATGGAGATATAATTAAACGAGCTTGACTGATGACTGAACCTATTCAACCTACTTTGTATGTATTAATATTACTGATATCAAATATATACAATACTATTACTATAGTATCAATTTTTACTTTGCTTATTTATATGTAAGTAAATATACTATATAAAGAAATTTTGATGATAATATAAAAGTTATTTTATATACACCTATAGCAGGTATATGATTTGTGGCTATTTTATATAGGTGTATATGATAATGGCAATAACTTATTATGTAATTGACCTGCCAGCAGATAGTGGTTTAAGGTGTGTCAGCCAAAAAAAGCGGTCATGATTGGTATATAGCATTACTTAAGGATGTACGAAAATATTCAAAAATCTTTCTTAACACTTTATAGACGGGTCACGTAGATTTACGTTTTTTCTCGAATTTTTATTACGCTGCGTTAGTTTTTCATTTTTCTGCGTATTGGGTTTTTTCCTTGTTACCATTAGTTGTAGTACTATCTACCTGTTGAACATACTGCGCAGTTTTGCTTGTTATATAAATAACTTTTTAAAATTCTATCAAAAATAGTGTTGATTTAACAAAACTGCAACGCTTTGTCCAGAAATCGAGAAAGACAGAGCAAGAACAAACCGTTCATAAAGTGTTAAGGATAAACTTATATGCTAACATTGCGGTTCGTTCATAAAATGTCCAAACCTCCATTTTAAAAGATATTCTACATACATATATCTCAGGTAATTTTACCAAATTATTACGTTTGTGTTAGTTGTGTGCCGTTTCGACGATTGTAAGTAAGTAAATAAACTCTAGCAGGCAGACAATAAACAAATCGAATTCCGAACAAATGTAGTTTTAGGTTATTGCATAGAGGCGTTTTCTAAAAACGCCATTAAAATATCAGTAAAATATCAAGATCCGTCTCAAAATGCTTCGAACACGCCGAACGATCGGCGAGGATGTGAAAATACAGTACTTGATGTCTATAAATCAGTATTCAGCACAATGCCGTTAATCGGACGTGCAGTCGAGAAATTAGCATCGCCGGAACTGCAAGATCGCCGATCGGTAAAATGCATTCTTCTCGCAGCCAAGTATTAGGTACGTGACGAAATAATTAATTGATCGCGATCGCTAGCGGAGACATCGAAATCCGCGCGAATCGTCACCTCCGCTGACGACCTGAGCAAATATTTGCCAAAGTCAGACCATCATAACATTACACAGATCGGTAGACTAGGTGTGGAGGCGCGGAATTGCCGCATTTGTTTGTTTTGAATTGCCGATCTTACCAGAGGTGAGTCATCCCCTAAATCAGATTCCACCCGGCTGCAGTCCATGTCGGGCTCCGTGGGGCGGTCAGGGATTTTCCAGAAGAGCGCGGTGTTCGCACGGCAGCAGATCAACTCCACTCGGTTGCGCACAGGAGTTTTACCAGACTGCACTGCACTTAAGCTTCGTTCACACAGAGGCCAGAAATTAGAAAACCGTTTTATCGCCGTTAATTCGACTCATTAACACGCGCGTTGGCTGTTGAACTCACTGTGAATTGGATGCGCTAACGGAAGGACTTTTCACTTGTGTTGCGGCCACTGTACACGTTTATCATTGTTGTGAACACACTAGATTTGCACTTGCCGCTATTATTTACGGTTTTCAGCCCCGTAATTGCACCGTTTTATTTTATTATAAATTTTTTTATTTTTAACACGAAAGTTTCTGTTTACGATTTAGGTCCACCGAAGTGCCACACTCTTTAATCACTTTTCATCGACGCAGCAACAAGAGTTAATGCCACTGAACTGCAAGCGAAAAAACCGTACGTGTTGGATAACAGGACAGGACGCCCACAACGTCCACCGAAATTTACCGTTCGATTAACCGCGCACGAGAAAACACTGCCGAAATCGGAGGAATGCTGCAAGCCGCCGCGCCGTTCTACCTGCATCGACGTATCCCACACGAATGAGGAGGCTGCGCGGTGCTCGCCTGGGATTCGCTGGCGTCCGCTCGACAGAGGGAAAAACAACCAGTCGGACGACTTCGACAGCCGGCATCGGCGCGTTCGGTTTTCTCCCCTACCTCGTCGTTTCACGGCCAATCAGTGACCTCTTCGCGGGCCTCTCCGCCTCGAATCGCGGTGGGCGTGAACATTTTATCAAATGACAATGCGGCCAGCGCCGCCGTGCACTTCATCTTCCCCCGAAATTAGCGCTGACATGCAACGTCGCCCGGGAACGGGAAGAAACCGCCGCGCCGCTTGTTGCTCTCGAACTCTGGTGCTCCTGCAGCGTTGCCTGTTCCTCTTCCTCTTCTTCTTCGTCGTCGCCTCCTTCTTCCTCTTGGCGTGGTGACATCGCCGGGGGTTCAATGAATGGAGCCGACTACCGAGATCGCCTCGTTGCAACAACCTGATGACGTCAAACGAGCGGTCACTTGCTGACCTGAGCCGCTCAAGCGTGTTGTGTGAGCGGGCACGTATATTCTTAAAACGTGCGAGACATCTGTTGATTACCGTTTTGACAAGGATGCTGCCATGCCGCCGACGACGACGACGTCGACCGATGCTCAGATTTTTATCGCGCCACTTTTTGTGCGTTCTGTTTACGCGCGTCTGTGAGCGCAAGCAATTTGCCAAAACATTTTCGTGGTCTGCCGAAGGTGTTGCAAAATGTTGTGTGGCTCTCGTAAACAGCTTCGAGGCATGTTTCTACGGACAAGAATTGAAAGCGTGTGGATTTTTCCCAGAGGAACACAGTCAAGAATGTAATTGAAGAATGAAACGTTTTCTGTTTTGCAATACAATGAAAGAATAAAATACAATACAATACAAGTTAAGCCGTAAAAGTACACTCAGGAAAATGAGCATCTTATATTTAAGCTAATCATACACTTAAAAAAGGGAACCAGGGAAAAATCAAATTTGCTATTCTTAGAAAAATATTGTCTTAAATCTTCTCATTTCTTAAAATTAAAGACTTTTTTACTTATCTCTAAACCTTTACAAAATCTAAATTTAGAAACGCATCCTTAAATTAAAGACATCATTTTACTAATTATAAGAAAATCCAATGTCTGTAAAATAAGTTGGATTGGAATTTGTTATGAAATTAAGGTACACGTTAGGAAATGATTTCCTCAAATTGAGTAGAACATTCTTTATTTCAATGCTGTGTACAGTGGCGTAACTATAGGGTGGCAGGGCTGGCAAAATGCCACGGGCCCCCAACTCAAGAGGGCCCCGGCCCAAGAGGCCGCGAGCTCAGAAATAACCTAACATTTTTAACAATGTTAAAAATTATAATTTTTTTAAGTAGGTACTTAAAATCAATCAAAGTGGGGCACACCTAAAGACCATACCATACAAATTCAAACTAATCATTAAAATTTCAACACATACAAAACAAAAAGATGTCGATTTTCAGAACGCATCCATTGGTTGCTTCATTTCTTGTCGCAGATCATTGGTGACGTGGGCGAGTTAGTGACGGAATTCCCTCATTTTGTTGACCAAATAGGCTAGGAGCCGGTGTCACTGAAAGTCCCGTCATCGCGGATTTGAAAAACTTATATGTAAATCGATAGTTAACAATTATACGAATATAATCAACTTGGTAAGCGTTGACTTAGTAAGCCGAAAATATGTTAACACTAGAACTACTGGCGCTCAAGCTTTAATTTTGATAATTTCACATTTAAATTAATAATTATAAATGGAAATAGGTTCGCGATATGTCGTAATTTTGAACCTTAATAAGATTTGGTATTACTCTTAAGAGATATTTTCAAAAAATATGATTAATTCAAGCAAGGAATTTAGTACCGATCACATTGACCGGTCTTGGTAGTTCTAGTGTTAAATACAATTTATTATTATAAAAAAGCAAAAATGTATCTTTTTGTCATCGCGGATTTTGATGATTTTAGTGCATTCGATAGGAAATTTCGCGATTTAACCGAAAATTTTGCTGACAAACTTCATTTGGCCGGAAGGGTATAACGTACCTATTTGTATTTGGTGTGATAGGGGGTAAACAAATTTTTCTCTTAAATGAAATCCAATGAAATTAGCGAGAAAATGTCAAGGAAATATTAAGAAAATCGCCATTTCTATAATTTTTAATTCTAAAACAAAAAAAGCGCAAAAAATTCGCAAGTTTTTTTTACTCCTTCTTATTCTAGATTAAATTACCTATAAAATGCATTATAAATCTCGGCATCGACAAACACCGCTAACATTTCAAATTTTTAACAAACTTTATAAAGTGAAAAAAACCCCATATTATTTTATTTAAAAATTTGAAAGTTGTTGTTAGGGTTCTCTTTTCGATTGTTAATTTTACTACAATATTATTTTTAACGAATTTTATTGTTAAAAAGGAGTTTTACACCGATAAGTTTAAAATAAGGTTAAGTTTTCACGTACTTATTTTTATGAGATCTGTATACTCAAGAACTGTAATATTGAGTATATAATTGCTTAACATAGCAATCTTAAAGTTCTAATGGTTAATTAAAAAATAAACATTGCATTAGCTTAGGTTTTACTATGGCAAAGTGAAACTGCTTTTTCAAATATTTATTTTTAAATTAAAAAAAAATAAATATTTATATTTGGCACTACAGTTAGAAAGCCTATATTCTCAATATTATATGTAAAAAATTTCATACAGATATGTCAACAAACAAAAAAGTTACAGATTTATGACACGAAAAAATCCCGCTGGGCCCACTGTGCGCCGGAGGGCCCCATCCGAAAAATTTGCCACGGGCCTCAGATGGTATAGTTACGCCACTGGCTGTGTACTTAAATTAAGGTACAATTTATTTTGAATCAAAAGAAGCATTTACTTGATTCAATGGATAAGTTTTCTTGTTCTTTTCTTAGTATAGGCATATTTAAATTAAATAACAAAACTCTACATTGATGTAAAGATAAGTTATGCTTGAATTAAGTAAACATTTACTTAATTTAATATACTTACTTTCTTGGTATAAAGAAATCCACCGACAAACAAAATAAAAAAATGTTTTTCTGGCTCGTACCGAAGTATAAAAATTAAAAAATTGAAAATACGTTGTAATTGTAAAAATGCGGCGTTTATAATTTGTCCTAGATCTAGATGCAGAAATAATTACTGTTTCCCCTGCTTCTATAATGAATATCCACCCCACCAAATGTAAACCATCATCATAAAAAATAATAAAAGTTTGAATTTTAATGTACAAAGTCTTTTGGTATGCACTTTAATTACAATCCTTTGCTGAAAAGTCCGCAATCCCAATTTTTTTTCTTATCTATGCCTTTTGCATATGAATAAATAACAAAAATAAAAAAATTTTCACTTCGCTTAATTGCGGACCCGAATCTTATAAAAATGGGGAAATAGCCTCCGCACGCAGGGATTCGAATCCTTGACCACTGAATCACAAGCCCAAGTGTTCACCACTACACCATCCGCCGCTTTGGGAAAGCGCTACAATGAATGGAATTTAGAGCCGCGTGAAAATTTTTGTATACTATTATTATAAACGCTTGGCCATCTGGAGTTCCCACTTCGGGTACTTTCATTTGTAGCCAAACCCTACATGTGCTATAAATTTGAGCGAAATCGGTGATTACGAGTAGGGGCCTTCTCCTTGTTAGTCTAAACTAAATACTTTGTTTTACAATTTTTTTAAAATCAAATTAAAACATAACATAATAACATTGTATTAATTGTTTTATAAAATAAATTAAGCTACTGTAGAAAAAAATTATATAAAATACTAATTTTTTGTCACCGTTGACTACCCAAAACCCTTTAATACACATCTAACCAAAATTTCGAACAGATTGTTTTAAAGTGAAATGTTATTTCTTCCAAGCAGGTACGGTATTTATTGAATCTCGTTGGTTTTTAGAAATTCTAGCAATTCACTTAAAGTAAACAGTATGGTGTAATTATTGGACACTTAAAATCAATTGGCCTTCTTTTAATTTTCAAAACATAAAAATGAATGCAGCAAATTATAAAATTTATAAAAATGAATGCAGCAAATTATAAAATTTATACACTATTTATCATTGTTTCTTCCATATGATAAAGCTAATTTTCTATTTTTAACTTTTCCTCAAAAACAACTTTTAAACCTTTAAACTTTTTAAGAGGAAATTAACTTAAAGGTGATGATTTCTTATTTAAAGATAATGACAATGATATATAACAAAAGTATATAAATATAACGTATACGAAACTTACAAAATCAAAAAGGCTGAAAATATTGAGAGTCGCATTGCCAATTTCGAGGATTTAAAATTTTTATCGATGGCACGCTGCCCCTTATGAGAGACAAACTTGAGTGTAAACCGGCCGAAACAATTTATATATGTTTATGGTGGGTTCAATCGCACTTCTCATCACAATTTGCAGTTATTCAACGTTCGGCAAATGGCGACAGTAGCTCAGTCGCCGGTTCGAGCCCTACCCGTGTTCGGTCCGTTCTTTTCGTAACCTTCGGCGGTCTTCTTAAAAATGTTACATATCATATTTTTACTCGAGTGTTAAGTGAAGATATTGAAGAAAGGATTTAAGAACAATTCCATATTTTTTATTACAATGTTTATTAATTTTTTAATAGCCTAATTAGCCTGTTAAAATTTAAATAGCCTATATTTAAGCTGTTTAAATAAGAAAATGATTGACGTTGAAAAGTAACAATAAATAAACATATTTTAATACATCCAACCCAATGATTATTGATTTCCATTTCAGGTAAAATTTAAATTGGTCAAAACTCTCTGGCTGTGTAATTTTCAGTTGGGTATAATTAAAATTATTACAGTGTGGTCCGTGTAATGTTCGAAAAACAAGGGTAAAGCACTTCAAATCTGCGTACTTCCCATCTAATAAGTCGATTACATCTGGGCGTTTAAGGAAGAGCCCCAAATAAATAAATTTTAGCGACTGCCGCCTTAGCCGGCGCGATGCGGCAATTACTTGTGAATGCGCGGCGTGTCGGGGTGAGGGCCAGCGAGCACTAGGCGCTCCGATCCGATGCAAGGGCCTTATGAACATGTCTTTTAAATTGCATTTCAGTGATTGATTTGGATCCAGCACGCCCATCATAAACTGCATTTTATATTCATCAAGCCCAGCTTCAATCAACTGCGGCCATAAATTACGCGAAACACTGCAACGGCCGCGCGGCGCTGCGGAGCAAATAGTGTTGCGAGGGAGATAACTCGTTTCAAATTTTATTATTGAACGTAATGGCTAACTCATTATTTGCAATCCGATGTACCCCACACCTCCATCGGGGGGAGGCAGTATGCGCGGGCCGGACGTGTGGTCGCAGCCTTAAATTGCAGTGCATCTGAATCGCTGCGAACCGCTGCCGCCGCCGCCGTCAACCCGCTGCGCCGTGCTGCAGACCCTAGTAGACTTATCACCTCAATAAGGCGGGATCGCGGTCCGCACCGAAGCGGCTTGGCAAATGAAGTTGCTCATTTACGGCGGCTGATTATTCACTTGGACATTATTTATTACTTTTTGTCCTCGTCCCGCTGATTGATAGAGCGGGTGACCATTTCTAATGATTTTGGGGCCTTAAACGACCGTGGTGCTTGCTGCAGCTGCAGCTGCATCACTAACTTGTTGCAGCTCGCTGCTACAAAGTCTGCAGCTGGTAAATTATACGGGGGATTGGCCGGAGCAGCTTCTATTGCAATTTTACTTTGACCAGTTCATTGAAAACTCAATTTCCAGTCCAAACTGTCTTTTTAACACCTTCTATACTGACATGGGTCTCACAGACCCATGCAAAAGTGACAACAGCCTAGCATTTGTGCTGTCTAATATCGATCTTAGCGACATCTAGCCCGGCTCGGCTGTAAACCTAAAGACGCTTTACAGAGTTAAGGTAAGACATTAGAATTAGTAGCCCATTGCTTTTTGAAGTATGACGTTAAAGTTGAAAATGGTTCTGACAGACCTTGCACATTGTATGTAACTCGTTAATTTTTGTGACAATGAGTATTTTCTCCTAGTTCAAGTTTAAGCAATGACAAAGTATGTACAATTTTTGATAACATGAAGTTTAACCTTAGACAATGACACCAGATTCATTTCAGTGAAAGCAAAATCCTCCATTCCACTTCAGTGAGAGGAATTCACTTATGGTGGAATTACATGACACGATTTGTTGTAAGTCAGCTAAAAGAATTCACCTGAGTTGAAGTGTTATAATGATGTATGATGACTCTTTTTTTCGTAATAAAGGGTGGGCCATCTGGTGCTTTCTTTTCAAATTACCTGTTATTTTGACACAGACAGCTCTTTCGCGCTCAAAAAATTTACATAAATACAGTATTATATCTCCTTGGTACGAAAAGAATAGAATTAGGAATTACGCTTGAATAACGCTGGGAAATACGGAAATACCAAATTATGTGTTGCCGATACATTGCGAATTTTGAATAGAAATTTCGATCAAAATAATGCACCAACCTCGTCTCCTGTACGCGAGTTTGTACGCAGCGTACGATTGACGTTGTTGGAATTTCTTTTGTGGGGTACTGTTAAAGATTGATATTATGCTGACAATTCAGAAATGTATCAGGTATTTCATCACAATATTGACTGAACTCTTCGTGAAATAGAGCCCCAAACCATCGAAAATGTGCTGCAAAATTGGGTTAACAGCATGGGTTACTGCCAAACTAGACGAGGCAGCTATTTAAATGAAATCACATTCCATAACTAACCGAAAGGTTTACTCTTTTCAATAAATCAACAAATTTTGAAAAATATTGAACAGTGTTTAATTTTACAGCATTTTCAAAACGAAACCAGCCGATGGCCCACCCTTTTCATAGTCATATGAGTCGTTTTTTATATAGGCGTGATATAAGAAGGTTACGATATTAACTTTTAATTTACTTACATCTGCCTGTTCTTGCGTAGCAACAAAAGTCAGTTTAGTATAAGTTCATTACTACAGTACCAATTTGAACTCAATCGAAGGCCTTGCTAAAGTATCGGCTTGCTTTTGATTAAGAACGATAGTGTATTTGTAGTCTGAATAAGAAGTTTTTATCCAGCTTTCTCAACTGCATCAAAATGGATAAATAGTTTCAAAAGACAACCCTTTCCCTAATTAGTGCGAGCACCCACCGAAATTAGAAAAATTAGAAATTGTCAAGCGTCGATTAGTTAGCCTGTGAGGGCGGGCAGAGCTCGGGGGAGATGCGAAAGGGTACACACGGCAATTCATCTTGTGATGCATTAATCATTGTCAATTAGGTGCCCGCTTCCACGGACATAAACTGAGCCGCGAGCGCAAGTGACATTGGCAACGGCTTTCATGCATAAAAGAATCGAAATTAGACCGTCTTTTGGCCGTTTAAAACAAATTTAGTCAAACACTGCGCCTGCATTCGTCATGCGTTTGAATACTTGAGCAAGTATTGTATGTCGCACTGAAAAGGTACACTTGCAGATACCTAAATATGAAATTGAGAGTCTGAAGGACGCCCATTTGGACCACTATTGTTATTCAACACATTTCGTTAATCGCTATCACTTTGAAAAGTTGAATACATGTTGACATAAGCACGCTTCGTACGGACATCAAGAAGAATACCAGTTACCAGATGAGTACTGCTATGTCTCGGTGGATAAGTTAAATTGGTGTATTCCAATTTCAAGTTTCTCCTAGATGAACTGAACAATGAAACCTCATTCATTATAACTGCGTTACCAAGGAAAGTAAATCAATAACGAAGTTTTATAAATTCACTTGAGTAACAAATGCAATTAAGCTGCAAAAAAAGAAGAAAGCTTAACCGCATACAAATAATTATCCCAATATAGGTCCAGTATATAGATAGTAGTAGGCATTGGCAACTTCCCAAGAAAATGAAGGGGATTTTGGAAAAATTAAAAATATTATTAACACTAGAACTACCAAGACCGGTCAAATTGACCGGTACTAAATTTCTTGCTTGAATTAATCATATTTTTTGAAAATATCTCTTAAGAGTAATACCAAATCTTATTAAGGTTAAAAAATGGCGACATATCGCGAACCTATTTCCATTTATAATTATTAATTTAAATGTGAAAGCATATTACTTTAAAGGTGCCAAAAATTATCAAAATTACAAGCTTGAGCGCCGGTAGTTCTAGTGTTAACATTTTCTCATTACATTTTATTTCTTTAATTATTTCAAGATTGGCATTTTTAAAAGGTTAAAAAAATCTATATTTGGTGCTATAATTTGTAATTCATTTTCTATATTACTTTGTCCACGTGTGATTAGTCAAAGTTTGAAACATACGGGTATAAAATTAACGAGACTTGTATAAGTAATTCGAGGACGTAGAAGAGAATTTAAAATAATTTTAATTATTTTATTTTGAATGACTTGAAGTTATTTGATACGCGTAACGTGTGCACATTGAAACCAAATATTACTCTAAATATTATAATTTTATTATCCAGGTTTAATGTTGTGTATGTTATAAAAGTATACATTATTTTAGTTAGCAAAATAATTTTGTTAAGTACTGATATAATTTATATGACTAGAATCGGTAAGGGTCTTATCTAATGTGATCTCTAGGTATTTAACATTCACATTCCATGTCACTTCACTACCATTTATGATTCGGTTGTTTTTTGGTAAGTATCTTAGATTTGTTTTACGAGTAAAGAACATAGTTTCAGTTTTTTTTATGATTCACTTTTATTTTCCATTTAATAAAATACATTTGCAATTATTTAAAGATGGATGACATACAATTTGGAATATTAGGGACGTAAGCAAAGTATAAGTTGTATAGCATTGGCCCTAATACAGAACCTTGTGGAACTTCAGCAGTGATATGACTTACTTCGGAGGATATGATGCCTAGATATGATTGGAAACATATGTTTTACACCAAATGGTGAAATATATTAGTCAGCAAAATAGCAAAATTGTAGCTCTTCTTTTTGTGCATGAAGGCAGCCTAGTCGTATATATCTAACAGAAGAATTCCGATAGATCTTTTTTGTTCGACATTAATTTGAATAGTTTTAATGATACTTAATGTAGAATGTATTTTGGTCAGGTCTGGACTCAAACTGTTGGTTTGGTATTATCGCATTATCTTCAATAAACTCCAGAATTTCCCATTTAATAACTTTCTCTATTATAGTATTGTATTTTAAATAGATTGCTTGATTGATAGCTTGATGGGTAATAGCGAGGCTTTATCAACATAAGTTTTGCTGCGCTGATCATGCTCATTCGAACTTATATTCTATTATTAAAATGTTAGGATTGTGTTGAACAATCTAAAATGTTTTAAACACTACTCTTTTATATTTTTTAAACACTATTCTTCTATATTTTTTTTCTATAATACGTACATTGAACTAATGCCATATTGTGACATTTTTTTAAGTTATTATACTGAACCTGTAGACATCACAAATTCATTTGAATTGGACATGTCACAAAATCACACCTATTTGAAGAATCAGTAGGGGAGAGGGTGGCAAGATGGGGTACTTAAGGTTTGAAGATCAATAAAAGAAAACTTCACGTAGTGAGACATTCATATTTATTTTTTAATTAACAACTATTTATTACTCTTCTAATATTTGGTGAAATTAGGAACTTTTAATTATACATTTTAGAAAAAAAAATAAAAATAAAAATAAAGGTGTTTTGCCCCGTCTTGCCCCATGGTGCTGGTAAGATGGGGTAATGAGAATTATCAGACAGAATGATGATTATTCCGACTGGCACAACTCGCAGACGTGGAAGGCTTCGTCATCATCATCGTCGATTCCTGCACAGCTATTATGTGCCCATTTTCCACAATTTGAGCATGATATCCACTCTTCAATGGAAGCGAAATATACTTCTATACAATACATACATGGTGTGTAGTCATTACCCCATCTTGCCTTCCGTGCCGTTTTTTAATAATAATTAAAACAAAAAAGAAACAGTCAGCAATCTCAAGGAAACACAATGTTTATCTTATTGTAGGTTAGTTTAAGCGTCAATAGCAGTCACACCTCACCATCTAGTATTATTTAATGAACCACAGTCACGTGTCAAACTGGAAGAAAATGTGATAAGCACTTTGCAGGAAAATAGTTTTTTTAGAGTATTTCGGCACGCGTACACTTGCGAACAAATAATGGCTGGACAACTGACAGGTGTCATGGCGGTGCATCGAACGATGCATGAACGAGTGTGATTGGTCAGTTTAAACTGCGAATTTCGCTGGGTACCCCGTCTTACCCGCTACCCCGTCTTACCCCCATCACCCCTACTACAGTATAGTGGTTACGCATTATTTTGGTAACAGGCAATTCATATCAACATGAAATTACACGTTAATTCAATAGGTTTCAATTCTCAATTTTCAATGATGTTCTCTTATTTAAATTTGGGGTACACAATCAAATTTCTTCTATGTAAGCTTATATTTTTAATGGGATATGATCTTAAAATAATAAATGGATCTTAATAATTAAAAGTTTTTATCGTATTGGGATGTTTGCAATCTGATTAGCATAATGTTTTTCCAGTAATTTAAGTACGAATTCTTGTTAATTTGCGGCACAAAAAAATTATCACGCAAAAACCATCGATTTACCAAGGACGGTTTTTATAAGTGTGAATACATGGCACACAAACCAACTAAAGAAAAAATCACCTGGTTTCACTATTTTGAAATTAGCTACTCGAAATCAACATATTATTGAATATTTGAATTTTGATAATATTGTATTTATTTTTAACTATTTATACATGTACGACATAATTATTCTAATCATGAAAGCTGTTTGTAACAAAAAAAGATACTTTGGATGAAAATATAATTTCAATTTATAGGTAATATAATTTTTAACTATAGATATCTCAATAAAAATTAACTGGGGAAAGGATTTTTTTTGCCAAGTAAAGTAAATAATAAATTGTATTTAATGCAAACGGATTGAACTATTTAGATTAAATAAGTTGACGAAGAAATTAAGAATCTCTTTGATCTAGTATCAAATTTGCCCTCATTTCAAATATATTCTTAAATACTAAATTCTTAAGATTAGGCTTATTTTAAATCAAATTAATTGTCTGCCAAAACTTTTATTTTCTTTTAATTGCAATGAACAGAATACATCAAATATTCGGGAACTTTGGCCCAAATTAAATAATAATTTTTTTTCTCTACCCCAAACAACAATTAATTATGGTTTTAGTAAAGACATCAAAAAAACCACAGAGTTAAGATTTTATAGAGATCGACTGTGTTACGCGGCTAACATCTATTTTCATTGACCTTCGGTGTTGGAAAATTTGTTGCGGATTTCGGTCAGCTGCCAACGGCTAACACGGGTGGGAATCGGATTAAAAATGTTCCAGTATATATCAAGCGACTCGTTTTAATAGAAATTTTATTTTCGCTGATACAGCAGCAAAGTCTTTTGTGCCAGGGACCCATGTGTTCCTGTCACTTCAGCGCGTATTTTTGGAAATTTAATTCGGTGAATTCGGTAATCCGCGCCTAACGCCGCTCGCCATTGATAAGCAGATCATTAATCCACGGCACGTATCGTTCTGTGTCGGACCTGGTACAAAGGCCTTAATTCTTCCTTCGACTGCTAAAAATAGACAGCTGAATCTAAGACTCCCACTATACGAAGACAAATGTAATCAATTTCGATTTCCGCAGACAGGCCGGGATCTACGGAATTCCCCGATTTTTATCTGGGCTACACTCGCCTTTGATTTCTACGCGGGTGTCAAAACATTCGAATGCCTCATCTGTTGTGGCCTTTGTTCCGCCCGTGGGCAAATTAATGATGTCCCGCGCCGTTTGTGACCCAAAACCGGACAGATCTGCGGAAAACAAAATCTTTAAGGTCCATGGTCCATCGCGGGGAACAGTTCCAAGCTTGGACCTATTTTATTTCCCTCATTGCGAAAAGGGCTCTTGATAAAGTACCACTTACGCACGAGTCGTTTCAACCAAATTGAGGACTACTTAAGAATATGATTATATAATTGAATATGCAATTTAATACAGAGCACATCCTACGTTTTGTAGGGAAAAGAAATATGCTAGATTTTAAAAGCAAAAAATTTTTTTTTTTTTTCCTCTCCCAAGAAAAAGAATAAAAAGAACATTCATAATTTTAAAATAGAATAAACAATAACAAAAAAAAACTTTATTCCATAAAAACCATATATAACAAAAAAAACACGAGAAATAACCGGTTTCGGGATGGCCGGGTAGTACTTCCGAGTTCTGCAAAAATAAAAAAAACACTGCGTGAGTTAGGGGTGTCTAACTATCGATAGCTCTATCGATAGTATCGATAGTTTTGAACTATCGAAACTATCAATAGTTTTTCTCCCTATCGATACTATCGACATCTTATTTTGAGAACCCGTATAACCGCCAAAAAAGCAGTTGTCATTTTCATCTGTCATGTTAGCTTTACGTTACGCTTGCTGAGCTGAAAACTGTGCGACTTAAAAGTACTGATGTGATTTAAATCTAGTAGAAAAATGCCTAAGCCCAAGTGTAGATCTGCAGCGGGATTAGTTAGTTAGTTAGTTTGCTGTTTATTCAAATCAAAATCAATGGAGGATTTAGAACTTACGGGCCTTTTGCATTTCATCTTTTTCTTTGAATAATTTATATATACAGTTTGTTTTTAAAATTGACATATTTTTCGTTATTGTTACTCGTTATTTTTGCTCTTTTTATTTTTTTCTATACTTTGTAATAAAAAACTCTGAATTTTTCGAATCCTTCGGTTTGGTATTTTACATCTACTATACTCTATAATATTTACTGACGAAAAAGCTACCTTTTTGTGAAACATACCCGCATAATAGATCTGTCTGGTGATATACTAGTTTTACGAATTCTTATACAGTAAAACCCGCTTAAATGCAACCCGCTTTACTGCACAATTCCTTTTATTGCACACGATGCGAATGCACCGAATTTTTTGCCTTATTAATGTGTAGAAACAAAGACCGCATTATTGCACACCTCTTAAATGCACAAACCTCTTATTTGCATATTAATTTCAGGCACGAATTTTCTATTTGAATTAAACAATAACCGGATAAATGCAATGTACATATTTTAAATGAACAAATATGTAATGTCAAAAATTCGATTTCTGTAGAAGTGTAGTACTTTTACATTGTCCCCTCGGTGGTTACCATTTAAAGGCAAAGAAGAAGAAGAACACTTTCTCGTTAGTCTTTGCTTTGACATTTCAGTCTTTTTGAGTTGGCGGGTGGACCTTGTAAATTGCGGATTGTAATTGTTTAATTTTGGTAAAATTAAAATTCGTAAAGACGAAAACAGAACGCTATGTAATTAACCAAACTGAAAAAAAGTAATCCGAGCTCTCTTAAATGCACAACATGTGCATTTATCTTAAAAACGTTTAAATGCACAAACCGTTTAAATGCACGAAATTTTCTGACAAATTGGATGTGCATTTAAGCGGGTTTTACTGTAACAATTAATACAATATTCTTATAAGATTCGTACAAATTAGTAAAAATTCGTAATAAGAGTATTTCACCAGACAGACCAAGGCCTACTATCGATACTCTATCGATAGTATCGATAGTATCGATAGTTTCAAAAAACTATCAATAGTCTATCGATAGTTTGTTTTCCGATAGTTTGACACCCCTAGCGTGAGTGGCAACACAATATAACTCGCATTTTCTTATTTTTTTAATCGCAACATCTCGAAAACTCATTGGTGGATCAAGTCACCTCCAAGGGAGCACCACAAGGCGGCATTAAGGCAATTGTCAAAAACGTAAAATGGGGCGGAGAGGTGAGCCATCTCCGTGCACGGGTGGAGAGCCGACCTTAGTGCATAAACCCCGTCACAAAGCAGAAACCGAGGAGGTGTACCATCCTCTTTTTGCCTCCTTAATCCACAAATGATATTCTAATTTACAGTTAAATCACCAATTGCGCGTCCCTCAATATCAAACTACGTTCGACGCACTACACTAACTACCCATTCGCCACTCAGTGAAACTCACTTTGTTTTTAAACCTTGCACCACTTTCTTAGCTGTCCTGGCACGAACTGACAAAAATTCGCCTTTTTCCAAAAAAAACCCAGAAAGGCTTCTCTTTTCTATCATGCCAGCTTCTCACACAAACAACACAGATCAATCGCTCTCTGTGATCAAACTAGTTTTTTTTTTCAAAAACGCAGAAAAGGGTGCGTTGCACAAATTTCGTGTGAAATACAGTCAGATGGGCGCACAGCCCCTTCTCAGTACCTGTTTCAGCGCCAATACATTTCTAAGCGGCCTACGCTCAGTTTTCTAACGAAAACAGAAACAGGCGCTGCTCACTCAGTTGTGTGAGAAGCCTCAGACCAAATTTCGCATGCATTTTTTTTCTCTAAAAATAGGGTAAACGAACCTTTTTCTTACAGTTTTTTAATTAATATACTATAATTTATTAGTAAAATCACATAAGGTATTTCAAATACTTCTGCACAGTCTCTCAAATCCTTATAACTCAAATCCAATTATCCAACAGTATGCAGCAATTGCCAAGGATAATCTTTCAGAAATGTAGATGAATACAAAGACATAAATCCTGATGCTATTTTGGCACAAGGTATTTAAATTGTATGAAATAGAAGAAAACTAGGACAACGATGAGACTTACTGAGAATACGACATTAAAAAATCTAGCAAAGTACTCCACTTCTGCGGTGGTTTAGAAAGTAGTGCAGTATTCACAATTGACTAATGAACGGCTATATGAAAAAAAAAAAAAAAAAATATTGTAGCATCTCTTCTGTACTAAATTTTATAACATACTATTTTTATAATAACAATTTTTTTTCCGAAAAAATAATAATTACCGAAAATGGAAAATGGGGAAAAACTGATTTTTATACCTCCTCTAATATATTTTTCTTAATCTTAAAGGGACATTTACTTTCCAAATCGAAAAACAAACACACTTTAAAAAAACATCTATGATATTTATTGAAAAACTTTCCTAGAAGATATACCTAAACCAATATTTAAAAAAAAAAATGTTTCGCCACTTTATTCAAGATTTCCAGAATGTGTTGAAAAATCGACCTTTTCTTGGGGTGAAATACCCCTGTAAAAAGGGTGGATTTGAATGTATATAAGTTTTTAGAGGTATATCCCCTAATATTTTGTATAAATAATCGAATGCTTTTTGGTTTTTTCAAATCGGATGATTTGAGCCTGAGAAATGTGTTTCACGAGTTGTTGAACATTTTGTTCCGAGAAAAACGCGATTAATGTTTTTATTCGATAATTTTAAGGTACGATAAGCGTAAATTACCGCTATAAATGTGTCTATAACTTTTCTTATATATAGAATTTCTCAAAACTATTTTGGGAATATATTTCACATTTATGAGGAAAAAAATCGATTTTTTTCGATTTAGAAAGTACGGGCTTTTGAAATTTTTTAATAGTTGGCAGAACATTTTTTAGAAATTCCAGTTTAACTTTACTGGACTACATGATGATACATAACATTCAATATGCAATTTCGAAAAGGGCCCATATCACATTTTTTTCTTAAAAGCGCTTTGATAATCTCATTAATTTATTCGAAAAAGCAACTATAGCTTATTCGTACAGTATGTACTATTTTTTTTACTGAAATACAAAATTATATTTCTTCAAAACAAATAATTGGGCACTAAACTAAACAACATGAAAGATGAATCCAAAAATACATGTATAATACGTATTGCGGACCAAATGATCAGGAAAACTAATCGTGATTTTTCCCTTGTAAGACCTAAACTACGACGATTTCAATACACACCAATGCACGTTGTCAGGCTAGAAGAATTAATATGTTCACATATTTACATATTATTTTATTTTTGTACTTTTACCAATATTATTAAAAAAAAAACATTCTTGCTGAACTGTTTGAAAATATGAATATTAGCTTTTTCTAATTCCTGAAAAATTTCAATTTTCAAAAAGGTGTTTTTTTGGGAATTATAATACTTATTAAACTGCTTTTTTTGAAAATCAGCAAGCAAGTCGTCATAAAAAGCTTTGAGCAGTCTGTGTTTTCCTCTTATCTTTACCCTAACTAATAATAAAATTCTGTCCATCGGTCTCTCCCGCCATAACTTCTAAAACCCTCAGCCGATTCCAATGAAAGTTTGTACACATACTACTGTGATCAAAAAATAGTAAAACTATATTATCGTGGTGTGGTGCATTATGAATTTCTTCGGCTGGGCTAAACTATTAACAATGAATATTATTTGAGCGTTATGCGTCGTTTGCGTGAAGCTATTCGCCAGAAGACTTCCTCACACTGCATTGATTATTCGAAATTATTTGGCAAACAATGTGACTCATATCGTTTCGCAACCGCCCTATTCGCCTGATTTAGCTCCATCTGAGTCTGGCCAGTGCCGGATTAGCCATGTAGCAGGAGGCAGCAAATGCTACGGGCCCCGCGCTTTGGGGGGCCCCGCGCCTTCGGCCAAAAAAACTAAATCAAAAAAATGTAAGCCACCCACTAACTCACACACATAGTAGCAATTCTCAGTGAGCGCTGGCAAAACCCCCGGTGAACACATATAAACTATAAACACCAGGGCCGTAACCAGCGGGATGGTCAGGGGGTTAGAACCGAACAGAGGGAGGAACCTCCCCCCCCCCCCCCCCCCCTCCCCCCTTGTCGGACACATACCCCTGCGTTCGTCAAATGTTCAGAACCGGGGGTGAACTAAAATCTGAGAGAACTCAAAGAGAGCCAAGAACACGACTGGGATTCTATGGGGTTGGCTCACGATATGCTGAATGCTGAGTTCTCTCTCTGGGGTCCTTATATAGCGACCCCAGGCGAAAATTTTCGTATACAATTTTTTGTTTGGCATTCAAGTTCTTTATATGTATACTTTCTTTGCCCACACTGCTTAATAGAGTGAATAAAATACGATTGCAGTTCACCAGCTCTAATAACAAAAGTAGAAGAAAGATAGAGTGTGGGGAAAGAGTGCAGAGAGAATATGTATATGAACTCTGCACTCAAAAATTTTTTTTTTATTTTCTATTAATTGTACATTTAATAGAGGGCGCTCAAATTTTCTTCTCAAAAAAACACTGCTGCATGGCGGACAGTTAATCTCTGGAACGGTAAGTCTGAAACATAAAATTCAAAAAGAGTTACAAAAAGGAAGTGCTCTTACGTAATAGTTTACCAGAAAAATTGAAAAATCATTAAAAATAAAAAAATGGCGGACATTTGAAATTTTTTTTCAAAAATCGCCTTTTTTTTCGACCTTTTTTCAGGCTCAAAAATTTTATATATTTTTGTTGTGGTCAAATTGTGGTAAACTATCACACAGGATATAAAAACGAACAAAATGCTTCAAAGTTTATTAAAATCGGCCCAGTAGATCCGGAGATTAACTGTCCGCCAGTTAAAAAAACCTAAACTCGAGAAAAACGCGTGTAAAGCTGCGTGAACACCTGCGGCGAGCCGAGAGCGCGCTTCAATTGAGTCGTTATATCTCGGCACTGGCTTCGAATTTCGATTTAATATTTTAGACAGTTATTATTGAAGGTATAAAGAATCTAAAAATGTAAAAAAAAAAAAATTCATTTTTTGAAAATTCTAGACGGTAATAGTACCTTAATCCATTAATGCCTGAATAGCAAAAAATTTTACGGCAACTTCGAGGCCCTAACTTTTATCGAAGGGGTGGTCAATTCTCTTCGAGACCAACTTTTCTAGACTTATTTTGAGTCGCCTGACACGATTCAACCAAAAAAAAAACTGAAAAAATTATTATTATTGTTTTTGTGCAATATTATGTAAAAAAATACCTTTTTCACGTTATTTTTTTTCGCAAAAACGACAGATTTAGTCGGGAAAAAGCAACTTTTGACTACAATAAAGTGCATAAAACGTGTTATTAGTACTTAAACTTCAAAAATATGCAGGCATTTTTTTCGTTAAAAATATTAGGCTGCATAAAAATTGCAACAATGTAACGCATATTTGCGCTCACTATGTTCGACTATATTTTATCTCACTATGTTCGACTATTCCCAAAAATGTATATACACTAGTTTTAAGGGTCACTGATTACGAATTTGCTATCAGATTTTCGTAATTCAAAATGACAGATCCAAGATGGCGAAAAATTTTTGGCAAAATTCTCCATTTCTTCCAAAAAAAGTGGGTATTCGGAGTTTTTGGGGTCACTGATTACTGATTAAATGCCTGCATATTTTTTAAGTTTAAATCCTAATAACACGTTTTATGCACTTTATTGCAGTAAAAAGTTGCTTTTCCCGACTAAATCTGTCGTTTTTTCGAAAAAAATTACGTGAAAAAGGTATTTTTTTACATAATATTGCTCAAAAACAATAATAATAATTTTTTTTCACTTTTTTTTTGGTTGAATCGTGTCAGGCGACTCAAAATACGTCTAGAAAAGTTGGTCTCGAAGAGAATTGACCACCCCTTCGATAAAAGTTAGCGCCTCGAAGTTGCCGTACAATTTTTTGTTATTCAGACATTAATGGATTAAGGAACACAATGGGACAAGAACGTTTGAATGACCTCACTATAATGAGTATAGAAAATGACCTTAGAAATATTGATTTGACGAGTGTTATTTCTAAATTCGCTTGCGTTAAATCACGAAAAGCCTTTTTCTAAATGTTTTGGTTTATTTATATCATAAATTTTAATAGGTAATGCAACTCAAGGGCCCCGCACGTCACATTTGCTACGGGCCCCGCGCTGGCTTGATCCGGCACTGAGTCTGGCTATTCCCGAAACTCAAAAAACCGCTCCGATAACAACATTTTGATCCGATTGAACATATACAAGTCGAATCGAAGAAGGTTTTGAAGACCATTCCGAAAATCTACTTCCAGAAATGTAAAAAACGTTAGCATAAGTGTATTGAATCCGGAGGGGATTACTTTGAATGGGATGAAATAAATTTGAAAGAATAATAAGCCGTTTGTGTTTTATTTAAACGGCAGTGTAAACGTAGGTGTCCCTTCTAAATCGATAAAACATGTTTTTTTTTCGAAAAAGTAAACCTTCTTTATAGGTAAATGCCATACGCTCTATCGATTTAGAAGGGGTGGACGGGTGGTCTGAGGCACTCTGTATATACAGGGTGTCCCAAAAATACCAGATCAGAGTGACATGGAAGATAGGTTAACCTTAGATCTGTCAGATAAAATGAACATGACCTCAGTAAAAGTTTCTTAGTTTTGGAGATATTGTCACTTTTTTAATTTTGTTTAAAATCTCTACTAAAAAAATAGCAATTTATAAGTTTTTGTAAAATATTTCCCCAAGTATCATACCATTTCTGAATCTGCATTAAATTGAGTAGTTTTTAAGATAATTTGCCAGTTTCTTTTAGTACATTTTTTTTCCACGACTGATTGTCAAAGTTAAAGTTACAATTTTGACAGAGCTAAAAGGTAACACAAATTAGTTATTTTTCTTGGTAGGTACACTAAATTTCGGCAGAATTTTACTTTTAACGCGTGAAACAACTATTCAAGATGCCTGCAAAATAAAAAAGTAAACAATTTGAAGTTATTTTTTGCTAAAAGTAAAGTTTTTAAACAAAATTAATAAACTGACAATATCTCGAAAACTAAGAAACTTTTGCTAAGGTCATGTTCATTTTATCTGACAGATCTAAGGCTAACCTATCTTCCATGTCACTCTGACCTGGTATTTTTGGGACACCCTGTATATATATATTATTCAGTTTAAACTTGAGTTTAGCCGGGACTAGATCGGCTTGAGCCAAGCTTACTCCAGCGTCAACCAAGTTTAGCTCAGCTCTTTCTACCATTTGATTTATAAGCCTAGAATAAGTCTCTTGTTTTTCATCGTCTTCTTTTTACCCGGAAGGCCAAACTTGAACCAGGCTTACGCAAGACTTGAATCAAAATTGAACTGAATCTTAATCCAAGCTTGGAGTTTGAGCCAGTTTATTCTGGAGCTTAAATAGGCATATAGAAGTCACTAAGGCAAAAAGCTAGTTTAAAATAATTTAGATCTCATTAAAAATATATGGTTTGTCTGTAAATATGCAATTATTTTTAGTTTTATTTCTTATTTTACCTTTGTACTTTCTTGGGTCGCATAGTGTTTAAAAATATAGTAAATGGAATGTCTATTTGCAGCCTTGGAAAAAGTTAGCCAGCGGCTGCATTTTTGTCACAATTCGCACAAATCCCAAGCAGGCAAATTACAGATTACAGGTAGTGAAAATAGGACTGAAGAGGGACCGTAAATACGTTCCCGGTTCCCAGCCTCTCGCGGCATCGCGAAGCTCTAGAATTTCGCCTGTGATCGTGATGTCAATCAGAATCGAGGAGACCCTGAGGCTTGCCTCGCGACTTGCGACGTGCTCTTAATCAACTCATTGTGGCGGGGCACCTCGACAATGAGCTATTAAAGGCAGAAGCCCCAAGTGGGCTGAATAAATTTATCTCGAGTCTCGAGAAGACGTCGCCACGACCTCTGGAGAAGGCAAATATAAAATCCAAGCAATATCCAGGGCCCGTCCGATGAAAGACCGAATCGAGAGGCGGCGGCTGCCTCGGGGCTTGATTCGATTCAAGATGACGTTTAATGTAAATTAACATATTAATAATCTTGCGAGGATTTGTGCAAGTCATGACGCTGATGGGACGCCGCCGGACACCTCGCTCCGGGCCCCCGGCGGATGACAAGAGCAAGGTGTTCGCCGGTGGGTGCGGGCGTGTTGTCGGCGCGGCGTGGACCGGAGGAGAAGACGCAAGACGTGCAAGACGCTGCCAAGTAAACAGAGGACCGGGGTCAAAACGCAGAGTCACGCTGGGACCCTGAACGGTAGCAGTTTACATGGCAGGTCCGTCCGTCCCACTTGCCCAAAGCCGATGAGTCATCCCGCTCGTTCAGAGGACGGTGGTGTCCCCTTTCCTCAATTTAAAATTCCTCCCGCAAATTGAAACTCATTGTGCCGCGGAGCAACGCGCCCGGAAGGAAGCTGCCTTAATATGACTTTTATTGGATCGCTCTGGAATTCAAGAAAGTCTTCTGTCTTGTCTTGTCTTGAACGGTGTCGCGAATATCTCAAGGACAACAAGAGACGTAACCTAATAATGGAATTCTGCAAACTCACTACACACTGCACTAGTAAGGCCTTATTTGTAAACTACACAAATTCATTCTTTGCATATTCGACACGACATTTATAAATAGAACTGAAAGCCGGCAATAAATACCAAAATCGCCCTATTTATAAATGCTAACATAATAAGACTCTCATTAAATTCAAATTCATTGACAACTTATGCATATACACATATCCCCCGATTTCCACGGTATTTTTTTTTTCCACGATTTCGCTTTTATACGGTTTTGAAAGTAAGGGATATAACAAAAAATATTGGTAAAAGTGAACATTTCTTTTGAATTTCATTCACAATAAAAATCGAATAAGTAAGAATTTATTTAGGATTGAAATTAGGTAATATGTAGTTTTTATTAAAATTACCCGAATGTTGAACGAGCTCTTCGATTACATCAATATATTAATAAATGCTTAAGGGGGCAGTACACTTCTTTTTTGCATTTTTTAAAAGTGTTTTTTTTATAGAAAAATTTATTGAATCATTTGAAAATTTTACATATTAAAATATATGTATCAAAGAAAACAAAAATATTTTTTTCGAAATTTCTGGCGTTTGTACGGCAGTGCTGCCTAAAAAAAACCCTCTTCAAACTGGTTGGTAAGAAATCTCAGCTCTGGAACGTCTGAAACAAAAAATTCAAAGCACATATTAAAATATAAGTCAGCTGCTATCGTGTGAACCACGATGAAGTATTTTGGCAAAAAAACAACAAAATGGCGGAATTTTTAATTTTTTAACGTTAATTATTTTTTTTTTTTATTAAAATATTTATAAAAAAAAAGGGTTCAATATTAACCTATATTAATAATAATGGTTCACACCATAAGCAAACATATATGGAATAAGTCCGCAAAATTTGAGCCCAATCGGACCAGTAGTTTTTTCAAAAAACTGCCAACCAGGTCAAAAAACGTAGTTTCGAGAAAAACGCGTTTAAAGTTTGTTTTTATTCAATTCGCAGATAATTCTGAAAAAAAAGGTATCTTACGCTTATTCGGCAATGCCTTTGCATTCGATTTAACATATTGTAAACTACTTTTGGAGGTATATAGTATAAAAATTTGATGTTTTTGAAAAATCGATTTTTTCAAAAAAGTAGAAGTTAAGGGGGAAAACTCAATATGAGGAGGTCTATAAAGATTTAAACAAAAACTAAACCAATTGTTAATTTCGGATTTCATTACCAAGTCTTACCAATTCGAAATCTTCCTTAGTGCTCTACCATTGAACCAGAATCACTTTATCACTACCCTGACGCTCGACAAAATAGGCATAACAATAAAAAAAATTGTTGACCCGACCATTAAAAATACGAATTATTTTAAGTATACATATAATAGACTAGCGGCCCGACCCGGCTTCGCACGGGTGGACATGATTTTTTTTATATTTTTGCTTTTATTTATATACATACACACAAATCTTTCCTCTTTATAATATTAGTGTAGATGTAGATTAAACACTTCTCAAATGTTATAATTTGTTATATCCTAGAAATTGTTTAAACCCGAAAACCCCTTTATGGATCCGCCATCTTAGATTTCCAAATCTAAATAATATTCGAAATTAGTGACCTTAATATAATCATTGTACTAATTTTCATTCAAATTTGTTGAAATCGAGAAATTTTAGTCTCCATATTGGATCCGCCATCTTGAATTTGGAAGTTTTGCTAATATTCGAAATTAGTGGCTTCAGAATAATCATTGTACTACTTTTCATTAAAATCGGTTGAAATCGAGACATTTGGTCTCCATATTTTATCCGCCATCTTGGATTTGCAAATTTTGATAATATTCGAAATTAGTGGCCTCAGAACAATCTTGTATCAATTTTCATTAAAATCCGTCGAAATCGCAACATTCTGGTGGCCATGTTGGATCCGCCATCTAGGATTTGGAAATTTTGATAACATACAAAATAAGTGTTCTCAGAATAATCATTGTACTAATTTTCGTTAAAATCCGTTGAAATCGAGAAATTTTGGTCGCCATCTTGGATTTACAAATTTTGATAATATTTGGAATTAGTGGTCTCAGAATAACCATTGTACTAATATAATTTTCATTAAAATACGTTGAAATCGAGACATTTGGTTTCCAAATTGGATCTGCCATCTTGGATTTACAAATTTTGATATTATTCGAAATAAGTGGTCCCAGAATAACCATTGTATTAATTTTCATTAAAATCCGATGAAATCGGGAAATCTTGGTCGACATATTGAATCCGCCATCTTGGATTTGTAAATGTTGATAACATTCAAAATCAGTGACCTCAAGATAATCATTGTACTAATTTTCATTAAAATCCATTGAAAGCGAGAGATATTGGTTGCCATATTGGGTCCGCCATCTTGGATTTGTAAACTTTGGTAATATTCAATATCAGTGACTTCAAAACAATCATTGTACTAATTTTCATTAAGACCCGTTGAAATCGAGAAATATAGGTCGCCATATTGGATCCGCCATCTTGAATTTCTAAATTCGAAATAGCCTATGTTACTCAGGGTGAATGTAGCTTTCTAATGGTGAAAGAATTTTTGAAATCGGCACAGTAGTTTTTGAGTTTATTCAATACAAACATACACACAAAAATACAAATCTTTCCTCTTTATAATATTAGTGTAGATATATAAACAATTTCCAATATTTAACAAAAAAATAACATTGAAAATGGCGGAGATATGAGTCGCTCAGTGGGACCCTCTTTTTAAAATCCTTGCTGGCGGTGTACATGATTCCTCCGTCCAGCATTGTCCGGACAAAAAAAAAAAATTCCATATTCAGAAGTGTAATAGCTAAGGTGTGAAGAAGGGAAAAAAATTAAAAAAAATTTTAGAGAAATGTTAGCAGTTTGAAAAAAAAACTCGAAATTCCATTAAAATTTTGAGATTCAAAAGGTATAACTTTTGAATACGGAACCCAATCGAAAAAATCCAAAAATTTTAGCCATTCTAATTTTCTTTTAACAAAATCTTAGTAACTTCAATTTGCTTCAAAATGAAAAGATAACGTAGAAATGTAAATATTTAAGTAGCTAGTTTGATCTTTTTGGTAAATGGACTTATGCCACTTTCAAAATAAACGGCTCAAGCATAAAACTAAGATTCAAAATGTAATGTCTTTGGAGCGTTTCGAAAATTTCGTTACGTGATTATTTTTCTATTACAACTGCATGTTATGTAGGTCTCATTGGAGAAAAGGTTCGATCACCCACTTAACCTTGTAATTACAACAAGATTTTACAAAGTTTGCATCATAGGTACAAATTTATTATTTAGTGTCGCTAAAGCGATGGCTTGAATATTGAAAGAGTCCAAATTAGGATTCTGGCGGGCCGATCTCAGTTTAATCCGAGGACCGGAGACTGACACGTACTGGTTCCTCTGTCGTATTCAAATGAGGAAGTGCCTTTCTCTCGCGACTCAAACTCGAACCTGAAGGCAATTTTAATACCTGTTAATACCGCCATTCACCGCCATTCAGGTGAATTCCTCAATAATGATTGCGTGGAGCAGTGAACTCCATATATCATTTCCTACGGTGATGGGGCCGCAGCCTTAATATAAAGTGAAACGAGTCCGAGGGACAAAGAGCCTTTGACTCTTTTCGACGAGATTCCCCACGGTATGTAGCCGCGCATTGTCTGTCTGTTGACATAATTGTGATAAAAGAGGTTCGTCAAAAATCGTCTTTAAAACGCTATTTGTTCGCATCCAAATTGTGAGAAGATCGCTATTCAGGGAACATCTCGCGCTGGCCCGTTAAAGATTCGATGGCACGCACAAGTGTAATCCGACCACAGAATTTCAATTTGTAACCGGCGCGTTAAATACCAAATAAATGACCACGGAATTACAAGTGAGTGCCGAGTGCCGAGTGGTGCTGTGCCCCCTCTAGTCTCGTCTCATCTCATCTCGGGCAGCGCAGCCTCCGCGACGGCCCCACGGCCCCATCCATTGCGCAGCCGGGCCGGCTTAATTCAGTTTTTGTCCTCGCCACGAAGCCATCGCCGATTTGATTCATTATGCGACCTGTTGGCAGGCCACGGCTGCGTTTTTTTCGGGCCGACTTTAATAAATTATCCGGCAATTTGTCAAAATATGATCACACCACATGAGCCGAGTGTGTGTACATCCCACCGCGGGACGAATTACATTTGTTTGTTCAATCTTTCATCACTGCGCCGCGGATGTGTCGCCTTTCGGAGTTCGCTTTCCAGACTACGCTCCGCTCCGCGCGCCCCCCACGCGGCTGACGCTGATCTCTGCTACAATAAGATCTGATTTGCATTCCGGGACGACGTTGATGAATTAATTGACGAAGAGTGTGATGAAAAGGACACAATCGTCCATTTGCAGTCCTGTTTTCGAAAATTATACTCAACCCATACGTTTTATTTCGATAAGATAGCTCAGGATGAATATTTATTTTCTTCTTAAATAAGAATGATTTTAAAAGATTAAATCGAAAACGTCAACCTCCACCCACACTGTTCACGCAGTAGACCCAAGAGTCTAATTTTAGTCGAGTTTCTTATGAAAGTTATTTGCAAAAGGAAATCTACTCGCAAATTGAATAAAGATTGATAACGATTATTTTTAATCTATGAATGATACGGTCAATAGCTGCGTTTTTTTTTTTATTTATCCAGAACAATAAAATATGTTGTATTGAACGAAAGCTTACTAACAGCTACCCAGAATCAGGGCATACAGAATACAAGAGCTCTGTGTTTTAATCTCTGAGTAAAAGTCTAGTAAAAACTTGCCTACATTATCAGGGATAAAAATCAGAGGGATAACATACGACTTCAACTAAAACTCTAATTGTGTATGTAAAACGTCAAATCTGCTCAAATGTCAGTTGATAAAGTAATGAAAATATCTCTGCTGAAAGAGTCTTCTAGTTCAAACGACTCATTTCGTAAATCTAGTGTTAAAATATGATTTAATATCAATTTTATACGAAGCCCTCACTGTTTTCACTGATTTCAATTCTTCCGGATGGACTCATGGGTAAAACTTTTTAAAGTGTCTGTTAACCTTACGGAGGGAAAAAATTGAGTTCTTGACAGCACTTCTAATCTTACCCAATTTTACCAGATTTTACCCACGCTGCGAGACCGAGTAAATTTGGGTAAAATCACCGATTGCTTGTCACTGTGTAATCTGTCATTTACGTATTTAAATTTTGCGTTTCGATTCAGATAGAAGAAGAAGTTATTGAAATTTTTTTTAAAAAAATAAAAACATATTTTTAAAAATCTTCGAAAATATTAAATAAATCCATAAATTTTCCCTCAGACATCTTGATCGCTTTTGTCAATTTACATACGCAATTAAGATTTTGAAGGTGTATTAAATTTTTAGATTTTAGTTTAGTTTCCACATTTGCTACGAAATACACTCACACCTCAAGCAAACTCGAGTAAAATCTAGTCAAATTTTGTAAGAGGAGAAATGGTATCAAACGAAAAAATTTTCCAAGTAAGACTAAAAACGTCTAGAAAACATACAGACCTAAGGTATGCTCATCAGCTTTTGTCACTTATCGTGACGTATTGATAGCCACTTTTGCTTCACAAGTCGAGAAATTTATTTATATTAATTATTTTGGCAAAAGCTTTGATAAATTACCACAGGTATAAAATAATGGATATTTGGCATAATTTAAAGTTTTTGCTGTAACCGCGGAATTAAGGGTATTAGAAAAAAAAAAACAGTAGCAGTTTAACACTTTTCAAACTTAAAGGCATTATTATCCAATTTGAATTGAATAAAATATGACAACTAATACGATTTGTTGCGGAGCATTAACGCAAGAATGTAAGGCCTTTTGAATTTGTTGTAAATGTGTAAAAAGATGAAGATGATTAGAATTAAAAAATAAAAATATATATTTTATTGTATTGTATTGAGTTAGGTCATAATCATAAGAATTTTAAATTCCTTCCAAATGCACCTTTCCTGCCGTCTTGCTTGCCAAATTTGGGCATTTTGAATGTTCATTTACTTTGCAATTTCAAAAAGTAATTTTTCATTTTCTTCAGCACAGCTTTATTTCCCGAAAAGCTTTTACATTTCACAAAAGATAACTTTATCAGTTTTATTGCAAAAAAGGATCAGTTTAATTTATTATTGTTAATAAAGGTGTTACAGAAAATATCACTATAAATGCTACAGCGACGTATTTTGGCATATCCGAATCGCAAAGTGGCAAATCAAGGTCCTCTCTTAGGTATATTTTGTATTCTCTATATAGTGCCGAGAATAAAAATTGATATTTTTGGAAATATACATAAAATTGTCACCCATGCCAAACTTCAAATCTTGAACTGAATATTTTTCAAAGTAATTTTTGACTCAAAAGGGATTCATAACACATGGCATTTTGGTGTTATTTTAAAATCAAATTTCTATCTTGGCTGTGTGATTTATGAGAAATTCCAATTCAAGGGATAATTTCCTTATGACAGACGATAAAAACGTAGCTACTATATTTTTATATAATAAATACATTTTTTGATTCGTCAATCTAAAGAGCTTGACAGATCCTATGCCTACACTGAAATCAACGTTTTGAGAAAACCGGATCTCAGGTTCACGAATAAACTCTAATTTTATCTTTTACAACTTATTCAAGGATCTAAAGGTTCAAAAGTAGAGATTAATTGTGTTCTTTGGACTCTAAACATAACGAAAATTCCCACTCGGGTGATCAAGGCTTCACTGTTTCCAAAATGACGACTTATTAGTAAAGGATTATAAATTTCAGTCTTGGGCATATTGCACTAAATTTATATAAGTTGTATTACTATTATTTTACTACCACTAAGAAGATCTTTAAATTTGAAGATGTATAAGGGTATTCAGAAATTTTTAAATCATTGATAATGGAATTGATGTGAAATTTTAAATGCTATTAGTGAAATTGAATTTGCACTACCACATAAGTGTTCAGAGGTAATGCTCATTTGGAGGTAGTGCTTAAACGCCCATCTCTTGTAAATTCTTGGCGAATGGAACATTAAAATATGTTGAAGAATGTTCTTTTGCAAAACGCGACTTTGATTAATAAAAAAATATTTAATTTTTTTTTCCCAACGTCGCATATGTTGCGGTCTAATCGAACCTCATTTTCGCAGTGGTTTTAATGGAAACGGTGCCATCACGCATCAGGTGCGCCAGTCCTCTTTGTTAGGCTGACCACAAACCAGCTGGACGCATAGCGAGCGCGGAGTGGACAAGAATCGATTTGGCGCGCTTTTGTGCTCGAATCAAAGCCGTTGATCGCCCGCGCCTGATATGTTAATGGCTTTAATCGTTAATCTCTGCCACTTAATCTCTCTGCCTTGATTTTTTGATAAATGATTAACGATCGCCGCACGCCGTAATCGAAGTATTATTCGGCGCTTTAATTATTAATTACGATGTAGGCGCCCAGCGCTCCAAACCTATTACCACTGGTGGCCGAAGGTGCCCCAAAGGGGTAATGCACCTTCTCTTCTCTAGGAACCACTTTTCCCAGCGAATAACATTAATTACTCCAGGCGATCGGGCCGGGCCGCTTTTTTACCGCGATCGGAAGGTTCTTCAACTTCGGAAATGTTTTGAATGCTTCTATTGAATTTGCCTGGGAAACTAACTGTTTGCTTCCATTCAGCTGCAACCATAAACAGCCAAATATTTTGTAAGTTTTACAAAAAGCGTGGACTATGCCTCACATATGGTTTTTTTTTGCATGCAGAACCGCCACAGAGATAATTACACACGAGCGGCCGGGAGCAGATGTTAATGAAAATTGTGTGATCTATTTTTATATTTCGCATCAATGGAATTTACCTACTACTAATAGTTTTCGATTAAGCATTTCGAATTGAATTTGTTTGTAAAACAGGAAGGAAAAACTTATTATGGATATAATAAGTAACTCCTTATTAAGCTTTAAAAGCTATCATCAAAATAAATCACGTTAAGGGTAACAAGGTTCACCCTGAGAATATATTATTATCATTATTGAATGTTATATCGGGTTGGCACAAAAGTAATGAGACACTTGGTTTACGTTTTATATATTTTATTATTATTATGATACAAGAAGCTGAGTCAATAATGTAATCACCATCAGGATCCAAAACCTTTGGCCAACGATCCAGCAAAGTTTGAATGCCTTTCGCCCAGTCCTCTGGTGGCTGTGACTCGAAAAATTTGTTCAACTCCAACTCTACATCAGAGAAATCATGAAAATGTTTATCCCGCAAATGATTTTTCAGGGCTCTAAACAAATGATAATCTGATGGGGCAATGTCTAGGGAATATGGTGAGTGAGGTAGCGCCTCCTAGCCAAATTTCTCCAGCTGTTGGCGAACGGCAGATGCAACGTGAGGGCGTGCGTTATCATGTAGTACAACTACCTTGGCTCGTCTACATCGTTTTTTTCTTGATAGCAGTAGCTAGTTTGCTGAGCTGAGTTGAATATTTGTCAGCTTTTAACGTTTCATTGTGCAATAGTTCAGAAAAGAGTATGCCTTGCGAACCCCAAAAACAACCAGAACCTTAAAGCTATGCTTTTGACTTCGCTTCGGTTGAGCTGGTGGGATTTCTTCTCGAGGCAGCCAAAAAGCACGACGTGTATCGTTCTCGTAATGAATCCATGATGCATCGCCAGTAACCAGATCAGACAAAAGCTCTTTACGTCGAGGTCGCAGCAAGAGCGATTGACAGATAGCAACGCGAACAGTACGAATGGCATCTGGAAGGATGTGCGGTAACCATCGAGCCAAAACTTTTCGATACCCGAGCTCATGCAGATGGTATTCCTTGGCGTGGTGACTGCAGTTAAGTGCTTCCACTAATTTAACTAATTCACGAGTGGTGGCATCCGGATTCGACTATAATTCGTGGTGCAAATCTTCATCATCCAATGCCCGCGGTCGTCCTGAGTGTGGGTGACTTTCAAGGCTTCTGTCTCCTGATTTAAAACGTTCAAACCATCAAGACACCGTGACATGGTTTGTACTTCCAGCGCCCAATGCAGCATTGATATTATCAGCCGCAGCCCGCGCGCTGTGGCCTAATAAATACTCGTATAGATATAAAGTTTGAATTTGTCGCTCGTCCATTTTTCTTCAAACTGACTAAATCAATCGTGGGAGCGCTTTTATACAGTGTGCGCAATTTCTATAAGCGCAGCCAGTTTTATTCATGTTTAAAGAAAACTACTTTTTATTTTTCAAAACCGATTATATTGCATAAATTCCCCATTGGTAAATATTAATTAAATAATATAAAACATTCATTAAAGTAAGTAATTACTTTATATTAAAAATAAATATAATTAAAAGTCTCTTTTGTCTGCGCAATTTCTATAAACTCACTTTATATTATAGTATTTATTTTAAAAGCTTGATGAAAAGTAAATTTTTCTATATTTTCTAAGTATTGTGTTTTACCTCCTTTATTAGTTATAACTTGAAAAAACCTGTTAGACATCGAATTTATTAACTTTTTAAACAAATGTTCATCAATATCATTCCAGCATTTCAAAATATCGGCTTTCAGTTGGGATAACGAAGAAAATTGTCCACCATTTGTGTAAACTCTTCGTGGAATGATTCCCCAAATGTTATTCATTCGATTTAATTTCGGACTACGTGATGGCCACTCCATTACGGGAATATTTCTTTCACTAAACCATCGTCTTATTTTGGCAGAGGAATGCACAGCGGCGTTATTCTGTTGAAAAATCAAATCTTTTTCCATATTGTCTTCTAAATGTGGAATAAGAGATTCCTCCAGCAGGTCTGTATATATGGCAGAGTTCATTCGGGTGGGAACAAAGCGTAAAGATAACTTTCCTTGATAAGAAAAGGCACCCTATAACATTAAACTACCAACACCAAAATTACTAGTAAGACGAGGTGAATCGGGCTTTCTTAAATCATGCTAATATGTACTCAATCCATCTGGGCTATCTAAATTAAATTGTTTTCCGTAAGAAAAAATAACGTTTTGCCACTTTTCGTCCCAGTTCATGTGGCTTCTAGCAAAATCTAGGCGCGCATATTTATGATGCTGTTGCAGTTGGAGAGATTTGGCCGGTTTCTTATATTTAATATAAGTAATGTCCTTCAAAATTTGTTGAACTCTTCTTCCTTTAATTGGGAGTTGTAATTCCGCTATAATTTGAGCTGCACTTAACTTTTTTTTCATAACTTCTTCTCTTTTGTTCCCAATATTTTGTTCGGAAACTTTGGTGTTCCCTCTTGGATGATCCCATAATCCATTACGATTGCCCTTTTTAATAAAATTTCGCACCACACATTCTGAACGTCCAATTCTCCTTGCAATTTCTCTTATACCAAGCCCAGTTTCAATAAACGCACGGATTCTGACGCGATCGTCGTTTTCAAGGACCTTTCCTCGGGGAATTACAATAAATCTTAAGAAATAACAGCAATTATACAGAATTAAGCTAGAGTTGGAAAATAAATATGAAACTCACATGAATTGTTTCATAAAAAGTTGCAAAATTACTTTGCGTTTAACTAGTAATACTAAAAAAAGAAACTGCGTTTATAGAAACTGCGCACCCTAAAATCAATTGTGAAAGACTGATCTATTGCATTCACAAATTGACTTATATTTGGAATTGTTTAATTGCTTTTATGAATAGTTATAAACTTTAACAATTGTGCCTGTAAAGAAACTTTGTTACTATATTGCTTTATTGCAATGAATTGTGCATTTCACTTGAAAATCAGACGTGCGCTTATAGAAATTGCGCTCACTGTATACCTACAAAACAGAAGTACCTAGAATGTTCTACAACATACTAGAATATGGTCGAAAACAGTTAATTTGAAAAAAGACATGTGTCAAGTTTTCTAGAGTGTCTCATTACTTTTGAGCCAACTCAATATTTCATGATAACGTTATTTTTATAGTGATCTCATAAATGTACGCAGAATCTCTAAAAATTTAAGAAGATCATTTTGCCCTGGGGTGAAATTTTACCCTTTAAGTGTTAATAGCACAATTGAATTAAGAAGGACTCCTTATAAGGTGCCTATTCTAAGAATTAGACTAATTTCTACTAGTGATAATACAAATTATCAAAGCAATATCATTCTACACAGTAAAAAAACAAAAAAGTGTAACATTACATAAAAATTAGCCATGAATTTTATATAAAAATATTGTATTTTTACTAAATTTCCACAAAAAAGGGTTTAATTTTCTTTTCTTTTTTAAATAAAATTCCATAACAATATATAAAATGTTGGATTTAAGTTTCACAGAAATTTTCCTTTAGAAATATGTAAACATACATAATGTAAAGTTAAGGAAGTAGTATTGCACAAATATTAGTCACGATTTTTACATAATAACATTATAATTTGCAGATTTAAAAAAAAAAAACAATGGTAGATTTCTCTTTTGTTTAGGTAAAATTCCATTACAATGTGTAAATTATTGAATTTTACTAAGTCTTGCGGATATATTCCTTTATAATACATACGCTAGGCGATAAAAGGTTATTCAGCAAGACGGCTCCACAACCCACACATACTTTATACTATGCATAGCCTAAAGTTTAGGAAAGATTCAAAAGAGCACCCGAAGTTCTGTCCTGACAACATTGATACATGATCAGATCTCCTTAGCCCAAACATATATCTACGGTTGCCGGTTGCCGATCCCTTCAAGTAATTACAATCCATCCCTCATACATAATAATAAGTATGATCAACGCCTTGACAAGCCAAGCAACGCAAATAAAATTTGTTTGAAAAGGTTAGTCTTACCCCAAAACAATAAAACTTTCGTTTCAAGCTATAAAATCTTAAGCTTGAATTTTCATCCACTGGCTGGCAATAAAAATTCAGCCTCTTTTGGTAACCAGGTGCATTTTTCTTCCGAAAGCGCCCCATACGTTTAAAAATTACAATTTCACAGCTGTGTTCGTTTCGTAAGATTAGAATTTTTCTTCGTAACTCGGAAAAGAGTCGGTAATGATTATAAGGCAGTGTGAATCGGGCCAATAAGATTCAAAAATCTATCTGATCTATTTTAAAGTTTAAGAGAACTTGCTCAAAAGTAAAGCTAAAATAACTCAAAAAACTCAACATAGAAGGTACGAAACTTACCGGGAAGCGCGTGTTCCGGAAAGCTTGAATTCCTAAGTTCGATTTATGCTTCAGCAGAGAATATAATTAAATAAAAAAGGAGAATAAAACATCCTAGAAATTATTTTGTCGGTCAATCCAAATTACGTTTTTCTTTAAGAAATCGAAATCTTATACGCATATGTTTGTTTATTTTGAAATGTTCAATTATCTGCTTTTAAATCAAATTCTTCTATATTGAAAAGCTAAACCTTTGGAATAATTTCACCATACTGTTAAAGAAATCTTATTCAGCATGCGAAGATTTGTTGATCACGGTGAACAGACCAAATACCAACCTATTGCTGACTATCGTCATTTCGGAAAATTCCAAATTTGATATCAACTCATAAGCGGTTTACATCGAGAAATCGTCATTCCAATATTTACTTTATCCATTGGCACCGCACTCGGGGATAATTTCAATCGTGCCCCAAACCTGGTTTCGGTTGTTATTAGTTCGTTCAATTTCATTAGCACCCACTTGGCCAGGCAGACCATTTTCGGGCTGTTAATCATCGTATTACCCCGAAAGTCAGTCACATCGCGGGTACCACGCGGAGTATAGACTGGTATTAATTTCGCCGCAAATCGGCCAAAATTTCCCGTGCGTAAAGACTCAATAGAAACCCAATTCTGTAGAAGAGGCTGAACAAACTTTGCGGAGTCGCAATGTTTGAAGAAGCATTTGCCAATTCAATCGATTCGGAAATATCTGTGAATTGGGAAGAAATTCGGTTTCATTGCGCAAATATTTTGGTTGACCATTTGCCTTATTTAGAACTGCTTTCGGTCATAGTGACACTTTTTGTAAGGTTACTTGCCCTATATGTGGATAACACCTGTTAGTATTTATGGACATAATGAGTCATGTTATGACATAGATTTGGTACCAGACAACCATTATCGTGGAATACATTCGTGAATAATATTGCCTAGCTTAAAAACACAATACCTTCATTGTCAAAACAAATCAAAATATTGTTTGCACTCAACTACAGAAAAATACCACAAACTCTAGGTGCACCTCACATTCTCACAAAGATAACTTTATTACCGGATATCTCGTTACTCAGATTTTTTTTAAATAATATAATATGAAATAACCCTGATGCTAATATGCTATTTAAATATATGCATATAAAAATTCACATTATGCAATTTAAGTTTGGTTTTTCGAAAAACAAATGACAACTACAATAACAACTAAATTGTGTGGGGTATCTTATGAAAGCGTTTGATATGTAGGTACCTGGTGATATTTTTAATTTTGTATAATAGAGCTTTGTATAGCTTGTTGTATAATAGAGCTTTCGACAGGTGGACACCTACTCATTTTATTGGCCTTCATTAAGAAAACTAAAGTTACTAAAACAGAGGCTTTTGATACATAACACGTTGACGTATTAAATATAACAATGGAAACCATTAAAATTCGCTCTTAACATTCTAGTAAAACTTCTTCGTTTTTGACATTTGAGTACCAACGTCTGAACAATTCCTTTCTTTACCCGAGAAAAAAAAATCTAAAAATTAATTCTTTAACTGTTTCATGAGCAAACCAAAATCTAAAAATTAACCCTTTAATTCGTCATGAGCAAACCACGATTTTTCGCATAATGTCGATTGTATTCGCCACAATGATAAAAAGATAGCATTTGTATTATCAATCAACAAAACGATAATAATTTTTATTTCTGAAAAAGGGCAAATAAAGAAATTTAAAAAAATTTACTTTTAGTTTGCGGGCAGAAAAAGTTCTTAAAAACAAAATTAAACAGTTAAAGGGTTAAGAACGCCATAAAAAGGCTGCACGAGGTCTGCACTTTGTATATTTTATTCTGTCGTTTGTGGAACAACGGCCGCATTGTAAAATATATCAAAAATAGTATATTAGTATGTAAGGCCATAGTTCCACGACTTAAAGGCTACCATGGCCGCACCACGACCATAGCACCGGATGAACCAATTTATAAATATACTATATATCTATATAAATTGGTTCCGCCGCCGTGGTGCAGCCGAGGTGCTGACGTTTTCGTTTATACTAAAGTTCGGCCCTCAGATGGCCGTGAACCCCAAATTTTCTGCAGAGATGCTACATTTAACTTGCCTGTGCTGTTAAAGGCATAAAGAAAATATATTTAATAAATTTTATAATTGAGTAATATCATAGTAATAATATTGGCAATGTAATGTTTTCATAATTTTTGGAAACCCTGGTAAATATACTTACATTTAAATGATATTTCACATAAAATCCGCAAGCCCCAAAAATTTCACCATCTCGGATGTTTTTATGATAGTACAATGAGAGAAAATTAGAGTAATATTAAATATAAAGCATTCCTCTATCAAGAATTTTTAAAACATTATTTTTAAGTAAGTAATAGAGGATTATTAAATAAAGGACAGGAAATTTAATGTAAGAATATGATATAATTTTAAAAATATAGCATTACATTCTTGCTCAAGGCAATCTCTAATCCGGAGAGTTATTAAGTTTATTAAGAAATAGAAAAAACTTATCAACAGAAGGATTATTTTGAACCGGAGGAGGATTAAATAAATTTGGAAAAGTATTTATTTGAAATTAATTAATTAATTTATTACGACAAAATTTACTCCCTCGAATAGAAATGCTCAAAATTTATGAAATGAATTAAGAACATTTAGACCTTTACAATATAAATTGCATATCACATTTGCTTGCTTCGGACACATATTTTTCGCCATTATTAGCAGTGCTGGGCTACTAAAATTCTCAATACTTTTTATATAATATAAATTGAAGCAGAAGAAGAACCTATATAGGCCTACAAAGTACAAAAATATATTACAGGAGTGTTTTTACTGGATTCAAATAGAAATGTATTAAAATCAACCCCAATATTTCTCAACAACAGACATTCTTAATTTAATAATTTTCTACTTCTGAAACACAACCCCGGATTCTTATCTAATTTTTGTTATTCGAGGAGTTTCTGAGTTATGAAATTTTTTAAGTACAAATTCTATGATAAAATATGAACATTTTGTGACCAATGGAATGTGGTACGACACAATTTGCTATTTTTTTTTTCTTTTACCTACTTAAAATAATTTTGCTCTAGCTTTTTAACACTCACAGTAAAATCAATGGCAGAAAAGTTTTTTGTACCCGATGAATATTTTCAATTTGGAAAAGTATAAATTCGTATGAAAAGAGAAAAAATTATTTTTAATGCAGATATCTCAATTTTTAAATAAACATTTAGAAAATTTGTAATAAAAAATTGTTTTTTCCAATTTGCACTGTCAACGGAGAACATTAATTATATGCCTTACATTTAAGAATAAGTCCTCTATTTAAATAAAAAAATATATATTAGTTGAATCCGCTTAAGTTCTAGAAGATTTGATGCGAAAGAGAAGTCCGTTGTAATATTAAGCAATCACTTTGATTTTTTTACGAATAACACAGGTCAACGACATTTTTGTTCCTAATCCTATATAAGGTATATTATTTTTATACATTATCCTTCGCTATTTCTAATGATGAAAAAGTTAGGTGTTATGCATCCGCTCCATTCATATAAATTAAATTAAAATTTCTAGAGGAAAATCCTAATACCTAACACTTATAGTAATTTTTTTAAATAATCTTGTTTTATTTTCTGGATGCTAAAAAGAAAGCTTTGGGAATATGATGCTATGAAAAAAGCTGTTGAAGCTGTAAAGAAAAATGAAATGTGTTATAAATAATGCAACCCTAATATCGTCCCCGAGGACGATATTTTGAACCCTTAAATTTATATAAAAAAAAAAAAAAAAAAATTGATTTCGTGGAATTTAGAAGTTTATAAGGTTTTTTTATTTTTATGTAATAACTCAAAGTTCAAACTTTAATTCAAGCTAAACAACATATTTTTTTTAAGTTTTTTTTTTTTTTTTTTTTTGTAAATGCCCAAAAGTAGCTATAATATCACATATTTCACATTTTATAGCTATTTTTCTCAAAAACCCTACATGATGAAAAAGATTGGTTTTCAGATTCATATTTAGCACCGTAAATAACATCAAAAGCATTTGTTAAAACTAATAAAACTTTTAATTACCCAAACTTTGCACATTCGTGTAATGAATTATCATTATATGTTAAATATTTATCCTGCGCAAATTGTATTGGTTGATTTAGTAGATTATAAATAAATTGATTTTTTTATCAAAGTACGACAGCATCAGTTACTTATGATTCCTTAAGATTGAAAGCAGTCTCATGGGCGCAATCAAAATTTGCATTATGTTTCGAAAGCATGCGGAAAGGAAATTTACTGCGAAACTATGATGATTTTGCGATGTGAGCAGATGCAGGGACCTCAGTGTCACTTTGATCATTCTTCAGAAAATTAGCAATTTAAATGCGTGACATGATCGCTTAGAAGACAAATTTCGCGGTGCAGGACGAGCGGGTGGCTGCGCACCCATCGCGAAGGTTAAACAACTCGTGTAAAGTGAAAAGCAAACTCATAAACAAATTTAATCAGCGAGTAAATGAATTAAAACGATTGAAAGGGGCAGAATGCAGGTGAAATCACAGGTAAATCAACAAATCGACAAATAACACAATAAATTAATGCGTTGCTGCGAGAACGGCCGGGTCGGCTCGGTTCGCTCGTTTACTCGCTCGCTCGCCCGCTCGCCGGAAAGGCCGCCGTGGAAATTAGTTATAAAGTGATTATGCACACAAAATCAAGCGATCGCTTAAAATACACACAAAGGAGTCTTATCGGGCCCCATTGGACGCTACACTCTCGGCAAATAAAAGCGACTTTCAGCGCAAACAGACGGCACCGCCGCGCCGAGGTGAATTATTAACATAGCACTCGGCCGCAGGACGCTCGGCCCGGCGCGATTATAAAAGCCTCGGGGGCTCGGTGTTAATTCGTTCTGTTGGGCCTTTGTTTACTTTGATTCCTCACCAGCATTAAACATTCTTTCCACCTTAATTCCAGGTATCACGGTCGTCATCCATCGCCGGTATACGCGACCGGCAGTTTTGTCGTATTTTATTTCGGAATTATCTGTAAATTCATACTGAGACCCCAACCAACGACGAGGTCAAGTGGTCCGGATAAATCGACGCGCTTCTGACTTTACAAGACTCTTTACGTATTTAGGGATTTGGGGTCAAGCTCTCAACGCAATATTGACTCATATAACCCGCTTTATATTGTTTATAAATGTTTTACGACGTAGGTGGTCTTTGACATGCGTTCTAACGAATGTCCATTTCATTGAGACGCTTCTGACACTCTTCGTGCAAAATTCTTGATTCTTTGAAATTAAAATGTGTCTAATGTTTGCCAAAAAAACAAAAAATTTTGAATTTTTAACACAATAGAAGTTTAGAACAATCCCGGGTGAAAAATATAGATATATAGAATTAACAGAATTATTGTTTAGCTTATAACTAATTATTCATGATTTAGTCCGATGTAAGTAGACATATGTGACCACAACCACCAAGCAGAGCCCTCTTCGAAGAAATCAGTATTCTTATTCACATTTCATCTCATCCAATTAATGGATTGAAAAATGCTATAGTTATTTTACATAAAGTAGTTTGCAAAGCAACATCACTCTAAGATTGCGCTCGTTTACTCTGAAAGTGAATTCGGTTTTAAAGAAAGCTGAGTCTATGCAACCAATTAATAAATTGGTAAACAAATACAATGTCTACCTCAGATGATCGTTGTAAGGAGGAAGAGGAATAGGATTGCCACAAGCAAAGAGTATCTATTAACAAGAGGGGACACTCGTGACGTATTTCCTTATCTTTTTTCGACCTTGGTACCGTTACAGGAACGAAATGGGAATTTCTGCTAGAAATAGATAGTAATAAAGAAAGCATAGGTGAGAGAAAGACAAAAATTTGGGGCGAAAAGTGGAACACTCCTGCAGGGTGCACCTCACAAAAATCTTTTACCACAAAACATTTCTATGAAAACATTACACGCTGCCTTTTCCACAGACACACACCAAACACATTATATTATGCTTACCCATCCATTTATCTAAAGCACATTTAATTTAATTTAATTAATTGCTTCCAAAAAAGCACCTTTTTACTCAAAGGCTTTGAAGCTTGTTTGAAGTTTCAAGCTTTGAAGCTTGTTCACATTTCCAAACAAATCAAGACCACCTGGTACTTTTCACAAAGCGAGCGGAGCACATAATACATTTAAAACCAGGGCGCCTTTAAAAACGCTCAATGAAAAAGCGACTTAGTACTACATAGTGCACCAAACCAGGACGCCTTAAAAAAGCGTTCATAAAAAAAGCGTTCATAAAAAAAGCTTCAGTTTATAGCTTACGCTGTAAAAGCTGTCTGTGAGAACTTTTTGGTGACTATTTCTCTCTCTATATTTCTTATAGGTATGTACAGAGGTAGTAGCCCTGAGCTGCTTTATCTAATGGGAAATTTTGCTGGGTGTATTTTCGAGATCTTGCATATGGGTTGGAATTTTGAGAGGGTATTAAAGTGTCCCTTCTTGTTGAAATAAAAATTCTTTGGCTCCAAGGTAATTCTTTAAGAGCGAATCTAACAAATTTTCTTTGCACAGATTCGACACAGTCAAAATGAAATTGATAATAGGGCAACCAAACTTGATTCGCATATTCAAAAATTGATCTAACAAAATAAAAAGAAAGCGTTTTGAAGATAGGCGCAGATAGAGATATAACTTCACTAGACGAAATTTTGAATCTAGAATTTAAAATGTCACTAGAAACTCCTTTATATTGCAAATTAGCAGGGTAATGATTTATTTTTCTTTTAGTGTTAATACATTTGTAAAATGCCCGCGGATTGCTCTAGAATTCAATCAGTATTGGTTTTACGTAATCCAATAGACACCCAAATATTCCTAGAGGCCGACAAGAAGCCGAAAATACGTCAATATACTATTGCTTAAATGTATCAACAACCACAAAACAATTAGTATTAGCAACAACAACATACATAAAAAAAAAATTTATTCGTATTTATATGGAAAAGTCTAATTATAAAATTTATTACATAAATAACCAACTAGCTTTATAAATTAACAACCAAAATACTAATAACAAAAGAAAATATTGAAACAAAAGTAGGTCTTATTATCAGAAGACATGATTATTTTTGTACATTACAAACGAGCAATTGCAGGATATCGAGTTTTTAACGTATCTTTTAAAATTATGATGTAACAAAAGTTAATACTATAGTTTTGTAGTGCGGGATGTGCCCGAATAAATGATTTGTGGTAAGTTGTATAATTTGTCTACCATTAAATGCCACAAATTACCACAAACTATTTATCCTGGAATATATGTATATTAGGGTGCTTTTTTTTTCGCGACTATTTTTTTTTTTTCACCCACCTCGAAATTTTGTGGGAAATACCTAAACAAAAATTCCCTGAAAATTGGAGCCCTTAGTATTAATATTAAGTGGTATAATCTTGGTTAATGGTAGGATTTCTTCAGAATTGAATGCTCTAAAAAAGTGTCCATTGCGGCGTAACCCTAACTCCCACCAACGAGGTAGTACGGGTCACTAACCCAATATTTTCATGAAATTCTCGTTTTTTTGCCCCTATCTTGTAAATAACAAGAGCTACAGAAAAAATGTAAATAACAAACTTGTAGGAAATTAAATTTCCTACATAAAAGTTCTGGAACACCAAATCGCTAACATCGATATTTCTTGAGATATTGGGCTTTGAAGTTCAGGTAGTGTGAAATTTTCATGGATTATTGAGCTGAATTGTAGAAACACTACCCCAACTTCAAAGCCCAATATCTCAAGAAAAATCGATTTTAACGATTTGGTGTTCTAGAACTTTTTGTAGGAAATTTAATAAGTTTGTCCTTTACATTTTTTCTGTAGCTCTTGTTATTTATGAGATAGGGGCAATAAAACGAGAATTTCATGTAAAAATTGGGTTTAGTGACCCGTACTAGCTCGCTGGTGGGAGTTACTGTTACGCCGCAATGGATACTTTTGTAGAGCATTCAATTCTGAAGAAATCCTATCATTCACCAAGATTATACCATAAAATGCCTCTGAGCTGTAGAGTTTTGAAGAAAAATAGTAAAAGTTTACGTGTATTTTATATGGGAAATCTTTATACGCCTTGGTGGAGCACTTAATATTAATACATATTAAGGGCTCCAATTTTCAGGGAATTTTTGTTTAGGTATTTCCCACAAAATTTCGAGGTGGGACTGAAAAAAAACATTTGTCGCGAAAAAAAGCACCCTAATGTATATACACTATACAGTATGTTATATGTTGTATGTCACGTCATAATTTTGAAAGATGCATTTAAAAATCTATATTTGTGATACTAGAATACGGCACCAAACAAACAATGAACGAAGATCATTAAATTGTTTTAATGAAATCAAAACAAAATAACATACAAATGCAACGTGAAATCTCCAGTAAACAATAACATTTCACGATTTGTTTGGCGCCGAATCAAAATTAGTTACTTAGATTAAGATTAGTTTAAAAAAGTTTATTTTATTTTTCGCCTTTCAGTTTCTTTTTTCGTCGGTTTAATTTTTGGTTTTTTTTTTATAAATATATTTCTTATCTATTATCTAAGACTGTAATGCAATACTTAAAATATCAGGAATTAAGTATCACCAAAAACTACTTTTAATTTTATTAATAAGAATTGACAACTAGAAATATTAAAAATATTACGAGCATATTAAATTAGTTAGATATAGAATTACAAAATGTGTAGAATATTTTGTAATAAAAATGAAATAATTCGAAAAATACATACATTTTAATCTCAAATTAATTTTAAACACGTTTAATAAATCGAAAAAAATCTACTTTATATTTTAGCTTTATTCTTCAAAAGTATTAGAAATTAAGTTCAAGATTCGCATTTCAACAGCGAAAAAATTAAAAAATCACTGAATATTGTTAGGGTATATGAACAAATGTTGATTATTTGATATAAATTATTCGAGTACCGGGCGATTTTTAAACTGTTTCAATCTTCTTCTTTAGTGCCTCGGCAGCTTTTCGAATGGAAGAAGTCAATATTTTTTCAAACAGTTCGGGGACACTATAAGATTCTATAGGAATTCATGAAGAAAAACGTACTCTGATTGTTTCAAAAAACCGAAATATTTGAATCGAAAAGTGAAAAGACGTATTCTGTTTGTCAACATAGGTTTTTAGCTGTATGGGGTTATCGACATATGTACATATTGCGGCATAAATACATTTATACGACAGATTATAATTATCCTAAATATTTAAAACTGTTGATGTACTATATGTTATAAATAAATATCAGCTTTAGTAAAGGATTCATTGAAGCCGGTGAATGGACCTCCACACTTATGACACCTCAGTAATTTATATATGTTTAGAACAATTCTTCAACTCAATCTTCAAACAATCAAAGGAGATAAATTATAATCTTAAAAAGCAATGGGAATTGTACGTTTGTTTATACCAGTCGGTTGAAGCCTCTGACAATGGTTTTCCTTTTGGTGTTCAACACATCAGGAACTAGCGAGCGGCGAGGCGCTCCGCTGAACTCCGGGAATATTTGGGTCTGGCGAGGCGAGCGATCAATCAGCGGCTGCCTCCATTGACTGATTAATTTTGTTTTGACTTTTATTGCCAGCGATGCTAAACGATCAGTTGTTGCGCTTTCGCGGGCAACTTTCTTCCTCGTCGCCGCTGCTGCGCCGTCGTCGTTTATCGCCATCAAATCAAACAGACGTCGACGCAGCGTTAATCCGCTTGTTGCCGGAAAGGACAGCGCGCGATTGAGCGGCAATTGCACTTGCTCACATCGCGCATATTTGCGCATTCCACAATCCGCACGGCCACCGCGCCGCTAGCCGGGCCCTAGCTCCGGCTCCAGCTCGGGCTCGGCCGCGGAAAGGTGTTCACATCGACAAAGTAGTTTTTAATTAACCATTTTACTTGGCATGGAGGCCCCGCGCGCGCTGGGGGCACTCAGATCCAACAAAGTACATTATTTCCCGGCAATAAACCTTTGATGTATTGGACAATATGGGCCTGGACATTGTTGCAACAAAGGAAGGCGCGAGCGCTTATTCAGCCTGATTTGTGCGTGCCTCTTTCGGTATTTCAAGTGAAATGGACCCAGACGAATTGTTGGCTTGACTTATTAATTTTTATAATTTTATAGTTTCCACGAAACACGACCAGGGCGATGAATATCTCGCGCCGGCTGGATGGATGGCCAGTGCATTCACATCCGCGGCAGCGAATAATTTATTCCTGGCGGCTTCGCCACGGTGCCACGGCAGAGTCCCGGGATGAATGTGGGTCCCGCGCGGTCTATAAAATGTTCATAAGGTCTGCCGATTAATGTCAGATTACACACGGCGAACACGTGCGCCCTGTGTCAGTCAATCGTCGAAGGGGTCTGATTAGGACATCTTTTTGCGATCAAAAGTTAATCGGTTAAGTTTTTCAATGTGACCCTAGTAAAACAGGCAGACGCTAAAGCTTTTTAGTTGTCTCTTTTTGTTTAAATGGTTTGATAGATTACGATGAAATTTGGAATGTCGATTGATTCTTCCATATTTCTTAGATCATTAAATTTAATAGTAGCTAAAACCTTTTTAAGTTGGTCTGTAAAAAAATGTATTAGTCAGTGAGTATGTAAAAATTAAATATTTAAAACTTAAAAAAATCTTTGCAGTATTGGCTATGTTATTGCAATTAAAAGTCTTAAAATTACGATAAAAAAAATATGTATATATACAAAATATTTATAATTATGTGAAATCATATAATATTCTACCTATCGGCTTTGAAATATGACAACCATTAATTTTATTGTTCTGCGCATGCATTATTATTAATAATTATTCATGTGAATAACTAATAGGTTACCTTTAAAATTCCACACGAAAATAATATACATAATTCCGTTCACATAAAGTTTATCACAACAATCCTACTGATTTTGAAATATATCCCATAATTTATCACGCTAGTGTAAGTAGCACCTCTTCTGATTTAAAGGAAAAAACTAGTCAATTGCGAATTCGCACAGGAATCCGTATAATATTTTCTAGAAATTCTAGAAATCAATAAGACGTAGGGTTTTCGTTATAATTTACCTGTAAACTTAGAGTTAGAGCGTTACATTCTCCGATTTTTTTTTTTAATTTTGGGTCCAGTAGTTTCGAAAATAATAATAAAGATCAGAATATATTTTTAAATATGTTTTTGAAAATTATGTAAAAGTATTTTTGTATTCCACATAACATGCTCTTTTAAATGATATCCAACATGATACATAAAATTCCAAAAAAAAAAAAAAAAAAATTTTGAGTAGGGGGAGTCCGGGAGAGTTTACCCGCCTTCCACTAAAATGCTCATAAATCTTTCTATACTTACAAATCGCTTTTTTCTATAAATTGTATCTTAAGCTGCATTATTTAGCTATATTTTCTCTTAATAAAGTTTGATCAATCATTAATAGTTTATGAGTAATTAACGATTTCTACCTAAGTGACATTCGGCTAATATCTCCCGCCTGGGTGGGAGACTTGACCCCCCAAGTAGGGAGCCTTTACCCGGGTTTGAAAATAGGCAAAATAATCATTACAAATTATATTTCTATAAAGAAATTTAATCATAAAAATATGGCACATAGTATTACGAGGTAAATGAAAACAAGAGGAAGGTACTTTGAGTTGTCTTTGAGATACATAAGTGAGGAATTAAGTAGTATCACATATATTTTTTAGCATAGTTACTTTTACAATAGTGAGTGTTTATAAACTTATTATTAGAAACCCTTTTTAACAAAAACTATATGTTTTATATAAAGCAACAACATTAATTACAAGTTTCACAACCAACAGCAATACCTACTATAAAAATTATTTCAGTCTGTCTACAACAATATCTTAACATTTAACAATATCTCATCAACATGGAGAAAAATCTAAGGTAATTTAGGTACTTTTATAGCAAAAATAATTGTCTGAACCTTTTCTATCTTTTACATAACTAGGTAATAAACATTGTAAGTAGTTAAACCTTAAAAGTTGGTATTACAAATCAGTCTAATGTAGGAAACCTTGTATGTTGTCAGCAAAACAAAAATTACTGTCAAAATTAAGAACAAAAATAAAATTGAAAACAACATAATTAAATCTACATCAAAAAAAAATCATAATCTTTATCAGTCTTCCTTTTTTAAATAAAAAATATTATTGCGGGAGAAACGACGGGAGAGATTACTCTGGGTAAAGTCTCCTCCCGACGCCAGGGTAATGTCTCCCACCCCACACCAAGCTGTCCGTTATTACATTTTTATAAAAAACTATGACACTTAAGTAAAAGCTATATGCCGTAAATGTTACTAGGATAATTACAATTACGATGTATATAAATGACATGCTGGAATCTATTCACAGTAAGAAACAGAAATCAAATATCGAAAATTGAAAAAATTTACTTCCGGGCACGAAAATTTGTTGTCACTTCTCACTTCTAAACCAAACTGCCGATCGCAACCGCGTCGAGTGAGCGAGGTGGGAGACGCCTAAGGAGTCTAAGAAATGTCGTAACGTCGCAATATTTAGTTCCACAAAGATTCTATGAGCAGTGGCTATTGTCTCCCACCTGCTAAACTCTCCCGGACTCCCCCTACCTAATTTGTTCCCTGTGTAGTTCTTATATGAATATGTTAAAGTGTTAAATAGTAGTCTTTATGACGTATGGTTTCTGAAAAAATTGGCTGTGACAGATGGAAAAATGGGCAGAAACGCGAGCGATCTTGAAAGCGTTCCATCTTTTACCCTTTGAAGGTAAGGAAGGAAAATTTACAAATTGAGCATCTCTGCATTGTCCGGGCGCTAGAAGGGAGGGCTCCCATAGCCTCTTCGAAGTCTCTTCGGTAACTTGGTGTTTTATTATGTTGTTTGTTGGGCAGAATCGAATTTTTGAGATTACCAGGCCGAAATCCTGCAGGTTTATTTGTTATAAACAATTTAATTGTTTAAATTGGCTATATAATTGTTTATAGGCTATAATTAATAAACTAAGAAAGATACAGAAATTGTTTCATATAATACTTTTTTTCATCTTATGAAAAAACGAACAGAATATATTTTGATAAACTAAAATTCGTTAATTTGAACCGGAGATATTGCAAATTGAGTGCAAAAATTTTGCAAATATACGTTGATATCTTCCTTCAAAGATGTGGCTTTAAAATTATCGTTGGATTTCATCATGACTGTTTATAACAAAATTACAACAATTTAAAGTTGGAGATTTTACTAAAAAACCACAAAGGTATTTGTTTATAAGCTTGTTAACAATATTTAAGACGAAACTTTTGCATGTAATTTGTGATTCAAGATGCTTTTTAACATGTTTTTATTAATTCGCTTTTTTATCTGTTTGCTTGTTTTTTGGGTACAAATTTTGCAAACACTTAAAACTAACTTCCCAATGAGCTAAAGCAATATTATTAAACATTATATTCATGATTATTCCCATTAATTATGCATGGCGACACATAACACTAATCGACACCAATTTGTACAGAAGAAGTTCTTTATCATTTCTATAGGAGTTCTTCCGTAGATTACGAACAGATGTTTCCTATCAAGTCATATTTTTGAAAAAAAAGTGGTTTGAAAAATACAATAGTTCTAGAGTTAGGATTGTAAATACTAGGCTACCTTTCCTAATTGGTTTTCCGCATTAAGTTCGAAAAGTCTGTATTTTATACAACCTAATAAGGATTAATTCTTGTTTTTATATCGTAAATTGTCGTAAATCTTGGACACGTTATATTATACTAGCAAATAATGTATACTATGCGAGAAATACTGAAATACTGAAATTTTAAAAATAAAATCAAAGCAACAGTGCGCATATAAAACGGATTAAAGACGTAAACAAACGAATTAATCACGCAAAGAAGTTTTTCACAATTTCTACGGGGGAGGAATATCACAACAAATCAATTTTTCAATCTGACAAAGAAAAATGCGCTCATTAAGAAATAAAAATAATCTAATTTATAAAAAATTATCAGAAATTAATCCTTGCGGAAAGGTGTCTGCAAGAACAAGACGCAGCCGCAGAAGCTTAAAAGGACGGCACGAAGGAGTTGGTCAAACTTTGGCCACTTGCAGGCGCGTTCAAAAATAGCCGTGCGCGCCACGCAGAAGCCAAAACCCAAAAACCAATGATTATCGCTGGGAATTGTCGGAAATTGCCGGGAATTATAAATTCGTTAGTGTTAATGGATTCCTGTCAATCATGCGGCTTGATTGATTAAGTAAGTAACATTCGGGGAAATCGAATATGTAGCGCTTCCTGCCATGAGAGACAGAATTTCGAAAATACTCGTATACACATATTGAACGTTATTTCGCCGGGCGACCGCGACGTATGCACACCGGCGTGAATTGAATTTTTGTGAGGAGGTCTTAAAAAGTGAAACCGTCGCGGCGTCATTTAGCAGCTAGCGCGAGTCCCATCGACTCATTAATCTATTCCCGTTGGTCTGGCGGGCTCGTTCGACTATTCTGGGCCTTTAATCATCATCATCCAGGTCGCCCCGAGCCTCCTGTCCTCCTGTCCTCCTGTCCTCGTTATAGGCCCGATGTCAATTGTGAGTTATTTTCGTTATCTATGAGTGACATCTGATGATGAACACATGTTTGTTCGCAACCCAGACGACTTCACTAGTTCGAATTCAACCCGCTCCCGGTCCGACAAAGTGTTTTTCAATTTTCATCTCGGGGATCCTTGATTGTGTCACTAGACCGTCATGTGCTCCCCGTGACGCCCTCCTGCCGCTTTAAATATAATTCGCGAACCGAACCGCGAACGGGTGGCTGCAACATTCCAAAAGGAAAGTGAAATCTTTCGGAATTTGTTTGCCACGGGCATCAACGGGCAAGAGATTCGCAGCTTTTCATCATTATTTAAAAACGTTGCAATCTTATTTGCCAAATGAAAGCGAAAATATTTTATGATTCAGACTACATGATATTCGATTAGGAGATTTAAAAATTACTTTAATAAAATATATGGTTAAATAAGAAAATAATCTAACTTAAATTATGCTTAGTTCTACCCTACACGTTAAAAGAAACAAGAACCTCTTAACGATCCTTTCTAACTTTTATTATTTTATTATTTTATCAAATTATTATAATTCTAATAACATATTTGTTCAACTTATTGAACTTTTCTATATAAGTATTACATTAAGAGATATATAACTCTCCGCCTAAAATAATAACTCAAATTTGCCTTGCGTTTCAACAAAAATTAGCCTTACGTATTATACGAATTGCAGTCAGTAAGTCAGTCATAAAAACTATTTTTCTATATTATTGTAAAGTAAAAGAGTCTTTATGATCATTTGGACTAGGGCCACTTTCAAAATAAACGGCTCATATTTTCCCAAAACCACCAGAAGTACATTTCGAAGTCAACTTTATAAATTTTTAGAGGAAATCTTGTAGGATTTACTGAGGTCCAAAAATGTCTGGCCTGAACTATAAAATCAAGAGTGAATCTCAAACCACTATTATTATTATTTTACACTATAATCTCTTTTTATTTCAATACAGTTTTCACAGCATTTTACTAACATTGCTATACCCTTAAAAAAATAGTCTGGATTTGTATCCTTAAAATACGCCGAAACCAAAGTTAAATTTTTTTCTTCTCAAGTCAAATTTTAATTTTCAGAATAAATAATAGTAGTTTGGGGCCAAGTCGGGGTTGTACGGTGGATAATCAAGTTCAGTGAAACCGCAGCCTTGGAAACACCCGATGTGTGGACCGGCGCGTTGTCGTGCAGCAACAGCACTCCTCGCGACAGTTTTCCTTGACATTTTACTTTAATAGCATCTCGCAATTGATGTAGCAAGGAAGCGTAGGAATTGCCCGTTACTGTATTGCCTTATTTAAAATCAGTACCTTCGGAATCCCAAAAAATTGTAGTCAGAGCCCATTGATTCCTTTTTGATAGAGGATCATGATAAAGAACCATGGTTTCATCACCCATTGAATCCAAAACTTCTGTCTGTCGGCCTCCACTGGGGGATAAAAATTCTTTTGTCTTAACCCGACTAGAATTTTGGTGGGGTACAACTAGGGCCCCTATGAGGCTAGCCACACTGCCTCATGTGGGTCCCATGAGGCTGCCCTATAAGGCGCACGAAGGGCAAATAACGCCTTGCCTCATTCGCGCATCATTATGACTGCCTCATGTGGGCCTCGTGAGGCAAAACCCGACTAGAATTTTGGTGGGGTACAGCTAGGGTCCCTATGAGGCTAGCCATACTGCTTCGTGTGGGTCCCATGAGGCTGCCGTAGGGCAAATAACGCCTTGCCTCATTCAGGCTCTCTTTGTAATACTTAATAATGTAATCCTAACTCCTTATACTTATATACATGTGGAAATACTTCTTTATTAGTATAAATTATTATAATAAACTTAAACTCAGTCCGAGGCGAGTGCGCCCTGATGTTGTCCGTCCTGCGGGTAGAATCCAAAAAGAACGAGTGCCGCAATATGGCGATGAGCTGTCAGCTCGTAGGGGGATTCGTCGAGGGATTCTCAAGAAGATGATACTTCATGCAATAGATTATAAAATACGAAGTTTTTGTAAGGAAAACCCGATAAGACAGCTATTAATAATACTGGGATTTGTGCTTTAATCGAGCCCAGCTGATAATTTGCAAATATAACCCACTAGCAGATAACGTCAAGTATGCCTAGGTGTATATGTGATGTTTGCCTAATCGAACCCCTGTAAAGCAAAAGGTGGGATTGCCTATTTCATTGTAAGGTTTGCCTCATAAGACCCTTGTGAGGTACTCATAAGGTAAACCTCACTTCAGTATCGCTGATTTTATTTTGTGAGGTCCTCATGAGGAATTTACGGGGAAATCCCTCTATCGGCATGCCCCTCACTTGCCACATGAGGACCTCATGAGGAATCTACGGGGAAATCCGTCTATCGGCATACCCCTCACCTGCCACATGAGGCCCACACGCTTCATGAGGCATGCCCCCTAAAAATTCTAGTCGGGAAGGCGTCTATCTTCCAGACTTTCTCTTCTATTTATTTGATATTTTCATCCAAACATTGCTTGATTTCTGACGAGATCTTCCATACTTTTGTCAAACATTTAATCACAGTACGATTCTCAATTTTTTGAATTCTGAATTTTTAATCGACAGTCTCACTTTATTAGGTTATATTTTTATAATGAAGTGAAATGATGTAGCAATTTTTTTTGTTTTTTTGTGAGTAGATGAAGAATAGTAATGGCATTAAAGTTTGGTATCACCGATTAATCTAATGTGGGTAGGCAAAGACATTTTTTTTGGACCTCCACTACGTATAAAGAGAAAAATTGTGAATACTCATTTGTATTATCTACCCTAGGCAAAATTTGTATTAGTGGAAATAAACGCCCACCGGCCACCTCTCTTAATTGAATTGTCATAACGAACAAAGGATAGGTCTTAAGTGAAAGTTAAAATGAGAAAAAAAAAAAATATTAATTTTATGTTTTTTTAGTTAATGGGAAATAAAATCCCTCTACAGGGTACCTAATTAAAAAATTTAAAAATATTCCTCGGCTTTTTTTAACTGTAGGAACGCTAAAGGTGCAAAATCTGCATCAAATCGACATAATCTCTCTTTTTCCTAAAACTAAGAATTTGTGAAAATTTTCAACATTTATTATAAACATTAAAAATAACTATATATGTAAATAAGAAACTGTTTAAATGTTGTACTTTTAAACATACCTCGAATAGACTTATAATGATAAATTTGTTTATTGTATCATCTAAGAATAGTAAGTATTCATACAAATTATAATGTTATAAGAATTATAAGTCATAAAATGTTAAAAACAAGTTCCTACTTAAAATTGTTATTATGTTTTTGGAAATTAAATAATTGGAAACTTTTTAACAAATGTATGCTTCTGTTCTATAATATAATTTACAGAAGAAAATCACGAAAGAGTTGGGGTCGAGTATCTTACATAAAATTATTCCGTTTGCTTCTTTATCGATTCTAAAGGACTGTACTTAAACAGGTTTTTCACTTTGAATTGTTTTACCTTAAAAATTATTGATGCATTTTACATTTACATTTTACAATTTCTGAGACAGACCACTGCAGTCGTAAGCCTCTAAATATCTAAATCGGTACGATCCCAATCCAAAAATAGCTGAGAATAATATACATTTTTTTTAGAAAAAATCGAGGTTTTGAGGTAATGCATGGAATAATTAAAAGCTTATTTGGTTCAGTTGTTTCTAAAGCGCGAAATACCTTCATCACGTTTCTTAAAAGCAATTAATATGAAAATAATCAAGTGCCAAAGAAGTCCAATTAAAGGAATTTTGCTGCAGACAATTTATATAAAATACATACTACAAAAATCCTCAGATTGAAAAGCGGGTCACCAAGGAATTGACCTTGAAGTGCATGGTACTCTTACGTTGTATTTTTCACCAAAATAACAAATAAAAGATAGCAAAGAGCAACCTTGGGTCAAGCAACTCAAGCAAAATCTGCACAATAGACTTGTCCAAAAGTGATTTTCTGTCGAAGCTTTTTTTAGATATTGTTTGTTAATGTTATTCGTAGTATTAAATAATAATTAGTCAACGTCGAAAGGAACTAAATTAAATTGTTATAAGCTACTATTTACAAAATCATCGTTTACTAAAATAAGAACAAATGATGATTTGATAATTGATTAATCCGTTAAGGTTAGTGATCTAATAATTTACGATTTAAAAAATTTATTTTTAAAAGTATCAACAAATGTGGGGTATAGAAACGAAGGTGGATATGCCCATTTTTTTTAAATTCAACGTAGTAAAAGAAGTGTATATAAGAGGTATCTTTAAACACTGATTTTTTCTGATTCTAAATAATGTTAACATTCGATTTTAAATAAACTCGATGTTTTATTTGAATTATCTAAGACACCAATTACGCTGTTTTATTCCCTTCACTGTATCAACTTTTGCAAAAGCCAATATATAGTCACATTCTTCAAATGGTTACAAAATTATCAAAGTAATATATAATATTTTTATAATTTATTTTAAATTAAAGCATTACTCAGCAAACCAAACAATTCGTAAATGAATCGAAGAAGAATCGAAGAAGAATCGTAAATGAATCAACTGCCAGACTATTTGGATTTTCTATAGTGAACCGTTTTATTCGCGAAACTCTCGAGAAAACCTTAATAAATTCTCCTTATTTATCCGCGGAAACTGAATCTTAAGTGAGTTAAATTTTCGTTCTTAAGTAATTCATTTACGACTCATTACATTCGCGTTTCTCGAAACTTCCACGACTTAATAAAGAATCGTTCAAAACGATTTACTGACGAAAGTCCGACAACTGATTCATTTTCGATTCTTTTCCGATGTTATTAATAATGTGAATTCGATGATTATATGAAATGCTGAAAATAAGATATTGCTAAATTAATATTATTTTGTATTTAACTTTTCCACATTGCATTCTTAAACTGAAAATATATTCCACAGATAAAAATACTTAACTCCTCTGGAGCTACTGCGAAATGAGTTCTGTTCCGAATAATTTATCACGAAACATTTTCCATATATTCGTAAAGAGCTCGTAATTACGAACCCTTGTAAAATTGTTTGCTGGCTTGTCAGCTAGTCATTTGATTATAACAAATACGGTATAATTTGATTATATCAATACAAAAATCTCGAAATTTCATGGCTTGGTATCATCCGACTTACGTCGTCCTGACAAGACAAAATTTTCGAGACTTTCATAACAATTCTTTTTTTTTTGTGTACAGCCCTGGACTATTCTGTCTATTTATCATTAAATTTATTTTTTGAGAAATGCACTTACTCCAGTGGAATTGATCCATTTAAGTAATTTATGGTAAAAGGAATTATTTTATTTATAAAGTAAAAATCAAAGGACCCCGCACAAATTGTATGGAAATCGGCCCCCGGTCAAATTCGCTGAAACTTTGCAGAAAGGTAGTTCTCAACCTGCTGATCAAAAGTCTCAATGGGGCCGAAATCATCCTATGATTAGTTGCGGAGATATAGAGGGGTGAAGCGTGAGACATTTGCTGTACACCCAAGTAATAAACAAATTTCGCGATTTTTTTACACGAAAACGATCAACTTTACAAGAAAATTCTATATAACAGAAAATACTTTAAATGAGCCAAAGAACACGCGTGATTTTCAGAATTTTTTCGACTATTTTTGGTTTTTTGGATTTGGCCAATTTTTGAAAAATCCAAAAATAGTCGAAAAATTCTGAAAAAATTCACCGGGGGCCGATTTCCATACAATTTGTGCGGGGTCCTTTGTAAATAAATACTAATATGTATGTCACTACTACTTGATGTCTCTAGATATGTTATTGCAACTTACGACGCTTTTTTTGTCGGAGGCTAGATGTATTTCCAAAATCAGTTTATCGATTTTCTGCAAATTTACTTATACACTAGTATTTAATTGTAGGCTGTCGTAATAGCTTAAACAAATTAAATTATGTGCATGTCTTCAGAGATTAACATTCATCAATTTTATCACCTTGAGGTGTTCGGATAATAAGTCACAAATATTCAACGTCTGACAACAATTACAACTGAAATAGCTGTGAAATGTGTTGATCGAAGTGACCCAGGCCGAAGGCGTCATCACAATAAAAGTTTAATCGAAATGAGAATCTGATAGAGTTATGATCACGATCTTCGCCTGATAGTCCCGATCGCGTGCAAATTGATTACGTCGAAGTTGCGTGGTATCAATTGCGCGCTGCGCTGTCTTATCTCGCGATCGACCTGCCTCCCAGGCGGCAATATTTTCCGCGCAAATTTGCATCATCATAAAATAACACCTTTTTAGCAGACCGAATCCAATTCAGAGGGTGCCTGTATAAATTACAGCGGCTTGTTATATCCCAGATTTATTACTAATTGAAATTAAAACGGACGTTGCTGCGAGGGCCACTGCTGAAAGGCATTGATTCAGTTAGCATTATTCTCTGAATTAAACGGGCACCTTCGCGAGATGATTGCGTTGTGCGACGACCACACCTGAGTGTAATATCGCGGCGATACTGCAAATCAGGCGCGAATTGTGAGTATTGATTGGACTTTTATTAAAGGTCATGAAAAGAAACCGTCTATTGAGCGGAATTTATTGGTGAGAGCTAATTTAGCGCCCGTGCACCTTAGGGCTTGCTTAGGTGTTAAAGTGCAGGAACGACACGGGTAATGACAGCCAACAGAAAGGATGCACAACTTAACAGCGATATTAATTTATTTGAATGCGCGCCATTGGTGCGTGTTGTTCCTCACAATTGAATTAAACCTCAGGTTTTTTGAGAAATAAAAAAAAATGCCCATTCATAAATTTGACAGGAATTATCACTTGTTTGCAGCTCGCGTTATTAATGCGATCTTCAGGCTTGAATGAGTTCACTTTTATTTTATTTATAGCGAGATTGTTTATGTCTTATTCGACAATAAATGTGGAAAACGGTTGTAGATTTAAAACTAAACTAAAAAAAATGTAGATCTATAGATAGATCGATTGCCTTTTTCTTTTAAGGGGCTAGATTTATTATTTGTTTATGCTTTATTACTATGATTTATATTATATTAAGAATTTTTAAAGAAAATTGAAAAAACCCTGTCGGTGCCTACACGCTAAAGATTATTTGGAAGGATATTCCATTTGCGAAGGAAAATGGAAGATATTTTGAACTAATTCTCAACTGGCGTAAGCCGCCGTATGTTTTGGAAATCCCAACATATTAATCTCGAATTCAGTTTATTCCCTTTTAACGAGAGACACTTCTGGAAATGTTACGTTGTTAAGCACCACAGAAGGCAAAAAAGATCTGCAATGGACGTTCGATAGACTGCTAAACAGTTCAATATAAGTGGGTGTAAACTCCACCACACACACTTGAACTAATTTCAACACCGAAATATAATTCACCGCAAGATACGATAAACTATTTATAGTAGACTATTGACATATATTCACTCCTTTAGGTTTTAAACATCATCCACATATAAATGAACCAAGATGTTACCTACGACGGAAGGAAGGTCGTTAATAAACAGATAAAATAGTAACGGCCCTAATATAGAACCTTGAGGCACGTCCATACCGATCTGTGACTACTTGAATGCGACCAAAGAGAAAGTCTGATGATGAAAATTCGAATGATGTACCAAGTTTAGATAGAAGTTTCACGAGATTCACAGAATTAAACGCCTTAGCGTAACTGAAATAGTGATTTCATCTTTATCTGACGCTACATGTATGTCCGAAGTGACTTTAAGAAGAGTTTTTTCGCAGCTGTAATTTGCCCGGAAACTAGATTACCGAGTAGATAGAAAATTGCCTTTATTTATGCATTCCATCACTTGCATATACGCATTTCCAATACATTACTACAAACTGATTGGCCGAAAATCATTCATATCTGATGGTGACGTTTTTTTACCAGGCTAAAAATAGGTAATTAATTCTTAGTAACGTAAAATATAGAAAAAACGTGTATATTTTTCGAGCGTTCAGCATTTTTTATTTTATATTTAAACATACTTCCCTATAATTTTCCACATTTCTGCCCTTAAGGACGCTCTGTTAGCTTTGTAAATTACTGATCGCAACCATTCTCAAATCCCAAATGACAAACATCTCATGTGGTACGAATTTCATGTGAATCTAGGGCTGCCATCACCCAAATGGCCGAAGCCGGGCAAAAACTTTAAAAACCCCGGACTTTTGGGTGACATTTGAGTTTTTCCCCGGACACGCCTAAAAAAATTTTCATCGTTTAAAATAAAAACATCGTACACATTTGCATTTTTTATTGGTTTATACAGCTTGTTTGCGATATAAACTACAGCGTAACAAATAAAATACAGTAGAATCTCGATTATCCTAACCCTCAATTATCCGAAAGCTGACTTAGTTTATCCGAACGCTTAATTATCCGAACGTTAGCGCGAATTTGTCGCTCGCTGCCGCTGTGCATAGGTAGGTATCGAGCGTGTTGAAACGCGTTTTGTTTCATCGAACCTTGTTAGTCCGCTTACGGAGTTTCCGCGCGCAATTTTAAAGTATGTATGTTCCTATTACTTACACCGCGCAGATAAAAACGTTAATGCCGAATTTTTCTTTTTTCATTACATATAATGTAATTTCGTTTGTTAATTAATTTGTGCCACGGCACATATGTACCTCCGCATGCGGAAGCATTTGCCGTTTTTGAGACGGGTCTCGAATGGTTCGATAGACAAGAATGCTGCCCAAGGCAACTTATCCTTCCCAAACGGCTGCAAGACTTAGCCGCTCAAAAACACGTTGCAACCGTTCGTCAATTAAAAATTGACGATTTTATAAAAAAATAATATAAAAAAAGCATTCGATTTTTTTCAGGTGTCTTATATTTCAACGTTAATATGTATGTCAAATTTTAATATACTGTACTCTTTTTATGTAAAAAGGTGTTGTTTTTGTTTGATGTTGTCCCAAAAAACCCACATTTCGGTTATACGAACTAGTCTCGGTCCCAGTTAGTTCGGATAATCGAGGTTTTACTGTACTCAAAATTATACACTCTTCTCTTTCTGAGGTTTATCTTTCAATCAATCGCGATTCCCCTGACACAAAATGTGTCCGGGTTTCACCCGGACACTTTTTGAGTACCCCTTCCGGACGACCTCCGGACGCCCGCTAAACTAGGACAAATCCGGGGAATCCCGGACGGATGGCAGGCCTATGTGAATCTAATGGTATCTTATGTAATTGCGTAACTTTTAATTTGGATTTAAGTTAGTTTATCTATTCGTTTTAAGAAATAATCTTAGATATTCTTTTGTCAACATCTGGACGCTTAAGAATTTAACTTTTACTATCAACTGCACAATTCAATTAAACTAGCCTAAATTGCTAAATTCTGAATTCGGCTACAGAAACCGACTTCTTTAACGCAGCCTCGTTTAAATGCCTTAAAAGTTGTAACGAAGCGCTTACTAAGGTGCTCGATGCATTTTTTCCTTCTTTCGAAGCACTGAAACAGCGCTCGCTTACAACTACATCGAAGTGCATACGTCTGCTAAAATGAAATGAGATATCATCGAACAGTAACCGCATCGAGCTTCCAAGTAAGCGCTTCATCTTCGTTTCGAAGCGCTTTCCTGCTGGGTATGTAGTCTTTTAACATATTTCTAAGTTTGTACATATACTATACATTCCAGAATGTTTCCACATTTTAGCTTTCTCATCTTACCAATAATTTTCTCTACAAAATGTAACAACCGTCAAATTTTTCACTTTATTTGTTCGTCAGCTATTTTACAGACCATTGCCGACCCAATGTCTTTTCGTCCAACCACACTGTTGTTTAGCTCTTGTTTGTTACATCTAAATAGCTGATCAAATATAAATAGCAAAAATTTGTGTAGGTGCATCCATCCGCACAACTAGAGATGCGGACAAAGACTATCAACGATTTTGTTTACTTTTGCGCAAAGATATCTTCGTTGAATTTCGCGCGCAATGATTGATTCGGATGAAACACGCCTGCCCATAAACTCAGTCTTCTGCTCCATCATTCAAGGGTCCAGAACAGGCTCCGGGCGAAATAAATGAGCCAGTCCGAACTCCAGGGAAATGCGGCACGGAGCTCCATCCCATAATATCCTCTGCGAGGGAGGAGGATTTGTTAAATTCTTTACGACTGGGAACGTAATGGGCTGCAAGAGCCTCTACGAATGCATCATCCAATTCGAGCCGAGTTTGATGCAATTAAGGCCATCAAGCTGATTGCATCCCTACAAAGTAATAGTTGTCTTAACACTCCGGCGAATCAATCTCCCGGAATGATTTAACACTCGCAATTTGAAGTGATCTATTGCGCGCCGGCCCCAATCCTCGGCTGCGCATATGCCGGTGGAAGTTGGAAGATAGGCAACCTGCATCCCGCACCCTGCCTCAGATCAGGTCTCTTTTCACCCGAAGACCTGGTCAATGTGCAGTTGCTTGACGCACCAGGTTTTATTATTTCGAAAAAAATAAAACGATTCAAATAAATTGAATTTGAAATTTGCACATGGTTTCGATGATGACTGTGGTTTCTTCTTTCTTCGAAGATGCTTTTTATGTCGTCATTCTGCATGAATAACATTAACTTAAAGTGGAATTTAAAAATAAATGACGCATATGAGACAAGGAGGTTTCATTTTTGACTAAAAGTAGATTTATGTTAGAACCTAGAGGTACAAATCGATGTACTATGTACATATATGTACTTTTTCCCAAAATACCCAATTTTTAATGCATCCAATTTATTGAAAACTGATAATTCATTAGGTAACTCGTACTATAAAATCGAATCATAATTAAATTTAAAATACAATTTTCATTTTTATCTAATCAATTAGAAGAAAAAATAGACAAATGGTCACATTATGTGATAGAAAGATACTAGTGTTCAACATTAAGGGATCATATAAAAGATCTAAAAAACTGGCTTTTTTTAAATCTTTCTAGAATTTTTTTATTGAGCTATGTATGAGCTGTTAAAAAGCAAACGATGCTTTTAACTTTAAGGGGAGGTTCTCATCTAGAACGTCAAAAAGTAGGTAAAGTTCGTGATTTTTTTGAAGGCAAATGACAAGACATAGGGAAATGATATTTGGCATTATCTTTTATTGTGCATTTATCTGTACGAAAAAGTTTTTTTATAAAAAAAAAAACAAAATGGCGCCCGTTATTCAACTTCTCCGGAGGCATGTTTTTCGAAAATTGCCCAGCTGCGTACAATTTAGGGGTCGCAGATTGGTCTGAAATCAAATAATGATGACATTATTATAAACTAGAATAAATTTGTCTCAGAAAGAGTGGACGACTTTCAAAAAAAATTTAAAATTGACGGAATGGCGCGATTTTGAAATTTTAAGGCCGTTTTCGGCCGTTTTTTTTCATAGTTTATCACTTACAAAAAGGAGATAAGGTTACAATTTTCAAAATGTGCTCCACTCTTTCTATGAAGAAAATTGTTTACTTTAATATGCACGAAACTAGAAGTTGATCGGTTGAACCGTTTTTGAGTTATCTTGTACGCAAATTTGAAAAACATGCCTCCGGAAAAGTTGAATAACGGGCGCCATTTTGTTTTTTTTTTTTGAATAAAAAAATTTTTTCGTACAGATAAATGTACAATAAAAGATAATGCCAAATATCATTTCCCTATGTCTTGTCATTTGCCTTCAAAAAAATCACGAACTTTACCTACTTTTTGACGTTCTAGATGAGAACCTCCCCTTAAACTCCCATATCTCCTGAAATAATGATCACACCATGATCCTTCAAACAACATTAACCCATTAATTTTGTGCACTCAAGTTCAATTGTACAGTTCGAATAGAAAACTGGGGCGATTTTCTTCCAAAATCGTATATAAGGGGTTTTTGGGGATGCTCTTTCAAAATCTGGCAAATATGTCCCGGAAAATTCTGAAAAAATTCCCACATATTCTCTGGCTAATTATAAGCACTTTTTTCATCATAAAAAACTTAGTGATATTTTTACGAATAAATTTTACAGGACAAAAAGTGGTTATAATTAGCCAAAGAACACGTATGAATTTTTTCAGAAGTTTTCGGGACATTTTTGAATTTTTCAAAATTGGCGAAATCCTAAAACCTAAAAATAGTCGGCTAATTTTAAGCATTTTCTGTTCTATAGATTTTTTTGTAAAGTTGATCCTTTTCGTGTAAAAAATCCAAAATGTTTTATTACATTTCAGAAAGTTTAGACATTCGGACTGCGATTTCTGGTGGTTATATGAATATTCAATAGCAGCAACGACAAATTAAGAGAAAAAACCAACACTTTTTATAAAAAACCCAAAAATAATAGAGTTTTTGAAGCTTTTATGCAAAACAAATACCAGATTCTGAAAGAGAATCCCCAAAAACCCCTTGTATACGATTTTGGAAGAAAATCGCCCCAGTTTTCTATTCGAATCGTACAATTGAACTTGCATGCACAAAATTCAAAACAAAAATTAAAAACCCAAAAATCCCTTCTTTAAAGTGCTGGTAATCAATATCTATATTTTGTTTAAAATTTTTTACTTAAGTGGCCAACATTTTGAAAATAATAGCAGAATCGTAATGTTTGGTACATTTCTTTTACCTCAACATATCCCTTAATAAAGACTTGTTTATTTACGAATTTATTTAAGTATTCCTGCTACAAATTGTTCTGGAGAATGATCACTTGACACTTCCTACATTAAAACAAATGCAAATTTATTTGTGTGCAACTATGAATGAAGATAGACTAAATCAACTTACATTGTTGTCAATTGGTTCCTCTTAAAAAATACACTTATGCATAACAAACTGGTAAGAATAAAATAAATAGAGCGGTACATGAGGTTGGGCTAAAACGTTGGACATTTTTTGTTTAACAGACACAACAGTCTCTATAAATTGAAATACATAACTCTGTTATATTCTGTGTTATCTATTTAACCATTAGTGATATCGATGCTATCTTGAAAATATCTTTACATATACATATACATGTAAAGTTCCTTTCAGACGATAAAATTGTTACGAAATATCGTACAATTAATAAATAAATTTGTCTTGTCTTATATAAACTAAAATATATATATATATATTTATTAGTAAATCGAATATTGCATAAATTTTTTATGAATTTATTACTTGAGTAATAATTATCATTTTATTGAAAGAATTACTTTTATCTAATCTCTTTTAGTCAAATCATTAAGGGGAGGTTCTCATCTAGAACGTCAAAAAGTAGGTAAAGTTCGTGATTTTTTTGAAGGCAAATGACAAGACATAGGGAAATGATATTTGGCATTATCTTTTATTGTATATTTATCTGTACGAAAAAATTTTTTTATTCAAAAAAAAAAACAAAATGGCGCCCGTTATTCAACTTCTCCGGAGGCATGTTTTTCGAAAATGGCCCAGCTGCGTACAATTTAGGGGTCGCAGATTTGTCTGAAATCAAATAATGATGACATTATTATAAACTAGACTAAATTTGTCTCAGAAAGAGTGGACGACTTTCAAAAAAAATTTAAAATTGACGGAATGGCGCGATTTTGAAATTTTAAGGCCGTTTTCGGCCGTTTTTTTTCATAGTTTATCACTTACAAAAAGGAGATAATGTTACAATTTTCAAAATGTGCTCCACTCTTTCTATGAAGAAAATTGTTTACTTTAATATGCACGAAACTAGAAGTTGATCGGTTGAACCGTTTTTGAGTTATCTTGTACGCAAATTTGAAAAATCTTGAAAAACAAAGTTCCGAGATAATCGTGATTGAACGGCACGGCACAGGCTGAGCGCCCCACTACGATCATGACACTGCCAGAATCAATGGGCTGTAGAATCCGTTCTAGTGCTCGGATCGACTAAATATTTTAAAGCAACATTCTAGACATATTAAACTTTAATAATATGAAATAAAAAAAAAATCGAAAATTTCAAGATTCTAGATGAGAACCTCCCCTTAAATGCGCATAATCTAGATTTACACATTCCGAAGTATATAATATAAAAATGTGTATTCATTCACTTTAAAAAGTTTAAATTCGCCAAATTATTCCCTGAACCTAATGTAATTAAACAGCCAGAATCTACCTGTGTTTTAATATGGGTTTAAATGCAATACTAAAGAATAGTTAAGACAGATCGAGTCGATTGTATCCGTCGTTCTAGTTCCAGTGTTAACTCATTCTTCACATTTGTAAAAGATTCGTCTGGAATTTCTTTTATAGCTTGCGGGCTTTGCCCGGCTTAATGAACTTTCGGTACAAGGAAAATATTAAGTCAATATACATTTTGCACAGGGAAAATATTCTGCAATATTCTAAACGTTTCTACAGCAGAAATTTCATTTCGCAAACAACATTTAAGGGGGTAGTCCAGTGAAAAAAAAAATTTTGTTCGTTTTTTTTCTTTTTGCTTAAATCTACTCTACTACACCTAGAAAATACTCCCTTAAAATATCTAAGCAAAATATTCAATAGTTTTAAAGATACAGAGAGTTTTCGAGAGACGTGTAATCCGAGCGCTTGAAGGTCCCCTGGCGTGTTTCGGAGCAAGGAGGACTCTTGTATTTCTGTTTACTTCGCCCATTTTTTTTAGGTTTATAACGGTTTAGGTCCTTCTGCTTTGTATTTAAGGTTATTTATGTATGGAGGAGGCATCGCGTTATATATGGAGCAGGCATCGCTGACTAAGGTCAAATTAATTTTTTTAGCTTTTTTCCGCATAAAAAACTTTAAACGCGTTTTTCTGAAAACAGCATGTTTTGACTCGGCGGACGTCAGATCTCAGAGTCTTTTGCTCCGATTGATCTAAAAATTTAGCTGTATATTTCTTGATTGTGTATCTATCGTCGGAACTAGAATTATTAAAATCCATTGTTTATTTACAAAGTTATAAACAAATTAAGCACCCGAAAAACACCCGAAAAATTCGAAATGCCGCCATTTTGTTATTTTTTATTGAAAATTAATAATTCTAGTTCCGACGATAGCCAATGTTCTACAGATTAAAACCTCGTTCGAATTTTTTGTTTCAAATGAACCGTTGCAGAGATTCGACGTCCGCCAACAAAAAAATTTTTTTTTTGGAGCGGCCATTTTGTCGGGATGACTCATCGAAAACAAAAAAAAAAAATTTTTTTGTGTATTTTAATAGTTGTACTATCATATGTCAAAAAGTTTTTTAATAAAAATTGACTTCTAATATGAAAAAAAAATCGTTGAAAAAACAGTCGTTTTCACTGGACTACCCCCTTAATGCAACTTCTTTGCTCAATAAAATCACACATTGTAAAAATCAAAAAATTCAATTTTAGTTGCAGTTTAGTCAGAAAACACAACGAAACTAACTAAACAAATGACGTACTGGTGTGAAAGTTTAAACATATATGAGTGACAGTGCTGCCAACCTAAAAACAAGAAGATTTGCCTGAATCGTTGTACCCGCGCAATTTAAATTCAAAATTGGCTTTACTTTTTGATCACAGTAGTATGAGTCGTTCGTTTTAAAACTTGTCCACTTTGAATGTTGAGAATTTTTCATTTTAGAATGCGGGATGAATTTTTAATTTGCGACATTATAGTGACAAAGAGAATTGCATTTACGAGATTTTCATATTATTAAGATTTTGAAAATTATATTTTAGCTTACCCAACCCAATCGTACCCAACCCTTTAATATTTAACTGGAGAGGTTATTAAATATGATGTATTAAAAAAGTGAATGTATACAGAAAAAGGACTCATATATTCTAAAGATTTAAATTGTCAAGGCTTCGTCGACATGCTCAGACTTTGCCCGCTATACTATACATTTGAAAAATCCGCTAAATTTTGTTGTAGTTTTCCACCTGCTTACAAGGTAAGAAACGTTTATGTGAAAAGAAAATAATGATCCATTAATGTAGAATGAACGTGCATGAACCTCGTTTTATAGTTACGAGTATCTACATATATGTAAATTTAACACGTAGGCTAAACCGCCAATTATAGGTCTTTGTATAGAAAGTTAGGACATACCAATAAAAGGCATCACCTGAGGAAATCAGTCAATAGCAAACGCGATTATTATTGTCCGGCTAATAACGTGCGATGGCCAAATATTTGCTAAGATACTCGTTTCCCGGATGCCCCAGTGAAATCAACCTCGCTACAGACCCCGCTGATTGTGGAGCTCGCTCTTGTCGAATTGCGATCCTCAAATGAATTTTTAATTCTGTTTGTCCACCAGCTCGATTCAGCAGAAATTCGATGCCGTGGGAACTGCTCGCGGAAGAGCCGCGAACAGGTGTCTTCCCCACCTGGAGCCCGGGGGATAACACAAAAAGTCTCTGTTTTGAGCAGCGGAGGCCCCAACAAATGGGTGTGACGACCCAGTTAGTGTGGGACTGGGGCACGCGCAGTGTCGGCCCGCCGCGCCAGGGCCCCCGTGAGAAGAGCCCGACACTGCCGACACGAAAGCGGGCCCCAGCGCAGCGCCCGAGACGACGGCGGCGCGGCGATGGCAAAGCAAATAACTCACTTGATACCCCCAGCGCCCAGGCCGTAATGTGTTTCCAATAAACTCGAACGGGGGAGCAATTGGCGTTGATTAATGATTGGGGAGATGAATTGCTGCTAATCTTTTTCGTAATTTCACCGTATTGCGAGCGGAAACTAATCGCATCGGAGGAATTTTAATTTCTCCCAATGATCGTCTAATGAATTTCCAGCGGAACTGCTTTTGGGCGGCAATGGCGAAGGTTAAAGCCTTTTTTGCCGATTCGCCGATAAGAAGGGTAACTCCCAAGCTCCACGTTTATTCATTACCCGCTCGCAGCTCGCACCATTAATTACATCCTTGTCCTCGTCCTCGCCGGCGAGTTTGCTAAGCACTTGCCACTTCACCAGCTTTTCTGGTGCCCAGGATTAAGAGGGCACTCGGCGCTTTATAGTAGCAATTTAAAAATGGAAGAGCTACAAACAGACACACACACACACACACACATAAACCGATGCGGGTGGATTGGCGTAGTAATATACATTGGCAACTCTATATACAAAGGGTAGTCGGTACACCCCTGTCAGTATTTACGGAGGTGATGCCTCATCTCAAGACTGATAAAATATTAAATATGAGAAAGATAGACCCCCATCTTGCTTAGTTTTGCAGATACAGGGTGATGAATGGTTTTTTCATATACGGTGAAACCTATCAAGTTGATCACGCTTGTAACCAGACTACCTTGCAAATACAAAATACATTCAAACTATAGCGATTTCCACAGAAGGTTCCTAATCCAAGGAAGGAGTTGGCGTTGGAACTGTCTCCGATTTGTTGAGTGTCAGTAAATCATATCGTCTTGCTGATCAAGCCAGCGCTTTTCAGGCAGAGGTCCTGGCGATCAAGCGGTCCTGCGTAGCTCTAAAAAAAAGTACAAATTCCGCTGTTGTTTCATCGAAGACGATGGGTCAATCTTAGAACCTGTGTAACGTGTAAATGGACCTGGCTCTTTTACAACAGCTTTAGGAGCAGCTTAAAAGTATCCGTGTGGATATTGCCAAAGTAGTGGCTGTACACACTGGCCATTGGCCAATAGTGGACACGCAGCCAAACTGGGAATACCGTTTCGCAAAGCGCTAGGCAGTTATTTTACTAACGACATCAGGTAGATCTCTAAATCGAGGGTAGGTTCATTTTCTGAACTCCACTGGGTGGCTCTAACCTATTTTTCGTATAAGAAAAGACCAACCAACAACCAAGTCTTGATAAATGATATCAAAGCGCTACTTGGACGAGTTGGATCCGAGTCGCCACTAAAACCAACCAACCAACATTCAAACGTATGTTGATTTGTGTGAGAGGGAGACAGAACACCTCGAGCGTTCAGACTTTCGTTAATCCATTGCGTTCAGAACTACTTACGTATGTTATAAACTTGCCTAACTCGTCGCTTTTTTCCAATTTCCTGCATCACATATTGTATAACCTGTAAATCTTGGACACACAAATTTTTATCATCTGTTTCTTAACTTCTTCTGATCTTGCAGATCTGATCTTATAGATGGCGTTCAGAATTACTTATCAATTTAATTCTATTGTATTTATGTCACCTAAAGTTTATGTTTAAAGATTAATGTAATTTATTACATTGCCTAAACAACGCATGAAATTTATTTGACCAACCAAACTTAATGTCAGACATTTTAAGTGTGTAATTTTTAAGAAAAACTAATTGTAACTTTTGATGTCCGTGTCAATTTTCAGTTCTTAACAGGACAAAAAATTAAAAAACTCGTTTCATGTTTCACAAAAGAGTTTATTCAATAAAATAATCTCCATCACAATCAATGACCTTCTGCCAACGATCTGGCAGACTCTTAATCCTATCAGCGTAGAAGCTCGGTGACAGTGAGTTAAAATATTCATTTAAGAAATCACTTATCTCATCCTGATTATTAAACATTTTACTCTGAAGAACATGGAAACTGTAAAAATCGGCCAGGGTGCGGTAAAATATCCCAGCCCAGTTCCAATAGTTTTTGTCTTGTTATAATTTCAACATGTGGCCTTGCATTATCGTGCAGAAAACGGACTTTACGATTTTAAAGGCGTACTACGGGTAACCTGGCAGCAAGTTTTTGTAATTGATTGTAGTAAAATGCAAGGATCCACTGCCTTTTATATACCTTACTATGTTTCCTAGAAAAATATAAACAACGGCAAAAACTTTTACGATCTACCCAATATTTAATTGAAAATTTGCACTTATATTTAAAGCCAAACAAGCTTATTATGTTTTATGACTTTATTTATATTAAAGATGCTTATTTGATTTTTTGGTTAATTTTTAACACATTTGGCCAATTATTATTCTTATTTAAGCTCAAAGATGGGTCTCCTTATTAGTCCTGTAAAAATTGACCAAAAGGTTTTCAACACAAGTTCCCAAATAACAAGAAGCTGATAAGAAAAACAAATTGCTATCAGTATTCTTTGAGATTATAAGTAAGGGACGGCGAAAATTCTTCTTAGGATTAAATTTTTGGAAGATTTCATACAACCAGATAGACATTCTATAAATCTAGGCATTATTATTATAAATAGTAGATCTCACAAAGTTTCGGCTGAACTATGTAATATTAATATTTATTTAAGCCATTCTGTAGTGGAACAATAATCCTGCGAATTTTAAAAATTGGAGTTTTAACAAATGGTTTCAATTACAACAGCCGCTTTCCTACTTTTTGGCAAAAATGGGTAAATTTATTGTACGTTCCCTATTAACCTTAGTTTTAAAAGTTTATTGGCGATCAGAGGGTATTATTTTTTGCTTAATACCTCCTGACAAGGTCAAAAAATATACACTATATTATATTAATCCATGAACGCGCAAAAAACTTTTTGAGGAAGGAGTAGAATGGGCTGTGGCTGTTGTATAGCAGATCCATCGGCACAAAATCCACTGTGTTATAAAAAAAACGCATCAAAATCGGACTATGAATGAACTCGCAAAAAAATTGTTTTAAATGAAGAATGGATATTTCCTATTAGTAAAATAATTTTTTTTTTCTTTAAAACTCATATTTACTAAATAATTATATGGTAATATATATTCCAAATTTCAACTCAGTCGGTTCCAATTCCAGTCATTTTCGATTTTGAGGTTTTCTGCGAATTAACGAAAAACAGACAGACAAACTTCCATTATTGGGTCTCATTATTGTTGGAACCCTATAAATGATTGAATTTATAAGATGTTTAAATTATGTTGATGATGTAGTGATGTAATCCGACTTTCCTCTCTTTATTGCGCCTGGAAAGTCACATTTATTGGTATTTAAATATCAATGACTAAACAATTTATTTAAGCTTAAGCACTACCACTAGCTGAGCAGTACACTGCGCAACTTAGGGGCAGTGCAAATCAATACCACTATACTGACTTAGTAATAGTGTAAATCAATTCCACTACCACTGAATTATTGACAGTGCAAATTGAATTTCATTACCATTGGTTGACGCTGAAATACTGAAATAAGTGATAGGTAGAAATGATAAATAAGTAATAATAAAACTGCAATTTGCATTAAAACTTATCGTTCAGTGAGTCACTATCACTGAGTCAGTGGAATTGAATTTTCACTATTGCTAATTGTTCAATGATGAAAATTGAATTACTACTATGTAGCACTGGTGCGGCAATAAGTGGTAATAGTATTGAAATAATAGTGTACTACATAGAAATTTGGTGGAACATCGCCAAGTCTGGGTTATAATAATATTACAAGAGAATAGAAGATGAATAAGAAGATTAATGCGAATTTTCTAGAGACCTATGAATTCTGCTCAAAATTGCAGAGATGCAATTCAGAATATTTTATGCCGATCAAATATATTGCATGGTATTAAAAGGAGCAAGTGGAATCGTCGCCCATAATGTCATAATTTCCCATGATTTTTAATTTGCCCCGTTTTGAGACGATGTTTCTGATTTCTGCTATTGTTTCTTCTACCTGTGAAACTGTCGGCGCAGCTGTGTTGGACCCCACGATGGGGAAGTGGGACACCGCGGCGCAGTGGCAAATGTCGTAAAAGTGCGGCCCTAGAACGCGCGTGTTTATTGTCCATTGCAGGCTCAGTGCGCAGGACAGGGCGACATTGTCGGCGTCATGCTTTAATTTTAACTAACCGTCGAGCTGCGACCGCGCGGAGACAGCACCCATCGCACCACGCTGGACTGAATTTCACGATTGCTCGCTCCGAAGGGTGTGTGTGCCAGGGTGCTCTGTGCTGCGCATTCTACGTAATCGTCAAAGTGTTTTACACCGGCATTAAATCGGCCAGAGGCGAGCTGTGGATGTCTCACATCTGCTGAACGCTGTTTTGATCAAAAGATGCCGAATTTTAATGCTCGCCAGTTTATGACTTTTCTACGAAGACACCGCATTTATATCGCGAGTGATTTAATTTGCGCTCTAAATCAAAACTGACTCCGGAATTGCATGCAGGATTCTCGCACGATCGTTTTCTCTCCCCCAACCCCCGATGTGAACCATAAGGGAACATAAAAGAAACTAATTAATTTCCGCTTCGGCAGGAAAACGCCCGGTCATAATTCGAAAATATCCCGTCTCTCTTTCAAGTGCCTTCCGAGAGCTGACAACAACTTGAGAATTAAATTGCTAACAAATGTTTGATCTACCTCGTGTCCAACTGGAAATGCGTCTTATTGGGGGGACTTTATGACCAGCTAACCATATCTACGTTTTCAAAATTGTCCCAAAAGTTTAACGCAACGGAAGTCCATGTATATGTATGTATATGTTAGCCAGCTTAAAGATAAACAATCGAATCTATGTTTTCTGTAAAAATTTTGATACGCCAAACAGTTTAAGTTTACTAGTGGAAAACATCACAAATAAAAGTAAAGTTTTAAACATATACAGCGACTCAAATAATCAGACAAAGGAAGAGATAAAGTAAAAAATATGCGGATATAGTGAAATAACAGCACAATATTAGTGATATGTAGCTTTTTTTAATTATAATTTCCTACGTTTTTAAAGAACATTCGGAAAATTAAATATTTTCAATACATATAAGAAAAAACCATACAACATAAGAAATAATTCAATTTTTCAAGTCAAAAAAATAATAGTACAAAGATGAAAGATGTAAGAAATAATGAATTTTTAATATTTTATATATTAAGTTGCAAATCCCATTGATTATTGAACCAAACCCAGCCCCTAATTGATTAGGCATCAATATAACTAAATTTGGACAAACTGCAGGTTCAATATTGTAATTGTTTACTTATATTTTAATTCTTTCAACTGGTTTACATACGAAAGATTAAAATTAAAACCATTCAAAAGTTGAAACAACTATCCTACCGTTTTCCAAAATTCGTCGTTTTTCAACAAATATTCTTTCTGCAATTTCAGTCAAATTACTTTATTCTTTAGAGGCTTATAAATGGCTTCTTTCTTGCAACTCTTCTATTGTAATGGATTCTTCTTAACACATTTCTCCATAATTCGTCTTTCATCACGATCATGTAATATTTTGTTTGTTTGTTTGAATGAAAATATGTTTTTTTTCATATGTTTACTATGGGAAATTCTAATTTTTCGAATGTATCTTAAAATCGTAGATATAATGGTACAAAAACACGATATCACTAATGTTGTTTAATTATTTCATCATATCTGCATATTTTTTACTTTATTACTACCTTTGCTCGACTATTATTATATTCTCCACATTACAAACATTTCATTATTTTTTTTCATTGTAACTATACATAGATGTTTAAGATTTTTAACTAGGATGGGCTAGGCCTCCTATACAACCATCGTCAATCTCTATACCCATAATGGTATGAATTATGTAGCCATTAAAATTGAATAGGCGTATACTAATAAATACGGTAGATAATTATAAAAATTCAGTTTTTAAAAAAATTATTATTTATACAGGGTGTCAAAAACCACCCGCCCACCCTTTCTTAATCGCCCAACAAAATTTTTTTTTCGCCAAGGCCATTGCTCCATTTAAGTAAATTGGATACGCTCTATCGATTGGCGCCATTCTCAGTTTCAGGAAGTATCTTTTTTTTTAAATTGAATGGGTACATTTTGACTTCGAATTCGGATTCCACTATGAAAAATAGACAACTTTTATTCGAAATATTTTCAAAAAAATAACGTTTTCGCCCTCTAAATGACTTTTGAAGTTGTTCATATATAATAAAAATTTAAGCTTTTACTTAAAAATTTACTGGTAGCATTTACTAGTGTTCGAAGCAAATACTGATATTTTCACTAAATACTTGAATTTGAGTTAATAAATAGTGGCTTTTACTTATGACATCAAGCATTTACTAGCAATTATTTCAAATTGCATTGGGGCAACCTTAAATTCAGTTGTGCGTGATTTGTGAGGAGTGATGACTGAATTTATGAATTGAGCCGGTGTTTTTGAAAGTGGTGTTAGTCGACTTTTTGAAAATATCGAATGACGACTGTCTTCACGTTAAGATTTAACTGAAAGAGTTGTTAAAATGAATTGAAAAACGTGAATTTATATCACTTTAAAAAAGAGTGGCTCAATTGTACGGAGGCAAAAGTATATATAACAATTTGAAGGATTATTTTAGCTTATATACTATAGGTTCCGTGATGAAAGTGTGAACTAGATTTCTGAACATTTCTTGAACTAGTTTTTCATTGATCTTAGGCTTACTTCAAGACTCAAAAAGCTGATAACAAATTTCTTACATTGCTCTACAATTTAGAAGACCAAAACATGTATTATGTATTACTCGTATGTAGCACCCTGTATACACGTCAATCCAAGACTTTATTTCGATGTGTTTATCATATATACTCGTCGTGCAAAATAAAAAATTACAATTTACAATAACAACTTCAAATTTTAGTAAGAAGTAATAAAAACATAATCTTCGTTTTGCTTTAAATTTTTCGTAAAAATTATATTAAAATAGGAGAATTTTCCCTATGTTCGACGTGCATCGATATGCCGATTGATGACGATTCATTGCTTGATTTTAATTACGGACCTCGTGAAGAATTTTGAAAAATAAATTCCGCAGTTTACTGGTTAATTCAGTCTTTGCTTAAATGTTTAGCATTAACCGAATAGCAATTACTTATTTCTTTAGATATTACTTATTTTTTCAGCAAATACTGACTAGTAAAGATAAAAGGTTGTTCACATAATTTCTAGCATTTACTGGTACAGAGTGCTTATATTTTGAACAAGTGATTTTGCTGAAACCAGTTACTTTTAGTAAATGCTTGATTTTTATTCACTTGGCTCAAAAGTAGTACAAAAATACTCTCTAAGCCTTATTGTTCAAGATCTGAATATATAGTAGACTGACTATCTTCGATTATTAGAACGAAATGTTAGTAACTTGACAGAGGGTGGAATTTTACAATTAGTGGAATTTAAACATATCTAATTGGGTAATATCAGTAAGGGAGTGTGAAAATTGCAATTAGTTGGGAGAGTAGGGTCTGCAGGCTCAGGAGTAAAGTAAAGTCATACAGAAGAACACTACTCAGGCGCCGGAATGTTTGGAGTAATAAATTGAACCCATTAAGGACCAAAAGAACATATTTTTTCGTTGATCTTTGAACTCCAAACTCATTAAGAATAATGGAGTTACTATAATTAAAAACCATGTACTTTATTATTTTTGGGTGTAGGGGAGAGTTGCCCAATTTGGGCCGGCTCCTATTTCGGGCCACCCATTTTTTTCAATTTTACCGAGTTTTTGAAAATTATTTAATGTCAAAATTTGATTGAAAATGAATGTAGAACAAAATAATGAAAGAATTACTAATTTTAATAAAAAATTAATAATGTTACAACAATCTCGTAAAATGGTATCTGCCGACTTAAAAATCTGACATTTTTGCTCGTCGATAATAACAAATTGATACATCTAATGAATCTAAAATTTGTTCTGATGCGAAGTGTATAATATGTTTATATAGTATATAACGTATTTGCAATTTAAAAACTATAACAATACTAATTAATTTAAACAATCTGGAAAAATGTCATTTCCCCTAATTTGGGCCACTGTGCAATTCGAAAGGGCGCCTAATACGGGTCACTCACGCGATGTAAACAAAGCAACACTATATGAAGGAAAAATGTTTTTTTAATTAAAACGGTAAGTGTACATGAGATATTTAGCAAATTTAGTATATTAAGCCTATTGTTATTATTTTAGATTATAAAATGTTACATGTCATTGAGTAAATACTTAATTTATGATGATTAACTCTTTATTGAGAATTTAAATTTCAAATATATTTCTGATCAACGAATTAATTAACGTCAATTCATTGTTTCATTAAATATAATAAGTAACGGTGTTTTAAACAATATGTCGAACCATTTTCGCGTTTTTCAGATATTTTACGTGCTATTCAATAGGTAGCCCACATTAGGCGACTCGTCACCTAAATTGGGCCACTTGCACGTTTTTTTCAAACGTTATTTTTTATTATAAAAGAAAGTCAAACTTGCCTTAAACTTTCCACAAAGGTAAATTATCATCCAAATTTTAATATTGCGCTATTAATTATGTAAACGAAACGTTTACAATAATTTTAAATGCATTTAACCTTAGGTGGCCCATGACTGGCGACTCTCCCCTACTCTATCGATTTCTGGAGTCCACATTACATTTTTATGACTCTGAGCATATACATATACGATAATAGTGTATCTAACCTAAAATTTTACTTTGACTATGAATAGCTAAAAAGTAGCATAAAAACAAGATTTTCGCAAAATAATATAAGAATAATCTGAATTTTCCAATTTTTTATTATTTTTGCCATTTTGGGGAGGTTAAAGTGGTTTAAGGTCTGAAACAAAAATATTTCCTTAAACTCTGAAACTTCCGATCACCGTTGATTATAGTTTAAATTTAACTCTGATACTCTTTTGACTCGTAAAAAAATAGTGAACAAAAAAATTCTCATTTGTTGACACTTTTCTACTTAAAATCCGCCATATTTTTCTTCAGAGCCACAAAAATGCAATTTGGACTCCGAAAATCTATAGAGACGAAAATGATGAAGTTATATAGAACGCAATTCCCAAAAATATTTATTAGGAAATCTGCGGTTGGCCTGTGAAACTATCTTAAAAGTCTTCCGCGTCAAGCGTGAGTTAGAAGTACTAAGCCACTGGTGTTCCTAACTAACCGAATAATAATACACTAATAAATTTTCTTTAAAATTTACATCACTGTACATATTTGTATTACAATGACATTCTTTACTTAATCTTTTCATTACTATCAATTTGCCCAATAATTTTTTGGAAGGATGCATTCAAAATTTCCTAGAAAAATATCGGGAGCAGTGTTAATTTCAAAAATCTCTTAAAATATACATATTCGTCCTTCGATTATTAAAACTTTTAAATTTTAATACATATATTCAAGTCAGAATTACATAATTTCAACAGTGAATTCCAAATCAATGACCCCAAAGTTAAATACTTTTTTAGTGCACTAAATTAATTTTCTTCGGTGATTAAAGACGCTGTTTTCAATCTTTACTTCATTCTACAAATGTAGAAAAACAAATGTTTGTGGAAAAACTTTTTTTTCACCCTTTTTTTAATTTGTTTGCTAAACTAATTCTTTCCGGAAAATTATTCTTAATATGTATATTTGAGTTCTTGAAGTTATTATTGTCCTCATTTTTAAAAATGAACTCAAAAACGGGATTTTTCATAATTTCTTTCGATTGACTAATTTTAGAAGGAAGCAATTTGAAGAACGTTCAGTAAATGGGATAATAATGATTTAAGAAAACACTTATTCTAATATGTAATCATTGAACGAAACAAGCATTAGAGAGGTTTTTTAAATTCTGTAAGATATGGTTTTTAATTTGGAACCCCAATTACAAGCTTCAAACATACAAAACCATTTACTACCCATTTCCTCTTCTGTAAATAAAAATAATCATACACGTAGGAATTAGTTTTATGTCATAGACATTTGTTTTTGAAAAATACCAATAGGAAAACTGCTCGTAATTTAGAAATTCTCTAATTACTCAGGCGTTGTCCAAAATTAGGAATACGCTCAAAATCATGCCTCAGTACGAAAATACTATAAGCATAGAACACGAATCATATTATGAAAATTTCGAACTTAAATAATAATAATTGTTATCGAATGAACGAAATATAAAATTTCATATAGTCTTTTTTATAACCTCAATTATTAATACAAATAAGACACGAAAACAAATATTGTCGTTACTTATGATAGATATTAAGTTTTCGAACCTAGTTGTGAAATCCGAAATGCATCCAACTCAGCTTCAAAAAAACTATTCAAAAATGAAGAGACAAACAAATTAAAATTACTGCAGCTTATTATAATAAAATAAATTTTATTTTAGAGTATAGTATAATAAAATAAAGTTTACTTTTATTCTGCTTATTTTTTTAATTAAGAAAATTTTAAAAATTGCCCTTTGAACCCTTCCTTTTCACCTCTCTCTAGCAATTCCAAGATAAAAATTCATAGCTCTATAGCTCTTGTAAAAAGGAGTGATGAACTCCAAAGCGAGCTGTTGTTGTCGGGATTCGAGTGGTATGTGTAAATAAACCCAGCGCGAATAAATGGGGTTGATTAATGATTAACGAGATGAATTAGATGAATTGCTACTCATTCGTCTCAGTTAGAGCGCCCCAAGTGTCGAAAAAGACTAATCACGTTCGGAGAATTTTAATTTCTTTGCGAATGCTCGTCGCTATCCGATGGATACGTCTATTGGAATTGGAATTGTTTTCTCATAATTAATCTCCTTGCAGCAAAGGACCGGAATGTTTTGTTCATCGTATTGTAATAGATTAAAATCCTTCCTTTATATTTATATACATACGTACACACTTTAACAAAATAAAAATGTTTGCCATTATTAAAAATTATGCACCTTTAGAAAAAAGTACTAAAACAGCTTGCGAAGAATTATATTAATTAATTATTAAAGTTATTTTCTCCCAAAATCGTACTAACAGTCCTAATTTACCCCATAATAATATATTCTTAAGTAATTAAATAAATAAATAAACTATCTTAGAAACGTTTATATAATGCTTTATCTCAGAAAATTTTTTTTAAAACATTATGTAGCACATTCATTTGGATTGGAGCATCTCCCCTAGGTTATTATTAGGTTAATGGGAAATTGGGAATCAAATCATCGCGAATTAGGAAACCACGCCCTTTAATGAAATTGAGGCGTGTCCAGTGATTATGGCAAAATGAAGAAATTCAATGGGAAAACATAATTAAATTCGGCTCTTCAAAACGAGGAAGGATAACTAATAAAGGAGGAAGGTCTTGTATTAGGGGTCTATGGTGTAAAAATGGCTTTGCTTCTTAAAAATTCTTTACAATTTTTCCCAAATTTTAAGATATGTATTAACTGTTTTATATTTACCTGAAAAGCATGTTAAAACAATATATGTATCTCGTAGTGTTGTTTTAAAATAAAATCGGTAACTTTTTTCAGAAGTATTTAACAAGATTTTTCAAAATGTAGGGATCAGAAACAACTTTAAATATTAAGTCCTCATTTAAAAAATTTCTTCAATGTGAAAATAAAATAGTTAACGATCATTCCACCTAAAATCGCCCAGAGTTTTGACTCGGTTTTCATCGATTTTGTTGAAACTTTTCGTGCTATTTGGTAGAATGTTATGGAGATTTTTTTTAAATGTTTGTACATGGGCATTTTAGTTGTAGAGATATTTCTAATCGTTTTTTTTTTTTAGAAAGTTTGTAAAGAAGACCAAGTTATATTTTTCATATCACATAAATCAAGCCATTTCCTTTAACCGCCGAAGTTAAGCAACAGATCTGTATGAAAATGGTAATAAGGAGTTTTTATGGTCGTTGATTTCTAATCATCAGTTAATTCAAATTTTGATTTGAAGATGATTAGATCTTAATTTCAAAAAATTTCCATGAATACGATCACTGGCTATAAGGCAGCACGTTATTAATGAACATGCAGAAAACAACCTATGTAAGTATAAGGGAAAAAACTAAAACCCTCATTAATATTAATAGACGAATCAATGGGAGGAAATTTAACAAAAAATCAGAATCTAGCAAATAGATAAGAGTTGATCAGTTTACTTGGACTCAACTTTGGACACTATCAGGAGGAAAATGGCTGGACTTATTGGAGTAATTAAAAGAAACAGCTATACTTATATTACCAAAAACTAAGGCCGTTTTCGAATTCTCATGCACTTGCACTATTCCCTAACAATTTTTAGTGTACTTTGGAGAACATTTCAAATTCGACAGACAAAATAGTGCTATTGCAAAACAAACTACGTGTTTTTTCAATCGCCCTACGCACTATTCGGAGTTTTTAGGAGATTTTTTAGTGCGAAAAATAGATTTAAGTGCAAGTGCAAGTGAATTCGAAAACGGCCTAAGAATCTAATTCTAAGCAATTAACAGAGGTGGAAAAGGCTAAGGCTATTTATAACAAATCATCTAGGATTGAGAACTACCATGAAAAATAATACAAATAACACCTAAATGAATTTGGGAAAATGCAAAGTACTTCTAGTTAAAATTATGACAACTGCAATGATTTCCTCTTATATTAATATTAATTGTAAAGCCAAAAGAAACAAAGTTATACTGGTATGTAGTTCAAATCATTCTTATTTTCTTAAATAGTTATCTTGATTTAAAATATGGATACGTAACCTTTTCGAACAGGTCAGGACATATATCTTTTTGCTTGAACAAACCGGCACATGTACCTCTTTACTCGAATGTAACAGGGTATGATTAAGTAGATCAGTTTCAAACAACAGTTTTATTAGAAAATTGCAAACTCAATTACTACGTATACATGCGGGGATTCAATCTGGATTCAATCCATTCCAGTTAAATGTCATGTAGAACCAGATCGAATCCAAATGAGATCAACTCGATCCGATCCAACCTCTCAACCTGGATCGAATCGAAATTATCGCGCATCGAGGGATCGAAAGATCGAAATAGCTCTGACAGCTCAAATTCGGCTGTGCAGTGACTCGAAAAGGTAGTAAATCGACGCAATAAGTAATCAGTGATTGATTTATTAATTTTTTAAAATGCAATGAGTAAGAGGAATTTGTGGAAGCATGAAGAAACCCTTGCTCTCCTCGAAATTATACAATAGACAAATTGTCGTGCCTTATTTGACGGAAAACTTTATAAAAACAGAGAAGTGTACCAAAAAATTGAAACCAAACTTGTGAAAAAAGCTTACCTATAATACTAAAAATTGCAACCAAAGTGAAATAAGGTGGAAGAATTTAAAGCGTTATCTGTCACTTCGATCACATTTCGAACTTTCAATATTTCGATCCGGTGTGGTCATTGAAAATCCAATTGAAATCTCGATTTTTGATTTTTGTGAACTTGTATTCTTTTGCATGGTACCTCCTCAATTTTTGACTCAAAAGTGATTGTAATTGCTTTTAAAAGGGTTTATACGAAACTTTATTTTAATAATGCAATATTTTAAGAACTGAAAATGTACATGTCGTACTTTCTAAAATAAATTTTGTTTGTACTTTTTTTTCCAAATAAGGCTGTAGTAGGGCTATCGCAATTATGTCCCTTTAAAACAACGGTTGGCAGAAAATCTCAGCTGTGGAACGTCTGAAAGAAAAAATACGAGCAGGATATTAAAATGTAAATCAGTCTCTATCGTGTGAACTAGAATAAAGTATTATGGATAAAAAAAAAATGGCGGACTATTGAATTTTTCTCCCTTTTTTAAAGAAAAAAAAAAAAAAAAAAAAAAATTGTTAAGAAATGGATAAAAATGTTGTAGTTCTAGTGTGTAGAATAATCCATGAAAACTTGAGCCCAACTCAAGTTAGTTTTCATAGATTTACTATGAAAAAATATCCGTTTAGTACGACTCCGGTTTGAGCGACCAACTGCTTATAGCGACCTATTTTGGCAAGAAATAGTCCGCTTAGAACGACGCGCAGTATTGTTTACAATACCTACACACAATTAGTGCGCTTAAATTAAAGGCAGTGTTTTTCATCTGATGTGCCAAGGTCAAGGACTCGTTACGTTCGCTAAAATGAGTTCCGAACCGGAGGCGACTAATTCGATTTTCAGTGCGTCTGAGGCTCTGAAGGCTGCAGAAACGCTCAATATGTTTATTCAAACTAACTTTGATGATGATGTAATAAATATGATGTCTTTTATTCACAATGCTGCACGTAATTTTTACTATCGAACAAAAATCAATCAAAAACAAACACAAATTACAGACTTTCTACTTCAGTAAATCATATGAATTTACATGCATAGAATGTAGTGTGCAATGCTTAAATTCCATTGAAGTTATTTTAAGTTTATTTTAATATGAATTTGTTTTATTTATAGAAATGAATCTAACTATGTATATTATTATTTCAAAATTACAGTAATATTAATACATAAAAACAAGCTTAAATTCATTCGTCGGTCGGTGTTCGTTCGTTTTGTGCGTCGTCCGGTTAGTACGACTAAGTGTCGCCGGTCCCTTGAGGGTCGTTATATCCGGATTCTACTGTAAATGTATACTCCCCCTTAAAATCTAGGCTGCGATACTCATGAGAAATTTCAATTCAAGGTATAATTTCCTTATGTGGATAGACGAAAGAAACGCGGCTTTAATCGATTTAGGCATAATAATAACGAATTTCTGCTAATGAAATGAAGATTGCGTTCAAACCAATTCGAAAGAAGTAAACACTCGTTTTGTACACGCACCGGTGCTGCGGCATCGCATCAAATTTCTGAACATCTGCCTGGTTCGGTGCTCGCCGCCAGATGTCGGCAGGCGCTCTATTTATGTTTACCTCTGCCCTTTCGAACGTAAACAGAGAGCTGGGCGCCGTCTCCCCGCCGCCGTGCGAAAAGTGAGCCACTAATTATAGAAAATAAGACGCAAACGTCAAGTGAAGTCTGCACGGCCGGAGGGGATGTGCAGTGTCGGGGTGTGCCAATTCGAGCAGAAGAGTCGAGCGATCCGCTAAACGCCGCGGGGGTGGGCTCAGGCGCGGGCCACAAGTGATTTTCACCAGTTTTCATGCGATTCTTCTCGGAGGCCAAGGCGGCGCTCAAGGTCAAACCACACAGCGGAATGGCAGGCGACTTGACAGGTTGCGCAGCTCTAAAAAAATCGAAGTCCCGGGCCCAGGACGCGGCCTCCAAGTCGGACGGCGGGGAGGCGTCCAAGCAGCAGAACATCCCGCCGCGGACGACCAGGGGCGGGCTGCGCGTCTACAAGATCGTCATTCTGGGCGACGGGGGAGTGGGCAAGTCTGGTAGCCACCTCCGCGCCTGGCCCGACACCCACCCGTCTAACGCGCGTTCTCGCGTTTCTTTCTTTCTTTCCAGCTGTCACGCTGCAGTTCGTGAGCCACAGCTTCCTGGACTACCACGACCCCACGATCGAGGACTCCTACCAGCAGCAGGCGGTCATCGACGGGGAGGCGGCCCTCCTCGACATTCTGGACACCGCCGGGCAGGTCGAGTTCACGGCGATGCGCGACCAGTACATGCGGTGCGGCGAGGGCTTCATCATCTGCTATTCGGTGACGGATCGGCACAGCTTCCAGGAGGCGTCCGAGTATAGGAAGCTGATCGCCCGCGTTCGCCTGTCCGAGGACATCCCGCTCGTCCTGATCGCCAACAAGGTCGACTTGCAGCCCCTGAGGAAGGTCTGTGATCAGCCCCCATTCTGTAAGGTGTTTAGTTCTATAGCTTCATTTCGGTATTTCAGGTCTCCACTGAAGAGGGAAAGAATTTAGCCGCCCAATTCGGCTGTCCATTCTATGAAACGTCTGCAGCTCTACGCCACTACATTGATGATGCGTTCTACACGCTTGTGAGGGAAATCAGACGGAAGGAAGCCCACAGGGTAAGTGCAATGTGAAAATTGTAAATATATTCTTGACCTGATGGTCTCTTAAGCCCTGAAAGCATACGTTGAATCGATGTATACGCAACCGAAAATCCTCAATATCTTATCAATAATAGCTTTCAGAAGTTTTTCCTTTGGGACCAAATCAATTTTATTATTCAACTAACGACGAAAGGGGCCTTAGATTAAGGAATCATAGAATTTATGAATAAGCTATTTTCTTCAACTCAGCTCATCAATTCAAAGAAAACTTTTCAGCTATCCTGAATTCTAAGCATAAGAAATCTACTTTGTGTAATACTAGAAACATTTTTTAAAAAACATTTCAGTTTGAATTTTAGATGTTAAAAATTTTAAACGAAACAAAATTGTCCGTGCGAAGTTTCAATTGCCTCCTCAGAAGTTGTTATTACTATTAGATATACCCCCGATTCTGGATAAAAATTAAGAGCTCTTAACCTCTTAACTGCTATAAAAAATCCTTTTAAAGGAATTAATATTCTACTGCATCTTCTTTAAATAAATGAGAAGAATGCGCTGTTATCTTAAAATTTAATAATGGAGCTCCTTATTTTGGATTAAAGTGATTTTTTTAAATAATTAAGAGCTTAAAAGCTCTTAATTTTATGTATTATCGGCGGAATAGTTACAGAATTGAATGAGTTAATTAAACAAATATATAAATATATTGCATATAAGATTAACCCTTTTAGTGTCGAGCCAAATTTATATAATTTGATTAAGCTTTAATTTTAAATAATTACAAAATTCAAAAAGGAACATGTTAAGAATTAAAGGGACAAGGAATTATTTGCTAGGGTATTTCAATATTTGTTGGAATTTTTGTAAATAATGTGAAAAAATACTAATTAACTCTAAGCGGATATTGATTAACTTTTCGCAAGTTATATTGTTGTTTGGCAGTATAAGGGTTAGTCCCTCAAATAGAAGACAATCCTAGAAAACTTCATTCAACCCGTTGTTGTTTGAAAGACAACGTTATTAACTAACATTAAAATTTTACTGATGAAAGCAAATGTTTTGATCGACTGTGCAATTTTCAGTGAAATCTCTTTAATGTGAATTTTGCATGAATTGCAACTTTCTGTTATGGCTATCTTTATATTTCAATTAATTTGTTTTTTTAAATCTTGCTGTTTTGTCTAAATATGTTATGTCTAGTATATTTAAGCTTTGTTAGCAAACATTTTTACGTTGCATATTCGTTGCATTGACTGGCGACGAGGTGTTTTTTTTACAACGCTTTTATATGCTCACTTTCTCTTTCCTGGACAAATCTTGCAATAAAAATTGCATCTAGTTCGAATTAAGCTAAAGTTTCAAATAAAAGGGTCACAATATTTATAAAAGCGTTGTTTTGCTTTGCTTTGTCCAGTTATATCCCAGATCCAGACAGACAAAGAAAGTCAATGTTGTCAAAGTTTATTTGAATTAGCCTCTAATTTGTCTGCGTTTAAATTTTTAATGAATAGTCAGTCATCTCCAATTTCCATAGTTATAAGACATTTAAATTTGAGTAGATTAAGCGCCAACGGTCAGATAATCCATTGCTCAAAGTTATTCATTTAAGTTCAAAATCTACGTTAATTTTTATAATAAAGCATACACAGTAATGATAAATCGTTTCTTTCACAGGCTCTAGGAAATGGTTCCAGCTCGGAAAAAATCAATCCAAGTCGACGTAGTCGCTGGTGGCGGATCAGATCAATTTTTGCTCTGGTCTTCCGTAGACGTCGGAACTTGAACTGAATTTGATAAACAGTTGAAAGTGTATCCTGTTGCAGGACTAGTACACAAGTAACATTAAGTATTTCTCTAGTTATATGTTTATCTAAGTCTTAAGCTCAAAGCTACATATACTTTGTGTTTTCTTAAAGAAAACTATCCTGTTCTATGTCATACTAAACCAAATACTAACTCTAGTTGATTTTGTTTTTAAATTATTTTTACTGCATTACGTATTAATTGCTAAGTGTATCTATTTACGTCTTTATGTTTCCTGCTACAATATCAAAATGGTTCTCGGAATAAGGCTTATTCAATTTTTAACTCTAGTCGAATTTTTGCTACAAATTTAATGCAATTATTTATTGCTTTACAAGTATTATTCAGTTAACGTAAGTGAAGGTTTCAATATATAACTTGTATTTTCTAGAGTAATACGGCGCTTTATTTTTTTTTCTTTATCCTTTTGTTGAGTCAGGAAATCGTCATCGTAAGAGGCTAGCTAACAGTTTTCAGTTGGCTTCCACAGGTCCCAATGTCCTAATATTAGTAAAATTTTTAATAGTCATTGAGACCCAGAGAAAATATTAGATATGAGTTGTGATCAAAATTTAAATACTTAACAGGGAGAATACTTCACGCTTAATGGATATCAATAATTAAAAGTAATAATAATTCTTTATTAAAACTGGATGAAATATTACGCTTCGTGAATATCGGAATAAATTCCTGAAACTTAAACAAGAGCTTAAAGCAAAATATTTTAAAATTACTGTGGTTCCGTACACTGTGGAGGCCATAATAGAATAGAAAAATCATTAAAAAATTAGAAAAAGTTATGATGATAATGAAAAACCCAAAGTCCATCGAGAAAAAATGCGAATGTGTTGCAAAGATGCGGGGTCTAGACTTCAGTAGTGAATTTCATAGAACTACCTGTTACATTCGACTGCCGGCTTAAGCTTTTATCATTTTTAATTTATCTGAATTCACAACAAGGCAGATAAGATATTTCAAATATAGAATTACTAACCCCACAAAACATGATTCACTGAACCTTTTCAGCAGCGAGCACATTGCTAATGTGTTGTTATATTGATTATTAAGATATGAGAACTTTTATCTATGTTTTTGCAATTTATGAGAGATATCTTCGTATATTTTTAGCATTGAAGTTCATTTACAACATATTTGAGTTTATCCGATGAAATTTTACAATAGTGTGGAGTTTCAATGTAGATACTTGTTCACTTTTCACAATTTTGGCTTCAAAGTTGATCAAGAGACTTTTAGGTTTGAATATATGGATATTTTTTAGAGTTCTTACTTTAATTGAAACGCTTGAACTTTTATTTAAGTCGCGAAAAACTTTCTTATTTTCGGCGCACAATTAAATTAATTACATTTTTATTCTTCATAAATTGTTTGTTCATTTAAAAATCTTTTTCAAATAGTTCTAGTCGGAGCGCGGTTCGATTTCACATATTTCGTAATGGTTTAATATTATAGTATAATGTTTAGTTTACTTCATTTGCGCTTAATATTTGTCTCAATTTTTTAATATCAGAAGACATTTAAGAAAGTTATTCGAATTTAAGATTGACTGTTTTTAAAGTGAACGTTATTTATCCGTGAATATGTAAACTCCGAAATTAATTCATTTTTAATTACTTTTAAAAATGTATTTTCTTTATACAGCGAACATCAAAACTCTTTAATCGTATTACTTTTAGAAAATAGTTGCGAAATCTTCACTAGCTTCGAACATTGAACCCAACGATTATTTTGCATAGTAATTTCTTCAACTATTCGTACATATCAGTTTACACAACGCATAAAAAAAGCCCTCCGAGAATCAAATATAAAAAATAAATAAATAGAATAGTCGTCACGTGAGCCGGCTAGCAGAATAAGTTGTACCGAACCGATCTGTGATTTTAATTAAGTACCTTTAGGCACAAGCACAATATACTGGATTTATTTAAGCATACCCGATACGAGGTAGAATTTAAATCTTTCCTCCTAAGCCCATTTTCAGTTTATTCTAATTTGAATTGTCCCAATTGTGCATATACATACATATATATCCATTTATCACAGGAAAATAAAAATAAAATCAAAGCAAATAGATGAAGGCCGCAGGCGCAATTCCGCCAATTGTTATTATAAAATAGACGTGCGTGTAGAACTAAAGTAAAAAACCAATAGAGTATAACAAGTAAAGGCATGTTTTATGTAAAAATAAACATTTTTTTATCCACTAGCGAAATAGATGAGTAATTATTGTAACAATAAAAAACACGTAGGTACTACTAATACACCCGAGGGAACAACAAATACCAAGTTATATCGAGCGAATGTTATACCTCCAGTTAGAGAGTTAAATTTACGATAATGTTATAAGTTAGGACAAAAGTGTTTTACGATGCGTTGAAGAAGAAGAAGAAGATGGTGATTGCGAGCTAGCAGTTGATATCAGCAGAAGGTACTATCAAAAACCAAATTGCCACAATAATTTTTTTTGTTTTATAGAAAATTATTTTTTTGGAATTTCATTACGGAAGAATCAAAATTGTGCTTTGATTTTTCCTGCTCCAAAAAAAATTAAGAATGTTGAAATTCCATAAATTGCTGTGATACGAGATGGTCAGCTTGAATTAATTTCGTCGTAAAATACACCAATGCCCGCTCCAATGAGAAAAATATTATCAGTAAAATTTACGAACATTAAGAACTTTTACCAGTACTGCCTCTCGTGTTGATGATTTGAAAGAAATCATGTGTTGTTTTGGTTGTTTTATATATATATATATCCGTCAACAAATAAATATATTTATGTTTGTAAAAAAAAATATTAATCTCTTTTATTAGATCCACATTTCTTTAGAGCAGTATCTTGCTTGAATTAACATCGAAATACTTGACTATTTCCTCCAATAGAAATATTTTAGTTTCTGGTTCAGCAAAAGATGCTTCTACTGCAGTCTTCAGTAAAGTAAGAAGATCCGATTTCTTCAGGTTGTAGGTCTTCCAAGCCAAGTGTAATTCCTTCGAAAGGGTTGTATCGAAAACTCCAGTATCATCAGTCTGAAAATAAATGGTTTACAATTTCACTTTTAATGGATGAACTTTTGGTTAACTAACGCAAATCATAACCGGGTGACCCGAATTGAAAAGTTTTTTGAAATGATGATCTTCATGGGATGAAACCGTTTGACAAATTATATTGCTCGAAAGACAGCATTCAACAGGTACTTTCTTTGCTCTTAATACATCAAAATTATCCCCTAATTGAAAAGAATACAATTTTAATTAATGATTACTTTCAACATAACTTTTTTTATATGGGTACTATAAAACTACCCAACTTTGGTCGCAACTGATTGGTAATTTTGTTTCGATAATAATTAAAACAATATTGGAAAAAAATAAAAATCTTTTTAATAATTTGCAATACTATTATGTTTTAGAACCGTTGGATCTTTTATAACTAAAATAGGACTAATTTTAGTAGATTTAGTACTCTAGTTTGAAAAAATTAACGAAAGAAATATTAACGAAAGTAATGCGTATTGATATAGGATAAAAATAAATAATATTAAACCGAATTTGGTACCAAAATGAAGCGCTTTGCACATCCTATTACCATATTTTCATTTCTTTTGCAATAATCCTTATAACAGTGCAGACAGAACATAAGACTACACTATTTATAAACTCGTTTGCACAATTATACACGCACTATAAAATTTGCTTTTACGCTGGTCTGCATTTTTGATGCCTATCGCTCTCGCTGAAAGAATAGAATAGAGTAGAATATTTTTTGTTATAGATGACGAATCCGAAAATGAATTTGTTCTATCACATCACATTTTCGATAAAAGTAGTGGCCATTTCTGTTATGAAGCTCGACCATAATTCAATAGAAAGTTTAAATATTTAACTACATATATATAGAATATTTAATAACTAATATTATAAAGCTATAGTTAGAGACTTTAAGCTTAATTTACAATATATGTAGTTAGAGCTAATACGATAATCCGTTATTTCTTAAGAAATGCCCAAAAACTTCTAAAATGGGTTTTTTTAAGTTTTAAACCTATTTTTCGTGATGGAAGATTTTCGTTTTCGGCTTCGCAATGGATAAATCCTTTTGCAGACCAGTATTATTAGCTTTTTCGCAGAATTTTTTAAAATTGTTTATATTTTTTTTTTTACAAAACTCCATTATTAATTAATGAAATAATTCGATTTTGCATTAATCTACCAAGTTTTTTAAAATGTCTATCGCTGCGTCCAAAATACACGGTTTTTATGTAATAAAGAAACTAATTATTCTAAACATTGAAGAAATTATTGAGACCGAGAAATTAATAGTATTTTGGAATTTAAGTATAACTTACCAACATACATTAACTGCACAAGTTACCATTAATACTGCTAGATACCATTCAGATAAAAAAAAAAGATATTCCTTAACTAGTACAGTCATTGTTAGTTGTCATCCATAAATCAAAAATATTTCTAGCGATTTCTGTTGTGCCTCAAGGTAGTCACTTGGGTCCTTTGCTTTTTTTTACTATTTATAAATGATGTCGTTAATATAATATATATGTTGAAATGTTGGCTGTTGGCAAATAACATGAAACTGACATTAAAGTTAAACATTGCTAAATGCAAATGCATAACATTCCACAGATCTGGGGTACCTCTTTTTACATGTTTATAAGAAAACAAATTCTCCTTTTGATAAGAGTTCCGGATCAAACAAGATCTCATACACACTGAGAATTAAACTCATTTAAAAAAAGTTTACATGTTTTGTGTTCCATAAATTCGATAATTGTGTGTCTGTATCTAATTATCGTGCCAAATGTCTGTTGTTAGGTTTGAAATCTGTACAAACTAGAAGAAAATTGTCAGAAGTTATGGTCATACGTAATATCGTTTTTCAAATTTACTGTAGTGATTTACTATTGGAGATTCAAATATATCTGCCTGAAAGATACTGTCGTCATGGTACTAATTATGGTTTAAAGAACGTATAAAAAATGTTTAAATTTTAAAGTGTCAATAATTTGATACGGAATGACGCAATTCCAGCGTAGAATCAATTGGATATATATCAAATGCAAAATCAGTAACTTCTTTAACATATTACAAAATTTAAAACTCGTAATTAAAATGAAGACACTTTGTGTAATACTATATTGTCACGTACAATCACTCGCATTACCGCCTCAGACACATCTATCACGTACAATCACTCAGATTACCGCCTCAGACACATCTAATCGTCTCCGGATTCTGTTGCATGGGAAACTGCAATATCAACATCTTCCCAGATGACATCTGATTCACATCGAATTGCCCGTAGCCCAAATTGTATCAAAAATTATAAATCTAATTGCATTGCGGAATAAACAGTTGAAGAGGGAACATCTTCTTTCATTTTTCCTCAATACCGCTCCCAATATAACTGGCGCAGTCGGAAAGTCAGAGTTGTGCAGTTACAGTGCGCGACTTATAAAAATTCGAAAAAAGTCAAAGTTGTGCAGTTACAGTGCGCGGACTTACAAAATTTTTTTTTTAAAAGAAACGTTGTGCAGTTACAGTGCGCGACTTACAAAATTTTTTTTTTTTTTTTTTTTTAAAAGAAACGTTGTGCAGTTACAGTGCGCGACTTACAAATTTTTTAAAAGAAACGTTGTGCAGTTACAGTGCGCGACTTACAAAATTTTTAAAAGAAACGTTGTGCAGTTACAGTGCGCGACTTACAAAATTTTTTTAAAAGAAACGTTGTGCAGTTACAGTGCGCGACTTACAAATTTTTTTAAAAAAAAAGAAACGTTGTGCAGTTACAGTGCGCGACTTACAACAAATTTTTTTTTTAAAAGAAACGTTGTGTATTTACTGTGCGTAGCTTATAAAAATCGCTCAACATTTTAAAATTATAATGCACGGCTTATAAAAATAAATAAAACCAAACTTGTGCAACTATAGCGCGGAGCGAATAAAGTTAATAAAAAACATCAACCAAAATTGTGCAGTTAAGTGCAACAGTAAAGTACCTGCATCAAAAAAGGCAAAAATTGGCGAAAAAAAGAAGAGACAGGAGAAATAACAACTCATCAGACATCAACAAGCAGCAACAAGAAGCGACCGATAGAAGAAGAAAACAGCATTATCAACACAATAAGTAAAATCTCTCTTTTTTAGTCCTAAGTTATAATAGTAATTAAGAAGAGAAACAACAATGGAGAACTTAGATGTCAATGAAAAATTTAAACTAGTTACAAGTAGCTTAAATTGTATAGCTCCTTTTGATGGAGACCCAAATTCTCTAATTAATTTCATAAGCAGGATTGAATGTCTAATACCAGTCCTTGATACTTTCGATAATAACTATAAACGCTTAATACTTGGTTTAATAAAAGATAAAATTGTGGGAAATGCACGTAGAACCTTATTACTTAACACTAACGCGGAAACTTGGTGTGATCTCAAAACCATTTTGATTAGAGGTCACGGGGAAACCCACTCCGTAGACACATCTATACTTACTTACTTACTTAATATTATAAAGCTGAAGAGTTTGTTTGTTTGAACGCGCTAATCTCAGGAACTACTGGTTCGAATTGAAAAATTCTTTTTGTGTTGGATAGTCCATTTATCGAGGAAGGCTTTAGGCTATATAACATCACGCTGCGACCAATAGGAGCGAAGAATCAGTGGAAAATCTATATATATAAAAGAAAATCGTGTTAGTTACACTATTTATAACTCAAGAACGGCTGAACCGATTTGGCTGAAAATTGGTGGAGAGGTAGCTTAAAACCAGGAAACGGACATAGGATACTTTGTAGGGTTTCAAAATGGCGGATCCAAGATGGCGGCTGAAAATTTTAAATTTGAAGCGATTTTCATGAAAATTGGTATATAGGGGTTTTGCGGGATGGGGATTTCAAACCCGCTGTCCAAATTTAGAAATTCAAGATGGCGGATCCAATATGGCGACCAATATTTCCTGATTTCAACGGATTTTAATGAAACTTAGTACAATGAATGTTTTGAGGTCACTGATTTTGAATATTATCAAAATTTAGAAATCCAAGATGGCGGACCCAATATGGCGACCAAGATTTCTAGATTTCAATGAATTTTAATGAAAATAAGTACAGTGATAATTTTGAGGGCACCAATTCTGAATATTAAAATGTCTTGATTACAATGGATTTTAATGAAAATTAGTACAATGATTATTCTTATTGAACTAACCCCCTAATTCTACAGAAAAGTTAAGAACTCTTAACCTCTTAATTGTTTTGAAAAATCCCTTTAACTCAAGAGATGGACCTCTTTTTGTAGAAAAATTCACAAATTATAAGAAATCAGTGTATTTCTAATGTTTGTTCAATAATATGGTAGCATATTAATTCCTTTAAAAGGATTTTTGATAATAGTTAAGACGCTAAGAGCTCTTAATTTTGATCCAGAATCGGGGGTAATTTAGAATATTACCATAATTTCCAAATCCAAGATGGCGGATCCAACATGGCGATTAAAATGTCTCAATTACAACGGATTTTAATGAAAATTAGTACAATGGTTATTCTGAGGCAACTAATTTAGAATATTATCGAGATTTCCAAATCCTAAATGGTGACCAACAATTTCTCAATTTCAACGTATTTTAATGGAAATTAGTACTATAATTATTCTGAGGCCACTAATTTGAATGTTATCAGAATTTCCAGATAGCGGATCCAACACGGCGACCAAAATGTCTCGATTTGGACGGATTTTAATGAAAATGGGTATAATGATTGTTCTTTGGCCACTAATTTAGAATATTATTACAATTTTGTAAATCCAAGATGGCGGGTAAAATAGGGAGACCATAATGCCTCGATTTCAACAGATTTTAATGAAAATTAATACAATGATTATTCTGATTTAGCTAATTTTAAATATTATCAAAATTTCCAAATCCAAGATGGCGGATCCAATATGGTGATGCAAATTTCTCGACTTCAAGGGATTTTCATGAAAATTAGTACGATTTTTTGTGGTGCCACTAATTTTGATCATTATCGAATTATCAAAGTTTGTAGATCCAAGATGGCGGACCCAATATATAAAAAAACTTTCTAGATTTCAACGGGATTTAATTAAATTTGCTACAATAATTGTGTTAATGCCACTAATTTCAAATATTATCAAGATTTGGATATTCAAGATGGCGGTTACATAAAGGGGTTTTCGGGTTGAATCAATTTCTAGGATATAACAAACGAAGATTTGAGAAGTCTTTAATTAGTAAGTGTTTACCCAACGCCGGGTGAAACCGGGTAATTTTCCAATATTTGTGAAGTGTAAAACGGTTTACTTAATATTAAACAACGTGTGAGTTTGTTCAATAAATTAATTAGGGATATGAAACGGAAATACTGTTTTCTTATATTAATGGTATTATTTGTAGAAACATGCGAAAAGAAAGAACACGATCAAATATTGGTCGACGCACATGGCATAATGAAAATGTAGCAGAAAGGGCAGTACAACGTCTGCCGGGCCAGCTAGTTAATTGATAAACTTCGAGTCTGCAGATGTGAAGGAACAATAGAAAATTTCTACCAAAATATTAATAATCTACTTTGTAGACTAAATAACGCCTATCTTTTACAAGGAAGAGGTAATGAGGAGGATATTAATAGCAACAAAAGAATTGCACTAAACACATTTAAGCACGGCTTACCTGAACCGATTAAAAGTATAATTATTAGTCGAAACCCAACAACTCTTATTGCAGCCTACGAAATAATTAAAACCAATGGTTATTTGAATTATTGTAACTACAGCTATAAAAAACAAAAAAATCAATTCAATGCTAACTATAATAATCGTTCTAAAAACATTTCTAATTCTAACACCATTAATCGAAACCAAAATTTTAACAACAGTGGTCAAAATAGACAGCCCCAAAATTTTAACAACAATGGTCAAAGCGAACAACCCAAATATTTTAACAACAGTGGTCAAAATAGACAGCCCCAAAATTTTAACAACAATGGTCAAAGCGAACAACCCAAATATTTTAACAACAGTGGTCAAAATAGGCAATCCCAAAATTCCAATAACAATAGTCGCAGTAGACAATCCCAAAACTCTAGCAATAGCTACAACAGACATTCTCAAAATTCCAGACAATATTCCACAAATGGAAGACAATCTAATAATAATTACAGCAGCACCAATCGGAACGCTCACGATCATAATGCCGTGCCTGAACCAATGGACGTTTCTGTGAACGAAAATAATGATACGCAGGAAAATTTTTACGTAGGCGACCAAAACAACTTCCCTATTTAATCATCGACACTCCCGTAAAAAAGCTAAAATTTATATTAGACACTGGCGCTGAATATAGTATCATAAACCCAAAACTTTGTAACCCTAAATGGAAAGTAAATTCACATACGTTTACCTTAAAAGTATTAAATCGCAATATACAGACAAACATTCAGTTTAGAGTCCCGCTCTTTAAGGAGTTCAATAAAAGCGATTATTTCGTGGACTTCTTGGAATACAATTTTCATAACCAATTTGACGGTATACTGGGAAATAACATATTAGTAGATCTTAATCCAATTATTGATTATAAGAACAGATTACTGATTACGGATGACGCTACTATTCCAATATATCTGAATGAAAGCGAAGAAGTTTACGCAAATAGTTGTTATAACGATAAATCTTTAGAGATTTTTTTTAATAAAACAAGTAAAAACGATGTCCTAAGCAAAACATTCGCATCTCATCTAAACGAGAAGGATGCATCTAAATTAAAGTCCCTTTTAAACTCTTACAAAAACCTTTTTTACAAAGATGGCGATAATTTGACATTTACAAACGAAATTAAACATAGAATAATCACAAAAACAGATGCACCTATTTATAGTAAACTATACAGATATCCAGAAATCCATCATGATGAAGTGGAAAAACAAATAAAAGAAATGCTTCAACAAAAAATTATTGTCCCAAGCAATAGCCCTTACAATTCACCCCTTTGGGTCGTACCCAAGAAAATTGACAATAGTGAACAACAAAAATGGCGCGTAGTCATCGACTACCGAAAATTAAATGAACAAACAATAGATGACCGATTCCCCATGCCAAATATGGAAGACCTATTCGATAAGCTGGGAAAATGTAATTATTTCAGCACTTTAGATCTGGCGAAAGGCTTCCACCAAATCGAAGTCGATCAACGCGACAGGGCAAAAACTGCGTTTTCGACTACCAGTGGGCATTATGAATTTACCAGAATGCCTTTTGGTCTTAAAAATGCTCCGGCAACATTTCAAAGATTAATTAATAATGTTCTTGAAGGTTTTGTGAACAAAATATGCGTCGTCTACTTGGACGACATCCTTGTATTTTCCACCAGTTTTAGTGAACATTTGGATTCCCTTAAGAAAATATTTCAAAGGTTGAAAGAATGCAACCTACGAATTCAAGTCGATAAATGTCGTTTTGCAGACACATCTGCTAAATATTTGGGACATATTATAACAAATAACGGTATTAAACCTGATAACAAAAAAGTTAAAACAATCAAATCTATGAAACTACCAACTAATGCAAAAGAAATAAAACAATTCTTGGGCATCACCGGCTACTACCGTAAGTTCGTTAAGGACTACGCAAAAGTAGCCTACCCAATGATAAAATATTTGAAAGGTAAAACTAAAGTTAATGTAAACGATGAAGAATACATTAACGCATTTGAAAAATTAAAAATTTTACTAATGAGCGACCCAATTCTGAAATTACCGGATTTCAGCAAACAATTTACGCTGACCTGCGATGCGTCTAATTTCGCAATTGGAGCTGTTTTAAGTCAAAACAGTCACCCAGTGTGCTATGCATCACGTACCCTAAACGATCACGAAAGAAGATATTCAACTATTGAAAAGGAACTTCTTGCGATCGTGTGGTCAGTCAAATATTTCCGTACATATTTATACGGTAGAAAATTCACTATTCGTACTGATCACAAACCTCTTGTTTGGCTAAATAGCATAAAAGAACCAAATATGAAACTTCAGAGATGGAAGTTAATGCTCAATGAATATGACTTTGAAATCAATTACTTAAAAGGGAAAGAAAATAAAGTGGCCGATGGACTAAGCAGATATTTAAATAAAGACGAACAACATGATGACGACGAAGTCACATTGTTGAACGGAGAAATCATAACTACAAAAGCCATAATCCATAATGAAATTAATATAAACGAAATAAATAATAGCCACACTAATAATAGCAACGACGATGAAGTCATGTCTATAGACGAAGATGTTCAAAATAGGACGAACAGCAGCAGCATTGACGTCGAAGTCATGTCTACAGCTGACACTATTCATAGCGGAATTAATGACAGTCTAAACTACATTAGTATTACAGAAAAATGCGTAAATATTTACAAGAACCAGATCTATTTAAAGTACGGAGATAAAGAAAAGATCATTACTAAAATTGTTCATAAGAAATGTCAGAATCATATTACGATTGCTAGAGGCTCAAATCTGATAGAACTAATGAAAAGAATTCTAATAAATAAAGGCTTAATGTGCATCTATTGCGAAAACGACAAACTATTTATCCAATTCCAAAATATTTACGTCAAACATTTTTCAGACTATAAAAGTTTGAAACTATACAAATCCAACGTTAAACTGATCGATATAACGGATAAAAATGAAATACTTACTATTATAAAAAACGAACATTTGAGTAAAAATCACAGGGGTATCAGTGAAATATTTTCAGAACTTAAAATGAAATATTTTTACCCAGGTATGCTAACACTAATAACAAAGATCATAAATAATTGTGAAACCTGCCAATTAGCAAAATTTGATAGACAACCAGTTAAAATTCCGTATCAAATTAGCGAGACAGCAAAGAATTTTAATGACACAGTACACATCGATATTTGGTTTCCGTACAGAAACACGATGTATCTAACCACAATAGATAAATTTTCAAAATATGCTACAATACACAAATTGAACGATAGAACTTGGGTATCAATTTTGAAAGCACTAAAGGAAAGAATAAGATTTTTAGGGAAAATGAGAAAATTAATATGTGACAACGAGCGATGCATGTTGCATAGCGCAGTAGAATTGTTTTTAAAAGAAAACGAAATAGAAATACACACAACGACAGCAGGCAACAAAACTGGAAACGCTGACAAAGAGCGACTACACGGAACATTAAATGAACATTTGAGAATAATAGAAGTCGACAAAAGCAATAATACAGATGATTTAGATGAAAAACTACATAGAATAATAATAATCTACAATAACACTATACACACAACAACAAAATTACGACCAATTGATTTTTTAACAAAAAATTACGATAGAAGCGAAATTAAAACCCTTGCGGACAAATTTACGGAAGAAAAAATCACGAAAATAAATAAACTTAACAAAAAAAGAATGGGAAATTATGAACTAAAGGATAACATAGTAATAAATAGGGAAATTGCCAAAAACAAACCAAAGTACAAAAAACTAACACATTTCAGAGTAGATAACAACTATGTTATAGACACTAGTAATAAGAGAAACACAAAATATTCACAAAATCAATTGAAACGAAAATACAAATATCAAAATTGAGTTCATGATCTCTTTCAGGATGGAAATCTTTGGGCTTATAATAATCACCATAGCACGAGTGACGACACAGATGATAGAGGTAATACCGGTGAACACCGACAGTGGGTATGCCATTTTTAAACGAAACGAAAGACCAATAGTGGAGTCTTTCACTAAAATCTTACACATTGCTAACTTGACGGAGTACAATGATCTTATTAACTTAATGGATTACAATGCAAAAAGCCTTCAATTAGGAAGTAATGACGAATATTTTGTACTATTGCAAAGAGAAATAAAATCACTGAAACACAACTTCAAAATCTTAGTACCGCAAATCTATAAAAGTCATCGCAAGAAGCGTGGACTTATTAACATTTTAGGGAAAGGAATGAAATTCCTTGCGGGTACAATGGACGACGAAGACGCAACCGAAATTTATAACCACCTAAATAACCTAGATCAAAACATGAAGGATGCAATAACCCAACTAAATAAACAAGTAGTTATCAACAACAATCTAATAAAAAATGCTGATGAAATAAAACAACATTTAAGTAAACAACAAAAATATTTGAACACACTTTTAACAAACATAACAAATCAGAATAACAAGATAATAAATAACTATAACAAATCACACTACGCTCTGCGTCTGTACGCTGATATTACGACATTAAATAAACAAATAGATAAATTAATGGACATAATCCTATTAAGCAGACTCGGCGTTCTTGCGCATGATATCCTTACAGAAGAGGAAATAGAAAAATATAACATGACGGTAGAGATCACTCCATACATTCGAAATAGCGTAATATTTAAAGGAGAATTATTAATTTTTGCAATTTGCATACCAAAATTTACAAAAGAAAAATACTTTGACGCGATTGTCGTGCCGTTCCCAAACAACAAGTACGAACTGTTAGACATAGAAAATAATGAAATTATCATTCAAAGTAATATTGTGTATAGTAATGAAGAAGAAGTATTATTAAAGAGAAATTTAAAACCACACCCTAACATTTGTATTAGAAATTTGTTCAACAATAATAAAACATGTACATTTAGATTTAGTAATGAGTCCGTAATTGAAAGAATACTTGACGATCTAATAATTTTAAAAAATGTTAAGATAACTAAAATGCAACAAAATTGTTCCGATCATGAAATTGTAGTTAAAGGAAATAACATTATAAAATTTGCTAATTGTGAGTTAAGGATAGAACATCAAACCTTTGTAAACAAACAAGAAAAATTTAAACATGTCATGCTTATTCCAACAAACCACTTCAATTTTACTAAAAAGATCAAAAAATTAAGTTTAGAGGACCTACATTTAAAAACTGTAACTAATAGGGAAAAAATCGATTATGTTGGTTACAAAAGTAATTATGTAAATTTTTCATCTTTAGCAATTAATTTGATATTCATTGGAATAATAATTGTACTAGCGTTAAAATTCTTAAAACCACGACTCCAGAAAAACTTAGCTTCATCATCAAATCAGGCAAATCGACAGGACAATGAGGACCCGTTTGCAGAGACTGCAAACACTTAAGGTTGGGAGGTGTCACGTACAATCACTCGCATTACCGCCTCAGACACATCTATCACGTACAATCACTCAGATTACCGCCTCAGACACATCTAATCGTCTCCGGATTCTGTTGCATGGGAAACTGCAATATCAACATCTTCCCAGATGACATCTGATTCACATCGAATTGCCCGTAGCCCAAATTGTATCAAAAATTATAAATCTAATTGCATTGCGGAATAAACAGTTGAAGAGGGAACATCTTCTTTCATTTTTCCTCAATACCGCTCCCAATATAACTATATATATACACAATTTCTATGTTGTTTTGATAGATATTTATTCTAAATATAAAGATTAAAAAAAAAGTACCAAATTCTGGATATATTCTTATAAGAATGTATGAAGATGAAGATACATTTAATTTGTTTAACTCATCAAAATGTACAATTGTGCTAAGGCTTTCGACCATATATTTTTTGAGTTTTGGACCCCATAAGATTCGACTTAATTTGGGTGTTTGAAAAAATTACCTGCTATAAAAGTTCCATGACCGATCCTGTCCATTCCGAATTCAAGCATCTCTGAGATTTCTTTCTCGTTTAAAACTTCACCACAATGTAAGGCTAGTTTGAGCCCTTCTTCTCGACACTTCTCCAAAATATCTTTGTAGTTTGAAAATTTTCCAATGTTCGGATTGCCGCTCAAATCCACTCCAACTATAAAAGATGGGAATTCTTCCCTCAACTTTTTAATGCAGCTGAAACTTTCTTCGGCTCCTTGTACACCTTCCGCACGATCAATTGATGTGATCAATTTAATCGTGATCTGAGGCATTGTGGAAGACGATTCTCTAAAAAAAAGTTATATCTAAACTACGCCAGTACGGTAATTCTGGCACAACATTTCTAATTCAAAATTCCCAAGTGGTCAAAATCTCCAAATATTTTGCTGACAAGAACGCATTGAAATGTTTTAGTTTGTTATTTTGATAATACATTCGGAGATTTTAACCAAATGTATAATATTTTAGTATGTAGGTACCTAACTATTGGTCACCATTAGTTTTTATAATAAAATAAGAAGAACGGCGTAGGCGAAAGTAGATTTAGCATGTTTAACACGATCATTTATTGACGTTAATAAGGTCAGAATCTAGTTTTGAGTAAATTTTATGTTGACATTATTTTGCTTTATTTAACATTCTAAAAAACGAACTTTATATAGGTACTATATATAATTAACCAATATACATTTGTGAGTTATCTGTTAAAAGGAATATGTCGACCTGAATGCTTAGCTTTAATGCTTAAGCTTATTTACAATATATTTCCCAAATCCAAATATTATAAACTTATCTAAAATACCTACTTGATTGCTTCAAGAACACACTGAAGGTATTCGTACTTTGTCACCTCTTTTGTATTTTTCGGCGTAGTTCTCAGCTCTAAGTAGATGACGTTGTCCTTTGCGAAATCCTGGATCACAAAATGAGTAGCTTTGAAAAGACATTCCTTCGTAGACGTCAAGGCATGGGCTATTCTGAATTTTTCAAAACATCTAAAAAGGATTTGTTTTAGATCTAAAATATACTATTATATAATTCTTTCGAATTACTGGGACAAGGTGACGCTGGTCGCTTTGATATCCTTGCACGTTTCTTTGTAATTTACTGAATCTGTTTTATACATAAGTTCAGATAACTTCAAAAGAGATTCTTCTGTTAAACAACCATTCAAATGAGCGTGTAGTTCCTAAAAGAGATTTTCGTAAAAATTTCTTTAATTGGTTTTGAAATATTTTTTCGAATTTTCAAGTTCGAATTTTATCTCCATTTACAAATTATATACCTTAAATGTTACTGATTCTTTACCTTATAAAAATGCAAGTTTACCAAACATATCATAGATTTCGAGTTTTGTTTTCAGATATGCAAATTTAAATTCACAACTGAGTTTACAACAATCAAACGCTTTTGCATAAGCCCATAGAAGACATATTGAATTTAACAATCGTTATTCAGATTTCACTGAAATTAATTTACGCTTGGAGTTGACAATTTTTGGGCCTATATTGGATCTGTCAGATTGACGGGACGAGGCAAATTCCTTAAAACCAAAAATGTTTATCCCAAATTGGCTTTATTTAGCTAGTAAGAAAGGTTGTACCTATCTCATTTAAATTACATGATCATAACATCTTGTTTTTGTAAATTGTTATTGCTAAATCAACTTATGTTAATAGTCAAAATACAAACATTTTAGAAATAACTTTCAGTTCTTTGGCTGGCTTTGTACTTGTTTATGCTTCTACTATTAATGAAATAATATACAAATACTTTTGTTGAAATGGCTTCAGAAGAATTATTGTCCAAATTTATTGAAACAGATAACCTAAAAATACTAGCAGGCTGAAAAACAATGACTTTCTTTAGATGAGCTATGACTATTTCAGTCAATATCTAAAGATTTTTTTCAATGTAGCATTTTGCCACGACTTCGAGTGTGAAATCAGATAAGGGCTTTTAACCCATTTGCATCGTGAGGAAGAATGAGAAAAATAAATGTTTTAATAATTATATTTAAGTAGAAAAAGTACAAGTAAAACGAACTTCATATTTCAGCAATCTGTACATGTTTCAGTAATTATAATATTCATTTTTACAGTACCGATTTGTTTATTTGGAAAATGTCATCACTTAAAAATACTTCAAAAACATTTTGTCTGATAAAATTTTAAATATTCTTGATTATTATAAGAATCATCACTATCGTTTCTTATTTGAATAATTCGTCTTCGTTTTAGTGGTCTAATTTCTTCTTCACTTTCATTTTTAAGAACACCCTCGCCTATTATTTTCTACATTTTTGTAAGAATGGATTTTTTATCTAAAGGGAGCAGAGCAAAAAGTCAAAAAATGCATATTCCATTACCGCTAACGGAAATATACATGTCACACTTAATTCTCTAATAATATAGGAGAAGGTGGGAATATTGCCCCTTACTTTGTTTTTACGTAATAAAAAAATTTTAGACCATAACTTTATCAATAACTTTATGCCAAAATCATGCACACATTTAGTCAAAGTAATTAAGGTCGGAAATGTAAAGAAAAACACAGCTTTCAAAAACAAATTAATTGTTCAAAATAATACAAAAATGCAGAGATATAAAATTGTGTGGGTAATATGGCCCTCTATAATAAATGTATAAAAGGACAAAAAATATACCGAACATACAAAATTCCCATTGGTTTTCTGAGAGCCAATCGATTTTTGTACCTGTTTAGAAAATGATCTAACCATAACCATGATCAACCAGCAACACCACTTCTGAATATGTTTGGGATGCTATTTTTCGTGGCTAACTGACAAGCCATTCTTCTTACGTCCATACGTTTCAGACCATAGTATTTCCTTCCCGTTAGCAAAAGGTAATTAACCAAATTCTCTTCTAAATGAGGTTGTAGTATACATTTTCTACCTAGTGGTTTCTGCACTAATAAATCCAGTGATTCCTCTGCATCTTTGACCAGCTTCGTCAATATCGCTCTTGGTACTGACAAATGTCTGAAAGCCTTCTTATACCACATAGTTTTACTTCGTACTGCTTCGACTGCCCTTTTCATTAGATCTAAATCCATGTCTTCCTCTTTTTTTGTATGTTGGAAGAAATATTCATTCGAGGCATCTAGTCATATCAATAAATACACTAGTTGAGTTCCCCATATGCAAAACGCGCTATATTCTTTATAAAAAGTTTTGAAAAAGAAAGAAAACGTGTAAAAGTTCTCACAGATATGTTAGAGTGCTGATTTTTCTCGCCTTATTTCAAAAGAGTTTCAGTTCTTTTTGCAGCACAAAATATTGTTTTTCAGATGGCAGAAGACATAAGGTTAATATTTCCACCATTAACTGAATAAAAAATAAAAAAGTCATCTTGCATATAGCGAGTTTTGCAAATAGGCTACTCAGTTAAGGGACTACTACCGGTCATAATTTTGAAAAACTCAATTTTTTTTTTTTACATTTTTCAACTCATTTACCTTCAGAAATCACGTCTCAAAATTTTATTTGGATATTCCCAAAAATATAAAAGTTACAGCAGTTTAAGCGTGCCCGCCTATTATATATTTATAAGTAAAAAAAAAACTTTAAACGTGATTTTCTCAAAATGACCTTTTATCAAATGGCGGACACACTAACTCCGAATTGGTCCAACCGATTGGGCTCAAATTTGGAGTGCTTCTTTATTTGAGTATTCTGCACAGGAAAAAACCACAATATTAGTCAAAATTCAATCCAAAAAAATGTAGCAAGTGAAAACAAGTGAAAAGGTAAGCGATTTTTAAAAAAAAAATTTCAAACGTCTGCCATTTTGCTTTTTTAATCATTTTTTGACATATCCTACGTAAGGGACATTCCTTAATAAAATGCCGTTTGGTTTATTTGTTTCAGACTCTTCGTTTCTGAGATGAGTTGTCCGCCATGGGACGAGTCATTTTTTGAGCTACCAACTTCGGCGCTCTCTATAAACAAGGAAAAAAATGATAAAAATAAAAAAATTTTTTTTTTTGTAATATTTGAAATAATTATTATCACCATGCAAAATTTGAAATTGGTATATAATAAAGGAGCTGAGAAAAAAATTATTGAAAATTATGCTGTTTTTTTGCAATCTAACCGGTAGTAGTCCCTTAAGGGGGGGGTATGGTTTGAAAATGACTTTTTAAGCAAATTTTTGTGAAATTTTTTTTTTGGAAGTATGGCTACATTATTTTATTTTTAAATTAAATAGGCTTTTTAAGTATAATTCAAAGAATGATTATATGAATTTTCAAGTAAAAATATTAAGAATTGTGGCAACGGTAGCCATTTTTCGCAGACACATTCAACAAAAAAAAGTGAATTTGCGGTGGACATCAGAACTCGTCACTGGATAATCTGAAAAAAAAAAATTCAAAAAGATTATCTTAGCTTATGAGTTTCTCGATGGAGTGACGTCGAGATAATTTTTGTTTTATGCATATTTTTTTATAAACCATAATAAATATGTTGATTTTCGCACTTTTTTTACAAAAAATTTCGTTTTTTTGACTTCTAAGTGATGTCAAAAACTCAAAAATCGATAAAAATTGAAAAGCTCGACGTCACTCCATCGAGAAACTCATAAACTAAGATAATCTTTTTGAATTTTTTTTTTTCAGATTATCCAGTGACGAGTTCTGATGTCCACCGCAAATTAATTTTTTTTTTTTTGACGTGTCTGCGAAAAATGGCTACCGTTGTCACAATTCTTAATATTTTTACTTGAAAATTCATATAATTATTAGAGATGCCACGAATATTCGGCAACTATTCGGTATTCGGCTATTCGGCCACTTTTTTTCGCTATTCGGTATTCGGCCGAATATGGTTAACTATTCGGCCGAATACCGAATAGCAATTTATTTATTATTTGTTTATTACTAGCTGTTTTCCCGCGACTTCGTCCGCGTAAATTATAGCCCATGTCCTTTCTAAGGCTCTAGAGTATCTGTGTACCAAATTTCATTTAAATCGGTTCAGCAGTTTTGGCGTGAAATCGTGATAAACAGATTTACTTTCGTATTTATGATAAAATATAGTAAGGATTACCAAATAAATCATGAAAAAAGAACTCAAAATATTACTCACAAAGATATATTTATTTAACCAAAAAAAAGAACTAACAAATTAATATTTAAAATCTACCAGTGGTAAGTTATGATGAATGAAAACAATTTTTTCAGCGTTTGTTGATAGCAGACGATTGCGTTTTTCCTCATAAATTATACCTGCTTCCGAAAACAGCCGCTCACTATACACACTGCTACCGGGAGATGATAAATACATCTTAGAAAATTGTAAAAGGGTTGGATATTGTTTCGCGTTTGCTGACCACCACTTGTAAGGGTCTGCTGTCCGATCTAAACGAACAGATACCATGTAAAAATCAAGTTCATTTGCAACAGAATTTTTCTGTTCCACACCTTCATCTGAACGAACATTTTCTGCAGCGACAGTTGTGACTTGTCGCCCGCGGAAAGTACTAAGTGTGGCCGAATATTCGGCTGCCGAATGTTCGGCGCTTCGGCCAAGAACCTCGCCGAATATTCGGTATTCGGCCAAATTACTATTCGTGGCATCTCTACTACAATTGCCCCCACCTCATAGCAAGTTTTTAGTATATTTATTGCATTCTCCGTCATATTTTAAAATAAAAAAAAAGTGAAATATAAAAGTTGTAGATAATAAAAAGACCTACAATTCTTGTCTCAAATACTTTTCGACATAACCTCAATCAATTCTTAAAAATTGATTTAAACAATTAAATTGTTAATAACAATATGAATTTGTTAATAATTTTTATTAAAATTATTTTTTTCTCAAAACTCAGTCCTTTAGATTTAAAATGAAAAAGAAAAGAAGTTTGTAGCTCAAATAAAACCAGAGTTATAAATTTTTGAAAATGAGTCTCCAAGCCAAAAAATTCATTATTCTCACATTTTCGATTATTAGTATTATCGAAAATATACGGAACAAAAAAAAATCCTCGGACACGTATCTCTTATTTTTCGATATAGAATCCGTAAAAAAAGTTTCAGCCAAATCGGAGATGTGTCGGTCAAAAAGGTGTTCGGTTTGTAAAAGAATTACCCATATACGCCAATGATGCAAATGGGTTAATGTTATGGCGGAACAGACAAAAGAAACAATTCTGAAAAATTATCAATAGCGACTGTTATGCGACTAAACTGAAAAAAGTCACTTAGAGGAAAATGACGCCTTACAGTTTTATAATTAGAATTAGAACCGTTTTTACTCAATACTGGTTACAATAAAAACATCAAAAGGCTCTTGAAATTGAAACTGGATAGATATTTTCGTAATCAAACTATGAATATAAAGACAGGAAGAATTTTAAATACTATATTATCTCTCATTGAAACATTGTATTAACTTAAATATAAAATCATTATAATAATTAAAAACCGAATACAGTAAAACCCGCTTAAATGCACATCCAATTTGTCAGAAAATTTCGTGCATTTAAACGGTTTGTGCATTTAAACGTTTTTAAGATAAATGCACATGTTGTGAATTTAAGAGAGCTCGGATTACTTTTTTTCAGTTTAATTAATTACATAGCGTTCTTTTTTCGTCTTTACTTTACAAATTTTACCAAAATTAAACAATTACAATCCGCAATTTGCAAGGTCCACCCGCCAACTCAAAAAGACTGAAATGTCAAAGCAAAGACTAATGAGAAAGTGTTCTTTTTCTTCTTTGCCTTTAAATGGTAACCACCGAGGGGACAATGTAAAAGTACTACACTTCTACAGATCTGTTTATTTAAAATATGTATATTGCATTTATCCGGTTATTTTTTAATTCAAATAGAAAATTCGTGCCTGAAATTAATGTGCAAATAAGAGGTTTGTGTATTTAAGAGGTGTGCAATAATGCGGTCTTTGTTTCTACACATTAATAAGGCAAAAAATTCGGTGCATTCGCATCGTGTGCAATAAAAGGAATTGTGCAGTAAAGCGGGTTGCATTTAAACGGGTTTTACTGTATTTCAATATCTATCAGCTGAACTTTTACAAGGTTTAACGGGCTAAGACTATGAATTAAAATGAACGCGATTTTGCTGCAGAGTAGCGCTATGCTCTATGAAAACTATGTATAATAAGAATAAATGTACTCACGATTTTCGGGATTTTACTGAAAAATTCGGTAATATCCATTCTTGAACAAATAGCCAATTTAGAAAACGAGGAAACAGAAAAATGACTATCACTTGCTAGAGGAAGAAAGTCGCACTGAATTCAATCTGCTCAATTTTTAGGTTGACAGCTTTGTGGGGGAAAAGAGCGGCAAAGCCAGGAGCTGGATCATCTGGTTTTTGACGGTAGACGATAAGTCAAGCAACGCATCCTATGTTAAAATTCAGAACCTGTTCATAACGTAAAGGATCCTAAACTAAAAAAAGCGGCCAAGTTTGAGTCGGACTCGCCCATGAAGGGTTCCGTAGCAGCAAGTAACATAATATAAAAGTTCTTGTAGTTCGTTGTAACTTTGATCGATGTTTTAATAATAGTGTATTTTTTTTAAATTAAGTTATTGACAAGTAAACATTATAATTAGGTACCTAAATGATGGGATTTATATTAGATCTAACTATATGAAAGGTAAATTGCGGTTTACGATTTATGACGTATTAAAAAAATACTACGCACTAGACCTCGTTCAAACCAATTTTCAGTGGAAGTTTGCATGGTAATGTACATCATATATTTTTTTTAGTTTTATCATTCTCTCATTTTAGAAGTTACAGGGGGGGACACACATTTTACCACTTTGGAAGTGTCTCTCGCGCAAATTATTCAGTTTAGAAAAAAATGATATTAGAAACCTCAATATCATTTTTGAAGACCTATCCATAGATACCCCACACGTATGGGTTTGATGAAAAAAAATTTTTGAGTGTCAGTTCTAAGTATGGGGACTCGCACTTGGCCGCTTTTTTTTCTATTACAGAATACATCTACTTACCTAGTTTCAACAGTATAGTTCTTATAGTTTCGGAAAAAAGTGGCTGTGACATACGGACGGACAGACAGACAGACATGACGAATCCATAAAGGTTCCGTTTTTTGCCATTTGGCTACGGAACCCTAAAAATGGGTCGTGGGAGATCACTAACTGTAGTGGAAATGGGGATGATTCGTGCATTTAGTGAAGAACATTTTTCAAACCGAGATACCGCACGTAGATTAACCTTTAGACGGCCGGGATTTGAGAGCTAACATCGCCCTTGAAAAGTGCCCTAATTTGTATCTGGTATCACGTACCAACTATATACAAAGTTCATATAACACGGCTAGCCGATATATCCGGTCCCGTAAGGCATAGGAAAAATTGTGTAGTATTAAATATTATGAAATTGCTAAAATTCGGTGAAAATGGGACTCTAATGGTTTTCGGGATCGCTGATTACGACTCCTGGGTCAGATTTGATCAATTTACGTATCCCTACCCCCCACTCTAGCTCCTCCGCTACAATCAAAATTTTATCTCAGGGAGGCATTTGAAGAGTATGGGGGAGGGGAAGGGGGGTAGTAGGAGGTAGGGTGAATGCATTTATCAAATCTGACCCCAGATTCGTGATCAGCAATCCCAAAAACGCCCTGGATCTTATTTATGACAAAAAATTATAGATTCTCCTCCAAAACCGATATATCGGTTTTCCAGTCCTCTAAAGGTTAAGAAGAAATCCTGCAACAATCGACAAGGATCCAGAAAACTACGAATAGAAACAGAAAAAAATTAAAAGCAAAAAAACCTTTTTTAAAAAAAGCTTTTATTTAAATGCTCTAAAAAGAAGAAAATAAAATTTTCCTTTAAAATTTTAACTATCAACTTATAGCCTCATTATACACAATTTATATGATCATAAAAGCTTGTCGCGCGATTTACTTGTGTAAATAAACTAGTACCTATTTAATTGAGTAACTTAATCTGCTAAGTTTAATTTTTTTTAAATTTCAGTTTAATTAAATACTTATAGGTACTTACGCAAACCTCGCGACAAGCTTTTATGATCATATAAATTGTGTATAATGAGGCTATAAGTTGATAGTTAAAATTTTAAAGGAAAATTTTATTTTCTTCTTTTTAGAGCATTTAAATAAAAGCTTTTTTTAAAAAAGGTTTTTTTGCTTTTAATTTATTTTTTACTTTTTAGTTATCGCTGGCTAGGTTTCTGAGTCTGTTCATCTCATTCAACGCATCATTGTTGCAAGGTCGTTTGCCGGTTAATTTCGAACAGTCTAGCTCTTCAATAAGAAGACCTTCTAATGATTTTATCCTACTTCAGGCCACGTATGCTTGACCAGCAGCAAAGAGCTTCGAGCCTAAGTAAACAACGGTGTGGTCGATACTACCCTGCATTTTGTGTACTGTGCCAGCCCAGCATAATACAGTTGGCAGCATTCTTCGTTCTGCGGTTCCGTGACTATATTTTGCTGGAAACTGCACAAACTTGGGCTGAATGAGGTGAACACCGTCTTTACCGAAGTCTATACGGACGGATGGTATATCAGTGTCATACATTTGTGCTCTTCGGAAGCAGGGCCATATAATTTCTGTAATATGTCCAATGACACCATTCACCAGAACTTTGGACACATCTACATTGTAACGCAACATCACCTTGGCCCCAACAAATATTTCTAGCTCCTTAGGTAGCCCTCCTGTCTTGTTTATATCTGATGGTATAATATTATTTAGATCTAAGTTGTCAGTTTTTCCAGCATTTTTATTCTCAGCTAACCCTTTCATTTAATATCCATACTATAGGAAAGCATAAAAAACTTCAAAAGTCCGCCATATTGGATTAAGAGTGATGGCAGAATATTTTTCTAATTATTCTCGGCAAGCCCTTTCATTTGATACCCATATTGTAGAAGTGCATAAAAAATGACTATTCCGCCATCTTGGATGTTCCGCCATATTGGATTTAGAATGACGTCACATTATTTTTCGAGTGAATCTCAACAAGCCCTTTCATTCGATACCTATATTGTAGAAGTGCATAAAAAATAACTATTCCGCCATCTTGGATGTTCCGCCATATTGAATTTAGAATGACGTAACATTATTTTTCGAGTTACTCTCAATAAGCCCTTTCATTTGATACCCATATTGTAGAAATGCATTAAAAATAACTATTCCGCCATCTTGGACGGTCCGCCATACTGGATTTAGAATGACGTCACACAGTTTATCGTGTATTGTCATCCAAACTAAACGTGTGTACAAAATTTCAGCTCAATCGGTTGAAGATATCTGCTTCAAAATTGAGTAGCAAGATTCCACCTTAACAAACATACATACATACAGTGCAAGTTAAATAAAAGCTTTTAAAAAGGCGCACCACAGAAGTATTTTAAGGAGGGCATATCAAATTCTACGGCTTCTGCGCGGGAACCTGGACTTCGAGTGGGAACTACAGCCAGTGTACGAATTAGCCAGACATAAAAAGGAACCTGCCTTTAAACAACGACCTAAAAAAGCCAGATTGCCGTTTAGAACGAACAAAATTATTCAAATTTTTAATTGTGAAAAAAAGTGGTATTCGCCGATGAGAAAAACTTCGATTTGAACGTGCTGATTGGATATCGATATTATTGCCACGACTAGAGCAAGGAGGCGTTTTTATGCAGACGACATAGGTCACTATGTGTTATCACAAACCATAACCATTTCTTATAGTGAAACCGTACATTTGCTCATAATAGATAGGATTCCAAAAAGTACATGCAACTACTTAATGAATAAAATACCATAATCGATACGATCTTCGATGAAAAAACCTGGATTTTTCAATATGATAATGCTGAGCTGTAAAACAGTGGTTTCTAGACAACATTCAATTATTGGATTGGATGCAGCATTATCTCCACACTTAAACATCATCGAAAACGTTGAGATTGGCCATCGAAGCGGATTTCCATACCATTACATTCGGGTGTTAAAAAATTAGCTTTAAGAATTTTGTGGAGTGGCTCAGTATCGGAAATTAAAAAACTTGGAAATTCGGGACAAACAAATTTTTGAACTTCCCATAGAAATATGATTTTCGGATTTTTTCTTTACTTGTGCTATCAGATGTTCCTTCGTGCCAATTTTCAACATTCTAAGTTAGTTGATGTATCAGTTAGTTAGTCAGAAAGTACACTATAAAATAACGTATTTTTCTTATTGTATTGAGTTAGATACTTGAATTTTGTACAGGACGATGAGACTGTAGGCTTTAGTATTTGGTATTCAACTCGATACCTTTAACCGTTTCTGATAAAAAGGATCTTGACGGGCAGACAGACGGAATAAATGAAAAAATGAAATTCCATTAAACATTGTCCGAAATTTGCACACTACCATCATAAAACGTTGCACTAAAGTTATTAAAGAATAAAAATGATACTGATTTTTAAATTATAAAAATTATTTATTTTCTTATACTGCCGGTAGTCAAATGTCCCTTTGTAAAAACTCTCCTAAGCATTTTGACTCAAAAACTACCGGTCTTTTTTTTGTTGATCACTTGTGGTGATGCAAATAACTAGGAAAATGCCAAAAGTGCCGGATTTGATGTATCTTGGATTTATACTGCACTTGATCGAATTAAATTCTTTCAGTATATATAAATGTCGGATTCTAACAGGCTAAAAAAAAAACAATAAAGTCAAACTGAAGAATAATTTCGGGATGAAATAGGAGGAAGCAACCTTAAAGGACACCACAGTTAAACAGGAAGCAAGGATATCTACGTTTTAAACACTCGCATAAAAATAAGAAATGCATTTAAAATGTATTAAACAATATTGGTTTATATACTATTACAGCAATATTCTTCTTTAAGGTTACATCAAATAAAATAACATTATAAAGATTAAATATACTTAAAAATAACGTTGTTTAATGACCTTTGCGTTTCAATTACCTCATAATATAGTTTACTAATTATATCTCGTTTTCACATTGTTGTTTCAACTTGAAAGCTTTGGATGATGTGTTTTGTGTGGTACATACATTTCCCGTTATTCTACTAGCTTAATTGTATCCATATAAAAAGGAAATAAGTAAAAAGAATGAATGTATATTTGTAAAAAAGTGTCTGAAGGATGGACATAAAGTGTTTACGTTTTACTTTATAATTTAAATGTTAATCAATGTTCGCTTCCTGTGAATTGGTGTAAAATGGTAGATGTTTTTTCCCCCTGTTAGCTGCTTTTCTAAATTCATTTATAAAGTAAAAAATCGTTAGTCACTGTCACCTTAAACATTAATTTCTTCCCTTAGATACGAAAATATTTCAATTGAGCTCCTAAGCGCAAATTTCTACGGATTCTTTCTTTTCTTGTTGGTGCTAATACAGTAAAATAATTAAAAAAATAAAAATATAAAAAATCAGTAAAAATAGTTAACTAGTAAATATACCAAAAAAGAAAAAAACAAAATTGTCAGTAGATATTACATTGCCCACTGCATCATACTTAAAACAACAAACTAAAAGTAGACGGCAAGATGCAGGTGTAAAAAGACGGCTCCAGGCGGCAAGGAACCGAGGAAGAACGTAAGAAGTACGAAAACGCGTTAGTTCGTCTCAAAAATAGTTTTTGTTATGTTACTTTATTTTAAGCCTTAGGAGTAGTAAACAACTGCCAGTCTCGCAAATAATACTAGAAGCGATTCTCTCTTACATCTGGCACGCACATCTATCACTAAATTTAATGTTAGTGTTTTAAAGTTAGTTTTGTTTTGTTTTGTTTTTTCGGTTCAGTCGGTCGCGGTAAAGATTATGAGTTTACAAATTTCCTGGATGTGATTCTATATAATTTGCCAGAACGTTCACAATATCTGATAGCCTGTTTATGTCTATTTCAATTGATTCATAAATTTTTTAGGAGATATTCAGCAATCTTAGTGTACGCAAATCAGGCACTTTTTTAAAAGACAACATATCATCTATTTATTATATTAGTCTAAGTTTCAATTTCACAGTAGAAATACAGTAGCAGCAAATCTAAAGAACTTCGTCTCGCTGAGAACACGTTAAACGTTCGTATCGGTGTGTTTTATCGAAAAATAAAACATAAACAGATCTCTTTAAAAGTAGTAGCTTTTTACACCTTCTTTTATTTTTATTTTTTTCTCAAATTATTTACTTTATTGATTAAATATGTAATAAAATTGCAATGTTTACTTGTAAATGGAAGAAAAAATCTTTGATTCTTATTGTAATATTCTCAATTTAGCTTTTTTTTTTCGTTATCCAGTACTTAGTTGACTTTTAAATATGAAGACCAGAAAAGACCAAGGCTGAAAAGATATAATACATTTTAGTTTTTAAATCTATAAATGTAATTTTTTTTATTATCCTAATTTTATTAAACTTCTTTTAATTTTTCTCCCTATGAAATTATTTTCAAATAGATTGAAATTAAAATTTTAGTAGATATTCAAAACACCGTGATCACTCGGAAACTTTGATAAAAGAAAAATCTGATTATAAAAGCGAATAAACTTAAGAATTTCTATGTGGTCAATTTTAATTTAAGAAAAAAACTTATTAAGTTGATACGTATACCAGACCATAAATATATTAACTTAATTTTTACAAATTTACCGGATAAGCGTTTCATAAAGTATGTTGTAATGATTATAATTTTTGTAAGTCCCATGCTGAAGACAAAAAATCAAGAAATTCTGAAGCTGATTGCCGCAAACTCTTATCGTTAAGGATAAAAATTTCGAAGATTTGATTTGAAATATAAATCTTGTAAAAATTAGTTATTTAAAATAAAAATTTCTTTATACTTCCTATGTTTGCTCTTTAGGTATATAATAAACATCCTATAATAACATCCAGTAATACAATTTGAAAAGACGTAAATTCACTTCAGCGGTCGCGAATGTGTTAATAATAAAATCTGTAGTATAATATTTATTACAGTTTTCAAAATGTTATTCCTATTATTATTTTAAATTGCAGGAAGGCAAAACGTTTAAATCAATTCAAAAAGTGATAACCACAAATATTGAAATATACATAGAAATAAAAAAATTTATAAGTACTGTTTAAGTAACTAGCAGTTTATTGAAATTCTAAATAAATTTATTTGTAAGACAAGTGACGTCATTAGTTCTTACAAATACAATAGGACAGATGTCTATAAGCTAAAAAAAAAAAAAATAAATTGGCACATATTCCCTTATTCTTGTAAAAAACGTGACAAATTTTACTCAAAACAACCCCTTCCAAATGCTCGCCAATTTCACAAAAATAACGAAATTTTGAAAAACCGTCTAATTTAAATAAATTACTTGTTTTTTTCGATAACTTCTTATTTTTTGCTTCAGATGAACCAACTTTTGTGGGGATATAGAAATTTCGTGAATCGCTTTTCTCAATGGTGGAAAAAACACTTTTTTTGCATATTATGTCTCTATAAATTTTCTCCAAAGTTATAGTGGTACGAAAAGTGCCTATAGCATTTTGATCCTATTTGCACTATTAAGTTTTATACGAAAGTCTACACTCTAATCGATTTATTTTTAAGGATGCTTCCTGAGCTACACTAAGCTTTATAACTGCTCTCACTTTCTCATTAAATGTTAATCCTTTTAAGTGTTTCAGGAGGAATTTATAGCGTGTGAATCCCAAATTGAACTAATATTATTTTCATATACATATACAAAAATCTTCAAATATTGGTTTTTTGGATCAAAACTTTTCTGATAATCATATTCAAATGAAATGACTAGCTAAAATACTTTGATCCCAACGAAAATAATTTGTATTAATAATAGGAAACATTATTATGCTTAGCATATCAGTTTTTTTGTATCCGGTTTATATGTGTCGAAAATAAAAATTATATGTCGCATATCAGTTTTCATGTCTCCGGCTCAAATATTTACAATTCTACAGTTTCTTAAACAGTACATGTTGAAACTATTCAGCCCTATTCTAAAAGTTACTTTCTCTTTTATTTTTAAAGTGAAGCATGAGCATTTTCTTAAATTAACTATTATGATAGAAAAATAAAGAGAATTCTCCTCTAGAACACAAATTTAAAGCATTTTTGAAAGCTCATATCTTCATGATGCCTCCAAATTTAAAAATGTTTTCAAATTTCATACCATAGGGCAGTTTAAGTTGAAGAAAAATGTTAAAAAAACGAATTGTCGCACAAAGGTGCGGCATAAATATAATCATGCCTTTGTCAGCTGTTGCGGGATTTTCCCTAAAATGCCTTATGGTATGCAATTTCAAAACATTCTTAAGTTTGAACGAATTGCATGGAAATGAGCTTTCAAAAATGCATTTCACTTTTGTTGTTCTACATTCGACTTGTCTTTATTATTCTATGCAATTATAAATTCGAATTAAATAGTGATCAAATTTAATTAAAATTATAAAAAATCTTTGTCTTGTTTTCGAAATAATTTGTGCTTTTTAACTTTTCTGAAATAGTTTCACCTATTCAATTGTGACCTATCTCTCCTCTGCTTGGATACACTCGTATCACCTACGATAGAAAAACAAAAAAGATTAAACCGTGAAAAAGGTTATGACCAAAAACGCTATTTATTCAGCGAGTGACTTCTCTAAACTGAAATAACTAAATCCCTACAAAGTCGATATTTTATAATTACTATAACATCCTTTTTAGTATGATGTTTAGGAATAAAAGTAAGAAGAAAACAATTGGCACTCAGAGTTGCTTGATATAAATAATTAAAATATGTTACAAATCTTCATTTCAATTTATTGTTAAATATTTTACACTGAAATGGTTTCAGTATTTTAAAACTAAATTATAATACTTTTATAAACGCCCTCACCCAACAGTCCCTAAATTGTGTACCGATGAGAGATATAAAGAGCGCTTTTGACCATGACCCCCTTTCACCGTCTTGGCGTTTTTTCGCCATTCCGCGTGCCATTATGAAATGTATCCAAGAAATTGAGGGTTAGATAGACACAGCCTGCTCATTTTTTTTTTTTCAAATAATAAATACGTATTTATTTGAATAAAATACAATTGAATAAAAAGATCATTTCATAAAATCCAACCTTCTCTTTCTGAAAAAATCCTCGATCTTTTTTTGTTTTTGTTTTTTTTTATGTTTTTAATAACTTTGACTTTCTGCTGAAACTTCTCTTCTCGAACCAAAAAGTAGCGGCGGCGACGACGGCGGTGGAGGCGGCGGCGCTGATGTCGATTTTGCTCTTTTAGAGCAAAAGACATCTTGGCTTCTTCTTCTTTTTAACCTGTAGGGCAGCTCTGGTAGCCGTTTCAAATACATCTCTTACACCTTCCTTCGATTTGGCAGAACATTCCAAATATGCGAAAGCATTTATTTTTTCGGCCATGGCACGGCCTTCTTGTGGCTTGACAGGCTCTTGCTTCATTTTTGCTAACTCCTACAAGAAAAATAAATAAAAAAAAAAAATTTACAAATTTAGCATATTCTAAATTGATCGGATGGTATAAAAATTTCTCCTTACCCTTATTGTGTTGGGATCATTTCGTAAATCTTTCTTGTTTCCGACTAAAATGATTGGAACATTTGGACAAAAGTGTTTTACCTGTTGTAAGGACGGTTTGGTTAGTCACATTTTTTTATAAAGGGAGGGATAAACAAAATATTTAGAAGGGACCTACCTCGGGTGTCCATTTCTCTGGGATATTTTCTAGTGAATCTGGCGAATCGACTGAGAAACACATTAATATTACATCCGTGTCTGGATAGCTTAGTGGCCTAAGTCTGTCGTAGTCCTCTTGCCCAGCTGTATCCCATAATGCGAGCTCGACCTGGAAAAGGACAAGTGAACGATATTTGTGTTACATAAACGCATTTCATTTTTGCCCGGCGTAATTTCTCCCCCCATACTCAAGTGAAAACTTTGCGACGGCAGGCGACTACAGCTTCCCAGCCAAATATCTCACATTCATTTAATCGCGGCGGCTCAACCCATTTATCCTCGAGACGCGAGACCCCGGACAAGTCGGTGGGTCCAATGACAGCAGCTTTTCATGTTTGCCGAAGTTTTTTTCTTTCGACTTTTTTTTAGCAAAACAATTCCTCGGAAGCACATGAGTCATCACAACGTCCCGAAATTCAAATCGGCCGATATCAACAAATTATTGGGGAGCTAGTGAAAAGCGTCAAGAGGAAAAATGTTAGAAAATCATGTATTTTTATAGGTTATCACTCTTATCCAGATTCCGGAGCCCCCCTAAAAATAAACTTATTCTTTCTAATTCGAGCCACACCGGAACTGATGACTTTTGTAACGCCCTTTGACAAATCACGGGGCCACTGCTTTTCAGAGGCTTAAAGTTTTCACTTGGAGCGCGTCCGGGGGGAGGGCGGCGCAGGAAACAATTATTTTTCTTTGAGCGGAGGTGCTCCGCCGTCCGTGCGGTACATACCTGCTTCCCGTCGACCTCAATATCAGCTACATAATTCTCGAACACTGTCGGCACGTAAACCTCGGGGAACTGATCCTTGCTGAAGACGATCAGAAGGCAAGTTTTACCACAAGCACCATCTCCGACGATAACTAATTTTTTGCGGATTGCCGCCATTGGTTCTGTTGGAATAGTTTTAATATATCTAAGTTAACAAATAAATAACCTCTGCACACACACGACGCCTCAAACAAAACGAACGGAACTATTTCAACAAATGATGGGATGAACAACGCCTTTAAATATGACGAGGACGAGAGACAAATAAAATGGCGACATGAACTCGGATGGCGGATTCTAGTGCTCTCGAGTGAGTGATATGAGCGAGATGGGTGTGTTCAGATGCACGGAGGATTTCGGTTTCTGTGGTCATGTGATTGTTAGCTGAACAGTTGGCACCACTTGCTGTTACAGAACATTCCCATCCGACAATTGTCAGAAAGTAAACATTAGACGAAAAATTACTACAGAAAACCATTGGGAGTTAGTTCTAGTTCTGTTAGTGGAGCGGGTGAAAAAAGCACAATGAGCATCAGTATTGAAGACAAAGTACACTAGCGGCAAATTTAATGAGCTACCACATTTAATTATTAAGAACCTTTCTAAGTAAATAACGGCAGCGGATTTTCAAACACTTGAAAAAGTTGGAAAATACAATAAACCCTTCTACAACGCGGTCCCCATATAACGCGCACCTATAACACAGTACTCTTATAACGCGATTTCCGTACAAGAATATCTCAACAACTTAAATAGCTCAAAAAGTTTATCTATGACACTACTTTTCCGATTTATTAAATCCTTGTGGCTTAAACAAATGGGAAATTCCCTTTTTGTGGTAAGTACGCATCACGTTTATGAATTTCAGTTCTCAGGGAATGAACTGAACAAACGATAAAGCATTGCGCTCTTTTAATCCTTATATATATAAAAAAATGAAAGTTCGCTTGTTTGTTTGTTGCTCAATCACGCCTAAACACTTGCATCGATATTTTTCATTTTTTGTCCGAAGGTAGTATATATTCCAACTTAATATATTAGATAATTTTTTTTCGGATAATATATAGGGTTTCAAAATGGCAGATCCAAGATGGCGGAAATTTTAAATTTGAAGCAATTTTCATGAAAATTGGTACTTAGGGGCTTTGCAGAATGCTGATTTCAAATCCGCTGTCCAAATTTAGAAACTCAAGATGGCGGACCCAATGTGGCGACCAAGATTTCTCGATTTCAACGGATTTTAATGAAAATTAGTACAATGATTGTTTTGAGGTCACTGATTTTGAATATTATCAAAATTTACAAATCCAAAATGGCCGACCCAACCAATTTACCATAAGATTGTTTCCAAATGTGTTCAGACATATATTCAATAAATCTAAACTCAAATTGAGAATTAATTTTTTATATGTGTAATGTAATTAACCTGCAGCTCGTTTCTGTAACTTTTAACTCTATTCAAATTCTCTATTTGACGTCACTTTGACGTCATTCTCTATTACTGTGTTTTTATATTCTCCTCTCTTGAGATTCTGTTTCAAATTCGAACGTTAATTTTCACCTGATTCAATTCACGATGCCTTTCTTTACTGGTACATCCGAAAATAAATCAACTTAGCTCAGTCGATTTAAAGACAACCAATATTTTTGACGTCATTTAATAGAGAATATTCTCAATCGAAATTACAGAAACGAGCTGCTGGTCTGATTATAGAATTTAATTATTCTTGAGAATCATTTTTTGCCACTGGCAAAAAAAAAATCCGATTTGAAGTTTCCACATGTTTTCTGTGTCAAATTTTTAAGTGATTTGTGTTATACTGTGGAAGTTGAAAGTGTTGAATATCATATACCAAGTAAAAATGTTGAAATAAGTGTTTCAAGTGGACGGGAAAATATTAAAATATTTGTTTTTGGACGCAGTATTATCAAATGTCGATATATAAAGAATCATTACGTGAGGCGTTTTATGAAACAATTTCGGGAAACTGAAGAGTTATCCCGAAAAAATGAAGAGTAAGAAAACGAAAAACCACCCAAAGAGAAAATCGGTTGTTGGAGCAGTTAAGTTTAAGAAAACGTTTCTTCACTCAGGCCAACTGAGAGGGAAGGTTGTGCAATATATAGAAACAATGGTGTCACGCAGGAGAGTTAGTTGACAGAAGACCAACATGGAAACCACTACTTGCATAGAACATGAAGAAAAACGGTTGGATTGGGCGAAGTAGTTGCTGGCAATTGGAAAACTGTCATCTTTTCAGATGAATCTAAATTCAACCTCATAGGACCAGATGGAAGGTAGGTTGTTCGGAGCATAGCTGGGGAAAAATATAGAGTTGAGTGCATTACTCACACCGTGAATTTTCCCCCTACGTTATGTTGTGGGAATGCATCACAGCCTACAGCCTCTTTATTATTCTTGAATGGCCAGTTAATGCTGCAAAAAATAAAGAAGTCATCAATGAGGACATTTTACCGACAGTAGAAAAGAATATTCAGAAAACATTGAACAACCTGTTTTTCCATACGATTCAACGCTTTGCCATCGAACAAAAATGGTACGTTTTTACTAACATCGCGATTATAATAACGTCTAGTTCTTAATTCATATTACCGATTTTAAAGACACTGCATAAAGTCTCTTCCTTGGTCATCTAGTATCCCTGATTTGAATTGAATTGAAAATGATTTGTGATGGGCAAACAAAAGGGCGCAAACAATTCTAAATCTTGCTTGAAGTATCAATTTTCATTCAAAGTGTATAATGATAACGTGAAGAAAATCCTTTTAATAAATTCTGGAATATAGCAATTAATGACTGAAACATTTGGAATAACAAATTCAGTCTCAGCTGTCTTAGTTGCCAATGGTTACGTCCGTTTTTGTTGCTCAATTTACAGGTGAAACGATTTAGAAAATGCGCAGTCTCAGTCAGGCAATTGAGAATATTTCGCCTATCTGACTGAGAACGTGCTTAAGGGCCGTACTTAAACTTACAAATTTGTAAGCAATTAAAATTTCATGTTTGCAGGTAATTTTTCATAACCGGGTCCTACCCAAGCTTTGAAAAAAACCTTTTCAAACTGTTATTTAAAAATCTCATTGGACAGGACGAGGTTAATCCTTTTTTGTTTTAGCATGATTAACATGTTGACTTGGATTTAGGAAAAATAATGTAAATGCAATTTAATTTAATATTGCAAACTCAACAGAGGAAAATATAAAGGAAAAATGCTGTATAAGCAAAAATACTGTTTTCGAAATTCATAGACAATTATTCAAATATCTGAAATTTCAAGAAGTCGACACGATAAGTTGCTGAATAAATAAAATATAAATGTCTAGAAAAATTTAATATTATATACAGATGAAGACCTAAACTGACTAATTGCCAAAATAGATCAACCAAAGTCTGACTAAATATAGAACGTAAATTATTGATATGAAAATTAATTTTTGATAAGAGGTATTTTACACAGAGACATATATAATTAATATAAATAAGTAATTGAGTAAGACTTAGCAGAGATAAGAAATGTTTTCAAGTAGAGTCCAAGGGTAGAAATGGAAACTAGAGGACAGGCAATAAGATCCTTTGCAGAAACTGAGAGTCTCCTGATTAAAGATAGCAATAAGCAGTGAGCCCAATTGCTAAAAGGAAAGTTTGAACTTATTAACAAGCCAAGAAGTGTGTAATTTCTGAAAAAGTAGCTTAAAAGAAGGGGCTTTGTGGTGACATTTTCCCTCTCTACGAGAGAACTCCAAGTCATGCGGAATTACTCGCATTCTTCGCATGCGGAGCGCTACTTAAAGTAACAAGCATTTTCGAGTACTCTACTTTAGAAAAAAGCCATAAATTTCCCTTTTGACTGGACCCGAGGAAGAAAAAAAAGTACAATCACGAGAGCCGCCTTGTCAGAGAAATTGACTGTGACCAGATCACCTCAATAGCGCACTCGTGAGCGCCAAGCATCCGCCGTCCGTCGCACATTAGTAGAATGTTAATTAAAAGAAAGTAAAGTGCCTCAGCCAACTAATTGGAACAAGAGTCATTTGACCCGAACTCTCAACTCATCGTCTCGGAAATAAACAGACCCAGAAATATGCATGAAGTTAGAATCCCACCACAATTTGACATTTCAATTAAAGTTTACCCCGCAGAACAGGCGGACAACAACAACACATTCAGCGAGAGATAGGGGAAATACCTGAATTACTCTGGGATGAGACGAATGAACAGCACCACATTACTCGATCCTTCACCGCATGCAAACTAATTAATTGGTACTACCTTCGATTTTAGCACAATCTCGGTGCGGACTTTAGAAAAATAAAAAGCAATACGCAGCAGAAGACTGCTCCCACTTCCACTACTCTCGTCTGTCACCGAAAACAACCGACACGCCAGCCAACTTTCTCGAAATTGCGATTGTTTGTTGCCAACATTTAGACTTCTTCGAGCGCTTGTCCTCGTGTACAGTTCGACTGGAAACTTTAATGGAGTGAGCTGGAAAATTTTATGAAAATAATCGAGGACTGACAGCTGTGAAGAAGACTTTTCTTAGTTAGGAAATGTGTTTGAATATTTAGTATGAGTATAATATCCTGGAAAAGTTCTAAAAATTTCAATCATTTTTCGTCAATTAATTTAATCGTGCTGTTTCTAAAAAAAAAAAAAAACAATACAAAAAATTATGGCGATTAGAACACTCCATTTCATTTCGCCCTTTGAATGTGCTGAATTACTAGAATAAGAAAGGAAGCTTCTAAAAATGTAAATTATTCTCCTCAAAGAAATTAAGTCGAGATTCAAAAATTAATAATAATTCTAGAGGGATCAACGCTTTTCCCATTTTATTTCACCCTACGAATCACTGACATAGAGGAACTGGACTGCTAACCGCCGTCTGAAAAACGAGACCATTTTTAGCGCAGGCTCAAACCACATGGCGCAAATCATGCTATTAAAAATTCCCTAAAATACCGCACAATTATGTTTAAAATGAAGCAAATAAAAAATAATTAAGCTGTCATGAACCGATTTCTTTTATATCACGCTTAATTTTAAGTTTTTTCACAAAAATGTTCCTCGCGGCAATCAGCTGCGGTCTTAAGAAAGACAAAGATAGCTATACAAATTATTTTTCTGCCTTTGTCTAACCTTCACATTTCTCGTTTATACCAACCCAAGCTAAAAATTGTATCACAAAATGAAGTAGCCATCTGTTGGACATCGTTAAACTATTCTAACAGCTGATTGCAACGGAAAATGATGAGTTGGCGGGCAACTTGTAAAGGCTGTCGTGGGTAAAAGTGATGTGCAAAAAGCTTGTGTTTACTTTTATTTATCTATTGGGAGTATCAAAAAGATGTATCACACGCGAAGATACTAAAAAAAACCAAAAGAAGTGCACATACATGGCGCCACCTTCATTTGGCTATTGGCCATTTTTTTTGTAAATTTGTCTGCCTGCGGGCTTAAGAAAGAGCGAGATAGTTAGAATTCGGTCAAAATTTTGTCTTACTTTTGATGTGAGTTTTTGTACGGGATCAGCAGTCCAGTTCTTATATGTCAGTCAGGGATACCAACTTGGGGGTTTTCCCCCTAAATTTAGGGGGAGGAAATGTTGAATGGGGTTTTTTTAGGGGCTTGAAATGTTTAGGGGTTATTTTAGGGGTATTTTAAGAATGCTCCAAAATATTTCAAATTATAACTTAAATAGGTAGAATTCATTTTAATTTTATTTTGGAGTAAAAAATCCATTTTAAAAATGTATGATCTTCTAGTTTGTTTCTTTATCTAAGTTTTGTTCACATTTGTCAATTCCGAAATGCAGCCAACTTCCTAGTGATCCGGCTTCTGCAGTTTTACCAATTAGTGGAAATAAATTTAACAGTTACATTTACAATGCTAGAGAAAGTGAAGTGACAGTGAACTAATTCCAAAGCCAATTAAAACAAAGTATTTGGACCTAAGAAAATATTTCTTGATTAATGGTATTAAATATTACGGATTCTTACAAAAACTAGGTATGTATTTATTTGTTCATTTTTATTAGAATATTTTAATAAAAATATTTACACATTTATATGGTCATTTATAGGAAATTCATTCTTGTTCAAACCCTGTAAATTGAGCAGATTCGGAGATAAATTAAGTGGAGATCAGGATGAGGATAATGAATAAATAATTACTGATGAAGATGTGATATGGAATGACGAGCAAATGGCTTGGCTTGATTTTCGTGAGGAATGATTTTTAAAAAAAATTTAACACTCTTCAAATATAAAACATTACGAAACTGATTAATAATGCCAAAAGATAATAGTCAACAAAAAAAATACCATCAAAAATACAATAAAGTTTGGGAAACAGATCCAGATTTAAAAGGTAACATAGCTATTTTTCTTCGGTATTTTGTCTTTTGATTATAAATTTATGAATAGAATTGAATAATATTTGTTGCGTACTGTTGACGGTTTATTTTAAATGTTGGCGCGGTTTGCATTTGCGCAAAGGTAACTGCCAGCTTTTTGGAGTAGGTTTATTTTTAATTATTTTGATTTTTTTTTATAAACTCTGTTCAACTGTTAGCCATTTGTGAAAAGTTTCTATTTACTTCTATAATAAAAAAGCATAATTTTTCTATTAGAGGTATATACGTGATTTACAATAAAACCTCATAACCTATCTCACATCAATCTGTACTGACGAGTTTTAAAAATTTGTCGTGTCACGATATTTATAAACTAATTACTACTTTTTTTTTACAATAAATGTTTTAATTTCAGATTGGCTTGCACCTGATAATACGGATGACACCTTAGTTATCTGTAAATATTGTAGGACAACCTTGAAAGCTCACAAGAAAGATTTAATTGGCCACTCAAGAACTGAAAAACATAAAAAAGCGGTGGATTTAGAAAAATTGACGAAATCATGCAAATCTTTAAGTGTCACATTTAAACCAGTCTTGTCAGACAGTTCAAAAGTAGCAGAATTAAAAATTGCTGCATACATTGCTGAGCATAGTGCTATTCAGACAGTAGATCATTTGATCGAAATATTACCACAGTTGGATTCTTCATCAGATGCCCTTAAAAATCTAAAACTTCACCGAACTAGATGCTCTATGTTAATAAAAAATGTTCTTGGCCCGTCTATGCTTCAAGATTTAATCGAAGAAATCGGGAATTTCCCCTATTCATTAATTATTGATGAAAGTACTGATCTTTCGACACAGAAAGCTTTGTGCATCATGGTGCGATTTTTTTCATGTAAAACTAAAAAAATCGTCACAACTTTTTATAGAGTAATCAAATTAATAGATTGTGATGCAAAAAGTGTCTACCAAGTTATAACAGATCAACTCAAGAAGGATGGGATCAAGCTGGAAAATATGATTGGTATTGGTGTTGATGGAGCAAACGTCATGATCGGTAAATATCACTCAGTAACTTCATTGTTAAAAAAAGATTTACCTGATTTAATAATAGTCAAATGTGTCAGCCACTCATTGCATTTGTGTGCTGAAAAAGCAGCTGAATTATTACCAAGACAATTGGAATTCCTGGTTCGAGAAACCCATAATTGGTTCACATACAGTCCTAAACGTTTAGAAGAATATAGAAATTTATTTGGAGCTATGAATAATCATCACAATCCAAAAAAAATTCAAGGTCTCAGTGGAACCCGCTGGCTCGCCCGCTACGAAGCAATCATCACAATATTAGATCAATGGGATGAACTCAAATTACTTTTTTCAATTGCCAAAACAGATGATAAATGTTATATGGCAGAACAGCTGTATGATATTATGAAGAGGCTGCCATTCAAAACTTTTTTGATTTTTCTAAAAAATGAGCTGAAGAATGTGATTCAGTTAAATTTACATTTTCAAAGTGACAACGCCGAACCCACAAAATTGTTTGAAGATTTATTTTTATTATATAAAAATTTGCTAAGGAGGCTTGTTGTACCTGCACAGTTAGACAAAGTACTAGATTGTGAATTGGTGCAATTCAATTTCCAGGATCATCTAATGCATACATCAGCAATTTATTTTGGATATGACTTTCAGAATATATCACAAGAACTTGAAGAAAGGGATTTATTAGACGTCAGAGAAAGATGCAAAAACTTTTTATGTCATCTAGCAGAGCAAATTCAACAACGACTCCCGGAAAATTTGATAACATTGAAGATAATTTCTAATTTGCATCCAAAGATCGCGACATCTCAAAACAAACCTGACCTTAAAGAAATATTAAATCACATCCAGCGAACTCATATTTATGGTGACAAAAACGATGTTGAGTCAGAGTGGCATCTTCTGAGTAATAAAAAGTGGTCCAATGTTTCCAATTCAACAGAATTTTATGCAGAAATTTATGATGACTGTGATGCAGCGGGATGTAGGCGTTTTGAAAATATAGCAAAATTTGGAATTGCATTATTAACAATCCCAATTTCCAATGCAAGTGTAGAACGTGCCTTTTCAATTTACAATATTGTCAAAAATAAATTACGAAACAAATTATCATTTGAAATGTTGCAAAGTATCCTGATGGTTCGCTTTTCTTTACAGCGAAATTATTCATCATGCATAAAATTTAATCCATCAAAAAAAATGTTGGATTTATTTAATGTACGAATGTACGACTTCAAAAATTCACAGACTGTAGAAGATGCGGAAGCAATACTTGAATTATTAAATGGCTTGTGATTAAATATTATGTTAAATAATCTGTAATAAAACTATTTTGATATTTAATAATCAATAAAATCTATTCTGAGTACTTAATAGTTTTAAAATACATTTTTTCCATCATTACAGCTTTACAAACGGTTTTAGGGGATTTTAGGGGTTTTTAAAGTTGATTTTGGGGGGAAAATATTCCACGAGTTGGTAACCCTGATGTCAGTGCTACGAATGCTTGTCAACGTTGCTTATTGAAATAATATCGTAAATCCAAGATGGCGTACCCAATATGGCGACCAACATTTTACAAATTCAGCCGGGGGAGAAATTTTGAAAAGAACTGAGATGTTTGAAATACTGAAAGCTAAATACATAAGTGAGTACAGTGCACGTGATCAGGTAGATTTCCCGAATAATAGACCCTTATTGAACCCCAAAAATCTTGTAAGATAAATCGAAACTAAATAGAAACTCGTCATACTCTTCAAATTAATAGTTTGTGTATGGTAGCAAATGCCTTTCAATTAATCATTTTGATCATTAATAAAGGTAGTGTGTGCAATAAATTCTCTGCTCGTAATTGGCAGGATTCTAAATCCAATATTTCATATTAAATAAGGCACAATAAGTGAGCCGAACTGGAAAGAATCGTTCCAGAACAGACATGTGCACCGAAGCAGTTTCCGGTTGCTTGGTCTTTTTCCAACTTTCAAAATGCATCAAAACCGCATAGTTGCGCAACTCAGAGTAGAACTTGCCGAAATCGAGTTATACTATAAGGAGGTTGTATATTCGTAGTTGGTATAAAAAATGTAATCTATTCCCAAAACAGAGGCTTACCCCAGAAAAAGAGACTAAGACCAAATGCTCTTAATTTGTTTAAATAACATGTGTTTTTGTCTGAACGAATTAAGCTTTATTGCACAGTTGGCGCTAAAGGGGGTTTGGAAGAGCGAAAAATACATTATTTGGAGAATTCTTTTCCTCAGCAACAAGAAAGCTTCAAATTTTTGGCATCATACTTTAACACATATCTGTTCGAATGACGCAAATTCGTTATTTGGGTTTCCCAGTAAATAATTGATTCTGGTGTTTTTTAATCTAAATAAATTAAAATGAAATTTTTACCAAATAGAGATATCGTTTAAAATACTGTAAAGTTTATAAAGTTCATAAAAGACAAGTAGAGCTAGCTACGTCTGTGATTTTTGTAGCATCCCCCTTCCTACTGAAAAGTTTTTCGAATAGTACCATTAATTACTGGTAAAATTAAAGTTTCCAAAATTATTTACTTTGTCTAATAAAATATGAGGATTTGAACTTAATGCTGCAGAGCAAAGAATAAAATTTGTGTTCCGTGTTTTCAGTAATTAATTTAAACTTTTCCGTAGATTTTATTTAAAGCATCAAAAAACATAGAAATAAATACAAATTGATTTTATTTTATTACCCAAAATTTCAGTAACATATAAGTGATCATTTTATAAGTTATGTGCTTTTTATATAAAACGCATTGTTTCAAAAAACATTTTATTTTCAGCCAGATCTAGAACAATAGAAAAATATTCTAGAATTAACTTAAAGATGCGAATCTAAAATTAAATTAAAAGGCTGACAATTGTTGAATTTCTCTTGAGTACAATTTCATGTGAACGATGTTTTTTCTCCTGAAAAATTTCAATTTAACGTAGAATTTCCTTGTGTTCTACTTTTCCTACTTACTTGCTCCAGGACTTGCTTGCAATTTCGTAGCATCAAAAGGATTTCCAACAGACGAATGTAAAGTGATCTCTACCATTACCACTACCAGAACAAGTAATGCAAGCAAGACAGATTACCATTACCAGTATTGTTACTTCAAAACAATTTAATTACCAATGGTATTGGAACTTCAGCATTACCGTATTTCAGAAGCATTATTTAGCATTACTTGGCATTACTTAGAAATACTCAGCATTATCTGGCAAACAAGTTTCATACATAATACGATTGATAGTTTGTATTGCTATTTTGTAAATAGTAATAACGTATCATAGTTTTCAAAAATTAAAAATGGGGTCTTTATGTAGAATTACATTTAATCAAAGCTTTTTTTATCTGAATAAACCTTTAAATAAATGTAATCATTGGCACATTGAACTACATATTATATATGTTGGGTATTCGAGACATGAATGTAAACATTTCTCAATATTTTTAGCAAGTGAAGTAAAAGTATATTATGTAGAAATAGAGTTGCCCTGGGTATTTCTGATTTATATCGATTAATGCTGGTTGTTAAGTAGTGCTGAGTTATTATTGAGCCACGCTGCGCTGCATAATGTCGAGTAATGCTAAGTAATGTTGAATACTATTGCTGAATATTTCTAAGTAATGCCAGGTAATGCTAAATAATGCTTCTGAAGTACGGTAATGTTGAAGTATCAATACCATTACTTGGTAGTGATAATTTAATTTTTTGAAGTACCAGTTCTAGTAATGGTACTGGTAATTTAACTTGCTTGCATTACTTGTAGCAATACTGAGGATGGTAATGCATTTCAATAATAATTATTTTACAGCTCTGGCGTTTGGTGCCTAACTTTATAATTATGTATGGATATATTTGAGTAATTAAATTATATTGGCTACGTCTTACATTAATAAACCATGAAATAAGAAAACTTTCTAAACTCATTTTTCATTCAATTTTTTAAACTGAGATTTTTGTTGTACATGTACTAATTTGGACGTTTATATAAACATAAACTTATGTACAATAATCAATTTTCAATACCAACAATGCTTTTATGGAATGGCCTTTATTGCAAATTGTAGAGCACGCCAAGCATTAAAAAGGTTTCAGTTGCTTTTAAGCTAACAAATTTTTATTTTATTGTTACTTATAGTTAGAAGTTGAATTTAATGAACTTCTTTTCTCTTACTACATTTTTTTAAGTGCATTTTTATTTAAATGTGTCGGACAAAATTAATCGTCTCTTAACCCGTCTGACTTTGTAAGACAAGTAAAACAAGACAATTTGTCTCTTATAAGAATTATATTACTGTATAACAATTTCAAAGAGAGCGTAGTTAACTAAAAGCTTGAATTCGAAACTATAGCTTTATAATATGTTATTTGTAAACTTTATTAAGATTTATTCAGGGAACGAGTTTTTCATTTTCCCTCTGCCACATAAATGAAACGAAACAACGGTATGTAGGAGTGGAACTCTAATCAAAAACTTCTCTCCACAACAAACCTTGACAACGATTTTAATTAACTGTTATTTTATAAATATAGTATAGAATTTAAACTTTTATTTTAACTACGTTTGAAAATGCTACCACATCCCTTGATTTTAAATAAGAATTCCAAAAATGGCAAAAATATGGGTTTTTTAAACCAATTACTTTTGAAAATGTGAGATTGTCGAATTTTGTTATATAATAATAATAACATATTGAGTAAAATTTTTAAGGGTATAAAAACATTGTAAACTAGTGTAAGGGTATAACCGGATAAGCACGTTGAATTTGCCCCGCGGCGTTTTCTACCGACACATGATCATTTTGATATCAAATAAAAATAATCCACCCCAAATTTCAACTATTATTGTTGAACGGTTTTCGAGTTATTTAAAAAAAAAAAACTTTTCTGTTTTTTTTTCTTTTTTTTTTTTCAATAGAAACAATAAAAATAACAAATGGTGATTTTTTCTTGAATACTTGGGAGTATAAGACATGAAAAAAACATTTTTGCTATTATTCCCAAATTTGAACCCAATTTTTAAAAATATAAATGAAACTAAAATCATTGTAAACATGCATCCACCAAATTTTAACAGAAAACGTCTCTCATACTCCTTCATACTCAGCAATTTTCTCAGTTTTTACGATTTGGTGGAGCACTGTGGAAAATATTAATAACTATATTTATATAATGTTTTTCATAAGGATATAGTTAATGATAACCGTCTCAATCTTGACTTTTAAACCTAAGTTGGTAATTATTCTCTTTGAATATATTAATTGTCTTTATCTTCAAAGTCGTATCTGAAAAATGGCGCATGTACTTAAAACTCCTTTTGCCGAACATTTGTGGATTCATTTGTTTATAGAACAATTGAAATGAGAAAATGCGTCAATTAAATGCTAACATTTAATTGACCCACTTTCTTATTTCACCAGTCCTAGAAAGAGCTGAATAAATTGTTTACATTTAATTGACGCATTTTCTCATTTCAATTGTTCTCTAGCCGTTTTATTAACTTTCCATATTTTCTAAGTCTCGATTCAATTACCTCTACAAATATTCGGTTTCAATAAATACCCAGTGGAAATCTCCTAAGAAGCTAAGAAAGAATTTCTCCTCCGTTTGAAGTGCTTTATCCATTCGAAAACAAAATGAAAATCTTTGTGCTGTTACTGATTGTTGGTAAGTCTAGCTTTATAAAAGAAGTATGTAGTTAAGTGAACTAATTAACTTCTATTTTGTATATATTCACATAAAACAACTTTCCTAAGGAATTTGTTTTTTGCGTAAATTATCGAAATATGTATACATACAGATAAATATGAATTAATTCATTCATTTTATTGCAGCAATATTACATTATAACTAGTGCTTCAGGGGATATTTCGGATATCCGAAATCCGGATCTGATCCGAGATTGAGAACGGATCTCAGATTCGCCCATTGCGCATATCAATTGAAATGGGCGATGTAATCGAACCCAAGTGTATCAATACTATCCGAAATCTAAAGCTATCCGGATATTCGGATAGTTTGAAGACTCGGGTAGCATTCAGCACTAACTATAACCCTTCATTAGCATTAGAAGCACTAACTATAACCCTTCCATTGCTTGTTTTTTAGCTCTAGCAATTTTGGGAGTTCAGAGCGGCTGTATAGACTGTGTTGCGGATGATGCAACGAAGACTTTAAAATGTGAATATAAAGCGAAGGATTGCAGGAAGCCAAAGCCACCACGTCTAGGGTAAGAAATCAGAAAATACAAACATTCTTGGTAATAATTATTCATAAATATCTTTTTTACAGTTGCAAACTGGACTGTAAGTTTTCCCAACCACCCACGTGTAATTGGAAATGTCCAGGAAAAAATTGATTTTAAATGCTTAATGCTTGCGGTTAGCTAAATAAAAATCAATATTTCCACTCATTGTGTTTTTTATTTTATTATTTCTATGATTAAGTTTTCATTTCACTAATATTTTACGGAAATCTATGGCTATAATTTGTGTTCGTACTTTAGATGATAAAAGTACAAAAGGATGGCTGTTTTTAGAAAGGCAGCGATACCGCAGTACTGCACAATTCAGTCTCAGAGACAGTTGGCGCTAAAGGGGGTTTGGAAGAGCGAAAAATACATTATTTGGAGAATTCTTTTCCTCAGCAACAAGAAAGCTTCAAATTTTTGGCATCATACTTTAACACATATCTGTTCGAATGACGCAAATTCGTTATTTGGGTTTCCCAGTAAATAATTGATTCTGGTGTTTTTTAATCTAAATAAATTAAAATGAAATTTTTACCAAATAGAGATATCGTTTAAAATACTGTAAAGTTTATAAAGTTCATAAAAGACAAGTAGAGCTAGCTACGTCTGTGATTTTTGTAGCATCCCCTTTCATACTGAAAAGTTTTTCGAATAGTACCATTATTTACTGGTAAAATTAAAGTTTCCAAAATTATTTACTTTGTCTGATAAAATATGAGGATTTAAACTTAATGCTGCAGAGCAAAGAATAAAATTTGTGTTCCGTGTTTTCAGTAATTAATTTAAACTTTTCCGTAGATTTTATTTAATAATGACAAGAAAAAAGCATTAAAGACCATAGAAATAAATACAAATTGATTTTATTTTATTACCTAAAATTTCAGTAACATATAAGTGATCATTTTATAAGTTATGTGCTTTTTATATAAAACGCATTGTTTCAAAAAACATTTTATTTTCAGCCAGATCTAGAACAATAGAAAAATATTCATTAAAATTGTAGGAAAGGGTTTGTAAAAATACACAAACCGAAATTTAATACTGTTGTGTATTTAAATAGGATAGACCACTATGCACTTCCATACTGTACTGTAATTAGACTAACCACTGTACATTGAAGAAGTTGCGGTAAGTGAGAGAGAGCTTGTTCACTTCCCTGTTAGCGGGAAAAGAATCAGGTCTGAACCTTGTGAAAGAACCCCGCACAAAATGTATGGGAATTGAACACCGGTCAATTTGTATGAAACTTCGTATTTTGATAGCCCTTGTTATGCTGATAAAAAGTCTCAATGGGCACGAAGCCCGAAAACCCCCCCAACTCCCCCAAAACCGCCCCTAAAGGTAAGGGCTATATTTGATAGATTTTATTGGTGAATTGCCTTACCGAAATATTTTACTTCTGTAGTCAAACCTACGGACTCCATACAGTAACTAGGTCATTCCCAAAACAGTCAAACTCCCCTCCCCTTCACTCTCTCCACACCTCATAGCTCGACATGCAACTTTTCCCCGTTTATCGGCTGTGAGAACGTTTCATCGTGAATTCCATATAGTCCAGGCTACCAAGGTTTTCACCTCCGAATTTTTTGAGCATGCATCGATTTTAATGAAATTTTGACAGCATGTAGGGAATACCTCAAAAAGCAAAATCTACCCTATCCCGATGTGTGCTTTTTCCCTGGGGGTGAGTTCCACCCCAACTAGGGGGTGAAAATTTTTTTGTGGAAAATAACCACGGAAATCGATAGAGGAACAAATTTTAAGCAAAAATTGTTCTTAGCATTTTTTTTGAAAACTCAATAGTTTTCGAGTTATACGCAATTGAAAATTGGCATTTTTCGTGAAAAAAACCACGTTTTTAATCGATTTTTTATGAATAACTCAAAAACTATTCATTTTATCAACAAAAGTGTAAGAACCAAAAATGAAGCTTATAAAAAAACAAAGAGATTGGTGCCTTTTAATTGATTGTAGGCCTAATACAAACCGAGTAATGATTTCCAAAAATGGCAAAAATATGGGTTTTTTAACCAATTTCTTTTGAAAATGTGAGGTGGTCGAATTTTGTTATATAATAATAATAACATATTGAGTAAAATTTTTAAGGGTATAAAAACATTGTAAACTAGTGTGAGGGTATAATCGGATAAGCATGTTGAATTTGCCCCGCGGCGTTTTCTACCGACACTTTAAGGATCATTTTGATATCAAATAAAAGTAATCCACCCCAAATTTCAACTATTATTGTTGAACGTTTTTCGAGTTATTTAAAAAAAAAAACTCTTTTCTGTTTTTTTTATTTTTTTTCAATAGAAAAAATAAAAATTAACGAATGGTGATTTTTTCTTGAATACTTGGGAGTATAAGACATGAAAAAAACATTTTTGCTATTATTCCCAAATTTGAACCCAATTTTTAAAAATATAAATGAAACTAAAATCATTGAAAACATGCATCCACCACCTTCATACTCAGCAATTTTTTCAGTTTTTACGATTTGGAGGAACACTGTGGAAAATATTAATATCCGACGTTTTTAAAAATAATTTCAAATTTATGGAATGAATTTCTAGTTATACCGACAAAAACATAAAAATCAATTTTCAAGAAATACCCATTTTTAAAGTGTTTAACATTTCTTATAATGTTTTTCATAAGGATATAGTTAATGATAATCGTGTCATTCTTGACTTTTAAACCTAAGTTGGTAATTATTCTCTTTGAGTATATTAATTGTCTTTATCTCCAAAGTCGTATCTGAAAAATCGCGCCTGTACTTAAAACTCCTTTTGCCGAACATTTGTGGATTCATTTGTTTATAGAACAATTGAAATGAGAAAATGCGTCAATTAAATGCTAACATTTAATTGACCCACTTTCTTATTTCACCAGTCCTAGAAAGAGCTGAATAAATTGTTTACATTTAATTGACGCATTTTCTCATTTCAATTGTTCTCTAGCCGTTTTATTAACCTTCCATATTTTCTAAGTCTCGATTCAATTACCTCTACAAATATTCGGTTCCAATAAATACCCAGTGGAAATCTCCTAAGAAGCTAAGAAAAAGTTTCTCCCCCGTTTGAAGTGCTTCATCCATTCGAAAACAAAATGAAAATCTTTGTGCTGTTACTGATTGTTGGTAAGTCTAGCTTTCTAAAAGAAGTATGTAGTTAAGTGAACTAATTAACTTTTATTTTGTATATATTCACATAAAACAACTTTCCTAAGGAATTTGTTGTTTGCGTAAATTATCGAAATATGTATATACAGATAAATATGAATTAATTCGTTCATTTTATTGCAGCAATATTACATTATAACTAGTGCTTCAGGGGATATTTCGGATATGCGAAATCCGGATCTGATCCGAGATTGAGAACGAATCTCAGATTCGCCCATTGCACATATCAATTGAAATCGGCAATGTAATCGAACCCAATTGTATAAATACTATCCGAAATCTAAAGCTATCCGGATACCCGGCACTATCTGGATCTCAGCTGATGTCATATCCAGCTATCCGGATATTCGGATAGTTTGAAGACTCGGGTAGCATTCAGCACTAACTATAACCCTTCACTAGCATTAGAAGCACTAACTATAACCCTTCCATTGCTTGTTTTTATGCAGTTTCTGATTCAATTAAAACTCCTCTTTTTTAGCTCTAGCAATTTTGGGAGTTCAGAGCGGCTGTATAAGCTGTGTTACGGATGATGCAACGAAGAAACCGCCCACTTTAAAATGTGAATATAAAGCGGATGATTGCACGAAGCCAAAGCCACCAAGTCTATTGTAAGAAACCAGAAATTACAAACATTCTTGGTAATAATTAATCATAAATGTCTTTTTTACAGTTGCAAACTGGACTGTAAGCGTTCCCAACCACCCACGTGTAATTGGAAATGTCCAGGAAAAAATTGATTTTAAATGCTTAATGCTTGTGGTTAGATAAATAAAAATCAATATTTCCGCTCATTGTGTTTTTTATTTTATTATTTCTATATTAAGTTTTCATTTCACTAATATTTTACGGAAATCTATGGCTATAATTTGTGTTCGCACTTTAGATGATAAAAGTACAAAAGGATGGCTGTTTTTAGAAGAGCAGCGATACCGCAGTACTGCACAATTCAGTCTCAGAGACTACTACGCTAAATTGTGCAGTACTTCGGTATCACTGCGTTTTAGAAAACAGCTAATGCTTAAAGGCACATTTCCAGATTCAATACTCAATTCCAATTCAATACAAAATTTGGATCAGAATCGACTCTTACGATATACCTATAGGCATCTACTTAAAGTCGGTCTGGTTCAAAGTCGATCCACAATAGACTTTCGCAAAAAAGCCTTTAATTGTTCTTCCGTTGTTATAAGAAGGAAACCGACAAGGGTCGAAAAAGATCAACTGGTGGAAAGACAAGGTCCAAGTTTTTAAGGGAAGCTATCAATATTTAATTTGTTGGGGTTAAGATTTCTATTAATACATTTCCGAAAATGTTGCTTAATATCTTGAAGTATAAACATTTTGATGACAGATTGAGTTTCTTGACGGCACTTGTTGAGATTTGTTCATGATTAATTGAAATCATATCAATGTTTATTTCGCAATAAAGAGAAGTGGTTGTTGCACGTTTTTATCAATACATTTTTTATGTATTTTCTTATAGTTTTTTTTATTTAATAGTTCATAATGGAAGTTACACGATATTCTAAAGTGCACTATGGTTCAAATATCAATATCTAAATTTCACAAGGTTCAGAATCACAGCACACCACTCACGAGAGTCACGACCTGATTCTTTGCCCGTTAACAGGGAAGTGAACAAGCTCTCTCTCACTTACCGCAACTTCTTCAATGTACAGTGGTTAGTCTAATTACAGTACAGTATGGAAGTGCATAGTGGTCTATCCTATTTAAATACACAACAGCATTAAATTTCGGTTTGTGTATTTTTACTAAAAAGGGTTTGTTTCCTACAATTTTAAATAATGTTTATAGCTACATTTTCACGTAAAAGCAATACATAATGTGATAAAACATTTAAAGAAGGAAATATTACAAGTATTCAATATAAAACAATTTAAAACTTCCATGAAAATATTCTTAATTTGATAAAATAGGCACATCAAGGGCAATCCAAAATTAGCAAACTTTAAACTGTATGTTAGAATATAAGTTATTTATTTGTTCAAATCAATTAAAAGAAGTGTTACTCCTTTAAAGCCAATTTTCTGAAAAAAAGGGAATTGGACAATAAAAACAAAATGCGCCGTCATTTATGGCTATTTTCAAAATGAAACGAAAAAACTTTCAACTTGCACATTATTACTGACTCTAAAAATTTTTAGAACGTAAATTAATTAGTAGCAATGCACAAACATTTTTATAGAATTAATAATTTATCACTGTGTTGATTTGGCATCTTGTTTTCAGCCATACTTTTGCGCAGAAAAGGGCCTCCGCAAACATGATTTCAAAAAGACTCAATCAAAACATAATACGTTGGTTACATAAGGTTTAATTTTTAAAATGTAATTTAATATATCGCTCATTAAATGCAATAACCTCATAACTCAAAAATCATTATTGTTGAATTACTTAAATTTTGATAACATTCAAAATCAATGACCTCAAAATAATCATTATACTAATTTTCATTAGAATCCCTTGAAATCGAGAAATATTGGTCGCCATATTGGGTCCGCCATCTTGGATTTGTATTTTTTGATAACATTCAAAAACTGTGACCTCAAGATAATCATTGTACTAATTTTCATTAAAATCTTTCTTTGGAAAAAAACTGCCGAGGCTACTGAGTTTTAGGAAAATTTCCACATTTCCCAAACCGTGCTGTACATCGATGTTCAAGAAACGAACAAACCGATATTTTTTAAAACCCTTGATCTATTTGATATCTCGATATGTTCTTCATCCGATGCATTGGAAATTTAATGGACAATATACCAGGACTTAAAGGGACCCGGTGGTCTAGAATTTTCAACAAATCGATTTTTCTTTCAAGAATATAGTCAAATTTTTGTAAGCATATTTTCAGTATTTCAGGTTTTACAGCCTTATTAGCTTGTAGCGCACTGTTTCTTAAAAATTGGTAAGGCCTGTTTTCAGATTTTCAATTTCAAAAGCGCGTCATTCTGTCAATTTTTTGTTTGTTTGTTCTAGTTCCGGTCATAACTGCATTCATACTGATTAATAATTTTCTTAGTTTTTATTTTACAGATAAATAGAAGAGTCAAAATCAACCATACCACCCAGATCCATTTTTTGAGGAAGTCTAATTTAGCGCCATTTTTAACATAATTAACTATTTTTTGTTTAATTTAAAAAAAATGTTTTTGTGTGCACCATGAGTACTTTAATACACCTAAAAAGTTTCAATATCGTTTTTCATTATTTTAACCTTTAAAAGAAATCCTAAAAATACTTTGAATTTTAGACCGGGTCCCCTTAAAGCGGCTATAGACGACCTAATCTGCGGAAAACTTTGGCTGGGCGTATTTTTCAGATATTGCACATGAGTTAGAATTTTCAGACCGTGAGGGAATTATATAGCTGGAGGTAGCACCTAATCACTTAAGAAAAATAATCTGTACATTATACATTACATTTATTTCAACACAGAACAATAGCTGATCACAGATCATACATAATTAAATAAAAAAAACAAAAAAATAAATTCATCAATTAGGGCGTACAAATCTGCGATGGCCTACAGAAAAATGCGCTGGCCTATGGTAGATCTGAGTAATATGCTTGGAAACGACAGAATCGGTCGTGTTGTAGGTGTATGGAGCGCTGCCCTTAATTTTCGGTCCCTGGTTCAACACAATTGATGTTGGAAGTGGTATATTGCATATAGCCAAAGTGTTAACATTTTCCAATACGTGTTGTGGAACAGCTGGTAGCAAATAGATTTTGCCTTGAAAGTGGTCAACACCTCGGACAATACCTAATGGATAGAAGAAAATTTGAATTTTTATAGTAAATAACTTGTAATAAATACCATAAAATTACTTACCTAATCCATAACATTCCAAATCGTTGTCTTTCTTTCTGCATAAGTAAACTAAGTTGAGATTGGCGGCATCTAGAAGATCATATTTATCTAACTTATCCTCGCTGAAGCATATGATGTTTAAGTCTTCGATTGAAGCGCTGTTTTGAGAGGTTCAAATTAAAATAGCACAAATCAATAACATTTCAATTCGGTTCTTATGTTTATTATTATCTTATTAAGTAAATTATATATATAAATACTAACTAAATATTAGAGGTTTGCATAAAATATATATTTTGATACTTCCATGATATTTCCACTGAACTATAGCAGTGAGACATTTGTTCAGTATTTGTTTTTTAACTATACTATAATCACGCTTAATTGTTTATAATTTGCCAATTTTAAATTACATATGTATGGAAAGTTTGATTGGGATTAAAATTTTTGAATTTTTTATTATTTGCCAAGAGTGGCATGAATCTACAACATACAATCTGTGAACATTTGAACTGGCTACCTCTTACCGTTACGGAGATAGATAGATAGACGATAGACCGACATACAGACAGACACCGTAACCCTTTGGGTACGAACCCGAAAAATACCTTTAAGTTATTAAATCATATTAGTCAAATTGAGAACCTATTCTTTTTTTTTATATTGATTAACAAATTAAAAATACATCTAAAAAAAAGAGGAACAAGTTAGCTAGTTGGACTCGCGCCCTGAGGGTTATAAATTTAGTTCGAAGAATTTTGTAGGGTTACTCGGTATCAGATATTGAACATCATTGGAAATTCACGAAAAAAAACTGAAAAAGTAATAATTCCACATAGAATCTGAAATTATTTTCGGATTTCTTCCTTTATTTGTGCTATAAGAAATTAATTTTATAATTGGAACATATGAAAACAGTTAAATCGTCTTTGCTTTCTAAACAAGTCTCTATCTTTAATAGATATAGTGTACAATGAGTCTCAGATAGAGATTTTCTCTGGGCTCGTCAAAATCAGATATCCAAAAACTTAAGAAAAATGTTACTATGTGTAAAAAAGGTTAAACTTACCAAACCGGTTTAACATCTGAAAGCCACTCATTGTGTCCAGTCAAAATAGTTCCTATCCGCGCGATCACCATGGAGAATCTATTATCCCTCGAGGAGAAGTCTGCCTCATTAGAACGCAACTTTCTCGTAACAGACGCATTGATAATAATCAGTTTGTGCTTTGGTTCATAACAATCAACCCTTTCTTCCGCTGAGAATATATTCCTCGGCAAGGATTTAATAGCATCAGGTGTCATCATATAGTCGAAATTATTAAACTCGTTTTGGCTTTGTATCTGAATGATATCGGTAGGATCTAAAATTTGTGAAATAACTGACATAAGTTCACTACCGAATCCTTTGCAGTAGCCCATTGTGTTAACGATCCAAGGAATGTTTCTTAATTCCTCGTTTTGATGGCACCAATTTAACAGTTGTCTAACACATTTTATATATGCTATAGGAGAAAGAACGACATTAATGTCGCCAAAGAGGTACGATTTCTCTGCCAATAGGCCTTTCAAGTAACCAGGACCAATCAGAGGACTTTCTATCAGTGTGGCGCTAACAGTTTGAGGAATGAACACTTCTGGCTGACCAATGTCAAGATCAATAAGCAGAATTTTCTTGAACTTTGTGATATTTCGGTTTATTAAGTACCTAAGTAAAGTTGACTTTCCAACGCTTTTGCCACCTATAATCATTATCTTACTCTGGCTTGTGCATTCTATTAAATCCCAAAGAGGATCGATTTTAAGCTCTTGGTGGTGATTTAGAGAAAACAAACAACGCAAAATAAATTCACTAGCATAAAAAGGACGATCCAGACCGATTGAGTTCATATTTGGAAACAGATTCTCCCCCATGTATTTTCTTAACATTTGAACTGTTTTGTTCTGATCATTGCGTTCAAGCAGTACCACAGCATCCGTTGAATGATCAAACAATTCAGAAATTTCTTTTAAATCGCTGCTCAAAAAATCTTTGTTGTATGTGCTTAATTCCTTGTCTAAATTATTTTCCTCGAAATTATCTTTTCTTTTTTGAACAGAAGCTTCAATGTACAATGCACTGTATCCTTTAGGAGAGAATATTTCAATAGTTTCGCCTAATTGTGGACTGTAGCCGAGTACTTTTACTTCTCCAGCTATAAGCTTCATTTTTACTGTTCCATATAAATAAAATCGATCTTTTAGCAGTAGTAGGACGTACCGAGAGTTTGCCGCATTGTAGAAACGTGAAGCAATCTCTGGAACCGTTGGAGAACTTATTTCCTCCTCAACTACCTCAGGCTGTGTAAATGTTGTATTTTGTTTAGCTGTTGTAACATCATAGTTAGATTCCAATGAGTCAGAATTAGATTCATTGATGCTACTATTGTCACCTTGGTGATCCGCAGATTCATTAACAGTCATATCCTCTGAAATATAAGTTTTCTTTTCTGCGGGTTCCAAAACTGAATCATCAATATCAATCTTTCTTTTATTACTCCTTGGAGTGATAACTTTATATTTGGAGGAGTTTAAATCTATTGACTTATTGGCTATTTTATCTAACGGACTTATATAATCATTTACATCATTGCCTTCAAGCGTATCTTCATAATTCCTAAAGAGTGCGCTGATAGATGTTTCCTGCTCCTCAGATTTCGAATTGTTGGGTGTTCCTACAAATACATGGGCCTTCATTTTGGGCACTTGTTTCTCCTCTTCTACCATTTCATAATCAGACTCTGAACTGTAAAATAAGTCTGGTGCATTAAATTCAGATTCCTCATCTATTGGTACCAGTTGCGGGCAGCTATCATCGCTATCGATGTAATCATTATTTTCTATTGGAATAAGTTGTGGGCAACTATCATCGCTACCAACATTTTCCGATTTCTCTTCTGTCGCAGTCTTTACCGATTGATAAGTGCTATCGCTACTATATTTTTCCGTTGGGATTTCTACAACTTGTAATGAACTTGCATCACTGTCGAAGTCAATCTCTTCATCTGTATGCAATGGGTATAATTTAGCTTCTCCTTTCCGGACAATAAGATCTTCAGCCTCACTATCAGGCAACTGGTAATCATCATCCGATTGAAAAGAACTATCTGACGGTGAATACTCAGAATCTTCATAGGACATATCTTCATCAGTTTCTTCCTCTGATTCTTCTTCAAAAGATTCTTCATAGTATGAATCTTCTTCTTCGCTTACAAAATCGTCATCATCAGTCTCAGATTCTTCTGTGTAATTATTCCTATTGACTGGAACCAATGCAGTTTCATTGTTTTTTACTTGTTGCTGATTGGTATTTTCATAAAATTTATCCTCATCGTCATCATCTGTAAAATTATCGCGTTTTCTAACATTCCATCCACATTGTCCACTACTACAATCATATGACTCGCCTCCACTATCTGTTTCCCAGGAACCACTTTCGAAAGAATCATTGCATTTATTGGAAGAACGCTTTTTCGTTGATCTACAACCTCCACCACCGCAATCAAAGTCATCATCATCATCATCGGAATCATCAAAATCAGATTCATCTGTATAACTAGATTCCTCTTCATCTTCCTCATCGCTGTAATCTTCGCTACTGCTGTTGCTAAAGCAGTCCCCACAAGGACTGCAACTGCCTCTGATTGGTGTTTTTTTAACAGTAGTACTTTTAGCTTTATTCTTAGGAGCAGTTTTGGTGGATTTACTAGCAGCCGATTTTTTAGAGACTGGTTGAATTTTTGGCTTCTTCGCTGGCGCAACTTTTGGCTTAACCGCAGGAGTTTTCTTCATTGGTGTTACTTTTTTTTGATTGATCTTATTCGTCGTATTAGTATTTTTCTTTAGAAAAAAACAACTACCGTCTTCGCAGCTGGATTTTGTGGAAGCAGCCTTCGATTTTGGCTTAGGCTTCGGTTTTAAGGTGCAAACTCCATTAGCACATGAGTACTCTTGGTTGCTGCTAGTCGTGGTCTTCTTTTTTGTAGCAGCAGTTTTCTTAGCCGCAGTGCTTGACGAAGTTGTGGATTTCTTAGTTGTTGCAGCTTTAGCTTTTGGCTTAGCAGCAGCAGCAGAAGACTTAGTACTTTTATTTTTAGGTTTCTCCCCAAAATAACAAGCACCTGATGAGCAGCCCGAAGATTTGCTGCATGAGCATGAACCACCGCAGCATCCTGCGGTACTTTTTTTACTCGTCGATGCTTTTGGCTTACTCTTTACACCTTCCTGTTCAAGCAATTTCTTAAGTCGTTTCTTTATTATATCCTCATCTTTTTTAGTCAATTTCATGGATGGTTTAGCAGCCGTAGTAGCTTTTTTCTTAGTTGTAGCCCCAGGCATCTTCGAAGGAAGAAAAATAAGTTTATTAGTGTGTAATTGTACAAATTTACTTTAGGTTAAATTCAAACATTAGCTTAAAACTATATAAGGAATGCCTTAAATAGATTTCTTATTTTTTAGTGGCCGACAAACAATCACTTCTTTAGGCTATTTGAATGTGATCGATGAACTTCATACTATATACGCGTTCAAAAAGACGGTTGATAACAGTGCCACTGAAAACTAATGGGCAAATTTGGAAATATTCTAGCCAAACATAATTTGATTGTTTCTAATCGCAAAACCTCGAACTTCTGGTATTTAATAATCTGGCGTTAAATAAATAAATGATTTTAATTCTTAGGAATGAGCTGCAAAATAAAAGCACAATATTAATCTTTTACTCATTCACTACCACGTTTTAACTCATAATAAGTAAGGTAATTCGAGGTTGGCATTTCCCAAGAAACAATGTTGAAACAATGCACTTTAAAAATGATCCAGAAATGTATACTTGACTGTTTAAAATCTTTCATTAAATTCAATTTTCTCTGTACGATAGCTACATCTATAATGACCTCTCCATGGCACCCTATCTTAAACTTATTTGAAAAGAAACTTTCACATGGAAGGGGTCGAAGATTCGCATGCCATAACAATGAGTGTTAACCCTGAAAGGTATTTTATCACGAATTTACATAAAGTACACACGTTTACATCTCGGGCTCTCATTGTCGTAATGAAATACAGTAATGACTCGCTAATTCGGACCACCTTTAATCCGGATATCATGCTAATCCGGACCTGCAAATTTGTATCATTATGTATTCTACAGTCCGGATCACTTTTTGAAAATGTTTTCTGTAATCCGGATTTCCTAAAATTTCAGAACAAATAAAACAATAATGTATTTATTATTTTACTGGTTAGATCATGCCTTGGCAAAACTTTCCTTTTCCCTTTTTCCTTCCCAAATTTCAGTGTATATACATACAAATTTATCTCACTTTTCTCTTTTGCTTCGTGTAACTTCAGTAAACTGCTTCACAACCATTCACAATTTACTCTCACTACACATTTATTTTGCGTATTAATTCTGCTTCCCCCAGTCCGGATTTTTCGCTAATCCGGATCACCCCTTGCAATAATTAATCCGGATTAAAGAGTCATTACTGTAATTTTATTTTTTCAGTTGCATAATTTAACAATGTGCCGACGACATGTACCATCGGTGGTACACAATTTTTTATCAAAACGTTTATATATAAAAATAAGCACCCTCGCCAACGCTTTAACGTAGAAAAAATATATGTTATTGAAAACTTCAAAAGTTCAGGTTATTCAATATCGAAGAAAATTTTTTTTTTTTTTTTTATTAACATACATATCAATTCCGTGAAACCAAAAGACAAATTTAATGTAAAGGAACTCGGTGAAGGAATTATACAGTGGGTCACCTGGACCTAAAAAACTTTTTCCAAGTTCTGTACCGAGGTGTGTACTCCCAGCGGTAAATATCATATTCAAAATCATGGAAAACAAATTTTCGTATTCCACATAACAAGCCCATTTAAATTATACGCTATGATATATAAAATTCTTAAAAAACAATTTTCGAGTATCTTACATTTATATGACTATTTTAAAGTGTTAGCTAGTGCAAAATATGTGGGTGAATGGCCTGATTCACACTGCCTCTTTTTCTTCCTCTCGGGAGCAACAGCTCTTGAAAAAACATGTTGCGTTTGTGAAATCGGACCATTAAGATGTATTACTATAGTAAATTTAAAGTTCCCACGTTGCATGCTTACAAGGCGTTTACTAAAGATTGCCTTGAGAGGCATTTTCTACTTTATCTTTTAACGATCAAGAGCAAACAATTTTAAAAGTGCACCCTTAAGAACTATACGGTAGTTTCTGAGAACGGCCAATGTTCTAGAACTGAGGGATTCTAGCAACAACTGTATCTAATAGCAAATATTAATTTTTGCTACAACATTAAAGCCAAAATGAAAAGCGCTTAATATACTTCTAAATTTAAAGATCAACAAGTGAATTCACGGCAATCAACCTCATAAGAATTTTAGGAGCGCATATAACCAAACTATAGATAAAAAAAATGTGCTGAAAATTTGATCGTAGTTTTCGATTTCCTTCAGGATAGAAAGGATTTTACAAGAATTTATTTTAAATACTAATTTATTGCGGAAGATACAAGTACCGCAACTAACGGCAATAATAAACATTCATAGTAACAAGCTAAAACATTATTGTCCACGATATCTCTAGAGTTATTCAGATGAATTGAATAAAGTTCTTTGGATATTTCCTTACCTTTTAACTTTTAATTAAACGAAGCAACATGAAACTATAAAATAAAACTCGCAAAACCACAAAACAACACGACGTACTGTACTACACGTGCAAGTGACAACTGTAATGATTTTCGTTGCTCCACCGGCAAATGCGGAGAAAGCAGAACTTGCGGTAATCTGACAGATGCAGTTAATTTGGTAATACCATATTTGTCGTAATTGAAAAGTGTGCTAAACCTTATAAATGCAAACAAGTTCGATTTAAATCGTTTTACTTAACCAGTTAACGGCGGAATTTAATTCTAAAAGTACTTCATGAAGTGCGTAATTAAAATCAAACGATGACGAGTATACACGTCGAGCGCAATACAAATGTTCCCATAGTAAATTTTGCAGAAAAACCATAGTAAAGCGGATAAGATTTCATTTTTATCATTCATTGTTGAGAAATGTATTGTTACTGAAAATTAAAAATTGCCAAAAATTAATAATAAAACACACATTTCTTCGCTTTCTGTTATGAAAAACATCGTTATCATCGCTATCACACATCTGGAGGGTAAAATTTAACAATAACGAACTACTTTTTTGGCTTACCATTATACCATTTTACCTTTTACTTTATTTTAATACAGAGGAAACAGGTAAAAAACCCAAGGAAACGATTATCTTATTAGTATCACGTTGTTGCAACAAACCAAAAATTACTAAAGTCCTTCACAATCCTCGCAACTTATTTATGGTATTGCTATTGTTATTAGGGAATCTGTTACACAGTAAAGTAGACAAAACAATACAAGGCATATCTGATGCACTGGGGAAAATAAACAAATAAATTTGTAAACAGCCCAACAACAGCATGGGGAATGACCCCAGTACCAAAGAATTTAACCTATGTTTTTCTAAATTTATAGCAGGCTTACTATTAATAAAAATAAAACTTAATACTAAATGACATCTGTATTACATCTTACTAACATTTTTGGGATTTGGGATGATTATACTAATTTCGTTCGCGTTTTTTAAATGATCTATAATATATAGATCCGAATCACAGATAAAAACACGATGAGGGAAAAAAAACGCAGCTAAAATTTGAATTATTGCGATACCTGTTAACCTTATAAAATGAAACATATTATTTAATTTTTCAACAGAAGGAAGACCACATCAAATAAACGTATTTTTATCGGCGAATTTAAAATTGCAATAACAATTTCGTCAATACAAGAGATTATCCCCCCAATTCTACATAAAAGTTAAGAACTCTTAACTTCTTAATTATTTTGATAAATCCCTTTAATTCAAGAGATGAACCTCTTTTTGTAGAAGAATTCACAAATTATAATAAATCAGTGTATATCTAATATTAGTTGAATAATGGGGTAGCATATTAATTCCTTTAAAAGGATTTTTGATAGTAGTTAAGAGGTTGAGAGCTCTTAATTTTTATCCAGAATCGGAGGGTATATCTCTTCATTTCTCTATCTAATCATAACTAATGAAAAATTTTAAAAAATATGTTAGATCATATGAAATTGGCCAAGAACAATTTGTTGATATAAACATAACTCTTAATGTATAATGATAGGAAAAAAACCAATCTATTGAATGAAAAGTATTTTAAGATTATATATGATAAAATTTGGCGATTGTCTTTTTCGTAATTCAATAAGGTGCTTAAGGGAGCTGCCTTGCCCTGGTTTTTTTCCACATTTGCTTCTTTGGTTCGAAATTTGTTAATGCTAGTTAAGAGTTTAGATTTGTAAATATAAAATAGTCAAAAACTTTAATCTCAATTTTAAAAATCATTTTATTATTGGTACTTTTTGTTTGATTATGTGAATATCATTATTGTTGACGTAAGTTTCAACAGATTTATTGTAATGCACTAATATTAAATTTTTTTTTAAATTTCCGTTTTTCAATATATTCGATATTTACAAAAATAATCAAATTTAACAGACTATTAATTATTACTCTATAAAGAGTGACCGCAAAATTAGCCTGTTTTTGCACAGTTCATAGCAATCTCAAGAAACGAGTTAAAAAAAATCTAAAAATAGGTACATAATCGTCGTATTAATGCAGATGAGCATATTTTTTCGATTTTCAAAATTATTTAAAAAACTACCCCTTTCAGGGGGTGTAAATATCAAAAAATGGTAAAAAGAGAGTGATTCGTTTTATCACCATGTCGTTATTTTGAAAATTAGGGGTTGTTTCACCCCCATACAGGGTTTTTTTCTGCAGTAATATCAAAGACATTGCCTTTAAGATACTTCTCCTCGAATTTGTTTTTTTTTTCAACAGATTTTAAAAATACTGGACACAATTATAGCGTTGGGGGTGGTTCAACCCCTTGTAGGGGGTGAGTTTTTGGAAGAAATTCACATAAAATCAACAGGTGGGTCAATACTATGAGTTGTTGTAATTCTGATGAGATTATTTTATTATTAATGAGGCTGAATCAATGTTTTTGTGATTATTCAAAGGTAGTTATTTTTACCATTTTTTGATATTTATACCCCCTGAAAGGGGTAGTTTTTTAAATAATTTTGAAAATCGAAAAAATATGCTCATCTGCATTTTTCACGACGATTATGTACCTATTTTTAGATTTTTTTTAACTCGTTTCTTGAGATTGCTATGAACTGTGCAAAAACAGGCTAATTTTAAGCGATTTTTGCGGTCACTCTTTGAATCAGTTAAAGTGTTACTAATTTTTGCTGTAAGTTCAAAATTTAGTAGTTCAACTAGTGTGTATAAATTTGACTGGTTTGAGCGAACGATCGGAAAAGACGGAGACTAATAAAAGCATATGAAAAATCTGTAGTAAAAAAAATTTGTATGTGCATGTAGTAAAATAAAATAATGTAAATAAATTTATCGAATCCAAATTAAAATTATTTCTAAATGGTGAATGTTACGACAAAAATTTTATCTGTACCTTTATCCATGTATCAGCGTTATAAAAATTGAAATACTTTACTAAAATGTACAAAATGGCCATTTTGCAAAAACCGAAGCAAACAAAAACTCTCAAAACCATGGTTTAAGAAAGTTTCGACATTCAGACCGGTATTTCTGGTGGTTATAAGATCATTCAATAGCACCAACGTCAAGATAATCGACTTTCAAAAGAAAAAAGACCAAAAAAAAACAGCATTTTTTTTTAACCCAAAAAATAATAGGGTTTTTGAAACTTTTATGCAAAACCAATGCCAGATTCTGAAAGAGTATTCCCAAAAACCTCTTATATACAATTTTGGAAGAAAATCGTCCCAATTTTCTATTCGAATCATACAATTGAACTTGTATGTACAAAATTCTCGTTTTGCTCATTAATGGGTTAAACAGACATGGGCAGATATTAAATATAAACTACGGAGAACATTAAGAAAGAATAAAATAAATATTACAAAAATTAGAGCAGGACCATGTTCTAGCAAAAATGTATCTTGAAGAAGATCAGTGGAGTTAGAAGTGAATGTACATAGGAAGACTAAAAGGAAGAAAGTACCCAAATTCTATCTATGATGACGAATTACGAAAAAGTTGAAGAGTTATTTCAGCAGTTTTAACCCTTGATGAAAAACCGAATAATGATGAATTCATTGAAATAGAAAATCCTTTATCGATACCTACTTAGAAAGGGGAAGATCTAATAATGATAAAAGAAATAAATTCAAAAGTACTTTCTCTGCGGTCGAAATATGGTGGCAAGAGAAATTCTATTCGACTCGCTTTGTCGATTTAAAAAATTAGTAGAAACACAGATACATGACTATCCGCAGGAGATCCACACTGAGTTTGGAAATTAAGCTAATAATAAATAAAGTGATATTTGAAGCCCTTATGTTATATGGAGCGCTCGTGTTTCAATGCACCAAAAAGCACATAAATATAAAATTGAAGTTGCCCAAACCAAATTTTTAAAAGCGTTACTAAAACTACTATGGCACTTTTTTACAACATAATTGCACGAAAAGATGACTTAGAACTTATAAATTACATCACAAATTTTTTCAAGATGTTCTTGGCCCAAAAACATACCAACCTAAAATTAAGTAGATGCTCATAAAACTTGAATTGACGCAGGATAACTTATTTGTTCGCAACTTAAGTAAAATGTAAGTAGTATGTAATGTAGTATTTATCATTGGGTTCTCAGTAAACAATTTTCGCTTATCCAAAATTAATAATAATATAGTTGAAGGAATTTTCTATTATACATACTTGTAAGGTTGAATTGGAATAAATAAATAATAATAATTAAAGTATAAACGAGTGAATTTCTTATATAATTTTATTCGATAGTTTACATACAGTTTTCCATGATTAGTTTTTCGCCCTTGAACAATTCAAGGACTTTTTGCCTCAAATTGTCGTGCTAGTTTTGGTACAAAAGGTAGTCTAATATCAAAACAATGAGTCCTTTGTCCTTATAAAGATAATACAAAATTACAAACTTTCTTACCGTTATTCTACATATCCAAATGTTATTGTTCATTTCTGTACTTACACGTTATGACATTGACGACAAAAACTTACGAGTCGATAAAAATAAGCACGCGTCGGTTTATTTTTTTATCTTTTACACTTTTAATTCTTCTGTTTTGTGGCTCACACATCACGACACTGTCTCTAATAGTATCTCTAGGTATATAATCTAAGTAACAAAGACAATTTACTTTTATTATTATTTTTGTTTTGTTTTACTTGATGTGCTCCTTAGTGGAAGTCTACTTTAATACATTTGTTTCACGTAAGATTGCTTCTGCAAATAATACTCTCATTCTCGCGGTTTCTAGTCGAACGTTTAAAAAAATATAGTCGCTATTTTCGTAGATATTAAGATTTACATTTTGATTGATTCAAGTGAGATTAGTTAAGTGATATTAAGTTGATATACATACGCACTGGCTAGAGCTCTTTTACAGAAGGGCCTAATTGTAATGAACAACCAATTCCTGGATTTATCAGATACCGCGCGAAAAATTAAAGAAACCGAAATCGCTCTGCTAACATTTAAATTTTTCTGCTTTTTGTTTTTATATATTTTATAAATTTTTTTTTTCCTATGGACAAGTCAAGAGACAATACTAATCAATACAAAGTTGCAAAGTCCCTCTGGATTCGAGGATATCGGTTGGCTGAAACATATTTAAAGAAGGAAGCTGCTCCTTGGAGTATCAGCAAGTTCGGATTACTTAAGATTACTTTGTTGTTCAATATGCTTGTTGTATTTTTTTTTTAATTCAATGGCTATTAGCAAAAGCTGACAAAATTTATGTTCACCTTAGTCATATATTTAATTAACACTATCGGCGGATTGCTCATAACAACCTTTATAGTTAGTTTTAGCCGATTACTTTTTCTTATTGTTTTAAATATCTGAATGTTGTGGGAGACAAATGGTAAGTTTGATGAGTTCATTTAAGTCGAAAATTACTTTAATAGACTTGATAAATAGACTTGATAAATAGACTTGTCTGTTGGAAAAATACTTTAGCCATGTTTGAAAGACGATTTAACTAGTTCTTCCTGATGCTTTTGTAAAATTCTTCTTATGATATGAGAAGTTTATTAAAGTTCCATTTAAAATTATATTCCAAATACATAGTGTTAAGATTTTATAAGATCAAGAAATAAGAAGACCGGCTCATAGAAAGAAAATTCTTTTTAATAATCTTTGATTTTTTGATATGTAGAATAGATTGATGAAGCTAGTGACCTTTTCATGATAGTGTCCTACGATCGGAAAAGTTTCTTGTCCAATGTTTTACTAGGAACTAAAATTCAAAATTCAATTTGAATTCTATATATGATTTACCTTTGAAGTACGTAAGGAAGTCGAAAAGTAATGATTTTTGATCAAATGGTACATGTTTGAAAATTCTATTTTCCATACAAAAAATCGACGAAAATAATAGGGGAGGTGATAAAATTTTCCCGGCCACATTCACAATAATAAAATTATATTCCGTAGAACACAATTTTGGAAATAAAAGGATTTATTTTTCAAAATTCTAGGTAAAAAATCGAAAATTTTCGATTATTTTTATAATATCTCGAAGAATAGTTTGTCGATAGGAACAAGCGAGGTACCAAAAGAAAGATACTTATGACAACTTTCAACTTACCACAATTAATCCATGGGGTGATTCAAAAGCTATGAGCAATCATTTCCATCAAGGAACATCCAAAGTCGAAAAATCGTTGAGGGGCTATAACTTGTTGTGAAACGATTTTTTTATCAGCTCACCTCATGGAATCACGTGGTATATCCCGCGGCACCTTGATCTGAATCAGCCTGTATATAACATATACATATTTTCATAATTGCTTCATCAATATATACCAATATTAAACATATCTTTGGTTTCTTCATGTTCCGAAACATTTCTCCTAGCCATTTTAATAAAATAATAAATATAAATTACCACGGCAATGAAGAACTACTCGACCTGCGTTTACATGGCATTCGTATTCAATATTTCAACTCAACCCAGCTTGCAAAGCGGAGTTGAGTCGAGTCAACTCAGTTTTCTTCTATAAACCGATTATTTTATATAAAAGTTACGTAATAAAGATTTAAACATCTTATTTCATATACCTGGATAAGGATTAAGGTGTTGATTTCAGTTATGTAATGAGATTTAATGTTTCTTCATGTTGCTTACAAATTTCCAAAAATGCGCAATAGTGTTTCGTTTTATAAATTTACCATATACTGTTAAAAACGTCGCTTGATGGGACATTTTGGTTTGTGAATTCGTAGTTTTCAGAAAAGAAATGATATATCACTTGTATAAAATTTATGCTCTATTATTATTGAAAAGGTAAGACAAAGTACAAAAATAATGCATTGTAATCACTGACTCTTTCATATCTTGTAGTCAATTTAGAAAGATCTTCCTAATAATGAATTATTTCAGCAATTCAATTTCATTAAATGTATGCAATACTTTGTTGACTAAGGACATGTAAAAGTCACCTCTCTTATATTAGAAAGAAAAGGGGCTAACATTATTAAGTGCCAAAACAGCACCGATACGATACGGTAACCATTACAATTCCCATTGTCAAGTTCAGTTCACTATACTCTACTTCCGTTATTTGTATATCTATAGCCGGCATAAAAAAAAAGAGAACTTATAATTTCTATTGATCAATATAATATATAATGATTAATAGAGCTTAATTTTTTTATGAACTAATGCCACTAGAAACCAAATTACTTTCTCTTTAATATCAACTACCAGCAAGCCCACAACATCCAGCAAGAATCAATTGTTCTCGGTTTATAAAATAAAAAGTTTATTCATACACAAAACAAAATCATAGAAAAATCCTTAAAAAAAGTACATTTGGCCACCGAGCGCCACCGCTTGAACCAGCCGCTCTGCATGGTGATATTCGTTCGGAAATATTTGGTTTATGGGTAAATTGCCTTGTCCCCCTTATTTACAATGCTGCTGGGATTGTCACAGCTACGAGACCGGCTACCGATATTCAAAGGGATATTATTTAGAGTAGTTTCAGTTTGAGAATCATACGAGCTGCCCAAGGCCCTAAGTACATTTGCTGCTGTACCAGGCACCGAGTTAGATTATTTGAAAGCTGCCGCTGGCCGGTGAGTATTCCTCAGAGACCTTTTGGCGTAGTCCTCGGAGGCAAACACCGGTAAGTGCGATATATGACACCATATTCGACAAGAATCCTGATATATATTTTTTGTTTTGTTTTTACATTTAACGCTAACTTAAAGATTAAGTATAACATTTGCGGCTTAGAATTAAGTGGAAATTACATGATGCTCTTATTCATAGTCAGCTTAAATTTAAACAGGGTAAACATAAATAGTCAGTCAGTAAAAAATATGTTTTGTGAGGTTAACTTATACCGCGCAGTATAAATATCTGTTGTTCTTTCGTATCCCAAAAAATTGCTTAGGGGGAGACGTAAGGAGGGGGTTTTCGATAGGATGGAGTCACTGGGGACTTTCCGCGTGATTCCCTTCCTCCCATAACACCCATAACGGCCGGTGGAGGAACATACTCGTCGACGTCATTGTCTCCTGAAGGAAGAAATTCGAAGTTAATTTTTTTTTTCTTATTTATTTAGACCAATTCAGTGGCACCATCGAGATTAGTACTGTTGTATGATGGAGGCAATAATGGTGGCTTCTCATCCTTGAGAATTATAGGAGACTTATTTCCAATTTCGGGCTTCTCGTCCAGTTCATCCTGGAAAATGACGGGTATTCCTTTTGAACGGAACGATCTACGTTCCTCCTCGTCACCTGTGGAGAAATTTTATATTTTAGAATTTTTTCATTTTGGGAAATCGAAAGGAATATAGGAGTATATTCTGTATGTACAGATGTATAATGGTATGTATCTAAAACGTTATAGAAATGTCAGTGGCGCATGCACTACTGTATATTATAAAAGGGTGTTTAGCCATTAATATAGTGAAATGTATGCTCAGAACAAAATATTATAATATTTTAATCATTCGGAACAATCAATGTGGCTTGCAAAATTAAGACTTTTAAATATGTGTGGAAACATAACTTCTTAGAATAGTCACGAAGATTTTGGAAGGATTTCCTGCATTATTATTCTATTCTATACAATATTTTCTTATTAGCTAAAAAGAGGAATAATTCTTAACACTGAAGGAAATTAAAAAAGAAGTCTTATAGAGTATATGCCCTAAAACTTAGTTTTCTAATACTTTGAGCTCTCCGTGTCTTTACAAAGGGATTAAATGGAACTCCTGGAAGGTAACCGAATTTTCCAGGTATTCACGGAATATATTCCCGAGAACAAAGTATAACCTTTATTACTTTCACATGTAGAGTTGAAAGATCGAGTCAAAATTGAGTTGATTTATTGATCTGCGTATATGAGCCGCATATTTTTTATATCCTTTATTTTTTACAATCTGTAATATCCGTTTTAGCATAAACTTAATTAAATGTTGAAGGGTTTTCTGTTCAATGTGGTTTCACCAAGTTTTAATGCACACCTAAGCTCCGTACCTGTTTGAAATTTACGCCTATTTACGTAAACGCGTGACACTTAGTCAGGTCTCCAGGATAGCCAATCTAATAAACGTATATATTAATGTTGAAACCAGTCTTTTGAAAGCTTTGATACATGAAAGCTTAAGTGGCGATTCTTACAGCCTTGTCAAAATAGCATTAGTAAACGTGCCGTTTTGATACCACAGAACTATGATCTGATAAGTAGGATGTTTAGTCTGAATTTAACATACAGGGAGACTTTGCTATAGGCTAAAGCCAATTGGTGGCACCTAGGTAATGAAAGGAAATCTGCATACAAAATTGGAAGATGTATCCTTCTTTTTTGAGTATTCGCAACTGCAGCAATGGATCTCAAGGTTAGCGACATGGCAATATCCTCACGGGTCAGATTTAGAAATTCTTGCGTTTTCTCCATATCGTAAGAGGGTCACGTCAATCTAGAGATTGATAAATTTATACAGCTCTTCATAAGAAGGACATATTAGGTCGTCCGGAGCAAAGTTGCATGTACTTAATATAAAATAAAATAAAATATAATCTGTATGCTGTAGCCGACTTTTTGGTTGATTGTATACTTCTAAATTATGAGTACAGTATACTACGTGTTTTTCCAATTGGCTCGAATCAAGTTCGTGAGGCACCCATTTAGCACAGACTTTTCCATATTCCGTTTTTTGGTAATAATTTCATGCACAATTGATATTGGAATTCCCAAATTAGCCGACACAGAGGTAAGAGACCAAGAACGCGTTTGATTAAAAGCTGACTGAATTAAATCGATCCGTTTTTGCAAAATCTCCTCTGAAATTCGGTCACCCCCTCGATGTTCTTCAATGTCGCCCCGTTCCCAGTTGAAGCGTTTGAACCAGAACTGCACTGTTCGCTTGCTGAGGGCGTTGTGATCTACAATATTTTCTAATTGACGGTGGGCTTCGGTAGTATTAAGATTTTGTAGAAACAAAAATTTCAGAAAAACTCGATGTTCACGATCACTTATAACATTCTTTAATTCTGTCTTCGAACCGGACCCCATAGCGAACACCTAGCGCTGGTGCACGCTAGAACAATAACTGAGCTACTGAACTATGTGTGAGTCATGTCTCAACATGTTACCATAAAAATATCTTTCATAAAATATGCGCAACTTTGCTCCGGACGACCTTATAATTCTCGGTTGTGCCAGCTTCAGTTATTTAATTTGTCTGCACTAATATAGTTTTTTCTTTTCTAATTTTTCCTTTATTTTTATTTTATTGTAACATTTCCGAGTATCCGAGTAATTGGTTCTTAAGATTTCGTTGAAAAGTGGCAATGCAAGAACATTATAACCTGGACGTGTTTTTTTGAGAGTATCTTTGGGGCTGGTTTTTTAGAATCTAAAATAAATTCAATATTTCAAGTTACTTGAATGACATTTATTAAAGTTATGATGGCAAATTTGAAAAATATTGAATGCAAAAAAAAAAAAATGGTTTAAAATATAAATATCACTTCTTTGTAAAAGAAAAAGAAAAAAAGGGAATTAATACTGTAAGTTCCAGGCCACTCGTTCGATTTTGAAAATAATGGTTTGTTTTATTATTGTGATGTGAAGTAAATACAAAAGACGCTTTTACAAATTTTCCAGAACCATGACTTATTAAAATGTTCAACTTTGTTTTTAAATAATAGTCCTGATTGAATTATTAAATACTCACGTGGCACTTATTAAAATATTTTAAAAGACGAAATCCAAAGAAAAATATAATTTTAAAAATTACGAAATTGTTGTTCATGAAAAGATAATTTAGTTTTCATCTTTCTTTTTTTGTTAATGGAATTTCAAATATTGTCTATTTTAGGCTCAAAGAACAACGGATGCAAATTTGCAAAGCCGGGAGTGTTATTCTCATGAAATCAATCAATCAAAAATTGATTTTCTACCGATCGGTAAGCAACATTTGTCCTGTAAACTCTTTTGAATTTTAAAGAAACGTTGTAGAAAATGTATCACTACTGCAAACAAAATAGACTTAAACAAGCTATACCTACTTGGAGAATAAGTGATTCATTATTTGTTTCCGAATTCTAAATAAAAATTTGTTATGTACTAGGTACTTATGGTTTAAAATAAAAGCAAAGGAAAAATTAAACCCAAAACAGTACAAGTTATAAAAATAACAACTCAAAATTTGGTAAATGTATGGTGTTCTCTGTTGGGTGGTTTATTTAAATTCTCATAATAACTGCAAAACAAACCTAAATTCAAAATGCGAGGCAAAGCAATACCTGGAAGAAACCAAAACAATTTTATATGAGGTTCTTACGACTAAAATCAGTTTCTAAGCAAATATTTGCAAATTATTAAACAAAATCTAATCAATCATATACAGAAATTAAAAGAGGGGGGTAGGGCGAGGTTAGACAGCGTTCATCGGATCAAAACGGCATGAAATCGAATGAGGAAAAATCATTAAAGTTTGAAGAAAAAATGAAAAATTAAAACAGGATGTGAAACTTACCGAGCTCCATTTTACCAGTTAACCTGCGCCTGTGAAGTACACATGCAATGATGGAAGCGAGTAGAACCATGGCGAGGATTAATATCGCGGGCAAAATAAAAGTAAGTAAGTAGTCGTCTTTGAAGGAGGACGATGATGATGTGCTTCTGTCTTCAGTCTTGATAGGAATTCTTTCGTGTGATATGTCACCGCTTAAAGCTGCAATCAAGGAAAATAATTGTTTATATATATATATATATGTATATATATATACAAAATTAATATTATTTTTAGTAAAACTTACCGTTGCAATTTCCAAGTGGATTCATAGTAACTCCGATGATATTGAAATCTTTGCCGATTATCCTTTTAACTCTCTCCTTTAATGTGGTATCGCTCTGGTACCAGATATTTCGGATCATTTCGATATCCTCCGCTGGACATCTATGGTGCACCTTAACTAGGGTTGTGTTGTAGAAACTGATCATGATACTTTCTCCATCAGGAAGATGTTGAATTGATCTAATTTGAATGTTGGCCGGTGCCGGATCGCCAAAAATTTGAGCAAGTCTCTCAATAAACTTTCTCTGCATTTGGGCAGTGGCGAAAGCGTCATATCGAATACCTAAAGTCACTTTGAATAGGACGCTGTACTCTCTTTTAGGCGGTTGATTTACAACGACAACTAATGCGTCCGTTGCTTGCAATCCTTCATGGTCTTCAGCTACTAAAAGATACTCCTCTGAGCCGAAATCTCCTTGTTTTGGTATGCCAAAGAATTCCTGATTCTTAGAATCAAATTGCAACCAGTGGGTTGGTTTTATTGCAGATCTCTCCATCGTTAGTAGAGAGAGTTTTAAATCAGTTGTATCTTCAGGATCATAAAACGTATCCTTTAAAATGTTGGGAAATTAATTCAAAGAGATCTTATCTAATATATAAAATACTTACAGAAGGAACTTTGTACACTAAAAGATGACCTATTGTTGCATTTACGCGATCTACTTGATTTCTAGGCACAGGTGGATAGTTTTTGGTCATATGAGGGGTTGGTTTTGGTTTAGGGGCATGAGGCTTTTGACAAGGACCAATGGGTTGAGCAGTAACTGATTTAACAGACAATTCTGGCAGGAGGGAATCAGTAAGTTTTCTGTAGTCCAATCGCTGTACGAAGTGAAAAAATTGATCATTTAAAATTAAAACGACTTTTAAAACCAAGCTTTATTTTTACCTTAACTAATTCATCAAGTTTCTCCTCAGGACATTTATCTTTGGATAAAGTTTCATTAGTATAGATGAAAGTAGCTGAATGTGGATCTTGTTGATTTTGCCGGATTTCTCTTACCATAACATTGGACATGGTGTTATCATTTAGGGTTTCCACAATACCTGCATATGATATATTTTAATTTTCAAACCAAATCTGTATTGTTGATCATTTACCTCGAATTAAACGAATTTGCCAATCAATATTCTTCTGGAATTTCTTATTTAGTTTTACTGCTATTGTAATTTCATGGTTAACGCTTCTGTGCCCTTTGTGCTGCTGAACAGAGATGTCTATCGTGTCAGTGACCGATTCATTTTTACTATCAGTGGCAACAAGTTTGTACTGCCACCGAGAAACAGCATCTTCCAAGGGTCTATTGAAATGTAATTTTAACTAAATGGTATTAATTTTTTAATATATTTTCTTACAATCCATAGATTTCCCTCTTTTCTGGGTTAAATTGAATCCAGGAGTTTGTTTTAAGTGCATTCCCATTTTTGTCGAACAGCTCCAGTCGCAAATTGGAGCCGTCTTCACTGTCGTAGAAGGTTTCTACAGGAACTGTTAAGCTGAAGGGCTTTCCTGCTGTAACAGGTTGTTTCGGAAGACGATTTTTGATCATTGGCGGCATGTTCGCAGGCTCCACCTCAACTTCTTGCGTTGTTATTGGCAAAGGAGTTGTTGTGGTCGTTGTTGTCGTGGGCGTCGTCGTTGGTTTTCTTGTGGTAGTAGTGGTGGGTGGGAGTTGAGATGTCGTTGCTGGCGTTGTGGATTGTGTTTTTGGCACCTTTGATAAAAAAAAAAAAAAAAATGTACAATTTATCTTTTTGGATAAAATATAAGGATAATCATGTAAGATAAATTATTGTAAAAGAACTATAAAAATTGTTTTTGGGAAATAAAAAAAGGTGATTCTTTCATTTCTAAGATTATATGTTATATCATCCAGAACTAAAGGAGAAAACAATCTGAGCGAGTGAAAAATTTAAAATAAGCCACTTTTAATTAATATTGTTCAAATAAATAAAATGATCATAAAACAAGATCAAGAAGAACTAAAAGCAATTTCTAAGCTGACTTATTTTCAGATACCGAAAAATTATAAGACCCTAATGATCATATATTAAATTGTCAGTGCAAGTAAATTATATATGCAATATAGATGCCTGAGGCTTTTACAAATGAAATGGAATGTTTCTAAATAAACCCAAGTCCCATTTAAAAAAAAAAAAAAAAAAAGTAAGAAAACAAGGCTAGCATACTTGAAGTTAGTAATATGAAGATGAATTAATTTTCGTTTGTCTTCACTTCATTATCCTTAAAAATTGTGTGAAGGATAAGTGTTAAACTAGAATTGAAAATAACCATTATTTTGTGTTTTTCAAATCACCGAAATCAAACAGAAATTATGATCTGATCTTGTAATGATGTGACTCAATCTTATTCTTAAATGAACTTCCAATTTTTGGCATAACAATAAGTGTAAGTACCCGGCGTTGCATAAGCGCAATCATTTTTTTTAAAGAAACCAAAACTTATGTACAGGTAACAAACTGATCGAAAACTCAAATGAAAGGAAATCTTGTTCTAAAAACTTCTTTAAACCAAGACTCAAAATTCAAGTCCAATTTCCCTGTTTTACATTTGATATTCATATTCTTTAATGCTTTGTGTCATATCATAACAAAACAAAAGAGACAACCGAAGCATAAAAAAAGTCCTTCTGTCATAAAAAAAGTATTTTATATTTTTATTATTATATTATTGAAGTATTTTATGTAATATTATTTAATTAACCCAATTTTGCAGTAAATTTTTGATGGTTCGGCGTCCTATTTTATGACGCGATTGGCGTCAAATCCTAGCTGCGCGGTGGCCCTAGCACGGCTTTTTAAAATTCGCACTGTTTCGGCAACACAGCACTCACTTTGGAATTAAGTTATCAATATTTCCCAACATTGTTCAAACGTAAATGTATTCATTTCGTACCGCGAAATCATACTGCGTTTCTGTACATTTTTTGAGCGCAAAAGAGTTGTCTGTGTCAAAATAACATGTAATTTAAATAGAAACCACCAGCCGTTAATAACCAATAAAATATTAATCAGAAATAAGCCATTAATGTTTAATTTTTATGATGAAACTTATAAATATTGCATAAAAACTCTTGTCAACTTGTTTCGAATTCACTATGCATTTTTATATTTTTCAGAATTTTCTTAAAAATTCGAAAATATATCAAACCTCTTACGCGTGAAAGGAAAATAATTTACAATATTTATTAATGGATATATCAATTTTACCGCGCCGGAATTAAAGAATGGCGAATAGGGAACTTATGACAATTTCAACAAGAACGAATTATAAATCATTCGAGCGCTTTGAAAAATGCGAGATATGAAGCGGAAGATATTTCATCTTGAGGACGTTAAAAAAATTCCTTGGGTCTATACATGTGAAGAATTTATTTTAAAAAATTCGGTTCCGTAAATTTGCGTTTATATCGGAAATTTTGTAAGATAAATTACAACTCAAATTATGAAATAACATTTATTTTCATAAATTTATTTTGTCTATTCTAAAGCTCCAACTCATTTCCTCGTAGATTTGCTTGTCAGAGGAAAAAAGCAAAAAGCTAATCCTCTTTAAATAAATGTAAATAACACTTTTGGCAACTTATAGTCCTAAATTAAAAAGTATGAATTTTTGGTCAAGGAGTTTTTTACAACAAATGCTTACTGATGTGTGTTTTATTAATAAATAATATATTATTATTTTTATGATGTTTGATGGAAGACATTTATGCATGAACTTTTTAGGAAGTTTGAATGCAGCTTCCATTTACCGAAAGCTTCTTTCCCACATAGGGTTAAAAAATTAACGAACGCAAAAAAAGTTTGTTACTGACCAAAACCTAATTTTTTCTAAACTATTGTAGTTTGCACACATTTAGTTAAATGTATTTAATAATAATAATAATAATGTGATGAACTGTCAATTGATGAAAACCGAATTGCTGAGAAGCACGCATTTTTGGTTTAAAGTAATAATTGCCTAAGGCAATCAAATGTATGTACATATATACTTTAGCCCAAAATCTATATGTAAAGCCAAACAAAAGATAACAATATATGCAACAATAACTTACCACAGTTGTTGTAGTGGGTATTGTGACTTCAACATGAGTTTCTTCAATTTCCGGTAATATCGTAGTGGTTTCAGGTACTAAATCATCTTCATCACCTGTGTCGTCATCATCTCCGAAATCAACACTAGACGGAATCGTTGAAAGGACATTGGTGAATTTGTGTACCACCTCGTCCGAATTCTACAGCAAAAACGTTATGTATTAGTTTAAAATAAAAGTATAAAATCGAATTGTGCATATTTAGTAGATGAAAAGATCGAAAAAAATGAGGTTTTAATTAACTTTCACCTTTCGAGTAATTATAGAAGCGAATGTAGTAGTGAGTTCAGTTGTTTCAACCATGGTAGTAGAAAATTCAGTAGAATGCGCAGAAGGCTTGGCGGTTCTATTTTCAATATTAGTTACAATTTCTTCTGTATAGGGTATTATACTGGTTTCTTCGAAAGATTTCTGTTAATTCAAAGAAATTATTTACATAAAGAGAAGTTATTTACAAAATATATGAAATGAGGTTATTTTTTTTTTACAATCAACAAATTAGAAAATTTACAGGTGCGTATTTACTTAAGAATAGTTATGTTAGGCAGCTGCTGAAGAGCCCATAAATCTCAATGTATATAGTATAATCCAGTTGGAGTTATGGGTACTTTAAAGCTTTTACAGTACACAAACTTAACAAAATTTGGGTATATTATGGTACAAAAGGACAAAAACTGTACAAAACACAAAATCGGATAAAACAGTCCATTTGATGAAACTCTACTCTCGGGGTTTACCTTTGTTGTGGTTGGAACGATAGTGCTCTGTGGTGTTGTATGTTCAGATAGAATTGCTTTCGCAGTTGTTGACTGAATTTCGGTTGTTGTATCTTTAGTGAATGTGCTGTCTAATTTGGAATTGGGTGTAGTAGTTGCCGTATTGATTGAGATGATTGGTGTCGTTTCTGCGGCTAATTCGGTAGCGAAGTCTTCGATTACATAGTCTTCGTACGACTTACTGCCGTTTGAGTCCTTTTTAACAACTGGCTCTTTCGAGTCAACGGATAGTATGTTTGTGTCGGTGCCTTCGCCTTTTACCTCTTTTCCGACGTTTTCGAGACCAACATCCTTGAATCGTTTCGTATTCTCTATGGTTTTAGTAATGTCCGATTCCAATTTGAATACGCCCTTCGCTATTTCATCGTCGATTCCGACTTTTGGAACAACTTTCTCTGTAGTTTCTGGCAGTGGTCTTAATTCGTTTTTCTTGTGTTTTTTGTTCGCCTCAATCGCGTTTGTTTCCGTAGATTGCTTCGCAGTTTCTGTTTTCTTACTACTGATATCTGTATACTGAGGCTAAGCATATGGAACAGAAAAGCATGAAATGATTATTTACATTAAAGTTAGTAATGTGAATGAGAACGATAGTTAAACGAAGTTGTTTCAGCGCACAGATATGTGTTACATATGCTATTTGGTGTGAGGAGATACAAAGCAGTTTTATGATCATTTACGTTTGTGTTTTTAAGTGCCCGCTTTTATTAAACAATATCGATTGATAGTTAATATTACTTACCTTTGGAATACCGTGGTGATGTCTATGAGCGTGAGTTGTTACCGCGGGTATCTCTGTTACATGCTCTCTGTAAAGCAATTTGATATTTTATTTAAAAAAAAAAGCATTACTGATAAAATGCGCAAAATAATATTAATAAAATAAATAAATCAGCGATTATTCTTCCAAATCATAGTGAAATATTAAATTAATTCTTAATGATCTAATTAGAGTTTATTATCAATAGAAACAGAATGAAAAAAGTATACCCTTGACATTGCAATTCTGTGTAGATAGCGCCAGAGTTTAACATTTTCGGTTAAGCCTCAAAATCGGTAATTATTTCTCAGGCTGGGCTCATAATTGTGATAAGGCATTTTTTGGAGTAATTTTCGATCATAATAATTACTTTTGTTTTATCGCATTCAAAGTACATACATATTTAATTTATTTATGTAAAGGGGATCTAAAAATGTTGGTTTTTTATGGGTCAAGTGAAAAGCAGGAAATGATAATAAAATGGGTATTTAGTCTAGCCTTGTTGCTTGGAATTAAGAGTAAAGATGTATATCCCAAATTTGTTTTGAAAAGCTACTTTAAGGTAAATTTGAACTAAAATTATTCATTTTTCTCATTAACAATTTTCGAAAAGATTTTGCACCTTTGAAAAAGCCTTATAATTTATTTCTACGGCTTCATCATGATTGTTTTTATGGAAACATTAATTGTTTTATTGCTAAATCATATTCTAATTAAAAATAAAATATTTTTTTTCCATTAAGTAAAAACCGGTCAAGTGCGAGTTCAAATCGCGCGTTGAGGGTTCCGTGCCATACGATCGAACCAATCGATGGTTTGTGTCGCTGTATGGCACAAAGCGCCATCCTGTTGAAACCATATGTTATTAGGACCAATGTCATCTTTTTCGGAAAAATATTCCATTGACCGTAGCATAAGCCTCTTCTTAATTTTAAAATAAATAAGGAACAATGATGCCACCAGCGTGTAAACCACACCAAACGGTGTATTCTTTGGGCGTGAGAGGATATTTAGGGTCTCTTTCGGATTGGTCGAACTTCAGAAGTAACATTTTGCTTATTAACAAACTCATTAAGGGGGGGGTAAGGGTTTCAGCGTGAAAAAAACACCTTTCTTTCCGATTTTTTTTTAGAAATATGGATTGAGCAAAGTTATTGAAACCTTTTGTACATTATTAAGTATGATGTCGATAATACTCAGTAATTTTTTTATGCGAAAATATCGACAACCAAGCCGGTAACGGAGCTTTTCCAAGAACGTCTTTGAAAATAGACGATTTGCGGTGTACACTGTATCTCAGCTGGAAATTATCCGAAATTAAAAACCTTTAAAATTTAGTCAGAGTATCATTCAATCCTCCCCCCTACGTTCTCTGATTATTATTTTTTTCATTTATAAATTTTTGGTGGTCATTTAAAGTAAAAACTGCTATTTTTTACGAAAAATTTCGTCATTTTGTAAGTGGAAACCCCCCTTAATGTAAAAAAAAAATTTAAAACTCAACGTAGGGGGGAGGTATTTTATATATAGAAAGTGTGTACCAAGTTTGAAATGAATCAGTAATGTAGTTTTTAAATAGCAGTGTACACGGACTTTTAAAAAGTGGTTTTGAAAAAGTTCAGTCACCGGCTTGTCTGTCGATATTTTCGCATAAAAAAATTACTGAGTATTGCTGAAATCATACTTAATAATATACAAAAGATTTTAATAAATTTGCTCAAACCATGTTTCTAAAAAAAAATCGCAAAAAAAGTGTTTCTTTTTCATGCTGAAAACCTTACCCCTCCCTTAACGATGATTATGTGCCCCACAAAAATCACGAAGTCGTCTCGCAAATCGATTACCGATTTTCAAAGTTTGGATTAACAGTTATCCCTATATAGGAAGTTCTATTAAAGGTAAAAAAACACCCTTTATTTTGCGAAATTTGCAAACATTTGATTAACATTTTTCTGTGCTTTTATAAGAAATAGGCATATTGCAAAAACTGGTCACAAAACTTCATTAAGAGAATGAACTAAAAAGTCCTTACTAAACTAACTTATCAACTGACGATTTCGTAAATTTGTAAATTACTCTTTAACAAAATTTCTCATTGCATTATCGTTGTTTCAAATTTTTTGAGATTTGCATAAAACTATATTCCATATTATCTAAAATGGTATTGAATTGTAATTTTTTACACGTACAGAAAGCACGTACATATTTTCCTTGGAGGGCTTCTATTAATAAATCAGTATTATTCTAAATCATGATGGAGCACCTCATTGGTTGTAAGATGTGCATCATTCGACAACACTTTTATTCTTCGTTACTGTTGACACACCCATTTGTTATGTAACAAACAATAAAATCGACGCATGAACGGCAAATGGAAGAGCATAAATTAAGCTAAATTTAACGCAAGGCTTTATCAATTCAAAAATAAAATCTCTGCCGCGCGATTGCACTTCATATAAATAAGCGCGTACTAATTTTTATGCAATTCAAGTACTTACAATTCTTCATCGTCATCGTCTTCGTCGTCCCCATTTTCATATTCGTAATCGTATTCATCGCCTTCTCCATCGCCTTCTCCATCACCCGATCCATCGGCGGCCTCCCTTTTGTACCTTTGAACCCTTAAATCAACGATATAAATTAGAAACATTTGTTCGGAATGTACTCATCGATGGGCTGAAGCATGCGGTCGTATACCTGTTGTTCATTGTCTTGTTCCAGATAACCCACCAACCGAAATCGAGCCCCGAAAATTCATTGATAGACCCATCCCTCATTTGCTGTCCGATTTGATTGGAAATTGGCTCGCCGCTTGCGAAATACTTGCTACCACATCCGATCTAATAAAATGTAATTTGGTTAGAGCAATATAATTGATAGCGGAGCGGGCCGGGTTTTTTGGTAGCCCCATCATGTGGGTCAAAAACGTACCATAAATTCAATTTTTCCCAGAGTGCGGTCTTTTTCACACTTATTTTTACCGCGTGTAATTGACCTCTGCGACTTTTTGTGTAGGTCTCGGGGCGACGCATTGCTCGCATGGATGTATTCCTGAAGATATTTTAATAGCTCGAACGATTAATTAATTGTTTCATAATTGGGAGTCTGTATACCTTCGGTATGGCGAAGAATTTGGACAGCTTCCTAAGAGCCCGGCTCTTTTTGCTCTCGAGGATCTCGTCCCAGCTGAGCGATTTTAAGACTAACGAGAGTATTATCCGCCTCTCTGTGTAAGGGCATTGTGACACCTCCTAAAAAGTAAAAATAAACAAAAAACTGGTCAAGAGAGTATCAAAACGCGCACAAGGATTCCGTAGAGTTACTATGAAAGTAATAACATTGACGATAATTTGTTGTTTTCGAAGTATTTTAGAAGATATTTGCATTTTTTATTAATATATAATCTGATTTGGATCTGGAATTTGGCATTGAGTTGACATTTTTGAATACGATACTAGCAACATTTTTTAATTTTGCTAAAATAATATCAATTTAGATTGTCTCATGCCCATTTTAGCTAGATTCCTGAATTTTTTTCTGATTTTTTACAATGGCGTTTAAAAGTCCATTCGTCTGCTTTCAGTGCAAGTGCATCTGAATAAAATACTCTGAAACCATAAATAATTAATTACGTCTTCTACTTATTTTTTTGGGAATCCCTCGCTAAAAGATGAAATAGAATATCACAGGTTGTACAATGTACATAATTGAGAAAAAATAAAATGGCGACCGGAAACCTGAAATTTCAAGGTTTTATCACGAAAAGTGGTACCTAGAGGTTCTGAATCTGTTAACGGAATTTTAAAAATTAAAATGGCCGTTCCAATATGGAAACCTAAATTTTTCTAAGATTTTAACTAAAATTAGTACTAAAAATATTTTGGAGCTATTGGTTTCAAATCTTTTATTAAAATTTCGAGATATATATCAAAGCCACTAATATCGAATCTAATATCCTAACTTTATACTTCAAGATGCCGAATCCAAAGGATCGTTCATATATTACGTCACACGAATGTCACATAATCTTACATAGGTAGGGAATATGATTTGCAGAAAAATCCCCATATATACACAGTACAGCATTCAATTTTGTTCTACAGATTAATAAAGTATGCGCCATAGGTTGGTTTCCTTTTAAAAATGCTATAAAAACAACACTTTAATATTTTTTAAAGTTTGTTAATTTATTGAAAAGAGTAAATCTTCCAATTAATTATCGAATTTCTTTTAAATTACTACTTCGGTTGGCTTGGCAGTAGTCAATTCTGTCAAGTAGTCACTTTGGAAATATATTTTCTTAAAGTTAATTTGTTTGTTATTGAATACTTAGGTATGTTCTGTGGTTACAAAATACTTTTCGCAGATACGTTTTAACACTCTACCTACCGCAAGCATATTCATAGATGCAAAACAGAATTAAAGAAATACTTAGGGCAGAAAATGCATTTGGTGCGAGAGAATTTCTCTTAGGCAAAATTTCGGTAGGTAAAGTGTTAAGTATTTTTTATCTAAAGCACTAAATTCTCAAGAATGTCTTGCATCCAATAATCTCTTAATCGCTTAAAACAAATTCGAGCAGTTTAACTACAATATTAATGTGCTAATTCTCCACAAGGTGTTACTTTGCTTTTGCTTTTTAAGTTTAGTTTCATTTATTACTATTGGTAATATCAAAAAATATCGTTTTAAAAATTTTGCCATAGTGTTGTATTTTGGCATATCCGAACCGTAAAATGGCGAATTAAGGTTTTCTCTTAGTCATACCTTGTATGCCCTACCTATATCGTGAAAATTAAAAAGTTTCAAAACATTTTTTATTGGATTGTGTAAGACGTATCTAACGACACCCCCTTGATGTGGTAAGTGGTATTTTCTCTTTATGGGATATTTTATTTTTTAATTTCCTTCATTTCAAGCTTTGGGTTATCAATATAAGTTTTACAACAAATTTCACTCCAATAGGTGTAAAACTGAGAGTGGAATAGGACTATGACCGATGGACACGTGGAAACTAAAAGTAAGGGTTTTTAACTGGCTACGAAACTCTAGAAAAAAACAAATTATCGCACTTATCCATCTCGTTTTGCAAATCATTTAAAATTTACTTACCTGAGCGTATTCGGGTTTGTGAATCACAGATTTCGTATGCTCCACGGGAGCTTCAGTCAATGTGATCTAAAAGATACAGATACAATTTGGTTATTAAATTGCTTTCAGTTCAACTGGAAATTTGCTAATGATGTTACCTGTGTGCCGTCGCTAGATACATTTTCAAACTGAAAATCGCGCTCTGCACTCGACAGCCATAGACACAGTATTAAAATCGAAAGGTGGAGTTTCACTTTGAACATCGCCATTCTAATGGACTTCGATTATAGACGGTGCAGATAGTTGGTGCTAGTGTGAGTTGCGCTAGTGAAATATTATCGGAGCATCTTTCTGTAATAAACCATCGAGTTAATTAGTTACGCTTGTGGCTTTCGGGTTATTGCTGGATAATTCGATAAAACGATAATAGAGCTAGGCTATATTTGGGGTATAATATTTTTATGTATGAGTTAAAGGGGAGCTTCACACAATTTTCGCCCTAACAAGGGTTCAGAACTAGATATATAGTATGCATGTAGAATAATAAAAATTTAATAATATTTATATTTATTTAAATACTAGCTTTGCCTGACGACAAAGTGTACTTTTTAATAAAACACTCTTCCGATCCTTATTTTAAACTGGAATTTGAGAAGAAGTAATTGATTTGTACTAATTTCATAATTTTATAAAAAAAGTGAAAAAAATACTCTAGCTAAATATGACTTACTATGACTACTTATATAAAATCAGTAAACCTTAAATGTCCATAACAAACGACGCTAGATAAGGACCATAATATTTGAGAAAACTCAACTAGTTCTTAATTTTCAGTGAGAAATTTCTGATTATTCAAGCAACTGGTAATTTATGGGCCAGAAATTTTAAAATACCCATTACGTGTGACATATGGTGAACAACGAAGTACTTATTAACATTTTTCACGTGACATATACATACGTTACATGTGACATGTATGTACATACAGCCATATCATTTGTGATATGTGATGAGGTACATAATATTTTACATATAACGAGTCTGCGGGAAGCATACATTACATTTGCTATAACGTCATATATAAGTAATACTAGATTTGTGACAAAACGAGGGCCATGTGTGACAAAGCATTTATCACAACACATATAGTTGTATAGGTTGAAGCACATATGACATGTCAAACACAAAAACAAGTCAAATTACACATGATATGACATATAACATGACTTATGGCACAATATACGACATATAAATTGTAAATAGTTCATAATCGCATGCTGTAATTAGAAAATTTTTACAATTTGAAAAATCCAAAATGAAATATTCTTTAAACTAAACTTATAAATTTAGAGATCAGTTTTGAAAACATTGACCCTACAAAAGCCTAGACATTGATTTTACAAATATTCTTTGCAGTTCAAAGTTTTTCGCGCCAGTATCTCGAAATTGAATGAATAATTATGGATTTAGTAAGGTTACGTATAGATTCTCCTTGTGATTGATGAAAAAGCATTTTTGGGAATTAAGACATTGCCACAGTTGGAACTAATATCCTAATCGGATATTCGTACAGAATCCCATATCAGCAGATGAAAATCAGTGTTGAAAGATGTTCTCTGCATAATAAAATAAAATAAAAGATTCTGTAAAATTTCGATGAGAAACGACAAACTAAACCAAAAACAAAATTGAAGCCGGCTTTCCCCAGGCGCTTAACTCGAGAATACCAAAACAATAGCAAAGTTAATTTCAACCAAACGAACGGATAGTGACTTACAATCTTAGGATAAAAGGTGAAATGCTGCAGACGATTATATAATATTAATCATATTACTAGTCTGTATAAAGATTTCTCCCTATTTCGCAGATGCAATAAAAGGAAAAGAAATGCTGAAAATGCAAAATATTTTGGGCGGTAAAGAAAAAAGTTCAGCACCTCAGCATAGAAAAAATCGGAAGAATTTTCGTATAACTTCAAAGCAATTAAAAGATAATCTGATTTTATCTATATTATAATTGGCATCTAAAGGGTACAAGCAAAATCTTACAGAGTAAGATAAATTTTCAAAACATTTCAAGTAAAAAATGCTGCGCCCCGAACCCTTCCATTTAGTAAAATAAAATAGAAATGTTGCAGGATTTCCAGAAATTCCAAAATTCTCTTTGGAGTGAGGAATGAAACTTTATGTAAGCTAAATAAATGAAGCTTTGTTTAGAGAAAGTTCGAGTAAAATGTCCGTAGGAAATTAAGTAGACTACAGCAGGTCAGGTATTTGATAGCAAAAAGTTTTTAAAATTTCAGTGATTTCAAAACAACGCAGAATAATTTGATTGAAATAGTTCTTCATCATAATATTATTATGGCAGTGGTTTCAAAACGACTTTGCAAGTATTGGTACATAGTACTAGACTAAAGCCAAGAATCTTTTCGCGCATGCATAGGAGTTCAAAAGTCGTTAATTTTAAAATGCGTTTTTCTACAAATTTTGTTCGGTTGACCTGAAATTTTTGCAAAATATTAATGTGTTGAAGAATGTAGGCTTTTTTTGAAAAGGTGAAAACTTTGTTTATTTTAGAAATGACGATAAGCACCAATAATAATATTACTTACATAGGTCAAAAATTATTTTTGGCCATTTTTACTCTCTTCTCTGAGATTCATAATTTTTTCTAAATATGAAGTGCACAGGGTGCCACTTTAAATTTTGCATATGGTAACCTCTGATGTATACGCTATTAAATAAACAGAAATTAAAGTGATACTACGTGCACTTCATATCTAAAAAATAAATCTACGTTCTAACTATAGATAATTTAGTCCAAAATTGTTGACTGTGTACAATTCGCCTGGGTCACTAAAGTTGTCTGTTTCCCATTATTTACTCTAATTAACACCGTAACTACTAAGAGTTTTAGGACTAACTAAAATTTATTGCATGAATGCATTTATCTTAAACTTGGATATTAGAACATTTAAGATAATTTAACGCAGGTGTACACTAAATACACGTCTTCAAGTACATCTGCACACGTACATCGTACACGTCTTTAGAGTTTACCTTTAAATTAATTAAAGAGGAGGTGTAAGGCTGCCTTACTCATACCAACATAGAACATCTCATACAAGCATTCCAAGAGTCCTAAGCATATGCAAGTGGAGGGAGGAGGACTTATCGGGGAAAGAAAATCTTGCACCTACGACGGTAATCATCCTCCCTCCTCCCCGATAAACAATTCAGCTCAAAACGTCATTAACGAAGGAAGTTAAAACCACTTCCGGATGCCTCACATACCCATTACATCATTCTGGTGGCAAAACAAGCTGGCGCTTATACCGCCTATACCACCCTAAGTGCACATTTTGCTTATCTTGCCAATTTTTCCGGTGACTGACATGACTGACTATCCACTTAAATCACTTCTTAAAGAAGTTTTAAAAGCACGTACGTGTGTGCACGTGCTCGTACACTTTCATAAGTTTACGTTCGTTACCTTTGACATACCGAAAATGATAACGAGGAACAATAAGCGAACGCGAGGAGGCAGTCTTTTAAAAGGAAAGAGCCTCCACAATTCATTCACGAAGAGTACTCCTCATTCGGTGTTGTAGCAACGTATTTTTTTTTTTTTTAAATGCATTTTATTCAAATTAATTTCCGGCGAATGACGACTCTTAGAGAATATAAGACGTGAGCGATTTATCGAATTAGTCTCAACTTGGCTGGACTGCCTCAATGCTGCAGACAAAACTGGCGGAGTTATGATCGCCAGGTTATGGATACAATCAATACCTGGATAAAATGGATAAATATGGGTCTCGGGTTGCAGAGTGTAGGTTTTTTCCTTGAAAATTTAATTGTGGGTCTATTCACTATTAGGAATAAAGACCTGAGTAGAATTTCAGAAGAAAAAAAAAAAAAACCTTCCGAGCTTTTTACGGCAACAATAAATTCCCTGACAGTATCTTTTTGATTACAGGTTAACATCACCATTAATATTTAACAGATACTCCAACTCACGAAAGCCCCTGTTCGATAGATAGATCCCTCTTTTTTTTTCAGGAGGATAAGTTTAGTCCTTAAATGTTTAGGGAATAAACATTTGAATTACATTTTACAATAAGACCAAATGTTTTTAGTGCTCCGATAAAAGTTGTTCAATGTGCTCTGAGGGCCCTTTATAGATTGATACAACGAGCAGCAATCCCCTTGTCATCGAAGTGAATCACTTTTTTAAAGGCAAATCGAAGAAATAGGCCACGGAGGGAATCGAGCCAACTACCCGCCGCGCCGTTCTGGTGATTCATAAATCTCAGCGTGATCTCACTAGGCCAAAAGGCACTTGAAAAAGCAATCAGTCTTTGTTTATTTTTACTTTTTTTTTCAAATAAAACCACACGCTTATGTAAATCTAGTAAAGAACAATTTTTCTGCACTATCGGAACTCCGGCGTTCGAGTCAAGTGCTTTGTTTAATTTACTTAATTTCATTTTAAAGTAAAAGTTGTACGATAAAAAAATATATATATATATTTCTCTTCAGATGAAATGCTTTATGCTCGCCTCATCTGCTCCTTACCATTTACTAAAAATATAAGACTGAATATTTCCGAGAATAAGGGTAAAGTTCAGCATGTTGTGGCTGCGTAGGTAAGCGAAATCGTACTCTTGTTCAAAGAACAACTGCCTGCAGCTGTGAAATATTGCACCAGAAATTTCCATTTATAAAAGATGTATCATATTTCATCGACTCTATTGGCACCAAACGTTAATTTTCTACAGAAGATAAAGAAAAATTGTTTGCACCTCGTTGCATCAGAAATTTGTAAGGATGAATTAAAAATTTTTATCTCCGGGTGGATATAAATTTACTTCAAAATTGCATATCTTTTAAACTATACGGAGTTTAATAAAAGTTCTTATGGATCTTCATCTCAGACATTTGTTAAGTTTACATGCAGAGTTGAAATTGGGTTGAGTTTTTGACCTGCGTTTATGAGCCGCCAGGGTTCAGTGGTCGAATCGAAACGACAGATAAATATAACCTGGATTTTTGTGATATTTTACGAGTGCTATTTAATATGTTAGACTTATGTGGCTATCGGGAGACACATTTAGGTCATTATAGACCCATTGTGATACTACTTTTTGTGACCAGGGTTTCTGGTGGGAATTGAACCCACAACCTTTACGCCCTGCTGGCTCGCAGCCAAGACGTTGCGCTAGCAACTGAGCTATTGAAGCCTTTAATATATCAATGATTTTGAAATGAAATAAATTTTTTTTACCCAAATTCGACCTATTCTTTAACATACATACATACGTAGTAGTGATTACTGAAATTAATATCAAGCTTTTAATCAGTCTTAATCTTTTAATGCAAAACTGACAATTTTTTGTTGACAGGTGAACTCTATGGGAATTACCACGCTTTTGGAGGGTCGGAAAAATGGTGCAATATTATTAATAATTAATTTCGGTAGATTCAACTATGCAATATTGGTAGTCAAAAGACTATTAATAATATTTAAATTAGGTTACGTTCAAAAGTAACTAAGAAAATTAACATAAACTTCTACAGTACAATTTGAAAATAAAGAATAAAATACACATATCTCTTACGTTTACAGAATAAGTTGTTTTTAAATGTAAAGAAATATTTATTTCAGAAAAACATGTCATGTCTTAGAAGAGGTAAATAAAATATTAAAATAAAATAAAATCACTCAGCATTGCTCAGATGGGTCAATTTGTATAATAACTTACGGACACAATATACAGGGTAATTCGTAACGATATGTTGCAATATATGCCAATCGATTCTATGGAATCCCCCGATCAATGAAAATGAAAATTAGGAGCTACACTGAGAAAAATATCGCATTGTAGGAATAAATATTTGCGTTTTTGATTATGACGTTTTTAAAATTGATTGCGGATCGTTGTTTTATTTAATACTAGAACTACCAGAGCGCAAGTTTGTAATTTTAAGAATTTTCTACACCTTTTATGTAATATGCTTTCAACTTTGAATTAGCAATTATTAATGGAGAAGGTTTTTGAATATGTCGTTAATTTTAACCTTAATAAGCTTTGGTATAAATTTTAAGACATAACTTGAACAAATATAATTTATTCAAGGAAGGAATTGAGCACCAGTCAATTTGAGACGTCTTGGTAGTTGTAGTGTTAATAATATTTTATTTGAAATATGGAAACCATTAAGTAAGACATTCAACAAAATTCAATTTTAAGGGTACAACAAATATAGATAATAACGAAAATAAAGCATTTTGTTTTGAATAAGTTATAATGTTGTTTCAGAAATATTTATTGTCCAAGGTTATATTATATAATAATTATTAATTTAATGTTGTTCCCATTGTTTTAAGGTATAATTTGATAGAGAATACTTTCTTCCTTCCAATTACTTTTCAACCACTTCTCTACCCTGCTCCCATAGAGTTTCAAATTGTCAAAGTTCAAAAACGTGTGACATTGTTACTAACTTAAGAAATAAAAATTATAAAATTGTAAAATTGACTAACAATGCTATCAGTTAGATAGAGAAAAGGTTGAAGACTTATTGGAACGGAGAAAGAGTTCTCTATCAATTTATTAAATTACTGAATGGAAAAAGTGTCCATACAGATAAAACTGCCCGTAGCTCCTAACCGATGCATTTTAGAGGGAAGCTCTCGGAATAAACGTTGATCAGGGAATTCCATAGAATTGGTTGGTATATATTGGAATACATCGTTCCGAATCAGCCTGTGTTTAAAAATCTTATTAGTACTTACTTGAGCTCTATAAAAAAAATAATTTGCAGTTGATTTTCTTTTAAATGGAATTGAAAATAAAATAAAATCGTTATCACATTTAACACATTACATAAATCTTGTAGATTCTATAAAATATAAAATTAAATCTATATCACATTTTTCGTAATTTAAGGTCAATGGAGGCCGTCTCTCTTGTTTGCATAAGAGAACGATCGCGTCAAAGTTCAAGTTATAAATTAACAGAGATCAAAGTTTTTAAGCTTCTTGAGCACTTTCTTTAAGTCCAGTGATTTTAGAGCGTTGACATAAAAATTTCATCTGTATCTAATTTCATACAAACCATATTGCCCATAATCCGTCTAAGTGTCTCACCTACCATTTAAGCTGTTAAAATATAACGACTTCGTCTGTTGTCCGAAATAATCCCTTTTCCCGAATCAGCTGCGACCAAAAATACTCGAACTAAGTTATTTGTGTACGAGTGAACTTTTAGTTCTCTGTCTCCGTCGACTGCAACTTTCCAGGAAGACAAATGTGAATCACCGCATCCATCCTGAGCCAGTGCGCTCGTACTAACATGACGTCTATAATTTACTTTAGGATCGTAGATTGTACAGCACATATGTAAATGGCCTCACCCTGCAGCACTGGTGCATCGCGCTATTAAAATGCATTTATTTCTGAAAGTCTGAATGCACAGCAGAGCGGCCGCAGCATAGTGCATAGAATGTATTATTTTTAGAGTCGCATAAATATCGTTCGCGCGCGCACTGAACTCTTCGAATCTTTTTATCTTTGTCCCTATACGCGGACATCGCTTTCGCCTTCGATTTGAAAATAGGCCTACCGTCGCCGTCACCGTCGTTGTTGTCGGAGACTCCGTCAGTTTGATTGTCGCTCAATAGATTTTAGCGGCACATCGTTTGCAGCATCGATAAAAAACAGATGTGTCACGCTCGTATTTACGTCACAACAAGTGCGGTATCGGGATCCTATTGAGAAACAATCGGGAATTTCATTGTTTAATTAATGCTACTGAACTATTTAGCAATCAACAGTGCCAATAACCTTTCGCATGACCCACTTATGTACTTACATATGTACAGTCTACAACCAGCATCTTGTTTGTGATATTTCTTTTAATGAAACCCATTTATTTTTTGTCCCCTCTAGATGCTGTGAGCTAAAGTACTACAATAAAAGAGACCTTTTGGGCAGTTACATTAATTAGACGAAAAATAGGAAAGAATTTGGTGGGCTACTTCATGTGGAAATTAGCGGTCAAAGCATTTCTGTCTAATTAAATTGCCTTCGATGTTATAAGGTCTCGCAGATTTTTCTTAGTTTCAATTATGCACAACATTATTTACACTATTTTGTTTGATACTCACCCGAAAAGCTATTTCTTTAAACTTTATTTCATTAACATCTTTATGCGAAATATGTAAAATATTTCAATCGTTTTGGTAGGTCAAACCATTTATGGAAATAAGACGATCTTGTGACAAATCTTTCAATCTTTCAATAGCCTCGTACTTCGGTGTTTAAGGTATGAATGAACTCATCGCTTTGATATATAACAAAAGCTTGAAACAAGTTTTTTTTTTTTTTTGTAAATCTTAATTTAATTCTGGTGTAATTTTATGTATCTTCCTTGGTAACCCATTCTTTTCGGTATTAACTGCAGAAAAAATCTTTATCTTTAGGGCTTTGCGCAATCATATATAGTTTCTAATAAGAAAACTGTAAAAGACGATTTCTGCCTTAAAGGTACTTCAGTTTCATACACATATTTAATTTTTTTAGGCAATTTGCATAATCATAATTGATCACTTTTAGAATTTTATATATCCGGTGAGGCCAACATACCGAATTCAATATGGCAAATCTAATATACTTTTAATTCAAAGAAGTTTCACGAAAAAAGGTTTTCAGGATTGCTGATTACGAGTATAGTTACTATAAGAATTTGAAAATAAAGATGACGCATACAGTATGGTGAACAAACGTTTGCAACTTCAAGAAACCTCCGTGTAAATTGATAGATCAGTGTCGTTGATTTTTAATCTTCTTTTGGAATAAAGAAAAATTAGCACAGTAAGAATTTTTTACATTAATAATTGATTTTAACCAATGACATGTAAGGACAACTTCAATAAGTCATGTGTTTCTTATGAATTGCTTATAACGCTGAACATGATCAGTTTTTCATAGTATAGTATACAGTCTTGGCCATAAGTATAAAACGCCCTGAATTAATTGCTTTTTCTACAAAATCTGAGCAGATAACAACAAATTGTTCTAAATTACTAGGATTTTCCAGTTTTGCTTCCATGCAATTAGGTGGAGTTCTCTTTAATGAAATTTGTGTCATTTACGAAACAGTTTCCCAGGTGTTAACATCATTTTTTTGTTTCTGAGTTTGAAAATACTTTGGGAAGTTTTTGTGAAAATAATAATTAGACTCTTTTAATAAATTATTTTTCCCAAAATACAAGAACTCAATAGAGCAAAAGAGCATAAATCATCCTTTTAAACTCTCAAGGATTAAGCGACAGTTAAATTGGGCTAAAGAACATAAAAGTTGGAGTGTTAAAGATTACGTCAAAGTACATAGTATTGTCAAATGAATCTAATTTTGAGGTATGTAAGTTGTTATTAGGTTGTCTGCTAAAAATTAAAAGGGCCTGCGGTAAATTAGAAAAATGTTAAAATAACGTTTTGCAGATTTTCGGGGCTCTCGGAGTGGTATTTGTTCGGAGAAGGGTTGGACAAGCATAACATTCTGATTATTTATTGCCTATCGTCAAACATGGTGGAGGAAGTGTAATGTTTTGGGGTTGTATGGCGGCAGATGGTGTTGGAGAAGGCTTCGTATGCGCGGGAAGAATGAATAGCAATAAGTACATTTCTGTTTTAGAGGCCCAAAAAACGAAGGATTGGTTAATCGAAAACAACGTCTGGGCTTATGGACTGTCCCGCCTACTCCCCCGACCCGACCGCAATCCTATCGAATAATCCTAAGGGCAATCCTAAAGCGAAGGATTAAGGAGCACAACAAAATTTAAAGGCCATTTTACGTCTAGGATTGGAAAATATTACTCTTACCGAATGCAAAAATTTGGTAGATAGTATGCCGAAAAGAGTTTTTGAGGATATAAAACCCAAGAGAGGGCTAACGTCATATTAAAATACAAATAAAATATAAATATAAATGCGGTAACAGTGCTTTCGTTAATTCAGAGTCTATTACAAATTCTCAGGGGTATTTTATACTTATGGGTAAGGCTGTATACACATATTTTTATTTAATATACTTTCGACTTTTCGAGAAACTTATCTGAAATGCTTTAAGATCTCTCATAAAATTCTGTTGTTTTTTCTTGACGTCCTGCTTGTTTTCCTATTAACCCTTTTCTCGAAAACGAGATATAATGGAGCATTTCGTAATCACGATCGTAGACACTTAACATTTATGTAATAATGAATAATTTAATAAGTGAAATTATGTATACATTTACAGGTATCATTTAATTTAAAAGTTCTCTCTTAACTTGGTCCTATTCTTGTTATTCCCCTTATACAGGGTGTCCCAGAACTCAACGTCAAGCCGAAATCGAGCATTAGGCCAAGTCGTAACAGTTATCAGAAAAATATGAAAAAAAATCTTGGTCATGTACTTTTCAAATTATAAGGATTCAAAAATAAACTGACACCCTGTGATGATCTTTCAAGTCCTGTGACTGCAAATATTAACTTTTCGTCATTTTTTTTTCTACCGTATAACTATGAATAACCCTTCTGTCAAACACAGTTAAAAGTTAGAATATAACTGCCTCAGTTTCAAATAAAAAGTTAGATTTTTGCCCAACATTGAATGCAAAATAATTACAGTCGGTTAAAGTTAAAGTTGGGTGATGTAATTATTTTGAATTCAATGTTGGGTAAAAATCTAACTTTTTATTTGAAACTGAGGCAGTTATATTCTAACTTTTAACTGTGTTTGACAGAAGGGTTATTCATAGTTATACGGTAGAAAAAAAAATGACGAAAAGTTAATATTTGCAGTCACAGGACTTGAAAGATCATCACAGGGTGTCAGTTTATTTTTGAATCCTTATAATTTGAAAAGTACATGACCAAGATTTTTTTTCATATTTTTCTGATAACTGTTACGACTTGGCCTAATGCTCGATTTCGGCTTGACGTTGAGTTCTGGGACACCCTGTATAGACTAGCTGTGGGCTTATCATGTAGTACAGTAAAACCCGCTTAAATGCACATCCAATTTGTCAGAAAATTTCGTGCATTTAAACGGTTTGTGCATTTAAACGTTTTTAAGATAAATGCACATGTTGTGCACTTAAGAGAGCTCGGATTACTTTTTTTCAGTTTGGTTAATTACATAGCGTTCTGTTTTCGTCTTTACTTTACAAATGTTACCAAAATTAAACAATCCGCAATTTACAAGGTCCACCCGCCAATCTCAAAAAGACTATAATGTCCAAGCAAAGACTAACGAAAAAGTGTTCTTCTTCTTCTTCTTTGCCATTAAATGGTAACCACCGAGGGGACAATGTAAAAGTACTACACTTCTACAGATCTGTTCATTTAAAATATGTATATTGCATTTATCCGGTTATTTTTTAATTCAAATAGAAAATTCGTGCCTGAAATTAATGTGCAAATAAGAGGTTTGTGTATTTAAGAGGTGTGCAATAATGCGGTCTTTGTTTCTACACATTAATAAGGCAAAAAATTCGGTGCATTCGCATCGTGTGCAATAAAAGGAATTGTGCAGTAAAGCGGGTTGCATTTAAACGGGTTTTACTGTATACCGAATGAATAATAACGAATTAAGTAAGAAACAGAACCTGGCTGTTGCGTGGAGAAGTTAGGTGGAAACTTTATGCTCCCAAGAGGAGCAAAGAGGTAAAATGTATTCTGCATTGTTGTTCTTGCAATTCGAGATTCCAGGTAAGGTACTTAACTGATAGCTTTCATCTAACAACAACAAAACTTCATTTAAGAATGAAAAAAGGACGCCTTTGTTTTATTTTTGGTAAGCAAACAATTTGCTTATCGTTTGTATCTTTTCCTTTTTTTTGTGGGCATTCTTTTTTCTTTTTTATATTTATATATTTACAAGGAGAATCTGGTCTAGAGTTATAAAAAGTTCGATCTTTTCTTCATTTCTGATTATTTAACCCTTAGACTTATACTACCCTATAGATTACGCTCCAATGATTTTTAACAACTCAGTTATTACCACCATCCTTTAGATTCGCATTGTAGAATTCCTAAAAGTTCAGATAAGAAATTCAATATCAGTGACGTTGAAAACCTCTTAGTATCCGTTTTCATGCAAATCTTTTCATGTTCAGAATTTTCGATTGTAATCTTGTATAAAATACCTTTAAATAAAGTATTATTAAGTCATCTTGAATTTCCAAATTTGTGTGGTAGATTCAAAATCAGTGCATCAGTAAATCTTATATCCCCATTTTTATATTAAATTCTTTGGATAATGATAAAATGTTTGAATGAAGGAGATAAAGAAATCAACTGATATTTTGCATTTTTTCCATCCGGGTCTGGGTTTGGATCAACGCTTTAACATGAAAATATTATAACACCTTAACTCAGATATTTATCTGGGTCCAGATCAAAAAGCCAGAATAATAGTTTCAAATTATTCTATGAAAGATGTTGCTGTAGTGTTTCGGGTCTAAAATTTTAGTAACAATGACATATTTTATGTTTATGATTGTGTACTAAACATATAAAAGTGGATAACATAATGTAATTTAAACTAACAAAATAATTAAAATCTTTTTTCTGATTGCGGAATTTAATACGAAAAAAAATCTTTGAGCATTTTTGAATTTTCTTTAACGAAAGCATGAAACAAACTGTGTAACTAACTATACATCATATTAGATTGAAAAGTTAATAGCTAGTGGACAGAATAAAAATGGGTGGTGAAAAAAAACATACTTGGGGGAAATTGGAAAAACAAGGGCATTAAAAGAAGGATATACATATAAATGAGACATTGGTAGAAGGATCAATAGGAATGCTGGAGTAGTTGATAATTACCTTAAGAAAGAGGTGACATTTCTTAAATTGACAAATCGACTTGATTTTTATTAGTAAACGGCAAACATTCAATGATTATGTAGAAGTGCCAAACCCAAAGTAATAGAAAAGGTAGAAGGACAACAATACAACATGATCACACAGAAGTTCATACAGACAGAGTTGTGAAACAGTGAATTGAGGATGAAAATTTTGTAGTTTTAGATTGGATAACACTATCTCCATCCCTGAATATTATAGAAAATCTCTGGGGATAGATTACAAGAAAATGTATTATAGAATTTTCGAAGTTATAAACCGGAATACCAACAATCAAGCATACACGTATTATGAAAGAGATGAATAAATTATAATGTATATAATGAGATGAATAATGAATAATGTATAATGTATAAAATATCTACTTGTCTAAAGTCATGTGTATATTTATAAATCAAGTATTCAATAACTATAATTTCTAAAGAGTAGTTTGCAACATTGAAATGTGGTCGAAAAACATTAACTTTTTATTTCCCAATCGAATTTGAATAGAACCAAATTGTAAGGCACTTGTGTTAAAAATCACCGAGAGTTTTTCTTTTCTTTTTTTCAAATAGTTGAAATCATACAAACTCCGAATGCGACCAACGAAAACCACTCCCGATAAGTCTCCACAGTTTCGTTCCGGGTAAACAGAGTTTTGATTTATTGCACACAAAAAAAGCGTTCAACTGCTTAATTTACCTCGAATGCATTCGATAAACCGAAAAACTCCAAAGCCAGCAGAAAAGACACCGCGAATCCCTCGACGACTGAATCCTATATGTGGGACGTGGGTGTGGGAATAGCGCGTATATTCTTTTTTCCCATTTTCCGACTGAGCAATTCGGCCTAAGTACAATAACATGGTGTCAATTTCCGATGGTAATATGGGGCAGTTAAGTCGTCAACCTAATGGGATTTTTAATGGCATGCTTTTTCACGGGAGCGTTCGAATGTTACCAAACAGAAATAATCGAAACTGATTGGATGTCCGCGAATTTTCCCTGGTATATTTGTAACGTTCACTATATATTCGTTGTCGAATGGGTTATGGAATTTTTGCTTTTATTTTTAGCAGAAATGGAGGAAATCTAATAAACGTTTACCGCAAAATTGATTTAAGCTCTCTGAAAGCGACGCTTTGCCAGACCGAGATTACAAAACCAGAAAAGGGCGAATGTAAAAGCAGAGGAATGCCTTTGGCTTTTCACAAGAGTTCAAGTACTTTTATTGTTGCCAGATGGGTGGAGTCTGATGGCCACTTAAAGCCGATGTTTTGGAAATACTCGTAAAGGCTTTGCGGAAGATTGCGCATAATAATACCGAGATCACTATCGGAAAATCGTTCGACTGCTTAAGTGATTGGGGGCTTCTTATTGCATTACAGCCAGAATTACTTTTCAAGGTAAAATTTAAGAGACGAAATATTCCTCATTAATTGAGCGGGTCAAAGCCTCTTGAATATAATTTTAAAGTTCATTGCGCTTAAGAGGATTCAACTTACAACAAGAAGAGCTATTTATATTCCATAAGCTTGAAATTAATTCCATGTGCCTTTAGATCTAGAGCGGGCAATTTACAAGACCTACTCAATTTGCGGATGACCTCAAGAAAACGGACTCGGTGCCGATAGCCGGAGACCTAAAATTGGTAAATTGGTCACCATTTTCGAGCGTGAATACGATCTGCCCTATCTTGGAAATCAATGGAAATTCCCCTTAGAGGGCTATTTATTTAAGGTCTACATTCAATCACTCTGAAAATTCTGGTTTCTATGCTTAATTTATCAAGTAGAAGAAGTTAAAGTAGTAAACTCACGTCCCTCTTTCCTTGGAAAGGAATAGTGGTAGAATACCAATTACTTAGGCGTCGTTAGCCATTCACCCCTGAAAACGACCTTGATTATGGCAAACTTATCTTTGTGGACGTGTAGACATTTATTTGAAAGTGCTTTGGGATTGGTATCGGAATTACTTTCTGAAAGTATACACAACCCGGCCCTTTCCATGACACAATTTAAAATCGCAACCTTATCTCAAATTGGACAAAAACCATTAAAAGTTGGACTGAAAAAGCAATTTTATTTAACACATTTACTAATTGGAAGTTGCTGTAGATAAAACAATACCACTATTCAGGGCACTTATATTGTGATTATTTATTAATGGTGCTGAGTGACGTTTTATACTTTAAATTGAACGTTCAATGAAGGACGTTTTAAAGTAAAATAATACAATGGAATCCTTAAAATATTGTGTAAGTTTAAAATCACTAATCGGTTTCCAATTTTATCAAATACTTTTTTGGGATAGTACAGCAACAATCACAGAAATAAAACTCTTTTTAATTAAAAGAAAAAATAAAAGCCTCTACGAAATTAACATAGATGGAGTGCATTTTTTTTTTAAATAAACACAAGTCTATTATTATTAATCCTTAACGTCTGTTCTACTTTTTGGGGTCTACCAGTAAAATGGGAAACAACGAAACTCCTTCGGAAATATTTACGTTGTTACAGAATTTAATAAAGTTTAAAGGAAAAAAATCAGTCAAATGCGAGTGATTTTCTGCGAATTGTAAAAGAAGCTATTAATTCGATAGGGTTAATTTTCTTTTTCGAAGTTAGATATACTGAACATTTGTTAATTGTATTGTACGGAACCTTCGGCATGCGAATTTCGATGTTTTTTAAAAGAATATTTGACGCACTTTTCCATATTTCTTCAAATTGTCTGGCGGCATAAAATAACAATACTTTAAGAAATAACCTCAGAAAATTGGAAAATTTTATCGAAAAAAAAGCAGTCAATTGCGAGCCATACTTGGGTAATTAGGTTTCGTGTCTATTATATATGTTAAATATTTTCAAAATTTATGCAAGGAATAAAATGTAGTGAATTTTTATGTGATTGGGAACTATATGCGCCTTCTTGTGCCAAAATTATATTTGATATGTCTTACCATTCAAAAGTTAGAGACCTGTGATAGACGGACGAACAGACCTACAAATGAAAATATTAGATGCCAAATTCACTTTGAGGTAGGTTTTTTAATGTTAAAATATTGTCTTTTAATTTGACCTAGAAATACGATATGGCTTTTTACTTAACCCAATACAAAGTGTTACAAACCGAGTGAATGTTGAAAACCCAATCATAGATAGCAATATTTTTGAGCAGCTTCTAGGGGTTACTAAAAAGATCACGTATACACAAAGGAATGTCGAAGCTTGGATGAGTAAATACATAAAAAATAATTTTTATGCTTTTTAATTCACTTTTTCACTCACTACCAAAAATACAAATTTTAGACTTAGTATTGGACCGAATTTTAGGTATGATCCATAGAGATAGCTCAATAAAACTTATAGGATAAATAGCCAATGAAATGAAAACATGCAAGTGGGTGATCATTTTTATACAATTTCTTCTGTAGATTAAGAACTTGAAAACAAAAATCTTCCATTACATCACGTTTTCGAGAAAAATAGGGTTATGATCATTTTTTAAAATTGGTTAAAAATAACAATGCGAAGCGTCAAAATGACGTTCGAATGAAAGTTCAAACTTTCATTTAACCCAAGAAACAAATTCTTACAACATTCTAAAACATTTCTAAAAATGACTGAAATATTGCTTATTCCACATTTTAGAGCTATTTTTCTCAAAAATCGTACATGGTAAAAAACATTCTTTTTCAGATTCGTATTTAGTACCCAAAATAATATAAAAACAGTTGTTTAAACAAACTAAAAAAAGCTCTTGATTTTCCGAATTTCGTAGATTTGAAAAATTGCATAATTGCTAAATTATTAATAGAAGTCATTAAAATTTGAAAAAATTAAAAACATTTTAAAGATAAATAAATCGTTATTATAACATATTACGTGAACTTCTGTTTCCTAACTTTTTTAAAAGTAAACTCATTTATTACTTTATCAAAGTTAATTTGTTTAGGAAAGTTTTAAAATAAATTTATTATGAATGTTGAAACAAAGTGACACTCCCAACTTTTTTTAATCCGATTTCGTAGAAAAATACCCTCTTTTTTCGGTGGGTCCCCTATGGTCCGGGGGGCCCGAGGCGCTGTCCTTCTATAATAACTGAATGTTTCATTTCATATTTAACCTAATAGGCGTAAGCCCTTTAACAAGTAATGGAATTATGTAGTCTTCGTTTTTGAGCAGCCACTGCAACTAACTCATATCAGCGTAGAGTGTAAACTCTGTGCGAACTGCGAACATGACCTGCTGATAAGCCCATTGTGTCCAGGGAAGCACAGAAAGACACACTGCGGCGGTTGTGTACAGTATGTAAAGTGCAGAATTTCAATCTTTGTAATTGCTACTTCTGCATTCTAACCCAGAAACTGTGGCTCGCCATACTTTGACTTCACTTAGCGCGTTGCTGTGAATGGCATCCGGCAAAAGCTTGTGCATTTTTGAGGAAATGTTACACGATCCGGCGGCGTATGGTATGGTACAACACAGAACACAGAACCGAGAACAGCTCCGAGCCACCTTTGCAACGTCGGTGGGCATGGAGTGAAACAGCTCGAAATTAATTTCCCTGACATTCGGAAGCACACACACGTCTTTTTGCGATGTCCATTTACATAGATTAACCACGTCAGATATCGCTTACTCCGGAATGCTTCCTCATTCGCCAGATAGGAAATTCAAACAGAATCGTTTCCATCTATGACCATGCGTCCCACAACCAATGGACGTTCGGAGTTCAGCCCGAATGGAACCGAGCTGGCCTGAGCGGTGAGGACAGATGGAAATCTAAACCGAGATAATGCTAAAAATTGTTTGCCGGGACTCGTCCGGAACTTTTATACTAGCTGATATAAATGGTTGAAAGCTCCAGAGATTTGCCGCCTCTCGCTGATGAATGGTTAGCATGACGGATAAGCCAGCGTCCGTTCTAGAACGAGTGTATACCGCTTTTGCATATTCATAGTATCCCCCCGACGAGGACGATTGAGGCCAAAGCTTGTGTTTGTTACTTTGCAAGCAAGTACTTATTTATACAATAGAAACACGTTATTTTGTTTCCTTACCTTAATTAACAAAATTGCGGCACAAGGGGTTGTTGAATGGCAGAGCTGGAACGATAAAAAAAATATGTTTTTTGTGACTAAACGAAATAATGGAGACCATTTCTATGATAAACGATATCAGTCCGATTGGGAAAATTACTTTTTTTCTCGGGGTGCGAATGAGATCTCTTGAGAGGTAATGATTTTTATCTTGACGCAGGAAAAGTATCACAGCTTATAAAAAACATGCTCCACAGATGGAAGTAATAGTGTTGTATTGGAATTCGTGTAAAACAATACATATAACAAATCAAAATCATCTCACCGAAATTGGAGGCATATGTAAGATACAATAATTTAAGAAGTGGAAGTATCCTTCTAATAGGCCATTATTACCTATGAAATTTATGGTTTTTCGAGCCCAATAGTTAATTTATAGTAGAACTGAAAATAAAATATGCACATACCTATATTTATGACACTTAACAGATTTTGTATATTTATTAGGTACGCCATCTTTTTTGGCAAACAAATGGAATACGCTTTGAAAAATTGAATATCACTCGAAGCAATCCAACCTTTTACCTATTTGTCGTCTTCTTCGTAAGAGCGACAGTGCTGTAGATAAACCATGTGCTATTGACCGAAACAAGTGATAATCAGAAAGAGCAATGTCTGGTGAATACGGCGGGCAAGGTAAGATATCCGAACTAAGCGCTTCCAAAGTATCTTTAACTAATTTCACAACATGTGGCCGAGCGTTGTCGTGCAGAAAAATCACCTTGTCGTGGCTTTGGCATATTCAGGGCGTTTTTGTTTTAAAGCCCGGTTTAATGCGATTAAATTTTGTTTATAAAAATCGACTGTAATTTTTTTCAACAGATTCTAACAGCATAACTTTTGCAGCATGAACGTTTCGGTTTGATGTCGATGTTGACGTTGATGGTAGTTGTTCGCCTCTTTTTCCATATACTTTTTTACGTTTATCAAAATAAATCTATTTTTAATCGCGTCACAATTCGAAGTAAAAATTGCTTTATTTTTTTATTTTTAAAGCTAGATTTCACAAGTCTTCAGTACTTCATTCTGTCAAATTATGTGGTATCCTTTAAAAATATACAATCTTCTGAGTTATCGCTAACCAACTTCGCTACATTACACGTGATAATTGTGGTACTTTTATGAATTTGAATACTATTAATATGCTCATTAAAAGTTATGAATAAGCCATAAAATCGTATTGTTCAAATACATAAAATTACCATATAAATCTTTTCAAAATGTGCGTACTTTCAGAACTGCACATAATACTGAATCAAAAATTATTTGGGATAAATCTCATTTCATGTTTCTTCAGAGGCCAGGGACCATGCGGACGGATTAATGATAAAACTTTTGTCTGGAATAAATTAATTTTACACTTTGTACTTTCATTTGACGAAGTGAGAATTTGTAATTTTTTTCGTTTCATTGTTACAGCTGTCTCCTAATTTGAATACATTAAAAAGAAACTTGTAAGAACAGTGCGGGCCGTAATCTTTGCTCTTTGGTCCTTTAAAAAGAAAAAATAAGAAAAAAAACCAAATAACCACAATCTTGTGTCCGAAAAACGAGTAAAGCTCTAATAAACAGCAAAAGCTGGTTCTTGTAATAAATTGTGCGCTTTTCAGCTTACATTAGCACACTGCGAAAATGAATGCCAGCCTTGTGGCAAGGTTGTAAGGCGCATAAAGTAGGAATTTCTTTGAAAGGATATTCTAAAATTCAAACATCTATATAAGAGGGTAAAATGAAACGCAAAGAGTTATATCGTCAAACTAGGTCAGGTTGCCTTTTGTGCGCAGAATTAAAATATTGTAAAAGACGATGGTATGCCAGAGAGTTCCAAGGTTTTGAGTTTGAGCATTACATTATATCGCTGCCGCGCCGTACCGTCTCGTAATTTTAATTTTGTTTGTGGCACACGTCAAGAAAATTCCCGGCATTAAATGATGCCATCAACACACCAGTTAACGTTTTTTGAAAGATTACATTCTCGAAACGATTCTGACATCGTACGCCAGAGTTTTCCCATCGGAGTTGATACAAATGAAATTTCAAAAATTGGGGCGAAAGGCCCTTTTCCCGTTGAAAGACAGATCTCCTCGGATATAGTCGGCAAATATTGGAAAAAAAAAAAAAAATAAATAAATTCCTCGGGAAAGTGAAAAACGTTCGGCGCCCTACCGGTTTCAATTAGCTTCAATTGATATCTCGACAGAGTGGCGACTGCAACTCAAAATATTTCGGCATCGCACTCAGCAATAATAGGAACTGACGCAGGAAAAGGAAATTGAAAATTTCGTCAAGGGAAAATACTTTAAGTGGGAGCATCTAAAATTTAAAAATCGATCATTCGAAAAAGGAAGGGTTGAAAGAAAAGTGGAAATAGGTGTCAAGCCGTTTAAGGGAAACGATGCTTACAGGCAGACAGCCCAACAGAAAATGCACCATTAACTTTTCACGAAACACCCTTCGAAGTCAATCAATTTTTACCCTCACCTTTACACCCTTTACACCTCTTGGCAGTCGGGGATCATCAGATGGTATATGCCAGAACAAATTTGCCTTACTGAAAATATTTAATTCCATCACAGGCGCTACAGGCGGGCCTTTTATGGTTTTTTAATCTCAAACATTCTTTCATGCATACAAAACATGTTGCGGTCGATATAATTGTGAATTTTAATTCTGTGGCCATCCAAAGTGTGGTGTATATTTTTGGCAGGATATGAAATTAACTCAGTGGTGACCTTTCGAGTTCCATTATTTAAATGAATCAATAAATCCTATCGCATTTCAGTTGACCAAAAATAATTGATATTGTTTTTTTTTTCTTCAATAATTCCTTTTTTTCCCGTCTACGTCGGCAGAAATTGTTTAATGCATGTGCATTTTAAATAAAATTTTAATTGCGGATGTGGCACAATCGAGAGATGATGAAAAGCAACATGTACACAATTGAAAATCAGCATTTTTGGCAAATTTATTCGTAAATTATTATTTACGAGTCGATTCCATGTAAAGATTGAAAGTTCAAAAATGCTTTTTTTTTTCGAATTATTATTGAAAAATTATAACGATTTATGCACAATTTTTTAACAACACAATCTGTAATCATGAAAATTTATAAAATAATGTTGACACAATAAATCTACCGAGATTTGATATACTACATATGGGGATTACGCGAAAAAACCGGGTCGGACACGAGTAGGAATCGAACCTACGACCTTCGAATTGGCTTCGATGCTTCGAGTAATTCCGACTTGAGTTCTGATACGAAGTCATATTTTAAACGAACTGCTTTAAAGGTTATTGTCAATTCAATATTGAAAGTAATACAATAACTTTTAGATAATATAAAACCGAACAACCGAATAAAGTTGGGTGCATATTTTAAATGTTAAAGCTGACCGAATGTTGATAGGTTTAAAATTGTTAGTTTAAAATCACTAAGATATTGTTTTAAAGCTTAGCCTTTATTCTGGACAATCTATAAACGATATTTAGAATTTCAAGTGTATCTAATTTCGAAATTTTAGTATTGCTTTGAAATTTAAGTGTAGTTTTCGTCTGGATTTTCATAAGAAATTCAAAGTTTGCAAGACTGTTTCAAAATTGGGTATGCACGAAAACCACGATAACTGAGTTTATTTATAACTTTAACCGAAATAATAATAATCTTATTTTTTCTTATTTTGGGTTTGTTTGAACAGGCATCATGTACAAACTACTGAGCCAATTCGGATGGGGTTTTCAGAAAAACATAGGGCTTAACTTGAAGTAATATTTTTATTTCATCGCAATCGGATGACTGTAATCAGGATATACATATGTGAATTTAAAGTTCTCAGAAATTCACTCCTTCGCACAAAAAATTATTCGGTGTTGTAAGATTACATCGTTCCCTCAATTTGTTTAAAATTCCAATCTTTTATCAATATTTGTAAGAATGAATAACTTTCAATTTTACAGGGTTATGTTTTGGATGAAAACTCTATCGCACGTATAGATTTTAGTAACAACCCAAAGGTTGAAATAGTAGTAGTAGTTGAAATAATTTCTAGGATATACCACACTAGAACATTTGAGAAGTGTTTCATTAATAAGTATTTACGCTACGCCGGGTGAAACCTGAAATTAACTCTGCTAGTATTAAATAACTTTACTTAAAAATCTAATATTGAAACCTATGATTTTACCTCTGAACAATTTTATAAACTTTTGTAACAAACATCCAGATGTCCGCAATTAAACAAATAAATAACAATAACAATAACTATGATTTTACTAAACGTTTGAAGTTGGCCCGAAAACCTGACTGATATGAATCCAATACTCAGTAATGAAAACAATTTGTTTATTAATAATTACAATAAATTAATAACCTCTTTTAAATAAATTCGGTTAGAAATAATTGTTATTACATAATTTTTCTAATAGATGAAAAATGTCAAAAACAAAAAGAATATCGTCAGTCTGGTTCTCAAGTGAAAAAGGAGAAATTAAATTAAAAAATTATGTTTTTATTATTTCCCATTTCCTGTTTGTGTACTTTATGTGAATATCTCTGATACAAGAATAATTAACAAGTTTACTTAAACATCCTGTAAACACTTTAAATATTTAACCGTGCTTCCGTATATGTGGATTGCTGTTGGAAAAATTGAATAAAATGAAAAAATAATGTAATGTAATTGCCATTAAAAAAAAAAAAAAAACTCTTTAATCCTTAGTATTAAGCACAACTGTCCCCAAATGGAAACAGCGTGGACATTTTGTGAAAATTCGCATGACCTCTGAAATTTAACTGTCAGCATAGGATGTTTTCGCGAATTGAAACATGGATATCCTATTTGGTAGACTGCGTTAATTTGTATCGACACCGTTGTTTTCAAAAGGATTTGCGTCGATATCCTACCCAGCAACTCATGCACACCAGGAGCTTGTTGGGGATTGTTTGCCTTTGAAATCTCTCCATTATTTTCATCCAAAAGAGTAGCTTATACTTAAATCAAACAAGAGTGCTTTTGCCTTGTTTATTATAAAAAAAATAAAAAAATTAATTCACTCCAACACAAATTTACTTTTCCCCACTTAATTTCGGAATAAGAAACAGCAGAGTGAATTGTTTCCAAAATTGAATTTTTGTTGTAGAATTATGGCACTTTTAACATCTCTTGACACTTTCCGTTTAACACAGGAAATAATTATTAAAAATTGTACAAGTGGCAATTTGAAAATACTGTAAACTCATGGAAAATGTATTAAGGGACAAATTGTGTACATGTCTGCATATAACGTGGACTGCTGTTCAAATTGTTTCGCAAGTCATACGCAAGCATGTTTATTATTAATTATTGCATGGAGGATTCAGCCAGAATAGTGCCGCACAATTGCTTTATTATTACACACTCATTGTCAAAGTGAAATATGGTTCGGTCGGAGAAAATTAGGTAAAATTGAAGGGAAATGTAAAATGCTACTATAATATCACTAAATCTGATGGGAATTTTCTTTATACACAGGTGCCGCACTTGCTGAATAATTCCTGCAATTTGTGCTGTATAGGCAAACAGAATGAATGCAACTTCAAACATAAAACACAAACTTAAAATAATTATAAGAAATACTACACAATTTAAAGAACATTTATTAAAGTAAAAACACTCTTTACTAGTAAACGCTAGAAATTATGTCAATAACTTTTTATTTTTACATGTCATTATTTGCTGGGAAAATAAGTATGTGTACAGAAATAAGTAATTGCTTAAATATGTAAGTAAACACTGAATTAACCAGTAAACTGCATAATTTTTTGCTAAAAATCCTTCGCGGGATGCGTAATTAAAAGCAAGCTATGACGAATATATACGACGAACATAAGGCAGATTCTCAATTATAAAATTTATGATAAAATTAAAGCAAGACGATGAATGATTACGTTTTTAATAGTTCCTACTAAAAATTTGAAATTTTTGTAGTAAATTGTAATTTTTTATCTTAGACGACGAGTTTTTCAAACATGTTTTGGCTTTGTATTTTACAGCATTTAATATTTGTAGGCATTTCTTTTAAATTACAACGCAATATTAGGATTTTGTTATCAGTATTTTTGAGTCAGAGTGGAATAAACCAAAGACCAATAAAAAAATGAGTTAAGAAATATTTAAAAATCTGTTTTATACTTTCATCACGAATCCTATATAAGCCAAAATAATCCTAATCCATACACGTTTCTTTCCATACAATAGAGCCGTAATTTTTGATAGTAGGAAGAAGACCACTTTTTAATATATTACTTGGAGACATTTTTCAGTTAAATCTTAACGATTTTTTAAAAAGTGGAATTATACCACTCAATTGAATTTCAGGGGACATTCTAATTACGAATTTTTCTAAAAATCGATTTTCCTTGTTCGTTTTAATATATGTTTCTACTAGCTGGGTTACCCGGTTTCACCCGGCGTTGGGTAAATACTTACTAATTAAACACTTCTCAAATGTTCTAGTTTGTTATATCCTAAAAATTGTTTCAACCCGAAAACCCCTTTATGGATCCGCTATCTTGAAATTCCAAATCTTAATAATATTAAAAATTAGTGGCCTTAAAATAATCATTGTACCAATTTTCATTCAAATCCGTTGAAATCAAGAAATTTTGATCGCGATATTGGATCCGCCATATTGAGTTTGGAAATTTTACAACTTTTGATAATATTCGGAACTTGTATCCTCAGAATAATTCTCAGAATAGTCATTGTACTAATTTTCAGTAAAAACCGTTAAATCAAGAAATTTGGTCTCATATTGGACCCGCCATCTTGGATTTACAAATTTTGATAATATTCGAAATTTGTAGCTTCAGAATAATCATTGTACCAATTTTCATTAAAATCCCTCGAAATCGAGACATTCTGGACGCCATGTTGGGTCCGCCATCTTGCATTTAGAAATTTTGATAATATACAAAATAAGTGGTCTCAGAATAATCACTGTACTAATTTCCATTACAATCCGTTGAAATCGAGAAATTTTGGTCGCCATGTTGGATATGGAAATTTTGATAATATTCGAAATTAGCGGCTCCGGAATAATCATTGTACTAATTTTAATTAAAATCCGTTGAAATCGAGACACTCGGTTGCCATATTGGATCCGCCATCTTGGATTTACAACTTTTGATAATATTCGGAACTTGTATCCTCAGAATAATCATTGAACCAATTTTCATTAAAATCCGTTAAAATCGAGACATTCTGGTCGCCATGTTGGATCCGCCATGTTGGATTTGGAAATTTTGCTAATATTCAAAATTACTGGTCTCAGAATAATCATTGTACCAATTTTCATTAAAATCCGTTGAAATCGAAAAATCTTGGTCACCATATTGGGTCCGCCATCTTGGATTTGTAAATTTTGATAACATTCAAAAGCAGTGACCTCATTATAATCACTGTACTAATTTTCATTAAAATCCGTTGAAATCGAAAAATATTGGTCGCCATATTGGGCCCGCCATCTTTGATTTGTAAATTTTGATAACATTCAAAATTAGTGACCTCAAGATAATCATTAGACTAATTTTCATTAAAATCGGTTGAAATCGAGAAATATGGTCGCCATTTTGGAGCCGCCATCTTGGATTTCTAAATTTTGATAATATTCAAAATCAGTGGCCTCAAAACAATCATTGTACTAATTTTCATTAAAATCCGTTGAAATCAGGAAATCTTGGTCGCCATATTGGATCCGCCATCTTGAATTTCTAAATTTGGACAGCGGATTTGAAATCCCCATCCCGCAAAACCCCTATGTACCAATTTTCATGAAAATCGCTTCAAATTTAAAATTTTCAGCCGCCATCTTGGATCCGCCATTTTGAAATCCTACGTATTATCCGAAAATAAATTAGCCTATATGTTAAGTCGGAATATGTACTAACTTCGGACAAAAAATTAAAAATATCGATACAGGCGTTTAGGCGTGATTGAGCAACAAACAAGCAAACCTAGTAAAAATTTCGATGGAGTCGAAAATTTATACAGACCTTTAAATCATCATTCTAAAAGAAATATCAAAAATGACCATTGATCCGGCCAGTGCTAAAAATTTTATTCAAAATCAAAGACGACAAAAGACGGTTTTTCAAAAATATCTTTTAAATGGTGAGTTTTTTTTGTAAAAATAATATTAATATAAAATTTATAGAGCATGCGACTCTCTACAAAAAAGATTTCTATACTTTTCTTTCGTATAAATTATTGTTGGTGAGTTATCACGATTTAAAAAATTGCAAAACTCATATTTTGCATAATATGTACTATTTTTTGTGTTGACTGGACTAGTAAGTAATACTATAGATTTAATTCGTGTAAAAATTGTACTTTAAACTTTAAACGTGTTTCCTAAAAGATTCCTTTTTCAAACTTTTTCATGTGGTCATTATTTAAATTGATCTAGTTCCTAGCCCTCTAAAGACAAAAAAAAATCAGTTCTCCTTCAACAAGACGCCGTTTTTATCTAATCATTATTTTTTAATTATTCTAATACCGGTCATAGTCACCATACCATTCCAAGTCAATGCTTTTTTTTTTTGTTATAAATAAAAGCCAGCCACTCAAATTCAAGTATTTACTGAAAATTTCAGTAATTGCTTCAAAAACTAATAAATGCTTTCAGTATTTTCTTAATTTTTATTCACATATTTAGTAAAAATATCAAGTAAAAAGAATTTACTGGCTTTTATTCACTTGGGCTATTGAAATAGATTCACATCCTCACAAAGATGTACTTCTAACAGCGCGGCATAACCGCAATGATCGAAAATTCAGGATTGATTTACTGTTTGCTCAATTAAGTTTGGAGGTTTTCAAGAATAAACTAAGAATCTTTCAGACATAATTAGGGTTGTTTGTTCTAATTAAATTAAGGTTCACACAATTTCAACTTCGTTTTGCTTAATTTAAATTCAAGTCTTCCTTCAGGTTTATAAATCTGAAATTAATATTCTAGTATCAATTACACAGAGGAAATTCGTAGAATTTTGATAAATAAAATTATAAAGTGAATACATATGGATTTCCATCTGAATAAAAATTACTTAGCGAAAGAAATAATATCAATTAAAATTATGCATCTATCTCTATGCAAATAATAATATTATATAACTGATATATTTAGGGCTTTTACAGCGGATTACAAAATTCGGCAAATGCATTTATTAAGTCTGATTACTGATCGCGGCCAATGTCTTAAGATTGAAGCCTCCCCTAATTTGCATAAGCTAGGTATATTTATAGTACAGAATTTAAAATTTAAACCATATAAAAACTACTGGCAGTGTGAACGAAACCATTTTTCATACGTTCAACCCTTTGAAGCATACGATTTTAAAAAAAACCTGCCAAGTTACACAAAATTGCTTTAATTACAAAAAATAAAATAAAAAACTCTATGACTGAATAATTTTAACCTTATGAGATGATTTAAAAATATCCCACCATGCATAAAAAGCTTTAGCCTAAAGAGTTAAAAATTAGAGAAAGGCACTTATTTTCAGCAAAAAAAAAAGGTTAACCTGAGTAATAATCCTATCATCCAAAAACATAGGCCAAATTATTTTATTATACTGTCTGACCTTTTCGCCGTGATACAACCTGTAGTAAATGTTTGAAAATAAAAAGGGATATTAATTTTAAGTAAAAGGGGATCTGTTGCTCTGTTGCGGAGTGCCATCCTTTCGCGTTGCAATTTGTGAAAAAAAAAATAATCCTGAATTGTAGATTTACCTTGTTAAAAGGGTTCTAAATAGACCACTTTATCGCACTAAAGCGCTCCACTCGAGGCTCCATTAATTTTTCGATGACAGCATCTTTACAAGTCGTTGGGCCACCTTTGTCAGATTCCCTTTGTTGAAAAGCTGCAAAATTCCAGGTTAATGAAACATACTTGCCGCTGACAATATCTTCTTAATACATCGTTCTCAGTGATAAATTGGCAGCATTAAGCGTATTATATAGTTTTTTCATATTTCCGGGAATTATAATTTGATTATAGTTTGGAACAAGTCGACTTGAAAAAGGTAATCCTTTGCTACTCGTTTCATGAAATAATTCTGCATCCGGAGTAGTTGTAGTAAGGAGCTCTTATAATTATACCTTTGAATAGGCCTCCTCTTACATAAAAATTACCCCTTTCCGTGAAAAGACCATCAATTGGTCAATAATGAAATCTTCGTAGGTATATACCAAGTCTTGTTAAATCCACGTTTGCAAAATGTCTGCTCTCGGCCAGAAGGGCGTAAACCATAATTAGGATTGTATGCTCTAGAATTCGCTGATTAGTGGAATTGTGCACTCCAAAAAGGGTGTGGAGCCAAATCCAAACCGTCAAACACATCATTCCATTATAGAAGTGAAAAGCTCATGGTTTTGAAATGTTCGCACGAGAAAACATTATTTAAAGTAGGTCAGAGGAACTCATTAAGAGGCACGTCCGCAGAATGCGGAATTTCGAGGCTATGGTTCTTAAGTTCTTACAAATTTCGGTTAACAAGGAACTGGAACATATTTAGAACGAATTGTTAAAACATTAGAGCACTTCTCGCCATGTCTGAGGAAAGCACGCTTATGTTTGCATTTATAATTGAATGCGGTGGAACGTTGGTCAAGAGATGCAGGACACATCCTTGGACGTTATAAAAGTTGAATAAACTTTTACGATTTGGTCTGCAGCATTACGCAGTCTTTTTAATGCCCGGTCATTGTTGCTCCTTTTGTCTGGAGAAAACAAAACGATTTAGTCGGCTTTCGAAACCGGAAAATGAAAATGCAATGCATTTATTAAGGTTGAACCCGATTCAGCTACGCTTGGTAGCGTCCAAGAGTAGTAGGTAGGCGGGTATAATCAAAATCTGAACAAATGAAGTCCTCTCGACTTGTGAACCCTTGGGATTTGCGAATTTTCACTTTACTTAAGGTGATTTAAGCGCTACGGTAATTGAATGAACTCTCAAAATGAATGAGGAAGGAGAAATAATGTTATACCTCTGGGAATAACCCTTTCAAAATGTTTTCGCCAAATTACTTCCAAAGAGTTGCAATATCTTACACTTTCGTATATACTTTACAGCAAGAAACTCGGGAAAGCGTCGGAAATTTTCAAATTACTTTCTTTCATTCAATGCTTAGAGGACCCATAATCTACAAAAATTACAAAACTTATTAAATCGTTTTATGTAAGAATCTAGGTGATGGTGTGAGTGAATTTCTGGAATCGTAAGTAAAGTAAGAATGCCTTCTAACCATTAGCCTCTTTAATTATTAATGACTTAACTTAGTACACAAAAGGAATGGTACAAATTGCTTGTAAGGAGATTAGTCTGTTTATATATGCCGGCATTAAATTATACAAGACATGATTAAAGATCATAACATTTAGGAAAGAATGGGTCTATAGAAGAATAGGGAAACGTTGACTCACCGAAAATAATTCTCCACGTGCAATCAATTGAAGAGATGTGCTAAATCGATTAGTATAAAAAGGATGCTAATACACCTAATAAATAGATACATTGTTATCACAATTCGTATTTTTGGAGTCATCCCCTTTTTGCAGCAACCCAGCAACAATTTTTTCGAAGTTATACCTTCACGAAGAATTCTCGAATAAAGAAATAATTAGTAAGAGGAAAACAAAGTATTTCACATTCGATAATTTCTCGAATAAACGAGCTGAACTCGTGGTTTGCTTGATTTGTTCATACTTCTTCGTTTCAGCGAAGTAAACTCGAAGTCATAAGAGCTCTCTGCAAAATTGTCTTGTTTCGAATCGAATGTAACTTTTTTTCTCCCTCTTACGCATTATTTTATCAGTCACATTTTGCATTTTGCTTTGTTAGCAGAACAACATTTTGGATTAAAAGTAGAGAAGCTGAGGAATTTGTGGATGAAAATTTTAACTACAACAGAAATACTCGTATAAAATTAGCTCGAAGTTTTCGGCAACAGCTTTGAAAAGTATTATTTTATTATAAAATATATTATATAGATTAGATAGAAAGTATTCTGTTCCTTGATGCATTTCACCAGAAATTTATTGGCACTTCAGAGGACGTTTTTGAAAACTTGTGAATGACATTTCCAATATGCCAACGATCGATTAACAATAACAAAAAGGCCAAGAATAAACCCAAGAAAAAGACTGCTACATAATGTACTGCATTATTTTTTAATTTTACCTAAATACGTGAACTGCACTTAGTTTTGTTATTTTTATAAATTCAATTTTTTTTTTCAGTAATGCAAATTTCTCTATACTTTTATCTTTTATGAGATATATTATACATATAAAATACGATATGGGTTAGTTTTTTCGATGTTAACTCGATTGCATTTCTTTGACTCTATATCGCGTATATGATGTCACATTAATTAACTTCCTCGTAGAATATTCGAGTATATAGACATTTAGTACTACATACTACTACCCGTACTACAAAATTCTAGATTGATTCGAAAAAATCAACCGATATCGAAGCGAGTTTTTCTTTCGATGTAGCATTCCATTCTTTTCGTTTTTCGGTCGATAAAGCTTTGAGAACGATTTCGAAATCGAAGTTTCACCTCATTTCTACAAATCGTTTTCATTTTCGATATCAAATTGTTATGTTTGTTGAGAACGTGTTCACTTGACAGATTATGTTTGTATTTTCGATACTATGTAATAGATATTTTTAACTTTTCAGATGAGTCCGGCAGAACTTCGTTTAAGAAATATGCGACGTGCTTCGAAAAATGGACCCCACCCACGATGGAGATTTTTTTTTTTTTTGTAATTTTGAATACATCATCTATATATGGGTAATTCTAAGTTATGAGGTATTTTCAACGGCAATGATAAAAAATCATATATACATATTTAAATTATTTGAAATAAGCCTGTTATATCTTAAAAGTTACCATCTTCTTTATGGTCACTTAAATTCACGAATTAAGTGTATTTAATTTTGTCACAAAAGAGCCTAAAACATGAAAAATGTATCTCCCCTGGTCTGTCCCCCAACAGATTATGTTAGTCAATCAGTAGTTTTGACTAACTTGAAATTATGTTATAAACTATATTTCATATAACTTATAAACTAGACTAATTAAATTAATGTAATCTAAGAAAAAACAATTACTAACATTTTCTTTTTCATAAAAACTATAATGTCTACATTTGTCCTTCATATTTAGCGTCTCTTCCCCTGGCTTTTTGTATTCGTTTAAAAATCACAAATGTTTAAATTTATCGCGTAAATTGCGACTATAAATATAAAGCATTCCACGTGAAGTTAGCAGCAAGCCTTCACGACACAAGCGTACGGCCATTTTGCTCGCCATTTCAGTGACGCCACTTACTGGAAGTAGTTGTGAATCCGTGAATGCGTTCTCTCCCCTGGTAAGTTTTTTAGCGCAATTATAAGCCTAAATAACTTGTTTTCTTTATATAATTACTGTAAATTATGCATAGAATCATATTCTTCTTTGTTAATTACGTATTACAAAAACTTTGACGTTTATACGAATTTTTTAACAGAAAAGTATCTCCCCTGTCTTCTCTCCCCTGCCTTCTAAGGTGCCAGGGGAGATACTTACTGTCCAGGGGAGATAAAAATATGTCGTGTTGGAGTATTTTTACAGCCAATACGTGTACAGTCAAATCCCCTATAACGCGGTGTTTTTATAGCGCGATTCCCATACAACGCGGTGTGAAAAATGCGACAAGTTTTCTTATAACGCGGTCTCTTTATAACGCGTTTTTGATACAAGAACATTCCAACAACTCAAATGGTTTGAAAAATTTATCTATGGAAACACTTATTCGATGTGTTAAATTTTTGTATGTACATAGTTAACATTTGTGGTGTATTCCCCTGTTTAACAATTCTAGTATTCATTAAACCAAAATTTAAATATGTAAAAATCTACATATTCCTTGTCATTTCTATTATAAAATTTCATTTATTAACCGTATCAGCCACAACTTGTTACTTTGAGAATGCAGTTTTTATATAGGTCTGATTTATATAGAATTTATTTATTTCTGAGATTCCATATAACGCGGTACAAATAATTTAATTGTGAGTTTGTGAGTTTCTTACAACGCAGTTTCCATAGAACGCGGCAGTGGTTTCCATATAACGCGGTATAGATTATTCTGATTTAGCGTATTTCTATGTTTCTCAAAACGCGGTTCCATAGAACGCATATCCTGATTTGAATTAATTTGAAGTCTCTCATAGCGCGGTTTCCGTACAACACGGTACGAATCAATCTCGTTATAGGAGACTTGAATGTACTGTTGTTCGTAATTCAGTCAGTACAAGATGCTATCATACGCATGGACTTCAGCGAAAACTATTTTACCAAATATTCTGAAGAAGTGCAGTCCTTCCATTTCGGGGGTTCAAGGCAACAAATCAGTATGCACACAGTTATAGTTTATACCAAAGAAGTTGGACAAGACATAAAAGGCACATGTTTCTGCACTTTGTCCAAAAATTTGTCGCACTCACCTCCAGCTATATGGGCCCATTTGTATTTTGCATACTCAAATAAGAATTTAAGTTTTTAAGTTACTTTTATAATTACTGATGGCTGTTGTACAATAAAACGTCTGATTATTATTAATTAACAATAAAAATAAAGTTGATCCTTAAACTACTACTGTGATTTGTTTCATAAAAAAACATAAATATCTCTCCCCTGTTCATAAAGTATTCTACCCTGTACGTCTTGTCTCTCCCCTGTATCTAGTATCTCCCCTGGTCAGTTATAAAATAATAAAAAATAAATAAATTGACTGGCTGCTTTTCGCATATGAAGATAATAAGTGTTTCGATAAAAACATACTGCAATCATATTAAAATTCTATTATTTTTGTCGTGCCGCCTCTCCTAATAACTTAATACCTCTTAACTTAGAATGACCCATATAGTAAAATAATAAAGGAATTATCAGGAGTAATTAAGTTGTCATAAATTTAAATCTTTTTAAAAATTTCAAGCAGGTGTAACGCCTTTATATTTTTATAGAAATTTGTTGTATATCTAATTGTATTTCAAGAAGGAACTTTTTACATAAGTAACGTTTGAACATGATTATATGATATCAATCAGTTTTGTTGTCATCTTTAATTACTTATTACAGTTAATGTTATTACTTTATATAGAACACCCAATGAAGTACCGAGATAAAATATTATACTATTAAAATTGGGGCCAGAACTCCAACTTTTAACTTTTATATCCGACCATCTGGCATACTATCATTCGGTAGTTGAACATCCTTTCTTATCTTCATTATTCAACATCATTAAAAAATGTTCTATTTGACAGGTCTACTGCAAACTTTATGTAATAAGATGACAAACGCGAAAAATAAAATCTCACTTTCATAAGTCTTTGATGTGAAGCTTAACTTAAGAAATATGCAACGACATTTAACCTTTGCTTTTAAAGTTTCTCAAAAATCTAACATGTTTTTTTAAAGTTCCTACCTTACCACTTCTATATGTTTTGGATTTTTCTGCATTATTAACTTTATCCTATTGTGGTTGGTACCCTCTAAATTCATGTGTTAATCAATCGAATCAAACAAGCTAAAACTTTATAAAAAACTGCTAAAACGTAAAATATGCAAAAATAAGAACCTGAAGTTTTTCTTCTCATTCAACTAATTGTGAAGACATTTTTCAAAGAGATATTTTTTTTACAGCGTTCAAAAACGAAAAAGTTTTTACATTTCTTAACTACAATAGGAAAAAAAAACAGGAATTTTTTGTACGTCATCTGATACTTCTGCTCCTTGAAAAAATAATCGCATTGATTGACTTTTACAAAGTCCGAGAAGTCGTCGTTTTTAGAAAACTTATAAAGAAGTAAAACTCTTGGGCTAAGTGTATCGAACTAAAAGGAGACTGTTGAAAAAAGCTTTCATTTCAAAGTCACTGACTTAAAAGAGAGTATTTTGAATTTCTTACGTCGCATAGAATGAACAAAACATAAGATATGACAAATTAAAAAAATTATTTTTATTAGTTGTACCATCATTCATAGTTGATTGACGATCCTCCTTCCATAATTTGTAGATAATGGCATTTTTAGCCGCAGCTGGATTGGGTAGCAAATTATCATCTTTGAGGCAAATTTCCCTCGAAAGAACTGCGGATGCTTGGATGTAACAAATTCGCTTTATCACTCCGTCACTGGAGAAAATAAGGCATTTAAGATCGAACGCGCGCAAAACGTTCCCCGAGCGATTAGAGCCAGTGAAAGCAATGCAGATGGGACCGTCGCAGAGCTCTCCAGCTAATTTCTCAAACGCTTATTACTTAAGTACATGAATCATCTTATTAAATTCGCAGCTGGTGACAGTATGTTGACTCGACGATTTCTTAAGAAAGTTATAATCGGCTCGCAACGGAGACCTCTTCAAGTCCAATGTCTTGCATTGCTCCTTGGTAGCGGTAAGACATAAAAACTTCTTTTACGTTGCTGTTTCTTGCTTGTGAATTCTTCGTTTTTTTGCAGCGACCCATCGAGCCCAACTTGCGTGCGTTTACTACTAAAGGCTAGAGTTGCTAGAATCGTTACTGCTGAGCATTCAGCATTTACTTGATCCAGCTGTCATGTTAGCATTCTTTGCGGCAACATGTAGAACGCACCAGTAGTACTCAATTAATTTGCTGACAGTCCTCAATTTAAGCCAATTGCGTCAAATGCATCGTGCCTATCTTGGGCCTCCACTCCAAATTGATTGAAATTTATTGTTTTTTGCCATCGGACCATTAAACAACACCAGATATTTTCTGTAAAGTTACTGTTCCAATTTTTTTAATTCCTTTTATTCTCAATGCTGTTTAATGATTGTGTCTACTACGCCAACCAGTTCTTACTACTTACTCTGCCAGTTTCACTTTTCGCGTAACCGGAAATTCAATCTTTCTATGTTCTCATATTCTTGCAGTTTATATGCAATCAGCAATTATCATATCAAAATAAAAATTGTATTAAATTGCAAAGAGCACTGTTTTGTTTTCTATTATTTTGGTTTTCAAGATTGGTATCAGCAATTTTATAATCATAGTTCTACACTTTGGTTGCGAGGATTACCATCAATCTTATATGAAAAAGGACAAAAACTTATTGCATTTCACGCGGGGTCATAATAAATTTAATTGAAGCCGAAAGATGGGTCTACCCTCCAAAGTTCTGATTTATGGAGAATTTTTAAACAACAGCTTTTGCAATCTCCAAAAATCGTTTAGTTTATAGTGATAATGAAAATAAACCATAGTTTGAAATTGTTGGCATTTAAACCTTGAAAAAGTGCTTTCGTTGTCGAGTCGACTGAAAAATGACACTCAATAAACAATAAACAGAAATGTGCGCTCATAGCTCGTAACTTGATCTTTTCATAATGATTGCGATCCTATTTAGATAAACGACTAAAATTTTAAGTAGATCTGTCAAACAGACAATTGTTGTTAATAGCATTCGAAAATTAATAAGGTTGCTTTTTTTTGTTACATGCAATTGTTATGGCCAAAATTGTCTAATTGAACTAAGAACTGAATTTCTTTGCTAGTCTTTGGTTTATGTTAAGGGGGTATTCGAATTTTTTTTTTTTTTAATTTCATTTTCTATAGGTTATTGTCTCAAGAATGTATTCTCAAGACAGCTTTTAATTACAATTAGTTTATGGTGAACAAGCATTTGAAATACGTGATCTGTCTTGTACTATAATACGTTCTTTTAACTTTGAAGGCGTTTTTTTTTTTAATAAACATGAATTTAAATTAAATAAATAAATTAATCTTATAACTTAATAATTAACTTAAAGTTAAATTAATAAATTACAGTCAAAGTTAAACAAATAAAACATCTCTGACGTTCTGAGTGCATTTTTTTTGCTTGTTTTCGTGAACAAACTCTTTTTAGCAGAAAAAATCGATCAACTCAACAATTTTCACCTTAAAACGTGTTTCGTTCCTGGAGGTGAATTTAATATTGAATCTTGAAAATATTACAGCAAAATATATATAGATTTACTGGAAAAGTCTAACCATGCGCATGCACATATCGACTTGAAGTTTTGTTCTAGACTTTTGTTAGTTCAGACTTTACCCTTACAAATCGTAGCATGTATAGTCCACTTAAAGCCTATTATATGCTGTTCTCAAGAAAACAGTTGAAGAAATATTTACGCATGTTCCTGTCAAAGAATTTTGGCAATTGGTAATTTCGCAAAAAAGTCGTCTATGTACAAGGGTTTTTTTTTTCTTTCTAAACGAATTTCATTTCCGCCAGAATCAAGATTAGTGGCCAATAATAAAAAAAATTTAATAAACTCAAAATTAAATAACGACTTCCTGCCACACGAACTGTCACAAATAGCGCCATCTACCCGTGAAAATCGAACTATTCTTTTCTTGCCGAACAGCACTTAATTTGTATAGACATTGCAATTTCTTGACAGTGGAAGAAAACATTTCGAAAAGTAAATCGAATTTTTGGCAAAAAACAAAAATGTCTTTCATTTCAAAGTCACTGACTTATCAAATACCCCTCGTATAAATAAGTACATAATTTCAGTTCTTTAGGAGGCCTGATTTTCTTAGGCAATCGACACGATACCAATTTTGTGCCTAAAATCCGATAATTTGCTTCCTCGTCCAGTGACGCCCGCTAGGGAATGCCATTAGAGGTGGGGAGCGAATTCGGGAATTTGTGTGCCGCAGACAGACTGCCCTGATCAATAAATCATGGCCTGCTCCCCAAAATCCTGCTCGAATAATGATAATCCGCACACAATCCAAATCCAGTCGCGTGTTGGTTTATCGCGGCCGCGCATCGCTACTTACGAAAATCCAAAGTGACTGACTATGGCAGCTATTAGTACTTAACAGCCTTCAACAAGGGCTGAAGAATTTTACAGCAGCACTTCCCGTATCGCCGCTCGAGATTGTTCTCGGGTCCTTTGTGTCTTTAAAACCCTTTTGCATTCATTCATGGGCTTCTTCTGGCTTTTGAGAACATTTAGAAGTGTTGTTTTCTTAAAAACCACTTGAAACATCCGGGCCCGGCTGTTTCCTTTACTTCTGAATATCTCCGCAGAATCGTAGCGAGCGAACGGCGCTAGTTTCGCTCCATATTTTAAAGGGGGCAAAAGATGTGTATGTATGTATGTACATAATTAATTACCAAATTTCAGGACTATCCCATCTGGATTTGTCGTATATTAAATATTAAGATAGTTTGCTCTTGTAGTCTTTAAAGGTTTCCTACTGCTCTGACATCATAAAATGTGCTTGCTTAAAAGGATTTCAACATCATGTTCGAAATATGCTTCCGAGCATATTTCGGGAAAGGTGAAAATGTTTTAAGCCGCTTCAAACCTCAATCAAAGGCACATAAACGGTTAGATACACACACCTGTTTCAGAAATATTGATTTTCTGCGGTGGGTCACATCATGCTTCTTCTATTTAACGCTCATGTCCTCAAGATATCCCGCAAATTTGTGGGAGGGGAGAGACTTTAGCATTTTTACACCTACTTTGTGATATACTGCTAATGGGCACTTCCCCTCCCTTCCCCCCCTAAAAGCTGGATCGGCTTAAAAATACGGGGACCATGTTTAGGGAAATGGAGCAGCAGGAAGAATGAAGGTCAAGGAACCTTTTATTGAAGCTGAAAGTAAAATGGGCTCAGTGCTTGCTTGCAGGCGACCAAACCAAAGCATTTGGAACCTTTAAAAATCCATCCCTAACCAACACAGCCGATGAAAATGGACGTGCTGGGAATTAATGGATTTACTTTTCCCGAGGGAAGGTTTGCCAGAAATTTTAGTTGTTTAGTTTTGTCGCTACTGTTCCTGGATTCCCTGCAACCTATTCTTAGAAATGTAGTTCTTCATAATAAACTGAATTGCCACACGAAGATTTAATTTGTAATTAACGCTGTAAAAGGTATTTTCCACACAATTTCTCTTTTGTTACACATTCAGGGAAATAGGTTTCTTTCACAAGAAATCGGTTTAAAATAAAATAAAAAAAAACAGCCAAATTCTCTCCTTCTTGCAATCATTCAATAATACAATCGGAAAAGAGTTTATCTCCGGTGATTTTAGTGTAGTGGTGAGATTGGAGCTGAATACTCTTCAATCGTCCGATATGGCAGATACGTGCTGCTAGTCGGATTTTTATACTGCACAAAAATGTCATTGTTCAAATTTTTTTTTTATCCACTTAAGTTTTGGCAGAGATGGAGTATGATGGAACTGCAGATTGTACGTGTATGCCCCAGTTGGTTTTAAGTATACGTTGTTGCAAAACAACATCTTAATCTACTCTTTACCTTTAGTAAGAAGACTGCACAGTTTAACTCCGTGTCAGGGAGTACACTCGAAATTGTTCTTTTAGTTTACTTTCGAAGAAAATTAAGAAGTTTTAACGTCGGAGAAAATCAAGAAGTTTTAAAGTTGAACAACTTCTTGCATATCAAAAACGGTTAAAAGTATTTTTTAAGTTGTATTTTTTTTTAAATAATCTCCGACATGAAAATATCTCGAGGGTTATTAGAAACATAAACAAATAAGAAATGATATAAAGTTGGTAATAACTACACTACATAAATATTGCTGAAACTTTGCAAATTTATTAATTTAAAATAGTTAATTAACAATTCAAGGTGTATGCTCTTATAGAAAAAATGTTCGACGAACTTAAACATGTTTAAACATAAGTGATTTTAATTGCTCATATTAATGCCTAACCAATCTTTTATTTAATCTGCTATCGAATTTAATAAAATGCGGTCAAAATTTACTATTTTCATAGTTCAACAGTTTTAAAGCCAGTTTTAACGAAATTTTTAGTCTAAGAACCATTCAGTCGGCATTTTAGAGCGAAGTTTTGTGAAGAAAGCTACTTTTAGAAGTGTCTTTTAAAAGATTTAAATTTTTTCCAACTCGTACTTTTTTCATACATATATATATATATATACGAGAAATAAGCGCTTTTAATTTTTTTTTAAGTTGATCATTTCACTTCTCGAGAATAGCATTTTGTAAAAAAAAAAAAAAAACATTTCTTTTTTAAACCTTCGATGAAGCACCAGTTTTTCATTTTTTAAAAGATATTGACAAAATACCATGTTGATCGTTCGAGCTTACAAATAAAATTTGAAAAAGAGTATTTTCTATTGTAAGTACCCCTACCCCAAGAAAATGTTAATTTACATTTAAATAGTCTCCTAATAACGAGAAATGTTGAATAATAATAAATAAATAAATAAACTTACGATTCTGGTTATTTTAAACAATGTTTTTTTTTTCAAGTATAAAAAACCAATATTACCGTCTGCCATTCACATTGATATCAGTTAAATATTTGTAGATGCAACATTAACACTTAATACACCGATCCCTTAATTTGCACGGTGCTTAATTTACACGGATTTGTTTTTAAACGGTTTTTAAATTACAAAAAAAAAAAATAAAGTTTCTCTGAGTTAATTCGATTATTTTACATGCATACATATGTACGGATACAATGAATGTACTCCTTCCACAAATTGGATTTATTATTGAAGACACCTTCTCGTGTATTAATCGCAAACGTTAAAAAAAAATGAGAAGATAAATAAATCACAAAAGTAGTTTTGCGTTTTTAAAACTTGAAACATTTTATTACACAAATATTATATTTTTGTTATGGAACATTTCTTATTTAAGGTTATTTGTTTCTAATTTTATGAACTTCAGCTTGTTTTGGTAAATAAATTGACATTTCGCGGTATCGGGATTATTTTGGAAACAAATTAGTGTTTTTCGTGCGTTATTTATAAACAAATTGATCGGCGGTAACATAGAAATGTTCGGAAAATAGTGGCGGTTTGTTAATATTCAAGTTTTTCAGTGTCGTGGAGGGGTTTCGAAACATTTTGCTGTCTGGAGTTGATACGGGACAAGTATTAACTATTTTTTTTTATATCTCGAAAACGGGTCGAGATAGATTTTTTTCTTTATTTTTCCCGTATTTAGGACAGCAAAATGCTTCGAACCCCGTTCCTTAAATTTGGGGGCCAAATTATGGGTATCGTGCCATTTTTCCAGATCAAGTCATATTAAGGAGCGAATGTTGGTTAATTTTATGCAAAAAATTGCATGCTACAAGCTCACTACCCTGAATAGTTTACTAACATACATAATTCTCGCGAATAATGGAAAGTGGACTGTTATATTGAATATTTGTTTTATTTTGCATAATAAAGCTGACCTTTATGATTTTTAGTTTCACTAGTTCAAGTAAATTAAAATTCTTATATACTTCCATGTAAGCTTAGCAACAAATTAAATTAAGTTAATTCATTATAATTCAAACACCTACCATTATAGTAAAATGTTTGTTCCACATATTAATTTTTTGGCCTATCAATATTTTATAGAAAATCATGACAAGCCCGCTGTAACTAAAATGACTTGTCATTGCCTCTTTTATAAATATCTCTGTAAAACATGTCCTTTATACTCAGAGTTATGAAAAACGGGCAAATACGAAACCCTTATAGCATGAGGCCCTTCGCATTTTATCAGCTTTCTTGTCCTACATATTTTTACGTAAGAGTTCATGTCAAAGGAACTAAATCCAACACCTTAACCGCATAATACTAACACATTCGCGTGAAATACCCTTCCGCTGAAAACGTGTTAACAAATGCTTTCATTTCACGATATAATCTACTTCAGTGAAACAGTTCCAGCGGATATTTCAGGGCTAAAAATTTAATTGTATGTAATTTTCAAAAATGTAACTTACTTATAACTGCTGAAAATGGAAGACAAAATCAGTCCAGTCCTGTAAAGAAAGGAAACAGTCAATTATTAACCTGATAAAGTGGGCACGTAGCATACATAAAATTAAAATTTTATTTCTTCTGAACGCAGTGAATGTGGGCCATTAGGTACGTAGGGACGTAATTATGTTATTATGCAAAAAAGGAATTCACGAATGTAATTCTGGCACTTTCGTCAAGTTCGTAACACTTAACTCTTTAATGGCACCCACTAGTTGAGTGGGCAAGTGAGGCACATACTAAACAGTAAAGAAAGAATTGTTTTAAATGTTGAACAAAGTGAATAACTGAATGCATGACACGATAAAAAAGTGATCATACACTCATAAACTCTTTAAGACCTCCGAGACTTTCATAAAATAATTACATTTCTGCAACAAAAACGGGCAATTAGAAGTTTGACTCGCGAGTAGTCCTGCTCTATTTCCATGATTGAAGGAAATTGTCAACATATGTATGATGACATTTTTTTTTATATCTAAATTCGTCTGATATCTTAAGTCGTCATATTGTATCTGGCCCTTTAAAATTTTAATAGCAGTTTTAAAACCAGAGATCCTTGTTAAAACTCGAAAACCATATGATAAATATGTATAAGTATTGTTATTATTTAACTACAGGATATATCCGATACTTGGAAAAATATGTAAAATGTATGGTTCATATAGTTTTTTTATTAGATCTTATTGGTAACAAAAGAATTCTAAAATTATCGACTTAAAAAAACATATTCGTGTTCTCATTACTCAACTAGTAAACTATAAAATTTCACATACCTACTCGTATGTGGAGAAATCAAAATACAATGATATGATGTTGAAACAACCAACCACTTTCAACTAAATAAGCAATATTTGACGAAATTAGTGATCAAAATTGTTTGATCAATTGTAGTTGTTGTTACAACAGAATCTTTGTTTTTCTTCTATGAATTAAATCAACTTGTTTGTAAAATTTAATTAGTTTGCAGAGAAAGAACTAATATATATATATATATATAGCATATAAATTGATATTGGTAAATACATAAATGTTAGTCTCGTCTTGATACCGAGAGCGAAACCAAATATATAAAAATGCGAATTTAGACGACTTTATTTAATATTGTCAATCTCAAAAAACTTAATTGTAATCTATCGTGAGAAGCATCCAATTAAAGTAATTCAGATGTCGATTCCAAAAATATACTATATATAATATCATTTTTGATTCCGATCACAAAATAGAACCATTTATTCATTTTCGATTATTAGAAAATGTACTGTTTACCAACAACATAAGTACATATAGTATTTATTCACTACACAATATGTTGCTCTTTCATTTCGACTACAACTAAAAAATGTTGAAATTTTATAAAGGTCGAAGTGTGACGTCACTCTTAATGCATTCTTAAATTGAAAACAATTTTCTTTTTATATTTAGAAATATGGAAATTTGATTGACATGGGTTGGAGCGATGGTTTCTACGGGAAAGTAACCCTTCATAGCCATAAATATAGCGTTAAAACATTAATTAAAATAATAAGTTAAAAGACATCATTCTACGTTTAGATATTTCGTCCTCATTTATAAATAAATTCCCTCACTCACCTTTCATTATTCATTAATTCGTTCGTGGACAGTAAAAATCTAACTGCCGGAAAAAATGAGTGATTTATTTTTAAACTAATTGTGATATTCAAATTGTTATTAGTCTCATTTTGCCCAAGTTTCAAATAATTAGTAAAAACATTAAAAATAGAGAACTGAATGCCGATTATGCGGGTAACGAGTTTAAATGTGATTACGAAAATGAATGATATAGGATTCTCGTCCGCGAACGTGTTAATAATTTCAATTCATAAAATCTTAAAATTTCGGATATATTGCTAAATCGATTAACTACCTCATCTTCATGCTATTTTTCTTCTTTTATTACATTTCCCAGAAGTTCACTTGCTTGAGCGCATTTTAGGTAGAAATGCCATAAAAAAAACTTGGCTTTTGAATTTTTTTTGTGATAACATTATAACTTTTGCTTATAATTTAAAAATAGTTGGTTGGATTTCTTTGAATAAATTTTATATATTGTCTACATATTCCGATGAAATATGTATCCACGGTTAAGCAATTAAACTAACCCCCCAATTCTGGATAAAAATTAAGAGCTCTTAACCTCTTAACTGCTATCAAAAATCCTTTTAAAGGAATGAATATGCTACCACATTATTGAACAAATATTAGATATACATTATACACTGATTTCTTATAATGTGTGAATTCTTCTACAAAAAGAGGTCCATCTCTTGAATCAAAGGGATTTTTTAAAACAATTAAGAGGTTAAGAGTTCTTAACTTTTATGTAGAATTGGGGGGTAAAATAATAAATCATGCTAATTGTTGTGTTCCACTTTACATAACTTTTTCCATAAGCGAATTCTTTGGACACTAAAGTGGGAAACTTTTTAAGGTTTTCGCCAAATTGTACTTTAATTAAATTTTTTGTTTCGGTCAATGTATAGCATGTAGCGCCATCCTGTTGCAATCAGAAATCGTCAACATCAATGTCCTGAAGTTTTGGAACCAAAAAGTGGCAGATAATTGCAATGTATCGTTCTGATGGACCGAATAATCGCGTCTATGAATTACATGAAGTGCTTTATAAGTTTTTATAACTGAGCCTTGACTGCGCAAATGCCAGGATTTGGAATCATTGCAGCGATGCATCTTTCCATGATGATTTGTTAGATCTTACCGAATAAAAATGACAGTGGCACTTACTCGTAAAACAAATGAAAGCTCATTTGATAGTTATCCCTATAGAAAAGCCGGCGCCTCTTAAATTAATACCCTTTATATTCTTTTCGTTAAAAATTAATATCTCAATTTAGTCTAAAGATAATAAAATAAAGATCGATTTCATTGCAAACTACTATCTGTTTATTACACTTTGTAAAATTTATGTTTTCATTATTAAGAATTACATTTCCCGCCAATTGACGGCTGTGTGTAATGCATCGGCAACGTCTTTTGTGTTGCTTGAGCCCTGGACTCCGTTTTACGAGACTGCTTAGCTGGTTATTTGAAGAAATGATTGGAAACGGCAGCGTTGGATTCTTTAATTGGCCTAATTTCTTGCAGTAGATAAAATCATTATCTAAATTATCCTATGCGATAAATTACCCGGGCTAAGGTTCTTCATATCGGATCCATTGGGAAAATTGCTCATCACCGTCGCCCGCCCAGCTGAACCAGGGCAATAGGCAGCGCTAACGCGATTTGCTCCTCAAGTTCCCTCGATTCGGTAGGCCAAGTGAAAAAAAAAATGTTTCCCGTGAAGGATACATTTTCGATATTCTTTTTTTCCGCCTTTTCATGCGTTCATATTCCCGTCATGATTCTATTTTAAAAATAATATTGAGCCGAGGGAATTACACCTCCATACAGATGTGTATACCTTTCCCCTGGAAAAGTGGTCTGGCTCATATATATTTAGTCTGGATGACTTTAATAACTTCGAAAAGGGATTTGCCTTTGGCTTGTTTTCGGCTTTTTTATAAATATTGCACGTTTCATACCACAACTGAAATATCTTATATCGGTAAGTTTGAAACAATATTTAGGCTTCATACCAAAGGATTTCTGCAAAATGCTGCACTCAATTCAGATGATTTTCCAAATTTAGACCTCCGCATTTATCTTTGGGGGCAATAACCTACAATTGAAACTATTTCGCAAGCAGACCAACAATTGTCGGACACTATTACACAATACAATATAAAACTGTCTGACACACATGCCCCACCGGGAATTCTCGGTATTCCTGTGGGATAACCAATTGACTCTTCTTGTTATTGCTAAAACAAAAACATACTATATATATAAATAAAAAAATGTTTCATTTCCTCTTCTGCCCGCCTCCATTTGCATTCAGCAACAGTCTGGGCGGTATGATGAATAGGTAGAGCGTGATAATAACTCACAATTAATATATCCTTTCTTCTGTCTTGGAATTGTGCTCCCTTTTCAATTGAGACTGTTTACTTGCCAGGGCAAAACTTTATACAGGAAGATAGGAAGTTGGCGTTCATCTAAATGATGTCTTTTGTACACACAAATCGTGATGGTGGGTGATTTAAAAAAATATATATTCAAAATATAAAACTTCTAACCATAATGGATGGAAGCTATGTGGTGCTTCAGTCGTCGTTTATTTTAGCATATTTACGGCATTTTTGCGGCTGGGAATTCTTCGACGAGTTCGGAAGGAAACAGTCTTTAAATATGAATGTTCACCATAACAAATCGCACACATTTTTATAAAACTGCAGAATGTCTATGCAGATACATAGGGGTTTAAAAAAAAAACGAGAACGTAAATAATCCTTCTTTGTAGACCGATAAAAAACGAAAGGAGTTTTTTTTTCAAGGAGTTGAGTGACTTTAGTCAGAAGCTGCTGTTTGACTCGATCCCCAGATGTTGACGACCAATTTTTATACTTTTTAGTTTGTTATGCAAAGGGTCGTATCGTATATGGGATAAAATAAACTGAGAGGCCACTAAAGGGGTATGTACACTTATGGCGTTGTTCTTCTTCTAGCCATCGATGAAACATTGTTTAGCTTCCTATTTCAGAGTTTTAAAATAAGTAGAAGTTTACACATAGGATGCTCTTAATCGCACATATTTACGATAATAGCATTCATAATTCGTGTAAGAGTTTATCGTAAAATGTTCTCAAAGTGGTTTAGAGCATAATATGTATATGTTTATGTTTAATAAGAAAATCAAGAGCAAATTTTACAGAAAAACTATTATATTTTCCCACGAGTTCTTTAGCGCCCTAGCTAATCAGTTTTTAAGGGTCGGTTAAATATTTTTGATCACCAAATAATAATATTTATTTTCTCCAATTTTTTGGTTCCTTATGCGGCTGTGATAACCTCTCCGAACTTTTAAGGAGAATTCGAAAATTTCCTAAGATTAAGCAAAAAATATATACTCTATAGTTTTACGTTTGGAAAATATGGATTCATGTGTACCTTTCCCAGCGTCATCTCATTTAAAAAATTTATATGGACTAGAATTGTAACTAATTTAATTTAAACATTTTTCAGACAATTTTATTTATGTTTGAATTATGAGTAAATTTAATTAATTAATACTTTTTGAAAATTAACAATTTTTTCTAACTTACGCGAAACCAGCTTAAATGCAAGTATACAATTTTGAAATTGACTTGCTTAAGCAAGTTTATAATGACAATATAATCAAAAAGGTATTAAGATAAAATTCTGATAAAATGAAAATATAAATGTGTGCAAGGAAAAGTAAATCAATGAGACAATCAATTCCTCTAAATCTGCATCAATGTATGATTTAATGATCACTTTTCTTTTTGATCAGATAGCTTTTTTTGACGAATATACTCGTCACGAGAAAATTGCAATAGTTTATTTGTTTTTTAAATTGAAATTTAAGTGAAAACTAAAATATATTTGTAAATTTCAAGATGTTTTGAATATTTGAAGGACAAAACAATATAAAATTAACAAATAAAATAAAAAATTATTATTATGAAAAAACAGAAAACAGAAGTGGTTTTGTTCTTTGTAAATATATTTTTTTATTTTGGTTGTAATCACTGAATTACATATATATCAGCAAGGAAGAGACTTAAAAATGATATAAAAAAATAATCCTTCAGCCTTTAGATGTTATTTGCTTAAATTCCTTTGTATAATAGTATACAAAAAAAAAAAAAAAAAACATTGTTTAGTTTTTGCTGGAGTGCATTGAGAACACAATTGAATCATATCCAGTTCAGTCTGTAAAAACAACACGAGCTCGGCCAACTAAATCTATCGTTACACGTCTAATTGGAACAAATATTTTCCAAATTATATATCAAGCACATCCTCACAAAGCAACCCTACACGAAGATGTGTACATTGTTACAAAAGTAATTATCGGAAAGAATCGAGTAATTGCTGGTCATTACAACGTAATTTTATACTACCATGATCAAAAAGAAAGGGGACTTTTGACCGTACAGTGCCATCTATAGTTCTATTGCAATACTTTTTTCTTGTTGAATTGGTAGAACCTGCATTGACATTCTCTATTAGTTGTACACATAAACAAAAGAGCCTTAAATAAGGCATGAGTCAAAAGATGGAAAAATGCCAACTCGTAAAAACCTATAGACAAAATTCTTATTATTAAACCCAACTGACTTAAAGTAGAAAGTGCAATAATCTTTTTTAAATCATATTCGAAATTAGCCCCAATCCCGGCTATAAACATAGTAAGACCAGAAATCAATAATAAAAAAGAACCTCAACATTTATAGTAATCAGAGTGTTTTGTTAATATTATCTTTTTGCGATTTTTAAAATGCATATGAAAATATTTCGCTTCATGTCTAGTTTGGTTGGTTAATCATTAATCCACGTCTTGTCATCAGTAATGATGAATTTGATAAATGTGTGGTCGGAATCAGCCTCAGATCAGGCATGTCTTTTGTGATGTCAAATGGTCTCTTTTTGGCGAAAATATTCTACCAATCCAACAACAAAAATATATTAAAATAGCAAGTTTAAAAGCCTTCTTGTTTTTATTGTGGTAGTATTATAAAAGCCACACATACTCTGTGTTTGACGAGGATACTCGTCATCGCTTAATTTTTACGATACAATTTAGGTACACAATTTTCAAAAAGGTCGCCATTAACCATTTCAACGAAATCGTCTAAAAGGATAGTTATATTAGAGATGTCAAAAGCCAATTGGGACGCTCAATTTCCACCAGAAATCCTGGTCACGAAAAGTGGTATCACAATGGACGTATAGTGGCCTAAATGTGTCTTCCAACAGCCCTACATCAATCTAAAATCTAACAATAGTTTAAATTTATTGCCGTGTGTTTTCGACATTAAAACAACAGATATTAATAAAAGAAAGCATTCTGAACATGGAACATCAGGGAATTCCTAAAGTGCTTGGGAATTGTGAAATTTCAAACAATTAAGAGTATACTTCTATAGAATTTATAGATTTGTTATCGTCGCTGATCATTTCTTAATAGATCCGATGAGAAACCTTTTGATGGGTGATTTATCGCACGCAAGAATTCAGATAATGATTTTATCGTAGCTGCGAGAAATTGGGCCAATTAAAGAATCACACGCCGTTTTCGAATCATCTGTTCAAATAAAACTGGCCAAGAACTAGCACCGAGAAGCCAGTCTTCTTTAATCCCTCGTAAGACGACGTCCAGGTCTCTCGGGAGGCACTGGACAGAAGACGCTGGTGGCGCGGTGCGGCGGGCAGCGGCGTCTCGACGAAACACACTCAAGGAGGTCATTAAACCGGCGATGAGTTGTTTGCATGGAATGTGGTGTATGAATGCTCCTTCAAGTCGATTTTTAGTTTTTAATGCTACTCGCACTCGCCGGCTCCCAAGTCCCCCTCCCTGTTTATTTTTATTACTTCCTTCGCCCCATAACGAGTGCGAGGCGAGTCTGCTTTGAGACCAAACAGAGCAGAAGTGCTGCAGAGCACGCAGGAATAGTAAACATTTTCAACAGTTTCTATATTCTACTAAAATTTACCATACACACAATCGCAGCAACAAGCTACCAACACTACTGATTTCGGTGCGCTCTGATTTACGGCGGCACGGAGGCTCCCACATGTGTTAAAACAAACCGCCCGTCACTGCCGCACGAGTTATTAATGAATTTTATCACCCGAATGGGGCTCGCAATTATCAGGTCACTTGCGCCATTGCGAGACGTCGAGTGTCCCAATCTGCCCTGCCGTGCCGTGCCGCAGCGTTGAGCTGATCCTCCGCGATTCACACCGCACCCCGCACCGCATCCACTGTATCAGCTTGACCCCAAGAATCTGTTCGCATTCAAATTAACTCGTCCAAACGTCGCCGGGTGCTATCATCTCTGTGGCATTTGTGGCCTCTTCGGATGTAATTAGCACTATTTTTCACATAAGTAGGCAAATAGCCCCCTCTCCGGAGTAGATTAGCAAATCTGCGGCTGAGCAGCATAAATAGTAGCCCTATTTTGCCCGAAGAGGAGCGTGCGCTTTTAATTAGTTTTATTATACCCTTGCAAATGTTGCAGATACTACTCAAATATGTATGCATAGATGACTTAAAACCCCAAAAGGAAATATCTGCGATTTTCATACTTACATACATAATTTAAAATCAGCTAACAATTCTAAGAAACGAGATGTATGTATGTATGGATGTGTATTACTATATCAATAGTGATGCACTCGTATTTACTCCAACATATTGCCCACATTTATTTATAGTCTATCTACCCATCTACTGGTCCAGTAAAATTAGATTCTGACTACATAAGAATTACACTGGTCAACACCAATTTTGCATCAAACAAAATATCATTTCTCTAAAATGTCCCAATCACGTCACGTTTTTCAAAAAAATTTAATAGTTTTGAAAAATAAAAAAGACCGTATTTTGGACATTTCTGAAAATTATTTTAACCTAAAATAAAAGTTTGAACCTTTAGCTATTATCTTATAAAATACGAGAGTGATGCGTGCATAAACAGACAAACATTGAACATGATCTTCCATTTAAAATTTCAAAATTTTAATAATGGATTCGAAATACCGTCTGTACTAATGTTCATTAAATTCCCTTAAATTTTAGAAATTTTGGTCGACATATTAGACTCGAAATCTAGAAATTCAAAATTTTGAGAACAGATTTGAAATCATGGCTCTCAAAAATTCCCAATTACCAATTTGTATGATAATCCCATGAAGTTTAAACATTTTGATAGCCACTTTAGGTTCGTTATTTTAGGACCTATATATTTAATCAGAACAAATATCTTAAATCTTAGCTCAGGTAACAAGCTTTAATTATGACAAGTTTTCTTAAAATCTGTTGAGTAGATTTAGTGTGATGCGTGGACATGCATGAATCCGATACAGTTTTATTATATATGTAGATAGAAATAAAGATATTGTGAAAATTCTAATTGGAGATAACTACCAAGCCTCTAAGGTATAAAACGCCAAAGATTCATTAATATCTGTCCAGTCGTTTTTTTCGTGATACTAGAACAGATATGATAATATGGTATATTAGTGGATTTAAAAGAAGTAATTATATTATTCAACACAAAGTGTTGTGACTTTTTTACTGTAGTTTATGTGTTTTTACATTTTAACTAAAGTAGTTACCATTGTTACTTTACATCAAATTCATATACTGACATTAAGCTAAGCTTGGTATTTTAGCTCTGCCAAACGTGTGCGCATAATGACCCAGTTTACTATGTTAACTTCGGTCCATCTAAAATAATCTAGTCGAATCCTCTTAACAAAAAGTGATAGTTTAATTTACACTCGCTAAAAAATGTCTAATCTAATTTGTATTAAATGGTTAATTGTCTGACTATACAAACCATTATGTTCGTAAAGTATTTTTAGTTAGATAATATTTTTCTTACAAGGGGACGGCACGACTTTGGGGAAACGGATTTTAATGAATTTTGGTGTAGTGGTAGTATACCATGTGGGTACTACCGCTGTAAAATATTTCAGGCCAACGCCCAGTAGAAGCTGAGAAAAATGCATCTAAAGCTCACCCCGCACTTTATATGTATATAAGTTATGTTAAATACTGATTAAGAGTACCGTGGCGTAAGCGATAATGCTTCAGACTCGTACTCCAGCATGTACGGGTTCAAATCCAGCTGATTGACTTTTTTTTTAATTTCTTTTTTTTTCTTTTTTCATCTTCTTATTTTTCATTATATAAATTATATATATGTATATATAAATGTATAAATATATGTAAATCAAAAATTATGAGTCGGTACAAAATAAAATGCCCTAAACTATCGAGTGAAGCGCAAAATATATACCTGCTCTGGACAATAGAAGGATCGAATAGGGTCGGGAAAATCCACTTTTCGAAAGTTGGGGAGAGAGAGCTATTTATACAATGTTTGGACATAGGTCCAAGGTCTTTTTCATTCACTATTATAAGAACTATATGAACTGTAGAAACTCTAAAGTGAGAATTAAAAAAAAAGAGGGATAGTAAGGCCGGCTTTTCACTACGGGATATAATATATATTATATTACATCTTGAGATATAATATAATATCGCTCACCATACTTTGTTACCGAACCCTTCACACTTATTGTTAGATATAATATATATTACATCCCGAGCTATAAATATTTTTTCGCTCGACCGAGCGATATTTTTCAAGGCTTTATTATGCCTCCCGTACCCGGCACACCCTTTCCGCATTATCACCGTCTGATGAACTATCGAAGCAATTAAAAAAAAATAAATAAAAAAAAAGAGTCAATCAGCTGGATTTGAACCCGTACATGCTGGAGTACGAGTCTGAAGCATTACCGCTTACGCCACGGTACGCTTAATCAGTATTTAACATAACTTATATACATATAAAGTGCGGGGTGAACTTTAGATGCATTTTTCTCAGCTTCTACTGGGCGTGGGCCTGAAATATTTTACAGCGGTAGTACCCACATGGTATACTACCACTACACCAAAATTCATTAAAATCCGTTTCCCCAAGGTCGTGTCGTCCCCTTGTTAGAAAGAAATAGATTTTGTTCTTACATGGCTACCTGTTTTAAAACTAATATCGTTATCTGGTGAATAAGGTAGTTATAAATGGTTCACCCGGTAGATAAAATACAAATGCACTTCCATACACACATTTCTAATATACATACCATAATCCAAGACCTCTCTTAGAATTCCCCAGTTAATTGGGCTGCAGATAAAACTTTTTCATCTTACTTGTTTAGGTTTAAATATTACCAACTCTAAGCGAGAATAATCACCAAAACAAATGATCGGTCATGCAATGGAGCAGTTAAAGCAATTCCCCGATATTATCCCCATGGCTCATAAAAAAGCCATAAAAACGGAGTTGGATCATTGGCACCTTAACTTCAATAAAGAGCTGACGGTAGCTTTTACAAGGACGAATAATCTAATTATAAATTGAAATTTAAAGACCTGCATATCCAATTCAAGAAATTATGCGCGCTGATTTGATAGTGGAATTGTTTGTATAGCTGCATGTTAAAAATGTTTATAAAGATATGATAAAACTCGAATTTCACGTGATATTTCGTTTCTTTAGATAAGCTTAAGATAACTTTATACATTTTACACTTGTTTTTTTATTTTTCAACGTTTTACTGCCCGCCCCACCTTAATTTGCAATCTGCATAAAGAATAAAATTAAGTTGTTTAAATTAAAAATGTGTCAAGATATTTGATATTTATTTTATCCATTTATTATATATTAAAATTTAACATTTTTATAAATTCACTTTGCTGATTTTTTTCTTATCAGCATAGATTTACATGACTATACAAAATTTTGTGTATTTTCATAGAAGCCGAAGCAAGAAGCCAACTATACACGTTACTATAAAAAGCAGTGACTTTCAACTGAATAGTTAAATTTAAATTTCCTAATACAATGTCTAGACAAAGCACTGATATATTTGTGTCATCAGTTTTAATTGTAAGCAAACACTTCCATGAGCAACATCTTTTCGAAGGCCGAAGATTCTAATTATGTGTTTAAGAAAACAGTCACGCCATGTATGATTGACTCTAAAGAACAGCATTCACGCATTTCAGGATTTAAAATTGGTTTAATTATTTAGGAATTAACGAAGAAAACCTTCTAGCAATCAACAATTTTGTTTCTGAACAAGCTATAAATACCATAGGTTTTTTTTTTATTACTGATCTATAAGATGTTTTCCGTATATTGCAATTTCCAAAAACACTTCTTTTTTCTTGCAATTAAAGATCAAAAGTAAAACAATACTTAATTTAATGTTTGAAAATTTATTAAAAAAATAATGAAGCGTTGAAACATCTCAAAACGACATTCAAATGCAATATTATACCCAACAATAGCTATAAAACATACATAACCCCTACTTTTGGGTGGCAGGTTTTTCATGAATGTGCTCCAGTATCTGATCTTTATCCAATAACTATTATATAAAATCAATTCTTTTATGAAAAAAGTTACTTAGACAAAATATTTCGTTAGAGTTTATAATGTTTTTATTGTTTTGTAATAACTAATAACCTAAGCTTTCATTTGAACCATGTTACAAGCTTACATTTAAAAAAAATTTCCGATGCCTATGTTTTACCCGACTACGGTAAAGCTAAAAGAAAGGGTTATGATTTTATGTATGTTTGTATTTACGTATGTTCCACCGTAGCGCCTATACTACTGAGCCGTTTTTCATGAATGAGGTGCTAATCGATTCGTTATTATGGTCCAGGTGACATAGGCTACATTTTATACGAACTAAGTCAATATGACGGATGTTACATCCAAGAATTGAGATATCTGACTTTTTTTTTGCTATCGTATCAAGTGGGATGTCAAATGAATGATGAGTTCAAAAATAAAAGTTTAAAAGACTGTAACCCAACTACGGAAATATAATCAAAGGAAAAAAAAAGTCCCAAAACCTTTAACCCGACTAGGGATACATAAATAAAATAAACTAAAAAAGAAGAAACAAGTTCCTTCTTGCAGTTTCACATTAATAACGTTATAATTAAACTCAAATATTGTGGTCTTTTTTTCCTTTAATTATATTTATTTTTTCCGTTGTCGGGTTACAGTTTCTTAAACGTTTTATTTTATAATGTTATTTTTGTTAACAACTGAAAATTATGAAAAATTTTCTTTTCCAATTTCATATTTAGAACGCCAAAATATACTTAAAACAATTGTCAAAACTAAAATGTTTTTATTATTCAGCGTAGTATTGCGTAAGGAAATGCCAAGTCACATAAAATATTTTTTAAGTCTTTTATCTCTATACTGGAAGATAATTTTAAACTTGACTCTGTACGAGATCCCATAACTTTTTATGGTTAAACAATCAAGACACTTGGCCCTATTTCTCCAAGAATTGTTTTTGTTGAGATTATAGTACATTTATATTTTAGAATAACATTTTTTATTTATATTTTAGACTTTTTCCATTAATTGTGTACTAAGATTTGCCATGTGCCGAATTTCAGCTTTTTAAGACTTAAGGAGGTATCCTAGAATTATTACAAACATCAGTGAGTATCAAAAAATAAAGTAGAACTTTGCTTAGATTTTGATTATGAATTACTTTGACTGAATTACAAAATGTGGGCATTCTGCTTTGATGTTTTATTTTCCTAACAAGTGATGGGTTGACTATTTTTACTGGACTGCACACGCAAAAGAGTATATTTTTAATATTGATAATTTGCTCAAGTCAGATTGCACTGTATTAATAATTTTGATATATTGGATCAATTGTTGAATGTTACTTCATTAAAATGTGGTCAGTGTTTCAACTAAAATAAGCAAATAAATATAAAAATATTTTTTCAAACTCTAATTTTATAAAAAACATACGAGGCTTAACAGCTTAGAATGATTCTAATAAGATCTTAATTACGATAATAAAATTGAAAGTGCGCGCAACCGAAACATGTTATCGCACGATGCTTCCATTTTATGCAGTAAATCAAAATTGACTTGCTACTTGATTGGTTTCATGGCATCCAATTTCTTGAAAAGCCACTTGGAAGTGTGCTCTACACCACATGATCATATTGATTTAAAGAAGGTCTCTGTTCAAATAACGATTTCTTTGATTGTCCATGGGGAACCTTTGGCCTATACTACATTCGCATGGACTCTGAAATTCCGAGATTTTAGTTAGCTGATAGAAAATTGGATTTCATTGATATAAAATAGCAGAAAATAGGCATGATCAAAAAATTGTATGAACTGAATAAGTAACACAAGTGTGCAAAACTTAGCTGAGGAGTTTGTTTAATTTTTACAATTGTTTTTTAATTTTTTGTCCAGGGTCCTAAATGTGAACATAGAAACGATAATTCTTCATCGAATAGGGTTACAGAAAAACAAAGTTTTGCAAGTTTTGAACATTTTTTTAAAAAGGATTGGGATTTCAGCTTGAAATTCATGAAACAATGCAACATGAAAATATGCAAAAATCGATTTTTTTAAAAACGTTAATGAAAAAGTACTCTTAACAGTAGAACTACCGGCTTGCAAGCTTGTAATTTTGATAATTGTCGGAATTTTTCTAGTGATATACTTTCACAATTAAATTTGTAATTATAAATGGAAAACGGTTTTTGATATGTCGTAATTTTGAACGTTAATAAGCTATGGCGTAGAAATAATTTAAAAAAATAATTAATAGTAGGAACAAATTGAGTACCAGTCAATTTGCTGGTCTTGGTAAGTCCAGTGTCAAAGAATAGCTCTCTTCAATCAATACATTTAAACTACCTAAAAATACTAGGAGCCATAATTTTAAATTTTCCCAAGAAATAAAAATTACTTTGATTTTTACTAGAGATGCCACGAATATTCGGCAACTATTCGGTATTCGGCTATTCGGCCACTTTTTTTCGCTATTCGGTATTCGGCCGAATATGGTTAACTATTCGGCCGAATACCGAATAGCAATTTATTTATTATTTTTTTATTACTAGCTGTTTTCCCGCGACTTCGTCCGCGTAAATTATAGCCCATGTCCTTTCTAAGGCTCTAGAGTATGTATCTGTGTACCAAATTTCATTTAAATCGGTTCAGCAGTTTTGGCGTGAAATCGTGATAAACAGATTTAATTTCGTATTTATGATAAAATATAGTAAGGATTACCAAATAAATCATGAAAAAAGAACTCAAAATATTACTCACAAAGATATAGTTATTTAACCAAAAAAAAGAGCTAACAAATTAATATTTAAAATCTACCAGTGGTAAGTTATGATGAATGAAAACAATTTTTTCAGCGTTTGTTGATAGCAGACGATTGCGTTTTTCCTCATAAATTATACCTGCTTCCGAAAACAGCCGCTCACTATACCTTACCTACACACTGCTACCGGGAGATGATAAATAAATCTTAGCAAATTGTGAAAGGGTTGGATATTGTTTCGCGTTTGCTGACCACCACTTGTAAGGGTCTGCTGTCCGATCTAAACGAACAGATACCATGTAAAAATCAAGTTCATTTGCAACAGATTTTTTCTGTTCCACACCTTCATCTGAACGAACATTTTCTGTAGCGACAGTTGTGACTTGTCGCCCGCGGAAAGTACTAAGTGTGGCCGAATATTCGGCTGCCGAATGTTCGGCGCTTCGGCCAAGAGCCTCGCCGAACATTCGGTATTCGGTATTCGGCCAAATTACTATTCGTGGCATCTCTAATTTTTACATAACTCAAAGTAAAAACAAACAACGGTTAAACATAAGTGAAGCTTATGTACCGAGGGTTCCTTACAACATAATTAACAAAGTATTCATTCGTACAAATACTTTTGAAAAAGAAAATGAATCCTATAAAAAAAAAAAAGTACATTTTTATAATTCGCATTAAACCGCTTTTTTACTGTAAATTTTACTAAAAAATTCACAAATAGCGGAGCAGTAAATTTCGAATTAGTACAAAACGAATTTCAGACCTACTAATTGAATTCCAAAATATAACGAATTCAATGTCGCAGCCAAACCTTCCAAATTTTTAGAGATTTCAATGTTGATTAATACAAAGGGATTCCAAGCGCAATTTTTCGAATCTCTCGAAAATCAGTTCATATGAGTTTTTGGAGTCATTGCTTTCAAATTTTCTGTCAGAATTTGGAAATTAAAGGTGGCAGATCCAATATGGCGTCGAATATTTCGATAATAATTTAAAGAACTTCCATGAAAAATAGTTTAAAAGGATTTTAAGGTTGAAACAATTTCTAGGATATACAAAAATAGAGCATTTGATAAAAGTTTAATTACATAATAAGTTTTTACGCTACATCGGGTGAAATCGGGTAACTTAACTAGTAACAATATGTATACTTGGACATCTTTTGTTATTTTTTATGGCAACCTTATTATTGCGTCACCTGTCAAATTATTTCACTTGTTAGTGACGATTTTCTGATTTCAGTTAGTCTACACTAGCTAGATTTACTGTCTTACCAGCTATTCTGTCCATAAAATGTCTAGTGGAGACTGCACATGGCATACTAAATTTTCTAATAAGACAGAAATGGCAAGCCAGATTTGTTGCAATCACAACTACCAGAAATTTGACAGATGCAATGAAAAAAATTGTGGAATTCAAATCATCAAGGCAGGATGGAGTTGCATTTATTAACAGTTCTAGAGAAGAAAGAGTGCTTGTAGAATATGAAAACCAAACTTTGCAAACAAAGTCTACCCAATACACTTTTCCTTCTAAAGTTTTCAACTTCTAATAATTTCCAAAGCACGTAATTTATCCAAAATATCTACAAATTTCTTCCTTAATGCCATTTTTCAAATGAAATGTCTTACTAGAATATGCCCACACACTAGATATATCAGCAACGACGTTTAACCAGCTTGCCAGAAAATCTGGCTAGTGCAGACGTGGGGTAAAAAACGAGATTTTCGGTTAATTTTCCGAGTAATGTCAAATCGCACCAGGGCATTGGTATAAAAAATATAGCGAAAAATTTCATCTCTGGGGGCTACAGTACGCGTATTTACTTTGCTTCAACTAAACCGACTTAAGTCTCATCCTACTCTCTATGATCTAAGGTTTGGAAGAAAAAATAAATGTCTGTTACAATTATTATTAGTAGCCACAACAACCTAACCTACAATTGTGTTTTTTACGTTTGTTTACATATAGGCATTAACTAATTTAGATTCAAATCATAGATTAACTTGTAACAATACAAACCCTTGTAAAATATTTATTTTCTTACAGGGTACGTGGTAATAATTAGTTCAGGCTTCAGATAAATTCCATTACCTGGTAGTGCTAATTAATTTTCCCATTTACCGTATTTCATTAGTAGCTAGCTCTTTAGGTTGCTCTAAGTCAGTTGCATCAATCGTACTTGATTAAATCTCTGGTCTCGGGCAGTATCACGTCGGCCCCATCATGAGCAGGACTGCACCGGATGTGGCACGAACTTAAATAATTCCTTATTTCCAGAGGCACGGCTGTGGGGTCTGCTTGCGGATTAATTAACATCCTAAATATTCAGACAGCAATCGAGACCAGGAACGGAAAGTGGCCCAGAGCGACTTCATCAAACATCTGTTCAACTCAAAATCGAGGCAGAGTTGATAACTATCCTATGGAATGTGGATCGTAACGACAAAGTAACGAGCAATTTGGCAGAAGACGAATGAAAGCCATTACTTTACTTCGTTTGCAAACTTTTTGAATTGATTGCCAGGAGTGTGCCTTCCCATTCAGAAATATGAAGAATTGTTTAGGGTGGCCTATTTTTGAAACTGATAGAAACATAAATGACTAGCCTGCAGCGCAGGAGAAAGGCAGGGGGTAAATCGTCTGAGATGTTTCTTATTTGGGTTATCTGAATTAAATGAGGATTTGAAGAAGCTTCTCCCCAAAAAACGGGGCATTTGAGACAAAAGCCTGAATATCTGAAAACAGTTAGATTTTATTAAGCGTCTTCGACTGTAAGAAACCAGCTCATTTGAGTGCATTGCAATCAATGCACGCTCAGCCGGAGGGGAGATTTGGGGGCACCGCGCTCTGCCCTAAATACCTCAACAACAACTTGCAGTTTCTATTGGCGGACCTATCAGATGTGCAAATGGTGCTTTTATCGGTGGTAAAAAAAAACAACGATTGCTCCCCGCGATATGCTGCTTTTAGCATGAAACGAGATTTTAGCAAAATAGACGAATTGGAGCAACTGGAAGCCGTGGGCTTTTCGTCGGCGATGGCTGCATGATAACTAGATTAGCAGTGGGCCGCGGCGGTCCTGCCAAGTACCGGGGCGATTAGTGCCGGAGCCCCTACAGGTATATCGGAGGAGTCGCGCGGCGCGGTTGCAGGTTGGATGGTAACTTTCACAAATTCGAGGAATATGCAACCCGTCGCACCGCACCGCATACATTCTATGGGGCTCTGGTGGGCACCATAAAGTTCGACTTTGTCTTCACGCAATGCAGACGAAGGGTACGCCGCCGCCGCCGCTGTTGCCACGGAGGAATATCCTGCTGCACGCAAATAGCTTGTGCCGGTGTAGCTCCACTCTTGTGATTTATAGCAGTCTCTGCTGTGCCCGAAAACAATTGGCACGGACCCCGGCAACTTGACCTAGGTGGCACACCACACCACACCACTGACACACTAATCCCGCCGGGAGAAGTCACGAAAGATTTGTTATTTTTAATCGGGACCTTCTGCGTATCGCTGGGGCTCTGCTCTGTGGTATTATAGTACAGATATTATGTCGCAGATTTCTCTCCCTCACAGCGAGCCATCTATCTCGATTGGCAGTGGTGCGAGCGATTGAACTCAATTTCAAGATCAGACCAGGGAAGTACCCGGCCTTCGGGGGAGCAGCTGGCATGACAGACTCTCATTGCAATCGCCCCGAGGTCCGGGGGAGATGGCATGAATATTAAATCCTTGTCGCCCGGTCTCGAGCACTCAATTAGAACGATGCAAGAGGGCGGTGTAGGTTGATTAAATTTTAAATTCGGACAGAGCCAACGAGCACTCTTCCTCTACTAAACAAAGTAATTAAACGGGGGCTCACGGCTGGGGGACTCCATTCGGTCGCCCTCCGCGTGAGCTCTGCGTTCCGCGTACAGTGAAGCTGCACGGTCAAAATCTCGTCTGCACATAAAACATGAACGACTGACTGAACCATTAATAAAAATAAAAAACGAAAAGGGCTCCAATCCCGACCTGAGGGCTGAGGCCAAGACCAAAGAGGGTGCTGGCGCTGGCATACCGTGAAGCGATGCTTTTGGAGCCAAAGTGTGTAATCGATTTTCACGCAAAGGGGCTCCGGCTCCCGTTAAATTGTGGACCTTCCGTCCTTGTTTGCAGCCGCAGTTTTCAGACACCGAGGCATTCGCTGGTTTGGGGTCAAATTCTAACAAAAATATTGCACAGGATTCGGGGACCCGGCTACTCACCACTAAAAAAACAAAATGTCAAAAGCGGTGTAATCTTAAACAGCTGCAAATAAACACGAGACTTTGGCGGCCTTCACCCGGAGTTGTCCGAACGAAAACACTCAAAAGAACCGAACACTAATCGAAACAATTAATTTTGCAGTGTTATAGTCATATTAAAAGCATATTTCCACAACAAAAACACCCGAACTGCGAAATTTTCAAGAGCGACGCCCTTCAAACAGAACCGATGCTGGCGTACAACTACAATGAGGAAGGGAGTTGCGGAAGCAAAGCAGCCGCCACTTCGGGCTATTTCGCTGCCGCCGCTGCTCAGCGCTTCGGTGACAGCTGAATTTCCTCCGCATGAAGTTGCCTGCAGTTCGATGCGGGGAAAATTATTTTCAGTGTCTCAACTGCAAGAACTTTTTATTATATAATTCGACTACTGCAAATACAAAATGTATCCACAAAAGGATACGTAAATGGAAATTGTGATGCAGAGTAGTCATTCAATTCTGTTTAAATTCTAAAATAAATTGTCGTAGTTCATATCTAAACCGAAATAAACCTTAACCCGATATACTTAACTTACGAAAGCTACCCAAATTTTACCACACATTGCGAAAAATAAAAAGCTGAGGGAAAGCTCAACAAAAAAGTCGCCAGAGGGACGATTTCGATATTCGAAACAAATTGATTTTGTACTGCCCCATTGAGAGAAGAAAGCGTTACAAATCAATTGCAGATTTTTTGTTGTTCTGCCACTAAGATAAGATTTTATTGAAACTTGGGGATTTCAAGTTACTTCCTGAATTTTTAGGAATTTCAACTTATCTGGTCTGAATATGAATATCGGGCCATTCGCCTTAATTTTTTTTATTTTAGAAACTTTAAAAATTGAAGCGAAAAAATGTGATATATTAATGAACTTTGAATATTTATATATACTGTTTTTTAGCTTGTGGAATTTTTTCAAAAAAAAAAAAACCTCCAAAAATCACGATATAGGAATTTAATTCGTATGAAAATCTCTAGGGATTGAATCAACAGTAAACATTTTCATCAAAAAATGTGATGAAATTCGGAAAGTTTTCGAAAAATATTTTTGTCCGTGGTTCAATTTCTGGAAAATCATGTGTCAAATAATATATCAAAATTTCAGACCGATCGGCCCTATCGTGTTGTTTTTTTAATCGTGTACATTAACTCTAAAAACGCGGTTTTGAGAAAAAGATTACTCTAAATATCGAGCGCACACTAGTACTCTTAGCCGCGTGGCTTAGCCGAAGTATTGTCACTGTAATACCGGTTCCGGAAAATCATGAAAAATGCGAACTTGAGGCGCCGCGATATATTCATCGCTAAAAATTTTGAAAACCGAATTCGGCTTTAAGAAGGACAAAATATTTGATTATAATTGAGAATTATATAGGAATAATCAACAAACCTAATTAATTCCTGTGACATTTCCTCTTTGATTTGCAATAACAAAACACCTGTCACTGACAGTAACAATTTTCCTGTGCTGCACATAGAGCGCCATCTGCATCACAATTTGAATTACAGTAGAATCCGGATATAACGACCTTCAAGGGACCGGCAACACTTAGTCGTACTAACCGGACGACGCACAAAACGAACGAACACCGACGAATGAATTTAAGCTTGTTTTTATGTATTAATATTACTGTAATTATGAAATAATAATATACATAGTTAGATTAATTTCTATAAATAAATAAAAAATTCATATTAAAATAAACAAAAAATAACTTTGATGGAAGATAAACATTACACACTACATTGCAGAGTTGTAAAAGAATGCATTCTTTTAGGAATGCATTACTTGAAGTCATTGGAAATGAATGCTTTTTTTGGTTTGAAATCATTAACTTCACCTAGATACTGGGACTTACAGAAACCAAATCACCATTCATTTTGAAGTCATGAATGGTGCAATCATTTCAAGCAATCAAAAGCTTGAAGTCATGAGAATGCAAAATCTTGATTTACTCACATTCTTTGAAGTCCCATGAAGTCATTGAATTGGGGCCATCCATAAATCTCGTGATGGATTTTCCAAAATTCTTTAACCCCCCCTCCCCCCCAAGTGATGCAACGTGATCTTTTCATTAACCCCCCCCCCCCCCCCCCCCCCCCCCCCCCCCCCTCCCCCTAGGTATATCCCGTGATACATTGGACAAAATCTTTCGTTAAAAAAAACAGATCAACAAAATGAGTTTTTTTTTTTTTTATGTAAATGGCGTATTTTTCTTATTTTACCATATTCTTTGAATTCCAGCAAAACAAAACATTATAAATTCTTAACCATATAAATTATATTTATCATCAAAATATTACTCTTCTTCAATCCAAACCGATTTCATCGATTCTTCAATAGTTATTATTGGGGCAGAGCATTTACGTTTTTTACGGATTTGTTAAACACGGTCGGACGCTGGGGCCGTAGTGCGTAACTTTTTCTACCGTTGTCAGCGATCATATTCACATCTTCAAAACATCTCAAGATATAAATCAGGTAGCTTTAAGCTATATAAAAAGTTACGCACTACGACCCCAGCTATTAATGTAGTCGCGGCCTTCTCCGACTCTCCGCTACTGCCGTAAAGTACAGTGGCGCTTGTGTGCATTAGGATTAGTGAGAAAGACACAGACAGCATGCAGTCGTCTGTTGCGAGGTCTGTTGTCACTTCACGTGATTGACTCAAGATATCCCCCCCCCCCCATGTGATCGAGCATGATATTTTTATTTTATTTTATTATTTGGACACGTATTTTTTTTTATCTGCGGATACGCAAGTTTAGGGGGTGAAAACTACCCTTAAAGTTAACTAACCCCCAAAAACCGTTTTTTTTAAATATCTTGAAAACTAATTAAAATGTTGCAACAATACCAAGTGCGCTTTTTAGGTTGTATTATAACAATATTGTGAACTGTATTTTGGACCCAAAGGGCTGCAACCCCTAAGTAATTTTGAGGTTAAATACTATTTTTCAGCGTATTTTTTATCTGTAAAAATTCCTAAATTATTAGAATTTGAGCCGAAATATTTGGATAAAGTAGATAACTCTGCTACATTGTATGCATGAAAATTCATACGATTTACTGACATAGAAAGTCTGTAATTTTTGCTTGTTTTGACTGATTTTTGGTAGATAGTAAGAATTACGTACAGCATCGTGAATAAAAGACATCATATTTTTACATCACCATGAAAGTTAGTTTGAACAAATACACTGAGCGTTTCTGCAGCCTTCACGAAGTCAAATTAGTCGCCTCCGGTTCGGAATTCATTTTAGCGCACGTAATGAGTCCTTGACCTTGGCACATCAGATGAAAAACACTGACTTTGATTTAAGCGCACTAATCAGCATACGTACGCAGGAGAGGGGAGAAAGCCCGGACGCGGGGCAGTAAGGTATTGTTTGTGCGTAGGTATTGTAAACAACACTGTGCGTCGTTCTAAGCGGACGCTTTCTTGTCGAAATAGGTCGCTATAAGCACTTAGTAACTTAAACCGGAGTCGTACTAAACGGATATGTTTTCATAGTAAGTCTATATGAAACCTAACTTAAGTTTGCATTTTCGTCACTAAAAACGGATAGTCGTTATAATCGAAGTCGTTATATCCGGATTCTACTGTATTTGAAAAATTGAATCCCAACAATCCTTGTTCATGCCAAAATTAATATAAAAGTGTAGGTTGACACTGCACTGAACACAGTTAGAATTTGAATCTAGACAGGTTTCAACCGCCATACACCATAAATAACTTGTAGGTTTTTACCATAAGTTATTTACTGGTTACTACAAACATAGAATTCTCATTCCAGCATTGTTCGATGTTGGTTTCCCCGCATTTAGCAACGTTCGAATTTGAATCTAGGCAGGTTTCAAGTGCCAGGCGGTTTCCACCATCATTCGCCGAAAATAATTTATAGGTTTCCACCATAGGCTTTTTATTGGCGAAATACAACAAAACATTGCATTGCAGGGATGCATGTTTCCACCGCAGTTTAACGTTTTTGGAGTAAGATTCTAGGCAGGTTTTCACTGCCACTACGAAACACGCATTAGTTATCGTTTTCTTTAAAAAATATTGTTGATGCTACGCAAAATTAGGGCTGATAGGCTTTGATGAAAACAGGGTGTTGATATTTACCACAGTTTTTCTATTAATTGGGTTGGTAATTTCTCCTTTAAAATAATAATTTCTTTTTCTTACTCTAACTCCAAAAACTCATGAGTTTTTCTCAGACAGATCCACTACTACCAATTTAGTTTTAACTTTCAACATTTTTGGCACGTATATGGAAAATAAATATCAAGTGGATACTATTTATTTTGATTTTACTAAAACATTTTGTCGGGTTGGCCACAAACTTATTATAATATTCCGCTTTTTTGGATTGGATTGCCACATTTTTGAGTAATAGATAAGTTTACGTAAAGCTCGGCGCGTTTAATTCAAGGATGTTTCATGTCGTCTCTGGCGTTCCTCAAGGAAGCCATCTAGGCCCGCTCTTATTTTTAATTGTTATCGATGATGTCGTTGTTTGCTTTAAATTTGCAAAATGTCTCTTATATGCTGATGACATGAAATTGTTAGCTCCAATTTGCTGCGCCGAAGATTGTCATCTCTTGCAGCGTGACATTGACAGTCTTGTTTTATGGTGTGTTAAAAGCTGCTTTGTCACTACAAATTCTCGAATGATCCTATCTCTATGTCTTATTTATGATTCTCCATCGTACAAACTATGGTAAACATAACCCTATTACGATTTCGTCCAATTTGTTTCACAGCCGCTGTGAATTTTCCGATTTCTGCTTCTAAAATACTATTTAAAAGACAATCATCTGCCTATTTCTCGTCGTATTCTTGATTTTTTTCTCTTCGTTGCTAAGTTTTTATTATATTTTGCTTATTATTTGTATTTTAGTTATATATTTTCGTTTTTCTGTTAGTAGCCTATAATTGTTTTTAACCTGTAGATGGGAAAAAAATAAGTAAATAAATAAAATTAATATAAAATAACAAGTAACTCACTTTTTTAAAATAAAAAAGATGTCTTTTTCATTAACATTACCCACCGTAAGAATTGGGGCCTTTTCATATACAATACCACCCTTATTTTGTATTCATGAATTCGCTCGTTGATGCTAATAGGAAACGAGAATTGCATTTTAAGGCTTTTCTCACATTAAATGGTTTCATTGAGTTTCTGCTACCCAATTTCTGTTTTTTATTACAATTCCCTGCACTCTTTTTATTGTTTCAATGTTGTCCTTCTTTCATGTTCAAATCACCTCGTTTGTAAATCATATATGTTTTTTTTTAATCCTTTCAGTTCAATATAAATTTTCTCTTGGTTTTCTCCTACTGATTTGAATGAGGAATGTACTCCTCAAGCAATACATTTCTGATTTTATTACCTGCACTTGAAAGATGTTATCTATCATCTCCGCAAATGGACGTGACCTGTTCTCTTCGAGTACCAATAATCTCTATTGCACTTTCTTCTATTGGAGTGAAACCACCGCCTCTGGTTCCTTTTATTTGCTGTTTTTTGTGGTACAATTTTCTTTTTAAATTATACGTATGATCTGTCCAAACCTGCAATAAGAGCGCAGTTTCTCTCTTGAAAATAAAATATTACTTCCGGAAGCTTTATATTTCAATTTTTTACAAAATGTACAATTTATGATTAATGCCCTTTAAGACATTCACGTTTAACACGAATTTAAGAATATAGTGTTACAAATTTGTAGGAAATAATGTTACGAATTTGTATTTACTTTTTTCCATCTATCTCTATCTTTTATTGAAGGACCCTGCTCATTTAATTTGCCCGATAGAGCCGTCCACTGCACTTTAACTACCATCTTTCGCATATTTTGTGGAAAAATAACTTTTTGCAAGGCTGGGATGTTTGATCATAAAAAACTCATTAATATAATTTTGTAAGTTACAAATTACACTTTAAAACACACACTCTGAAAATACTAAAAGAAGAATGACTGAAACAGCGAAATACGAGAATTCAAATTTAATCGAATCGATCTACGCAAGAATCATACGAAATTTTAACGAATATCGAATTCCTGACTGGATGATTTCGATGACTGATGGTGTAATTTTGATCGAATCGAATTTGTACTTCGGCCCCCGTGATTTGTTAACCCACGTCTCAAAACCAAAACGAGAACAATTGTAGCACAGGTTCAATTCTTATAGGGCAAATCATACTATTGCTATGCTCGGATACTGCTAAATTATGTTTAAACAGAAGCAAATTAAAAATAACTAAATTGTTTCGAACCGATTTCTTGCTCAGTTTTTTCATTAAAATATCCCTCACGGCAATTAGCTGGGGCAAGTGAGGTGATAGGAAGTGATACAAAATCTAGGTTTTTAAAATCTCGACAAAACGAAAATCGATATTTTTTTAAGTAATTAAAAACCACAAAATCTCGACTTGAATAGTCTCGACGAGCAAAAATCTCGACCTGATACAATATTTTTACTTATTTGTTTTTTATGGTTGAGATTTTTTTTTTCGAGATTTACAGAGAGACATTAGTCTAGATTTTAATTAATCGAAATGACAAAAGACGAGATTTCGATAGGCGAGATTTTCGTGATCGATATTTAAAAATCGCGATATCATACCCAATCTTTTTGACTGACGCGGAAATAATGTGAATTAGTTTTTCTTTACACTATACAGTACTTTTATGTTTGTACAACAAAAAATTATAATAATTATATTGTATTCCTTTCTCTTCAGCTTCTTCGTAATCTACTCAAAATGTAAAATAAAGGACTCTGTAAAATGCCTACAGATGTTTTTTTCGAGTCACTATTTTGAAAATAGTCCAAAAATTGTTTTTCGTAAATGCCTTTTTAGTGATGAATAACTAAATAATTGAAAAACAATTGTTTTGACCTCAAAATTCTCTACAAAATTATTTATAGGAACTTTTTTCATTTATTTGTTCGCATTGTTTTTCTTTTTGGTAAGTTTTGTGCAAAAATAGGCCCATATAAAAGTTAAAGAGCAAATACTCCTCTATAATTCTCATGTAAAACAGATGTCTGTACATATTCTGTAAAAAAGCCTCGCAAAGTTGCAGAATCGGGGTTAGCAGGGGTAATTAAAGCTTCAGATTACATCTAAAAAATCTACTGTTTTACTACGAAATGTTATTAGAAAGCTGAATTTTGGTCAATTAATTTACCACCATAACTTTCCAGATTTGGGGATTTTTAATTCCCGTCATTCGTCCGCAATGTGTTAAGCTGTAACATACAAACAGGGTGTTATCAAAAACCATGTTTAGGGGCAACAAATATAACTTACAAAATATTCCTGCCATAATATTAAATTCCTGGCCTATAATCGGAAGCATTAATTACCACCACTTGTACAAATCTACTCTCGTTGAAGCGTTGTTCAATTAACTTTATGTCATTTAAAGAATTTTATTGTACCTATATATGAAAATTGCAGCTGATTTTATGTGTTACGACTTTTATGTTTTGTGTACAACTTACCAAAATGAGACAAGTGAGAAAAATCTAATTTTTGTCCTAAAATTTTCATCTTTCTTGCGCGATAACTTGAAAAGTATTAAATTTAAGAAAAAAAGTTTATATAACCAAATTTTAAGATAATTTATAGAATTAAAAGAACGTTTTTCAATAATTTATCTAATATTTAACGAAATGGAGATATTTACGAAAAATGAGTGTTTTACCTTTTTCAAGATCGCGGAGAAAGGTCAGGGTCTGTGACTACAAAAACTCAAAGTTAAGGTTTTCTGACCTCCCTCCATATTTCCATTGAAAAAACGATTGTAGAAACTTTACAGGTTAAAATTATAGTTTCCAGTCAAACTTACTGTTCAATGTAGTCTGATTTGAAAAAAAAAGCATTAACAGCTCAATTAATATTTGTAATGTAATGTAAACCACATGCCATTTGTGAGTGAAAACGGTTGGGTATATTATTAGAGAGAGAGTTTTAGCAAACAAAATTACGAGATGTGCACTTCCCGAAATTGTAAATTCTATTAGAGCCAGATATTTTGTTTTTCTACTATTTAAAAAAGAACCAGAGTGAACAAAGTAGCATTATATAAAGTACGGACGTATACAAATAGTGATTCATAAAGGACCACAGCAGTTTAATCCAAATCTCCTGAATGTATACGAATGTATGTTGCAGACATAAATCCTTTGGGTACTTAACGTTTTTTGCACAAGTGTCCCGTGCTAATACAGCTTTTATAGTTTTTGTGTTCACTTTTACCTGAGATGAAAGTTATAGCGAAAAGTTCACTTTGGTTTTCTGCCATTTTAATTGCTTCCGGGAAAGAATTCCCTCACATCATTTCAGTGCACAGGCCACTTAATTACGGAGTTCTTTAAGCGAGGGTAATTTTTGCGATCTATTCAGATTTCGCTTTTTAGATGCAAGTCAGAGGAATTACCTGTGTATATTACGTCACATGTGTATATATAGTATTGGGTGGATTCCAAGAAGTGTGACAAAATGTAACTTGGGGACGGATTAAATACATTGCTATTTTGCTATGATGTCATATATTTTATGTATTTGAAAACTTTAAACTTTTATCAATATTTAATTTATTTTTTAGTTACTTAGTTAGCCTCGTCTCTTTTTTTAAAGCGAGAGATAATCCGTACTCTAAAGTGCTCACGATATTCACGGTATGTTATTATGAATCACTTATAATTTTGATATTTATCAGTTTTCGTAAAAGTTATTTATTCAAGCTTTGAATCGTTTGTCGTTAAATAAATCAATAAGTGTTTTAAGATGACTTTTATACTTTTAAAAGTTCTCCCATGTTGATGACGTTATCTCTTCAGGAGATCCTGGCTTTATTCTACGCACCTCTACTTCTCTTTAAAAGCTGTCTACGACGAGATTGCTATTCTTGACTCTAGTGCGAACCATTCTTGAGTATTGCTCGACGGTTTGGTTTCCGTATGATCAAAATAAATTTGATAAAATCGCATCTGTTCAGAGAAAATTTTCCTGCAGTCTCTTAAGAAAATTCGATATGATTCTTGTCTTGATATGTTCCTTATCCTGACAGATTATCCATACTTAACCTATCCCCTCTTCTTGATAGGAGACTGTATGGTATATCGACGAGTGCACTTTATATAATATCTTTCACAAATATCTAAGTATTACCCTAGGCCCTAGGGGATGATCTAAATTGGCGTGTTCCCGCATACGGAGAAATCGAAGTAGTGATGTCTTCTCACCTCCTAGAGCTTTACTCGCTGCACAGTGGTCTGAAATTACGAAAACACGAAATTAAGTAATTTTTCGAAAATAATCCTTTGTATCTAAAAAGTACATATTATTTATTATTCATAAGAGGCCGTATCAATTTGTTCTGCCCGAAATTTCACCATTAGTGCATATACAAACCAGCATATCAAAAGAAACTATAGACATCGGCTTTTTCAATAGTAAATTATAAAGGTAAAAACGATTTACAGGGTGGCACTCACAGGGTGTCCAATTATCGTTAAAAAGATTAAATCTGATCCTCTTTTATCAATGTTTAAATTGAGCTACAAAATATTGCTCACAAACGCCATGCATACCATGTAATAGTCCAATATGTGTACATATAGAGCCAATCTTTTTTTTTTGCACATACGTGCCCCTAAGCACTTCTTTTTGCAGAAGTGTTTAAGGGGATTGGGAAGCTCATTTACGCAGAAAAAATTAAGAACACTTACTTTTCGACAAGCAGTTAGCAAAATCGTCCATTTATTCGTTTTTAGGGGTACTGAATCGCTTTCTGCGGTTAGTTTTTACATCGGGATTGAAGGGGTTGAAATAGAGGGGATAGTATTTTTTTAATTATCAAAAATGATGGGATGAATATAACAACAAATCAGATATTATTTTATATGTTTTAGAATGCACTAAATTAAGCACAAGCTGAAGTGCTGAAGATAGGAGGGGTAGTTTTCTCTAAAGTATATCTAGTAACTTCGTGGTATCAAAATTTTAGCGCTAATTCAAGCAGTCTGTTGAGTGGCTACTTGAACCAACTAACCATAGCTAGTAATAAGATGCATATCGTTTCATACGTTCTCAAGAAAGAAATGAGCTTTGTGTTTTCCAATGTAAGAAACAATATGCATCTTGCTACTAGCCATAATTAGGAGAAACTAACGCCTATACATTCACTCCTTTAACCCCTATGTATAATGTTGCGCCAGAAATAAGTTATATATATTGTCGTAAAAGTATGAAAATATATACATCTTGCAACTACACTAGCTACATAATGGGGACAATGCACGTTGGATTGAAAACTCCCTTGTCGAAAAGAAGTGGTTTTATTATTACAATAATTTTGTCAATTTCACAAAACCTTACCGGTTTGAAAAATATTTTTTACCATGATAGTAGTTTCTAAAATTTTAATATTTTCAGTATGAAAAGCCTATCGAAATTCAACATATCGGTTATAATATATCGAAAATAGAAATGAAAAGGTTTTTGTCGATTTTGTAAATTCTACTTTATACTTTTGAAAATTACTTTTTCATTTGTAAAGTTCGATCGAATACTTTTTGTATCTACTTAGATATCCTGAAAATAAAGCTGGGATTTTTATTGGATTCAGGTTGTTGATCCAAAAGGTTTTATTGTTGTATTTCCATGTTAAATTCTTGATCCAGATCCTTAACCTAATGAAAAAACAATATGCCCTGTTTCTTTTGTTTCTATATTTTTCAAATAGGCTTATATGTATAATAAACTAATATTTATAATATAAAAACTCATATGAAACAGAGCTTCAAAAAGCCTCGGAACAAATTATACCTGATACTCAGCGTCTTTCACTGTTTCTTTTATTGAAATTCGTCTATTATAGTTTGATCAATCCCACAATACAATAAAAACTGCTAAATTTTAGATATTGCGTACTCTTGTGCTATTTTTATTTTATTTAAAAACGAAGAACTACTTTGGACAAGAGCGCAAAAGCAACTGGTAGTTCTCTAATACAGAACTTCCGTAAAGAAAAAAAGATATTGTTAATATTTATTTATTTATTTATTTACAATTCATCAATGACTGACTACTAAATATAAATATAAAAGCAAAAGAGAAAAAAAAAAACATATATGAATATTGAGCATAATAACAGAGTAAATCAAAATAATTTACTTTTTATACACTTTTTGGACATATCAAAGTCAAGACGATTATAAACATTATTAAGACATCGAGACATTGATGAAATGGGCTCATAATGGCCGTAATTGGTTCGGTGAGCAGGAACTTTAAGTAAATCCGTATGTCTCAGAGAGCGAGTCGGCACCAACACACTAAAAGAAGACAATAGAGCGGGGGAATCAGTATTGCCCTGCAGGATATCAAAGGCAAGAGCAGCTCTGGAGGCGTCACGTCTATGCTGAAGTGTGGGCAAGTTAATCAACTTGAGCCTATCACAGTATGGGGGTAAAACTACGGGATCACTCCAGGGTAAGCCACGAAGGGCAAAACGTAAAAAGCGGCGTTGAACAGCTACGACACGTTTAATGTGTATAGTGTAATAAGGAGACCATACACAAGAGGCATACTCCAGAATTGGCCGAACAAAGGTGCAATAGAGAAGTCTAGTTATGTAGGGGTCCTTAAATTCCTTGGACCACCTCTTGATGAAACCCAGGGTCGAGTTTGCTTTATTGACTATTGAGTCTATGTGATCGTCGAAGCTAAAATGGTTATTATAACAGACTCCCAGATCCTTAGTCTTGGAAAGCCGAGTTAAGATACTGCCGCCAAGAGTGTAGTCAAATTCAAGTGGAGTTCTTTTACGACTAATAGATATCACAGTACACTTACTAATATTAAGAGGCAAAGTATTTATGGAACACCAAGTCAAAAGGGCGTCCAAGTCAGAGTTTAAAGCTTCGCAATCACGACCAGAGGAGATAGTGCGAAAAATCTTAGCATCGTCTGCATAACATAAAACATTAGAGGAAGACAAAAACATTGGTAAGTCGTTAATGTAAATATTAAAGAGGAGTGGACCGAGGTGGCTTCCCTGTGGCACACCCGACAGGTTATGGATATCAGTGGAGAAGGCACCACGAAAAAGGACCCGTTGTGTGCGGGAAGAAATATAAGATTGCAGCCAGTTTACGCAAAGAGATGGAAAACCTACCGTGGTCAACTTGTATATCAGGATTTTGTGGTTGATTCTATCGAATGCTTTACTGAAATCAGTGAAGATACAATCTATTTGTTGACCCTTTTCCAGGGCTGTTAGACAAAAATGAGAAAATTCTAAAAGATTAGTTGTCGTCGATCTGCCCTTTATAAAGCCATGTTGCGAGGTACTTAAAAATGGCTTAGAGTGGAAATATAAGACCCGACAGACCAAGGCTTCAAAAATCTTCGCAATAGAGCCCAAGTTGGCTACAGGCCGATAATTGGAGATATTACATTTATCACCCTTTTTATGGTGGGGAATGATAGTGGATAACTTCCAACACGCAGGAAAGACACCACTAGAAAGAGATAAATTAAATAAATAACACAAGACGGGCACTATATGACTAGAACAATTTTTAAGAAGGTTGACAGGAACACCATCAGGACCACATGAAAAATTATCTGCTAAGCCATTAATATAAGTCGCGATTGTGTCGTCATTAAATAAAAGGTCATTCATTTCCAGCGATGATGAAGTGTGTAAAATTCTTAATACTAATATCACACTCATTATTAATAAAGGCTGTCGTAAAAAATTCTCCAAAAAGATTGGCAATAGTGGAAGTGGAATATGATCACAATTTGAGCGAACTGGAAATTCACTTTCAATCTGACAAAATTTTATAACGCGAACATTTTCAAGTAGACAGAATAATTTTTCGATACTCAAAAAAATTTGTTTTGGCGATTTTGGAATGTAAAAAATAACCCAAGAAATGAGCTTCGCGTTCTCGAAAACGTATGATCTTGTTATTTTCGGTAACCTGGAAAAATTTCCTTCATCCCCTCAACCCTTAAGTAAAAATGGATGCGGCCTCTTCAAAAACTGGGGAGAGACAATCATGAATTTCCGTGTTTTCGTGATTTTAGACCATTGCACGCTGTATACTATAACTCTTCTATAATCAGGCTTCAACGAAACCATGACAAATTTCAGTTTGATCCCTTAAACTGCTCTTTAGCTAACTTCAAACATACTGTCCTTGTTACATTATAAGAGTTTAATTTAAATCTAAGCTAATACCAGTACTTGCATTGTATTCATTCTTGGTTAAATTGGAGTTTTTGCTCCAAAACAAGAAAATCCCCTTAATTTTCCCTCAAATTTATAATTCGAATGAATTGCTATTTTCCTTTTCACGTCCAATTAAATTCCTGTTTGCAAAGAACTCTGATTCTAATGACTGTACCAACTTTATGAATTCTTGTTATACATTTTATTTCTAGTTTTCTAGTTTCTACAATATATAGTATGGTTTGTGAGATAATCTCCTGTGATAGACGGACACACGCTCACACCATATAGATGTGCAGACGGATAGACATACGAGTGATCTTATTTTATATGTTTGGCGGTTCGGAACCCTAAAAAGAGTTAAAATTTGTTGATTAGTGTAATTCAATAATTCTTATGCAATTTTATTGAGCAATCAATTTGCTGGATTTGTGGGCGTGCCTTGGACCCTATCTATTACTCTAATTTACCAGCAGCTAAATTGGTGTATATCGAAAACTCTCCCTTTAAAGGGTTATACCCTTGAAGGAATATGTAAAAGTGCAGCTGGACAAATGAATTTTTGAACGGGGAAACTTTGTCGGTCGCAGAGGCCATTGTGCTGCTTAATTAACAGACAGCGACGAACAGTGGCCAAATTAGTATTTTTTTGTGTATAGCATTGATTAAATGATTTTTAATGGAATACTTTTGGTGATTTCCATCACGAGCAGACCGCAAACCCACTGGCCGAGCCGGGTGACATGAAACTGAAACCTTTTCACGGCCTTAATTAGCAATTTATGGCTCGAGTGGACTCCGATGATAATTTCCAATAATAGAGTCCTGGTCGCCAGCTCTGATTTCACAGGGTGGCCTCGCTGACCACGGTTATTTCTCATATACATGGGTCCTTCAAATCAATCTTCATTTGGAGCGCATGTGAGACAATATCCGGCTTCTGGTGACCGAGATTGTCTTGGACCGCAAACCGACAATTCCACTCGACTCAGAACAGAACACATTACAGGGTGTTAATGTTGTAATTAACAAAGAGAGTGGTCGGGGTGCTTTATATGGAAATGCCTCCTTTATGTAAATCGAAGTCGCTTCAGATTTAATTGAGAGATAAACACAGGAAATAAAGTTTTAATGTGTTTTGACAGGAATGTTAAATGAAGTGTGTCCATTAGAGCTTGTGCTGCGTGGGGTGCCCTCTGGGTGAGTTTGTGTCGTCGTCGCCTCCTCGCTCGGTTTAATCGCACGGGCGATAAGACGCTTCATACGCAATTTGAGTCACAGATGTGCTTTTGCCCAGACAAAATTCTAGTTAAATCACTGTTATTTATTTCTAGGGCCAACCGAAGCATTTCACAGACACAAACAACATTCCTAACAAAATTCACAACGAGTTTGTTAAACTCAAAGAAGTGGTTTCAAATTAAATCCTACGTCTAGTCTAGTGCGACCTGGCGACTGCTGAGAATTGAAAATGTCTTCAATTTCGGATGATGGTCTAGTTAAAAAGCCCATTTTAAAATCGGTTTTAACTTACAACTTGACAAAATATTAAAACGAAGTCAAATTCCTTCAGAGAATTATTACACATTAGCAGGAATATATAAAATTATATATGGATTCAATTTTTTTTAAAAAAAGAGTTGTAGGGACATTCATTTGTGTTCAAATGTAACTGATGTACAACAATTTATTCATCGGTTGGTTTTACTTCCCGAGATATTTCGAAAAGTTATATTGTTCTGCTGTGATTTTATGCAAGATGAAAGATGTTTCCGTCTTTCTTTTATAAATAATTCGGCATAAGTCATTAAAATCAATTGTGCATTTCACAAGACAAATGCGTGCTTGTCATATAAGTCCATAAGTCGAAAATGCTATTTTACTTTAATTCGTTAATATCAAGGATTCTTCAATTTTGTTTTTTATTTAAGTAAAAGTGGAAACATCTTTAATTTAAGGTATTTACACAATTTGCTATGAAATTTCTAAGGAATATACAGAAATTCGCGATGGAGAAATGTAATTTTTCGACTCTTAAATACCTCAGGAAGTATATATATAATATATATAAGAATTACAATTACTGCTTACCGTCACGTCGCCAATTTTTAATCCCAAATGGATTAAATATGAGCTTTACTCTGAACTGAAAATAAAATCTTTGCCTTAAATGTATTATATCCAATAGCAAATGCCCATTTCCTTCACTGTGTTTAGCTCTGACTGTCTTTAGATCACCGTGTTGACACTGACAGTCGTAGGCGCCATATGGCCTGCGTTGCCGAGTGTGCTTATACCCACTTTATTTTAGGATAAGCCCTATTTGTAAGCTTTGTAAATATATGAATAAATAGATACAAAAACATTAATTCTAATTTACTCAAACAATTAACATCAAATTTTAATATTTCGTCATATACGAGAATATATGTTGTTAATTTAACCCAATTAACCCCAAAGTCTCTATGTGTACATTTAATAAATATATAGCTTTCTATAATTTTTATTTGTTGATAAAACTGATTCCTTAATTTTGGCTTCAGGCAAGATTTGTGGCTGATTTTATTATCGAAAGTCTTAATGAATTAAAATATATGGTATGTACGGTATAATAATTTGGAACTGCCACATAACTTATAAGGTTAAGTTTGGATACTACATATTTATATATATAATAAGAGCTAAAATTATATAAAAATGTTGTTTACGAAATACAAATTTAATAACAAATTGTTAAATTAATAAAAATTGATTCTAACAGATCTTGTGAAACTAAATTGAAAATAAATTAAAGTTGCCAATAAAATTAATAAAATGACAAAAATTTTGAGAAATATTGTAAAAGTTTTTATTTTCCTAGATTGGCTATAAATTAGAATGTTTAAAAATCAAGTCTAATTTTTCTTACGATTTATTTGATTTTACTCTATTCTTACGAACAATTTTTTGGATTAAAATCTTAAAATGGAGAAGTTTTACTATTGAAAAAAGGTTTCAGAAGAAATTTATATTCTGTATCTTTTGCAGATCGAATACATGAAAATATTCTAAAATATATACATACTTTCAGTTTTAAAAAAGTGGGTATTTAACACTTTCGGACATGTACAAATCATTTAATTCTCTTTACATGGTTCAATCCCCTCCTCCTGATGTATATGATATTAAGATAATATCTGTACTATAGTGGCATAACTTAAAGTTTGTCACATGCGAATCGAGTTCACGCCACTTGGAATCAATTACGAAATGGTGTCATGTGCAAGCTTTGTCGGTTGCCAGTCTCTTAAAGGGTCCAAAACCCCATTCAGCGAAGACGTCGTCGTTGGCAGTGGCGGCGGACAGCGGCGGCGGCGGCGACACACTTTCTTCTTCGCTGGGTATATTTGCGGAGCCATAAAAAGGCAAGGAAACACACAAGAGCGCATATAAATCTTCATAGGTTCGAAGTGAGGGGAGGGTGGGGTGAATGGGGGGTGGGATGAGGGGGCAATGCGGCACGAGCTAGGTGCATTTTCTATACCTGTGTTTCTGCAGGCGCGTTCGTTCATAAAGATTGAAGAATGTTCTTTGGGTGGAGGGATGAAGGGAAGCGGTACGACTGTGGAAGACCCAGAACCCAGAACCCAGAACCTGAGACCCCAGACCTCAAACCCATTCAGCAGAGTGGGATCCTTGAGTCAGTTTACTCTGGTTGTTTGGCGGAAAGTTGTGCCCGGCTGAGGCGAATGTGGCTTTTGAATTCCCTAACAATCCCGAAGGTGGGAGTTCACTGGCTGTTACTGTGGTCTGCAGTGCGATCCAGACTCTGTTTATGGGAAAGAAGGACTCGAGGAGGGGGAGGGAGGGTAAATAAAGCAACCCAGTCGTCGAGCACAAAAAAAGTGAATTGTAGATGCACAGGGCTCGATAAAAAGATGACGAGCTATGATAACAATCGTACGGGGACACGAGGCATCATAGGGAAGGGCTCCACAAGGATACAACAAAAACCAACAATAAAATTTATGGGGTGTGCGCCCCCTGTAGCCTGTTGCTGCTGCTACTTTTGTGTTGTTCTCCTTCGGGTTCGGCGAAGGATCGGCAATCCTCCTCGTTCCGGAGGAAACTTACCCTTAAGACAGTGGCGACGCGCAGTGAAGGGCCAGCGGCAGGGAGGAAGGCGGTGCTTTTTGTGGGGTTTCATGTTGTCCTGAACAAACACATTTCGAAGGTGGTATCGATTGTTTTTGTCGCCAAAGAGCAACCGACAATCGCCCAGCAATTTGGAGTGGGCCGGGGCACACAAAAGTATATCATGAGTGGTGCGAGAGCGCGCTTGTCGCTAGAGTGCCGGTGTTTGCTATGTGCTTAATTAAATTATTTCTGGAATATTGTGTCCCGCGTTCCGGCCCTTTTCCGTCCGTCCGTCCGTCCGTCTGTCCGTCCGTTCAACTGACCCAAGTATAATGCCTGGCCTGCTTCGAAAACAACGAAAATTGTTTGTCACTACTTTTGTTGCCTCGTGGTGATGCCTCCTCGGCCAAATGATGCCCTCGATCCGTGGCCCTCGAGTTCGTTTAACCACCTAAATCTTTTACATCTATATGTCGCCCCAGGAGTTTGGAGGGTTGGACGACGGTTGGGGAGCCCTCACCATTGTTTAAGAGCTCTGTAAATATTAATGACTCGAGGCAATGATCCATCTCTTGCAGAGTGTAACGTTCTCTCCTCCGAAGATTATCATCGACTCGCTGGAGTATAGTGATAGATGAGCTCCTCGGGAGACAAAGGTAATTTCCTGGCGTCCTCCGTCCGTCCGACATCGACAGTTCCGCCGCATGTCTCGGGGAATCCCCCGCTCGTTCGCTACAGTGCCAGAGTTGCCCGCGGTGAGGTGGCCGTGTAATTTATCCATCAAAATAGCCGTTCGGCACAAACAAACGTTAATTGTAACAATTTTGGCGTTGACGGGGGCCAGCGGCTGGTGACAAGCAAATGGCATATTTTGTAATAGGACCCGGCGACACGACGACCGACGCACGGCGATCGGCGGCGACGACGGGACGGGAAGCAGTGCAAAATTTGTCGTGCTTGAATAAAATAATTTTCTTCTATTTATGGATTCTGAAATCTTGGCGGTATGCACAGTTGAATGGCACAATGCTTCTTTTGTTTTGTCTTAAATATGCTGTTTAAGACTGGTTTTTTGAGAATTTAAAGTGGAAAGATGTTTGAAAATGGTAAACAAATTTGAGAAAAATTATTATAAAAACGTCATTTTTATATTATTAAAAAAGAATTTCATCAAATTTCACTCTGACAAGAAAATGTTCACATTTGATGTTACAATTTGTAATAGTTCTATTACATTCAAACTTTTAAGTATCAAAAAGAGTAGCATTTGAACTATATTATATGAAAAAAATTTTACCTACATCATCTACACCATCTTCTTACTTTAAACTTTAAACGCGTTTTTTTCAAAACTCTATCCACTGACTTCAAAAGACACGATTACTCAAAAACTAATGTATCGATCTTTTTCAAATGTTGTACACATTCTTCAATGCTATAATAGGGAGTCAACGAAGGATTTTGTTTTGTATTGTTTGTTTGTACCAAAAAATGAAGTTTTCAGATGCAACACCGCCAAAACTTCACTCCCGAGCTGAACTCGTATACTAACTTGATTTTTTGATTTCAGATAAATCTAGTACAAGTTATGATGTCCACCGCATTTTTAATAGGTTTTCGAAAACCAGCTCTCAGCAGGCCATTTTTCGATATTTTTCAACAAAAATTTCATAGAATATAGTTCGAATGCTACTATTTTTGATACATAACAGTTTTAATGTAATTGTACTTTTTTTACTAATAAAAAATCTAAATAAATCAATTTTTTTATAATTTGAAACCCACGTAACCCCTTAAAGACGAAGTTGTTGATTTCTACAAGTTTTCCGTAGTTAATTTAAGTGCGCTGCATTTGATTTGAGGACTCAAAAGTTGTTAAGATATTAAGAATCACATTTTAACTTACAACAACAAGAGTACAAAGTACAAACAACAATAGCTCAGTTGGTAGAGTGACGGGGCATTGGCGACGAGTAGCGGAAATCCTGGTCGAAGAAGTGGTGTATCACAATGGGCTCTTAAATAAAATGTGGTTTCCGACAGCCGCATCCAATCTCAATCTCAAAAACGTCTGTTCTTTTTTAAAGAAGTTTTTCATAAACAACTTTTACATTGTTGATCTGGAATCCAAACATCTGAAATATTTTAGAATGAGTTGCACCTGATGTTTCGTTAAAAATTATCTTTTCGAACTAACAACGAGTCTACCGAAAAGTAGTAAATTCCATTAGTTAAAGAAAACCTTATAACACAAATTCTAAAAAAATACATAATTCGCGAGATATAGCAGTTTGAAAATGTTCTGGGGTCAGCTTGATCTCGTATGTCTTCCCAAGTTCTTTACGGAGGTTTGTAGAACATGAAGTTGTTGGGTTCTTATTATAGTGTTATTTTCTGAGTGAAGTGAAAAATATCAAAAAAGTTCCAAATTCAGTATCTAAAAAAAATATTAAATCTGCTTCTAAAATTTTCTGAATTTTAATCTTATATTTGGTACGCAATCTATTAGTAAAATTAGTTGTAAAAGTGGAAAAATTAAAAAAAAAAATCCGAATTTGTTAAGTAAAATATGGTAGAAAAATTATAAAGATAATATTAACTTTTAATTTTAACATTTTTCTGTACGATGCATATTTCTTGAAATATTTTGCAGTCTAACTTTGAAAATCTCAAAATTTAAAAATGTTGTTTTTAAAATTATGTTTCTTCTGTGAATTATTAAGTATGTTACTTAAAAAAATTATGAATTAATTAATAATTAGGTAATCTTTAGCAGTATTATGCTCGGGTGCAATAAATTGCATTTCGGCAGGACTGTCATTGTGAAAAGTTCAAGACGACATACCGCATAAGAAGACGAAAGACTTTCCACGATGATTGACCTTCTGAGACCTCTTTTACATGTCTTAAACAAATAAATCAAAACTTGTTTTCTGATTTCCGTAGTGTAGAGAAGACGAAAACAAACGAGCACCATATCCCAATTATTTTCTGCAACGCGAGGAATGAAATAATAATGAATATTATGAACAACTTTTTCATACGAATATTATGAATACGGTAAAAATTTTTGTATTTTATATTTAAATCATGAATTTTAAAATCCATGATATAATTTATATTAGTATACATATTTGGAATAAATTTAAATTACATAAGAAATTCGCATGAATCGCATCCATGAGGAGAATTCATACATATAAAGTTAATTCCAGAAACATATAATTATCATAAGAATGTTGTAAAATAATTACACAATAAGAGGTAAAACCGTGAATAAGTTTTTCGATTAAATGTATACAAGAATCATATTAAAGTAATATTCGCATGTACAAGACTTGATCTAAAATTTATACTGGGCCTGATTTCCATCGAAGCAAATGATTAGTAGCCCTCGTGTCCGTATTCATAAGAAAAAAAAATGAATAAATATGATGTAAGCTTCAATAAAAGAAACTCAAAGCTTAAAAAAGATAAAAAGTAAATTAATAATTTAAATATACCATAATAATCAATTATACATTACATGAGTAGCCCATATGCAAAACGCGCTATATGCTTTATAAAAAATTTTAAGTTATTCAAAGAAAACGTGTAATATCTGTGAGAAATATGTTAGAGTGTGCATTTTTCTCGCCTTATTTCAAAAGAGTTTCAGTTCTTTTTGCAGCACAAAATATTGTTTTTCAGATGGCAGAAGACATAAGGTTAATATTTTCACCATTAACTGAATATAATAATAATAATTATCTTGCATATAGTGGGTTTTGCCTATAGGCTACTCACATATAATATTAATTTTATTTGTAGAACATTAAAAGTTAGCTTTAAGAAAATTATTAAGACAAAATCAGTCTTCTCGGTTTTGTTTTTGTAAATTGTGTGATAACGTCATCGATATCTTAGAGGAAAAATAAATCAATAATTAATTTTCTGGTATCAAGAAAGTTTTTTCTATTCAAAGAAATTTTATTCAATGAAAAATTATATAAGTCGAACAAAAAATATATATACCTAACTTTATTTTGATAAAATGTTGCCCCAATTTTAATTTATTTGAATTAAGAAAATATAAAATTCTTGTAATTTTTAATACGATTTTTTCTAGGAAGAAAATATTCTCATTAAAATATTTCGGTCAAGTAAATATAAATTTTAAATTTCGTATTACTTTGTGAACGAATTGATTATTTAATACAATAAAACATTTCTGTTAAGAGGAAGAATTGGTGGATTGAAAAAGTAAGAAATGAATAAATTTCTTTCTTTTTCTTGCTTTATCTTATTTTTTCTGAGAAGAAAAAAATTATCTTCCATAAACTGTTGGAGTATTTTAAAAATACAATACAAAATTCATTTGCTTTTAGCAAGAAACTTTTTTGTAAACATAAATGTTTTTTCCAAGTGTATATGTATCTTATTTAGTACTTTAATTGAATTATAAAAAAATAACATAAAATTTGTTTTTACGCTTTGAATATTCTCATAGTGGTATTATATTTAATAATAAGCTCAACTTCAATTACTATCATAATTTTAGGATTATAAATTTCGTGTATTGTTATGACCACGAAGGTTTGAAAATGTTTCTTACATTAAAACTTATTAAAAGAGAAAATTATTTTTGATATTGAAAATAATCTGCAATTACGACTTCTTTTATATTTCTTATAATAATAGAGGGGTAACGTGAAATGAAAATGAAAAAGTGTTCTGCAACTCATATAAATTGGTCCATAGAAAGAATTTCAGAAGTTTTTTAATCACAAAACCGCTTTACGTTTTGTTTGTTCTACTCAAGGTTTAAATATTCTAATTAATATGTTTTTGGTGTGGTCTGTTCATATATGTATAACACACAAAAAACTTAAAAAATAGAACCGCAAGTTCCCCTCAGTTATTACATACTTTTAATACGGAATCCTAAGATTTGCATAAATGTTAGTTGACGTGAAAACCTAACTAATATTAATTCAATACTAAGGATCTAAAACAAACTGATTGTCTTCATTACTGAGAATTGGACTAACCTTTATTGTCCCAATTTGCCGGTCAACAACTCGGACAACTTTGTTATTTCTTTTTTAAAAGTTCTGAATATTCATTCACTCCTTACTCACCCCCTGCCACCCTTTTACACCAAAGATAAGAGGGTTGTAGAGCTAGAACATATGAAAATTTGGAAATGCATGCCTAAAAACCTTAGAAGTATTAATTTGCAACTCTATATAATTAATACTGTACATCTTCTAGTTTTCATCCCTTATAACAACTAAAAAGGGGCGGGAAGTATTTTTAGCTCTATCATAAGCATTAACACTAGTATATAAGACCATTAGTTTCACTCTTATTTATTCTCAGAATTTAATTTATTCAGAACTCTTTAGTTCTCAAAACAGTGTTTTTGAAAAACTGCCGTATTTTACCTCTTTTAGAATTTTTCTTGAGGTGGTGATGAAATTTGACCTTCTTATCATATTTTCTTCCACTTTCACCTGTTTTTGAAAGCCAAAACAAATTTTTTTCAGAAAAATCCATAAGATAGCGAGTTAGATTAAAAATGTTGATTTTAGGGGTGATTTACAACCCTTTAATGATAAGAATCGCACCTCTGGGTTTAATAACGTTATTAATTGCACATTTTGAGCTGGAGTTTTCGGGGTTTTGGCTTTTCCAAAAATTCTTTCAAATCGAAAATATATATAAATATAAATTGACCTTCAGAAATTGGTTTTTTTTTTTTAATTCAAAAACTCTATAGGAAGGAGTGTTTTTGTTTTAATTTTCAGGTAAAATTTAGAAAGAGCACTATTGAAAATACCCGGATGTAATTTTTCAGAACATTTTAAAAATAAAGTTGTCCGAGCTTAAAGTTGACGGACAAAAACGGACAAATTGAGACAATAAGAGTTAACATCAGTTAGGTTTTTGCACTGAATGTTATTAACTAATTTATACGAAGAAAGATATAATATTTTCCATTTTTTTTATAATTTGTTTCTAAAATTCTTATAAATATTGTAATATTATCGCGATTTAAACTACATATATGTATATTATATTTACGTACATTTTATACAAACACTTTTATAAATGCTTTTCAAATTTTGAGATTATTACTTCAATAGTAAAATCCTTTATTAATCTGTATACATACGAAAAAGTTTAAAATTTTTACTGAATTTTTTAACTGTGAAATAATTTCTGATTTGTACTTTATTTTTATCTTTTAAGAAAAATGTCAATGCAGTTATCACATAAGGTTCCTTCTTTCCTTTTGAGATAAAACACCTACTTACAAGGAAACGTTCTCAGATGGGTCTCACCGATTTTGATGAAATTGAAATATATGGAGTATCGAAAAATAAGAGGCACGTACTTTTTTTTATCTGCGGATAAGCACATTTAGGTCTGATGTTATATTTAAAAAATTCGAAATGGCAGATCCAACATGGCGGACAAACTTTTGAAAAATACACCAATTTTTATATAAAAAAACAATAAATAAAAGTACCCCCTAAATGTAAGTATCCGCAGATAAAACAAAATATGTGTCTCTTATTTTTCGATACTCTATAACTTTCAATTTCATCAAAATCGGTGAGACACACCTGAGAACGTTTCCTTGTTAAAATATCATCGTCACAAAAAAGGGGTGTAAAATCCCAAACAATTTTAAAATAAAAATCCCATAGTCTTTAAATGTAATATTTCTGTAAGCAGGGATAGAGGAAATGAATTGTAATAAGTACGGCAAATGTGAAGCACATCTGAATTAGAGATGAATCAAAAGTTTGGGGCCAATATTCGGAATGTGTGTAATCACGAGCTTAACTCCCGCAATCCCTGCAACTGAGGAATTCCTCCTCGGAAGCCTCGGCGGAACGTGCTAAGCTGATTCCTCAGCATATTCCGGGGCAATTCTCCGAACGTAACGAGATGAAAGTTATACAGCGATCCGGGCAAAGTGTCTCGTAAAACTAATTGTGCGGAGTTTATACTTTGGTATAATCAGAATCAAAACTTGTCGGGCTTCTTCCTGGCGATGGAGCGCTACTTTAACAGCTTCCACATCGACAGTCGGCGGTGCGGCAGTCACGGAAGCCCCACCGTCGCGCCTCACACCTCATACCTGACATCGAATTGGGGCCCCGGGCAGGGCTGATGTCGTCGCACTTTTTGTCTTGACTGCAGATATCTGCGTTAACTACGACTGTTTTGATTATATCCCGACTGAAGTAATTTCATAATTTGCCTCCGCATAAATTTGAATAATTTTATCCAGCGAGTCCACATCTCATTTTTAACATTTTATTATCGTTTTGACACTGCTTAGTCGTTTGGAAAATTGTTTTTGCATTTGAAGGGGATAAACAGAACGAAAAGTGGCTGCTAGTGAACTCTACCCGTCAGTCATGGCCTTTTCGTCGTCTGGAGTGCTTTGGGGCCCCGTATGGCGGGCGCTCTTGTCAAGATAGTGATAGAAATTTCGCATCGAAGATTTCTAAATGCATACAAATGACTTGAAGAGCTACTGTTCCGTGGCACTGGACAGATACTTGATTAAGAGGAAATAGTTTACTGACACTGATGTTGCACAATGTTTTAAATAACAAAACAAATGCAGGTCAAGTGCGAATAGGTCTAGCATGGTAAGGGCTCCACACTTTAGCTATTTAAAATAATTACTACGTATATGTACATGCGGGGATTCAGTCCGGATTCAATTTTAATTCAATTCAGTTAAATGTCATGTAGACTCGATCGAGCAGATCGAATCCAAACGAGATCGACTCGATCCTACCCAACTTCTCAACCTGGATCGACTCGAAATTATCGCATGTAGACGCGGATCGAGGGATCGAAAGATCGAAATAGCTCTGACAGCTCAAATTCGTTGAGGCTGTGCAGTGACTCGTAAAGGCAGTAAATCGACATAATAAGTAATCTGTGATTGAATTTATTAATTTATTATTTATTAAAATGAGTAAGAGGAATTTGTGGAAGCATGAAGAGACCTTTGCTCTCCTCGAAATTATGCAACAGACAAATTGTCGTCCCTTATTTGACGGAAAACTTTATAAAAACCGTGAAGTGTACCCAAAAAATTGAAACCGAACTTGTGAAAAAAGGTTATAATACCAAAAATTGCAACCAAATTGAAATAAAATGGAAGAATTTAGAACGTTAGCTGTCACTTCGATCACATTTTGATTTTTCAATTTTTCGATCCTTCAATCCTCCATGTATACGTGGTATCCCAGTGGGAAAATTCAAAATGCTTCGGAAAAAGCAGATTCGAAGCGCTTCATCTATATTTCATGATATACTTCGAAAAAGTTCTTCCCAAGGAGCTCAAGGAGAAACTGCTTATTTCTGCGGACATTATATTTTAAAATTTTTTTGAAACTGAAACGTAAACGAAGCATTTTGTGCTTCAATAGGAGCACTTGGAAAGATCTTTTAAAGCGCTTCTTTTCCTGCTGGGATATTCTAAAAAGAAACTCTTATTTATTTAGAAGCCAACAAATGTAAATCAAATAATTAACCTCAACTAAGGAAGTTGAAATAAAATAATAGGAAGTTTTATTCGGAGTGAATGTGTATTGGTGTAACTAGGAGATATGGATTGTATAATATCACCATAGACAGGGCTATCAATTTTTTCAGTTACAGAAGAGAAGCTAGGCACAATTGTCAAATTAGCTATCATATATTTGTCAAGGTCAGTGTTAATTTTATTCGGTAAGGTCTAACAAATCCTCATGAGCGATATGGGTATTTCTCTTCAAATTTCGAAATTTGATTCACGAGTCATGAGTGCCGAGTCATATGCATTAACTACATAAGTCTTTTTTTTTTATTTCAATGCACGCTGTCTATACCACTATTGTTTAAAAAGAAAACGTATTATGTACCTCTAAAGAAAAAAAAGATATGCCTACTTTTTTACCGTGAAAATCATTCCCTCACCTTGTCCCTTAGTTCAAAAACATTACTAAAATACCTATTCATTTCAAATATATCAATATTCTTAATAATAGAATTATGCTAATATATTAGAAAGAGGTTTGTTATTGTCTATAAAAGCTTCCATCTTATAACAACGAATTTATAAAAACGATAATTCGATTTTAAATATGTCCCGCCAAATAAAATCATTCCCTCACCCTATTACGAATATTCGATTTCTGAACGTATCGAACGATATTTAGGAATGCAACCTTAAGTTTTTAGTACCTGGCAACACTCTCAAATGATTCAAGATGGCGATTTCTTCTCAACCGTAGGTGAGTTTGTGCAAAAACATATTATGTGAAAAATTGTTAAGTTTTACATTTATGGCGATCATTGCTTCACGTTATATGAATGTATTAAGCATTTTAATATATATATATAAAATGTGTTGTTTTTATGCGTTTTTGGAAATAAAATGCATATTCGAAATAACAATAACAAGCAAATTGAGGTAATGTGCCGGTGTTTTTGTAGCTTTAGTTAAAAATCGTCATTCCCTCACAGTCATTCCCTCACTGCATTTAGGAGTTTATATATATGCATTAGGTTGCTTTTTTTTTCGCGACTATTTTTTTTTTTCAGTCCCACCTCGAAATTTTGTGGCTAATACCTAAACATACATTCCCTGAAAATTGGAGCCCAAAAAAATAATATTTAGTACTAGACCAAGACGCATAAAGATTTCCCATATAAAATACACGTGAACTTTGATTATTTTTCTTCAAATCTCTACAACTCAGAGGCATTTTACGGCACAATCTTGGGCAATGGTAGGGTATCTTCAGAATTGAATGCTCTACAAAAGTGTCCATTGCGATGTAACCCTAAGTCCCACCAGCGAGGTAGTACGGGTCATTAACCCCAATTTTTCCACGAAATTCTCGCTTTTTGCCCCTATCTCGTAAACAACAAGAGGTACAGAAAAAGTGAATATGACAAACTTGTAACAAATTCAATTTCCTACTAAAAAGTTTTGAACACCAAATTGCTAACATCGATATTTCTTGAGATATTGGACTTTGAAGTTGAGGTAGTGTTTCTACAATTTAGCTCAATAATACATGAAACTTCCACACTACCTCAACTTCAAAGCCTAATATCTCAAGAAAAATTCGATGTTAGCGATTTGGTGTTCAAGAACTTTTTGGAGGAAATTGAATTTCCTACAAGTTTGTAATATTCACTTTTTCTGTACCTCTTGTTGTTTACGAGATAGGGGCAAAAAGCGAGAATTTCGTGGAAAAATTAGGGTCAATAACCCGTACTACCTCGCTGGTGGGACTTAGGGTTACATCGCAATGGACACTTTTGTAGAGCATTCAATTCTGAAGATACCCTACCATTGCCCAAGATTGTGCCATAAAATGCCTCTGAGTTGTAGAGATTTGAAGAAAAATAATCAAAGCTCACGTGTATTTTATATGGGAAATCTTTATGCGTCTTGGTCTAGTACTAAATATTATTTTTTTGGGCTCCAATTTTCAGGGAATGTATGTTTAGGTATTAGCCACAAAATTTCGAGGTGGGACTGAAAAAAAAAAATAGCCGCGAAAAAAAAGCACCCTAATATACATATATATTATATACAAAAAATATGGAAGACCAATACTCCTAAATAGATCTCTTAAAGCAGCTTTTTTGATCTCTGCAAAAAAAATATCTAAATTGATAAAAAAAAAAGAAATTTCAATAATATCTCAAATTTTGAAATTTTATAAGAAATACCCATATACACTAAAGCAACGCTTCCAAATCGTGTAAAATTATTTCCGAAAAACTTCTAGAGCACTTCATGAATTTTATGATCTTTGATTTTATGGATCGAATAATCGCCTATCAAAACGTGCTATTCGTCGCGTTATTGAAAATGTTTGGTCCAATTTAAAGCTGTATGAGAACAAGCAATCAACAATAAGGAAACCAGTGCGTTGCGAAGAAAATGTTGCAACTGTTGAACACAGTGTTGCTGAAGTTAGGTATTTGTCAATTCGCAGGCGTGCGCAAGAACTTGGGCTTTATCCGTCTACAATTTGGAAAATATTGCGTCAGGATCTTGGCCTTAAGGTTTAAAAGATCCAATTGGTGCAAAAATCAAAGCCACATGACCATCGTTTGCGTCAGATGTTTCCTAAATGGGCTCAAAATCAGTTGAAAATGGATCCTTTAATTTATGGCAAAAGTTTGTTTAGCTAATGAAGCTCATTTCTGACTTAATGGATACATAAATAAGCAGAAATTTCGTATTTGGTATGATCAAAATTCTCTAGCAATGCAAAAGCTGTCAATGCGTCTTGAAAAATACATTGCTGGGTGCGGTCTATGGGCCGGCGGGGTCATCGGGTCATATTTCTTCAAAAATGCGGCAGGACAACACGTAAAGGTCATGTCAATGGTGAGCCGTACAGAGCAATGATCTATTAATTTTTATTCCAAAACTTCGCGATATTGATTTTGACAATCGTGGTTTCAACAGGATGGCGCTACGTGGTATACAACGACCGAAATAATTGATTTATTTAAATTACAATTTGGTGAAAGTATTGTTTCAAAAAATCGACCAGTCAATTGGCATGACAAAAGAAGAAACGAGTCCTCATTATAGCAATTATACTCGGATTTTGTTTAAAATTTTGCATTTTATTATAGATCATTGCATTGCAGCGGAGAGCCCCAAGAGCTCGGTTGGTAATGCGATTGGTAATGCGATTGGTAATGCGATTGGTAATGCGACGCGTTGGCTGCGAACCAGCAAGGCACTAGAGGTTGTAGGTTCAATTCCCACCACAAACCTTGGTCACAAAAAGTGGTATAACAATGGACGTATATTGGCCTAAGTGTGTCTTCGGATATCCATATCAATCTATATCGACATCTCTACCCTTAGCGGCAAGTTTGCAAATATCATATTTCGTTTTCACTTCCTGGCATTTTTCTGTGAACTTTTCAATGTATTTATTATATGTTTTGTAAATTATTTTTGCACATTTTTGCTCCCCCTTTGCGAATCTTAAAGTGGAATTGAGCTAAAGAACTTCTCCTTCTTGGAATGGTTTTTAATCTTAAGAAAGGCGTTTCGATTTTAGCTATTGTCAAAATAATGCTATAAAAATGAGCAAACAAGCATTTATGAGAGCAAAATGCGATTTCTTTAACAACATTCATACATATTTGTATCCGAAGTTTTTACACCGTCTTGTTTGTAAAAAACACCTACTAAAGTCAAAATTGTTTCATTGGCCTCAGGTAGTAAAATTGCCGCCGGCACTTTGCTCTGTGGATTCTTCTAGCAGGGATATTTTTCATTACACGAACGATACTAGAACAATTTTGGTCTACAATTCAGAACCCTAAATTAATTTTAAGAAAGTTTAAATTTATATATTTTATGCATAAATTGTGATGATACTTTATGTATGTGTAAAGGTATTAGAATAATTTCAAAAAATCATGACGGTTTGATTGCTCTAGTATTAACAAGTAAATTAAAAGGATTTATAAAATGTTCATAGATTCGAACTTATTCCAGAAAAAGTTAAAATTTAGAAAATAAATATAGTATGCCTTTACCTATGCCTATATCTATTACAGTGATTTCAAAAATGCATATATTCTATAAAACTGAATTTGGATAAGATGTACAAAATCATACATGTTGTACTTTTACCCTGAAATCAAAGTAAATGTTTACAGATTGTGATTAAATTTACTTTAGTTTAACTTTACGCGAAAATCGAAATAAGTTTTAAAAGAAATCGAACTATCGAATTATTAGGAGTAAAATGTATCAATATTTTGGTAGTCCGTGGTAATATTTGACCTGCACGCGCTGATGATGAATAAGCTCGAGAATGAATGAAGCAATTTTACGCTGTAGAGAGGAATATCATTACGTAAGATCACATAGGTTTGAAGCGAATGATGAATTTACTTTGTCTAAGCGTGTTTTTATTTCAGTTTTAACATTTTCTTACAGTATTCGTAATTTTTTGAAAACGTTTATAAAGAGACGAAGATTTTCAGTGTTGTTTTGAAATTCATCTGCTATCTATTTTGACAATGTACAATACGAAGCCTATAAAATTTTCTATTTAACTGGTTCCGCTTTTAAATTAAATGTTGGGGAGGGTAAAACTCCATGAAACTGTCGTGTCTGTATTGTACAAAAGGTAGTCTGTGGCAAAATTGATATAGACATCATTAAAGCGGTATCCATGTAAAGCCCTTTAAGGCTCGTTCGTCATCAGGCCGATTCTCATGCGGAGTAATTCAATATTTTCATTCACGTACGGAAATGATTAATTGAGAATTTAATTATGCGAGTGTAGCACGCACTAATATAAATTGATATCGATTTTTAATTTGCACCCGACTCCCGACTATGGGGCCAGTCCAGTGACAAAACAGAACTTCCAACCAAACCTTCGGCTTCTGGGGTTCCGGCATTCCTAAATAGGCCACTGAAGGGACCGCTGTCGGTGCCGCGAAATTATCTAGACCAGACATGGTATGGCTAAAAATAACTTTCATTACTAGATGGATGCTACCAGTCCTCTGTCCGGGCAGGTCGTTCTACAGTACGAAGAGCAAATGATCTGTGGAATTTTGTATTAAAAATTAGCCCTTAATTAAAATTGTGCAGCTCAGAAAATGTACAAAGAACTTTCTCTCCGAAAAGTGTACACATTATTTTGTGAGAAAAAATCGTTATAGGTATAGCAAATAGTTTTAATGTAGAATGCACTAGGGTCTGCCTCTACAGGCAGCAGGTAGAAAATATTCTGGGAATTCAACTATGAGAAACGGAGATTATTATTAACTGGAACCAGTAGCGCTGACCAAATTGTTCTAATACAGACAGATATTTAAAATAAATGAACACAAACCCATTTTAAAAGGGAAAAGATATATTATACTTCACTTTATATTAAAATGTACAATTGGTCTTATGGAAATTGCGGATAAAACTTAAAAATTCACATATGCTAACTAAATTGTTGAAAAACGTGATATATACTCTTTTAATTTAAAATAAATATAATTTTTAAATCGGGCTGGTCGAATTTCAATGAATCGCTTCAAATATAAAGAAACATATTTTTATTTCAAATCAATACGAATTTCTAACACTACTAAGTCCAATTTTTTAAATCAAACAAGTCAAATTTTCCCTTCAAACTTCGAACACTTCACGTTCATTTAAAGTTAAATATTTGGACATATGTACATAATAATAGACAAAAACTTGAGCTTGTTTCAAGTTAAAATTTGGACTTGATTGATTTGAAATTTTTAACTAGTTTGATTTGAAAAATTGGACTTATTAGTGTTGAAAATTCGGAATAGTTTGAAATGAAATTAGACTTCTTGATATTTAAAGCGACTTTGGTGAATTGAAATTCGACTGATTGATTTAAAGATGGTCTTATTTTAAATTAAAAGAGTATACTATATACAGATTCGAAAAACTTACTTAAATCGATTATAGGGAAACAAAATTTGCAGGCTTGGAAACAAATAGTTAGTAAACAAATTTTAGTGACAATTTGCACTCTGGTTAAGCGGCAATTGGGCAATTTGAATCAATTATAAATTATCAAATTTTGAAAAGGCAATTGTGCTTCATCCATAATATGAAAAAAAAACTGTAAATTAAAGATTTATTTTTTATACTACGTTACGTTAATGAGCTTAAAATATATATATCAAAAAAATTTAAATTTCCTAAAATATCGGATACCCAAATCGAACTTTCAACGGTATGGGAATTTTGTGACGGATGGAGATAATATGTATCTTAAATGGTCCCCCAGGGTATAAGCTAAACCTATGACAAGTTTCATAAGAATCCTTTTAGTGTTTTTTTTTGTGTGTGTATAAATCTGAAAAACAAATTTTGATAGTAGATTCCAATCGGAAGCTCCGAAATGCACTTTGATAGTAGATGCGAAGTCAATGGCCTCAAAACACAAATAGTATTAATTTTTATTAAAATCCATTTGATACAGTAATTACTGAAGCCTTACATTTTATCCGAATAAATAATGTCTTACATGTTAGCACAGGGATAAACTATAACTATGCAAAGTTTCATTAAAATCCATTCGGTAGATTTTGCATGCTGCATATACAAACTAGACTCGGTTAGAGTTTTATTATAATATATGTGTATAGAAAATGAAATCTTATACCAACTAGGAACAATTATGGGTTTTACGATTTATTTTAATAAAATCTATAAGGCCAATCTATATGATTTAATTATATTACATTCTTTCGTATATCTAGCATTTTTTACAAAAATATTTTATTTTTAATTGAATAAAATCCCCTTTTCATTCATTATACGATAAAATTCCAAGCAAACGTGATATAATTTTCAAATTTAAAAAATTAAAAGTATGATTTCATTTTTTTGCAGTATTGCATATTGTTCAAAACGATCTGTTACTATAAACGAACTCTGTTGCTTCCACTTAAAAGCTTTTGCCCTGCATTTGGATTATTATTTGTGAATTAACATTTTACATTACATTAACTGTCACTTTTTTAATATTGATCTTAGTTCTTGATAAACATTTGAAGAGCAAAGGGGGTGAACGATCATACTATAATCCATTTTTGTCAAATGTAGGTTAATAAAAGCAAAATAAAGGTGCTATATAATTTCGGAAAGGGTATTCATAATCATTTAATAAATAAAGGTGAAAGATATAAACCAATAGCATTTAGATTAAAGACATGAAAGTTGAAAATTAAAATTGGAAAAATTAGAGAGGTGTGGCTCTGATCCTTTTGTTGTTTTAAACAAATTTTTTTTAACTGTAAATTAACAATATGAAATTTTTTCGAAATTTACTCAATTTAATTTAAGTTCAAAAATTTTATTTCTAATTTTTTTAATTTGAAAACAAGAGCACGTTTGCTAGGAATTTTATTCTTTGGTTTTGAATAAAAAAGCACTTTTGATTTGAATTGTGATATTTCGTATTTGGAATAATGAGCACTTTTGTGTTAAATTTCGATATTAATGTTTTGGAGTTTAGTACTTTCGAAATAAAACAAAAAAACCCTATTGAAATGGATTTTTATACGTTTGAAATGGAAAAGGTATTGTTGCGTGAGAAAAGATAAAAAGTTGCTTGAAAGTGTTAAAAGATTTAAATATATCTATGGGTCGAAGACTTCGAAGAAGACTTCGGCAATTTATAATGAATTTGGAATTGATATTTTGAAGAAAAATTAAATTATTATATATAAAATAATCGATTTTATTTCTTAAACAAGAAAATATCCTTAAAAATACGACTTCTCAAAACCTGTAAAATAGACTCAGTGATATGAATTTTTCGTTCGAAATGAATTTTAACTCACTCTATACCTTTCCTCATGTTTCTAAAGAAAACTTGCTTGGAAATATGAAAAATTGATTGCGCAAGCACTTTGTAGCATTCAAAAGTATAAGTTGGTATTGTCATTTACTTCGAGTTCATTCGTAGTACATTATAGTCAAAATCACCTGAATAATAGTAATTTATTAACTATAATTGTGGTTGAGTGTAACTAGAGTTTTGGTAAACTACGAAGTAACTATAATTGTAGTTAAAATGACCAGGATTATAGTTACGTATTTATCAACCATATTTGTAGTCATATTTAACTACCAAACTTGTTAAAAATGACTATATTTATAGTCAATTAGACAGTTACCAGAATTAACTATACTTCATAGTTGAAATTGACTAGATTTAACTATTTTTTCTGGTTATCCCGGAATGAACCAGAAAAAAAATTAAAATAGTCATTTTTGACTAGAAATTTCTCTGGGTGTATTACACAGATCTACTTTGAATTGTTTGCCTTATTCTGGCAGTTGATTAGAAACGACACCACTAAATAAGACATTATTTGGAAAAAAATAAATTACTTTCAAAGGGAAAAACGTGAGATGGAAGTGAATATTAAAAGTAGAAAATCGAAAGATACTTCTTCATTTCTTTCCAAAATATTTAAAAGGAAAAATACTTTTTGACGATAGTTTAGTTAACCTTTATTGTGAGGTGTCTATGGCAGGAAAACGGATCGAAACAATTACCACATTTCGAATTCGGTAAAAAATTCCTCAAAAATAAGATTTCCCTTTAAATATTTTGGAAACAAATGAACTTGTGTCGTTTGCTTTTCTGAACATTATTTGTGTTTTTGTTTTGTTTTGTAGTACCTAAAAAGAAGTAAATAGGGCTTTTTTTATACTTTAATAAGTAAATAAAAACGATAAAATTACACTTGCAGTTTATGGTCCTCAAATTATTTAAAGACAATTAATTAAATATGATTGAAACGACTGAACTCATTACTCAACTGACATAAAAAATATTAAATTTCATTCACATTAAATGTATAGTACTTGAAATTGGTTGCATTGAAACACAGAAAGAAATAGAACCCTAAAATAAGAAATAGTTCTTTCTGGTTTAATAAAAGAAAGATGAATACATTGTAACTGAATTATGTATCTCGAAATAATCTTATTTGTATAATTTTCTTAATTTTTACTACTTTCAGTGTTCCCAACTTTTATATACCGGCTTCCCCTTTTTATAAATACATGCTAATAATATGGATAATGCACTCAAAATAAATAAAAATAAATGTTGGTCTTTCGAAAAACAGAAAACAAGTCTATCTTGACATCAAGTTTTGTTGTTTTTATTTAACCGCGAAGTTAATTGAGGAAATAAAAAGATATTAATCTAAGGGATTGGGAGATTTAAAAGAGTGCAAAATAAGCTCCTTACCGAAAGCTGGGATGAGGCTAGTTAACATCTCCTGTAAACAATTAAATCGTGGCTTATTTAGGCTTTCAAAATGTCATTACTATGGTGACTGATAGGAAACCAGATATTTTCTTAGAATCCGTTTAGAGCAGCCAAGGAGAAAAACATGAGCGGTTAAGACGATTCTGTTTTTAAGGATTGCGGCTCGTTTTATGTTAACGACAAAGTAAAAGCGCTTCGATTTTTCTATGATAACTTAAAAAATAGGGCGGATGCCACCGCTAAGAAGTTTTGATTAAATTATCGTTCACTTTAAAAAATAATGTTATGTATGTAAAGCATAAGGCAATAGGGCTGATGTAAAATGTCAAGTTTTTATTTAGTCTAAGACCTGGGGATGTTTTTCCTGGAGTCATTTGATAAAAACAATTTTTGTTTGTACCACTTGTATGTCCGACCTTTCTTAGAAAGGCACTCCAATCTACTTCGGAATTTTAGGTACGCATGATGACACTGTACCTTTCTAATTATGTATAGTAAGTATATCCTTAAAAAACATAATTAAGTAGTAAATACTCAGAGGTTTTAACGACATTTTGAACTATGCTTATATTTTATTGCTTGTTGTTGAATGAGTTTGTTATTTGCAGAAAATATCCTCAAAAAACTCGAAATTGTTTACAAAAACTATAATGAGCATTTTAAATGGGAGAGTTTTTTTAAATCGTATTTCTTAAGAAATTTCGAATTTCCTCTCTTCTAGCTAAATCAATATATGTTAAGGCTTGATATGTATGTAGTATACATATTTCGAAATCTTTTTCAGAGGAATATGTTATAACTGTGATCTATTTTTGTAACGATGCACGAAAGATGCGAAAAAGAAAACTCTATGTGTCATGAAAAACAAATACAGAAAGAAATATAGATATAGATGTATTGTAAAGATAACTTAAAATATATGTACCTCAAGGTGGTTTTTTTTTTGGGACTATATTTTTTTTCCCCAACTCGAAATTTTGTGAGAAATACTTGAATAAAAATTCCCTGAAAATTGGAGCACTTAATATTAATGTTAAGCGCTCGACCAAGGCGTATAAAGATTTCTCGTATAAAATACACGTAAACTTTGATTTCTTTTCTTCAAAACTCTACAGCTCAGAGGCGTTTTATGGTATAATCTTGGTTAATGATACGGTTTCTTCAGAATTGAATGCTCTACAAAAGTGTCCATTGCGGCGTAACCCTAACTCCCACCAACGGTAGTACGGGTCCCTAAACCCAATTTTTCATGAAATTATTTTTTTTCGCCCCTATCTCGTAAATAACAAGAGCTACAGAAAAAGTGACAAACTTGTAGAAAATTCAATTTTCTACAAAAAAGTTCTGAACATCAATTCGCTAACATCGATATTTCTTGAGATATTGGGCTTTGAAGTTGACGTAGTGTTTCAAAGCCCAAATTTAAAAGTGTTCGGTAAAGAATTTAGGAGAGTTAAAATTTTTATTTTATACATCTCATATTTTACTATAGTATCATACTTATGTATTAATGATTCATTCATTAAGTACTACATATAAAAACATATAAAATAACATATAAAAATTAGATTTTATGAATGAGGTAGATACAGTTAATTTATAACTATTTTTAATAATAATTTAGATTTTTTTTTGTTTGAGTCAGACTTTTTTCACGGCATTCTACTAAAATTAAAATAAAAACAATTAATAAATAAATTAAATAACATATAATAATAATAATAACTAACAATTAATTAATTAATTGGTTAACAACTAACAGATTAAATAATTAATTGATTAAGAATTAACAGATTAAATAATTGGAATAAACTGCAAATAAAAAGTGGAAAGCCAGCAAAAAAACTTACACGTTTGAGAATTTATCGTAACGTTTTTATGAATGTTATGAAAATCAACGAAAAACAATTATATACAAAGGTTTGTATTATTATTTGATCGTTGAAAATAATATAATAATAATAAACAAACAATATACAGCACAATTATAACACAATACACAGTAAAATTATAAAAATGATACACGAAGTATTGAAAAAGCACGGTTATGCCGTAAACATAAACAAATATGTCAAGAAATCGACACACGACGCCATCTATTGGATGCTTATCCACCCTAAATATCGAGAGATAATGAAGTGTTGTGCAATAAAAAAATATTGAGGTCAATAATCGAGATAAGAACTATATCTTCTAAGTTGGGCCAAACTACACACAATGAACCAAATGTTATCAAGATCAGTTGAGTAGTTTCGGATTTTATCCCGGGAAAACATCGTGACACGAGATTTTTATATATATAAAGATATACTAATTTCCAAAATGTTACGATAAGTCTTGCACAAACAAGAACCGATCTCGCAAGAAAAACCAACACGTACTGTTGAAAGGTTAGGTAGGTAGTCTTGGTCTTGCGTTTGCTCATCACTATTTAGTTTATTAAAACTTATTATTATTTTACGAAGTTTTCTGATGATGATTTACCTCGTTCGTTGTTTGTATTATTCTTCAGAACAAATTAGTATTCCAAAACTGCACTTTCTTTACATTTCTTTCTATTTTCAATATCACTCCATTTTCACTTTCAATAAAGAAAATGGAGGAAAAGCACTTATCAGTGTTAGTTACTACCAGATAGCAGTCTGAAATATTATAGCCAATACTGAACATGGGTGGAAAAAGCGTTTGTTGATAAAAGAAAATTTAAAAATGTTATCAGATGAAATGATTAAAATTAATTTTTTTTTTTTTCAAAGCATATAATACAAAGACTATCTCAGAACAAAACTTTTTAGAAATTAAGTTCTATTCGAAATTTATAGATTTTTCAAATATACACTGAATTAAATTTCAAATTCGATGGTAGAACTTCGAAACTATTGATTTAGCATTTTTCAAAGTTTTAATGTGTAAATTGAATCAATTTATCTATTTATTTAATATCTATTAATTGTATTATATATTTCGTTAAAGTTTCAAGGCTTTTTAGTTGTTAACGAAATTAAAGGAATAATACGGTGCATTTTTTTTTTTAAATCAAACAATCAAAACAGTCAACATTAAAAAAAAATTAGGTATTTGTTGTTGAACTGATTAAAAAAATATATAATAAATATAATAGAGATATTCACGTTTTTTTGTATTTCCTATTGCATTATTGTAAATAATGTAACAAAATCGCCATAGAAAGAATTATCAAAATATGAAATTTTGCACTCAGTATAATGATACAATAGGAAATACGATATGGATATTCATGCGATTAGTTAAAAATAATAGCTATAGCAAAAATCCTAGAAGAGTTGTTGTTTAACATGGAGTTTAGTGAAAATGATCAAACCTCTATTAAATTATAACGCAATATTTATTGATTTGGTATTAATTGAACTTATACTCCAAATTTGAAAGTGTTTTGTTCTATAATTTTTGAGACACAGTAATTCAAAATTTTATTCTTATATATGGGCTCTTATGACAAACATTACCATAACTGCAATTTTGGTGAAATATAACTTGCAAATAGTAGAATGAAAGCTGTGAAAATTATATAGGACTTTTTACTATAATAGTAAAATTATATTTATAAAATAAACTCCAGAAACTTTTTTATTTCTGTCTACTTTGTTGATCCAAATCAAAAAAGATTTTTTTATGGATTTATTTCTTTTATAAATAATTTTATTATAATAGCGCAGTGGTTAGCGTACAGAAATTGTTAATAAACAATATTAAGAGCACAAAATACAATTTTTTTCAAATTATAACTTTAAATTCGTGTGAAAAATTAAAAATAATTTTGTTTGCCTCCATAGTGGATAAGGCGACAGCTGTATTTATATATTAGAATTGATTTTGGATAATATAATAATAATAATAATCTTCCACTTAATAATACTAATTTTGGAATTGTACAACACTCTTCCTATACTAGAAAGATGTATAAATAAAGCTCCAAAACTCTGAAATTCCAAACGAAACACAAACAGACAGCGATCCTGTGCTTCAAAGTTTAAATACATTATTAATAAAATTTGTTACTAAAACAAGTTTTTTATTACTTCTTTGATTTTATTTTTTTTTATAATATAATACTACTGCTTTATATATAGAATATTTTTGAATATATGGATTTTTAAGGAAAAGTTGAATTTAAGGGTTTTTTGGGGTATTTAGATTTGTTTTTAGGAATGGATTTCTTTACGAGTTGGCAACCCTGACGAAAGCATAATAGCTGGTCAGCTAAGGTATTTAATTTGATTCTTGCCTAATCAAAATGTCTAAAAGTTAAGTCGCATGAGCCACAAAATCAATTTCCCATTATTGTCAGGTGTAAATTGGTTCCCATCGCTTCGTGAATAAGGCGAGAAGGTGAAATGCCCTAAATTATGCTAATAAAGGGCTTTTGTACTTCGTCAGCACCTGAGGAATCGTTGGCAACAGTTTACTGCAATACTTACAGGTGGTAGCCCGTATCTTGAAGACCAGGTGACAAATGCAGGCTTCCCACAAGAAATTAATTTTCGCAACATGGCCACAAGCCATATGATATCCATGGCAGGTTTGTTGGTGCGGGACGAGGTGCCAGTGTAGTTGGGGGTGGATCCATGGAGCCCCTGGGCAAACAACCAACCGTACGTTTATTCTCCATCAAATGTGTGTCCCATGGTGAGGACCGGAACTCCCTGAGCCCCACCGTACTGAATGTCTCGGCCTGTGATTTTGTCAGGGGCCTCTCTGGAGTACGAATGGCAGCACATATTATTTAATAAATGTTGGATCGGCGGATGGAGGATCCAATTATTTGCTTATTTTCCATTCAGACATCAAACAAGCGCGGCAGCCGCTAAAAAATTGCGACAAACGTTCTTTTATTATATGTGCCAGTTTAAAGCAAGTGAAACCTTTCCTTCCAGCCATTATGATTGTGGTGAAAATTCAATTCCCGCTGGATGCAATTTTTCCTGTTTTTACCTTTTCGATGTCAGTGATTTTCCATGCGACTACACAAAAGGAATCTCTGCATTCAGGTATCATTTGTCAGTCACATAACGATGCAACAATCCCTGCCACAGCATTTTATAATGGTTGTCGTATTGTTCCAGAAGCACCGAGCTAACAAAAAGGGACCGACTTTATCATTTCACTATAAGCTAATGCAGTTTAACGAGGTATTTAAAAAATATACTTCTGTCTGATCCCTTGAACAAAACATTTGTTTTTAATAGAAATATTTGGCCCTCGCTGTAGTTGCGTAGGTATATATTTTTGGGAAAAAGAGCAGCCAATAAGGAATAAGTATCAATCAATTTTGTGCTTTCAATTTCACAGTTTTTTATTTTCAGGATTTAAAGTATTTTTATTTCTGTTATTCTCTATTTTGTCCGTAAATCCGTGATTTGACTTTATTCACGTGTGCTTGTTTTCCGATCCACTTGGTTATTCAACGAAAATCACAAAAAGGTCATGTAGTTATTTAAAGACAAATAAATGTCACTAATTAACATCTCTTATTTTGGATACAATGTTCTGTATAGCCATCAAATTTGTTTTCATAAGCAAATCAGATCATTAAAAAAATAATAAAATGACTAACGACTTTAAATTGCCGTAGTAATAATAATGTTTGCACTTATATTCTGTAAAAATATTTAAATAAAAGAGAATTAATTAAGAACTGATTAGTATAAAATATGACTAGAATAGTGGGTAATCTGATCTCGGACTCTAGGGCTATTTCCTGTTGATTTACAACATTTTAAGTTTTAATAACAAATGAGCATTATAACATTAAAATACATGTTTTTTGATAATTGCATTTATGAACAGATTACACTGGTCAACACCTATTTTGCCACAGAATAAGCGTTATATCATTTTTATAGGATTTTTTCCGCAGATTACAAATTCGCAGATGAAAATGTCCTATCAAGTTTTTGAAAAAAAGTAGATTTGAAAAGTACAAAAGAGCATATTTTGTCCATTTTTGCAAATTGATTTGTCAAAAATAACGATTTATTGTAGGAGCTTATAAAGTAGCTCAAATAAAAGTATGAATCTTTACTTATTATAATAACCCATTAATGTGCAAAAAGAGGATTTTGTGCACCCAAGTTCAATTGTACGATTCGAATAGCCAATTGGGCCGATTTTCTTCCAAATTCGTATATAAGAGGTTTTTGGGGATGCTCTTTCAGAATCTGGTATTTGTTTTGCATAAAAACTTCAAAAACCCTATTATTTTCTGGGTTTTTTCAGAAAAGTGCTGATTTTTTTGGTCATTTTTCTTTTAAAAGTCGATTATCTTGTTGTTGCTGCTATTGAATGATCAAATAACCACCAGAAATCGCGGTCCGAATGTCTAAACTTTCTTAAACCATGGTTTTGAAAGTTTTTTTTTTTTTTTTGGTTTTTGCAAAATGGCCATTTTGTACAGCAATGTAATAAACAATTCGTGATTTTTTTATACGAAAAGGATCAACTTTATAAAAAATTCATAGAACAGAAAATGCTTAAAATTAGCTAGAGAATACGTGTGAATTTTTTCAGAATATTTTGGACTATTTTCGGTTTTTTGAATTTTGAAGCTTTTTTATGATGAAATTTAGTGATATTTTTACTCAAAAAGGATCAATTATACGAATAAGTTTTATATGACAAAAAGTACTTATAATTAACCAAAGAATACGTGTACATTACTTTCATAATTTGTGGGTACATTTTTGGATTTTTCAAAAATTGGCCAAATTCAAAAACCAAAAATAGTCTAAACAATTCTGAAAAAATTCACACGTATTCTTTGGCTAATTTTAAGCATTTTCTGTTCTATGAATTTTTTGTTAAGTTGATCCTTTTCGCGTAAAAAAATAGCGAATTTTGTATTACTTTGCTGTACAAAATGGCCATTTTGCAAAAACCAAAGCGAAAAAAAACTTTCAAAACCATGGTTTGAGAAAGTTTAGATATTCGGACCGCGATTTCTGGTGGTTATATGATCATTCAATAGCAGCAATAACAAGATAATCGACTTTGAAAAGAAAAATGACCAAAAAAATCAGCAATTTTTTTAAAAAACCCAAAAAATAAAAGGGTTTTTGAAGTTTTTATGCAAAACAAGTGCCAGATTCTGAAAGAGCATCCCCAAAAACCCCTTATATACGAATTTGGATGAAAATCTCCCCAATTTGCTATTCTAATCGTACAATTGAACTTATATGCACAAAATTCTGGTTTTGCGCATTAATGGGTTAAATACGAGAGGCTTTTATACTTTCCGAAATATTCCGTGGAATTTACTTTTTTCCATAAGACGATTCACGATAGTGAATAAAGATGAAATATATTTCCCGAATATCTTTAGTAAGTGCTATATGTAGATTCGAGGTAATTCATAATTTGTCACCCAGTATGTGAATAGTACATAACACATATTCAAAGGATTTAATCATGCTTCATTAAAAATATATATAAACACACGACACACATTCTTCATCCAATGGGCCATTTTACAGACTTTGTGCAATAGAAAAAGTCTTTACGCTCTCGAAATTTACAAATAAGTATAATTTTACATTCGACAATATTTAAAATGTCGTGCAAAATTGCCTAAAGTTTTTATTCTGGATGTAGCTCCTTAAGGAAAAAATTTCTTTTAGGAAAATGTGTTTTTTTAAAAATATTTTTCGGAAAATATGTTTTTTTAATAGGCATTTAGTTCAGTATAGATGTAGTTAGTTAGTTTTCTTGAAAGCGTATCTTTCTACCTAGTTTGCATGATAATCGATCAATCTATTAAGCATATCATTATGATCCGATTTTATTTTTAATTGTTACAGCTTTTGAAAACATAATCATTATAGCAACCAGTGGCGTGGGGTCCATATAACACGATTCCTACCGGCTTCCCTTTTGGGAACTCATCCTATTCCCGTAAATTTAAAACTTGTTCTATGCCTGTAAAATTCCTGGAAAGCGCTCCCAAAATTCATCTCGTAAAGAAAACATGGCAAAACAAGTGTTACAACCAAAAACAACCATAATCTGTTGTTGCACTACGATGGAACCTTCCCTCGCACCGTAGCGGTTCTATCAAGGGGTTGCATCGGGTATGAAGCGCTCGCTCGCTGCTTCTGTAAGCCGGTCATTTTACGGCTTACTCAAGCTCACACTTTTCTCCACGAGTAACAAAGAAATCGTGTGTGATATCCTTTGCTCACTAAAAGCAAATCCTATAAGTAAATAACACGATAGAAACCGGCTTCTCGGTTGTTTTCGTTTTGCATAAGTTGAAACTCGGGTCACTTCGGCGGGTGGTTGTTTATTTGTTAGAATGTCAGCTGATTCGTGTCTTCTCTATGAACGGGTGTGAGTGTAGTGGTGCTCTCTTATTATCCCTATAACACGGTAGAAAGCGGCTTCTCGGGTGGTTGGGGTGGGTTTGGTTATTAATTTTTTTCATAAACAATATTCAGCTGACTGTAAATCTCTTTGATACTGAAGGGGCTGTGAATTGTAGGAGTGAATGCTCCCTTATTTCACAAGAACACGGCAGAAGTCGTTTTCTCGGGAGGGAGGGGTGTTGTGGTTTTGTTTATTATATTTTAATAAAAAAATTGTTAACTTGTGTCTCTTTTTGCCTTGGTGCTCAACGGATTGTGACTTATGAACGTGGTGTGGTGCTATTTTATTACCTCTCGATAACACGATAGAATCCGGCTTCTCGGATTTTTTCGTTAGGTTCGGCTATTCGGATGACGATTATTTATTTGTTTCAATTTGTCAGTTGAAGGATTTGTCGTGCATGTTTGATTTGAAGTGAAGTGTAATTGTACTTTAATATATAGAATTTAATTGTGAAAAGCTGGTGAGAATTTTGTAAGGTCTAGGTGGTCTGTTATAGGACATTTTAGTAGCTTTTTATTTATATCTTGTTCTGTCTTTAATTTTTGTTGGAAATGGCGTTACTTAGTGTTGAACGCTGCTTAACGGATTTTTTATTAGAACAGGCAAATGAATTTAATAGATTATCTTTTCAGCAAAAAAGCTGAGTTATCGAATTAGGTCGCGCTAAACCGTCGATGAAAATAGATTACAAGCGTAAGGACGGGTTTTTCAAAAATTTTAATAAGTCGATTTATGAAAAATATTCGTGGCTGACCGGAAGCTAAAATTAAATAAAATGTTTTGTTTCCCATGTCTTCTTTTTTCGAATTCTTCGAGTGTTTGGAGTCGCACAGGTTTTACGGACATTAATAATTTAGTAAACTCTTCAAGTAAGCATATTTGGTAAGTTTTTTTTCGCTATTAAGTTTCTGATTTTTGCACCGGCTTACCTTCTCAAAAATTTCACCCCACGCCACTGATAGCAATTAAGGGAGGATTTTCTATTTTTGTACTTAAATATCAATTATTTAAAAAATAAATAAATAAAGATATAAATTTGTATTTTGTACATGTTTTCTAGTATACTCTCAGGCGTGTATAAATATTTTTATAATACGATTATTTTAAAAGTGTTGCTTCAAATGCTTGTGAAATATAACTCCGCGCAATACACTTCCAAGAACGATTGGCACGATAAATTCATGTCATTAGAAATCAAAAAGTTCAGACCGCATTTTTTAATTTTGTTGAGAATCGTTTTTATTTATGGAGTACGGCTGATATTTTTCTTTCTTGAATCGTCAAAAACTCCGATAAAACTGATTCGTATGTTCTTAAACGAGAATAGAAATCGTAAGAAAGACAAATTTCGATAATTGATTAAAAGGCACCAAAAAGACAATGTTTCAGAAAAAAATAACGATGCAAGTGATTTCGAAATTGAACAACACTATTGAAGGACATATCTTTGGATTATTATAATGTACTCAAAAACAAACATTTAAAAAGATTTGTTGAATGTTAAAAAAACTCCTGAAATAATCAGAATGGGCGGTTAATTTTGTCGGAGAGTGTAGTTTATTTAAATAAATATTCATAATATAAACAAATAAAAAAAAGTCCAATCCTACGAGACTACCGAGTTTAGACATAAGGGATGCAAGGTAGCACAATGTCTACTTTTTCCATCCGGATTCATCAAAATTGAGGCTGATATTTTGGCATAAATTTCTCTTCGAAATATGTAATCATGTCGTTTACATGTGGCGAAAACTCAGAAAGTAAGAGTCTTCAAAAAGCTGTTGGTCTCGTGCTTATCTTGGGGTTAATTTAGCTTAGGCAAATAAGTCGGTCACGAAAACATCTTAATAGGCTCAGCAGGGATAAGGCGGATCGAGCTCCGCACCAGTCCTGGCTATGTTGTCCCAATTAAAATTTTGTTGATACAAAGTCTCAATTTGTTTTAATTAAAGAAATTTATTGTCACTGCAGCCATTTCCCGCTGCCGGTGCTGGTATCCTACTGTTCCTGATCCGTCCGGCACTGGTCCCGACCGAGCCCCTCGCTCTTATGGGGAATTGAAAACTCTTGATTATGTGTTCATTAATTTTCATTTTCACTCAGTTGGCTAATGCTGGATCTTTAATTCTCCACAACATCCCACCAGCTGTTTTCCCTTCCCCCGGGAGGCTGAAGCGACCGCCCCGCACCCGGGGAAGATTCGAGGAAGAATTCTTATCTCATCACTTGCTCGGTGTGACGCCAGCGCCGCTGTAATCTATACGTGTGTAATTTGTTCCGCTCTGCGGAGCGTGAGCACTCCTCGTGTGTGTGTAATTCGTCCGTCTGCAGCTGCAAAGGCGTGAGGAGCAGGATCTTGATTAGTGGCGACATCTCTCGGCAATCGGCCTTCCTCCGCCTGGTCGCTTTGATTAGGAGCATTCCACGAAATGTTTGTTATTGTGCCGCGAGCAAGCGCCATTATTTTGGCGACTGGACGCCCACGGTGCGACCAATCAAAATATTCCCAAAAAAAAAATGAACTGAAGTCTGGAAAAGACGTAATGAGCGATTTTTGATATTATTTTTAGATTTTCCAATAGTCCAGTCATTTTAGTTAAGAAAAGATAGTTTGAAAAAGTTAATGTCCATCAAAGTGAATAAAGGGCGTTTGGTTTTGTTTTATACAAATACTGAAAACGTTACGACCTACACTTAGTAAAAAAAACGCACTTAAAAATTATTCGAAATATTTGGAAAAATAACATAAAATGTATATGGAATTTATTTAAAACTCGAGTTTTATAGTACTTTAACCTCTTAAGGACGGGGAAAATTACGTTAAAATTGACCTTTTATTAGACATGAATATTATAAATATATTCAATAAACTTCTTATGTGGAGTCCCCCCCTCCTTGCTGGTCGATATATCGACCAGGCCCGTCCGCAACGGAAAGTCCCATGTAAAAAATTTGGCGCGACGGTTTGAAAGTATTTTTCTCGGTAATTTGATGCGCTGAATACGGGAAAAAACATGAAAATTTCAATTTTTGACCTTGAATTCACCTTGCAGATGAGTTTCGCGATTCGTGGTACTATATTTTTCGTAATCAGTACATAAAAAAAGGTAGGTATGCCAACTTTCAGGGCGAAATAGCAAACAAATATTTGACTTTGAAATAGCAATTTTCAAGGTCAAGGATGTCTCCAGGAATTTTTACACTCTTTTTCTCATATTCAGCGTATCAAAAAATGTAGGTATGCCAACTTTCAGGGCTAAATAGGAGAAAAAATTTGACATTACAAACCGCCATTTTCAAGGTCAAGGATGCTTGCAGGAATTTCTATACTAGTTTTTCCCATATTTAGCGCATAACATTTTCTCTGAAAAACATCAAATATTATGTGTCCTCTGGCTGGTCCATATATCGACCACTCCCGTCCTTAAAAGGTTAAAATAAATAAATAGGATTTTTCAATAATACTCGCCACAAGAATGTTTATGTGTGGCCCATCTGTAGCTTTCTTTTTAAATTACAAGTTATTTTATCACAGACTTTTCCTTCCCGCTCAAAAAATTGACAACAACACAGTATCATATCTCCGTGGTACGAAATGAATAGATTTAGATTTGAACATTGTTGAGAAATATTGAAAACTTATTTCTAAATCGAATGTTACCGAAATATTGTACGCAAGTTTGTGAAGAAAGTTCGTGAGATTGGCATGCTAATTGATAACACAAGTTATCCTCATACTCGTCTTGTATGCTTAGTCGAGATTATTACTTCTGTTGCTGAAAGTGTGTGCATAAACCCGAGAACCTCAACTCGTCACAGATCTCAGCAGCAGAATATTAGCTGCATTAGCATGAGGTGAATTCTGCATAAAGGCCTTGGATTATTCCCTTGCAAGATCTAACTGAATCAGGAATTGAAAAAAAAAAGAACGCAAACTTTTGAGCTTTAGAATAGCTCGAAACTGTCGTAGATTTTTCTAAAAATCTCATATTTTCGAAAGAGGCGTATTTTCATTTCTAAAGCTATGTAAACAAAGAAAATTGCCGTATTTCGGGCTCGGAAAAACCCATACGTAATCGTAGAGAAGTCAGTACATTTTCACAGAGTTTGGTTTGGTTTTTAGAGTGGCGGGATTATTTGACCATTTCTCTTCGAAGACGAAGATGGTAACAAAAGAGCCACAGAGACATGATTACCGATTTTGTTTTGGAAATTTTAGAATTGCACTTGGGTGAGCTTTGGCTCCAACAGGATGGCACTACATGCCTCACAAGGCGCGTAACAATCGGTATTTTCCATACTAAGTTCAATAATCGTGTAATCAGCCGTTTTTAATGTGCCATTGCTAACGCGCAGCTGCGATTTGATGCCTTTGGACTTATTTTTTCTGGATTGCTGTTAAACATCAAAGTTGTGCTGACAATCCAGAAACTATTCAGGCACTTAAGCATAATATTAGTCCAAGCAGCTACCCATGTAAGTTTTGCCAGATCTCTTAACTGAGCCAATGGTTGGCCCATAAGTAGTTGTCATCGATCGGCCAGCACTCGGTAATTTTTATTGAGCCACGCTTGGTAAATTATTGGAACGCGTTCACCTTCCAAGAATTAGCCGTAGTAGAATTGTAATGTGTTCCGTAGTAGAATTGTAATGTGTTCTTCTAATACTTTTTTTTATTTCATAAAACATGTGAGAATTACTTATTTTTTTAAGCGCTACTTATTAATTTAACAAAGAAATATTGTCACTTTTGAGTTATTTCTATACTGTATGAATGTAATTAAATTATTATAATAATATATTTGGCTATTTCATATGAAATATTTGTATTAATTACTTTTTCAAGCATCAGCTAATTACGAATTTGAAAAAAACTAATTTTGGCTTGTCGTTGACGATAGCCCAGAGCTAAAATAGTTCGGGGTTACATTGGCTTTATCATTGGTCCTGTATCATACCGAAGTTCGGGCCACTAAAAGTGACCATCATTGGGCCGAAGTTATCATCCATGAGTTTTTCTGTAAAGGCCCAGTCATGGTTGGTGTTATTGTGCCAATATCGGCTAATTGGAATCCAGTAATGCCCCATTACTGGACCAATTGTTAAACCCTATATGGGTAGCCGAAGTTTATACTTTTCAACAAATCGACAAACTTTGAAAAATATTGAACAGTGTTTATTTTATAGAATTTTTATAAAGAAACCAACCGATATTCCATCTTTGTATAGCACAAAACCACGGAGATGGCAAATTGATAAAACCATTCTTTATTATTAAAAATAAATACTGCGCAAACATTTCGGTGTAGACATAAATACAAGATAAAATCAATTGAAAGTAACATTTTACAGCGTTTCATACAAATGAATAACGACTAACGTCAAAAGTTTTGTATATTGAATTTTACAAACGTATGTTTCTTAAAATTGAATAGTATGGTTTATATAAACCTCTCTTTGATTTTCCCAACCAAAAACTTAGAGTGATTGGTATACATTTTTTTGTATTGCCACAAAACAGCGTAAGAGGGGGTATTCGATTTCTACATTGGTTCAAACATTTTTTAAAGATTTTGTTTCCAAATACTAAAAGCACTTTTTTTTTCGTCACAAAATCTTGCAAAATGTTAGAATAACGAAATTGTGACAAATGACAAATGGACATAAAAATCGCAGTGAGTTGTTGTATTTTATACATATTCTGTTGAGTGTTCTTTCCAGGCAGATTTAGACATTGAGGGTGCCTAGGTGAAAAAATAATAAAACATAATTCGAAGGATTTCGAATGGGTGAGTAACTCACTTCAATTAAATCAAGAAAGTAACCCGCACCACTGAGCCGAAGTGGAAAATCTTGGAGCGCTTAAGGGTATAAAAAAAATCTTTAATTAGGTAATTGCTCCTGTGTTGCTGAGCTCTCGTCCGGAGAAGGGGCACGGGGTCAGGCACGAGGAAAATAAGGTAAGCACTGCGAAAAGGTGTTAGAGCTAAAAAGGTTGTGTACAGTGGATTTAATCGAAGGAGCAATAAGTTCCATGGAAACCTGAGATCAGTACCCCAGAGGATGGACTTAATGCAGAGATATCTGCTGGGCAGTCGCTTTCCCTGATTATTTTTGTGCTCATTTCATTTTCACGCTTTCTGGGTTTTTTTTCAAATGCGGGTTCTGGGTATGGAGATGTGTCGTGGCGAGGCGGGCTCATCTTGAGAGTTCGATTCAACAAGACATAGCGTTCTGCAACATGCAAAATCGTATTTAGTCCAAGATGACCCCAAAGTGTCCAATCCACTTAAATATTTCAGTCCAATTTCCCCAAGGACCAGAAACTTCATCATCTCGTCATGGTGGCTCCCCCGCGCAGGCCCTTCCCCCGACCCTGACTCCGACCCAGGCCTCTTCAGCACCACCTACCGATCTGAACTTTAAATCGAATAGAAAGAAGTTGCCCCATGATGACTTACCGTGCTCGCAGCGCCACCCCTCGGAATGGTATGTAAATAATAAGGACGCGTCCGAGTCAAAGTGAACTCGCGAATATGAAGGAGGAATTATTACAGCACTATCAGCTGCGGAACGCCGGATGTAAATCCAATTACGGGGGAAAACTCGTTTCACTCGTGTTTGCAGCTAAAATACAGCGCTCGCTAAAATTCCATTAAAATTTTGCGGTTTTGCCATTAAAGCGTCTTTGACTGAATGCAAATTAATTTTTTTAAAAAAATACCCGCGGAAAAAAATCTGCCGGGATTACTAGTACAACTGGACAGCTTTTACTTTTTTAGGCCAAGTGGCAACGGATGTGTTAGAAGGGAAATTATCTACTATCTTGAACTTAATATTGGATTAAGACCGCACTGAAAAAACAGGACAGTTTTTATGCCAACTCAAATAAAAAATACCCTAGATAATTTGCAGTGTGATTAATATTTGTTTAATAATTCAGATAAAGGTCGTAACAGGATAAGAAAAGTAGACTTCCCCTGCAATTATCTGACCCAGATTTATGTGGTAAGTTCCTAGTTGTGAAAAAATGTTCCGATCTTGATGGCTTCGATATATGTTATAGAGGGTATGAACGCAGTATAAAAAAAATAAGTTGAACATCAGTGTTGGGCCTTTCGCCAAAAATAATGGAATCAACTTCTACTAAAATGTCAGCTTCAGGCTTAGACTCAGCGTGAACTGAAAATATTTAAAACTTTATCAATAGGAAAACCAAAATTTACCTTTTTATTTTCGTAGCCAAGCTAATTTGTTGGTTGTGCACTTGTTAGTTGAAATCAAGCGGGAAGGCAAGGTAAGATACAAAGTGTCAAGTCGATAGCTCAAATGGTAAATTAAAATAGGCTACAATTTTATTGTTCACCATTTTACTTTTATACTTACTTCGATAATGAAAAACATTTAATTATTCACTCTAAAAACTGAACGTAAATTAACACTGATCTTAAGGGGTTACGTGGGTTTTAAATTATCAAAATATCGATTTTTTTTTACATTTTTTAACGGTAAAATATGTACTATTACATTCAAACTTTTAAGTATTATATATTATATGTTGGCTCTGTATCCAATATCCGGAAAATAAATACTCGCATAAATAAAATATATATACGAAAATAAAAAATTTAAGGACAACAACAATAATTTTGTAACATTTATGAATTTTATTCAACAAACCATGCGTATTTCTTTAGATATTGAAGGGAAAATCATAAAAAATAACACCTTTTTAAAAATAAAGATATTAATTACAACAAATGAAAATTTGCGTACTGGTTTGGCTCGTCGTTCTACATATTTTAGAAAAAATAATGATATTTGTTAATTTATCAAGAATTGTAAGCTACGTTTCGAATATGAAGTGTAGATCGCAATTTTCTCGAGAAAAAATAATATAAAGCTGTGGCGGAAGGTTTTATTATTCATTCATTAGAGCTAGACATTTTATCAATATAACTTAAAAGTATGAACAAGCAGTAGCTACGCCTCTATAGATAACATTGCAAAAATTTGTCTGAAATAAAGAAACGTCTGATTTTCTTGTTAAGTGATATTTTATCTTTCGAGCAAATTAGGGCATGTGAAGTAAAAATATGTTTTTTCGATGAAAACATCGAACTAAAATAATAGTTCATTTAAAAAAAAACCGGCCAAGTGCGAGTGGGACTCGCGCACCGAGGGTTCCGTACAAACCTGTAGGTATATAAGTAAAAGTTCACCCAAAAAATATGTGATGTAACTAAAACTTTAAGGTTTTCGGGATTTTTCCTTTATATGTGCTATAAAACATTGCTTCATGCCAAATTTCAAGATTCTAGGTCAACTGGAAGTACCCTTTTAGCTTTTGAGTCCCTTGCGAGTAGTTGCGAGTTTGAAAATATGCAGCTTAAATTGCTGTTTCTTTTGATTGCATTGAGATAGAAGTTTGATTTTGTTACAGCTTAAAGGTATTATAGATCTGAGTATTTGATATGAATTTCAATTTAATACCTCTGCGCGTTCATGAGGAAAGGGGTAGTAAGTTTAAAATTATTAAAAATATTTTTGTTATATGATGTAACTAAAAATTTACGGTTTTCGCAATTATTCCTTCATCTGGGCTATAAGACGTTGCTTCGTACCAAATTTCAAGATTCTGAGTTCACGGGAAGTACCCTGTAGGTTTTGATTCCCTTGCGAGTGTCGAAAATTTGCGGAAATTTGCGGCATAAACGGCTGAAACTTTTGATTGCGTTGGCTTAGAAGTTTGATTTTTTCACAGCTCCAAGTATTTGATATAAATTCCAGCTTGATACCTCCACGCGTTCCTGAGAAAAAGGGTCTTGACAGACAGACAGACAGACGGACGGACGGACGGACGGACAACAAAGTGATCCTATAAGGGTTCCGTTTTTTCCTTTCGATGTACGGAACCATAAAAATGACGTATTATATCATTGATATTAATGGCTTATATTCTAAAAAAACTCATTCTCGATTTTAACATATAAAAGTCGAGCTCGATCTCCATTAGAAACTCGGTTTTCTACTATATACAAATCGAGATCTGAACTTTGGCTCAGTTTTTTTAGAATATAAGGTCGTGATACTGATAACATTTATATAAAATTAAAATTAAATCGATCAAACATCACTGTAAAACCAACAGTTTTGAGAAAAATGCAAATTTTTGGATATTTTAAATGTAATGTCTAACTTCATTTTCTTTTTGTATTGAATTTTATTTGTGTACTTGCAAATTTCTGCCAGATGGCATATTGTGCAAATTAGAAGTGCAAAACGTGACGTAAATGCTAGAGTAGCTATATTCTGTGGGCTTTTTTTGTATATTGACATATGTATAAATATTTAATGATGACCAAATATTTCATTGAAATCATAAACAAATGTGTTTTTTTGAAACATTTTTCATGCACACAAAATACGAATTTTATAGCACTCATGTCATTCTGGTTTGAAAAATTTGATCTGTATCTTCGTGCGTGCTTAGCATTCATTGTATATAACTATTAACACTAGAGCGCACGCGTGGGGTCATACGTACCCCAGTGTTTCATTTTGCTTAATATAAAAACAAGCTGTTTTACATTCATCTTTAAAAATGTGGTTAAAATAAAGTTGCTTTTCTATAATTATAATAATTGTTTCATTAATAACACTATTTGGCTAAATAAAATTGTCCCCAAGTTGGGGTACACATGTCTCCCACACGTGCTCTCACGTACCAAACAGAGGGGCGCGTGCGCTCTAGTGTTAAATTGTGATATTCTGACTATTCTTACAAAATATGTCTAGTTAAATTTCAGATATCCCAATTAATTTTTTTTAAAAATCGCCTCTTTATTTTTGCAGCTCACTGAAATGTTTAGAGTCCGCGAAGGTGTTAAATGAGACGGTATTTAAAACTCAATTTCATCTCTTTTATTCATCCAAAAACTGAATCTGAATGATTATTTATAATTAAATTGAAAAAAAAAAATTGACTGCGCAAAAGATATTAATTAAAGCATAAACCATCCTAACTTCTTCATTCAGACACTGGTAGGAATTCTAGTAAAAACAACAAGAATCAGTTCGTCCAATAATCTGCAGAAAATTAAAAAATAAATTATGTTTTTGCAAACACGACTAAACGAGATATAAATAAAACGTTTTTATTGAAAATATTGATTTTAATTGTATGACAAACGAAGCGCAAGTCGGTTGGTTTCGAAAATTTCGTCCGCCATATTGGATTCGCCACCTTTAATTCTGCATATTAAACTTCAGATTCGTGATCAGCGATCCCAAAAACCCCCACATACCAAATTTGGCGTAAATCGGTTGATTTTCGCAAATCTCGTCCGTCATATTGGGACCGCCATCTTAAATTTTGCAAATCTGACTTCAGATTCGTGACCAGCGACCCCTAAAACTCCCACACACTGAATATAGCGTAAATCGGTTGACTTTTGGAAATCGATATTTCTGACCCGGTTTTTTGAGGTTAGGAAAAAAACATGACATGCCACCTCAACTCTGACGGTGGATTTGGATTCATGGGGTTCTTTTACATACAAATTTACATCTGGATATGAAAAAAAGATATTCGAAAATACATCGAAAACCATACATCGCATGTAAAGTACACACCACTTTTCTTTTTTTGTGTGGCTGTGTAATTTATATCCTTGATAATTTTTGTAGCCCCTTACGAATTCTTAACAATTTTAAAATTTTAAATTCTGTAGTAGCGAACAATAACGTGATTTTTAACCTTTCACTAAAAGAGAATTACTAAAAATATAAACACGTAAGTTTTTATAAATTTGAAATTTTTTTCAGCGGACTATCAATTTTTTCAGTAAGATCCCGTTGTCGAAGCTGCTTTGAGTTTTCATGAAATAAAATAATTTTTCTGTTTACTGTGGTGCAAAACAGCTGAATCTTTTAATAACTCAATGACTGACGTACGAAGTTGCAGAAAACGTGTGTCTTTATTTGCATTTAATACATTCGTCCAAATTTTATATGAAAAATTCAGCTCTTGTCGCAACTTGTGATTGGAACAGTGGAAATGTGTTTTATAAGATTTTATATGGCGTAGAAGGTTAGAATGTGTCACATTTAAATTATTTCTGGTTGATTAATTTATTTAATTTTATATAGAGAATTTTAAATTACTTCTTTTTTGTTTGCCAAATCTTTTAAATTTGATTATAACAAAAATAAAACAACAAATATAAAATAAATCTATCTCAATATTGAAATACTTCAGAAGAATGGCTTATATTCTAAAAAACTAAGCGATATCGATTCAATTTGAGGCATGATTTTCTTACATAAAATTTGAAACTGATTCAAGAAAATCACTTTGTTTATTATTACATTTGTCAGTAGTAGGTATCGTAGTTTGAAGGAGAACTGCCAGTGGACCAGGAATAGATGACTTAGTGTATGTTTAGTTATAAACATAAGAAAAACTATTTCTTAAACGACGTAGACCTTTCTTGTATTAATAGTTCTATTTTAATTCTGTAAAAGCATTTCCATAAAAAAAGATGCTTTGACTTTCAATCTCTCTTGTTAAAAATTACTAAATTCTTAAAACAGAAGAAGTTACGGAGGAAAAGCTTTTTTCCGAAATGATCCACCAAAATTGTCACTATTAATAATTCTTCATAAGTTGACAAAGTGTTATTTCAAAAAATATTTTTGGTTTCAAGAAACAAAAATTTGAAAAATTAATTGTTTTTGCCCTCTACGACTGAGTGTAAAATGAAGTAAATAATATATATATTTATATTAATAATGTTCGTGACGACGTATTTTGTATGAAAATTAAAAATAATAATAATGCTGGGAAATTATGAAGTTTTTAAACTTGCACTTACTTTCCAGCTTTATATTTGGATCCCTTCGGATTTGTGCCTATCTGATTTATCTTAGATCTTAAAAATGTTAATAGCTAGCTAATGCATAGCGTAGCAAATATATTTTATTTTTAAAATTCTACATTACATTTGGATAATGTATTTCTACAGGTCATTTAAGTAATAAAGAGATATTATATATTGGTATTACGGATATTGCAGGATGATTACAAGATGTAAAGCAAATATTTTATAAAGTCCAAATATATCATAGCCTGCCAAAGTAACTCTTTTTTATAATAATTCATCAAGCTTTTTCCCTGTAATAAAATAAATACAAAGAAACGCTATTATAAATTTGTTGTTGTTGTTTGTGTTCTCCGAGATATTTAGGAAAACGACATTTTTCCGCTGCTATTTTCTCTTATATTCGCAAAAAGTTTGACCAAAATATGTGGAAAATTCTTAAATTCCATGCTTTTCTCGTGAATAATTCTGCCAAAGTTATTAAAAAACAAATTAAAAGAAAACTAGATTGTAGATTTGTTATTTCATTCGATTAATGCGTGCTTGTCCTTGTCGATAAATCGAAAGAGATTTTTGCATATTCATCAATTGTTAAGCAAAATTAACGTTTCACTGAATTTCTTGAGGATACCTCAAACTTAATCTGTTCTGAATTTGGTAACAATGCATTTTATCTTATAAATACACATGAAACACGCTGTTTGTGGAGATCAAGTGTTTTTAATTTTTTCTCAGTGTTGGTAAGGCATATTTACTAAACACAGACTTCATAAGAACACCTGATAATTAGTATAAAAGTCGACTTAAGGGGACTGTCCGATTTTTTTGCTTCAAAAAATTGATTTTTTTTTTTCGCTTAATCAATAGTTTATACTTTTAAAAATAACTTGTAAAAATTTGGAACCGATATCTTGAGCGGTTCAAAAGTTACAGGTCATTTAAGAGGCGTGCCTCCCGTCGCGCGGCCGTCTGAGTCGATGAGCCGGAGAGCAGGTGCGAGCTATGAAACGCGTGTGAATAGCGTTCGGATTTGTGGCCTTGAATTGATGAATGAAATATAAGGAGGTAGGTATTTTTGATGTTTCTTTGTAAAAAAAATCCCGACTAAAGTCCACTTTCAAAATGCACTTTAAACTTTGACAGTGAATTTCTCCGTTCGTCGGAATTGATGGCGGTTGCGCTAATTTAAAGAAAACGGCTCATGATTTTATCTTGAAACTTGGCACACTTATTATTATAATATATACGCCCGTTGTAGTAGAATCACATTTTTTTTTTTTTCAAAGTTATTGCCAAAAAACTAAAAAAAAAATGACGAAAAAACGACCTTTTTTTTCAAGTGTCCGCCATTTTGTATTTTTTTTTCCATTTTAAAAACTGTCCCTATCACAATGGGCTAAATAGTGTACATTTTTAATAAATTTATGATTTTTTCATTTTAGTTCACCTGAGGCAAAATGACTCGCGCAACCAGCGGACGGAGTGGCAAACTTTGAAGAGCTGGAGGGGGGGGGGGGGGGGGGGGGGGTTTCCCGGTTCCGGAGTGTCGAATGATCAATAAAATGTCTAAAAAAAAAATCGTTGTCATACCTTCAGTAGTTTTCTTGAAAAAAACTCATTAAAATGACCTATTTTTTGGCTTAAAAAATCGGACAGTCCCCTTAAAATCTCTAGAATTCATAATCATTTGAAGATTTGTCGTTTTAACATTAAGATGAAATTTTTATTCGTTCTTTTATCACTCTTAGCTTTATGTTTCGAAACTTTGCAATATAGTGCATTTGTTTTTCAAGGAAGACGAGATCCAAGTATGAGATGAATTTGGTTGCTAATGTGTTAACTTTTTGGTTTTTAATTTTCATTAAATTTATTATATTTACATTTGTTTTTCCAGAAAATCCTGATCGTTGTTATCATTCTGGACGCTTGTTAAAGGAGGGACGTAACGAACTGTTGGACGATTGCCGATTAATCTATTGCAATCATGGTTTGCCATCAATACATACGTAAGTTAAAAATATCCTTTTTTAAGTCAACTTTCTCAATATTTCCACAATTTTCTCCAGGTGCCCCCCGAGCAAAAATAAAAATTGTAAAAAAGATTTATCGAAACCTTTCCCCGATTGTTGCTGTTAACTATTGAAAATGCGTACATCATATTATCTGTTATAAGTTAATCCAGTTTTTTAATATGAAAATGTGACCAAAACAATTGTGAATAAAATAATTATGAAAACAAGTAATTTACATGTTATTTTTGGAAGAACCTGTCTCAAGAAAAGTATACTAAGGATTGGAGAATAGTAAAATTATATTTGTATTTATTGTAGCTAAAATTTATTTGTGAAGTAGAAAACTGAAAATATACACAATCGAGTCGCGCACGAAGGTATCCTATAAAAATATTTTATCAGATCCGAATACATCTTTGTATGTCTATTATTTTTAATTTTTCTGAACTTCTGATTCGAAATCTCACTTTGAAAAGGAATATCTCGCGAAAAAGTCAATATTTCTTCTATGATTTTTTTTTCAGCAAAAGTTTGAACGATTCTGCGTAGTTGTGCATTGGGAAACCAAGGAAATTACAAATAATTTTCAAGAAATTAGTTAAATTTGAAGGAAAAAAGTGACATTTTAAATGCCTCATTGACATTTTTAGTGTAATTGACATTTTCACATAAAACCACCACGAGTTTTTATTTTTTTAGAGAACTATTGTTATTTAAATTATTTTAAGAGTAGATAGTGTCTAAATAAAAAGAAAGATTAACTCTTATATGGTTTTAGTAATCCTGATTTTTCTTCTTTGATTTTCGCCGATTACCGCATTCTTTATTAATAAAGGTGAAAAAAGTTGGTTCTTGGATAGCAGTTGTCATTTACTCGTTCTGAAAATATTATTTATGTTTGTGAAGTTTTTGAAGAATAAAAAAGTACTAAATTGGGAGTTCACAATTCTTTAAATGTAAAATATTTAGGTTTAATAGTAGAACTAGTCTCTTAGGAGTTCTCGAGCTAAATTAGGCGTTAATAATTCTTTAAATGCAAAATATTTAGACTTAAACTCTAATTTTTAGTCCTAATAATCTCATATAGATAGCTTTTTGAGGTTCAAAAAAGATTTTAATTCTCACTTCTATATAATTTTTAGTAGTTAATGAGCTTATGGAGTGTAAAAAGTACTTATTTAGGCGCATTTAAGAATAAAAAGTATCAATATAAGTCTCTTTAAGGGGTTATTCTACTGTTAAACGGGTAAAAAGCAGTATCTTTTTAAAAGTGTTGTAAAAAAAAAACTATTAGAGATATCAATTTGAAATTTTGCATGCATCTTTATTAATGAAAAAAATATATAATGGCATAGTTGATTTAAAAAAAAAACAAAATGGCGGCTTCGGTTTATGATTGATGTAGCGCGCGCTGACGGCCAGAGTCGTTTGCGCGGTACATTGCCCAGGTCGTCCAGGTGATCTGCAATCAATTTAACGATGAAATTTTATTAGTTTAGCTAAAAACACACAGACTGAACCTAAATTGAGCCATAAATATTAAATTTTCGCGATTTGACAAGTGTTGGAAAATAGCATGCTCGATTTTGGACGTTTTTTCGATGAAAAAAATGCTCCCAAATAACCAAATTTCAATTTTTATGACTCAATTTAGGTTCAGTCTGTGTAAAATTGATATATAACTATGCAAAAAAATTTTTAGCTAAATCGCTTCATTAGTTTTTTCTCTACGATGTACCGCGCACCAAAAAAACACGTTTTGAGTAAATCGCGTTTAAAGTTTTTTTAACCGATTTTTTTGATATATCAACTATGCCATTATATATTTTTTTCATTAATAAAGATGCATGCAAAATTTCAAATTTATATCTCTAATAGTTTTTTTTTTACAACATTTTTAAAAAGATACTGCTTTTCACCCGTTTAACAGTAGAATAACCCCTTAAACAAGTTTAGTATATAAACCGTAGGTAAACTTCGACTCGCGTTATCTAAAACATTGTGCGACAATTAAAGTTGTTTTCTAGTAATAGTCTAATGTATTTAACAGTGCTGAAACTAATGGTACTCTTCGTTGTACTTATAAGAGTACTTTTTTTGTGAGATGATGTGGTAAAAAAAAACCTTTAGCTGCAGTTCAGCAATTGCATTTGTATGGTGCACTTGTAAACATTATCATGTACCATGTTGTGAAGAACTTTGAGATACTTTTAGTAGTTCTGAGTACTCTTATCTATAGTTTAAAATAATGTATGTATATTGTATATTGTATATGCTTGAAACATGTTTAAATTTAAAGATCAAAGTATTCGATCTAGCACTTAACTAAGCTAAGATTTTCTTCTTTCGTCGGTTTAATATTTTGTTTAAAATTTGTTTTTCTACTAGTTAAGTTTATAGAACTTAAACCTAACCTTGAAAACCGATGTTAAAAAAAATTATAAAAATTAAATTTCAGGAAATAAAATTATTATATCATACAAACATGCTGATCTAGACGAGTCAAATTTTGGGGGTGCTTTTTTTGATTTTGCCTAGGAACCTGATTTCACTAGAGCGGTCGCTGGATAAATTGGAAGAGAAAAAAGTTTATATTGTGGTTCTTTTGTACCTTAAAGCCGCCGGAAAGTGTCCGCTTGCCGAAATTGCCTTAAAAGAGCAAAGACACTCCGAGGGCGGCTATCCGGGACTTAGGTTGTGAAATAATTTCGCCACGGGAGGGCATTAGAGGCCGGACAGTAAACCAATAACGTCTAGCTGCAAACTTTCATTCGGAGGAACCCTTCAGCGCGAGGAGGAGGTTAACACGACTTTTGATGTAATGTTTTCCAACGTGAAAGGGATAACGCGCCGACTACGTGCCCCAGAGACGTGGAACGGGGCCTGCAGGCCGGGGAGCCGTCGAAGAAATTGTTGAGCTGACTAATCTAAAGGGCGGCGGCGGCGCTCCATTGGGGCACAAGCACGAAGGTTGACAATTGACAAATGTCCCTGTACGCGATAGCCGTTTGTTTTAATTTGCCACCCGCAGCCGGTGGCCTCCTTCAAAGAGGAAATGAAGTCGACTTTGACATTAATTGCCCGAACGATTGGAGTAAATTGTCGCAGCAGTGGCGGAGTCCCAAGAACTCTGTGCTGGTTGGTGTTAACTTTCTCCTTCTGTAGGACCGAACCCCTTCGAAGCCGGGCCACCCCCTCGACCGTCCGGCTCCAAGAATATATCTCGGAAAATTTTCTTATCACGTGTTCGAGTGTGATGTCGGAAAACTTTAAGTTTAACACTTTGCAGGGAAGCAAAGGGATCGGGATCAGGATCGGGACCGGAACTGGGTGCCAGAATGAAGTTATTCACATCGTTGTCAGTTGTAATTATTCATTATCCAATTCGAAGCAATGCGCAATTAATTAGTGGTCCACAATTGAGTTGTTCTTGTCCTCGGATCGCACAGTGCAGGTAGAGTTCCAGGTGTAAATCTCAGACATCAGCAGCTCGTTTCTGTAACTTTTAACTCTATTCAAATTCTCTATTTGACGTCACTTTGACGTCATTCTCTATCACTGTGTTTTTATATTCTCTCTCTTGAGATTCTGTTTCAAATTCGAACGTTTATTTTCACCTGATTCAATTCACGATGCCTTTCTTTACTGGTACATCCGAAAATAAATCAACTTAGCTCAGTCGATTTAAAGACGACCAATATTTGTGACGTCATTTAATAGAGAATATTCTCAATCGAAATTACAGAAATGAGCTGCAGGTCTAAGGTCATTAAATTGACAGAAAGGGAATTGTTAGTCTATCCAAGTTTTATTACGATGGCTCCTCTTTAAGTGTAAACTGGGAAAGTTCGTCGAACTGGCTCACAAAGCATTTTACCTTTTTCGTAGCCAAAGGGGTTTATGTGTTTGAGAAGTTTGTTTTTTATAAGAAATGTGTACGTTTGAATTTTAACTTTTGAAAACAAATAGATGAACTACAAGAGCAGGGGCTGCTTATGATTTCGATATATTGATCCTTCTTGAGATCAATGAGATGATTTGAGGTGTAAAAGTTCCAATTTTGAGGAGACACTGAAAACCACTAACAACATTTTTTAGAGAGACGAGACAAATGGAGGCCTAATAACGAAAATGAAAAAGTTACCTCATGAAAAGCTTATGTAGACTTTTCCATTCGAGATGTGGGACTCTTTTTTTTATATGGCAGATACATTCCTATATTAAAATATTACCGTGTACCATGTACCAACGAAGAAGGGTTGTGTAAAATCCCTTTACTATAATACCTAGAGGACTTAAACCTATAATATATTACAAAAATATTCAAATCTATTCTTATCAAGTTGTGCAAAATTTATCTATTGCACCGCACTTAAACACTTTGTAAAATATTATTTCGAATTGTGCCTCCGAAACTTGTCGACTCATTATACAATTACAATTAGTATAATATAAGATCAGTATGTTTCTTACTGTGGTGGCTAAGAGCAGACATGCGATCACAAAGGATTAAATGACTTAGAGGTTACTTACTTCTTGGACGGTTATCCTCTTACACGAGTCGACAGTACCAGGGACTTGGGAGTTGGTTTGAACTCACGTATGTCCTTTGAAGACTACATTGACGCTATAGTATCTAAAGCTAATAATAGCTTGGGGTTTGTAAAAAGAGGATGCAAGGAATTTGACGATCTACATGTTCCTAAAATTCTTTTTTGCACATTTCTTCGCCCAATACTTGAGTACGACTGCCTTGTTTGGTCGTTTTTTTATGCGGTTCATATTTCTCGTATTGAGGCTGTTCAGCGGAGATTTTTGCATTTTGGTCTCCACTGGGCTAATCCTTATTCACGATTAATTTTCCGGAGGTTTTAAATATTCTTAAAATATCAGTTCCTTCTCGTTCCTTGAGGAATCATAATTTCTTTTTCTTTCTTCATCACAACACCAATTATGGTTAAAATGAGCTGATTTCGTCAATGACGTGCTTGTTTAACCCATTAATGCGCAAAACGAGGATTTTGTGCACGCAAGTTCAATTGTATGATTCGAATAACAAATTGGGGCGAATTTCCTCCAAATTCGTATATAAGGGGTTTTTGGTGGTGGTCAGAATCTGGCATTTGTTTTGCATAAAAACTTCAAAAACCCTATTATTTTTGGGTTTTTTCAAAAAAGTGCCGATTTTTTTTGGTAATTTTTCGTCTCAAAGTCGATTATCTTGTCGTTGCTGCTATTGAATGATCATATAACTACCAGAAATCACGGTGCGAATGTCTACACTTTCTCAAACCATGGTTTTGAATTTTTGTTTTCACTTTGCTATTTTGTACAGCAATATAAGAAAAAACTTCGCGATTTTTTTACACGAAAAGACTATAAGGCCAAGAAAAACATGTAAATTTTTTCAGAATTTTTTGGACTACTTTTGGTTTTTTGGATTTGGCAAATTTTTCAAAAATCTAAAAAGGCCTCGAAAAAAATGTACACGTGTTCTTTGGCTAATTATAAACACTTTTTGTCATATGAAATTTATTCGTATAAGTATATTTTGAATAAAAATATCACCAAGTTTTTTTATGATGAAATGGAGGAAAAAATCTGCACTTTTTTGAAAAAACCCAAAAAATAATAGGGTTTTTGAAGTTTTTATACAAAACAAATGCCAGATTCTGAAAGAGCATCCCCAAAAACCCCTTATATACGAATTTGGAGGAAATTCGCCCCAATTTTCTATTCGAACCGTACAATTGAACTTGCGTGCACAAAATTCTCGTTTTGCGCATTAATGTGTTTGCCACAATATTGACTTCAACTTGACTAAAGGTCAGCTAAAGGATTAGCTTTTTTAAGGTTTGCTTAAATATGTAGTAATCCGTGTATTTTGATGAACCTTAAATAAATAGACACGATTAGTACATATAACTGCTTAAAAAAAGGTAATTTTTGGGCATTTATTGGAAGGAAACTATTGCATTGAATATTTTGAAATTTTGAGAATATATTTATTCATAAATTACGTATTTATTGTAATTTTTTTGTAAAAAAATAGTCAATTTTCCGCGACATTTCCCAAGCCTTAAAAAAAAAGTCCTTCAACTGCTGCAGTGATTGCGACCTTTAGAGTGCCCGAAAAAAGTCCGTTAAACTAGAATATATTTCCAGTACAATGACCCCCGATTGTGAAAAAAAATTTAAATCCAACAAAATGGCGGTGTTTTGAAAAAAAGCTCAAAATGACGCTTATAAATTTGATGGTTTTTTGCATGGGAAATTCACATTTTTCATCCAATCGAAAAACTAGAGGGTCATTGCATGAAAAAACGAATATTAAATACGGCAAACAAAATACAAGTCGATCAGTTGATTTGTATTCGAGTTAGAATTACAGCAAATTTGAAAAATTTCATTTTGAGAATAACGCGTTTAGAGATAAAAATATATATTTCATTGTTATAAATCTACAAATATCTTACATAGAGCTAATCTGCTATTCCAGGCCCATATAATTCATCTTTCCCTTCTTCGAAAAGCACCCTCTGGGCTGTTGAAGTTCTCTTTCGAGCTAATATTATTATAATATTAAAAAAAGTTGAGGTATGGACCCCTCAACTTATGCACATTTCTGACGGACGAGCAGCTGGTTTTAAGAAGGCCGTAGTTCAAAAACTAGTTTAGATAAGCACTTGACATTTTAGTATGTTATTCTTGAAGGTTTAAAAGTTGATTTTTTGAAAGTATCTGAAAAACGGGAATTTATGGTGTAAAAAATAAAAGATATTGACCGGAATTATTGTTATGTCGCAGTAAACACGGCGTTTATAGCTCACGACTAATTTTATTTTATTTTATGGAACCATTGTCAAGGTTAATGAAAACCATATTACTCTTGATCATTGTTTTGTTGTAGGAAAAACAGTATTTGTTTTTTACAAAAATAATATATGATAATGATGATTATAATTATGATTAAGTGGAATATACTCTCATGATTGGTACTGTAATGCCACATATTTCTATGAACTATGAAAATTTTATTAAATTAAGATTTTCTCAAAATAAAAATGAAGGTAATATAAACATTGGTTCCACTTTGTGTTGTTTCTAAGTTATGATAAAAGGTAAATAGAAACAATTCGAATTTATTCATCTTACGTATTCTTATCTCGGGAAAAATCTTAATCTCCTAATAGTTCCAAGAAGCCAAATTGTTTCTCGTCAGTGCCACAGACACTCACAAAGTAGGGATCGAAAGCTAATTCCTATATCTGCCCGATTAAAATTCAAAGTGTGAAATAACGAAGATAAATTGTGTAACAATATATATCATATTTTTTTATCTTCTTTTTTATATCAACATCCCTAGAAAAAACTTGTGGATCGGGTTGTGAACAATTTACCACCTCAGTCGATAAAATCCAAAATCGAACTTCTAATTACTTTTCTGCCCAACATACCCTCATATATATTTTCCTGTTTTTCTAACCCTTAGGCTGGCAATTATTCCATCCTATCCAGAACTGCCGGTTTTCACCTGTACAATTCCGTTTTCCAATGCTTTGTTTGGAAGAAAAATAAAAGAAAACTGGATTAAGAAATGTCTGGTTTTTATGAAATAGTAATCAAATTAGCGTAACACTTGTTTGTGCACTGCAAAAAGGGAAATCACAAGACATTACAACCAGAGCTATAAAATAATGCTTTATTCTTGGAATGCATTAGCATACTCAGTACTACTACAAGTAATACAAGCAAAACATATTACCAGTACCATTACCAATATTGATACTTCAAAATATTTAATTATCATTCAATTACCAAGTAACCATTAATTCAGAAGCATTACCTGGCATTACTCAGCTTTACCAAGCATTGCCTAACAGTACTCAGCATTACCCAAACTGTTATTGCTAAATATTTCTAATGTAATGCCAAGTAATATTGAGCAATGCTAGGTAATTGTAGTGATAATGATAGTATTTTTGTACAGCTCTGGTTACAACAAATTGAATTTTTAAAAAAATGTTTTTTTGTTTTGTTTTCGCGGATTTGTTCATTAATCCATGAAAATTCCACACTACTTAAACTTCAAAGCCCAATATCTCAAGAATATCGATGTTAGCGATTTGATGTTCAAGAACTTTTTGTATGAAATTGAATTTCCTACAAGTTTGTCATCTACATTTTTTCTGTAGCTCTTGTTATTTAGGAGATAGTCGGCAACAAAACGAGAATTTCATGAAAAAATTGGGTTTAGTGACCCGTACTACCTCGGTGGTGGGAGTTAGGGTTATGCCGCAATGGACACTTTTTTAGAGCATTCAATTCTGAAGAAACCCTATTATTGACCAAGATAATACAATAAAATATATTAATATTAAGGGCTCAAATTTTCAGGGAATTTTCTTTTAGGTATTTCCCACAAAATTTCAAGGTGGGAGTGAAAAAAAAATAGTCGCGAAAGACAAGCACCCTAATATATATGGTATATAATAAAATAATTATTGACGAATAATTACGGCTGTGGTAGATGTCAATGACCCCTTAACTTATTTTTTACAAACATTGAGAATTCCTGCACGATAAATAATTTAAAAAATCCTTTTTCGGATTTTTTTGGGGAAAATTGTAAAAATAAACAATAAATATTCAATGATTTACATTAAATAAATATCTGTAAATGGATGCAAGTTTGTATAATGCACGCATTAATTTGTATAAAATGCAAAACTTTGTAAAAAAATATCTACGTGGGTTAATCCACTTTAATTATTTAATAACATTTATGAAATGCACGAATGCTGCATAATTGTTTTCTTTGATAAAAATATATATATCTGTGTATTAGGGTGCTTTTTTTTCGCGACTATTTTTTTTTTTTCAGTCCCACCTCGAAATTTTGTGGCTAATACCTAAACAAACATTCCCTGAAAATTGGAGCCCTTAAAAATAATATTTAGTACTAGACCAAGACGCATAAAGATTTCCCATATAAAATACACGTGAACTTTGATTATTTTTCTTCAAATCTCTACAACTCAGAGGCATTTTACGGCACAATCTTGGGCAATGGTAGGGTTTCTTCAGAATTGAATGCTCTACAAAAGTGTCTATTGCGGTGTAACCCTAACTCCCACCAGCGAGGTAGTACGGGTCATTGACCCCAATTTTCCCACGAAATTAGCGCTTTTTGCCCCTATCTCGTAAAGAACAAGAGGTACAGAAAAAGTGAATATTACAAACTTGTAGCAAATTCAATTTCCTCCAAGAAGTCCTTGAACACCAAATCGCTAACATCGATATTTCTTGAGATATTGGGCTTTGAAGTTGAGGTAGTGTGGAAGTTTCATGGATTATTGAGCTAAATTGTAGAAACACTACCTTAACTTCAAAGCCCAATATCTCAAGAAATATCGATGTTAGCGATTTGGTGCTCAAGAACTTTTTGGAGGAAATTGAATTTGCTACAAGTTTGTAATATTCACTTTTTCTGTACCTCTTGTTCTTTACGAAATATGGGCAAAAAGCGAGAATTTCGTGGAAAAATTGGGGTCAATGACCTGTACTACCTCGCTGGTGGGAGTTAGGGTTACACCGCAATAGAAACTTTTGTAGAGCATTCAATTCTGAAGAAACCCTACCATTGCCCAAGATTGTGCCATAAAATGCCTCTGAGTTGTAGAGATTTGAAGAAAAATAATCAAAGTTCACGTGTATTTTATATGGGAAATCTTTATGCGTCTTGGTCTAGTACTAAATATTATTTTTAAGGGCTCCAATTTTCAGGGAATGTTTGTTTAGGTATTAGCCACAAAATTTCGAGGTGGGACTGAAAAAAAAAAAATTGTCGCGAAAAAAAAGCACCCTACTATGTATATCTAATTCCTTAATTTTTAATTTTATCCAAAAAGGCATTTGATATTTCGGGATAAATTTGTATTAATATAGTACATCGGGAATGTTTGCATGGTTTTTGGTGACACGACTGACAAATGAGATATTACAGAAAATGCCATCCCAGATTAATTCTATTGACAAAATGAATGAAATGTTTGCTTCCCGATTTCAATCTAAAGTGGAACAGAACTGATTTACGCTTTATAAACCGAAAATTCATTATAAACCAACAAATATTCCCGCAGGGATCATTGCATATACATACATTGGTTAAAATGGCGATGCAACAGATTTGCCTTATTGCATTCATTCAGTGCTGATTACCCGCGTGGAATTATTAAGAAAATTTCAATGGTTTTGCGGTGTAGATATTTGTGATGAGGTTTTTTAGGGTATCGTATCATCAAAGGGTTCATAACCGAAAATAATACGAGTGGAAGAAAGTATGGCGGTGTGGGACGGGGCGCCGTTGGGGTCGAGCCAGGCCATGGTTAACAAAACAGACCGCATCACTCACCCACACGGGTCCGTCGCTATATTCACAATTAGCCGTGGCTCAATTTCTGTGTTTACTTACTCGGCAGCGCAACATAATGCCGCTTGATGAATAGTCCACTAACGAGAGATAATTTCGGCTCAAATTACACTCTTCGAGTTGTTATGCATACACTCGCTGCTGGAGATACAATACGTAGATCTGGCGGACTTTCAAGGGCGGTGGACGGGGGGCAGCGGGGGGCAACAGTACAGTGGTGGACTCAAACCGCGCCACAAATTCGGCCCTAGCGTCGCCATGTGAGCTAACGTCTATAAATTAAAATTATGATATCAGAAGAACGTCACCGGATACAAACGAGCGCAAATTAACAGTCCTTTCGGTAGTGTATATCGTAACATACGTCCGCCGTCCGCACGTGTATTAAGTATACCATGCTCAGCACATAGTCTACTGTATGCTTTATGCAACAGAGTATGACACACTATATATGAACTGTATACTGTATACTCCTCTCCCTCTCCCGGTGTCATGCCATGCCGCACAAAAGGACAAACAAGTAAGTAAGCCGACACTCGTCGTAGACATCTTGTAAGGAAATCCAGGCCGCCCTCTTTCATTCCCTTGACAGGATAACTCTCACACTACCGAGAATATCATTTCACGCTCCCATATCCTTGAGATATTATAATGAATGGCATGACGATGGCACTTGTACGTCACTTGGTGTACTCTGACACGACACCACCATCATCCTGTCCCGACACGCCGCATGCTGCCGCCCCGCGTCGTGTCGTCGTGCGTCGGTTCCCTTCGCCCATCATTCCCATTTGAATTTCGGGAACGGAAGGAAGATCTCGCACAGGACTCACAGGACAGGACGTACGGATGTTAATAGTGCGACACGGATAGCACTTGTATTAATTCAAAAAGGAAACCAAAAATTATTACGTTAATTTCCTTGTGAAATTGCCCTCTGCTAGGCAGGGATAGGTCCTTCTGGATGGCGAGACAAGGAGAGGCGAAGCGATTGGAGATGCGGCAAATGTTAACATTTTTAAAATTTTCCATTTTACCACAAACCTTCTCAGGGGAGCTGCAGGAGATGCTTAATAATACCTACACATTGACTTTGAAGCAAACTGTCCCCTTGGTACAGAGGGAGGCTGATGCGGGAAAGATTGTATCAGTCGATTACTTTCCCGCCATCCGCAGATTTATAAGACATCATCTCCGATATCACATAAAAGTCCAATTTTGGAATGAGTGGTTTCCTTTGAGTGGGGAGAAGTTTAGCCAATTCAAAGCACTCAAGATATGTACATTTTTATACAGAGTTTGATACAAAGCGATAAAGGAATTATGTATAAGGGTGTTCGGAAAATAAGTAGAAACCAGTACGTTAATCTATTCCTCACGGAAAAAATTATTTTTTAAAAGTAAGTAAAGTGGAGTAAAGTAGTAGTTCCTAGACTGAGTAAATATAGCAAAGAATTTTTATTTTATTTTATAAATATTGTAACTTTAAAGAAGGTTAAATTTTAAATTGTTTAGTATTATAATTAATATATATAAGCAAAACTACTAATGATAAATTTTATGTGTAATATTGCAGAAAACTATATTTATTAATAAAGGGTGTTTTTTTAAGAAATGTTGGGTTTCCGATAGGAATAACTGTTAAATGAGCTGTCATTTATTGTAAGTGTCAATGCCAGTTTTATTCGGTAAATCAGCAATGATTCCAAATTGTGGACATTTATTTTCGAAATCAGCGCTCAGTTATGAAAACTTGATGTTGATGACTTTCAGTTTCAACAGGACGGCGCTACTTGCCATACAGCGACCCAAATAATAGATTTATTGAAAGGACAATTTGATGAAAATCGTATGAAAATCGTATCAAATCGTCAAATTGACTGATACTCAATTTCTTCTTTGAATTAATTATATGTTTTGAAATTATCTCTTAGGAGTTATACCAAAGGCTATTAAGGTTTAAAATTACGACTCAGAATCATATGTTATAGTTCTTATTATAAGGTTTTATATTATTCCCACATTGTTTTTTTTCTGAGTGTAAACAACGACTATATATGCTTTTTTTTATGAAACAAATATTGAAAATGTGCCTGAGCCTTCTTCAGTTTTTCCATCAATTTGTATTCAGATTTTCTCGACCATCTTTAAATCGAAGTTAGGAAAAAACCGTAATTCAAAAACTTCTGATAGTTTTTTAGGATTGCATACTCATTACAAAGAGAATTCTAAATTTCCCGAATTATATAACTGAGTACGCATAAATAAAAATTTTAATTTAGTATATTAGCGGTCCACACATTTCTTTTTTTTTTTTAAGTGAAATAAAAATAAAAATCTCGTTATAAAATGATAAAACATGATATTGCCGATGACCAGAAGAAAATTCGTTTCCTTGAAAATAAAATTCCAAATTTCTGATTGTCTTCAAACCAGTGGTAATTTTGATCATTCAACAAATAAGAAGATGTAGCGGATGATGATGTTACCATATATAATGTAAATAAAAGTCTTATGATCCTAAAGAATTTAATGTTCATTTTTTCATTATTTTGCTTGTATGGTGTAGTCAAAATTGTAACCAATCTTCAATTTTTCTATGGAGTCAGTAGTTCTCTTTCTACGATTTGTATTTACGCTTAATTTTTAGGAACGTTTCTGTCGCATAAAAAGAGTCTGAAAGATGAACTAGGATCTATACTACGTATAAATGGAGGATGGAGGGATCGAAAGATTGAAAGTTCGAAATGTGATCGAAGTGACAGATAAAATAACCTGCAAATATGTGAAGTGAATATCCAGGAGAGCAAGTCCCCACAAATTTCTATTACACATTGCCAATAAATAATAAATTAATAAATTAAAGCACTGATTACTTCTTGCGTCTTATTATCACCTTTGCGAGTCACCACACAGCAGTTCACTTCAGTTTTTATTTGCGGCTGTCCCCACACAACCTCATAGAAGTTCAAAAACTTGAGCTGTCAAAGCTATTTCGATCTATCAAACTCTCTATCCGCGTTTATATGGGATAATTTCGATTCGATCCAGGTCGAGAAGTTGGATCGGATCGAGTCGATCTCGTTTGGATTCGATCTGCGTCTACATGACATTTAACTGGATTGAATCCGAATGTATACGTAGTACTAATTGAATGAAACAGAAACTTCATACAAGATGAATGAATCAACTAGAAATATTTTTTTAGTGTATTATTGAAAGGCAGGGGGAAAAAACGGGTAAAGTTGCACCGCGCGGATTTTGACTGTGTTATTTTTTTTATTGTCAGGACTTACACAAGTAACAATTTGGCCAACAAGTTTCATCCCTTAATAATTAACCCCCAAGGAGTGAGACTTACAGTCCTATTCTAGCAACCGTCAGTGACCAGTCATAAGTCACAAGAGAATCACAAGGGTGTGGTGAATCACTATTTGTGATTTTTTGGTATTCTGAGTTGGAAGCCACAGGACACTGAGGTTTTATTGTGATTTTCCTAACTCAGAATACCGCACACATCAACCATCATAATCAAACATCACAAGAGCTTGTGACTTGTGACCGGTCACAATGCCAGAATAGGGCTATTAATATTGAATATTTCGAAAAAATATTATATCTTTTGAACGGGCTGACCGATTTGAATGGGTTTTTGACATGTTATAGGTGGTACATACATGTCACTCAGTGGGATCAGAGAAAAAATCGGTAGACCTGAAAACTGAATATAATCGACAACAAAATGTTTTTTTTTCATTTTTCAAAAATGTTTTTCCCATTTTGAATTTTTTGTAACTTTTTAACATAGTTTTTTTATAACATATATTTTTCCAGATTTTTGTGCGTGACACCTAAAAACCATAAAATGTCGTTATTTATTTGTTTTTTGTAAGTTGTTCGCCGTACAGTCACCAAAACATGTTTTTTCAGTGTATAATTTTATTATATTTTGCTGAACGGATGGGTATTATTTCCACAATGGGCAGTCAAGTTCCTCTGTATCCCTCAGCTACGCCACTGGCCTCAAGTGCTATTCATATGTGGTATTCTGCGAAACGGTGAACCCTCCCCTAGTTATGCGAAAGCTCCCCCGCCATGGCTATACATGCAGGCGCAATTTGGCACCTCCTGCCCTGACTCGTCCTGTTGCTTCCTGCCGCATCCCGACTTATGTATATAGGCCACATACCAGGCCATAAGCTGGGAATTTCAGGGCGAATGCAAGTGCCTGGAGCCCTGTAAAATGTCGGTGCCACTTCGGGGTGCTGCATTTGTCGTGTTATGCATATAATTTAGCCGGATGCAGCCACCCGGGCCTCATCGACCCAAGGGGATAGGATACTACTTCCTAAGTGATGCGAAGAGTGTACCGACTGCAAATAAAATGTAATAAAATAGTTTTATTTCGCTAATTTAACTTTAATTGCGCCCCAAACGGCTGTCACGGCGAGCAACAACGCCTGTGTTGTGTCTGCCGCTCATTAATGGCGTTTTGTGGCGCTAATTCCGGGCCAGATCCCATTTGCCACACAACACAGATGAGGCATAAAAGTTCAGATACCCTCGAATAAAAAATTCATGTGCCCGCCACCCCAGCATTAAAGTCTAATGCGGCTGGGAATGATGCCCGGGACGAAATCTGGAGCCCGGCATTCAGCGATAAGTGATTAAGCCGCTGTTTCGCCGCAGAACGACTCGAGGAGTGATTTATTAATGACTTTATGCCAGCTTCCTTATTAGTAAACCTCACAACTTGAGCGGGGGTATGAAATCCATTGACCTGGTAGCTACTTTATGGCAGTTTAACATCTCCTTCATGGAGAACATTTTTGCGTTAAGATCTTACGTATTAGCAGTAATAAAGATCTTACTAATAAGCCAACCCACGGCTAGAAATTCTTTCAGTATTATTGGTTGCACTTAAAATTAATAGGAGCAATAAATAAATTCATTTACTTGTTTCCTAAATATTTTCAACCAACAAATTAAGTTTCTCTAGGTTTGAGTTTAAAAACAGTTTAAGTGTGGTTAATGAAAATGCAGGCAAAATTATGAATTTTAAAAAAATAAGTAATTAATTAAGGCGAGTAATTAAGATATCGCTGTAATTTTTTTTTTAAATAGTAGATAAAATGATGTAGATTACTGGAAAAATAAGCAAAATGGCTGAAAGAACAATAAGCATTCTATAACATAACCTTAAAATTGCATTTTTATTTTTTCAGTAATCTACATCATCTCAGCTTCAATTAAAAAAAATTACACCGATATCTTAATTCCTCGTCGAGGAGAAAAATTCGCCAGATAGTCCATAGTGCGTCGTATGCCAAGCACCTCTTTTGGATTGTCAGTGGCGTATTTAGCTAACCTTGAATTGGCCCTGTATCAAAACTCCTGAGAGCTCTTTCTCGGAAAATAAAGACAAATACTCCCATGACCAAAATATATTCGAAAACAACAATTTTTTATAAACAAAAATAATAATTTAATGACACTGAAGAATTTTATTCTACAAATGAAGCGTATTTTTTGAGATAGTTAAGGGAAAAGTGTAAAAAGGAAAAAAAAACTTTTTAAAAATAAATATTAATTGCAACAAATGAAAATATTGTTTTGGCTCGTTGTTCTATATATTTCAGAAAAAAATTTGTTAATTTGTTAATTTCTCACGAATTATAAGCTAGGTTTCGAAGTTTAAGCGTATTGACTGGACTAATCGCTATTTCCCCGAGACAAAATAATAGTTGTTATTAATAATGTTTTATTATTCATTCATAAGAGCTGGACTTGTATCAATATAACTTAAAATTATGAACAAGCAGTAGCTACGCCCCTGTGGATAACGTTGCAAAAATTGGTCTGAAATAAAGAAACGTCTGATTTTCTTGTTAACCATTTAACTGTTTATTTTTGTTTTTAAGAACTTTTTCTGCCCACGAACTAACGAATAAAATGTAAATTTTTTTAAATTTCTTTATTTGCCATTTTTCAGAAATAAAAATTATTGTCGCTTCGTTGATTGATAATACAAATGCTATATTTTTATCATTGCGACGAATACAATCGACATTATGCGAAAAATTGTGGTTTGTTCATGACGAGTATACTCGACATAAACAGTTAAAGGGTTAAGTGATATTTTCTCTTTTGAGCAAGTTAGGGCATATGAAACAAAAAAGTGTTTTTTCCATGAAAAAATCGAACTCAAATAATTTATTTAAAAAAAATGACGTATCATTGACATCAATGGCTCATATCCTAAAAAGTTAATTCTCGATTTTAACATAGAAAAATCGAGCTCGATCTCAATTAGAAACTTGGTTTTCTACTACGTATACATATACAAATCGAGATCTGAACTTTGGCTTAGTTTTTTAGAATATAAGATAGTGTTACTGAAAACATGTTTGTAAAATTAAAACTAAATCGATCAAACATATCTATCCATCACTGTAAAACAAATAGTTTTAAGAAAAATGCCAATTTAAAGTCTTAAGTTATATGATAAAATAATAAAATATATTTTTTTAAATAACCCCCCGATTCTACATAAAAGCTATTAGCTCTTAACCTCTTATATCGTTGTCAAAAATCAGTTAACAGAAATTCGTATTCTACTTTAGCATTTAAGAGATGTCAGTAATCAGCTGATCTCTTATTATTTGTGGAGACTTTTGTTAAGAGATTTTCGTATTCTGAAACAAAGTGTAATAGACTTTTTTAGCCTAGGAAACCTCTTAAGTTTAGAGGACCTCGTCGGGGAGCTGTTATAATATATTGACATTTAAAATAAAGTGATAGCGAGAGTAGAAATGCTGTTACTGATAATTTTTAACAAGTTTCGCGAAAATCAGGAAAGAAATGAAATTATTGAATGAAAGCATATGACTTTGTATTTATTTATTTGGGAAGAAACAGGTCGTATATAATACATATACATATTTACATTTTTTATATTAATAATTTTGTTGGCTTAAAGTAAAACAGTTTCAATAAATAAGTCGATGTGCCATATCACATTAAATTGTACAATAATTATCTATGATACATATTACAAATAATACACATTGATTGTAAGTTACAATATGTATTCGTTAATACCAGTCGTGGTCTAAATTATAGAAACAAAAGCATCCAAAACAGGAATTATCAAAATCGCCAATATACATCATGGTCATGAGGCATGACACCGCAGAAGTTGAAGATTTTATTTAATTATAATTTTAAAACATTATAGTTTATATAATTTATTTAAATAGACAGAGGGTAAACGACCAATTTGCTCATGACAGAAATAACTTCTTTACTGACTTTTTAAATGGTAGGAGGTGATTTAAAGAAATTATGTCATCATTTCACAGCAATCAAAACAATTTTTTGAAAACATTCTCAAAGAATCGTGTGAAGGAATCTGCGAGATATATGTAGCTGATCTTTTTTGTGTGTCCAGTACAGCATTCATACGAAATCTTAGAATACCTTAACGAATTGCTTTTAAACCTAGAGATGCTCTTCTTAAACCTTTTGATAACCAGGAATATTCGAGAATACCCTATCCTATATTTCAAGGTGTATTACTTATGTTTCGCAATTAATAATAGAACATTTAAATTTTTACGTTAAAGTCCCTTCAACTAATTTAGAAATAAATAAGGTAAAAAATAGTTTTCGTTCTCAATTCGGGATAGAAAATATAGTAGGGTGTATAGACTGCACCCACATAGCTATAATAGCCTCTGCCGTTTCAAACGAAATGCACCCGCCACGAGCACATCCAAACAGAAAAAGGTTTCTGCAGCATTAATGTGGAAGCGGTATGAATTCGGATTTTAAAATTTTATTAAATTTATTTTAAACCTCTGGTTTGCGATTCAAACTCAATATTTTTGGATGGAATAGAGATGACTTTCGCCATTCGTCGTCATATTCAGGAGATAGAACCCCAGGCTGAATCTTGGCTTTTCGGAGATTCGGGATATCCATGATTGAAATGATGAAATTATGTATCTCTTTTTGTTCTTCAGCTTATATTCCCAGCTTTTCAAATTCTATGGAATATTAAGGGGGTAAATACAATTAGAAGGTCAACAAAATCGAATTTTTTTGTTCCTCTAAAAAGTTAGGAAATTTCCCGCTCCAAAAAGTTTCAGGTTGAAAATCGAACTCCTTATATATTTTTTCTTCATTTTTCGAGAACGCTTTGTTCAGCGCATAGCAGGTTTTCAAACTTTAAACGCTTTTTTCTCAAAACAACATTTTTAAAATTTGCAACCACGATTACTCGAAAACTACTTGTCCAATTTAGCTGAAATTTTTAGGGTTTCTTCTTTATACCTTAGGCTTGTCTGTAAGTCTAATTGTTTTGGAATTTTTTGTTGCAAAATTGAATTATTAATTCAAAAATGTCTGAAAAAATAGTGAAAATTATCGATTTTTTACAAAAACTACTACCAAACGCAGAATTTTTTTATTTTTTTTCTAATTTTTGAGGTTTACCGACAAATTACATGTATATTTAAGCCAAATTTTTATTATGGGCTGTTACAGATCAATAACACGACACTCAGAGTGGTTGAATTTTTTTTTTGTAGGTCAACTTCACGCCAGCGTACAGCCGCCATTTTGTTTTCAAAAATTTAAAAAAAACAATTTTACATTCCTCATCTATACCTTAACAAGTGTACAAAGTTTTACAATGATTGCATTAAATCTTCTTTGTGAAAAAAAATGATTTCTAATGCGCAATTTTTGCCCGTGTAATTGTATTTACCCCCTTAAATGCACTTTTTTCATTTCATTATCACCGATATGAAATATTTACCCAAAATCACAGCATACTTTGTTTGAATTTCATAGCGTTCCGATTCTCCAAAACCTCTTAATCTCTAAAACTTAAAATTTCTCCAAAAACTTTAATGCAGAATATCAATTGTTTTAATATCTCTTATTTGAGAAATTTAAGAGGTTAAGAGATATATTAAAAATCTTTTATGTAGAATCGGGGGGTAAGACTCTATTTAAAATTCAATTTAATCTCTTTCTTCCATCCAAAAACTGAATCTGACTGATTCATAATTAAATTGAAAAAAAAAATTTACTGTGCAAAAGATATTCATTAAAGCATAAACCATCCTAGCTTCTTCATTCAGACACTGGAAGGAATTTTAGTAAAAACAACAAGAATCAGTTCTTTTAATAATCTGCAGAAAATTAAAAAATAAATTGTTTTTACAAATACGACAAAACGAGATACATATAAATAAAATGTTTTCATTGAAAATACTGATTTTAATTGTATGACAAACCATTTCAATAATTTATATACTTGATAATTTTTTTAGCCCTGACGAATTCTTATCAATTTTAAAATTTTAAATTCTTTAGTAGCGAACAATAACGTGATTTTTTGGCAATTTAAGAAAAATTTAAAAATGTTGGAAATTTCAATGTTATTTTTTAACCTTTCAACAAAAGAGAATTACTAAAAATATAAACACGTAAGTTTTTATAAATTTGAAATTTTTTTCAGCGGACTATCCAATTTTCAGTAAGATTTCGTTATCGAAGCTGCTTTGAGTTCTCATTAAGTAAAATAATTTTTCTGTTTACTGTGGTGCAAAACAGCTGAATCTTTTAATAACTCAATGACTGACGTACGAAGTCCCAGAAAACGGGTGTCTTTATTTGCATTTAATACATTCGTCCAAATATATGAAAAATGTAGTTTTATATAGAAAATTTCAATTTAGTTCTTTTTTGTTTGCCAAATCTTTTAAATTTAATTAAAACAAAAATAAAACAACAAATATAAAATAAATCTATCTCAATATTCAAATATTTCAGAAGAATGTCTTATATTCTAAAAAACTAAGCGAGATCGATCTCAATTTGAGACATGATTTTCTTACATAAAATTTGAAACTGATTCAAGAAAATCACTTTGTTTATTATTATATTTGTCAGTAGTATCGTAGTTTCAAGAACTGCCAGTGGAGCAGGAATAGATCACTTAGTGTATGTTTATTTATAAATATTTTATTGATATAAAAAGCACTTTTAAATCTCAAATACTACAGAAAATTCTCTGCATAAGAAAAACTATTTCTTAAACGACGGAGACCTCGTATTAATAGTTCTATTTTAATTCCGTAAAAGCATTTCCATAAAAAAAGATGCTTTGGCTTTCAATCTCAGCCATTTTGTTAAAAATTACTAAATTCTTAAAACAGAAGAAGTTACGGAGAAAAAGGTTTTATCCGGAGTGATCCAGCAAAATTGTCACTTTTAATATTTCTTCATAAAACCAAAAATATCTTTTTAAATAACTACTACTACTACTAGAAACAAAAACTTGAAAATGCAATTGTTTTTGCCCTCTACGACTGAGTTTAAAGTGACGTAAATAATATATGTAGATATTATATTAATAATGTTCGTGACGACGTATTTTATATGAAAATTAAAAATAAATAAAAGATGGAAAATTATGAAGTTTTCAAAACTTGCACTTATTTTTCAGCTTTATAATTTGATCCCTTCGGATTTGTACCTATCTGATTTATCTTAAATCTTAATTTTAATAGCTAGCTAATTTTTATTTTTAAAATAATCCAGTGTCATAATAACATAGCAAATGCAGCCTACATAATTTTGTTCGTTATTTTTAAAAATTCTATATTACATTTGGATAATGTATTTCTACAGGTCATTTAGTAATAAAGAGATATTATATATTGGTATTACGGACATTGCAGGATGATTACAAGATGTAAAGCAAATATTTTATAAAGTCCAATTATGTCATAGCCTGCCAAAGTAACTCTTTTTTAGAATAATTGATCAAGCTTTTTCCCTTTAATAAAATAAATACAAAGAAACGCTATTATAAATTTGTTGTCGGTCGCTTGTGTCCTCCGAGATATTTAGGAAAACGACATTTTTCCGCCGCTATTTTCTCTTATATTCGCAAAAAGTTTGGCCAAAATATGTGGAAAATTCTTAAATTCCATCCTTTTCTCGTGAATAATTCCGCCAAAGTTATTAAAACACAAATTAAAAGGCGCTTGTAAATTAAAAGAAAACTAGTTCGTAGAATTGTTATTTCATTCGATTAATGCGTGCTTGTCCCTGTCGATAAATCGAAAGAGATTTTTGCATATTCATCAATTGTTAAACAAAATTAACGTTTCACTGAATTTCTTGATGAGACCTCAAGCTTAATCTGTTCCGAATTTGGCAACAATGCATTTTATCATTTTTCTATTGCTACGATAACATATTTCATCAAATACTTATTATAATACACATGAAACTCGCTGTTTGTGGAGATCAAGTGTTTTTAATTCTTTCTTAGTGTTGTTAAGGCATATTTACTAAACACAGACTTCATAAGAACACCTGAGAAAATTTTCCATGAGCAACATTGCTGAGTTTAATAATCTGCTAATTAGTATAAAAGTCGACTTAAATTCTCTAGAATTCATAGTTATTTGAAGATTTGTCGTGTGAACATTAAGATGAAATTTTTATTCTTTCTTTTATCACTCTTAGCTCTATGTTTCGAAACTTTGCAACAAAGTGCAATTGTAGTTCAAGGAAAAAGAGATCCAAGTATGAGATGAATTTGGTTGCTAATTTGTTAACTTTTTGTTTTTTCATGTTAATTAAATTTATTATATTTAAATTTATTTTTCCAGATGATCCTGATCATTGTTATATGTATGGCCTCTTGTTAAAGGAGGGACGTAACGAACTTTTGAAGGGTTGTGGATTAATCTATTGCGATCATGGTTTGCCAACAATACATATGTAAGTTAAAAATATCCTTTTTTAAGTCAACTTTCTCAATATTTCCACAATTTTCTCCAGGTGCCCCCCGACAAAAAATAAAACTTGTACAGAAGATTATGTTAAACCTTTCCCCAGTTGTTGCTGTTAACTATTGAAAATGCGTATATCATATTATCTCCTTTAAGTTAAGATATGATATTCAGTTTTTTAATGTGAAAATGTGACCAAAACAATTGTGAATAAAATAATTATGAAAACAAGTAATTTACATGTTTTTTTGGAAGATCCTGTCTCAAGAAAAGGATACTAAGGATTGGAGAAAAGTAAAATTATATTTGTATTTATTGTAGCTAAAATTTATTTGTGAAGTAGAAAACTGAAAATATACACAATCGAGTCGCGCACGAAGGTATCCTATGAAAATATTTTATCATATCCGAATACATTTTTGTATGACTATTATTTTTAATTTTTCTCAATTTCTGATTCGAAATTTCACTTTGAAAAGGAATGTCTCGCGAAAAAGTGAATATTTCTACTGATTTTTTTCCAGCGGAAGTTTGAACGATTCTGCGTAGTTGTGCATTGGGAAACCGAGGAAATTGCAAATAATTTTCAAGAAATTAGCATTTGAAGGAAAAAAGTGACATTTCAAATGCCTCATTGACATTTCTTTTTTCGAGTTTTTATTTTTTAGAGAACTATTGAGTAGATAGTGTCTAAATAAAAAGAAAGATTAACTTTTATATGGTTTTAGTCATCAAAATTTTTCTTCTTTGGTTTTCGCTGATTAATGAAGGAGATAAAAGTTGTTTCTTGGATAGCAGTTGAAGAGATGTCATTTACTCGTTCTGAAAATATTATTTATGTTTGTAAAGAATACAAATGTACTAAATTGGGAGTTCACAATTCTTTAAATGTGGAATATTTAGACTTAAACTCTAATTTTTAGTCCTAATAATCTCATAAAAATATAGGGGTATTTCTTATGAAATTTCAAAATTTGAGATATTATTGAAATTTCTTTTTTTTTATAAACTTAGATATTTTTTTTGCAGAGATCAAAATAGTTGCTTTAAGAGATCTATTTAGGAGTATTGGTCTTCCATATTTTTGTATATAATATATATGTATAATGTATATATAAAAACTCCTAAATGCTGTGAGGGAATCACGAATTTTAACTAAAGCTACAAAAACACCGGCACATAACCTCAATTTGCTTGTTACATTTCGATATGCATTTTACTCCCAAAAACACATAAAAACAACAAACTTTATATATATATATTAAAATGCTTAATTCATTCATGTAACGTGAGGAAATGATCGCCATAAATATAACTCTTAACAATTTTTCACATAATATGTTTTTGCAGAAACTGACCTACGGTTGAGAAGAAATCACCGTCTTGAATCATTTGAGAGTGTTGCCAGGTACTAAAAACGATTGCGTTCCTAAATATCGTTCGATACGTTCAGAAATCGAATATTCGTAATAGGGTGAGGGAATGATTTTATTTGGCGGGACATATTTAAAATCGAATTATCGTTTTTATACATTCGTTGTTGTAAGATGGAAGCTTTTATAGACAATAACAAACAACTTTCTAATATATTAGCATAATTTTATTATTAAGAATATTGATATATTTGAGATGAATAGGCATTTTACTAATGTTTTTGAACTAAGGGACAAGGTGAGGGAATGACGAGGTAAAATAGTAGCCATATCTTTTTTTTCTTTAGAGATAATACGTTTTCTTTTTAAACAATAGTGGTACAGACAGCGTGCTTTGAAATAAAAAAAAGACTTATGTAGTTAATGTATATGACTCGGCACTAATGACTCGGGAATCAAATTTCGAAATTTCATGAGAAATACCCAAATATAAGACTAGCTCTAGCGTGTTAACAGGCAGAGCCGGATTTGGATTAAAAACTGTCTTCTCACTCCGTTTTGTGATTTGATATTTCTTTAAAAGAATGGAGTTTAATACAAGTCGATCGAATTTTCGTATTTTTAATTTACTGCGACGTATAAATAAATAATTCGTTTTATTCTTGCCAATAAAATCTTCGTCTGTATTTATGTAAAAACATTAATAACCTGGATTGATGTTATTTCCCGCAGCTCATTTGAGAATGAAATAACACTCTGGCAACTTGTTTATAAGATATTTTTACTCTAGATCAAAGTGGAAATGTGAAAGTAATAGAGAGGGTGGGTGAAATTACCCAAGTCGTGTAAAAAATCAAATTTATCTCTCTGGAAATTTTTCGATTTCTTAATTTCACTCATAAGTAAAATGAATGAAGTGACATCACATTTTAGTAATCTACTGGCGATAAAAAAGATGAAATTGCAAGCTGATTACAACAGAAAGGTAAAAAAATAAGTCATATCCGAAAAATCAACATGCTTCTGATCGTGTCGTTCCATAGAAACAAAACCCCATTAATATAGTTTTCTTTTGCTGTGATAACACATGTTACCAAATATTTGAACAAGCACATGCATGTGCTCATATCAAGTGTTTTGAATTTTCGTCAGTATTGCTAAGGCATATGTAATATGTATACATCATTTTCTAAAGATTTGTATACTTCAAAGCAACACTAAAGAATATATTTCATTAGCTCCTCGGTAAGTTTAATACTCTGCTGATTAGTATAAAAATCGGCTTAAAATCTTTAGAATTCATAAACATTCGAAGAATTATCGCGCGTTAAGATGAAATTTTTATTCGTTCTTTTATCACTCCTAATTCTGTGCTTGGAATCATTGCAGATTAGTATAAATGCAGTTCAAGGAAAATCAGATCTAAGTATGAACAGAAACAAATAATTTTAATACGATTTTCACATTTAATTTATTATGATTTAAATTTTTTTCAGATGATCCTGAACATTGTTATTGGGATGGTCACATGCTAAAGGAAGGGAATAACCAAATTTTGGATGCTTGTGGGTTAATTTACTGCGATCATGGTAATCCTACAATATATGGGTAAGTTAAATTTAATTTCCTACTAAAAATTAGCTTCTTTAGCGTTTTCATTGACTTTACTAGTTGCCCTCCTACAAGAAATAGAGGATGTAAGGAAGATATATCAAAGAAGTTCCCCGCTTGCTGCTGCTAACTACTACAAAATTCGTACATTTGAATCAACTACGATGGCTAAATGAGTAAATTTGACGAATTTCTTTTGTGTAGAATAGCTCGTTTTGTTCTTTTAATTAAAAAGAGAAACTTTTTGTATAATCCACCGAGGTATGACAATGATGAATTATTTTTTGTGTCAAATTAATTTCAAATTCAAATTTTTCACTACTGTTTGAAATTGAATAGTGATTTTATTTTTAAGATTAATAATGTAAGGAAAGCACAGTTTATATTGTTAATGACTGATATTCATTAAATCCAAACAATCTAAAGTCAAAAACGTTCGGCATTATTTAATTTTGGTTTTGGCCGAAATCATAGAATCATTTGAAATCACGTATTTTTGGCGAGAATATATGTAGTATAAGATTATTGAGAAATGAACGAACGTTGTAATATTGCTAGACTCACGCTTGAGGAACGGGTTAAGAATTATCTAAAGAAGACGAGTCACGGCCCATACAAAATTACTCCTGGCCCATCGCAAACGGGAAGTATCTCATATTACAGGGTGTCCAATAGGAAATTGCGAAAACTAATGGGTCACAATTTTTTAACAAATGGAGAGATCGGTAAAATGTAAATACTTTTTAATAAAGGACAGTCGTCATTTTTATTTCATGTCCATTTTATTATAAAAAAATTAAATCTATTAAAAAAATATAGTGAAAAACGTGAATTATTAATAATATATATTTGTGAAATGTGAACCATCTACATAAAAGGTATCTACCTGATTTTCTTTGAATCTTCTGTCGCCGGAGAGAAATACAAAGGGATGTTAGAGACCAAATCCTTTCTCATGCGAAAAAGAGGAGCCGCGTTAAATCTTTTTTTTTTTTATTCAAGACGGAGCAACACCTCATCGCACACAAGAAGTATCATCAATAAATTTTATGGCAATCGAGTTATTGGTCTAGGGTACCCACGCTTTGCTAGGGAAAAGGAATAGAATACCCACATTACTCGTCAGATCTCATTCGATTTGATTTCCTTTTATGGGGCTACATTAAAGATCTCTGCTATGAAAATAACCAAAAAACAGTTGAGGATTTTATTAAAGACGTTGGGAAGATCGTCAATGGTATTTCAAATGAAACGTTAGAACATGTTTTTAATAGTTTTAGAAAGCATATGGATATTTGTGGCAAATTAGATGGTTAAAATATCGAAAATATAAATCATTAGTAACTAACGTTTTTCACTATATTTTTAAATTAATTGTTTTGTATTAAATAGATTTAATTTTTTTATAATAAAATGGACATGAAATAAAAATGACGACTATCCTTTATTAAAAAGTATTTACATTTTACCGATCTCTCCATTTGTTAAAAAATTGTTACCCATTAGTTTTCGCAATTTCCTATTAGACACCCTGTATCAGTGATTATTATTATTGTTAGGGGTGACTGAAATTTTAAAAAAATTTATGTTTTTCATTATTTAAAACCCAATTTTAAGAGACTTCATTATCCAATTCACCAGGTAGTGTAGAACTAAAAATTAAAAAAAAAAACAAACAATAAATATTCTGAAATTCTTTTTATGCAGATTTAATCCAATATTAATTTTCTATATCTAATAATACATAATCTATTCCCCGTGCGGTGAAAACCATCCTCATATCTAGCCCAAAAAGACGCTCAAGGCATGTGCGCAACTACCCAACGTTGCTTGGTGTTCCATTAAAGTTGTATTTTCTGCTTAATGGAGAACTGGTGGTTTTTAAACAATGGGAACCATAAAACTGTTGTAAACTTTTATATTTTTGCAAAAAAAAAGGAATAAATACATATAGGAAAACACAATAAAACACATAGCAATATTAACACGTTAGCGTTATTAGTTGGAGTGTGATCAATCCAAAAGAGACTCTAGAAACCCCATTACACCCAAAAAAAATACACTATTTGGTGCGGTTTACACGCTGGTGGCATATTGGTCCTTATTTCTTTAAAAATGAGGCAGGGGATCGCACCACGGTCCATTGAGATCGTTTCCGGACCATGATCAACGAATATTTCTTTGAAACTATGGGTAATATTGATCTTGGCGAGATGTGGTTTCAACGCTCAGTAAAAAACTGAATACATGGCATTCGGTTGTTACTCTGACAGTGTGCCTCAAAAATTAGAAATTAAAATTAATATTGAAGAAATTAAAAGAACAAGTAGTTTTAAATGCCTTGGTTTAATTATGGATTTTAATCTAAAATGGGATCTACACATAAAAAATGGGATCTACACAGCAAAATAATCAATATTCATATCTAACAAACTAAACTTAGCTATACATATATATGTTAACTATGAATTTATAATATGGGGCGGAGGTTATAAATCTGAAAAAAAAATTGGGCAAATCCAAAAAACCAAAAATAGTCCAAAATATTCTGCAACCATTCACACGTGTTCTTTGGCTAATTTTAAGCATTTTCTGTTCTATAATTTTTTTGTAAAATTGATCTTTTTCGTGTGAAAAAAATGGAAAGTTTTTTATTACATTGCTGTACAAACAAAATGGCCATTTTGCAAAAACCAAAGTAAACAAAACATTCAAAACCATGGTTTGAGAATGTTTACACATTCGGACCGTGATTTCTGGTGGTTATATGATCATTCAATCAATAGCAGCAACGTAAAGATAATCGACTTTGAAAAGAAAAAAAACCGAAGAAAATAAGTACTTTTTTTTTTTAAAAACACCAAAAAATAAAAGGGTTTTTGAAGTTTTTATGTAAAACAAATGCCTATTCGAATCATACAATTGAACTTGCGTGCACAAAATTCTCGTTTTGCGCATTAATGGGTTAAGGTACTTCCTTTTTTACCAAAATGGAATATTCTTGCAGATTTTCAAGACAGTCGGAGAGTTTTCGGTTTTCGGAACTCCACAGCCATATTAAGAATCTAGTGGTGAAGGCCAGAAGATCGGGCTCCATTGGTTCGAAGTCCTAGTTGCGCTAATAGCTGCGGGTGTTCCACACTATAGCCCCAAATTCCCTCTACGTCCGGGGGAGAATGCGGAGATATTAAGCGCAAAAATGGATTATGATGGAATTAATGATTCTACTCGAGGAGCCCCTCACGGAATGTCAGCCCTGTTCGTCGTCTCATTGGGGGCAGCCGAGCCGCGCCACTCTGGAGCCAGGATCTGGGGTCAGAGGTCGGAGGTCGGTTCGGAGCCACCATCTGCTGCCGGACACACGACGAGAAATTGATTCCGATTAAGCTATTCCAAAATCAAACGTAATAATCCGAACAAATGGCGAAGTGATTAGCATCTCCCTCGTCAGGGAACTCACAGAGCTCAGGATCAGGAGGCTCCGCTTTTTTTGCTCCCTTATACATTTCTTTTTTTTCTGGATTCATGGCTCGGCGCTTCGTGTCGTATCGTCGTCGTTTCCTTGGCGGCCCTCTCGAGCTCCATGGCAAACTGCGGTAGGTGGTGAGCTGTTAAGCAAATCATTGGAGAAGAATAAAAAGCCCACTGACACCGAAGCCATGCGAAAAAAAAAAAAGAAAAGTTAGAAGAAATACAAAAAAAAAAATAAAAATATGTGAACCATGAAAGCACAGCTAATGACTTATTTTTCTCCATTTTTCTCTTTGTTTTCCTCCCCCCGGCGCCCCCCCCAACCCTACAGATGCTGCCGGGATTCCGCAGCATGCAGGAGGAGTAGCAGGAGTTACCCGCCGCAGCCGTCCTGCTCCCGCTTCTTACCAACAGATATATATAATTTGGCAGGCGTCTCGGCTCGGCTCGGCTCGGAAACGACTGAAGAAGTCGTGGCAGCGGGCGCGCAAGATTCGAGCAAGAAAAACAACAGAATTCAAAGAAAATAATATATCCGCAAATAATTTTTATTTTCCACCAACGATGAAAACACTTAAGATACCTCCGGCTCCGCACGTCTTTGTGGAAGAAGCTCAGAAGTCCATACCGCTGTACCCGCCGCCGTCCCGTGCGCGCCACATCCTTCCATTCCGCCCACCTGCTCCCACGGCCGAACGTGTCAGATTTTTCTTTTCCCCGTTGACAACTACTACTCGCTAGTTTGCTCGCTAGAGGATCTCCTAGATTCGCAGCATCCTATGAATCTGGACCAGAGCCAAGTCAGGCGGCTCCGCTCCGCTCCGTCCCCCCGCCGCCGACGAATTCAATAGGGTCTTCTGTTGCGTTCGCTCCGGCGCCCTCGACATCTGGCCATTTCTGCGGGTCTCCATGCAACAGGATCGTCTGTCTCGTTCCAATTTTTATTTGCTCTCAGTAGTGAATATTTTATTACTATAGTGAGAAAATCTGGAAAATAATTCGCTGGTGTGGCGCTCAGATGCCGCCGGATGTGCTACTCCCCACCTCGCCCGTCCGGATAACACACGGACGTTGGAGCCCCAACGGGGCTGCGTTGGAGAAGCGAAAGCTCCCCTGAGGAGCATTCAAACTTCCCCTTGTCCTTCCCCTATACGGCCACTATTCCCCTCCCCCGGAATGCCTCCGTAGATCCTAGATCCTTGCTAGAGTTGCCAACAATTCAAAGTAGAGCCGCGAGAGAGGAGCTTCTTTCTTCCCTTGCTGTTTCGGATTTTGGCTTTCGGCTGGGGTTCTTTAGCGGAGGAGCTCGAGCAGTTTTCTCGGCTACTTTCCCCGGGGGAGTCACCAAATGTATATATTTTGTCCCCCGGTAATGTTCCTCTCGTGTCCCACATTTTCCTTGTTTAATTTAGACAGTGACAGGATGTCGGCTGACACGAGGTATTTTAATTCAACTGTTGCTCTGTCGCCATTGCGGCTCTATTTTAAATGGCTCGTTTTTGGACATTCACTCGACTCAAGTGCGACCCTCCAAGGACTTAACTGATTTTTTTTGTTTTTGTTTTTTTATAAAAACAACAAAAAAGGGCGGTTACCAGGTCGTTCTATCATAGCCACAATCTTTCCCCTAATTCACTACCCTATAAATATTTAAGGGATAATCTTGTTTTTCTACATTTTAAGCCATTTTAAATAGCAGAACTTTTATGTGTTTATTTTTCTTTTTATTATCTCTTTATTATTTATTACCTCGTAATGTAATTTAAATTGTTAACTCTAGGTTTACAGACGTTTACTATATGATTTGTAAAGATTCCGAAAAAATATATTAAGAATAAAATAAATAAAGGTCTGGAGAGGTAAAGAATTCACAAGAATATATCGTCGTATTATTATGTCAATTAAATGCAACTTATTTCACTAGAAATTTATAAATACGACTACCTTAAATTTCGGCATGATATCTGAAATGCGTCGAATTGGCGCGCAAGAACGATTTTGCTCATCACTAAATTCAAGAGCAAAACCAAATGTGCAAGACCAAGATTTGGTATTAATATTCGTATCGATTATTATAGTCTTGCTCTTGGTCTTGGTCTTATTATGCTCATCACTACAGCTTACACTTTAAGATTTAATTGGAGAAATTGTTAAAATTTTGACTTATACTATTATACTTTCAAAAATAACGGCTCATTTGTTAAAAGAGTATTTTACTTTAAAAATTTCAATAATTCAATCATTATTTTAAAAAGCATATTTAATTATTCTGAAAAATATACGAAAATAAGGCATTACCTCCCCCTTATTTTCCAAACTACCTAATGGACCTAAAATTATAAAAAAAAATCAGGGAATATATCGCCTTACTTGAAGTTTATAGGAAAACTTTGTTAATTTTTTTAATACATATATAAGTTCATTAAATGCTTAATAACATAATGTTTTTTTTTTTCAAATCCTAAATATCATCTTTATTATAAACGAAAAAAAGCAAAATTACCATTTTTCAGCGCTTCACAATGGCTTTTGTCCTTAACTTGATATTCATATATACACGGATTTCAGTAAAGCCTTTGATAGAATTAGCCACCAGGCGTTGATCCTTAAATTGGCGAAATTCGGCTTCCCTGAGGTCTTTTTGGATTGGATATCATCCTACCTAAGGGATCGTTTTCAGTTGGTTTCTTTTCGCGGTGTGTTCTCACCACCTATCCACAATACCTCCGGGGTTCCACAGGGCAGTCACTTGGGACCTCTACTGTTTATTTTGTTTATAAATGACGCAAGTAGTGCATTATCACACTCTAGAATTCTTTTATATGCTGACGATGGAAAAATTTTTCGCTCTATTCGTTGTCTTAATGACTGCCTTCTGCTTAATAATGACTTAAATAATTTTTCAAGGTGGTGCGCCTTAAATTATTTGCCATTAAATGTCAGTAAATGTTCTTTGGTGTCTTTCACACGGAGTAAAACTCCAATATGTTACAAATATTTTACGGATGGTAGTGAAATTTCACGACTAAACTTGGTGAAAGACCTAGGTGTTACTTTTAATTATAAATTTGACTTTGACGAGCACATAAACATAATTATTAGCAAAGCTAACTCGGTGCTAGGATTTATTAAGAGGTGGTCTAAAATTTTCGGTGATCCTTACGTGACAAAAACTCTTTATACCACATTCGTTCGCCCCATTTTGGAATACGCAAGTCCTGTATGGGCGCCTTCTTATAACATCCATTCTGACCGCATTGAGGCTGTGCAGAGAAGATTTTTGCAATTCGCACTCAAGGGTTTACCATGGGCTGACTCTCTTTGCTTACCCCCTTACAGAGATCGCTTAAGGCTTATTTCCATGGAAGCACTAGCAGATAGGCGAATGATCTCCAGGATCGTTTTCGGCTCCAAAATTTTGAGTGGTGATTGTAACTGTACTGTTCGGAACTGTTGTCTTTGTTTACGATATCTGTTCCTCGCCCTGGTCTCAGAGTCAATAAAATAATAAATATACCGTACCATCGCACTAACTACGGACTACATGAGCCAGTCACATCTATCGCCAGTTTGTTAAATTTACACCATAAAATTTTTGATTTTAATTTACCGTGCCAGAAATTGAAAAATTTACTCAGTTTTCAATTTTCTAATCTACATTGTAAACTGTAATTTTTGTTTTCCTTCATTCATTGTAAATTCATGGGCGTACCCAGCATTTGCTTAGGGGTGGGGCAAAAGTAAGGAAACTCGATAAGTATGCTTTTTTTATTTTTATTAAGTGATCTTCCCTTTTTTATCTCAACAATATTCTACGAGGGTTCTAGCAAAATCTGTTCAAAATTTATTTTCCAAATTTATGTTGTGCTTCCAGAACCCTCTTCTTATGCACACTCATCATGCAGAGGCCGACAAGCCAATTCTCTGTCATTGTTGACCGTAACCAAGTTTTTACTCTGCGCAAAGTGCTGAAGGACCTTTCTATAGTGCATGTTGTGCAGGGCTGTGTATGTAAAATACGAATCGCCTATTTTGTGGGTGGATAAAATAGTTGTGTTTCTTTAACTAGCGCAACTAGCTCGGGTTTTTTCTTCTTCTGATTCTGTCTCGCTAAAAAAATCAGTAGGTATAGTTAATTAAAATCTAGGCCAGGCTGAATAACGCTTCTAACATTTTGATATTTTCAAATCACCAAATAAATAGGTTTAAGATTACGTAGTTAATGTACCTAGTTTCTACTCAAAATGATAGATCTGTCATCAAAATAGAGTCATTCATTAACCAATACCAAAAAGATTTTTAAGAAGCGACTAAGTGCGTGTTGGGCCACGCATAGTGAAGGGTTCTGTATTTCACTGTTAAAATCCCATATTTCAAAAAGTACAAAAGTCATTCAGAAATCTCTATTTCACTTTTGAAGAGCTATCCAATGATACTCCACACACTTATGTCCATTGAATGTTTTTATTCCTCAGTCATTTACATATATGGAGTGCCACCCTTATTTTTTTCGTAATTTTTATGCACTATTGAATAACGGTTTATAGGCCATAGGCTACACCTAACTTCTAATTTTCATTTCTATAGCTTCAATAATCTCCGAGTAAAACGGCTGTGATATACAAAGAGACAGACGGACAGAACGAAATTATAAGAGTTTCGTTTTTGTCATTTGGCCACGGAACCCTAATAACTATAAAATTGTTAGGTTTAATGAATGATCAAATAATGTGGTTAGTAGGTAATATAAGATAGGCATGCGTTAAAAACTAAGTGATCAAAGTATTCGAAAACAATTACTTTTACTGACTTTTACTTTCTAAATTTCCAAAAAATCGATTTTTTTTACGTAAAAACATTCCTTAGTATCATAGAAATACTGTCCTTTATTAAGAAATTCGAAATAGAAACGAAGTTATAGCTGTATTTATAACCATAATATGACCATTTTATTCGATAAAATTACAGTAAAAATACTTTAAACGCGTTTTTCTCGAAATCACATTTTTCAAAACTGGGAGACGTTTTTCTCAAAATCGACTAAACCAATCTCAATAAACCAAATTTTTTTTTGATACTTTACATATACGACTACTAAGTAAACCTCTAAAAAGTTAAAAAAACCACTCCACCTTTTTAGTACAGGGGTAAATTCACCCTCAAAACATGTGTTTTTTCGAACTTTAAAATCGCGTATAAAGGCCATAAAAATATAAAAAAAAATTAACTTTTTAAAGGTTTATTTATTAGTTTTAAGTCTCACGAACTGAATTCCGTTGGAACTTTAAAAAAATTTGTTACAGGAAGGCAGAAAATTGTCTCCCAAATTAAAATGCATCTTTTGGAAGACGACCTCTGCAGGGGTGAAAAACAACTAAAAGTTCCAAAAAAAAATTTTTTTGTATACCTTACAACCTTCTTAACAATGTATAAAGAAAATTATAACCATAAATATAATAGTTTTTTTTTTTAAATATTTAAAAATTGTTTTTTTTTCCAATTTAGAAAGGAAAAGTCCCCTTAAACATATAATCTGTTATCTAACAGTGCTGAACAGTGTGTAAATTATGTATATTGGGTGACAAAAAATATTGTTGCTTTTTCTAATTAAACTCGCCACCCACAACACAGTAAAAAGATACCTACTTAATACAAAGCAGGCAGTTCACTTTGCCCAGTAGTTAAATTTTATTTTTTATTGTCGCTTACAAAATGTCGAATGTGAAAGATGTATTTTCGCATTCGAAATCTCAAAAATCGCATCTTTGAACAGTCATATCATAGATTTTTTGAGCTTTCGAATGTGGGAATCCATCTTTCTTCCACATTTGATATTTTGTAAGTGACATAAAAAATTGATCTAAAGATATCCTTACAAATCATCATAAGTAGGTACACTACTAATTTTGTAATATACGTAAATTTCTAGCTTCGAGTCAGGGTGGAGGGTGGGGCAAGTGCCCCACCCTGCCCCACCGTGGGTACGCCTATGTGTAAATTTAATAGATATTGTATGTCTCACTGCAAACAAATAAATAAATAAAAACTGGGATTCGGATCTAATAAAAAAAATTGCTTTTTATGGTGTAAGATTTAGATTTCTTTTTATTTATTGTTAATTAACAACTTAACTATATACATATAAAAATATTTCATATTTAAAAAATCTTTTATTAGAGTCTGTGTAGTATACAAATTTATTGTTTTGTATGTAAACCACGCTGCGGAATTGTCGCATTGTAGAAATTCCACATTTCATGAATCGAATTGTAACGAAACCGCGTAGGATAATTTCGGCATTTCCGAAACCGCATAGTAAGAGATTTACCTGTATTTTGTGATAAATTTCACATTAAAAGATTAAAAATAACTTCTTGTGCCAGCTGCAAGAATTAATTCCATGTTCGTCATCACTCCTGAGTTTATCCCGGATTGTAGCTGGGATAAAGTCGGTAATTTTATTTTGATTCCTTATTATCCCTAAAATAGCTTTAAAATTTGGCTTTATTTTATCTAATGCGCAGATAACTGTGCTGTGCATAGATAAATAAAACGTTAAAACAAAATATATAAACATTATTCATGGGCTTCACGGCAACAAATTTTCCACACAGTGCATATTTCAAATTGCATTATATCGCAAAGGGCGTGTTAAAAATACTGCACTACAAAGAATTGTTGATAAAAGTAAAAGTAGAGTGACGTTGTTAATATACAAGTTAAAGAGAAGCGGACCGAGATATCTACCCTGAGGCACTTCACAAGAATTCCTTATTCTAGAAGAAACGGTTCCGCGAAACGAAACTTGTTGCGTACAAGAGGAGAACCAACTAAATAAAGCTTATAAAGAAGAATTTTATAATTAATTTTGTCAAACGCCTTACTGAAATTCGTAAAAATACTTATTTACCCGATTCCATGGCAGGAAGACAATAATTGAAGAATACCAGCAAATACGTTGTAGTTGATTTGCCTTAACAAAATCATTCTGGATATATCCAGTAACAGATTTCCAGTAAAAATGCAAAACCATTTTGACGAATGTCTCAAGAGTTATAGTTTACGATGTTACATTTGCTACTTTTCTTGTGCAGAGGCAGAATAAGACAATGAGAATTTTGGGAAATAACCAATGGATAAAAACAGATTAAACAAGTAAAAAAGGACGGGGACCAAAGATGAACTGCAAGCACAAATGAAGGGATACCGCCTAGAGTCTAGACCATTACTAAAATTATCAGGTAAATTAGACAAGTGCTTGCAAATTGTCGATTCGTCAAATACATGGTCCTTAAGGTCCTGGACTTTAACCAAGGTGTGTTATAGCTTTGTGAGATGACTAAAATTCTTAAAACTCACAGCAAGTGCTGCTAACCAATTCAGCAAAAGAGTTGGCTATTAATTAACCCGTTAAGGCCCAAACGGACGCATTTTCATAAGTTTTTTCAGCCGCCTTAAATTATACTTAATCCTTCACACAAAAATTTTGAATTGGTCAATACTGATGTAAAATTTCATGAACTTTCAGAATATGATAATGATTTTTAATAAAAATTGTAACTACGTTGTGTTATGTTCGCTTTTTTCAAAAAAATCGTGTTTTTTCAAAAAAAAATTTCCACAAATCAATATTTATGGCTCGAAACCAATTAGGAATTTGGCGGAAAAGCAACAATATCGCGTCCATGGACCTTGTTCCTTAATTTACAGATGCGTACGCTTTGAAATAAAAAATGGCAGTATCCAAAATGGCGTTTGAAAGTCGAAAATTCAATGATGTATAATATTTTGTCTATTACAAAAGAAATTCTTAATGGATTTAATTAGAAACTTATAAAGGGGGGTTTTTGAGTTCGCTGATTGCGGATCTGAGGTTAAATTCAAGAAATCCAAAATGGCGGATTCAAGATGGCGGACGAAAACATTAAAATTATATAAATCTGAACATAAAATAGCCCTAGGGGGTTTTTGGGGTCGCTGATTGCGAATCTGAGGTCAGATTTGCAAAAATCAAAGTGGCGGATCCAAGATGGCGGACGAAAAAATTAAAATCATATGGATCTGAGCAAAAATTTGCACTAGGGGGTTTTTGGGGTCGCTAATTACGAATCTGAGGTCAGATTTCAAAAAATCAAAATGGCGGACCCAAGATTGCTAATTAGGGAATTTTTCAGTTCGCTGATTATGCATCTCTTACAAGTCTTTTTTCATTTTAATTGTTTTTGTACTTTTTACATTTTTTTGTTGTATTATTTTTCGTTTTTGGTTGTATGTATATTTGTTATTTATTAAAACTTTATTTTATATATTTTTCTTTTACTGATGAAACAATTCAAATCTTTTTCTTATGTTTTAGAAGCAGTTTCGAAGAAATTATTGGACTTGCTTATGTAAAATTGGGAAACAAGCGGAACAAATGAAAAGATCACAAACGGTGCATATTTTCTGTGTTCTTGTCGAACATTTTGAGAAGTTCGTACAATTTCTTTTTTTCTCTACAGTTGCAGGCTCATGCGGTTGTGAAATTGGAGCTGAAGCCTTCACTAGATAATTTCGAGTTATATCTAATGCAATGTAAAAAGTACAAAAACAATTAAAATGAAAAAAGACTTGTAAGAGATGCATAATCAGCGAACTGAAAAATTCCCTAATTAGCAATCCTGGGTCCGCCATTTTGATTTTTTGAAATCCGACCTCAGATTCGTAATTAGCGACCCCAAAAACCCCCTAGTGCAAATTTTTGCTCAGATCCATATGATTTTAATTTTTTCGTCCGCCATCTTGGATCCGCCACTTTGATTTTTGCAAATCTGACCTCAGATTCGCAATCAGCGACCCCAAAAACCCCCTAGGGCTATTTTATGCTCAGATTTATATAATTTTAATGTTTTCGTCCGCCATCTTGAATCCGCCATTTTGGATTTCTTGAATTTGACCTCAGATCCGCAATCAGCGAACTCAAAAACCCCCCTTTATAAGTTTCTAAATAAATCCATTAAGAATTTCTTTTGTAATAGACAAAATATTATACATCATTGAATTTTCGACTTTCAAACGCCATTTTGGATACTGCCATTTTTTATTTCAAAGCGTACGCATCTGTAAATTAAGGAACAAGGTCCATGGACGCGATATTGTTGCTTTTCCGCCAAATTCCTAATTGGTTTCGAGCCATAAATATTGATTTGTGGAAATTTTTTTTTGAAAAAACACGATTTTTTTGAAAAAAGCGAACATAACACAACGTAGTTACAATTTTTATTAAAAATCATTATCATATTCTGAAAGTTCATGAAATTTTACATCAGTATTGACCAATTCAAAATTTTTGTGCGAAGGATTAAGTATAATTTAAGGCGGCTGAAAAAACTTATGAAAATGCGTCCGTTTGGGCCTTAACGGGTTAAGGGGATCACCGCTTTCATTAGCTGAGTAATATTCAAGGATGATGAGTATCTGTCGGGCTTGCGCTTAGAAATTATAAATCTCCCGAAAAGTTTAGGATTAGATTGAAGCTTAGATAATTTAAATAATAAATATAAAAACATTTTAACTGCGACGAAAATTGAGTATTAATATCTAGGTATGCCAAATATTCGTTGTAGCTCCTAGAGTCGCAATACCTTTTCCAGATTTTGTTTTGTTTTAATTTTTAATGCGTCTTAATGTCTTTGAACAGTCCCAGTTTCTAGCGAGACAAATTGGAACATAATTAATAAAAGTTAAGTTAAAATTACTTTAAAAAGTGGAAGTAGCTTTATAAATATCGAAGTTAAATATGTTAAATATATATATATATTATGAATTTGCTTACTCATCTCCTTACAGCAAGAATCTAATATTTAGCGCGAATGTATTGTAAGGTTGTAAGTTGTACACCGCCATGTAGAGTTGCTGCATGTTAATTATCGATAAATAAATAGGTAAACGCCCAAATTTTGGTAGGATTATAGGACAACATTTTTCGAAGGGTAACAAAGAGCTTCACAGTCTGCTTCCGAGTATAACTAATCCACTATTGTCAACGAAAGGATTCAGCTTGGTGAGAGATTTCAAATACGATCCATGTAGTTAAAGCAGCATTTAGTTCTGCAGATCCTTAGAGGACCTTGTATCCAATGATCCTTCTTAATTTGAGATTATTGTAGAAATGAAGACAATATGCTGTTATCCGTAGAAGCTTTAACAGATGAAGAAAATCTGTATAGGGATTCGATTGCGATCTCAGCTGAACATGAACACCAACAAAACGTGTTTCTTCGAAAAGTCAAGAAAATGACGGCTTTTCAGATGATGCTTGATGCCACTGACTCAAATGAAGATGTAACCACGATGATCCTGACCCCCTGCTGTTGATATTAAGTCTTCAGTTATATTGTACCTCTAGTTAGTAGATTGGCAGGGTTAGAAACTGAATTGACGTATTGTCATTTTGTTGATGGAATTTTATCATCAATGAACCTTCCTTGCACGATTTGCGACATAAACTTTCCATTTAGATGAGTGTTCCTTCAACCGAGCTAGAACTATAGTACTGGAATATTATGCAAGTTGAGTTGTTCCTGCATGTGTGAGAACAATTCAGTCAAATTATTAGTTTCACATAACTTCAAGCGGGGAAAAGATTGAGTTCTAACCAAGCTAACACGTGTTTTTTTTGCGGAAAGTAAGGATACATGAAATGTGTCAAGGCTACGAAGTATACGTAGATATATGACAGCTCCATAAGCATCCTGTGAAGTGTCGCAAAATCCATGCAAATCTAGGTGAGAGTCACTATTTGTTCCGAGTCATCTGTCGATATGAACAATGCAGTGGACCAATCACATGTTGAAAAGGAGTCGTTAAGTTATGGAAAATCTGCTTTTCGAAAATTAAAACTATAATTACAAATATCAGATGCAAAAATTCAGACCTGAACGAAGAAAATATATTAAATTAGATATATTTAAAACAATTTTCAGAGGTGTTCTTTTGTATGGTGTACCTGTATGGGCTGAATGTGCAAAAATCCATATAAACAAGCTAAAGATGATGTTCAATATACCGTGGTTTTTGTGAACGCGTTAGCTACACGATAAAGCCAACATCGACATTGTTTCTGTCGAGGAGTAAAATTTCCTAAACTCATTTGTACAAAAATCTATGACTCATCAAAATGAATTAATTTCAAATTTGTTTTCTTCAAACAGTAACATTTTGAAAATTAAGTGCAATAATTAGGTGTAGGTCAACACAGTATAAAGATTTAGTAAGGGTTTTTGTATTTAATGAATTTTCTCTTTAATGAATACAACATAATAATTATTTGTTCCTTATTGCCCGATATTAAAATTCAGTTTGTAAAAAATAAAGCTTCTAATCTCTGTAAATATTATCTATGAATTCTTGTTATTTATTCTATATTGGTTTAATAAATTCTTATTATACTCTATTCTATCAGATGCAAGAACAGTTGTCGGACCGAGACAAAGAACAACATGAAGCGCTGAATGATGGTTGGTTTGTTTATGTGGGGATTCTCACGACCTCGTTAGAACCCAATTAGCACTACAAAGGCGTCATTTTGATACCACAACAAACTATGATCTGGTTATTAGTGTGTTTTGGGCAGTTTAGTGGGCGGCAAACTTCGCCTTGGGCTAAAGCCATTCTGTGGCATTGAGGTAGTGAACAATGTCACTAATCCGCTTTCCGGACAGCTCCCTGAGATCGTCAATAATAATCCAGTGCACTATGTCTAGCTACAGACAGGGCCGGACATTTGCACAGAAAATGGACAGGCGTCTCGTTTCCTTCTCATTTGGGTCATCGCAACTGCGGCAATGAGAGTTGAAGGGGATCCCTAGCTTAGCTGCGTGCTCATCTATGGACCAGTGACCAGTGTACACCGCCACAACTCTGGCCATGTTCTCACGGGTCAGATTAAGAAACTCTTGCGTTTTCCTCTTGTCGTGGGAGGGCCATTTCATTCTAGAATTAGCGCAAGTGCGAAGATTTTTCCAGTTCTTGTTAGCAACAGAAAATATATGGGCCTGAATTCCCTTTTTAATCGACCTCAGAGGAGTATGAACTCTCTCCGCCTGAGTTTCGTCCCTTGTAGCACCCTGCCTAGCCAGACAGTCAGCCACTTCATTTCCTCCTATGCTCCTATATCCTGGAACCCAGAGTACCGTGATATCCAGGCTGCTACCTAACCTGGCCAGGCACTCACGACACTTCTCCAAAAGTTTTGAGGACACGATAGCCGAATCGAGAGCTCTGATAGTGGCCTGGTTAATTAGAATATCAATACGTTTCTGGCGTGTAGAATTTTCTAAGACGAGGCATGTTTTCATGATCGCCAACACTTCCGCCTGGAAAACACTTGCATTATCATGAAGGTGGAAAGACCTTTCGACATTTAGATCTATTGAGAAGATGCCGGCTCCAACTCCCATCTCAGCTGGATGATGAGTTGAGTCTGATCGAGAAACTTTCCAGAGTTAAATCATTAAATCTGAAGTGGATAAAAAGTTTCCTTCATATCACTTCTTAGCTTTAACACTTTTATAATTCATTAAAAAAAATCTTTTATTTATATATTATTTTATTTTAACAAATTAAAAAATTTAGAATGTTAAACTTTAAAACTCCAAACGAAAACTATTTTTATTTTTTAAAACGCCTACTTCCAAATTTTAATTTTTATTTTTATGACTCGCCGCCTCCTCCACACTATCCTCCTTCCAGTGGTTACATACCACTACTTAATGAGGTTTAGCTGATAACTGACAACGTTGCTCTGATTGGAGAAAAAGAGCTGAATGGGCCTGGTGGTGAAGATGGGTTCAATGGACCTAGTAGAAATGATGGGCTCGATGGGCCTAGTAGGGATGATGGGCTCGTTGGGCCTAGTAGGGATGATAGGCTCGATGGGCCTAGTAAAGATGATGGGCTCGACGGGCCATGATGGTACTGAACGATGTGGCACGATGGGCCATAATGTACTGGCTCGATGGGCCGTAACTGAGAAGGTTGGTTTGTTGTTTGATGAATTTCTTGCTGAGCCGATCTGCGGCTGGTGGTTGTTGATGTTGTTGATGTTGCTTGAAACGCTGTTGTTGTTTTGATTGTTGCTTTTGCGTAGGGGTAGGTTATAAGAGCAGGGTTGATCGTTGTTGATAAATGTAGACTAGGTTGGAAGAAGTTGGATTGGTTGATTGGAAGATTGGGCAAAAAGCCTCGCTCGCTAATGTCTGAAATTTTAGAAATATTTTTAACTTCTTGATTTCGGAGGATTTCTTCGGCTCGTCCATCTTGTTTGCCAATCACGTCGGGGTCACCAGTTGAAGTGGATAAAAAGTTTCCTTCATATCACTTCTTAGCTTTAACACTTTTATAATTCATTAAAAAAAATCTTTTATTTATATATTATTTTATTTTAACAAATTAAAAAATTTAGAATGTTAAACTTTAAAACTCCAAACGAAAACTATTTTTATTTTTTAAAACGCCTACTTCCAAATTTTAATTTTTATTTTTATGACTCGCCGCCTCCTCCACAAATCATTACACAAGATCAGACGAAACCAAAGAAAATTCGATCATAAAAGGGGGAGCTAGAGAACGTCTGTATTGATAGGAGATATTAGGTTTGTTCGTTGGCTTGAAAACCTGTGGCACCCCAGGGCGCCCTGGTGCACCCTGAGAACTGAGAAAAAACACGGAGCATCCCAATGCTCTTCACTCCAGCGAACAGCTTATTAAAAAGGAGAACTGTCATCTGGCCTTTTACACAAAAATTATAAAATAAAACCACTACTTTTTTATAATGTTCACATCGAAATGCTAAAATTAAGTTCTTGTGCCCGCAACAAGAGTTAATTCCACTTTAAATACCATATCTGTTAACAATTAAACTGATATCCGTCATTAACCCTGAGTTTTTATCTGGAGTAAAACCGGAGTGCACCAGGGCGCCCCAGGTTTCTCAAAAAACATAAAACTGGCATTTGACGTTTAAAAACCAGTGCAACTAGGGCGCACTGGGGCGCACTGGGGCGCACTGGGGTGCCACAGGATTGTCAACGAACAGACTTCTTGTAAATGCAATGCACAATTTTATAAAATTTCCATACGAAGAAGTAAATAATGTATTTTAAGAATAGTTACTGTTGATATTAACACTAGGTTTACGGCACGCGTCAATTTGACGCATTTCAGATTACGTGGCAAAATTTACACAAGTCGTATTTATCAATTTTTAGTGAAATATGTTAAATTTAATTGACGCAATAATAAGACGATTTATTCTTGTCCATTGCTATATTCTAAACATATTTTTTTCGGAATATCCACAAATAATACAATAAATGTCCGTGAACCTAGTGTTGGACCCAATTCTGAAAAATAATAATAAAAATTAAGCCCCAATAAGTAATTAATTAAATTAATAATATCCATAAAAATGTATGGAATAGTATTATATTATATAACAGTTCTATTTAATGTTTTACTTTACAAAGCTAAGTTCAAATAATAGTATCTAATATTTTAAAAATATTGAGCCAAACCTGAGTTGTCAGAACAACAGTTTGTAGTGCAATATCCCATGTACTTACATCACATTTTTTTTTTTTTTACAGTTATTCAGTCTTTATTACATCGTTAATAGATAGTTATTTACTTATTCAATATTAATAAAAACTAATAAACAATACACAACAAACTAATGAACAATACACAACAATACAGTAATGTAAATTCAGTACAAATCGGTTAAGATTTCAGAAGTGAGAAATATTTTTATCAAATCTAAATAGCGATAAATAATAAAGTTTTAGAAAATAAAGAAAAAAAACCAAGGTAAATTTTTACTTAATTTTTTCTGAGTAATGAAAGTCGAGATATTAAAAGTAATTGTTCAAAAGACGCGACATTAATGGAATAAGCTCGAGAAAACCATAATTAGTTAGTTTGTAATGAGGCAATTTTTTTTATAGGAGTTGTATAAAGAAGACAATAAAGGCAATTAATAGCAAAGACAGTTCTGGTTTTATTACGCATAATTTAAAGCAATTGAAGGGAAGCTGGGAAAATGTAGTCCATACATAAGTATATGGAGTTAGAACATGGGAATCTGACCAAGGAAGGCCCCAAAGTGCAAAACTTAAAAATTTGTGTTGTACTATACTTGGTTGAATTGACGGGACAGGACAAGCGTATTCCAAATCCTTGGACCAACGCTTAACAAAACCCGCATTAGCTTTTGTAGCGATAGTGTCGATATATACAAAAAGTTTAGTGTTGACCCTGGATCCCAGGTGTTAGAAATCCTAGTGAGAAAGATAAAGACCATAACATAACATAATTATGATGCAAATAATCCTTTGCACATGTGAAAGACATGGCTGTACACTTTCCAATATCCAAGAAAAAAAATTAGATGAGCACCATTTGAAAAATTATTAAGTCGCCATTAAGGATAAGCTAGAATGATGGAATAATAAGCTTTAATCTAACTTAATAAAGGGGTGCAATCATTTCTTAACTTTAAATGCGAAATATGCATGTTTCTTTCTATTGTTGTCAACAATTAAAATGGACATAAATAATTTTGTTTTGTTATTATCCAAAAGTTATTTGTGTATTGCTATCATTTTTAAATTGACGATCAGTTTTTAACCAAATCTTTTAAAATTATAATATTTATTTTAAAACGATCTTCTGACATTTTAAGGAATAGATAGGTAGAATAGAGGGACACTTGAATAACTTTGTAAAAATGTGTCCCTTTCATAAATTGATATAAGGAAAAGAAATTGGTGTTACAAAATATAAATTTCATGATTGTCTGTTTTAAAAAAATGTTGCTGAGACTTGAACCGGGTTATCGGCAGGTATGACCATACCTAAAAAATAATGAGGAATAGATAAAAAAGTTTCAGTTATGTTTTGTTGGTAAATGGTTCCAAAAAGTTTGGAATTCAGTTTTCATTAAACTTTAAAATTTTGTTACTTAAATGTTACTTACTCATGATAGTCCAGTCAATCTAACCTCTGAAGCGGAAGTTTGTGATGGGAAGCTAATTTTTGGATATATTGTTGGGGACGGTGAGAAATGAAGCTCTTACTTTTTTCCACACTCAGGGGTGTTTGCGAAGGGGTGAAAAAGGGTGAAAAAGGGTGAAAACGGTTTTTTGTTTATAACTTTGAATAAAAAAGTCAGCCTGGATGGAAACGTTAGAGGGTGATATAATAAATGATTATTCATCTTGTATTAAAGTTTCCACAGGTTTTGTTTATTGCAAAATTGTTTATTAACAATTTCACTCTCCCAAACCGAAAAAAATCACGGCTGATTTTTTTAAAAATACTTAAGCTCGTACGATGTCTTTCATTTTCACAATATCACTAGAAGACGCAATCCCCCATCATATACCAAAAATTCAAAACGGTTCCATGCATTTCACCTGAGATAATCACCCAGATACCTCACCTGTTTTACACCGAAAAATGTACAGTTTTAATCCAAGTCAAGATATCCCCCACGAATCGTCGCCCTCCGACCAGATATCGCTGAGCAGCACACATTTTTCACATTTTTTCCCAGCCCACGGCGGGGAAGAAGAAGATTTGCGACTGATTCAAAAACGGAAATCGCTATAACTTTCGATGTATGTAACGGAACTTAATGTATGATGGCTTCAAAAATCACTTATTTTTTTCTCCATCTTTTCCTCATACACCACTTTCACCTAATATTTTTACTTTTTTTTATATTGAATTAAACTTAAAAAAAAAATAAAAATTAATTACATTTTATTCCTTTTCTCCCACAAAACTAAACTTTTTTGAAATATTCTTAATTTTATAGTTATCTACAGATTCCACCCTTTATTCTCATAATTTTTATCATTTTCCACAAATCCCCCCCTGACCCCCCGAATAAATATATTACCCCTTAAATTTTACAAACAAAAAACTCGCCAAACATTTTATTTTTTTTCTCCAACAAAACTAAACTTTTTTGAAATATTCTTAATTTTGTAGTTATCTACAGATTCCAGCCTTTATTCTCATAATTTTTATTATTTTCCACAAATCCCCCCCTGACCCCCCGAATAAATATATTACCCCTTAAATTTTACAAACAAAAAACTTGCCAAACATTTTATTTTTTTTCTCCCACAAAACTAAACTTTTTTGAAATATTCTTAATTTTGTAGTTATCTACAGATTCCGCCCTTTATTCCCATAATTTTTATTATTTTCCAAACATCACCCCCTGACCCCCCCGAATAAATTTATACTACATATTTACCTTTTTTTTAAATTATTCCCCATTTTTACTATTCAATTTTTTCCACCAATTCTCAATTAATCTCACTTTTTTTTTCACCCACATCTACTTCAAGGTCTTCCGAAACCAAATCTACATTTTTTCTCCATTATTGCTAATAGTTTGTCCCCAATTGGAGTAGATCTTTATGCAATAATCGTAAATCGAAACTGGGGAGAAATTAATATTTTGGGCGAAAAATGATCCGCTAGCACACACGGGGGCAGATTGGGGACATACTATTAGCAATAATGGAGAAAAAAATGTAGATTTAGTTTCGGAAGACCTTGAAGTAGATGTGGGTGAAAAAAAAGTGAGATTAATTGAGAATTGGTGGAAAAAATTGAATAGTAAAAATGGGGAATAATTTAAAAAATGGTAAATAGTATAAATTTATTCGGGGGGGTCAGGGGGTGATGTTTGGAAAATAATAAAAATTATGGGAATAAAGGGCGGAATCTGTAGATAACTACAAAGTTATTAAAAGTTCAAAAAAGTTTAGTTTTGTGGGAGAAAAAAAATAAAATGTTTGGTAAGTTTTTTGTTTGTAAAATTTAAGGGGTAATAAATTTATTCAGGGGGTCAGGGGGGGATTTGTGGAAAATAATAAAAATTATGGGAATAAAGGGTGGAATCTGTAGATAACTACAAAATTAAGAATATTTAAAAAAAGTTTAGTTTTGTGGGAGAAAAAAATAAAATGTTTGGCAAGTTTTTTGTTTGTAAAATTTAAGGGGTAATATATTTATTCGGGGGGTCAGGGGGGATTTGTGGAAAATAATAAAAATTATGGGAATAAAGGCTGGAATCTGTAGATAACTACAAAATTAAGAATATTTAAAAAAAGTTTAGTTTTGTGGGAGAAAAAAAATAAAATGTTTGGCAAGTTTTTTGTTTGTAAAATTTAAGGGGTAATATATTTATTCGGGGGGTCAGGGGGGATTTGTGGAAAATAATAAAAATTATGGGAATAAAGGCTGGAATCTGTAGATAACTACAAAATTAAGAATATTTAAAAAAAGTTTAGTTTTGTGGGAGAAAAAAAATAAAATGTTTGGCAAGTTTTTTGTTTGTAAAATTTAAGGGGTAATATATTTATTCGGGGGGTCAGGGGGGATTTGTGGAAAATAATAAAAATTATGGGAATAAAGGCTGGAATCTGTAGATAACTACAAAATTAAGAATATTTAAAAAAAGTTTAGTTTTGTGGGAGAAAAGGAATAAAATGTAATTAATTTTTATTTTTTTTTTAAGTTTAATTCAATATAAAAAAAAGTAAAAATATTAGGTGAAAGTGGTGTATGAGGAAAAGATGGAGATTAATAAGTGATTTTTGAAGCCATCATACATTAAGTTCCGTTACATACATCGAAAGTTATAGCGATTTCCGTTTTTGAATCAGTCGCAAATCTTCTTCTTCCCCGCCGTGGGCTGGGAAAAAATGTGAAAAATGTGTGCTGCTCAGCGATATCTGGTCGGAGGGCGACGATTCGTGGGGGATATCTTGACTTGGATTAAAACTGTACATTTTTCGGTGTAAAACAGGTGAGGTATCTGGGTGATTATCTCAGGTGAAATGCATGGAACCGTTTTGAATTTTTGGTATATGATGGGGGATTGCGTCTTCTAGTGATATTGTGAAAATGAAAGACATCGTACGAGCTTAAGTATTTTTAAAAAAATCAGCCGTGATTTTTTTCGGTTTGGGAGAGTGAAATTGTTAATAAACAATTTTGCAATAAACAAAACCTGTGGAAACTTTAATACAAGATGAATAATCATTTATTATATCACCCTCTAACGTTTCCATCCAGGCTGACTTTTTTATTCAAAGTTATAAACAAAAAACCTTTTTCACCCTTTTTCACCCTTTTTCACCCCTTCGCAAACACCCCTGAGTGTGGAAAAAAGTAAGAGCTTCATTTCTCACCGTCCCCAACAATATATCCAAAAATTAGCTTCCCATCACAAACTTCCGCTTCAGAGGTTAGATTGACTGGCCTATGACTTAGACTGCGAAAAACTTTACGCGAAACTTTAAACGCGTTTTTCTCGAAACTGTCTTTTTCAAAACGATACCCACTATTTCTGAGGATCTACTGGACCGATTTACTTGACATTTTTAGAGAGCCTTCTTTATAGACTTGTCTATGGCTGGAACTACCCCTATCCCCAAATTTCAATTTTTACTATTTTTAAAAAATTCGAAACAATCCGAAAAAGTGGTCCAAAAAGTGTTTTTTTTTCAGGCAGTCGCCATTTCGTGAAAAAATTTTTTTCCAACTTTTCCGTAGTTCCAGCCATTGCGACATTATTCTAGATTAATAATTTTTTTTTTGCTTGGTTTCAGATTGCTAGGAGGGTTGAAATCGTGGGTATGGTCACGTGCCAATTTTTTAAGACCCCCCACTTCATCAGCTGCTAATTTGTGGAATTTTTTAATTTTTTTATTTTATTTTTTTTTCTCTATTCTTATAATGTTAATAAATAACTTATAAAAAAATGTCTAGTAAAAATATTAATTGCCTTTTTTTTTCGACACTTCAAAAATTACCTGAAATTCATGCCTCTAGACTAGAATACCCCCTTAATTTCTTACTGATTAGGTTTTTTTTTATTTTGACAATAATATCTTATTGTTTCATATAGTGTGCGTATTAATCGGAAACCACTATATCTAGAGCCTAATCATCGATAATCACTTAGATTTCCTGATGACTTAGAGCATCTATAATACCTGAAAATCTGAGGATATAATACTGCTTGAGTCTTTTGTCGATCTGTGAGAAACTTTACGGCAGGTCGGGTTAGGCTTAAATTTAAAGTATTTGCACCTGGTCTTAGTAGGGCTTCCCTTCCATTAGATAGGCTTTTCCTATTGATGCTTAAACCGACCCCAATATATATGGAAGTTTGCTACGAAATTAATCCGTCCGATTGTTTCCACATTTAGTGTATGTAGGCTTTATTGTATGAAGGAGATCCGGTTGGCCAGGGAGGCCGACGAGAGAGAGAGAGAGGGGATAAAATCGCACCCATCCATCGTAAAGAAAAACACCAAAATTTTGGCAGACTTGTCCAAATTTAATGGCACAAACAAGGGATTAAGGACGGAACACGAGGAGTGGCGCCGCCTAGGCAAGCCTTCGAAGTGTTTTAAACAAATTACCCGGGCACAAACAATGCAAAGAAGAAAATTTAGAAACAAGGCCCGTCGAATCCCCTGGGGTCTTGTATAAGAGCAAACAATGAAATCGATCCTGTCCCGCGCCTCTCTTGCCGCTTTTCTTGAGGAATTTCTAAAATATTTCAGATTAATTGGGACAAATTTGGGAAAAATTAGCAAGGAACGAAAAATGAGCGTCGTCAGTTGTCGTTGTCGGGGGCACCACGGTGCGGCGCCAGGAGTGGCGGCGCGCCTTTTCCGAGTTCCTCAGAAAGGCGCCTCATAGAGCCTCCGAGCAGAGCCCTTTTTGGGGAGTGTTGTTTTGGGGTACCCTGTCACCGATGGGGACATAATTAAGTTTTCGGTTTTGTGACCGCAAAATTTTGTGCCCTGAGCCCTATATATACATACATATATATATATGTATGTGTATATCGGATGGATGGGGATGGATGGTATGTTGGATATCATAATTATTTGCCTATTATAGAGGAATAATAATTTTGTGGGGCATAGACGAGGCGTACCGCTTCGAGGATGAGGGATCATTGTTGACATCATTTCCCACAAAGGGAAGCCCTATGCCCAGCGACACCACCACCCAAAGAGTGTGTGTTTGGTTTTGGTGCACTCCCGCCAGAGAACGGCGTTTTTTGTTGTTGTTTTTGTTGTTTTTCGAAATATTAAGCAACAAGTATATAAATTGAGGGGACACCTTCTGAATGTGTATGCGTCTCCTATACCCCAGTCCCTGGCTAAGATGGGACAGGGTGTTAAGTTTCGAGTTGCCAAGTGATATGGAGCTCCTAAAGCAAGAGTCCTGCTCCAGGGAATGGAAACGTGCTTCTTTTGCGGCAATGAATGAACTAAGCTGTTGCTTCACCGGGAATATCGCGCAGGTTCCCGGATAATCACTGGCTCGCTCCCAGCCATATATATTATCCTGGCTGGCGTCCTTCGGGATCATGCGCTTTTGAATGGTAAATTTTTCCCCTTATTCATATATTTCTATACCGCACCCTAGTTCTCGTAAACTATTGAGATGGGACAGGACCCGGTAAAAACTCGAAGCAGTCGATGACAGTCGGATGTTAGACTTCACACTTGGAAGGTCTTTCCGGTTGCTGGCCATTGGGTGCTATATTTTATTATTTTAAGACGAAGGTGGTCTAATATGTTTTCTTTAAGAATTAGTCACCGCACGTTTTAGTAGTGCCTCAAGTGCTCAATATATTCCATAGTCCGAAATTAGTGTTGATTAAGTTGCGAAGAATGATATGTCCGGATCGTGGGGGGCCGTTCAGGACAGATAATAACATCCCGGACCAAAGAACCCATTTAGTGCCTTTTATATTATATAGTTTTCGAATCGTTCCATGTAATCGTTTTGTGTGCGTGGTCATAAAGAGTTCTTCTAACTTTTTGCCATTTCCTTCTCATTAAAATCGGTGGTGCGCCGCGGCCCTATATAGGACTGAACTCCCCTCCCCTCCCTCTTTCCCCCCATCCTCAGGACGCCCTGTTCGGTGTTACCACAGCCGTGTGTTTTACGAGCTCCAAATTAATCGAGCAACTTTCCATCCCCCGAGGCGTATGAATTCGGTAAGTAGACGTAACCTGTATTTTGAGAAATTAGCATACTAAGGTGCGCCAGATTAGACTACCATATGGTCCTAACATATGGTGAGTTTTTTTGTTTTTTTATCAATGTGTTGAATGTGCCCTCTTCTGCACCGACAGACACTACACCAAGAATCAGTGCAAGTTGACTATTATAAAGTGCCCCCCTAAATTGTCTGGGGCGGGCAAAGGACTAAAAATTAATTGCAGATTTTCAATCGGCAAACAGACGATAACCTTACCAATTAGGCTTTGTGTACTCTAGCAAAATCTTTCGATTTTCATCGTCTTTGTTTTACATTTTCTTACCGTATATCCTCAAGTCCGGTAAATGTGCGTTGAGAGAGAGACTTATTTTTTATTTTATTCGAAGTCGAAGTGAAATCTGAGCTTCCTTTTGAGTTTTGTTTGAAAGACTTCCGAATTTGTGTGCAGTTTCTTATTATTCGGAATGTATTTGGTTTCAATCATCTTAATTTCGCTTGGATAAGGGTCTTACGAAGTGTTCTAATATTATACGTCTTCAAGGTAAATTTAGGTTAAGTTAAAGTATGTGTTTGTTTTTCCTTCGTTATACACATACTTATACAATCGAAAAATAATATATTTGAATATCTAAGGAAATTCCAAAAATTATGATTTTTATGAAAGTTATACACGATATCGGGCCATTATATAATATATCTAAATTTAGATTTAGGCTTCAAAATTGTGTAATAAGCAATTTTTCTTAAGTGTATTAACTCAAATATTGATGCATATGCGTCCCAATTTAATTAAAACGAATTATTTCTTAACATATTGTAGACATATCAATTAATTTTCATTAAATTGAAAAGATATTCCTGAAAATTCCACAGACGTCGCAAATATGAATATTCCATTTTAATTACACATCAGCAGTTTGCTATGTGACATATAGAACCCATAAATCAACAACATATGTACAAAAATAATAAATAAATTTTAAAAGGTTTATTTCCCATCGGGGCGTTTCTAACATATGTTATTCAATTTTCCCGAATATTCTTGCGGGGAATAGGTTTCCTTTAAATTTTATATAACATAATTCAGTGAACCGTTTTGTTTATTTGGCTTTTAGTCTTTTTGCTTTACAAAACTGCACCTATCGATGACCGACAGGTGGAGCAAACTACTGAAGTAGAGAATTTTTGTCGACCTCTGGCGCGAAAGTTTGGATCATCCGTCAGCAAGCCAGCCCATGTTAATCCACATTCGAACCTTGAAAAAATCCAAAAAAATTCTGGATAACTTTTTAATTCTCTCTATAGCCAATTAATAACACAAAGTTGAAAAATAAGAGTATTACTAAAGGAATGAGAAGAATTTTTAATATCTCGTGAATTCCTACAGTTTCCAACATATTGGATCAAATTTGTACGCTTTTTAGAAAGTTCATTACTGGGAAAAAAAAATGAAAAAGTTTGGTATATATACCTACTATTATAAATGTGCGAAATGGAGATAAATAATAATATACTGAATTATTATTATCTATCTATCATTTCCCATAGTTTTACGAGTACGTACATGTAATTTTTTTATGTATTATTTTCCTATTAATGTGAAATTTTAAACTTTAAACTAAAACACCTGCTTATAGGAAATTTATTCTAAAGAAAACACAATATGTGAATTCAATTATGGGAACGTAGAGTTAAACTGAAAACATTGAAGTAATAATAAGCTTAATAAATATCTGAACAAACAACCTCTTAAAATTGGTTAAAACCATTTTGAAGATATATTTCAAATTGTAGAATTTGTTTTGAGTCCGGCATATAATATACATTACTTATATTAAACATATTAAATCCTTAATACGATTTCACTTATGTATGTATTTATGAATGTTAAACTTCAGATGGTATAATTTACCGAAATTTCTTATAACTATGCTGTAAGGATTGTCTTAATATTATTATAAAAGCTGCATTTACAAGCTCCGATTCATTTTTTTTAAATAAAATTCCCGCCAAATGTCTTTTAGAATTCCTTCTGCAAACATGTGTTCTTTTATTAGGCTTAAAAGCTCAAGAAAAGTTTGTGGACTCCTAGCAGAGATTTAGAATTGCAAATTTCCTCCTAAATAATTATAGCGATCAAATAAGACCATAAAACCTTAGCTATCATAGTGCGGTAACTACTTTTCAATGAAATATAAATAAAAACACTCATTAAACAAAACTACGTTTTATATAAAAGTTATCCTTTTCCGATGGGCCATATTGTGGGTATTTTGTATTAAACACATATCTATCGTTATTTATTTACATATATCCATTTCAATAGTTTCTATCGGTGTATTATATGAATTCTTCAAAAATAAATGAATACACGTTAAAAACAAAAATTTGTAAATTACTAAATTGAGTGAAATTGAATTATAATACCAAAAAAAAAAAAAAACCGTGCAATAGTAAATCAGCTGTTATTTAGCTAGGTTTTTATTATTCTTGAACAATTTTAGCTAATGGCCTCCTTTCGTATTACTTGGGCTTCTTATTTAGGTTTTCATAGTATATAGAAACTTTTTTATTTCAACATGTCCTGGCTAGCTTCTAAAATTATTTACGACTGCACTTTAATAAAATTTACCTATTTTTATCTGTCTCTTCTTTACGCAATATTTATTATTTAACCGAGATGCCTCAATCGAAAAAAAATGATAAGTGAGAAAATACTATTACAGGGCGGGGTAAAAGAAACGAAGGGTTTCAATTTCTTTATTTCATTACTTTTGGAGGTTTTGCAAAATTTTCCTCAATCTTAAAAGCTAATAGAAAACCATAAAACATAAAACTCTATATTAGGGTAAAAGAGGGTAATGGGAGTCACTTAAGCGAAAAATCAAATAAAATCTTAATTTATAATTAAATATTTATTGCAATCGCCTAACAATTAAGATCAGTTTTAAACATTTTGGTAATCAACTTTGGAAGTTATAGCAGTTAAAAAAAAAAAACAGATTTGACTCCCATTGCACCGACGTGGGGGTAATGGTGGTCACCCTGTGGTTAATCGGAGTCATAGAAAATTTAGCACATATCGTGTAGCGTGCTGCTTTTTCGACCCTGTCTTTATTGCAGGTGTAAAAGCTTTGATCGGATAGTGTAAAAAAATCCACACTTACCATTTACTTCGACAAAAAATTACATCAGCGAGTTGCAAAAACAAAACACTTTCGTTTCTCTGCGGCGCGGGCGGCTAATATGCTCGAGCCGTTCAACACAATGCCTTAGGGCACAGAGTGGGGCGGAGAAGTAGTTTACGCGACACTCTAATGTACAGTTTTGTGTATGTGTGCCTGACTCTCATTACTCACTGACTCCCATTGCCCTATTCTCCCCTATATGATAATTATATACCGCTTCAAACATTGTATATTATAATTATAAAGCGAAATAAAATAATAATAATAATAAATTCTTTATTTCAAAGTTAATTCAATATTTTTTCTCTTTTAAATCTATTACATTAATGGGGAATTTGTTTCATTTAAATGTGAAACGTCACGTAAATGGTGCTCATTCGCAGCTTTGCATAGCTGACAATCAAAGCTCTCTTTGCTGACGTTGTTGGATTTCAAGCATTTTTTTTAATGTGGTCTTCCGATTTGAGCAACGTCAGAGACAGCGCCTTGTTTTCGAAAGCGTGCAATCAGTCGATTAATCTTTGACTCTGACGGTTCAGTTCTCAAATTTAAAACGATGCCAAAGCAATTGAAACACCTATTTTCTAAATAATGGTAATTATTTTTAATTTGTCGTAAAACTTTTCATTTTAAATTCCTTCATTACACAAATTGGAAAATAAATAAATAAACAAATTAAAATAAAGTAATTATAGTCTATTTAAATTCCCTTGTTTCTTTTGCGCCACCCTGTAGTACCTCCTTGTTCTTTCCGTATCAATAAATTTCACGGTTTATTCTAAACAGAAATAAGGCATTCTGAGGAAAATTTCTATTATCAAAAATATTTCATATCAATATATCAAATCTAAGAAAGTTACAAGTATTCGATTCAATCAAATTAAAGGTCTACATTTTATAACGCTCGTTTTCCATTTCCTCATAGGAAAGTCAAAATGAAATATAAAATAAAAGAGAAAAACAAATAAATTCGTTTACTTCTCACTTAAATTTCATAACTTTTGTTTGAACCTTTTTGTCCAGATTTCAATTTCAATTTCATTTTATGAAATAACTATGAATTTTATTGTGACAAAGTAAGTATATACATAAAATTAATATACTTCGATTAAATCTATTAGGATAGTCATGCAAACGATGCAAAAAATATATAAATCCTCTAAAAAAGTAGACAGTTTTTTTCTTATTTTAACTCGAATTATGTACATAACTAAGTTTTCTAGTACAAAATTTACGCGTTGGCAGCTAGTTCGTGAAAAATCTTTACATTTCTTTAAGTTCAAGACATTTAAGTAGAACGATAAAAAAAAATAAACACGATTAGACAATTAGACATCACATTACATACTCTTCACTCTTGCTTCGATTTTTGTTTTCTTTTAATTAAATATCTATTATGCATCACATTAAAGTGCGAAATCTGGAAATTATACGCTCAATATTTTAAGTTGAACCGATGAAAATTAAATAGTATATAAATGGGAACAGCCCTTGAAATTTTAATCGTGTTTTTTCTACTAAAACAATATTTTCAAAGTGGATGAGCACAATTTTATTGGAAACTATTGAATTTTATTTGTAAAAATTGTTATTCATTTTTAATGTTGTAATAAAATAGAAACTATTCACCTTTAAAAAAAAAAAAAAAAAAAAACCAAAGAATAAAAAATAAATGTTTAATAATTTTTTCAATTAATTGTTTAAAAAAGATTTATAAAAAAATTAGAACAACCTTAGCCGCTAGCTGCAGAGTTCTAAATTAATTTTTAAAATAGCTTAATTTTATATATTTTCTCTATAAATGTTTTAGTTAAATACTTCTAAAATATTATGTGTAAAGCTATTAGAATTAATATAATGCTACAAAGATGGAAAGCATCAAGTTCTATTGTACTATAAATAAATAATAACAAAAGGAAAATAATTTATGTATTATTGTTTTCCTGTTTGAAGATTGTAATAAAATTGTAATTATAAAATATTATAATTGTAATAAGGGTAAACATTTTAGAAACGCTTTATATTATTAACAAAATTCCAAAACCCCTTAATTTAATTTCTTTGTAACTTTTACTATTTTTAGGTTCAAGATTTGAAAAATTTCTTAAAAGGTCAATCTTACTTCCTTTATAGAATTTTTTTTTTTTTTGGAACATAAAAGGTACAAGTACATCCATACAAGAAGAATCATACATAAAGTGAAAAAGCTATGCGCCTCCTTTTATCATGCTAGAATTTTTGGTAATCAAAATTTCTAAGAAATACCCTTAAAAGTGGTTCCGCCTCTCTAATGGAAGTAAAAGCTGGAAATCCGAGCGAGTCCTTAATTAAATAAAGAAATCGGAAGGAATTCGCTGGCGCAAATCCTGCCACTACGACAGGACAGCGCCTCAAAGAGAGGGGACAAAGAACTGAACTATTTCGGTTTCGGCTCGGCCAGCCACCTCGATGCCATCGAAATCAATTAACTTGCTCCCGACCCGACGTCCCTTGTCCGCGAGGGGCGCTGTCGTCGTCGCAAGGAGTCTTCGACGGCCCTAAGCTAAGCCGCTGGTGTACTCCAACTTCGTAATGCTTAATCCTGACGCCGCTTGATCCTTGTTCGGCGGTCTCGTGGCATGAATTTTTCCCTGTCAAAGGAAATATTAAAAGTCGCTCACAAAGAGGGACTGCTCCTCCGATTGGAGTCTTCGTCAGGATCCCACAGTATGCGTCCCGCTCTGACGCCCAGTAGCGGAGATTCTGCGGGGAGCAGGCTTTTCCTTCCTTTCGCGCTGCTCCACGGATACGCGCACGACACTGTCCCCCCGTGTAATTTCGAGACTGCTGGAAAATTGGAATTAGTCACCGAGGTTCATTTGCCGCTACCGCCCGTGGTGGGGTGCTGTATTTAGTCACCCGCATTCACCTCCATCCGTGTGCCAGCACAACAAAACTATTGTGGGACACAGCGGATCAGTTGGCTTTATATTGCTTCTGGGCAGGATTCGGGAAATTCATCCGGCCGTCTGGCCATGTCGGGTTAACACCTACACAAGCAAAACTGCAGGAAATCCTACAGGAGAATTAATTACTGACCTCTCGCTTTTTATGTTTGCCCTCATCCCTGTCCTGTTTTTACGCATTCTTTTATTTTTGCCTTTCGCTTTGACCGTGCCCCTAGTCCATGTCACGGTTCGAAATTTCACACAACATTGATTCATAGAGTCGCTCGTCCGGCGCAGTTCCAAAATTGTTTTTGATACTTCAATTAAGGACTCCCGCGGTGTCCCTGGATTTGGTGGACTTTAGCTTAAACGTTTAATGAAGTTACATTTTGTAGAGTTACTTACGGCGAGCACTGATGCAGTCCGATGGACGAGGCGAATTAATCTCCTTCCAAAATCCACTACAAATTAAGTTAGCCGAGCAGATCTCTCTGGATTTTGGGTGATTCGCAGTAAAGCTATACTGCTTCGTTGGGTTCGCAAACATCATATTTTTGGGTATTTTTATGAAATCCGGTTAATTTCACCTGTACATATATAATTTAGACTATTAGCAAATATTTACAATAATTATACGAGTAATAGTTAATAGAAAAAGAGAAGTACGTCATCGTCCTAGCAATAAATATTATAGGTTATTTTAAAATCCTCCTTACTTGCTAAAGGTAGATATCCAGTGAGCGGTTCATGCGCAAGCGTTGAAAACTTTATATGCCTTTGTCGCTTCTTGCAGCATTCAAAGCTTTAGGAGCGTTGAAAATCCAATGTACGCTTCATATATTATACAGATCATGTGCTTAAAGTGTTTGAAATCGTCTTCGATTCAATAAAATAGATTCCGGCGGTTTAAAACGCTACCTTTATATTTTTTACTGTCTAAAAAGAAGAAGAACTCAATAACAAAGTGTGTGACACATTCAAAAGTTGAAAGTCGGCCAACTTTGCGCTGTGAACGCCTTTTTCCGCTTTTCCATTGACAACATTAAGCTTTGCAACAAAATGCATCAAATCATCAAAACTCGCTATTTTCGCGTTTTTAGTCACCACTGTAGGATGTTAAGAGTAATCAAATGCATTTTGTTATTGTTGTAATGTTGTAAATTGACGAAATTACGAAAAACAGAAAATGGTTTTTGGTTAATAACAAAAAAAGTAATTGTTGAAATTTGGCACACTCAAAGATGCCGTTAATACCTACCGATTCCAATTTGTTTCATCAAGATCCGTTTGTTCAGTCAGAATTTACAGCGTTCCAAAGTTTTAACTTAACAATTTTGCAATAGGTCGCCATATTGTTTTTGAAAAACCGGACCGGGTGCATTTGGTTAACAATACCAATACCTATCAATAACCCAAATATCAACGATGGAAATCGTTTTTTTCCTTTATTTTTTAATGCTTATTGTTTTTCCATTTTTGTTACTTTTCTGCTGGTTTTCGGTCGGAAAAACAATTTTTTAATTAATCACAAAACCGTATTCCTACGTAAAATCATCAGCTGAACAACTTTTGTATTTAATATTTTTCGCTGAAACGCTTCGTTTTCGAGTTATTCCAAGTAAACTGAAAAATAACGGGTTATCAAAGTTATTTTGCAATAACAAAGTACCTTCCCGACATCGCTCATTCTAACTTTTTTAATGTGTCACTGTACGGGCAATGACCTTCCCTTTCCGCCAGGTTTCATCAAATTCCGTCCAACAACGAAATGAAAACCTCTGGCACCCCGACTATTTGGTATAACGCTCTCAACGCTCTCAAAGCGCATGAAGCGCTCACAGAGTTTCTACCTTAAAACGTCAGTCTCTTGTCATGTCACCATTAAAAAGTTACAAAGGATGTTGATATTTTTAAAACTATTAGGTTAGTTGATTTTACATAATACTCAATATATTATAGATTACAAATAATAAAGAAACAACCATTTTCAATTTTAAAATAATTTTTCTAGTTAAAGTAGCGGATTCAAGGTCATCTGCCTCTATCCTCACAATTTTAAATAGCTTCACGTAGAAGAAATTTTGTTAAATTAAATAATATTCTATCAAGGGTTATTCTAGTCAATTCAGATGTTCCTCAGGGAAGTAATTTGGTTCCTCTTCCTTTTATTCTATTTATTAATTATATATTAAATGTATTCAAGTCTTCTACGTATCTAAGGTTTGCAAATGATTTTAAATTAATATATAACATTAAATCTTTAAGTGACTGTCTATTGCTTCAACAAGATTGTGATTCTTTTCTTGAAAGGTTCAAAAATATTGCCGTTTCACTGAATATTTCTAAATGTAAAATTATGTCTTATTACCCAAAGGCATCTGCTATAGATTTTTAATATAAAATTGATAGTCACCATTCCTAAATAAATATTATAATAAGTTCAATTCAATCTAGATTGCGTGTCCACTTACTCACGCCTCCGATCATATTGCATAAAGCAGTAGTGCTACTTGTTAATGGTTAATTTACAAAATAGCACATGGCTTAAGTAACTTTATCGCAAGTATGGGTAAGTAAAACAAAGAAGCCGATTGCGTTTGTTCTTGTCTAATTTAATGAGTCTATTAACCCATTTGCATCAGGGTGCGCTCAGGTGCGTATACATACGCTCAATTTTCTTGCTCGTTATCACAAAACAATTGTGTGTGACATATTTTCCGTTTTGTGGGTTTGTTGCTGTGCTCCCTTTAGATATAAAACCCAAACCTAAAGGAAGCTAGGGTGCTCTTAGAAATGAAAATGAAGAAGAAATTAGACCACTATAACGAAGACGAATTATTGATATAAGGACCGATAGTTATAATTCTGATAATAATCAAAGTGGGAGTGAATTCGAATTGGAAGCAAAAATGATTTATTTATGGAATCTATACAGAATGCTGAAATATGAAGTTCTTTTCATCTGTTGTACTTTTTTTACTTAAATATAATTATAAAAAAAAATTTGTGATAAGAGCCTCTTTTTCCTTCTTCTTTATGATGCAAATGGATTAATTGTAATTAAATGGATTTAATAAATTTAATCAGTTTTTGTTGCTGAAAGCGCGTTTCTATTAATATACGACAAGGAAGTCAAACTAACAATAAGTTATGCTTCCATTCAACACATCGAGCACATAATTTCTAAAGCTTTTACTACTTTAGGCTTTGTAAAACGCAACACAAGGGACAACAATTCACATTAGCATAGAAAAATAAAGACAAGAAGTCTCATCTAGAACAACAGAAGTGAAACGCATTTTTGAAAGCTCTTTTCCATGTGATGCCTCCAAACTTAAAAATCTTTTGAAATTGCATAATATAGGGCGGTTTATGGCAAATCGCATAACAACTTTGCTAATAAAGACACGATTATACACAATGATTTTATTTAATTAATGTTCCCCGACTTCTGCCACTACTTTTTTTTTCTTTATAAATAAGACATTCCGCTTTTGTAACATTTTTCTTGAACTTAAACTGCCCTATGTTATGCAATTTCATAACATTTTTAAGTTTGGAGGCATCACATGGAAAAGAGCTTTCAAAAATGCGTTTCACTTCTGTTGTTCTAGATGAGACTTCTTGTCTTTATTTTTCTATGACATTAGTCACATTATACTGTATACGTACAATGGTTAAGTCTATTTTGGAATAATCGTTTGTTGTGTGATGTCCAGCGTATAAAAAGTATATCGATCGCACTGAAAAAGTAAAAAATTCGTTAACGAGAGTAGCTTTTACCAGAAATTCATATTTGCCTACGTACAAAGTTCGATGTGCATTACCAGGCTTGTCTACACTTAGTTTTAGAAGAGAGGTTTGAGGCACTATGTTTATAAAAGACATCTTGTGATACAAAATTAAGTCCTCAGAACTACTATCTTTAATTGACATTTATGTACCGGAAGGAGAAATAAGGCCTCATCCGCTTCTTAAGGTGCCGTCACAGAGAATCAGTTTTCTTCATGCGCTGATATAGCTATACCTCAGGAAATCTTTACAAATGTAATTAAGGATATGCAATTTTTATTCTGAGAGTAGTTAATTTAATTTCCTCTTTCCTTTTAGTCCGTAAGAATTTGTTGTCTGTGAATTTATGAATAAATAAGTCCAGGTTCAATCTCACGCGTCAGTTTTTTGTCACGTGTGAAATTTAAAAGTTTGGGTTTTTGTGACAGTGCTCAAAACCTAATAATCTGTCAATTATAAACTGACACCGTTCTTTGCTAGTAAGTTATTATTTGATTTAATTTTATTTGAGCTAAGTTACAACCGCCTGTGAAAACCCCCTTTTTTTTTAGTTAATTACCAAAAATTCAAAACTATTTGTTTTTTATTCAAAAATGAGATGTGGTAGGAAATTTTCGTTTACGAATTCGTAATATAGGGAAAAGGACCCTATAGAAAAGATACATATAACCAATGTTATCAAATCTCTCACATAAAAACCTTTAATAATTTGTCGATGCGAAAAAGAAGTAAATATTTTTGGATGCTTGAAGAGTATGAGTACTTTTTTTCCTAAATTGTTTAAACAATAAAAAAATAAAATAGTCCCCAAGAGCATATTTGTCAAATTATCATTTAGGAGTTAGCCCGCGCGAGAGTAAAAAGGAAGTCTTCTGCGCTATTCGCGCTATAAGCGTCTCAAAAGCTATGAAATTGTTTACAATTGATAAAATATATAAAGTAGAGCTGGGAAAATAGCTGAACAAAATTCAGAAAGTTTCTTAATCGTACTTCTTAAATTATTCGTACCAATTTTGTAAATTTTGCGATGGTATTTGAAAAATGTGTCTTCCTATGTGTTTTTTTCTAAACTTTGATGTCAAATATTAAGTGTACTAGGGAAATTAGAAATCCTTAAATTATATTTATGTATAATTAATTAGGTATAATAATTTTCCTTTTTATATGGTTTAAGTTATTTAACAAATTTTTGATTATATTAATATATATTATATTATATTAACTAAATGAAAAGTCGAGTATGGTGTATTAATTGCCCATACATATATACTTTCCTTTGAAATACAGCTCTAAAATCCCACGGCCATGATTTGAGGCACTTTGTTCAATTTTGTAGAAAATTGTTTATCATTGTAAAATCTAATGTGTTGCTTGTTAAGATCTTTAACATGTATTGGGGGTCTTTACAATTCAGTCTGGTCGTTCCCATACACATACACATATATTTGATGTGTGATATATGACTATCCACACGCTCCCCTTTTTATTACCAGGTAATTCTCAGTGGGAATCTTGGCGGGAAATAGGGAAAAAGTTAATTTTTTGGTTGATTTCATTTAGTAGGAAACAAATGTCACGCTGCCTACTTCCGAAAATACACAGCTATCATGTGAAGGACAGTAAGGGAATAAGTTATTCAACTTGAGGCAGTAGTATGTATGGAGAAATTTGTGGTTTAAGTTCTTAAATAACTCAAGATTTCTCATCTCTGTAGTAAAAATTTGGTGGAATTATACCGTAGATCCCTATCTCACTCATAAATTATTAATAAACACATCTAATGAAAAAAAAAAAAATCTGAAAAATTTGCGAATATGTTTTATACAACGAAAGCAAAATTAAAAGAAAGGTATCAGCATATCTCAAAATTATACCATATCAAAAAATTAGCATTCAGCCTAGTGCAAAGATAAGTAAAGCTTATTTTGTCGACTGAAAATTATCAGCGTTTTTAGATTTTATAAATGAAATACAATCGATTTCTATCAAAAACTATTGAATGAGTCGCATGAAAGTAAAATCGTGTTAAATTACCCGTGTAAAAAGTGTGTACTTCAATTACACTAGTCATTTTCAATCTAGTTTTCGTAAGCTTGAATTATAAATAGCCACCCCTATTCCCGTAGTCATGTCATTTGTCCAAAATGACGAAAAGCACAATTCGGTATCCTCCTAGTCGATTTAAACGACTATTGGCGAAAAGTGACAAAAATGGTATTCTGCTTGTCGTTTATTTATGACAAGAGTCGTTAAAAGTGACAAAAGAAACAGCAATTTAAGCCGCATATTTTCAAACTCGCAACTACTCGCAAGGGTATCAAAACCTAAAGGGTACTTCCAGTCGACCTAGAATCTTGAAATTTGGCATGAAGCAATGTTTTATAGCACATATAAAGGCAAAATTCCGAAAACCTTAAATTTTTAGTTACATCACATATTTTTTGGGTGAACTTTTACTTATATACCTACAGGTTTGTACGGAACCCTCGGTGCGCGAGTCCGACTCGCACTTGACCGGTTTTATTTTTATTTTTTTAATCTGGGTTTCAAAATGTAGGATCTAATATGATATCCTAATACATATTTACAATTTTTTGGTATTTCTACACTGATAGAAAAATATGTCAACTGAAAACATATTTGAAGAAATAAAATTTTCACATATGATAGCCAGCTAAATTTGAATGTACTTGATTTTAAACAAAACATTTTTTAATACTAGATTTACGAACATTTATTTCATGATTTCTAGGGATAACGAAAAAATAAGTTTAGAATATATTCACATTTGAAATAAAGGGCTTGAGAGATAAGGAATTTACAAGAACATATCGTAGTATATTATTATTACATCAATTAAATGTAATACATTTCACTAAAAATAGATAAATACGACTTCTGTAACTTTCGCTTCCGCAAATCTAGTGTTAAAATAAATTAATGAAATACAAGCACTTTCGATTTAAAAGTATACTTGTAAGAATTTGATTTTTTCATTTTTTAAACGTTCTATTTATAATTGCACATTTTTAATTACGTTTAAATCAAAAATGGGATGATGCATTGAAGTGTTCAACTTTATATAATTTTATGAAATGAAATTGAAATATGAAATATGAAATATTGTCGCACCCCAAAATCGCCAGGACCCTTAAGACCCCTTTAAAGTAAAAGACGATCTGCTACCCTAAGCAATGCAAAAAGGTCGTTAACAGAAGAGGAACGAACATCAGCCGAACCCAGAAACTTCTGACTGAAGATCTTTCTTCTTAACCGTGCTAACGCAGGACCAGAAAACAATATTTGTGACGTATGTAGTTTTATCGTCTTCGAGGCAGAGGCGAAATCCGTCTCATCAAACAGACCTCTCTCATGTAGGTGGTATCTTAGCCCTTGATGGCCTATCAACAAACTGAGATCCGCTTTCCTGAAAGTGTTGAGGTTGTAGTGTAGGCATAGGCTGATAGTGTAGCGATCACTACATAGAATACACTTTTTGTTATTTATTTACACATCTTCTCATTCTGTTTAACGTTTGCGATTTATATACGATTAAGAAGGTGCTTTCAATAATAAATTCAGTTTGTGGAAGGAGTATGTTCAATATCTGTATGTAAAATAATCGAATCAACTCAATCAAATTTCTTTTATTTTTTAAATTTAAAAATCGTGTAAAATCGAAATTGTGTAAACCAAGGGAAAGGTGTATCAAAATGTATATCTTGTACAAATTCAGATAGGTCAAAAGCGTTGTCTGGTATCAAAATTGTGAATATGATTCGACAATTTTAATCGCAATCTACATTTCTGGTTAGCAGTAGACCATGGGAGCTTTAAACATTTATTTATTAGATACCAACTAAATACTACCGCCACTGCTGCTTAGGCGCAATCATTCATCTAGAGTTCATCAAAATTTAATTAAAGGATGACTTTTAAAAATATAATTAAAGGATAACTTTTTTAGGTATAAAAAGTGCAATAAAAGCAACTAACCGGAAAGGTAAAAGAGTACTCTAAAAGTCAAACGAAAGAAAATCTAGTATTAAAAGGGCTTCAAACTAAGGTTTATTCTAGTCCAATTGCCCTAAATTACATTTGAGGTGTTATTTTGATAATTGGGAAATCCACTTTTTTAACACATCATAGTCCTCATGCAATTTTTTCATGTATCATGTGTCATGTCATGTGCCAAGACATTTTTTCGTATTGCATGTTAAAGTAAAGAAAAGTAATCTTTCTTTCATAAAATCTATTGTAAATTAGTGTAATTGTGTTCATTCGTTTTAATTTAAGACCTTGATCCACTGGGAAGACAGAAGCTTATCAACGGTGAAAGAGTTAAGCAAATCGGTTCGGCAGTTTCTGAGATTATCTTATGTATATAAACAAAGATCTCTTATGTACATATATAAACAAACCAACTCTCTTTTATATTAGTATAAAAGTATGGATTAATGAAAATTGATTTTTTCGGGATTTTCAGGAAATTTTTATTTGACATAGATATCTTTTGAACAAGTTGAATATATTGAGATGGTGAAATCTCAAATGTTAAACTTTATTTTATTGTATTGTATTGAAAATTAATAATTGTTATTTTCAATAAAACCTCTTTTTTTGTACCCTTAAAATGTAAAACTTCCTTAAGAAAATAAACATTATTTTTTGATTTGATGTCATAACTCTCGAATAGATTCGTTGGAAACAAATTGAAGATCTAATCAATTATCGAAAATAGTTCTTTCGGACAAAGTCATTAGTTCTCGTTAACATTTTAATTTACCATCAGGTTTAGCCACAAAAGTTGACTTATCTAGGATAATCAACAAAAGTGTTTGCCTGTGGAAGGACAAAACAAGACGACCATCATTCATTGGTTCCAGCAATTTCAATTTTAATCCCAGCTATGGTTTTCGGTGTGAAAAGACATCCCACAGCGGTCAATAAAACATGGAAAAGCCAAGGAACTAATGAAGTACTTTTTACAGGTCGGACACGAACACAAAATTTGTGTTTAACGACGACGAAATTAAAAGCGACCTGCCCGGGCTGGAGCCCCCCCTCAACCCCCTTCACGGGCAATGGCACCGGGGCAGCCGGGGGAGGGACTTAATTCGCCCAATGAATTTCAACTAACAAGGCTCATTACAGAGGTTGATTTAGACGCATTCATTAAATGCTCAGCAGCGGCACTCCCTCCCCGAGGATCAATAACAATTACGCTGTTGTCTTATTAATTTTTCATAAGGCTCGACCCAAATTTCGGTTTCATGACGGCTTTAAGGAGCTCCCCAACAGAAGAGAAAGGTTCCCGGGAAGACGGGGGGTGGGAAGAGGCAAGAAAGCGTTTTGGGACGTGTAAATTCTTCAATTGGCTGGCAAACCCTTCGATGGGAAACAATGAGCCTATTTAAACTTGAGACCACCGACATACGAGGCGATCTAGGCCCTATCGTGCCGCCTTGGGACTCCCCGGGGAAAGGGGATTTGTTTGCAAGAAAATCCTCAGAAGACTTGCGGAGGCGCTCCCCAGAACCAAATTTGAAAACCGTTCAGTCGGAATAATAAATCAATTGGCGAATTAATAATACACGTTATTTTGCATTTCGAGCGCGTGAACCAAACCGTCCGTCCGTCGTTCAAAATAAAATCGAAACGATGAGATCTGTAATAGGGTGGAGAAGGAGTAGCACAAGGATGTTGCCAACATTTTACATTTTTATATGTAATTTTCTTCTTTTTCCAAGTGCTTGAAATTTTATCACAAATTTCATAACCTGGGACTTATTTTATAAAATTATTAGTCTAATACTAACAGACTTGTTGTTAGTAGAACTAGTAAAGTATGGAGTAATGGTATAGCATCCTGAGTAAAAATGAACGTCGGCTAGAAATAATTACTGCACAATTTTAAAGGCCGCACGTCCGGCCGTATGAGGGTCGTATTTGAGTACAAACGACAACGGCCGCACCTCGCCATATGTGGTGAAGCTACGGCCTTACATGTACTATGTACAGGGTGACAAATGGAAAGTTGCCTAAACTAATCATTCATAATTTTAAAATTAGTGCAGGGAAAAAAAAATAAAAATACGTATAAATTCAGTAAAGATGTCATTTTTATTTTAAATTAGTTCCAGTTGAATCAGACATTTTCGACAGATACTTATTGAGATTTAAAAAAATCGACAAAATCCGGCCAGGGGATAACTATTTGCATAAATGCTTGAAAACATTATTAATAAATGGGTTCATACGATGAAATCAAATAATTTTTTTTATAATTCTCACCTTCTGAGTGTTTTGGCTGGCTACATTTTTACTTCCAAACTTGGTATGAAGGCCTCTCTATATGCTTCAGTATAGTTTTTACCTCTAGAATAAATGCACTCGATTTTTCTCCGTTTGTAAGGTTACTCATTTTAAAGTACACGTATATCTCTTTATGACGTCTCAACAGAAAAAGACAACACTCTAGTATGTAACTAGGGAGTTCCAACCTTCTACGACATATTAAAGAGGAAAAGACATAGGTATACTTTAGGCAACTTTCCATTTGTCACCCTGTAGTTCCAATATACTCGTCGTGCAGCTATCGTGGGGCCTTGGTTCGGCCTTTATTCGACAAACGACCTCCGTGTGGCCGCCGCCCGCCGCCGCACAGTGTTCCAAATCGCTCAAAAGCTGGCCAAAATTCGAAATCCCGTTAGAAGTGCTTGAAACTGAGTATACGGGAGTTTTCAGTATCGCTGATCTCAAATCCGTTTCCAAAACTGAAAAATTCAAAATGGCGGATCCAAAATGGCGGACTGAAATTGCAAAACCTTGTCAGATTTGTACCAAAATTGGTATATAAGGGTTCCTGATGCTGCTTGTTTCATTTCTAGTATCAGAATGGGAAAATTCAAAATGGCGGATCCAAAATGGCGGACCGAAATTGCATTTCTGGTATCGGAATGACAAAATTCACAATGGCGGATCCAATATGAGAGACCTGAAAATATTTTTCTCGGAATTTCATTTCAGTAGCGAGAGATAACTGCTCCATAGGGTAATTTTGCCGCAAATCTTCAATTTTGCGACGCTTCGACCTTTCACTACTTTCTCCAAAGTTTTTTTCAGGACGGCTAACTTTAGAGCACGTTTCTGATGTTGGGGGTTTGGAAAAGACTAAAACTTTGTTTAGCTACTCCGAAAATCTCCGTAAAAATGTGGAATTTGTTTGATTGGCCTTTGCCCACCTTTTTTATATTCGTAGTAAAAAAAAGCTTAAAACTTCACGGATCTCTTCCCTAATATTTCTTTTCGGAAAACTAATAAAAACACTCGCATAATAAGCAAAATACAATATATTTAAAAAAAAAAAAACAATAACACATTAAATAACTGCTTGTAATATCCTTGTAAAAATATCGTAAAATTTACTAATTTCGATCCGGTATGATAGATTTAATCCGCCATTTTGAATCTCACAATTGAAATAAAGTATTTGAAATCCGTGACCTCTCTGTACAAATTCAAAAATGAAATGGGTAATATTTAGCAATTTCAAACAGCCATACTGGATACGCCATTTTGAATTTAAAACAGTCTATATTAAGACCTGCCAAATAAGCTACACAAAAACGAACCCGCATTACAGTCTATGAAGTAATTCCAACAGCCGAACATACGTATAATATCGCAAACAGCATATTGACATGTATAGAGTTGTAAATGGAGGTTCATAACTGTAGCTGCGGCACCTGAATTTTATACCCCGTATTCATCACCATTAGGAGAATACGTTCCCATTGGAATCATCGCGCCGACCCGTGTCTGACGGTTTGTAGGCCTAAATATATTAAAAATACTGTTTTCTGTCAAGGGTTACGCTAAGAGTGACGTCACACGTAAACCGCTACAAAATTAAACCGTTATTTGGGTGTTTTCAAAAGAGCAACATTGTGGCTAACAAATAAATACTATATGTACATATTTTTCTCACGTTCAGGTGTATGACACAGCTTTGAAAAGGTAAGATAAAATTTGAAAATTTACTCGATGACTACTCTGCCAACTTTAACAGTAAAAAAATATAGTAAAATGTACTATTAGTGAAAAAAAATTATTACTATGTGAAGCATCAGGATGTCCTTAATAAATCTGTATATTTAGAAATATAGTTTTTTGACTTTCATTTTTTAAATTTTGGCCAGCTTTTGAGCGATTTGGAACACTGCGCGCCGTACGGCCGAATAAAACATTGAAAGTGCAGATTTTTTTTGCGATGGTTTTATAGCGTTTTTGAAAATTTTAGATAGTTTTACTCGAGGTTTCATAAAAAATTCTTTAAAATCACTAATAAAATTATTAGACCACTGCACTAATAATATTAGATCGTGAAGTAGACTATTAATTATTAGTTCTTAAAGCATAGTTCTATTCACATGATTAGTTTTATTAAAAAAATTAAACATTTATTCATCCAAATTTTTCTTAAAAAAATGGCAACACTTCATCAAATCCTTCCTTTTCGGAATAGTGCTCCGTGGTCGGAGAGTGTACTCGTTCAAGTTTTGACTTAGAACAAAAATTCAATTTTTTCCAGTTCTATGTAAGACTAGTTTCGGCACCACGTAGCGAATTTTAAGCTACAATAAAAACATGAGCGTAGCTGGAAACTCTTTTTAGGTTGGGCCTGGCCCAACTAATAATTTTCAACAGCCAATTTTCACACAAATTTTAAATATACATACTTATAATGCTGTTATTAGTGTTTTCAAAAAGAATTGTTTCGTTTAAGAGTTTTATGAATAATTTTTTTAAAAATCATTTCAAATGGATCATTATACGTATTACTATTAAAAGTATTCGCAGAGTTCGTCTTTGACAGAAACTCTTCCAAGTAAGATTGACTTTTCGAAAATATGTTAATCTGATTATAGTCTTACAATAATTTTGTGTAAGTGTAATATAAGTAATAATAAAGTAAAACCAAAGAAATTGTTTTAAGAGTTTCAGCCCAAACGTTTTTAAGAACAAATGATTGAACTCTGAGCCTAGGATCTTATAAGATATATATGGAGTGATCCGTGTCAACCGTGCCACCCGCTAGTACTGAAATTGAGTGGGTAAAAAAAAATCGTGTGATGGCTTAAAAAATTCGTTGAGATGGGCTCTTTCGAAAGGCGTGTGGCGCTTTTTAATTTTCAAGATGGCGGCTATTATCCACGAATTTTTACGACCTTCTGAAAGAAGTGTTACTGAAAAAGGAGCGATGATGACGAAAATTGAGGTATGCGACAAAAAATGTTTGTCTGGTAGAGAGTTATCAAATTCCATAGGATTCTTCTGAATTTTCAAAATGGCGACTTCAAAATGGCGCCGTTATCGGCGAAATAGCAAAATGTTTGGCTTAAACCTGCTGTAAACCTCATTTGATGGTATTTAAGCTCTTGCTATTCAACTAAAAACGTTGGTACGGAAGTAGTCTACCAAATACATCGCTCCTTTTTCAGTAACACTTCTTCCAGAAGGTCGTGAAAATTCGTGGATAATAGCCGCCATATTACAGCCGCCATCTTGAAAATTAAAAAGCGCCACACGCCTTTCGAAAGAGCTCATCTCAACGAATTTTTTAAGCCATCACACAACTTTTTTTTTACCCACTCAATTTCTGTACTAGCAGGTGGCACGGTTGACACGTATCACTCCATATATAAGATTATTATAAGTCAGATCTAATAAAGGTCTTTTATAAAAGCATTATTCGATTCTCAAAATTTCTCAAGATTATTACAATATAAAATTAAAGATTCTTATTTTTACAACGATTTTGGGGAAGATAATAACACCTGTTCATATTATTTTTTCATTGCCAAAAAAGCCAAATGTAATTAATTAAAGAGGGAAAATGAATTAGTTAGTCTCTTTTACAAGAACATACTTAGTATAATTCATAAAACATGAAAATGAATCACAGGTTCGTGTAGGTAATGCTCTTATTCAATCAATATCAAATGCTTCTAGTTCTTCAAGTTCTTTTGTCCCATTCTTATAACAGATTCATTTCACGTGTGACTTTTTAATTACTAATGCTCTTCAAAAAATTTATTAAGAAATAATTTGTTGAAGATTTTGTCTTAGCTAATTCTCGTAAAATTATTGGAAGGTTTTATAAGAACAACAAATTTTTGTTGGGGTCCTGGCTTTGATTTCTTTCAAAATTAGAGGCATAACTAAAATATTAAGTAATTTACAAACACTGGTTGGCTAATGACTGGTAATAAACTTATTAATGGAATAGGTAGTTAATTTGTATATAAATTACGCCGAAGGACATAATTAACAAGTTTTATGCATTATATCTTTGTCTTTATCTGGGGAGACCACTGGGCCTTCTATGCTGGCTAGTTGTATGAGTAAAAATTTAACGTAAATCAATCAAAATCCGTTGAAGTTATGTGTCCAATTAGTTCAAAAGGTCCAGTTTTGAGTTAAATGCATTTAAACTTTTAAAAAGCATTATTTTATTGCATTTTTTCTGGGAATATACCTGACTTTTCTGATGCATTTTGGGATAGAGCATAAAATATGGGGATTTTTAATGACGAGCGACAAATGTTGGTATAATCTCCTACACTGTTTAACCAAATGTACAAATTTTTCAACATATGTGATTAAATTTTATAGCGAAAACATTTGTGAATTGGTTGCAATTTTTGGCATCCACAGTTTTTTTTTTACATAATTTGATTGCCGACGGTAAAGTTTATAACAACATTTATAAGGCGAGGTGAAACGACCAAAGAGTCGACAGCTAAATTTGCCAATTTCACGTCTTTCTATGGTAAAGTGAACTATACTATATGGGCTTGATTATCTCGTAAATGAAGAAGGTTTGCATAAAACAACATATGTACATACATTATATTTAAAAACTATTTAAATACATTCTTATTAAGCCCTCCTCTTGTTAGTGTGAAGCAATTTATAATAAAAACTTTGGTATATGTATGTAATGGAATTTACGCCATTAGCATTACCCCCAAAACTAAATGCTCTTTAGAATAAAAGATAAATTGCAAATGACCCCAATTTTTTCGTAAAATTGCTAAACAAGATGCATAGCGTTCAATTTGTAAAAAAGGTTTCAACACCAAAATACCATTCCACTTTCAATTGTGGTTACTTTAAGAGCAGAACCCAAAGAAGAGAAGAACTCCCTCAGCCCTGAACCGCATTTTATTATTCAAGTAAAGGGGAATCAATTAATTGTTCACTCTCCGGTGCGGGTAAACAATAAAAAAGCAAGCACAACTGCCGGGTTTCATCGTAATGATCCTTCGATTATATCCCACTCCGAGCCGAACCAATTTTTCCGCTCACTTAAAATTCAGTTCCTTTGTAAACATCGAGTCGAAGGGAGCGGCAGATTAAAGAGGGAAATTTTAAAGGAAATTCAGAATATCCTGAGGAGGAGTGCTTAAAGTGGAAAATTTACTCAACTCACTTTTTTCCTTCTCTGGGATTTGGATGCCTTGAGGTTGCCTTCCTTGAAATCAACGAAATGACATGAAACGAATTTATATAGGGGTTGATGATTTTACCCAAACCGGAGGTACATTCAATTTCGAGAAAGGCACATATCGCGTAGCTAGGAGACAGTTTTACTAAAACTGTCACTAATAAAACTGTCCAAACATATTTTTATTCGAAAACGACATTTGCAGCTTGTTTCTGTATCTTTTAAATCCAATACAATTCTCTAAAGCACGTCACTCTGGCGTCATTTTCTGTATTTCTATATCCATCCAAATGTGTTTTTGTTTCAATAAATTCGAAAATTCGTTTCCACCCTATGTATACAACTCAAGATACCTTTATAAACACAAGAACATAAAAAACGAATCATCTCAACTCAGTCAATGGAATTTAAAGAAGGTTAATTTATCAATTCAAAATTATGGGAACAAGCTTTTGGTTTGCATTAATTTACGAGAGTTTTGTCTAATGGTATTTATTTAAATCATATCAAATTTGACAGTCCAATAAAAAAGATGTTGAGACGAATGGGATGGAAATAAAAAGTAAAAACTTATATAAAATAGGAATAATAGTAATAAAATTAAAAAAAAACCGACCAAGTGCGAGTTTGACTCACGTGCAGAGTTTCATATCATATTTTCAAATTTAAAAATATAACTATTTTAGAATCAAAAATAATTCTGATTGACATCGATATATTTGTTCTACTTTTTGTAAAATTTTCCAGCATGTGTTATATTTGAATGTTGAAAATATGTTTACGAATTGATGTAGTGCTGTAATAAATCATCGCAATCGATTTGATTTTTTTCTTCTACATGCACGTTTTACATCATTTATAAAATCTCAAATTTTTTCATTAAGTACCATCATTTCCCCTAATTATGGACTAATTTTGTTATAATTCTTTAAAATATTCACTTTATGTAATTTAAATTAGGCTTTGGATACATGTATACCTTCTCTAAAGACACAGTTTTCTAGATGTTATTTTGTTTTATTGAATTTATTTAATAAAAACCGTGTGTACAAAGTTCGGTTCAGTTTTATTCGTCTGTAACATTAATAATTAGAAAGTGCAAGCAGAATGTTTTTTAGTTTTTTAATAAATAATTTTTTAAAATTGATACATACCATTACGTTATAAAGGGTGTTTTTTTTAGAGGCGGAGAACTTTAAATTGGCAAACCTGTTTTCTGTGGCAAACGATTTGACAGTTCTCTGTTGTTTTGAGGTTAGTTAGATTTGGAAATTCATCATTAAGAGACTCACGCCCGCCGGCGCAACTTTTGCTTTTGATCAAATTTATTTGAAAGACACGGTTCCATTCGAGAAACACATCGGGCATTACGTGAGTTTTATGGTGCTCATAATCGTCCTTCAGAGCGAATAATTCGAAAAACTATATACTAGACTATTTTCTTTGGGGATATGTAAACCAGAAACCATTCAGCAGCCAACATAAGACGTATTATTACCGAAATACAGCCTGTTGTACTCCGAAGCTATGTGCGCGCTAGCCGCGGCGGCCACATCCCCGAAATCATATTCAAACATTAATGCCAAACAATTATTTTTCACATAAAGACAAATTCATGGTTAATTAAAACAAAATTTTGCGTTTTATTTCAATTTAAAGTTCTCCGCCTCTAAAAAAAACACCCTATATAAGTTAATATACATTTTTATAAGTTTTAACATAAAATTCAATTTAAAATAGCAAAATAAAATTATTTATTTAATATAATAGGAGGGGATTTCGAATTATCTTTTATTATTTCATTATTTAAATTTTACCCTAAATACCTTCTATTTCAAGGATTTTAAAAATCTTTCGTGAACATGAAATTTTTATTGGTTCTTTGATTTTAGAATAATGTCTTTTTTGTCTTAACATAGCTTGACTTCGACGTTCTGCCACTTCCAGAATGCACCATATTTCGAAAGGCTTTGAACATTGTTGAACAGCAACTTCCTTTTTGTTGACAGTTTTCAAATATTACGAACACTAAAAGCGATAATAAAATTGATAAAATTTATTATCAAAATAAAAGCCAGGGGATCATAAAAGAAAAACATATATACTCTTTTAATTAAAAAAAAAAACATTTTTGTATTTAATAAAGCCGCTTTAAATATCAAGAAGACTGTTTTCATTTCATACTAGTCCGAATTTTCAACATTAATAAGTCCACTAAGTTCAACTTTTAAAATTAAACTAGTCCAAATTTTCACTTAAAACAGTCAAAATGTTTTACTTAAAATTGTTCATGTTAACTCGAAATGTATTCTTATACCACACATATAAATAGTATTTCGCTTTCCTATTGTTCGAAGTTTAACTTCGGCTGGAGTATTTGCAATAGGTAATTAGAATGTAGAAACTGATCAACAGAAAAAAAATGTTTTTTTAAATTACTATCACAACTTTATTCGAACTTTAACTCCTCTCTTGTATAACTTATATAATAGTTTCCAAACAATTATGAACGGTTTCACAGTGTCGGTTTAAGCCTTCGTTCAGGTTTAAGCTTTTTTTCAACTCATTTTACTGTTTAAGCCATAGCTCACAGTTAAGTGAGAGAAACGTCATTCTTTTGCGAACAGTCGCAGTCAACATGTGTTTATTTATTGATTATTGTAATTTGTTCAAACGAAGGAAATGATGTTCCAGATTGTGAACTCCACTTCAATGTCCTTCCATTTTTTTGTCTTCATCTCCAAATTTTTCTTACAACTGCGGTTGTTTTCAATTAAATTTTTATGCTTTGACACCAACGAAATCAATAAGTTTATTACACTTATCGTAAAATTTGGACTCCGTTTTTTGTTTTCAGTCATATTCAAATACATATCCTTAAAAATTATTATCACAAACCTTAAAAAACTAAATTATGTTTCAAATATAGTATCTAACCTCCCACAAGCTCTGGTAACTCAAATTATCACATAATTTTAATATCAAATATTGTTATTGGTAATACTTTAGACAGACAACAATGACATACATTTAAAGTTAAAATTGTGACTTATTTGAAGTGGAAATTTGGACTTGTTTGAGTTGAAATTTTGGACTAGCTTCATTTGACAAATTGGACTTATTAGTGTTCAAAATTCGGACTAGTTTGAAATGAAAATATACTTCTTGATATTTGACAAACTTTGTTGAATTGAAATTCGACCAGCCTGATTTGAAAATGGTATATTTTTAAATTGAAAGAGTGTATGTTACATTATAAAAGTGTTTGAAACTACCTTGCTATTATGCAAACGATTTTTTATTTAAAATAAAACTTTTAGTTTCATAACAAGCATAACTACTCAAGGCGGAATAAAAATCACTATTAACGATGTGCACAGCGTGTAGCGTGGTGTCTGCCAATACCATGTTCGAACAATCACTGTCACTGTCGAAGGAACGCATGGTACTGAATGCTACTGGAGGCAAAAAGGTACCAGTGATCCTTGATGGTTACGACCCTCCCCCCTGTGTATTCCCTTGACGACCTTGACAAGTATATTAAAGGATATGTAATTTAAATCGAACAATTACAAAGGGACTAGAAAAATAAATTTACCACCCCTAATTAATTTATAACATTTTCTCTTCGTTCTTCTGAGAATATATATATCTACCTTACTTAGAATGGGGAATATTTTTATAGGCACGCAACGCGATTTATACACCTGAATTTACCTCGTTCTCGCAGGCTATTTCCCTGCACGGATGTAAATAAAAGAGTAGCTTTCATCTTCCCAGAAAATTGATGCTCCCAGGATAAAGTACGAGGACCCAACGCCCTTAGAAATTGTTCACCCTCTATCCTAAATCCACCTCAATCTAGCAGACTTTTGGAACACCCTGCCACAGGCTCGTAGAAATATAAGCAAGTGACAAATAGCATCTGAAGTGAATTGACTGTATCTGGATAATTTTTTTATATTATCGTTTATTAAGAGCAAGCGACCGTTACTTTGTAGCTTAAAAGCAACAGACCAGCCGGGGAGGGTGTAGAGGGACTGCCGCCCTTCAGATTAAACGAAAGATTTTTGGAATGATAAATGTCTCCATGAATATTTTACGTGAGGAGACAGGATCCACTTGAATGATTGTCCTACCAGAGCCTTTGTCGGGGAGAGCTCCTCCGTTTGGGGGCGGCCCAGAATATAGGGGATGTTTTTGTGAAAGGGCCTCAAAAATGTAACAGGTCTATTACAGGTGGGACCGTCTGTCTCAAAGTAGGTATAATTTCTTTGAGGACTAATTTCCACTTCTCGAGTGTTTTGATAAATTTGCGTTTATTTGGGCTCGCTTCACTTAAATACTCACCTGCCATGAAATTTTAATGCCTGCTCTTCCATTCGGGAGGATGTATAAATGGTGTTCTATAATATCATATCTTTCTCATCTTACTGAATGGACCCAGTTTATATGGGGAAACGTGTATATCTATCTATTTTCATTCCCAGGAGTCCTCATAAAATTGGGACAGTAATTCTCAAAGATTCTTAGACATTTTCGGTTTTCTTTTGAGTTATATGGTATACTCAAGAAATGTTGCCATAAGTTTAGAATTCGAAATCTCCTGACAGCCTCCATTATCTTCAGTCCATGGAGCAGTCAATTAAATATCTTGAAAGTTAATTCTTTTTCTTTTTTCTTTTTTTTTTTTTTGTTTCAAGAAAGAAAATTTCGCTCTTTTATTTCTCAGCGGCTTAGCAATTTTAATTCATTCTTTTGGCTATGAAGTTTCTTTTGTGGCACCTTTTACCCTCAGCGGAAAGATACCTGCCACTTAAGTTTATTAGAATCTAAAAGCCAGTAAACGCCCCGGGACCTCTGTTTTTCCAAGGAATCTTAATAACAACGTTAAATTTGACTGTGCTCCCTTCGACACCATTTTCTCTACACTCGTTCTTTGTATAAGAGTACAGGAGGCCCTACTACCCTTATAAATACCTTTCTTTAGCGGATCCTTTATACATGAAATCGCCTGTCTGCACAAATACAGGGTGCTTCGCACACTCTTTCCGTTCCAACCTGTCGGTCCCCTTAGGCCCTAAGGGCGGCTCAAGAGCATCGCACAAAGGCCGGAAAACGTGCACACTCGGCTTCCAGGTACTTTTCCACCCTATTTGGCCCTAAGCTGAGCACGTGTGTACGAGTATGTGTGTGCGGATGTAGGTATGGGTAGGTGGAGATCATTTAAATCAAATATTCAAAGGTGTTCATTGCGGAAACAAGAAGGGACTCATGATAAGGCGAATTTAAACTGATTATGTGTATTATGTGAACTGTGGCGGATAACAATCGTCTCGGGACGGGAGGGCACCCGTCGAAAGCGTCGCTCAGTCGAATGGCACCATATTGTCTTAATTAATGGCACTCGATAATTACAGCCAATAAGATGCCGCAAATTAATTGAGTTAAGTCTGACTTTAGGAATTTCGGGTGGATATAACTTTTTTTTTTGCCTTCATTTTTTTTAAGCTCTCCAGGGAATTCGGGTCAGCCCTATATTCCGGAGGGTTCGAAAAAGTGAATGGTCGTTGCTATATACTGGAGTAAAATTATGTAGGAGGGAAAATCTTCCCGATGTTCCCAAGCTGAGGAGAATTCATCTTGTCTAGTTCGTGCTCCGAACTAATGATTCTTAATGTGTTACCTCCATAATATTAGCAAAATATGATAGCAATAAATTTTGCAGTTTTTTTTTTTTTTGCTTTCACATATTTTATTTGGTAGATGCTAGATGGATACTAAATATTTGTGTTTTACGTTAAATCAGAGCAAAGCAGAATGAAATTCAATATGCTAATTTAGAAATTTTAACTTTTTTCTTACTTCTCGTAGGTATTCTTTTCTTTTATAAAAACTGATAAATCATATGAAACAGCATATGACTTCTCAGAAATATCAACTTGTATGGTGTAAACTCACCCATATCTCTCATATTGTTTATCATTTGAATTATATGACCTTTTGACAATAAGAATTTTTTCTGATTAATTTGAGAAATCATAGGAGTTTGAAAGCGTCTGTACATTTATCATTAGAACTCAAAGAGATTATCAAATCGATGTAAACAAGAAAAACAATGCTATGATGTGAGTGCAATTTTTGAAAACTCAAATAAAAAAATCATATATCTAAGCACTTGATTTATCAGATAGTGTAAAGTAGACTTTATACTATAGCTTCAAAAAATTAGTCATTTGTAAAATTTATTGAAATTTGTTTAGAAAAAGAGTTCTGCACGAGTAAATGGATTAGAGAACGGCTTGTAGGAGTGGAATTCTATTGAAAAACTTTTTTCCCGAACAAAGCTTGACAAAAGTTTTAATTAACTGATATTTTATAAGTATAGACTAAGATTTAAACTTTAAATTTATATACATTTCGGATTCCTACCGATAAAAACCGTTTTTTTTTAATTTTTAAGCCTGTTTTTCTAAAATATGTAGTAATGGAATTTTTTTTTTTAAAACTATATTATCTTAATAATAGTTAGCTTAGTTCCTTTTTGAAGAATAAAAACCGTGTAAACTACTATATTTTATATAGAAGAATTAGTAAATGTTCACTAAATTATGGAAAATAGTTTGTTATTGAAGAATAATACAACTTACACGAAAAAGTACATAAATAAAATAGCTTCATCTGCACTCTGAAAAATGATGTTGCTTGAATTTCGAAAAATGTGACTTTGTTTATAGTCACATTACTTTTCTAAAATGTTGGTAAATAATTCTTACATGTAAATATTTGTCCATAATAATAAGTAAAAGTTCGTGATATTTAAGGAAAGAACTATCTTTAAAATGAAGAAATTCAATCTTACTACAAAGTAAAGTTAAACTATGCCGCAGGGAAAATGTCATCAGTTGAAACTTAAATTTCTGGGAGGGATACAAAATCTAGATTTTTAAAATCTCAACATGACGAAAATCGAAATTTGTTTAAAAATCACAATATCTCAACTTGAAGAGTCTCGGCATGCAAAAAAATTGAACTGATACAATGTCGATTAGAAATACTTCGATTAATTTTTACAAAACTCGACACATCTCTGTAAAACAGATTTTTCTTATATAAAATGTCTATATACTGAAGATTTACTTATGCAAAATAACTATTGACTTAACTTTTTTTTTCTAAAAAATACCTATTAAATTAAGATTTTTCTTATACAAATTGTTTATCGACTAAAATATTATTTTTACTTACGTGCTTTTTATGGTCAAGATTTTGGTTAGTCGAGATGAAAAAAAAGACAACCCAAATTTTCTTCAGAAAAGTAATTTACGGATTTTAATTTAATTAAATACGTTCATTTATGTAACTAATTCCTAATTTCCTAGATTTATTCGTTCTTTTAAGGCAGATAGTCCAGAGCCCGGAAAAAAAAGGTGAATTCCGACCATCTTGCATCTATAGTGTAACCAAGTGATAGTGGCCTTCATTCTACGTATCTTTAGGTACACTCACAAGGGGAGGGCACGGTCTGGGAAATTCACTTCGGGACGAGATTCCGTGTGGTAGTAGTTTCCCATAAGAGTATGCAAATCCTAAAAGATTATTTCAGAATGGCCAGTAGTTTCGAAGATTTTCAAAGATTTCTTTTTTTTTTTTAATTAACTACACAGGTTAAAAAAAAAAAAAAAAGTTGATGTTCTTTTGACCAGACCATCTCATTTTTATGTAAACCAACGCCCTGAATCCGAACCCGAGGTCCGTTAACCTCCATCACGTCAGGTTCAAGGTCATTTCAAGGTCAAAATGAGAAAAACCCACTAAATAAGTCTGAAAAAGAGGACTTATAGGTTTTTGCGGCCGCTGAATCCGAATTCGTGATTTGTTTAACTCCCAAAGGTCAGCCAGAGGCTATTTCAAGGGCATTTCAAGGTGAAATTGGGAAAAACCCACTAAATAGGTCTGAAAAAGAAGATGTATAGGTTTTTGGGGTCACTGAATTCGAATTCGTGATTTGCTAAAGCCTCCAAGGTCAGCCAGAGGTTGTTTCAAGGGCATTTCAAGGTGAAATTGGGAAAAAATCCACTAAATAAGTCTGAAAAGGAAGATGTGCAGGTTTTTGGGGTCGCTGAATCCGAATTCGTGGTTTGCTTAATCCCCCAAGGTCAGCCAGAGGCTGTTTCGAAGTCATTCCAAGGTCAAATATAGAAAAGGCGTGTATTGAATCCCAACCACTGAATACATGGATTTTTGGGTCGATGAATCTAGTGCCGCCATATTGGAACCCCCATCTTGGATTTAAAAATTCTCAAATTTGGACTTCAGATTCGTGATCAGCGACCCCAAAAACCTCCGAGTAGCAAGTTTTCCATGAACTACTCAATTTTGCAGGAATGTTAGAGTCCACCGAAGTGGATGAAGGTTTAAAAACACAAAAAAAAATTATTTTCGCAAACAAAACTGAGTGAGTAATTTCTTAGCAGTGTTGCATGTGACGAGTTTTCTTCTTGTTCCGTTCGAGAACGGACCCTAACTTAAGCATAGTTCAGTCTTGTTCTGCTATTATATCACTTCTGCGCATGCGCCAATTGGTCTCATGCGGTTTAATATGGAAAAAAGTAGTTGATTATTACCATGTTTAAGGCTCATGTTATTCAAAGTTAAAGTACCATGAATTCTGATTTAACGATTCTAAAACCTTCACTTCCAGTTAACAGAGCTTAAAATTACCTCTATATAATATTATAAGGTTAAGCGGACTTTATTGCAATTTCGCATCCGTAAAAAAACTATTGGCTGGTATATGTTGCGTGGCCATCTCTCAACTTAAGATAACCTACAACTGACCTTTATATAACATTTAGTTGTCCTTGTGAGGTTAAACTAGCCCATGATTTGCAATCAGCGACCCAAAAACCCATGTATTCAGTGGTTGGGATTCAATACGCGTCTTTTCTATATTTGAACTTGGAATGACTTGGAAACGACCTCTGGCTGACCTTGGGGGATTAAGCAAACCACGAATTCGGATTCAGCGACCCCAAAAACCTGCACATCTTCCTTTTCAGACTTATTTAGTGGATTTTTTCCCAATTTCACCTTGAAATGCCCTTGAAACAACCTCTGGCTGACCTTGGAGGCTTTAGCAAATCACGAATTCGGATTCAGTGACCCCAAAAACCTATACATCTTCTTTTTCAGACCTCTTTAGTGGGTTTTTCCCAATTTCACCTTGAAATGCCCTTGAAATAGCCTCTGGCTGACCTTTGGGAGTTAAACAAATCACGAATTCGGATTCAGCGGCCGCAAAAACCTATAAGTCCTCTTTTTCAGACTTATTTAGCGGGTTTTTCTCATTTTGACCTTGAAATGACCTTGAACCTGACGTGATGGAGGTTAACGGACCTCGGATTCGGATTCAGGGCGTTGGTTTACATAAAAATGAGATGGTCTGGTCAAAAGAACATCAACTTTTTTTTTTTTTTTTAACCTGTGTAGTTAATTAAAAAAAAAAAAGAAATCTTTGAAAATCTTCAAAACTACTGGCCATTCTGAAATAATCTTTTAGGGTTTGCATACTCTTATGCGAAACTACTACCACACGGAATCTCGTCCCGAAGTGAATTTCCCAGACCGTGCCCTCCCCTTGTCAGAGATAAATTCTAAATCCAATTTTTTTTATATTTAGTAGGAAAATTTTTTACTAGAGTAAATGAAAATTTCTTTATAGATAATTCTTCCACATAGTGTTAAAAATATTTGTCGTTTTACATTTTAAATTGGCCTCTTCATTACAAAAAAACTGTTTTTATTATGACAATAATAACTAATGGTAAATTAAAATAAATAAACTATTGGCTTTATTTTCAACTCACTTCTACTGTACAAATATTTTAGTGAAGATAAATCTTTGATGTAAATTGCAATTTAAAAGTGTGCCTTTGAGTTAAAATTTCCTTCGCAATCGCATTTTGTCATAGGGCCTCTGGTTACGCTGAAACGTTTTTAAAATTGACTTTAAATACCTGCTATAAACATTTACGAAATTTTATCAACTTATATTCACTTTTAGTCGACATTATTTTGCTTTATCGATTTCTTGATTAGATTTCGTAAATAATAGCAGTTAATGGAGGCTTTTTAAAAACATTTAAACTTAATTAAATAAAAGTGATAATTTTTGATATTCACAGGATTTTATTGAGAAGAAAGTGATACACTTTATCCCTGGGAATTCTTTCATCAAATTAGAAAAAAATATTATTCATGAATAAAAAAATCATCATAGTTTTTTATTCATGAATAATTAATGAAAATGTTCATATAATTTATAATATATCATTTTTGTTAGTAAGATTAGTAGTTTTTAGGGTTCCGTACCTCGAAAGGACAAAACGGAACCCTTATAGGATCACTTTGTTGTCCGTCCGTCCCTCCGTCTGTCTGTCTGTCAAGACCCTTTTTCTCAGGAACGCGTGGAGGTATCAAGGTATACTCAGGTCTACTGTCCCTTGGAGCTGTGAAAAAATCAAACTTCTTCTTCTATCAAAAGATAGCCGTTTATGCCGCAAATTTCCGCAAATTTCCGCAAATTTTCGACACTCGCAAGGGAATCAAAACCTACAGGGTACTTCCCGTGAACTCAGAATCTTGAAATTTGGTACGAAGCAACGTCTTATAGCACAGATAAAGGTAAAATTGCGAAAACCGTAAATTTTTAGTTACATCATATACTAAAAATATTTTTAATAATTTTAAACTTACTACCTCTTTCCTCATGAACGCGTAGAGGTATTAAATTGAAATTCATATCAAATACTCAGGTCTATAATACCTTTAAGCTGTAACAAAATCAAACTTCAATGTCAACGCAATCAAAAGAAACAGCAATTTAAGCCGCATATTTTCAAACTCGCAACTACTCACAAGGGAATCAAAACCTAAAGGGTACTTCCAGTCGACCTAGAATCTTGAAATTTGGCATGAAGCCAGAATAGCACAGATAAAGGAAAAATTCCGAAAACCTTAAATTTTTAGTTACATCACATATTTTTTGGGTGAACTTTTACTTATATACCTACAGGTTTGTACGGAACCCTCGGTGCGCGAGTCCGACTCTCACTTGGCCGGTTTTTTTTCTTCCTTAAGTTAAAAAAATTGTGCTTTAGATTAAGCAAACATTTTCTACATGACAAAAACATATTTTTTTTTAAATCAATGAATATTTTCATTAAATTCATCATCATTTTAAAACACAAAAATTTTTATTAATAAAATGAGTTATTTTTTTTTTTATACAGGGTGTTCAGAGGTGGGAGGTCAATACTGCAGGGGGTGAAAGGTCAGACCGAGACAAGCAAAAAATCGTATGGGGGGGGGGGGGGGGGGGCATCTCGCACCGTTTGGCAGTTACAGTGTGATTCGTAAATCAGGATTTTGCCTTATATGGGAACCGCTCTTGTATTTTTATCTTTTTTTCTACGCATCGCAGCGGCCCCAAACTGATTTCAAAAAATCACTATTTGGAAGCCCTTTCCAAAAAAGTTTACACCACCCCCCTATCCCCAACCCCTTGGCCACAATCCCCCCTGGAAGTTGAAAAAATTAACTTTTATTTCACGATTTTTCACCTTTCGCCCCACTTTTCTCTGAAATTCATGTTATTAACACACCTACTTTTTATTTTTTTTAAGTTGCCTATCTAATTACCTTGCCAAAAAGGTGCAACATGCCCAGGTAGGAAAAGGATACGAAAATTTATTTACAAAAATCCTTTTACAGAATATCATGATAATTCGAATTTTTAGGAAATTATACTTAAGTTTACTAAAAAATACATTTTGTTCGCTTAAAAACTAATTACAATTAAAACGTTTGTCCTTTAAAAGCTGTTCAAAATGTTCTCCGCTAGTTTCGATGCATGCAAGTAGCCTTCGTTTTATTTCACGTTTGAGGTCTATGGTAGCCAGTCTCTCCCGTATTTTCGTGGCTGCAGTCACAATCCTGGTAACTAATTCTTCTCTGGTGTTGATTGGTCTTGAGTAAACTTCATCTTTCATCATTCCCTATAAGAAAAAGTCCAGTGGAGTAAGGTCCGGTGACCTAGCAGGTCAAGGAATCGGTCCAGCTCGTCCAATCCAGCGCTCTGGGTAATGTTCATTCAACCTTGCCCTAACAATGTTCCCAGTATGAGCAGGTGCTCCGTCGAGCTGTAAATAAATTGCGCTTCTGGTGGCCAGGGGGATGTCCTCCAACAGATCCGGAAGGGTATTCTCCAAAAAGTCCGAGTATAGCTGACTATTCAGCACTTGGGGCAAGATGAAGGGTCCTATCAACTGGTTGCCGATGATGCCAGCCCAGACATTGACACTAAATCTTTGCTGGAAGGACCGACACCTGGTCCTATATGGGTTGACATCTGACCAGGTGTGGAGGTTGTGGAAGTTTGTGATGCCATCCCGGGTGAATTGCGATTCATCCGTCCACAGAATTCGGTCTAGAAACCTTCTGTTTTCGATGTCAGACTCGAACAGCCAAGTGCAAATTGCAATCGTCTTTCGGAATCTCCTTCCTGTAGTGCTTGGACCGGGATATGATGGTATGGATGTAGTCCCTCTCGGTTCACAACGGTCCAAACTCTCCCTGAAGACAATCCTAACCGTCGTGCGACCTGCCTGATGCTTATTTCAGGGCTGTTCCTGACGATGTTGAGGATTTGTTGGTCGGGGTCCGCTGAATCGGCCGATTTTCCTGATCCCGTTTCTACTCTGGGGGTGGTTACACTTCCGGTTTCTTTTAACCTTCTGAAAGTCCTTGAAAATACCCTTCTGTCGGGTACACGCCGATTCGGGAATCTCCTTTGGTATTCTCGTACGGCCTCACTATCATTTCCGTCTACTAAACCGTACACGTAAATTATATCGGCATACTCTTCAACACTGAATTCTGCCATTTTATCTTAATTTTTTCTATTAAACACCCGTTCTTATCGCTTGCTTCTTCAACTGTGGTCAATGTCCTTTCAAACTTACCCATTTTTATACCATAATTCATAGGAGGTATTAGAAATGGAGCGTCAGGATACTTAGGAGTCAATACTGGATATAATAAATTAATAACGCTATTTAACGAGATTACATTTATTATTTTATTACTGTTTTGCTGAAATAATAAAAATGTATTACCTGTGTTTCCTAAACAAACATGTCCGAACTTGCTGTCATAAAAATTGTTTACTTAACGACTTTTTCCATTATGGTGCAATAAAGTAATTAGGTACCTGTGAGTATGTTTTAATTTCAGGACTTTTGCAACCCTTTTCTACCTGGGCATGTTGCACCTTTTTGGAAAGGTAATTAGATAGGCAACTTAAAAAAAATAAAAAGTAGGTATGTTAATAACATGAATTTCGGAGAAAAGTGGGGCAAAAGGTGAAAAATCGTGAAATAAAAGTTAATTTTTTCAATTTCCAGGGGGGATTGTGGCCAAGGGGTTGGGGATAGGGGGGTGGTGTAAACTTTTTTGGAAAGGGCTTCCAAATAGTGATTTTTTGAAATCAGTTTGGGGCCGCTGCGATGCGTAGAAAAAAAGATAAAAATACAAGAGCGGTTCCCATATAAGGCAAAATCCTGATTTACGAATCACCCTGTAACTGCCAAACGGTGCGAGATGCCCCCCCACTCATACGATTTTTTGCTTGTCTCGGTCTGACCTTTCACCCCCTGCAGTATTGACCTCCCACCTCTGAACACCCTGTATACGATAACAAAAAAAAAGTTTCTTACTTCCCAAGATATTTTGTTTTGTTATGCAAAAAAAAATGCAAATATTCCTTAATAAGTAAGATTTCTTTTCCAAATTTTTACTTGGAATGAAAATTCAAAATAATAAGATTTGCCCTCAAAGTAATATAGGGAAATCGCAAAATATCGATTTTTGATGAAGTGTTGAAAAGAGAAAAGTTTTGTTTTTAGTAAGAAAAATTCACCGATAATAATTTTTTCGGAAAATTGTTCAACATAAAAATCTCCTAGTACTTCGATGTGAAATATTGATATAAGTCTCCAAAAAAAATGTCAAGTCAATTGAATACCAAATAAAGTGAATATTGGGTGCGGCTATATGGTGCATACTTGTAAACTTTAGGAGTAGTCCAATAAAACCAACATAAAAATGAAAGAAAATTAAGTGAGCCAATAAAGGGCCTTATCATCACTTCCCCCTTTGCTGTGCCAAATTATCTGGGCAGCAATTAAAAAGTTTCGTCCCAAACTAGTTTAGCGTAAACAACCCCCCAAACATCGTTTAAGGGAAAGATAATCGATAAAAGGGTCTTGGATTGGTATAAGCTCTGAAAGTGTGTCAAAGGTCGGAGGGTAAGATTTTTTGCAGCATATGATAAAAATGGTATTTACGATCTGTACGGAACTGAATTTCACTCCGACCTTGGAATTACAATTTTATCAATCGTTGGGGGAAATTGGAAGTTAGACAGAAATAGGATTTTGCTCTTGATTTTCTGCATATAATATATTTCGGATGAAAAGAGAGTCTACTTAAAAATCTCACATGTTGCATATTTTGCTTTTCAAAGACTCTAACATCATTATTCGAAGCTGAAAGAAGAAAACCTTATTACGAACTCTGAGGAGTCTATGGTGAGGGTGACCTATATATAAATTTATATCAAAATTTGATCGAATAAATCAGGAAATCAGGAAATCCTCCTCCTTAGAGTTATATGTATATATTCAGGTACTTATTCAGAAACGGTTAAAATGCAGACAACATCAAAAATTGCATCACTACATCATATAAAAAAAAATGAAATCACCAGTAAACCACCTACCAACCGATAGGTTTCTGGTGAAGTTTTCTTATTTTGACGCCACTTTTTTTTTTTTTTTTTTTTTTTATCATTCCCACGTCTCTCGACAGCTGCAAATCAACTTAGAGAAGAAACCCTCCCCGCAAAATCAGATGTAAAAATATTCAAATAAAAATCGGGCTGTGGATTGGGGCGAACTCCTTGTAAGACAAATTCATTCAGTCATCATTCAGTCATCTTCAATCATGGTCTCGCCCTCAAAGAGTAGATCTGAGGGTGTTCGCTACGCACACATGAGTCCCCGCACCAGCCCCTGCTCCGCCGGCTCCGGCGTCCGCCCCTGGAGCGTTTGATTATTTACTTTTGCGATAGAAGATATCCCAACATGTGGCGTATAAGATCTGTTTCTAATGGCGGTATGAATGATAATTCTGCTTCACAGATTCGCTGTACATTTGCAAGTCGGCAAGGGACCCGGATGAATAATTTCTGGGGAACTTGTTGCTGGCAAATATTCAGGGAGCATGGATAATCCAAATAGGGCTAATTATATATCTGGTGGTGAATATTTATCCTAATCCGAATAGCCGAAATGTCGTTATTTCGAGGGAAGCCGACCGTGACATTAATCATTTTATTGGTCAGCAATTTCTTAAATTTGTAGTAATTAAAGCAAATTTGACAGTGGTGTTTTATCCATTATAAAGAATTGCTTACTGACCTTATTTTGATTACAGTACAGCATGTATTATTCGCCTTTTATAATTCTTATAAAATGTACTATTTATTCGTACTTACATTTTAAAACCAAATTCAAATATTTACTTGGACAAGTTGGCTCTTGCAGTGATTAAAGTTGATGATGTGGAATCCTAAATAACTACTCCTCTGTTATTTACAAAAATGTATGAAGAGTATTAAATCTTTACACAGGCCGTAGTAGGATAACAGTGGGTGGGCTGCCCCCGCATGTATCTTACCCATTTTAATGTGATAAGTTGCTACGGTGCTGGAATTAATTTATGCCAAGTTTCAATTTAAAAAAATGTTTTTTACACTAGTTATAACGAATTTTTGGAAAATTGAAAAAATGAATTTTCTCGAAAATGGCTAAACCGATCTTGATGGCTAAAATATATGTTATACAGGGTACCAAAGCAGTCTTCGAAAAAAAGTCGAAAATTAATTTCGTTAATTAGAAAAAGATAAAAAAAAATATTTAAATTTTCAAAAAATATTTTTTTTTATGAAATCCGTTTTGTACCACCGCCAAAAAAAGTTTTCTTGTTTTTTAATTATGAAGTACCCTTTCCATAATTTCCAAAAAAATATATGTTGTAGCTTTGGGCCTAAGTACAATATGGAAAAAAATTGGCGGTGGTACAAAACGGATTTCATAAAAAAAATATTTTTTGAAGATTTAAATATTTTTTTTTATCTTTTTCTAATTAACGAAATTAATTTTCGACTTTTTTTCCTCTTTTCAAAATATTCCAAACTGTAATGAAAAGCGAAAAAAGAATTATGTTGTCACAAATATTTACTGTAGAATAGTTTTTTTTTTAAAAACTACCAGAGACTGTAGCGCCAAAGTGAATAACTTATGCTGATTCTATTTTTTTGAAGAAACGAATTGCCTTCTAAAGGTTTTTTTTTCATCCTTGGGCTCTGAAAAAACGAAAGCCTTGAAAGAAATGAATTTTGGAAGTTTCAGCTGACTTTAGCTCTACTAAAGCATGATGTCTCTGGAAAACGCTTCACAACTCTTCTTTAGTTTAAAATCAATGAACTAACAATTTTTTAGTTATTATATACTATAATTATGCTATTATGACCTATACTAAAATTGTTGGAAAAAATGCTCTAAATGATAAATGGTGTAGTAGAATGAAATTTTGGAAAATTGAAAAAAGAAATATATTAAAAACTAACAGCTCATATACAAAATCATGTGGTTTAAAAAAAAGCTTGGAGCTTTAAAACTTTTGTCTCGAGAAAAATACTTTTCAAGTTAAAGTTGCTACAAAAGCTAGTTTGCGTATATTAAAATCCATCACGTTTAAAATTTTAAAAAAATTTTAAAAAAATTGAAAATATTTAACACTGTACGATGGAATTTCATTATTTGTACGATTTTCGGATGTATTGTCATAAAATAAATTTTATTAACCATTATTTTTTTTTTTTGCTGTTCGTGTAACCTTAATTATAATACCCCTTAAGTAAAAGTGTATTCCACACAAATAAAAACTAGGTACACATTAATTTTAATTATATTCCTTTAAGAGAACTATATGAGAATTAAATTCACGAAGTTCTTCAATGCTTTTGAAAATACCAGCCCAAAATTAATGTAAATCGTCAGATTAAAATTTTTCAAGTATTTGTTTCGAATTCGGCTTATTTAAAACAAATATACTTGACATTAAATAATGTCTGAAAATTATGGCAATAATTCCAAATCAAAGAAATGTATGTGCATAAAATATAGTTCTTTAAAAAGCCGCATTTTAATATTAATTCAATAATATTCGGGGTAAATACTGCTTAGCCACAAAGCTTTATTTCCGACCCAATTGTTTATTAAAAATATATATATATATATGACTTGCAGCCAAAAAGTAGTTTCATTATGTTACCAAAGTACAACTAATTAATAATAAATAATAATATAATTGCATCTATAGAGATTAATTTTAACCAACATTTTCTGCTTATTAAGTTTAATAATTCCGGAAGTAGATTTAGGATGCGGTGAATTTTTAATAGTTAGGCTAATAAGTACTTTGGGACCTGAAAGTGGGAAAAATTAATTAAAACTGATAAATTAATTGAAAGTCGACCAGTTACTAAATATTATATAAAAGCATGACATGACATGGTGAATAGTGTGATCATGTAAATTTACCCTAAAAAATGCAAGCGACTAGCCGAGACTCACCTGGATGAGTTTTGCTCGCGGCAGTTCGTTTCCTAAATTAGTTAATTTATTTCAATATTGTGTGTGTATATAAATTACATTCTGAGATTTCTTGTATTCAGATTAGAAAGCTGATCCTTTAAATCTTTAAAGATTCCATATTAAATTATTAATGATATTGAACATTTGATACGGAATTTTGCACAATTTCCTATTTTGGAAAATATGAATTTTTTTTGCATAATACCTTTAAGATTTTATTTCAAGCTTTATGCATTTGTTATTTTATAGAAAGATGTTATTTTAACAACTTCTTGAGTATTAAGAACGTATCAAGAAATTAAAATAACTTTTTTTTATATATCTTTCCCGGCTATAAAACTTGAAGCAACTCCGACTATAATAAGCGAATAAAATAAAAATCGTTGAAAATTGTTGAAGATGGTTTTTGCCAATTAATTTAGATATATAAATATACATATATATTTATTTAAATTTTTTATTAATTTTGATAAACTGACAATTCGTATAGTATAATTTATTATCGCAACAGCCTCACATTACAACCATAGAATCATTAATTCCATTTTTAAGCTGCGAAGACATCAAACATTGATTATGTAATTTGCTAACAAGTAAAACAAAAGAATTTCTTGAAAATGAGGTGGTTTTTTGACCTAAGTACTATTACATATTATGCAATATAAGTGCAAAATCAATTCCATCATCACTAAACGAAGCACTACCAATTATTATTATCGTTCAGTGATAGTGAAATTAAGTTTCAACTGAATCAGTGGAAGTGGAACGGATTCAGTGGTCGTGGAATTGCTTTTGACTATCAGTAATTGGGCAATGGTAGTAAAATTTCTATTTTCGCTAGCATTGATCCACTTAATGGAACTGAAATAATAGTGCCCTATAAATTTAATATAAAGCAGCCAAGCCTGCTTATGGCAATAGGTAATCATAACTTGGCATTTCTTAAAGATTTCATTGATTTCATTATAAATTCTATTGCTATAATGCGAAAAACAGAAATATTTTCATTTAAAAATTGATGGGGTATTTTCACCCCTTCAAAATAAAGTTGTTCCCGCTTTTGATACTCGCTTTGTTTAGTTAAAGCCGCAAGCACACTTCTGAAGGTATAAAACTGTTGCCTAGTTAACATCGAACGTACAGCAAGTTGTAGCACATGCCTTTCTCGCTGATTGCGTGATCCTGCACCCTGTTGTACCCGCCAAGAACTAACCTATTTTTTGTCCGCCACTGGAAACTATTCTTGGGCCAGAACTTCCGCTAGTAAAAGTAAATTAAATACCCAATTTCAACTATTGTGCACCGTAAAAGCTTTTTTTTTTGAAACTTTTGTTGAAGAGTTTCAACTTGTGGGGATTGCTGCTGGAGAATCTGAAAAAGTTGCTTTGAGGTAATTTTGGACAAAGTTTCTGCCATTTTTTTGCTGCTTTAATGGTTTCACTTTAAATCAATTTTTATAATATCAAGTAATAAAGTAGAGATTCTAATGTAGTTATTAAGGAGATTTGCATCTCATTCCACAAGGTTCCTCATGTAATATATTTACAAAGAAAGGACATATGTGACCCGTCCAGTGCTCCGAAAAATTAGGGTTGTGGAAGAGATTTTTTTTTATTTTTTAATTAAAAATATTAAAAAGTATCGATCACATATTGCATTTATAAAGAAAAGTGAATAGTATTCTATTACCAGCTACAATGCACTTATGTTACACTTTTGCACCTCGAATTCTTGGTTAATAATTTAATAATCAATCCAATATCCTTTGGATTTTTTTTATTTTGATATCCTTGTGGTTATGCTGTGGTTCATTATCCCCTCAATTTTGAGAAACATTCTAACTTCACTCATTGTTATACAGTTCCCTACCAATATGTTACCTCAACCATGCTCCATGGTTTCTAAAACCAGATCTTTTCATTAAATTCAAATCGGTTAATTTTGTCGTCGCTCCAAATCACAATTCATGATTAATTCTAAGCTTGTTTAGAGTTTTTTTAATTATTCAACGTTATTTAAACAGCTTATCACTGAGTATTTAATTGTTGCCCTTATGTTTTCTATTTTTAGATTCTTAAATATCCAAGCACACCGGAAAGCGTTCAGTGATTGATTAGGAAATGAAAATTGTCATTCAAGTGTGTTATCACGCTTTAGAGTGCAAAAGTGTAAACAATGCACTTAATAAAGAACTATTATTTCAATTTTAAATTCAAATACACTTCGACTTCAATGAAGTTAAGTTATTGTAGTTTTCTGAAGTGTACCTAATAAAGCGAATAAGTGAGAACAAAACAAAAATGTGATCTTTTAAAAAATATTTTCGTTTTTCATGGAAAAATTTTATTCTTTAATTATTTAAAAAAAATAGAAATATATTACATAAATTATCGAAAAAATGGCTCGACAGGCTATAGATAAAACGATTATACACGTTTCACAAAACAAAATAAAAAATAAATTTTGGAAACTTCCCGAAAATTTCCTTAGATTAGAATTATAACACGTATTTTACTCGTACATATCAGTTAATTCCAATAATTCCACACGACATCATTTCTTTAATGAGTATATACAGGGTGTCCAATAGGAATGTGTGAAAATTAATGAGTCAATATTTCTTAACAAATGGACACATCGGGAAAATGTAAATACTTTTTAGTAAAGGAAAGGCGTCATTTTCATGTCATGTCCATTTTATTATAAAAAGATTAAATCTACTTAATACAAACCATTAATTTAAAAATATAATGATATATTTTTCGATATTTTAACCATCTAAATTGGCACGAATATTCAAATTTCTTTCTAAAACTACTAAAAACATGTTCTAACGTGTCATTTGAAATGCCATTAACGATCTTCCTAATGTCTTTAATAAAATCTCTATTGTTTTTGGGTTATTTTCATACCTGTGATCTTTAATGTAACCCCATAAAAAGAAATCACATTGAGGGAGACCTATTCTATTCCTTTTCCCCTAATAAACCGTGGGTATCCTAAGCCAATAACTCGATCGCTTTAAATACGTCTTGTGTGCGATGAGGTACTGCTCCTTCTTGAATAAAACAAAAAAATTTAACGGCTCCTCTCTTTTTCGCATGACGAAAGGATTTGGTCTCTACCATCCGTTTGTACGTCTCTCCAGCGAAGGAAGTTTCAAAGAAATGCAGGTAGATACCTTTTATGTAGATGATCCACATTTCAAAAGTATACATCATTAATAATTCACATTCTTCACCATATTTTTAAATTAATGGTTTGCATTAAACAGGTTTAATTTTTTTTATAATAAAATGGACATGAAATGAAAATGATAACTTTTACATTTTCCTGATCCCTCCATTTGTTAAAAAATAGTGACTCATTAGTTTTCACGCATGCTTATTGGACAACCTGTATGTGTTCTCCTCAAAGAAAAACGAATTTATAAGAATTCGCTATTACCATTTGAATTTATACCAAATATAAATAAATTATATCATGGATTCTAAGATTTATGATTTAATATCTGAAATATCTGAAAATATATCATACAAACATTTTTTACTATGCATTAATTAACTATAAACCTTTAAATTGGATTTTTTTTGTCAGGTGTAAACCACCGCATGTGCAGTTTAACGGATACAATAAAATTGTTTGAAACACAAAACACAAAAAAGTGTAGCAATACCATTGAAAATAAAAAGTTGAAATGTTTTATATTTGATATCGTTACTCTTCGAATGGCTTTTGTTATCTGGTCCTAACATTTTGCAAACATTTTCCATTCTATTAATTAGATGCTTACCTGTAACTAATTATAAAAGAGGCCAAAAAAAAAAAATTATAGAGCAACATCCTCATTAATTTGTTTGTCATGGAAATGGACTCACACTTGCCACGGGTCCTCGTTAATGTTACCGATTGGCATGCTACCGTCAAAGTGTTAATTGAAAATTTGAAAAGTACTTTTGTTGTCACTGAAAGGTTTTTGTCATCACCGGATCCCATGTTGAAAAAATGGCAAACAATCGAGACCCCATTCTGTGGCGCTCGACTAAATTCGATGAAGTTAATTATTAATTTTTCGTCGCCAGGCCAAAACGGGCGGTGAAACGCAGCGTGGCGGTGACGGGTAGTATGACTTTTTTTCCGCGACAAATGGCCTCCTTCATCGCGTGTATGAGACACAATTTTAGCACACATCAAAATATCGCTGCTGGCTCACAGAGGTTCGCCTGAAATTTCTAAAATTGATTAAAAGCCACCTGCGTTCAGCGTTTGTTTGGCTGTTGGCGTACATATGCACATACATATACCAAATATATGTAGATATGTCTGCATGCGTGGGAGACGACTCCTGTCGCCTGATAACGCCGCAAGCACGTTGTGTATAATAAAATACCCGCATAAATTGGGCGACTTTTGATAAAACACCTTTCCGTCGTGCTCCGGTTGCCCCCAGTTCCCGGCGGTGCTCATTGACTTACAGTGCGCGCCCCGCGTTTGCATCTACCTTAACGCGCGCGAAATTATCGAGGTTTGAGTTTTTTTTGTTGCTCCTCGGAAAATAAATGTTTCGCTCGAGCTCCCGACACAATACTTTGCTTAAAAATGACAAACGAGGTTAGCGGTGGTGAAGTGATTTTTCTTGAGTGCTTTGTCAACATTATCCCAAGGAGACTTTAATAACTATTCACACTCAACTAACAAAAGAGAATTGTGCGCCCTCTATGGTAAGATTGATAAAACGTGCAAAATATATTCAGTTTTTTAGTCTAGTTTACAATATTACAGAGCTAATTCCATAAAGTTTTAAATTTGAAAGTCCAATCCACTATCTTAATAAAATATTTAAAAAATATATATATGTTATAAAGTACTGTAAAGTAGTGTTTTAAAATTTATGTCTAGATGTTTTTATTTTTTTAAATAAAACATGTAAATATTTAAATTCTTTTGAGTTTCTCTATTCTGATAAATAGTATAGTCAATAACAATTATATGTGAAAAATGACATCGTTCAAATGTCCACAGGCATCCATAGGATTATCGAATTTCTCGATAACTTTCTCACACATTAAAGCATTTAGCTCACTACTTTCAGTCCGGATGTTATTTTTTAGGTGTGCATTTGTTGCCGGCTTATCCACACAGACTTTGATTTTCAAATAATCCCAAAGAAAGTAATCTAATGGGGTTAAGTCACACGACCTAGGTGGCCAGTTTATATCACCATTACATGAAATTACTCGACCTGGAAACTTAGATCTCAACAATTAAACCTTTTCATGTGACGTGTGAGGCGTACGTCCGTCCTGTTGAAAATAAAGATCGTCTGTGTCTATTTCTTCAGGTTGAAGCCACAAAAAATTTTCATTCAATTTTCTACAGCTTCAATTAACAATAACAGCTTTTGCATTTGCATCTTCGAAGAAAAAGGATCAATGATTCCAGCAGCCCATAAACCACAACAAACAGTACATCGTTTTTGGATTTTTCTTAAATTATTCGAGGATTTTCTTCTCCCCAAATACAACAGTTCTGCTTGTTGACGAATTTATTCAATATACAATGATTTTCATCATTGAACATGATTTTCCGTGACAAACAAGCATCACGCCTTTTTTGTTCTAACAACCAATTGACAAAATTTCTGCATTGATAATTATTTCCTTTTTTTAGTTGTTGTGTCAGTTGAATTTTGTAAGGATGTAAATATAAATCCTAAATTAAGGCTTAAGCAAAACATCCACTTTTGGTCTGCCGGACCTTTGTTTATTCTCGATAGAACTAGTTTCTTCAATTTTTCTCACTAATCTTTGAATTGTCTACTCATTTGAATGACTATTTACACCAAAAACATCACGCATTTTACGAAATGTACTTTTTAAAGATCAACCACATTCATAATAAATTTGAATAATTTTGAACCATTCTTCTAGCGTATAAGACCATGATTAAAATTGCACATGTGTCTATTTAACAAATGTCAACGATGACATAGAAAACAGGGTAGTGCTTAGAAGTAAAATACTCTATATAGCCTGCCAGAGATTTTGTCACTCACGAACTGATGATTATTATAACTTCTATTCTGCATTACGATCCCAACTTTTCTCCTTTTTGGGTACTTCATACAATCTTTATATCGATAATATGTAGCTTGCCTTGAGGGACGATCCTAAACGATTTCGAAGTTTTTTCAACTCAAAGCTCAATTTAGGTGGTTATTCTTCATCTCCCAGTTTCGATGGAATTGCTAATGACGATTTCAAATGCCTTTGGTGAAACAGCGTTTTTAGCTGATAACTCTGATATTTCTAACTAACAGTACTAATCTGCTAGAATTCTCCAACTGCTGCCTAAATAATATTGAAAACGGGAAACAAATGGACTGTATCTTCACTTTATTCAGCAAAGCCTTTGATAGGATTAAGTACCGAATCTTACTCCTCAAATTATCGCTGCTCGGGTTTCCTTCTCTTTTTGTCAATTGGCTCCATTTCTACTTGCTCCAAGCGTGTATCATTTTGCGGTGTCTTATCCAGGGAAATATTCAATACTTCTAGCGTGCCACAGGGCAGTGACCTAGGTCCTCTTCTTCTCTTTATTTTTATCAACAACGTTTTCTTGGTCCTACTCAACTCGAGAATCTTCTACTATGCCGATGACGCGAAGATATTGCGAGTTACCTCTAACGAACATGACTGTATGCTATTAAATTTTGATCTCTCTGCCTTTTTTAGGTGGTGTATACCAATTACCTCTTAATATTTACAAATACACATATGTATATGTGCACATATCAAAAACGATATTTTTTAACCTTTCTCTTTACAGATGCACGTTACAGAGACTTGGGTGGCATCTGGGTGTCTGGTTAAATAGCCACTTATCTTTTGATGACCGCATTGACGCCACTGTCAGCAAAGCCAACTCAACCCTCGATTTTGTCAAGCGCTGGTCAAAATTGCTTATGGCTATTGTGTCAACGTCGCGCACTTTTAACTGCAGGTACGATTATATGGTATTGATTTTAAATATTGGAGGGATAAGATAAAAAATCAGCTTCATTGTATGTAGTAGTCAGATTATATAGTAGGTATAGTAGATTTTATATAATAGTAGTAGTAGTTGTGCAAATAAAATAAAAAATTGGCGACATAGTTAAAACCAATGTCTCCGAAGATCCTTTATTATTAACTAGTTGACCCGTATCTGGTGTTGCCCAGGTGCAATCACAGTACCTATAATACAATTGACTATAAAAAAGTAAAAATAGAAAAGAGACTCGATTTATGTAGCTTTCTCGTAAAGTAAGTAATATACAAAAGTAGTCGAGTTCGCATATGAACATTTCACGGTGACCTTCATCCTTATCTCCGATTAGAATTTAGGGTTTATTTTAACGTCAATATGGATTTTTTTTTTTAATTGCTTTGATTAATTGAGCAAAATTAACTTATTTTGTCTAAATCGGGCTCCATGTCTTAAGCAGCATTACAATATCTTAATTAAACCGAACATTGATCCTATTTGACCCTGATTTGATTTGATTTGTTGGGGGGGGGAGGCAAAACACCTCGAACGCTCAGACTTTTTAGTCCATTGCGCTCAAAACCCCCGCTCTATCTGAACTTCCCCGTTGTCCTGATGCTATTTGACCCTAATGAACGTATAAATCTTTATTATATTCTTAGGCTTTTTTTAGTAAAAGAAAGTTTTGCACCTTAAGATACTTAACGTTATTGATATTTATTTCATTAAATACCTTCCTCAAAACCCTTTGATTTAAAGAGCGCACAATCAGATCAACATATTATCATTTAAAGAAATAACCAGTTTCCAAAATGTTTGGCCTGTAGGTTTTTAAAATATAGAATTTCGAAAAGTGATTTTGGATTATGAAAATATAATAACCATGAATGTCCAAAAGGCAACATCAAACATATGTACTGCATATCTTATATTCGTCAATAATTAAATCATTCTGTAAAATTTCAAAGGATTTTCACATTTCCAAAAATCTGGATGCTTAAAGTCTATTAATTATTCAAGTGCTCAAATGGAAATCCAAGCTGCGATTATTGATTTAGTTGAAATATTCTTTGAACCCATTAACGCATTTGGGTATGAATTATGAAGGACATACATTCGTAGTCAAAAGGGTCCTGAGACTAGGTAAATGCATGCATTTGATTTATCTCGTATTGTCTGTAACTTCATTTAACTCATCCAACTGAGATTTAAACTTATACTTACACATTATGTGCTAATGGAACTTAATTCATATCATAATTAAATACTTTAAAATGTTTTCAATAAAATAAGAAAAAAACTGGTTAATAGCGTGAAATTAGACTTCCTATCTATAAGAATACATAATTATTATTATTTTAATTAAAAACTACGTTCGATTCAATTATATACTTTAAACTTATGGTACACAAACACAATTATATACCCTTTAAACTTATGGTACACATACCCTTTAAACTTATGGTACACAAACACGCGTATATTTTTAATAATAACAAATGGGTTGTCAACATTTTTCAGAAATTCAAATTGCTTCAGTGCTCTCAGAATTTTCATAGAAATATAATTACAAACTTTTACAAATTTTTTATAATGGTACTTACTTAAAAATTTTAAGGAACAACGACAACCCATTCGTTGGAGTTAAAGCAAAAATGGTTTCTTCACTTTTCACTGTATATCAATATAATTTTGAATTTTCTTTTCTTTTGGGTTGTCAAGGTTATAAAGGTGCAAAACTGAGACAGTAATAGCGAACATGGAGAAACCATAAAGGTTTTAATGCTAGCTGGCTACGGAACCCTAAAAATATCTAATTTGTGTGATAGTTGTCTGTACAGGAGCTCAAAAGTTATTTCAAGTTATGTTATATATATTACGATTATGACCACATTCCTTTAGAGAAAATAATGAAATATTTAATAATAACATAAAACTTTTGAACATATAAGTTGTAACGACCAAATAAAAACCAGCAACCAAAAAACGTATCATATATCTCACTAAAATTAAATAGTTATAACATTTATCTGCGTATTATTAACAATATAAAAAAGGATCAACAGAAAAAAAAAACAAAATTTTTTTGATTTGTTTCTTAAAAATTCATAAAATTGTATCTCGAAATTGTTTCCAATATTTTAACGTTTCTTAGAGTTTCACATATAATTCTTTATTGAAAATAATTGTTTAGTGATATCTACGACTTTTAAGATGTTTTTGTATCTATCCGTGAAATATGCTATTATAGTTTTTTACGCTCCGGTATTTGTTTTAAAAATGATATAGCAAATTTACTATTTCGGTTATCAGAATAAATTATGTACTTCTATATCCTAATAGTTGAAATAAATCACTTTTATAAATTTCGTAAAAAAAATCCGAAAAATTGTGATTTTTGTTGGAAATCAAAACCCACGTAACCCCTTAAAACAGAATCGTTTATGCAGTAAATTGTTTTGGATGTTCTGGATAAAACAAATAGGTTTTCAGTGAAAGTGTATAACCTACTATGAGTTTTTGGTCAACGTGAATAAGTTTTTGATAAAAATTTGTACATATACTATATTATCATCCTACAAACAGGATGAAAACATTTTGTTCGAACATTCGTCGAAACACTTTATATGTCTTTTATAAAAGTGGAAGTATATGTGAGTTAGTTTAATAACTTTTATGTGTATAAACTGGAAAAATATATAATATTTATATGTATATTAGAATCATTATTACTTTTTTTTAAATATCGCTGAAGATTTAATGTTTAGGACATTTTATTATAACGCCTTGAATTTGTACAAATTGAGACGACTTAATTTGCGGATTTCTGCTATACGAATGAAAGGTCACGATTTTACCTGAAGTAGACTGTAATTATAATTGGCCCCATTCACCCTGCCTCTTAACCCTATTATATTCCTTTGTGAGTTGCTGAAAGATAAGTCTGTGCGAACACGGCTGTGAGATTTTATTTTATAAATCTATAGAAATTTTCGTAACATATCATGTACCTGCTTTCCAAATGAGGCTAATTTTGTACGATGCGCTTTGCACCAGAGATTGAATATTGAAGCCTCTTTCCTCAATATTTTATTGCTTGGGACGCACGTTTTGTTGTTTTGAATTATAAGGCTGACCTTTTCCTTACCTTTCCCCACGAATTTTACTGCAGTTGCTCAAAGGTAGACCGACGGACAAGAATCGCTAAATATCTTTTTATAGCTAGACCGTACTTAGGGCTAGCTGAGTTTGTTTGTTGAGTTTGCTTTTAAATATACAAGACAATATAATATAATATAATAGTAAAATAACATATAGAAATAATAATAAATAATGTAAAAAGAAATCAGCGATGGGAAAGCACGTGGTATTTTTGAAGGAGTAATATGAAGACATTTTGCTTCGCCGTTTTAATATTTTACTTCTTCGGTCGCTGTGAGAAAACAGACATAGAAACAGACGGTGTGCTTCGGGCCATTTACTACAATAGGAAATTTTTTGTACAATTTCGAATTTAAAATAGAACATAAATGTTTATACTGAGATGTCAGTTATTACTTATTTATATTTATTTTTAATAGAATTCACTCGTGGATTGGGCGAAAGTCTTATTTCGAAGCTACATTATATGTATCAAGGAAAATATTCTTGGTACGTAGAGAACTCATAAGAATCATTATAAGAGACACATGAATAAAAAAGAAGACATACTATACAAAGCAAATTATTCTTAATTTAATTTAGGAGAAATTGCTCAAAAGTAGAAAAGGAAAATTTAAGAAGTAAACTTAACGGATCTCCGAGCAAGAAGCTCACTGGGCTTTGAAACCCAAAAGACATAAGATCGATCCATAATACTCACCGAAACTTATAAAAATTAAACAGCATTCATTTTTATGAGTAAAAAATAAAGAAGATAAAATATAAATGTTAGATTGATGCTGGCCTGTTGGACACACACTTAGGCTATTTTTACGTCATTGTGATATCACTTTTTGTAACCAGGGTTTCTGGTGGGAATTGAACCCACAACCTCTAGCACCTTGCTGGGTCTGCACTATTGAGGTTCCCAAGACAAAATATGGAGAGAAAACAAATAATTTACTTGCTTTAATTTGTTGAGTTTTTCCGTGCTTCTCTTATTCCAAGAAAATATTTCCTCAACCATTTTCCATTGTAAAAGTGGCTTGTTTAAACTAAGTTTTAATTACAAATAGTAAGCTCTTTTGTTGTGTAGTTAAAAACATATATATGTATCTGGTTTTGAGAAATATTGAAAAATGAGCTAAGATTTTATTAGTTTAATCAACTAGAAAACTGTTCAAAAATGTTATTGGAATAAGTCTAGTAGTATTTGATCAGAAAAGAACGACAATGTGAATAAGACACACTCGTCTATCTATACCTGATTTTTCAGGTTGAGAACGGTGAAGCCTAAAATTGATGCCATAAGTGTTATAAGTGTTTGTATCCTCTCACATCACCTGAAATTGATTTCCTTTAAGGGAAACACCCTGCTGAGAAAGAACCACAATTCAGTCCCCTCTGTCCCTAACAACTTATGGCTTCTTCCCGCCTGCACCTGTTTCCCTCTCAGCGAAAAGTTTCCGCATTAAAAACATAACTAAACTGTGCGAAGAAAAAGAACTTTGAGCAGCCGGAGAAAATTACAAAGTTGAATGGTGAAAAGAAGAAATACAGACGGATCCGAACAAATTCCCAGATGCGAAAAGTCATTTCTTATGAAAATGATAGCCTTACTTTACACTTTCTGGACACACAGATACCCCCCTCTCACCGCTGAGATACCGTGCACACACACACACATACACTGGTATATGTATAGATATAAATCTACTTATGTAGGCCGACAAATTTAGTCGCTGAGTATCGTTTTATTCTCTAGGGCAACTTCAGTCATAAAATCGATTTTAAATCGTGATTTCCGTACGGTGCCCTCGAGATTTCCTCCGTCTCCCGTAAACTTCACTTATCAACTTCATTACGGTCTCTCAGGACGGTCGGCTTCAATAGCAATTCGTACGCCCTTAATTTTATCGAACGGACACAGTCTCAGAAGTCGGCGTGGCGGCTCCTCGATTTTGAAATTTCCCCCTTACACAATTTACTGACCAAAGCCGCAAACATAATAGCAATTGCTTAAAACAGGAATGCTTTTCTGGAAGCTTCTAGCCGACAGTTGGTGTTGCGATCGTTAATAAGTTGCCTTGGTACTTGCTGGCGCACTTGGGCTCGCTTTAAAACTTTTTCAATTGAAAAACAACCGAAATTGCCTTTACCCCGAAAAAGACCTAAAAATTACCCTCAGAAGCCGTACTAATAAATTTATAATGGAACAAAAATGCACGTGTGCGGCAAAATTTTGCTTTGCAAGGTGTTCACACAAAGTACTTTTGGGATTGTTCCAGACTCATTCGGATGGTAAGCCAAGCAACGAAATTATTTTTGGGATATATGGTTTTCGTCTCTAGCCTCTACCTACTCATTTAGACAAAAATAACTCCTCTTTGAATTGTAGAAGACTTGTCTACCTTTTGTTTAAATACTTAATTGCATTTATTTGCTATTACTTATATGTCTGCTTACGTGTTTAATTAAAAAAATTACAATTGTTTATTATTTATAATCTAAATAGTAATACGAACGATCGGTGTATGCTTATTTTACTTATAAATAAGTCAAAGCTGACTATTTTTTTTCGAAATTTTGAAAATCCTTTGCATGCACTAATAAATGTAAATTATTGTTGTAATTTTGCCCGCCGAGCGGCTGGCCGGCAAAACTACACCATCTGCCTTCGCTACGATTTGGCCGATTTGCCAAACGAACGGACAGACAACCGGACTTAGGGACATTTTTTTTTTAGAATAATACTCGTCCACCGAAGTAGACGAGCCCAAAAAAATCGATGAGTGTTTCGATCCGAGAAGCCAAGCTGATCTCATCAGTATGGCGCTTGGCTTCTCTGCCATAGACACTCACAGAGGAGGGATCGAAAGCTAATCCCTATATCTGCCCGATCGCAACTTCAAGTGTGAAGTATAAGCGAAGGCAAATTCTGTAACATTATATTAGATTACATTTATTAATTTTTAAAGAGAAATAATTTCAATTTAACTTTAAATCCACTTTAAACTGATCAGGTATTCTTCATAACTTAACATTATCAATGTTTTTTTCAATAAATATGTATATGATAGTCGTTGCTATTAGAAAGTGTCTACTCAAAAGTTAGTTTAACACTAGAACAACTGTTGTCTAAAATTTTGAACTCTAGATTCATTTCTATCAAATAACTTAATTTTATTTATTTCCTCTATGTTTTCTTGTTACTTCTAAAGACTTAAGATATGAGAATCCATTAGGTCTGATCAGAAAAAATCAGTCTTTGTATATAGTAAGTTATGGTAAATTATTTAATAAGTGAGAGACCCGTCAATTTGACAGGTTGATCGTACTCATGTTAACGGATGGATTTTGTTGTCTGAACTAATTCTGCCGTTCCAATTAGATATGTGATTTAAATAATAAGATAGTTTTATAATTTTTAAATAAATTTTTCTAACCATGCATAGCATACACACAACCTTGTTAGGTGAAAATCATAAGCAAAAATAGTTCAATGAATCACGAAATTAGTTGTTTTGGAACCAACTACTTTTTGGGTGTAGAAGCAATGATTTCTGCTCGTTATTAATGTATGTAGAATGGGTCTGAATATATGCACAGGATACACGACAACAGTGAGGTTTTTCAAGCCAGATATTTCAAATGTAATTTCTAATTTTCAAAACTGCAACATTTCGAAAAATGGTAGGATTTAAAAAAATAAAATATTTTTGGAAATATTAAAAACATCTGCGACACTCTGAGTTAAATAATTTTGATTTAGGATTCCTTTGCGTTTAAAAAAAAAAAAATTTACATCTTATTTTAAAGATTTGTATTTGATATGTCTAAAGTCGGCGCAAAACCCTAATCGATATTGCCAATTAGATCAGACAATTCACCATCAATAAGATCAGACCATTGTCCATCATCAGTTTAAGTTTAAAACTCTTGGATTCCTGATAAAGTAGAACATATATAACCCAATGAGTAAATTTTTGCCTATGTCTACCATATCAACACTCATTTATGAGTGAAATAAATTTCAAAATCTGATTAACATATTCTATTTTGACATGCGCTATTACGCTTGGAAAGGTTTGGTTTTCAAGATCCATTTAAACCAAAATAATTATGTATATGTAATAATGTAAATTTGTCTATCTTTTCTTTATAAAACCTTCGTTCATACCCATAATTTTAATATAACGTAAGAATATTTTACTTTTCAAATACTTTTATTTGATACCTATCAAGGGCGTTTGTGAAGAAAAATGTAATCCGCCATGTTGGAGCGTTCGCCATATTGAATTTAGAACTATTAGATGTACTATACTGCATTGTCAGCGGACTTATATACATGTCTAAAACACCCAAGCCCTATCTTAATTAGAACTAGTCGAAAATTTGATTGCAGGATTTGTTCCAGACACAAAAAGTAACTTAATAAAAGCGTTGTATAAAATAAATAAATTAAAGCCTGTTTTTATTTAATTATGTAAAACAACAAGATACATATTCATGTATTCCAGAGAATGATGAATTTATTATTGGGGGCTTTTACCTAGGGCTTGAAGGTACAGATAGTAATATATGGATAGTTTTTCATATGTAAATAGTCTCAGGCGGCAAGCTTACTTAAGATAGTACTGAATTGGGTTCCATTTTTTACTTAAAAGTTGAAAAAGTGTTGACAAAATTTGAGCCGATTGAAAAACACGTTGCAGGGATTGTAACATTTTATGTGAACACATTAAATAAATACGGATCACGTGAATTTAGTTTTATGACTTTTCAAAATACCCAAATCCATGTGTATACCCGCGGTCACGTGACATAGCGACTATACTATAAAATCTTTATGTTCAGATTTGGATGAATTTAAGAGCCTTAAGCTTAAGAAAACATATTTTCGGGGCTAAACACATGCATATAACACATTTCATTCGAAAATTCCAATTTGTTCATAGTAGAGCTACCATAAATCACATGAAACTATTCGAATGTAAATTAGTGCTGATGTATTTTATTAAATTCAAAGGAATGAGGTATAAGTTCTTTGGAAGATATATAGATAACCAATAGATAAAATAGTTAGTATGCTTTTGTAAAGGCTTTGGGACTATAAAGTGTGATTTAAACCTCTTAGAGTTATAAAGTATGATATTAATTGTAGGAGTATGAGACACACATTTGAAATTGAATTTCAGTTCAATGTATCGAAATGAGCAATAAATTGTACTTTCACCTGTTTTATCTGTACTTGATATGACAGGGCTGGTGGTAAAACAATAATGTACAATATAATCTATTTTGGGATATTTACGTAACAGTCCAAAAACCCTTTCTCGGTGGTTTTTGATTATAATGGAAAAGTATCGTGGTTTATGGCCTTAAACCCTCTTTGCCATAGCCATTTCTTTTATCTCAGCCACATATGCACTCGACTATCTGATCGGAATTAGGGCGTGCAGAAATTATCAATAAAATGTGAAATTAGTGAAGCACTAAATAGCCGGGCACCAAAAAGGCCTCCCTCCATAAAAAAAAAAAAAGAGAAGGAAAAAACGCATGTGAAATTATCAAGTGAACGTGGCGGGGTATTTGTGGACTAACTCGTGGTAGAGGGCATTACTATCGTTTAATAGACTCCATCCAATTTTACGTGTTTATGCTCCGGAATCCGTCTTCCGGGCAGATCGTATATTTATGAAAGTCATAAACATAAATCCGTCAGATGGGACATAAAAGCGTGGTTAGGGGATGCGAAGTGATTGCAGCCGCATCGCGAGTATACAGGTTAAATTTTGATGACAGATGAAGCCCTCGCGGCTGTCTTCGATACTTCCTTGCAATAAAATCGCATTATTGGCTGCCATAAAAGAATTTTAGAACGATGCAGGTTGAGTGGGGAGAACATAATTCGAAATGGCCCATTCCGATGTCGGTCGTCATCGTTGTCGTCGTCGTCCTGACGAGTGGCACAACCTCAGAATCTGGGCGAACGTATATCCGCCGAAAATCCTCGTTTAATTTTATTATTAGCTCTAAGCGGCTATACTCAAGCGGACCAGGCGGCGCGGCGGCAGCAGCTTCAAAAGTGGCGTTTGGAATCCCGCTGTCCCCAAAAAGGGTACATAAGGGATAAGTCCGTGCGATGGCATCTCACCGACCGCACAAATAGGTTGCCAACAGGATCAATGATTTATTGAATATTTCCGCTTCCACAAACTGATGACAGAAAAGATACCCGGCTCCCTCTGGACACATGGGACGACGCAGAGCGGTCTGGCACGATAGAGGAGGATATATCATACTATACATATTATAGAGGCCGTCGTTTGCCCTTTGTGAACTGATAAATTATTGGCATGCTTTTGTTCTGAAAGAAGTTTACACAAAGTATAAGGAGACACAGGAATGTGTGCCTGCCCGGCCCTACGCGCCCGGGTCCTTCATCCATCGCCGTATAATGCGGGGGTTGCTTTTGAATAAAATTTGAATTTTGAAGCAAGTCTATTGAGAAATTGTCTGTCATGTTTGACTTGAATTAAGAAATATTTTCTTGCCGAGAGCGGGCCATCGGTTCTCATTCCAACATTTCTCCCCCTCACTCCTCACTCCACCCCGATAGGCGCTTCGTTCTTTATATCGTCGTGGAAAGTTATCCCAATTGACAACTTTGGGCGCTGCTGCCATCACCAAATCTCTGGAACTTATGCTCAGCGGGATTTTTAATAGATATTCAAATTGTGAGGGTGGCCTTTTTGGCCCTACGAAGACTACCCTACGATGTTTGCTCGTATTTCTTCGAATCAGATTTTATCTCAAAGCAAATTGCTGCGGTAAAATCAATTCGGAGGCAGAAAATTTATGGAATTCAGATTGATGTGGTTATAGCTCTTCAGGGGATACCTATAGTAGGTATTGAGTTCAACAAAAAATATTTTAGGAATTTTTATATGATTTTATTACTCCATTATACTTATACCCCGTTTTGTTTTAATCCCACATTGAATTTTCATATTCAAAAATTAATTTTTGAAAAATTTTACATTGGTACTCTACATCAAGCGCCCAGAAAAGTTTTATATCCTATTAATTAATCACTCAATACTTGCTCCTTTTTGTATTAAATAAATTTATTAAATAAATGTTTGAATAACTTACTTTAGTCCCAAATTTTATTAAAATTCTAGACATATATTTAAAAAAAATCTTTTCAAAACAATGCTTTTATAAATGTACTAAACAGAAAAAATATATTTTTTTTGATCTTGTAAAAACAATTTTAAGGGGAGGTTCTCATCTAGAACGTCAAAAAGTAGGTAAAGTTCGTGATTTTTTTTGAAGGCAAATGACAAGACATAGGGAAATGATATTTGGCATTATCTTTTATTGTATATTTATCTGTACGAAAAAATTTTTTTATTAAAAAAAAAACAAAATGGCGCCCGTTATTCAACTTCTCCGGAGGCATGTTTTTCGAAAATGGCCCAGCGGATCGACTAAATATTTTAAAGCAACATTCTAGACATATTAAACTTTAATAATATGAAATAAAAAAAAAATTGAAAATTTCAAGATTCTAGATGAGAACCTCCCCTTAAACTTTATACAGATTATTAAAACTAAAAGCGTTTTAGCACATTTATAAAAACATTGTTTTTTTTTTATATATTTCATGAAACTCTTTTGAGTTTTTACAATAAAATATTAAATGTATACAGAGTGATTCGTAACGATGTGTCCCAACATATGCCGATCAACGCTTGTACCGAGGGCTTGCTCAAAATTGTGTCGTTTATGAACTGCAGGTGGTTTTAAGCGTACAAATACCCTGTAATTTTATTAACATACAAATATTAAATATACCATAGTCCCATAGTGTATTGTCATCGGATTTATATATAGTATTGTCCCAGGCAAAGAACGTGACTTAATAAAAGCTTTGTAAAAATGAATCCAATAATATTTTCAGTCCGAAATTTGAAGTTTGGATAGGTGAAAATAATTACAATTTAATGCGTTTATTGCAAATTTTAATATCTTTGCTCTAGATCACGGACGACAAAATTCAATTCAATACAAAATACAAGATCATTTAAAAAACCCAACTTATGTACAGGGTCACAAATAGGAAGTCGCCTAAAGTATATCTATGTATTTTCTCCTCTACTATGTCTTAGAAGGTTGGACCCCCGTAGGTGTATACTATAGTGTTGTCAGTTTCTATTGAGACGTCATAAAGAACAATACGTGTACTTGAAAAGGCGTAACCTTAAAAACGAAGAAAAAATGTTTTCCAAAACGGCTTGATTACTGTGCAAATTCCGATGGAGAACACTTCGAAAATATTTACCATTAATAGGTATGGCCAAATTTTGTCGATTTTCTTAAATCTCAGTAAGTAGCTGTCAAAAATGTCCGATTCAACTGGAACTAATTTCAAATGATTTGTAGTTTTTTCCCTATACTAATTCTAAACTATAAATTAGTTTCGGAAACTTCCCATTTCTCACCCTGTATATTGAAATATCAAAATATATGTGAGATCAGTCGCACTTCTAATCAGAACGTCGTAATTACTCGAAGTCATTGGCAACCGGCCACTAGCCACAGATACCTCACTTGGTTGTAGTATCGAAGCGCCAATTCGAAGGTCACAGGTTCGATCCCTACCAGTGAAATATAACCCAATAATAAAACAAAAGCCTTCGCTTCCCAAATTAATGACTGCAGGTGATTCTGAAGGTAGGATAAATACGATTCGTGGGCTGTTTTTTCTTAGCATGTCAGATATCTTAGATTACCGTAAAAGTCCAAACATACGCTTAAATATTATTTTTTCGTTCAATAATGTTTATGGTATTATGCCTTTAATTTAGTTTGAAATCTTCATTTTGATTAAATGCTCATATGGTATCAAATGTAACCAATATGCAAGTTATATTTCCAAATATATATTCTCTCGCCACGATTTTCTGCATATTTCCACAAAGTTTTGGGGAAAACTCTTAATTTAAAGACGTGCCCATAATCTTTCTCTAAATAATTCTAGAAATAAATCAATTTTTCAGTCTATTATCAAAGACAACAACTGTCGAATGAAATCCATTTTTTTTTTATTTAATATGTTAATTTAGAAAATTCTTCCGGAACTCTTAACAATAACATCGTAAAATTATCTATTTAAAGTATTTCAAAACAGATTTTGTTGGAATATGAAGACAAATTTTATGTTTACGTGTTTTGGTTTTGTGGAATTTGGTTTTATATAGTAAGTTTTTGGTTTATGAGTTTTCGGCCTTATATGCTTTTATACTCAATTGTGATTTTGTGATTTTGAATTGTTTTATTTAAAATGTTACTGGTGCAAGATCAGACAATATAGTAGCTACAACAAACTATATTTCTTTCATAAGCATTGAAATAGAGTTCATTACAATGGCCCATATCTCAAAAAATTGTATCAAACCATTGAAAATGGAAATTGAAAATGAAAAAATTACTATATAACACGACGATATAAATGGTAATTAATTAAAACAGTTTCTATAAAATCTCTAATATTCCATAAAATAGCCGTTTACGTAATTTCAAAATATATAGGATATCTCTAAAATCGCATTTAGCATATGAAAAATCTTCGACGTCATCTGGTCAGTAATTCAGATCTCAAATTGCGTCATTTAGGTTTACAATATCTTAATCCTTATAATAATTGGGTTCTTTATTTCAAAAGGATTCGGATCGAATAAACTTTTAGTATGATAAAATCCTCTTGGAAAAAGAACGCAGCTACTGCATATTGCCTTATTTTTAAATCTCTAATATCTCTTACAGAAAATTCTGCATATCGAGCTTAATCCATTCTGAGTGAGTATTTTTTTTTACATTGAATATACAGGGCGTTTGGCAGAAAGACCGACAAAATTGGTTGGTGGGTTCATTTCTAATTTTTTGCCGATAAATAAAATAGTTAAAATAAATAAATAGTTGCTTACGATCACCGCGTTTTTTTTGTAAGTAAACTGGTTTCGTAATCAGTAATTGATAAAAAAATTGTTAGGACCTTGAGTGAATCCTTAATTTTTACCGGTTTAATGAATGACTTTATTTTACATGTGGCATATCGTTGGGACGGGTGTAAACCAAGGAACTTTTTAAAAGAAAACGAAGCTCTCAGTTGCAGCTTGTTATTTTAAAGTTAATTTTGAAAAAAGCTATTTCCTCACGCAATCACCTGTTTTTTGGATTTTGGAAGCTTACATGTCCTTTTTTTGGTTAATAAACTAGATCAAATTTTGTTGTTTAGATGGAAAACATAAATCAAACATGCAATAAAAAATAATTTCATTCTATTGTGACCACAAACAAAACAGTTATGAAGGTTTGAAGGGGGGATTTAGAGCATTTTTTTAAATAAACTGGAACAAGTCGTATATCAGTAACCGAATCACATACGACTTAGGTCTCACCGGTAAAAAATTAGAAATGAACCCACCAACCCACCAACAAATTTTGTCAGTCCTTCTACCAAACACCCTGTATATATAGTATATTGAATAAATTGTTCATTATCAGTATAATACACAATATTTTATATCCCTTAATCTTTAAAGTAAGAAGGTGAAAATAAATCAGAACAAAATTATTTTCCAATGCCAGCAAGATACTTTAAAAATTTTTTAAAAAAATCTCATATTTTTGCTATTGGTCATTGATCAAATTTAGGTATGCATGTATATTAGAGGTCTAAAATAAAAATAATTTTAATTAATATTTGTATGCCTTTTTACAATTTTACGCTCTTATATTTTAACTATTCAATTATATAGATACAAATTTCTTAATTGTAATAAAGAAACACAACAATTTATTTATTATATTTTAGTAGATAAATATACCTATTTGAAAATTTGTGAGTTGAGTTAAATATTTTATCAATTCGACGAAAAAGTTAAGAGCACTTAAAAGAAATTGATTTTCTGCGTATTTTATGCGCAGACTTATTTCAAATAATTTTTTTATTTCATGTGACCGATGTAAAATTCTTTGCTCATTTCAAAAAGGTCACTTAGGTCAAGAGCATTTCGTCAGAGTGCTGCTAACTTATTAATTTGGTATAGATATTTCAGTTGTTTGCGCGAATATGAAATTTACGTAAAGAATGAAAAGTATATTAAAGCAGTTATATTAAATTAAATGACTGATCAAAAATTATGTTATTGATCTTTTTTAAACAATACTGTGCGTATCTGTTTTGTTTGTATAAGACATTTTAGGTTTGCGTGTTTGCTTTGGGTATGGGTAAAGAAAAATATATAGCAGAAAACAAACTTTTTAAATATTACAGCTTTTCTCTTACCGATGAAGGTAAGAGATTAAGATAAATTGTAAAAAAATTTGTGATAGGGAAAGAAGTAAGTCGTAAAATAAATCGAATTTTGGAGGAATAAAAACATCAAAACCAATATTTTCATTAATATCTCGAAAACTACATACAAGCCACAAAATTCTAAACAGTATAGTTTTGAGATGCTTTATTAAATTCTGAGATTCTTAAATTTTTATTTTTTTGGCCACAAAATGTTGTCATCAAAATTGAAAGACAAAATGGCATTGGATTTTGCTAACTTCTGCAACAATTCGCGTTAAAAGCAATACAAATACAACTTTACTTACTATTGAAGTCTTTGTATTCGAAGATTTTTTAATGTAGTTATGTAGTGTAAATTTAATATTTCGCTTCTTTTTCGAATTTTCGTGCTTAAAATATTTAGTTTTTACTAAAAATACCTTTTATTTCGCATAATTGGTATTATATATTCGCTGATGCTCGACAGTTGTTATATTCTTTAAATAATATGTGGATGTGCATATTTTTTTTTTTAGAAACAAATTGAGTCTGAGGTCTTCGCGCAGATGTTTTACAAAACTTCGTAGAAACGTTAATTTGTGACCAAAAGCAACAAATATACGAAGATGTTGGTCACTTATTCTCTCTGAGGTATTTAAATATAACTTTAAAATTTCGAAAAGTCTATAAATTTCTGTGAAAATTAGGGTAATACCTTTAATGAAAAGTGACTCTTTATTGTGCTTCCTAATTCAATAACCCTTCAAATTAACGATTTAAGGAAGGGTTTAGCTTTTCGGCAAATGAGTTATTATCAAAACATCATAAAAGATAGATAAATGAAATTTGGAATACATAATAAGATATATTTATTGAACATACAAATTTACGAACTTTTCCATTTATTATGAAGTCCATGAGATCTGACATGTTTTTGAATTCGAAGCTCCTTGGCGGATGTAATAACTTTCAAATCTAACTTTAAAATTGTTCGAGCTGCTTCTATAATTCTTGTTTACCTTATGAACACAACATTTCAGAATGTTTTATGACGAAAATCATGCAAATTTTATAATTTGGCAGACATAAAGGACATTGCAATAAATTGTTTAGATTTAAAAATCTTTACCATAAATTAATTCTTTCCATAATGGAAGCATCTTATTTTTGTTGGCGACAATCTTTCCTTGAGGAAAGTTTTTCACAATTCCATTGCGAAAATAGGAAAACCTCAAATTTTCTGGATTGATTTATAATTTTGTAACAGAGTGTATTCTTGAAAGTATATTCTTGATTTGAATTAATATTTCAGATCCTACACAGCAGGAAACTTCTTTCAAAGAAAAAGAATGTATGAAGTCTTTTTGTGAATTCGGCGCAAAAAGGATTTATTTAACCGAACAGTTGCACCTAAAGCATTAAATTTATATAAGAACAATTCAATTATAATCTTACAATCTTACAATCTTGCAAAAACACAATGAATGTTTTGTTTGACTGAGTAAAAGCATACGTACGAAACTTGGATAAAGCAGAGAACCTGAGAGCAACAATCAATACAAACTTTCTGGTGTCTCCAGTAGATGGCCAAAGGGATAGTGTGCCTTGAAATTTAATTAAGGACATAATTTCTATCCAAATCCTAATTGGACTTAACGCAGTCAATTAGTTGCCAGGACATACCTACCTGTGCTCGGAATTAGTGGGCGTGCTTAGAGACCTGCTCGGCGTACTTTAATTTTAATAAACCAAGCTAAATCGTTGATTAAAAAAAAAACAAAAAAAAAGACAACAACAACCAGTGCGGACTGTCATTTGTAAGGACTTGTGGCACGACGGGGAAAAAAGGGGGAGATAATCCCCACCGTGCCAGCTGTAATTAATTTGAATTATTATATCAGTCGCAAACTAATTTTGTTTAGTCTGAGGCTACACGGGGATGTCGTAGGCCTGCTTTATTGTGAGTGGTGGAGCTGAATGGAGCGCAGGCAAGGATAGGGAGGGGAGGACCACACGAGCTACGATCCTTCGCCATCAGAAGCAGCCACCGACGACGGCCGACTCCCGACTGCTCCCTGAAATGAGGGCACCACATTATTTCCCAAAATAATGCCCTCGGGAATTTATGTGTGTTCGTCCCGTCGCTCGGCGGCGGCGGTGGTGCGGACATAATCTTCAATTCCGTGGATAATGCCAGCCCCTCCCCCTCCTCCTCCTTTAAGCCTCATAAGCAACCGGCGGACGTGCGTTGCATCCCGATTGACTTCGATACCTCCTATAAAGTCCTCAGAACGCGTAATGTCCATTAAAACTTACAGTGCGTCCGCCACTGCTCACGCGAGAGCGTTCATCTTGACTAGCGCCCCTCCCCGGGCCGCCTCCACTGACGGCGCCTGGTCACGGACACATGCCAGGGCCCACGACAGCCTGCCTGTTCCTGCTGCTATTTTTATGACACATATTACCACTACAACTGTTCAAAGGATGTCGATTTTAAATTCCTATGAATATTTATTGGCGCCCGAAATTAAATTTTTCCACCATAGTAAAAGGAACTTTTGTGGAGCAGCCATCTCCGTCACGGGAAGAAGATGAATGAATTTTAATACCCCATTCCGGCGCGGATATGTGTCGTTCGGCGAAACCATGTGCCCACGTTCACGAGTGCCTATAACTCATCTATAAAGCGATTCCGAGGCGGGTGTTACTCAATTTTTAGTAGTGGAAGGAATTGGAAAAATCTTACACGGCCCCTACCCCCCCGCTCCTGACGTCATGGCACGTCTGATTTGGGTATTGTCCCAGCTCTTTGTTCAGCCCTGCCGGAACAGAACGTCTCTCAAATATTTCCTTAGCTTAGCCAGACGGGTTCAGGTCAGGAAGCGTATTGGCGCTGGTTCGGGAGTATATTTACATACGGATCCGTTGGCATCCGGGATAACACACACACACACACACATATTCACATCCTTGTTTCACATTTTCGGACAGAATCTGATTTAATTAGCTGTCCCGATGAAATTTGATTTTTCATGTAGGAATTTTTTTGCGATGTTTACCACATAGAAATGTTTAGTAACAGTTTCCTAATATAAAATCTACATTTGGATACATCTTTATGAAGTAAATATTTTTTATAAATTTACACTTATTGTTAGTTTAGGTTCTTTACTCCGACTTAGAGAATACAAGTTTGGGTTAAATATAATTTCTTAACTAATATTCAAAAACCGATCAAGTACAAAGAATGAAAGTAACTTTTCGCTGTCATTGACATTTTTAATGATAATATCAATATACACCCAACTCTTTTTTACACGATTTTGAAATAACCAATAAGAACAAATACACTTTTTTACACCAAATTTTTGTTCTAGGACGAATCCCAAAAAATATTTTTTTTTTTAATCTAATGAAAACATTGTCTTTCTCACACCCTAGCTCCTAAACTATTATTCCTACTGATAATTAACTTCGAATAGATTAAGCGAAATTTTGTTTCCTATCTACTTCTGTAAAAATTAATGAGATTAATATATGATAATTTTGAGATTTTTTTGCAATAATAATGAATTGTTTTTGTTTTATAAATATGTAATGGTTATTACTTTTTTTGCACGGTTGTTTGAGAAAATAATTAGAATTTTTTCATCTTATACGATTTTTTAAAGTTGTGGAACTCATTCCCAAATTTACCATATGTCGCATGTATCTTTTTACACGATTTTTTTTTTGCAGGAATGTATCTACCGTGTAAAAAAAGAGTGTATTGAATTCTTAAATGGTAAGAATTTGATTTTTCATTAGCATTGCATTTTTTGCAGAAAATTTGGCTTCCTTGTGAAATATAATTTTCCTTCAATCCAAAAATGCAATGTTAATGGAAATTTTGTTGTATTGTCATCGATTTTTTTTTAGTGATAATGAAAACGCAATTATAATGTTTAAACGCTCATCTCTGTTTATTTCCTAGATAGCTAAGCTCACAGCCATAGGTATGAAATCGGGCAGAGCTTCCCGTACGGGAAAATATATATGCGAAAATATATAAAAAACAATATTTCTGTATGTAATATATGTTCGTAAAATATAAAATAATATATGGATTTTTCCGCTTTTCGTATATGCTAAATATATATGAAATATATATTTTATATATGTCACATAGTCTCAAAATATAATAGATGTGAAATATATTTAATGTATACCTATATTTTACATATAAGAACAGCGAAAAATATCTACATATTAAACGTATAAATCAATATACATTACAGAAATATATATTTTTCGTGAAATAAATACAATGGAATATGCAAATCGATTTCTCAATCAAATCAAAACATTACACTCTGTTGGCTCACTGAAAATTTTCACGGTAACATATAGCTTGTTTTCATCTGTGATTTCTTAGCTGAAGTTCATTATTGCTATTATTTCTGTTAGCTTATTTGCTAATTCCGATTCCTGAAATGTTCACATGTAAGATTTCTTTATTGCAAATTCGCAAAAAAAAAAAAAAAAATACGACCAACTGTCAAAAACTATGCTACTTTATTACATATATAGACATTTTTGATGATTTTGTACGACTCCAGAGTTTTACCGAAAAATCAACCAAAAGCGACACATAACTAATTACGAATACTATGTAGTTTACGAATAAACGACACTCTTATAAAACTAAAAAATTGAAACCAATAACTGAAAAAATTAGCCGATCACTTTCATAATACGCTGCTAGGTATCTGATCTCGGACATCGTCGTAAATGGACGAAATTCATGTAAAACCCAGAAAAAAATCGTAGGGAATCGGTTTTTTTTAATTAAAGAGGAAGAATCGTACTTTATCATGCATTGATCAGATTATCGGGAAACAATTATCCAAGTCCATGCATTACCAACCTTTGAAACCAATTTTTAAACCGAAAACATGATCTTGAACTCCAAGGTCATGAACTGAACGGTTATATTCGATCAAAAAATCCGTACCGATTCAAAAATGACCTGCGTTTCAAATTTGAGCAATTTTTGACAAACGTTTTTTTATGCCATAATTTTTTTGAGTAGTATATTTAACCGAAAGTTATAAATAATATTAAAGATATTGAGGCAAACGCATTGCTATTTATTTCATTAGCGCATCCTTCCATCATGCTTTGTTTTTTCGATGTCCACCTCCATGGACAGCTTTTGCAGAATCAGTGATTATAATCGAAAATTTCGTCCGGCATATTGGATCCGCCATCTTTAATTCTACATATTAAACTGCAGATTCGTGATCAGCGATCCCAAGAACCCCCCCATACCAAATTTGGCGTAGATCGGTTGATTTTCGAAAATCTCATGCGCCATATTGGGTCTGCCATCTTGAATTTTGCAACTCTGACTTCAGATTCGTGGTAAGCGACCCCTAAAACCCCCACACACCGAATTAAGCGTAAATCGGTTGACTTTTGGAAATTTATATTTCTGACCCGGTTTTTTGAGGTTAGGAAAAAAACATGACGTGCCACCTCAACTCTGACGGTGGATTTGGATTCACGGGGTTCTTTTTTATAAAAATATACATCTGGATATGAATAAAAGAAATTTCTGTATTTTTCCTTGTATACATTTATCCGGATTTTTGCAATTTTTTACCTGTTTTTTGAGGTTAGGAATTAACTGTGATATGATGGCTCAATTCTGACTCCAGATTCGTGCTCAGCGCGCGAAAATACATCGAAAACCATATATCGCATGTAAAGCACAGACCACTTTTCTTTTTTTGTGTGGCTGTGTTATCATTTTTTCTTAAAGTCTTGAAGCGATGGATTCATCTACATACTATACTTCTTATACATATATGGTTTTGTGTCTTAGGCCATTTGTAACATCGCCAATGACACTCTTCGTCGTGCACCCATAGCACTGAATCCTTGTCATCTTCAAAAATGTGTCCTTCTGAACTTCACTTGATCTCTGATATGATCTAAAGATGGAAAAAAGAAGGATGAAAGAAGATTAATTTATATGAATTTCTTTCTGAAGCGACTACTGGTTTTCTTCAATGAAAACGAATGTCGTACAGTGTATACTACTACGATATTTCTTTTAATGTGCTTATATTGAATATCAGTGACTAAAAGAGTTACTAGCATTGAGAATCAAAAAAAATGAAGTGAAGATATATTTATAGGAGCTTGGGAACCTGACTTCGTTCAAAAAAGGTGTGGCACCTTCCCTTACTAAAAAATCGAAAATTTGTTTTTTCTAATCAATTATGTCTTATTATTAGACGCAGAACAGCACGTGAAGCCTTCATTTAATGACTGGCAATATTTTTCTATCTAGAAAAAAGATACCAGAACTATCAAAAATTCGTGTAATCATTTGTAGGTACTAGATGGTTATTTTCTATTCAGCAATACATACATACATACATATAATTACCATAAATCAATGCAGGAAAATAAATCTGTTGACAACCTACCTGCCAAATAAGATAATTCATTCAGCCGTGATTTCTTAGAATACTGAATTGTGAAAGGAACTCTGTGATTTGCAGTAGAAAATCATAGTCCAAAAAACGAAATTATTACGCCACTTGTCAGTGTCATCAAAGTAATACCTTAAGTAGGTACAACTTTTAAAGATACGAATTTATGTAATTTCAGGTTGGCAAACCTTTAAATACACCTTTGTACCTTTCAAAAAAAAAAAAAGAAAGAATATCCCCACCTTTTTGCCGGGAAAGTGGCTTACATTTGAATACCTTTCATTAGGTGGGTGCGAGCCATTTTAATACGAAGCGATAACAATCCGTAAAAAGTGCTGTGACCCACTTTAATGGTGGCGCGCTGATAAGGAATTCATGCGATTCTAAACGACTTAATTGGTGTCAGTTTTCAATTACTTAAGGGAAATTATTAATTAGCATAGGTAAGGTAACATCACGTGACTGCTTTGATCTTCGAAGAGGAGTGCGCCCGTAAATTATCACATGAGGCTTCAAATTACAATGCTGAAGACAATTAAAGGCACGTTCAAGTCAATAGGTAAATTCAGGTATTATTCTCTATCACACTAATCACCTGTAAGTTCAGTTACGTATTAACACACCACCGCATATGTGGGCGCGGGAGGAGCATCAGTGGGGCTTCCAGCTTCAGAGTCAACTAGCCCCCACACCTGGAAGGGTTTGCCCGGCTGATATGAGGTGTAGCACATGGGATTCAGCAATAAACAACATGCCCAGTTTAATTAAAGTTGGGAACGCGCTTGCAACCAGGGAAACCCTCTCCCAACCGAGAAAGTGGTTTCCTGCCTGTTGTTGGTATTTTGGCTCCAACATTTACGAGCATATCGGTCCAAAGCACGTGAAAATTCGATGAAAAGGCATTGAAGTTGAAGTCAAAGGCGTTCAAGCATAAATATGAGGGCTGAAAGTCAATGATTTTGAAATAAACGATTTTTTTTTCTTACCAAAATTCGATTTATTCTTCGACATATAAGACGAATTTGCGTCATACCTATACAAAACTTGTTACGCAATATACTTCAAAAAACCTATTATATATGGTTGAATCTGACGCACACTACTCCAAATAACTATACTTTAAGATTGTTGGGTATATTTTTATTAATCATCCTGTAACTTTCTTAATACTAACCTTATGGATACAGTTGAGACTATATTCAATAGTAGACACTTCGAATTTTCCAATAATTGCTCAAGTAGCTCTCTACCCTTCGTTCTTGAAAAAATAACACTGTGCCCATCATAGGTGTTGCGTCGGGCTAGAACGTACTCCCTTAGATTTCGTCACTCTTGCTTTAAATGCTAAAATTAAACAAGAGGTAAACATTCCAAGGATAAAGTTTAGTACATGGTTTAAATTGAATTTTACGCTGAAAATTCCAGAAAATTCTTAAATTTAACGATGTTTCTATACTTTTTTTCAAAACGGTTCTGCAAGAGTTTTGAAAGTAAACAAATTACAATTTTCCATTACTCCGATCTGCCCCATTTCAGACGAAAAATGCTTGCTCGTTATAAACGAAAGGTTGGAAAAAATTAACAGAACGATTATTAAGATCAATATTTTGAATTTTAATTTAATTTTAAAATTAAAGAAGGATAAGAGGTACACTTAATCTAAAGATAACGATTACTCGATTCTTCTTGGAATTTTAATATTTCGTTGTGAAGTAAACATCATACCGAATGGAGTTCCAGTAAATAGTTAGTCGTAGTGATGCTTCTCAAGGAAATAATGAAACTGTTAGTGTTAAAAGAGCAAACATTATCATTCATAGCAATTAAACACTAAGCCACCGACATTATTCAATATTTTGTATAAGAACTTTCATCTAAAGACTTACAAGATACAGTTTATTCAACAATTGAAGCCAACTTATTTAAAATTATGCCGTGCATTCGTTCAATTGGGTTTTAAAAAAGCAAGAATAAAATGAAGATTTTTTCTACAAAATCAATCCTGCTTTTTGTTTTGTTTTGAAAATGTAGCTAGCTTTGTTGTTACTGTGAATGGATATCGATGTCGAACGATGATTAATAACTTTTTATGGGAAGAATTGGAACCTATTAATATAGAAAATATGTGATTTCAACAGGACGGTGCTCCGTGTCATACAGCCACTGCGAAAAATTTGGTAATAGAATAATTTCACGAGGCACGGATGTTAAGTGGCCGCTTAGATCATGTGATTTAACCCCATTGAAGTTTCCCCAATAGGTTTTTTATTTGAAACTAAGGTTTGTACTAACGATCCCCCAATAATTTAGCAATTTAAAGCAGAGGAAGTTATTTATTTATCAGATATTGTTTTCAATTATTGACCGCAACCTTTCTACTTTAATTTTCAATAAAGATATCGGAAGTATACCAGCAATCAGTGCTGGATTACCCATTAGGCCGGACTAGGCCATGGCCTAGGGCCCCCGACGAGCAGGGGCCCCCACGAAAATCTGATATGAATTTTTTTTTAATGCAATTTTTAATTTCAAGTTAATTTTTTTATTTTTTTTTTTATTTTATTTTTTTTCCAACCAATTTATTTATTATATTAATATGTATTTTTAAACGCAAAATATTAAAAAATGTTTATTCATTTATTCTTTCGATTGTTATTTCATCTGACGATTCGAATTTCAAATCGCGCGCTAAAGACCCGCAAAAGCGCTTACAAACTTGAGAGCTTGTTTATATAAACAAACCCGATCCAGTGTTTTTAACGTCACAAAACCATTTGGTGCTTGATCGTTTTGCAAAACACATTTGGTCGGTTTTCTTGATAAAAAAAGAACGTTTTTTCAATTAGCGACAAATTAAGATGTTGTTATTTATGTGAAATTGTGATTTTGCGTGCAATATTGATATTGAAAACTACGTGTTTGTTGAAAAAAGGTAGGTTCTGTTTTATATTTTATCTCTACACAAAAACATCATCGATCAAATTTACTATTTTGTTAACCTTTTTAAGAGAAAAATGTTTCATTTATTCTTGAACATATTTTCACAACAACTCAAATTTCATTGTTTCTGGATATGAAATGATTAAATTTTCAAATATTAAAAGGTGTGAAAATTTGTTTGACTACATTAACGATGAGGCTCATCATAAACTTCATGATTCAATTAATGACAATAAACAAATAATTTTTATAAACAAGTTTTGCTGGCAAAAAAATGAAAAATATTTTGATTTCAAATTTTTTTTAAACATATAAAATACTAATCTATGAAATTTCAACTGTAAAAATTATGCTTTCAATATTTTTGACAAAAAATGGTTCAAAACAGAAACTAAACCTTTAAAAAAAACTGAATAAATCTAAATCATATATAAAATTAGGCCAAAAAATGAACCAAGAAACCAAACCGATAATCAATACAAAAAATTACAAAAATGATAATTGAAAAAACAAAATTAATCAGCAAAATCGGAAAACAAAACAAAAATAAAAAACCACATCATTGAAAGACAGAATTAAATGCTTTTTTTATTTTGGAAATTTATATTTTTCATTGTGTTTATGATGTTTAAGATGAACGTCGTTTTCATATTTTAAAGAGATGTCCAAAGATTAATTTATGAATTACTATACTGTTAATAATGTAAAATCAAAAAGTATATAATTTATCAGAAAAAAAACTATTTTGATTGTTTTATTGTGTTTACAACCTTTAAATGATATGAATAAGCTGTTTAAATCCTATAAATGCATAAATAAAGAATAATTTTACAATTATTAAAAAAAAGGGGCCCCCAAAATTTGAATGGCCTAGGGCCCCCATTTGGGTTAATCCGGCACTGCCAGCAATTTATGTGTTATAATAAACAATTAAAATGAAACTTACAATTTTAATACTCTTTAGTTCCCTAAAACTCAATGAGCTCGTAAAATCGGGTTTTCAAAAACTGTTTACTTGGTGGTGTGTATTAAAATTAATCTTTTGCCGTACGAGTCTGACTCGATAATAACATTTCTTTGAGGTCCAACATAGAGTGTAGCTCGAATATAGTGTTTAAATTTAAGAATTAGAATTGTATCAATTGTTGCTGCACAGATAACTCATTCAAAAATTAATTTGGACCGCAATGGGAATGGCTGGGAATTAGGAAAAATCAATTCGAACCGCAAAGGGTTAAGACTTAAAAATTGAGCTGAGTACTTATAAACATATCTACCAATTATAGTTTAAAATTAAAGCGAATCAAAGACATAGTTTTAATGTATTTAATTTATGAATTATTAACTCTATCACAGTAAGATAACCCCTTAAGGGGAGGTTCTCATCTAGAATCTTGAAATTTTCGATTTTCTTTTTATTTCATATTATTAAAGTTTAATATGTCTAGAATGTTGCTTTAAAATATTTAGTTGATCCGAGCACTAGAACGGATTCTACAGCCCATTGATTGTGGCGGTTTCATGATCGTAGCGGGGCGCTCAGCCTGTGCCGTGCCGTTCAATCACGATTATCTCGGAACTTTGTTTTTCAAGATTTTTCAAATTTGCGTACAAGATAACTCAAAAACGGTTCAACCGATCAACTTCTAGTTCCGTGCATATTAAAGTAAACAATTTTCTTCATAGAAAGAGCGGAGCACATTTTGAAAATTGTAACATTATCTCCTTTTCGTAAGTGATAAACTATGAAAAAAAACGGCCGAAAACGGCCTTAAAATTTCAAAATCGCGCCATTCCGTCAATTTTAAATTTTTTTTGAAAGTCGTCCGCTCTTTCTGAGACAAATTTATTCTAGTTTATAATAATGTCATCATTATTTGATTTCAGACCAATCTGCGACCCCTAAATTGTACGCAGCTGGGCCATTTTCGAAAAACATGCCTCCGGAGAAGTTGAATAACGGGCGCCATTTTGTTTTTTTTTTGAATAAAAAAATTTTTTCGTACAGATAAATATACAATAAAAGATAATGCCAAATATCATTTCCCTATGTCTTGTCATTTGCCTTCAAAAAAATCACGAACTTTACCTACTTTTTGACGTTCTAGATGAGAACCTCCCCTTAAGTATACCTATTCCTCGATTTACACGGTGCTTAATTTACTTGATTGAATGAGAAGATAAATAAATAAATAACAGGAGGAGTATTTTTATATTTTTAAGATTTCATTTGATAACATTTTATTACATAATATTATGTAGCCCAATTACATTACATTACAAAAATAAATGAGAATTTGAATTTCAAAACAAATACAAACAATTCATATATTGATATTACATTTTTTTGTATTCTTTGTTTATGTTGCTTATTATGGAATACTACTAATTCATGTTTTTGCTTTTGATATTATTAATGAAAACTAATTGAAATAGTATGTAACGTAAAAAATGTGAGTTTTTGAATGTTTTATTTTAATTTGTGGGCTTCGTATACAGTAGTATCTTTGTCTCACTTTACACGGTTATTATGAGCGTATCTACGACTTTTCGTTAAATTCTTTAATTCAGTTTACACGGTCTGAAGCATATTTGAACCTATCCACCTTTTTAGGGTTCCGTACCTCGAAAGGAAAAAACGGAACCCTTATAGGATCACTTTGTTGTCCGTCCGTCTGTCTGTCTGTCTGTCAAGACCCTTTTTCTCAGGAACGCGTGGAGTTATTAAGCTGGAATTTATATCAAATACTCAGGTCTACTGTCCCTTGGAGCTGCAAAAAAATCAAACTTCTAAGCCAACACAATCAAAAGATACAGCCGTTTATGCCGCGAATTTCCGCAAATTTTCGACACTCGCAAGGGAATCAAAACCTACAGGGTACTTCCCGTGAACTCAGAATCTTGAAATTTGGTACGAAGCATGACTCAAATCAAAAATCATTCAGAATTTCAGGCTTTTTCCTAATCCGCGCAAATGAGTTGCATTTTACTAAAAAAAAATAAATTACATAAAATATTTTTTACACAATTTAATCCGCGGAAACGTTTCATCGCAATGTTCGCAAGCTCGAGTGGCCACGTTCGTAAATCACCGAGCAACGAAATGCTTACTGACAGATTAGCCCGCACCGGTGGGCAAAAACTTTCCGCAACTCCATGAACATGATCATCATGTTGGTTGGGGCTTTTGCAAATCCGAACCCTCAATTACACCTTGGTTTTGTGGCAACATGCCGCCCTGAGGGCGTCCTTTTCCCCGGGGTCCTTTTGAACAAAACTGCACGCTGATGATGAATTGACCAGACATGGATTGGTCCATTGCCCGAAATATATTTAAATAATTGGCCCAATGGAGTGCTGCGGGGGGAGATAAGGATCTTTTGCTTCATGAAATAACACGCTCCTGCATTGGCTTCGAAAAACTTTTGTGGATAGAGAGAATGGAGAGTTGAGCTGTTGCCTCATGGCTCCGCTCCTCCAAATAAAAAAGGGCTAAATTCGGATGAAGGGGAATTGAGAGGAACCATTTGAAACCTACTTCAACGAAAACAACCGCTGTCAGGTTTTAATCCACTTCATTAGCAAAACAATTCGGGAAAGTTTTTGGAAAACATTTAATGACGTAAAATAACTATAATATAACCCTTTCCCGTTCCCCCCGTTTCGACTGGACTCCGCACAATGTACCATGTGAGCTGCCGCAAGGAGTTGTCGGGAAATATTTGTTTGGCATAAATGAAATATTGCCGTCCTTTCGGAAGTTGGAATAACAAGGTATGAAAGTTGTTTAACTTAGGTAGGGTAGAGTGGCATGCATGCATGGGGCTCCTGGAGGAAGTAGGAGGTGACCACTAGTGGGAGAGAGGCTCCAACGGAAATTTACACCTTCTGGACTATTTGCAGATCTCTGTAGAGTGATATAAGAAAGCGCCACTAGGCGGCGGGCAGCGACATTTCCGTCCGCATGTAACCAGGACTAAGTTAAACTCATGAGCGCGCATTTCCCTTTACCCAGGGCGCAAATAAAAAATTAAAATTAGAAAACACTTCAGAAGCTTCTTACTTAGCTGGTAATATACTAAAGGGCTATATGCAATCCCGGCCAGGATTCCGACTATAGTTTGCTTGATATTAAAAACTTCCACCGGTAAATAAATCTTTATGCCGGAAAAGTTTCCGGGACTGTGCAGATTCTGGGGCTTCTTCTTTTTAAGTAAACATCTCTGCGGTGTCTTTGGTGCCCCCAAGCGCCGGAAGACTTTCTAGTTCATGTTTGAGCGGCACCGGCCGGCAATATTATGAACAATTCTTGGCTTTGTGTGAAAGTCATCATGCTAAAAAACCCGAACCCGAACTTTTCCTCTGCTCGTATTCTGTCCCTTTCCCTAGAATATTATGAACGAAATTTGCATTAAGTGCTTTCCATATTTTGTTCGTATGCGGACAAAGTTGTAGAGTGTTCCGCTCCTCTGGAAATTAGTTTATTTAACATGCTCAGTCCTGGGAATATATTAATTTTAGCAGCTCTGTATCAATACCAATACCAAAACCCTACGGCCATTAGAAGGACTTAGTTCAATAGTTTGCCAAAATAGCAATCCTTAGCAAAGTTGAAACAAACTTAATAAAAACAGTGAAAGTAGTCTGGGAATATATGAGACAGGGATTGATTTTGAACACCTCTCTAAGGAGCATGTCTATCGTGTTTACACTACAACCAGGAATGGCCAACTTCTGTCAGAGCCGGATTATAAGTAATGCCAACTAAGCCATGGCGTTGGGCGGCAGATTTCTAAAAGGCGGCAAATTTGAAGGAAAAATTTACAAAATTACGAAATTTGTTTATTAAGCTATAAAATATTTTGCGGCTGTATCCAAAATCAAGGAAACAAACTTGACAAACCCAATAGCCGGAAGGAAAACGAGTACTACACTCCTTAAACTTTATCAGGAAAAGGACCCCGCACATTTTGTATGGAAAAGTGCGTACAGTCAAATCGACTGAAAATTTAGTATGTTGTACTTCAGGACATCCTGATCAAAAGTTCCCATGGGCGCAACTTCAAAAAATGGCCAGTTTTAGAGATACAGGGTGTTTCATTTTAATAGACGTACTCACATATCTCGAAAACTACGCATCCTAGGAAAAAATGTTTCGGACAAAAGTTATAGAGTACCACAAGGGTTAACTAGCGGTGACCTTTCCTTTGACCTTGAAGTCAAGGATCAAGGTCATTTCAAGGTCAAATCAATTTTTACATAGTGATCCCTACTTCTGACCCCGGAAATGGAAAAAGCGCAACATTTTGCATGAACATGAACAATGAGTATATGTATGTCGCTAATATGTTTAGTTTCTTTAATTATTTCGATTACCAGCGTCTCTTATATTATCAAGTAAAGTGACGCTTGGATATTTGATATGAGGCTGGTGTCGCGCATACCCTAAGAACCATAACACACTTGCGACATGTGCACAGCAACCTAATGTTCTCGAACCTGATACACAAGTACAGTAATAACCTCTTATAGGCTCATTATTCTGATCCTCATGAGGTCTATAAGTTATCCATAACTGATACCTTGTCGAATTTCGGAAGCGGGAGTACAGCCGTACCCTGAGGAAACCATTTTCATACCGGTGCTCATCAAATTCAAAAAATTCGGATCCATCGCGTACTAGTTTATCCTTAATATAAGCAGGTGCTAAATTAATCTGATAAATACGCGACACCAGCCTCATATCAAATATCCAAGCGTCACTTTACTTGATAATATAAGAGACACTGGTAATCGAAATAATTAAAGAAACTAAACATATTAGCGACATACATATACTCATTGTTCATGTTCATGCAAAATGTTGCGCTTTTTCCATTTCCGGGGTCAGAAGTAGGGATCACTATGTAAAAATTGATTTGACCTTGAAATGACCTTGATCCTTGACTTCAAGGTCAAAGGCAAGGTCACCGCTAGTTAACCCTTGTGGTACTCTATAACTTTTGTCCGAAACATTTTTTCCTAGGATGCGTAGTTTTCGAGATATGTGAGTACGTCTATTAAAATGAAACACCCTGTATCTCTAAAACTGGCCATTTTTCGAAGTTGCGCCCATGGGAACTTTTGATCAGGATGTCCTGAAGTACAACATACTAAATTTTCAGTCGATTTGACTGTACGCACTTTTCCATACAAAATGTGCGGGGTCCTTTCAATTAAATAACGTAGATAAAAACAGATGATACATGGCTCTTTAAATGTTAGAGAAGAAAATTTCTTTCCATCATTCTTAATCCACTGATCTTATAATCCGGCAAATCAGATTTTCGTAATTCAAAATGGCGGATCCAAGATGGCGGAAAATTTTCAATTTCTTCGAAAAAAATGTGGGTATCCGGAGTTCTTGGGGTCACTGATTACTGATTAAATGCCTGTATATTTTTGAAGTTTAAGTCTTAATAACACGCTTTATGCATGTTATTGCAGTAAAAAGTTGCTTTTTCCCCACTAAATCAGTCGTTTTTCGAGAAAAAATGACATGAAAAAGTTATTTATTTACATAATATTGGAAAAAAACAATAATAATAATTTTTTTTTTTTTTTTTGTTGGTTCGTATCGGGCGACTCAAAATACGTTTAGAAAAGTTGGTCTCGATGAGAATTGACCATCCCTTCGATAAAAGTTAGGGCCTCGAAGTTACTGTACAATTTTTTGTTATTCAGGCATTAATGGGTCAAGGTATTTATTAAAAATATTCCTTGAAGAAGTCCTCTGGCTTGCAAGATTATATCAGTTTGTAAAGTCATAATTTCATTTTCTATCGTTTCTTTTTTTTTTTAATATTAAATATTTCCAAAATTTATGCAGCAATATGTTTTACCTATTTAAAAGAAAAAGACAGATACTGAACAATAACTTTAACTTTTTCAAAATCATGAAATCTGACTGAAAATCTTCAATCACATTTTTTAGTACAATATTGATGTTTTTGTAGGTGATCGGATAATATTTGGAAAGTGGTTCAAATTGTTTTGTTGAAGGTTTTTATATACATTTATCCTACCTACCATTTCAATGGTTGTCTACTTTATTCCCTGCAGTTCTAAATTTAAATCACTTAACGTCGATATAAAATCTGTAATAAATACTAAATCCTAATTTCAATTTGCGGTGACACGATATTAAGTCAATGGAAAAAACTACAATTGAGTTTATTTCCAATTCAATAAAGAAAGAATTTAAACTGAGATTGTTTCTAATTATATTTGTCTTTATTTCTAAAATGGAATGGAAATAAAAATAAAAATAAAAAAATATATTCTATAAAGTGTTGTACTTAATTTTAGAGGATTTTTTATTACAATTAAAAATAAATTTTATATTAATCAAGATACCGTCCAACGCGATCTATAACTTTTTGCCATTTTTGTGGAAACAGATGGTTTCCGCAGTTAAAAAGTTGAATATATTCCGAAGCAATCTAATCTTTGACTGTTGTTTCGACTTCTTCATAAGAGTGAAAATGCTAAGTAGATAGGCCACGCACAATTGACCAAAACAAGTGATAGTCAGAAAGAGAAATGTCTGGTGAATATGGCGGGAGAGGTAGAACATCACAGCCAAGCGCTTCCAATGTACCTTTAACCGATTTTAAAATATGTGGCCGAGTGTCATCTGCAAAAAAATCACCCTGTCATGCCGTTTGGCATATTCAAGGCGTTTTTGCTTCAATTTTCGGTTTAATGGTATTAATTGATATTTATAACGTTTGGAAGTAATAGTTTCACCAGGTTTAACAGCTTATAAAATAATATGCCCTTCTGATCCCACCTAAAACACAGCATAACTTTTGCAGTATGAATGTTTTGGTATCGATTTTTAATTTTTAATTTTTAATTTAATTTTAATTTAATTTATTTATTTATTATTTCATCAATCAAAGTTTACAACTTCTACAGACTACTTAAAAGCTAGAGATGCCAACAACAGTAAAGTTACCAGAAATCAAAATTTCGTACAGTAAATACCGCTTAAAAGACTCTCTACTAGAAAAAAAGTTCAGATCATCAAATGCACAAACTGAGTTCGCCTGTCTTAAACAACGGGTGATAGGCTCATTAAGGCCATAATTCACTCTATGGTAACAAACATGGAAAAGCTCACGAGACCTAAGGTCGCGAGAATGTGCATAAAGTCCCATTTGAGACAGTATAAAAGGGCAGTCAATTTGATGATTAATAACATCCCTCACAAACATTATAGCATAGTACTTTCGTCGAACAACTAACGAATGAATACCAAATAAAAGACATCTGTACTTATAGTCCGGCGTTTCGACATTCCAACGCAATAAACCAAATGCACACTTTGTGAAACGCCTTTGAATTCTCTCAATTCGCAACGAATGAGACACATAATAAGGATCCCATACGATGCAACAATATTCGAGTATTGATCTTACAAAGGAGAAATATAAAGATCTAAGGGTAAAGGGATCCGTGAAGTCCTTTGCGTTTCGACAGATAAACCCCAGCATAGAACATGACTTTGCGACAATATAGTCAACATGTCTGGAAAAATCAAGTTTTGCCTCAAAAAAGACTCCCAGGTCCTTTTTCTCTGTTACTCTAGCAAGATGATCTTCCCCAATGGTGTAAGAGAAAGTAATGGGCAAAGCAAGACGATGGAATGTCAAACATTGACACTTGGAGACATTAAGATATAAGTTATTCTTCCTACACCAAGCTGTCAAATTGCTTAAATCCCTTTGCAGATTAACACAATCCAATGGGGATTTAATACACGAATATATTTTTAGATCATCTGCATACATGAGACACTGGGAATGAACCAGTATAGACGGTATGTCATTTATAAATAACAAAAATAGAAGTGGTCCTAAGTGGCTGCCTTGGGGAACACCAGAAGTAACTTCAATAGGATCCGAGAGGACACCATCGATTTTTACAAACTGAGTACGACCGGTAAGGTAAGATTTAAGCCAGTTCAAGATACTGGAATGGAAGCCTAGGACTCCTAGCTTGTAAATCAAAATTGCATGGTCTACCCTATCAAATGCTTTGGCAAAGTCCGTGAAGATTACGTCACACTGAAGTCCCTTTTCAAGAGAGTTCAACAAGTAATTAGAAAAAATTACTAAATTGGTGGTAGTAGATCGACCTTGGACAAAGCCGTGTTGCAACGGAGAAATTACATTCTAACCAAGGAAACCATCTTACTGTACACCAGCTTTTCAAATAATTTAGGGATTGCAGAAATCTTGCAGATTGGTCTATAGTTTGTTACTTCGTTTTTGGACCCAGATTTTGACGTTAATGGTAGTGGTTCGCCCCTTTTTCTATATACTTTTTTAAGTTTAAGAATATTAAGATTAGGATTTTTCATCGCCGGTCACAATTCGATGTAAAATAAGTTTTTTGTCTTTAAAGCAAGATTTTAAAAATCATTAAATGTCTTTGAATGCTGCTTTTATCAAATTATGTGGTATCATTTTCCTTTTTACAAACTCACTCCTATGGCTCTATGGCTCGTAGACACCTATTGCTTCTCGATTGACATTTAAAGCTGTTGCAGGTTGTATAAGACCCAAAAAATATGCTTCTAAAGAAAAAAATAGCCTCAGTCTGTAAATTAAATGTCTATTTATATTTGCATAGAAACTATTCCGGGTGGTCTATGTCCAGTATATTGATTGTAGTGGACCCAACCTGTAGCATAAATCTCTTTCAACTCCGTGCTCTGATTAGCATAAACACCAGAACTCATCTAAAGGAGATGCAGGAAGAATTTAAAGTTCAGTTCCTATGAAATGCAATATGTATTATGTTAATTTCACCCTCAGGGCGATTTTTGCTGCTTGTACAATCTATGCTACACTAAAAAAAATTATCTTATCAAAGTCTTGTGATACACAGCACAGGAATAGCTTTCACCTTATCGCATAGCATCAGTAATACAAGTTAAATAAAAGCAAGTATTTAATAAGAAAAATATAATAAAGCATTAATTTATACTATGTATACAAATTTAGATTGAGGTATGTTAGTAGATTTCCCTTTATACTATTTTTCACAATAATATCGTAAAGAGTTGTTACATAGTATTTGTGAGCCGAAAATATATAGTATATTTACATTTAATAATGGGTGCAGTTTGTATTTAATTTACACAATGCGTAAATCTTTAGTTTACGTATCGAAAAATGGAATAAGTTATCAAAGAGAATTTTGGTTTATATCTTCATATTCTACTTGAAAATCACAATCGTCATTAGGCACAGATTTGACAAAATCTATCTGGGTTACGAGTGCTTCTTGTAGCTTGAGTCCAAAGGTAGAGAAAAATGCCAATATTTTGAGAAATCGAATGACATTTTTTCATTTCCTTCCAAAGTATTTAAAGAGACAAACCATTTTCAGTTGAGCAACATTTACGAAAGAAAACGAGTTTAAAAAGTGACTAGTGTTTTGATCCGAAAAGCCAAGCTATATTTTAGAATGAATTTAATATGCACTTCCAACATGTGTTTTTTCCTTTGAAATTTGTTTTATTTTTTTTAACCTTGATGTTGTGAAAAGAAATGAAAATTCTTTTGGATTTTTAGAACATCAATTGTTGTACATATTCAGTTTTTTTACCAAAAGGTTCATTATATCCCAAATTACTAAATGAACTTCGTTATTGTTGTGGGCTTAAAATTTATTAATCGGGCAAATATTTTACAAGGAAATAGAAAGGGGTAGCTATAAATATAAATAAATAAATAGCAAAATATTTGAAATTAAAATTGTAACACACGGAAAAGGCCCTTTTCTTATGAAAAAATGTATCCTAATGATCTAGAGACTGACTTATTTCAAGAAAGCATACATTTTTAATACCATATTTCTTCTGAAAGAATTTTGGTGAAATCAGATTCTGGTTCCCGCGAAAACAGAATTTGAAAAACGTTTATCCAAACTTGGGTATAGGAGTTCACATGGCTCTATGTTCACCAGCGACAAATTGTTCGGGTGAGAGAGGCTTTTCTTGCTTAAAACGGGTGAAAAATTATCTAACATCTACCTTAAGCCAAGAAAAGCTAAATGCCTTAGTCAGAACTAATGAACAAGATTCCATACAACAATATAATTGATGATTTTGCGAATAGAAAATCACGCAAAAAGGTATTGCAAAACTCAGAAATATACCCAAACACTATTTCTTGTGCAATCTTAACTAAATCGTTGGGTTGTAAAAATAATCTAGGAACTTACAAATCGATCCCCTAGTTAACAATACTAATTACGGGAAAAAGGTGGTATAATTAGGACGATAGTGAACAAATCATAAAGTTACAATTTCATTGACAAAACAATTGTATTAATTAATATGATTGTGAACTAGAGTATCGAATTGTTGAGGTCGGAAGGGGTGGCAAAATTTGAATAGCCTACTGGCGGCAAATGTGTAAATCCGCCACTGGTACAATGGGACTTAAAAGAGAAGACAATTTACTTTCGTTATCTAGTTTGTGTTTATTCCTCCTCCCTCATTTATTCCTTTTATGCATAAGGGACACTTTTGTGTGGTTTGAATCTTTTTTAAAGTTATAATTAGAAACTTTATAGTAGATTTCATATTTTGTGCGTTAATAATACTAAGAACTATCATGTTACTCATGATTAAGTAGCTCAAAAGTCAAAATCATTTTATTTCATAAGCCCCTGAAATATAATAAATTATTCTACTCTTGGAAATTTACTTTCTTTTACACAAAACACAAAACTTCAAACAAATAATGCAAATATATAAAATTTCCTCTTTGTATGTTTAAATTTCTTATATTAACTATATAAATGAAATTTCTCTTATTAACTATATAAATGAAAACGTTAAGCCTACAATAATTTGTATATTGTAATATCATATTATAAAATTTTATTTACTCAATCAATTCAAGTGAATTTGCTTGTAAAGATAAACTAGCATTTTTTAACAAAACTTCGCCCGCGTCTAATTAAGATCTTTTTCAAGATTAGTTAAATAATATTCATTACTAAATAAATATTTTCATGAATTTCTTAGTTTTCTGGAACTGTAATAGCCTCTTTTTAATTTCCAGGAAATTCTGAAATCTTTCTAAGATTTACTCAAAGAACTTTATCTTAAACATATTACATATGTATATTATATCATGGAAGGATTCAAATAAAACAAATTGGGGGGTAATTCTGGATGCGTCTATTTTCACATGCCAAAGATTCAGGAATAAAGCTTTAACTTGAAAATGTCTGTCTCAAACAGATAGACACTATAATTTTATTATATGTGTAATGTTAAAAGGTTAGTATTTTTTTTAAACGAACTTAATTTCTCAAGGGAAGATTTTTTAATTTATATTCAGAAAATCAAATGCCCGAATAAAAATCAACTCACTTATAGGGGTTTTAAAATATTTGTTATACTACTACTACTACTACTAGTATTAATTTCTTTTTAGTATTTATGAGATAACATAATGGTCTACTTTAGGGAGGTAAAGATGGTAATATTTTACTTAATTAAAGTAAAATACTATTAAAAGGAGTTTTGGTCGGTAGCTTTAGTCACAAGCCACATAAATGTGTTCTTATTTCGTATACAACGTTTGTCGCTTGGAAAATTCGTTCTTATTTCGTTAGAAAAATCTCGATGGGTGGGTTAATGCTTTTCGTTAAGAATCCATTCCGAGGCCGACATATTTATTTGAAGGTGAAGATGTGACTTACTTCGTTTGATGTAGTGGTGCGGTTTCACGTTAAGGTATCACATTGTCTAACCTTTTGCCAGCGAGCAAAGGGAATAGCTTCACTTAGGCAATTTCGGTCTTTGTGGTGCACGAAAAAGGGCTTCATTAAAGGTCCTATTAATTGAATTCCTAACCATCTCGGAGGTGTTCATAGATCAAAAACGAGTAAGCCGGATACTTCTAATAACAACAAGGAGCCTAATTAATTAACATCCTGTGTAATTAGGTAATTTTACACCACAGCTCCCGTTCACATGTTTATGCCCGGCCACCCCCGCACACGACCGCAGCCTCACGGAACGGCTGAGATTCGCTCTACCCTGCTTTGGCCATTAGCTATCATGTTGACTACCCAATGCCTGTAAATAATAGCGCCGAGGTCATGAGCCTTCTGGGAATGTTCACGGGCGGGTATGTTCGTTCGTATGCTCGTGCCGGCAGCGGTGCTCCGCCAATCGTTATTGCGGCGTGAGGGCCCCAAAGTCATAAAGTTGGTGCAAATGCCTCTTTACTCACGGGGCCCCCCTTCGGATCGGATACTCTTACGTGGGGGCGGCGCGGCGGGACGAAGGCTGTAACTGGTCGCGTTTTTATTTTCATATCATAAAAACGTTGGCGCACAAGAAGCCTGCACCCCTAAGTGGATTAAATGGGACTATCTGACGGACCTTGCGGGAATCTCTCGTTTAAACGTCCTAAAATGGTCAATTTACAAAGGAAATGTTCCTCAATTTCTCTGGGCCATAAAGCATTTTTGCCGCGACGCCGCCTTTTCGTCCGAGGTGTGTTAAATAAATTATTCAATTAAATGAGGGGCCACCTGGAAATTTTGCTTAAACAATGCTCACCCCCCTATAAAAGGCCAGAACTTTGAAGCGGGTAGAGACAGTTTATTTTTTAAGGATTAATGCGGGTATGCTGTTTTCAACATTAAAAAGAGAAATGTTAAATAATAAATATATCCGACATATGACATGTATAAAATAAATTTCTTCTAAACTTTATATTTTCTTTTTATCAATAATTTTATATCTTAAAAATACATATATACACCAAAAAAAAAAAAAAATTTCCAATGTTACAGCCGTAAAAATGATATTTTTCAGCCGCCAAGAAAAATGTGACTTTTTAATATTTCTTAATATATAAAGCTGGGAATAGTTACAAATCTTAATTTAGCATTATAAATGTGAAAGCGAATTTGATATTGTTCAATATCATCGTAAGCTTAACAATATTAATTTCGACTTTTAAAATGTGGCAGATATTTTTATAAAATTTATATACACTAAGGGAAATTCAAATAACCTCACCTTCATTTTTTGGAATAATTAAAAAAAAAAAAAAGTAAGCTCCGAAGGAGGAATCGAACCCGGGACATTCGGCACATAAGACCGAGCATTAACTGTCTAGTCTAGATAGCGACTCGACGAACTCTTCACATTTTTAACTCATAAGGCGCCTAGGAAATTTTGAATCGATTTTTCTCGGAATTTTCCGAGTAGTGCATCCTACTGCTTTAACCATGTGAGGTGCTACGAGTCCTCTTTCACCACCAAAAAATTCGGACAAATCCCCGAACCCACGGTGGCGCCGTCTCCTTGTAAGACAAAATTATTGTAAGATAGTATTCAGAATAACAAGTGACCTGAAAATTCAATGTTACTTCTAAGGGTTTCAACTAATGGTGAATTTCTACGCGAATACCTTTAAAAGTAATATAAGAATCAATTCTTAGGGAGGAAAAATATAAATACGCTATCAGAAATGATTTTTAGAAAAGATTTCTTTATGTAAAAGCTAATGAGAGCTTTAAAAGTCTATTTTAAATTTGGCTAAGAATTGACTAAATTGTTTGTTGGGTGGTATTTAAAGTTTTATTAAAAAAATTGATAATGAAAAAATTACTTAATTTATAACTGAGCCTCTACAGAATAATCACGCCTATTGCGTTTGTCGTGTCGATCTGACTAGAGCTAAAGTTATCGTGTCGATTCTTTTTTTATATTACCTAAAGTGATCGAATCGACACAAAGGACAATTTCTTTAAATTTCATATTATTGTGAATATTCTTGAGTTTTTTATGAATAAAAGTGGGTTAAAAGTGCTTTGATTTTGAAAAGTGGTAAATTTCAAATTATCTTTGACTAAGTATCATTTAACTTTTTTTAAATAATGAACTTTATTGCTTACATGTATACTTTTTGCTGTATTTTCTTTAAATTCATGCAATACAGTCGTTGTTGACTTCTGATTCACCTGTTGAATTCTGAATGTTACTAATGGAACTGCACCCAAAGTGTTCTCCGGGTAGGTTTATTACTATATTCATGTTTAATAATTTGACCACCCCATTTCTGACCAAACCTAAGACAAACTATGTATTGCAATTTATAAGTTTTATAAAAGCCAGCCATTAGTATCACGGATAGAAGGAGCCAAACTATTTCAACTAAAATACACATTTACAATAAATAATCCACGATTAAAAAACTCACATATTTTATGTGCACAATTCCTTGAAATTCGCCTGTCATAAATGAAAATTCCAGCGACAGAAATCGTGGATTTTATCGACATTTGTCACTCGATATCGACATTCATAATGCGATTTTAGCTGACGATAACAAAACGTCAATCGCCACGACAGTCGCAAAAGAGGTGAATAATGGTCCAATGGTCCAATGGTCGGATGGCTTCTTCGAGAATCAGAAAAAAAAGCCAAGAAGGTTTTTATTCATATAATAAATAAAGAAAACAATATTTTTAAGATATTCATATAATTATGATACATACAAAATAAAAAACAAAACACCTTATTCTGATAAATCGAATTTGTTATTTAACTATGACACTATTTACACAATAACAACAATGTTTAAAAAAAGGGGGAAAAGAAACCAATTTTTTAAGGATCTCTACGTTTGCCTCAGGGTTATCATATTACCTACTGTCTACTCAGGAAGATAAAAGAGAGTCTTGTGTACAAATTCTTCAGAAAGGCATTGCTTTTTCGTGCCCCTTCAAATCCATTTCCAAAGAAAATAATTACTTAATGAAAATATGACTTATTACAAGCACAGACAATTTAATATACATATATGATCTCTGTTACAACTGAGGTAAGTCGGTTTCGTGATTAAATTATGTACGAGTATATAATACTTTGTTTCCTAGCATGAATTATCTTAGACCAACGTCAAAATATATTTTTACAATTTTTACATGCACTTAAATAAGTAGGTATATATATAGGTAAAGTTTTTTTGAATAGTTATTTTATCTCGAAATTACATCGTGTAGGCATTTTTATTTTTATTTTATTCATAGTTATTAAAACTATTATATATTTTATTAATTATAAAAAATATCTAACCTAGAATAATTTAAATATTCCACTTTTAATTTGCATTCAGCAACACACACTGAATGATATCTTATTTGATTTGCACCTTTCAAAATCTTATACAAGAAATTGGGATTGATTAGAGGTAGACTTTATACTTTTAACTTTCGTAAATAATATAATAATATTAGAAGGTAAGAAGTGTCTTTTCTTTAATTAGTACCATTATTATTAAGAAGATTTGCAGTAAATCGCGCTTTAGCATTTCATTCCCTTTCTTCTCGGTGAGTATAAAATCTATGCAATCGTCATGCTTCAAGTGTTACACTATACACACAAGGTAACTTTTTGTCTAAAATTATTTTGAAGGAATGACTTTGTCGTAAAATTTGAGAATATAAAATATGACCGTCACTGAGTTATTGTTTTTATCCTTAAATTTACGTTGGAGGCATTCTTTTGATCGTTATATGTGACTTCTTAAAAATTATCCCACGGACTTCATAAGTTTGCTTATAATCACAAATCACATTTGATTCACGTAATCAGTAATATTAGGTAAATGTAAGATAGTGAAATTGGACTTGAGTTTTGGCCCTTGGTTTGAGCCATTTTTTAAGGCAAGACTTTCCTTCCATTTGAGTTTTGGAGGATAATTGGAAATCATACATTAATTAATTTTCGGTTTTTTTTTTAGAAGAATGACCCGGGTAACGTTGGATAACTCAGCTAGTAGTAAATGAAAGACCAAGTTTTCAGTTTACAGATTTAAGAATCTCTGTCTCTGCAAAAGCCATGATTATCACATTTGCAATGTTCAAATTACATACTAATAAATTAATTCTGAGAAATTTTTTTTTCAGTTTTCAGTTTAATTGTAGTTACTTAGACGCTTTCCATTTTTCCTTTACATTTAAGAGGCCAGTACCAAAAAGATAAAAACGAAATCTTTATAATAGACTTCAGGACCATGTCATCGAATATTTGGCATAGTTTTAAAGCTTGTTTTCCCCCATATAGTTCAGAAACAAGAATACAAAAAGATTATTTCCTCAACATTTAATGGATCAATCGACATTAAAGTTTTAGATAATGTACCTAATTCAAAGTTTGAGAGCCAACAAATTCAACATTATTCGCTTGTAAATATTACAAGAAAATTAAGCAATGGCCTGACATACCTAAAATTAGATTAAAAAAATGTGGACTGAGAAAATCTCTCTGTGTAAAAATTTTCAGAAAATGAAATTAGTACAGATTACAGGAATAAGTGGTAAGGTTACAGGATTAAGATGATGACTAGCCTTTAAATCAAATTTTTTTTATGGTAGTATTAGCAATAATAAAGACTCAGTATTGTATGTAATATACTACATATATATGTATATTATATGTATAACTAAAAATCTTGCAGGTAAAAGTTTCTCAGTGTCACAATAAATAACGCTGTCTGGTTCACTTGTTTTGAAGAAATCGTCTCTATCAGCATCCGCACGTTAAGGGGATCATTGTCACTTTTCATATTCAAGAAGCATAGAACTTTTTTCAGGTGTAAAATTTTACTTCCTTAAACCTCCAATCGCGTAAAAGTGCCAGATTTGGAACTTTTTGTGTCATTCACCTTACCCGGTTGAATTTGAAGGATAATACGCCATAAGAAAAATGAATGAAAGGGGTAATCGTTACAAAGGGTACCAACAATTCCATCATGTGGCTTAAGGCAGATAAGTGAAAGGTGTATACCCTTCCTATTAAAAGCATTACATAATAACTAATTCGTAAAGTGGAATTGGTCTTTGTTATTCGTTTAAATATTTGCATATTCAACTTAAATATTAGCCATATTACCCATTAGGACGTATATTCTCATTTCTTGTAGTTGCTATTGTATTGTTAAAAAGAAATCGATTCACATAGAAACTAAATAACAATAATAGGAAATATAAAAATCATCAATTCTCTCTTTTGTAAAGTCTTGTAGCAAAAATTGATTTCTAATTTGAAAAATGTTCATTGATATTTTGCTCTCACATTAAATCGTCGACTATTGAAATTCCCAAAAATGTTTAATCGAAGTGGTTTTCTTCAGTAGAAAATTTATGAATTTTTAATAAAAAATACGCAAATGGCTGTGTAACAATACACTTTTCTTTAGTAAAAATCTGACACACATATGCGAAAAATTACACATAAAAGATGTGGAATTTGCATAATAAAATACACATTTATTTTTACTTTTTTAAAGTAGATAAATTTACACATAGCAGATGTAAATTTTTGGAATTAAACACTCCTTTGAATATAGTATTTTTACAATATAGCTAAGGGGACAAGGACGTTATTTCTAATGAATGGGATAAAATTAAGGAAATAGTAATAAGTGAATTAAAATTAAACAAGAAAGACAAAACTACTTAGACTTCAACTAAATCTTAATAGTCTTCCTCAGTTTCACCGTGTCTGTGCATCTCTTTCTGTAAAGAGAAAGAAGGGCATGGTATGAGCATGACCAGCTCAGTGAGTGTGCAGTCACAACTACTACGTACGTACACAAGCATTCGTAGCGGGTAAATATTGCTCTGGGTAACCACACAGGCATGATGCAGACTAACACCATCGTGGCTCTCCCATGAATCGCCTGTCCAGCCCTGATCCACACAGATGCCGGACTCATACTTCAGACCCCTGAACGGCCCCAAGCAATACCATTTGAAGATGGGTTTACCAGCCATAGCCTACAAGCAATAACTTAAAACAAATAAAGCAATAACAAAACAAGCTGTTATTAAAGAACACAACTCACCCTATTTCTTTCTGCCTAATACTCTTTTTGCACTACTTCTAACATGCACGACACTACTGACAGACATCATGTCGGACACTACTCTACGCCTACTATTCTACAGATCAGGAAGTAAACTAAAACATAGTAGAGAAACCCTGTCTTACCATCTGTATCTGACAATAGTATAAATAAGATTATTTCAGTAGTAAATTCCATTTGTTTCTCGCTATTGTATTAATGTATTAAGATTAGTATAAATGAATACAGATCATATTACATTTTTAAAGTCTCTTAATCTAGTTATTTTACATTTAATGGAAATTACACCCTTCAAACAATATATTTTCGATAGCATATGTCTTAACTTAACGAATACCTTCACAAAGTGATTATGCCATTCATTTTGTTTGAATGACAGAATTTAGGTCGTAGATTTACTTCAGTTTGACGTAATTTTGGTGTCAAATCCCACAACATTTACTAAGTTTAGTGAATATTACACCCAAATCTTTAAACTTGTGTTATTTCACACTTTTTTGCTTAATTACACCAAAAATGTGTACTTTTACGATTGTGATAAAATTTTACACAGAAAAAAATGTAAAATCGCTCTAAAGATCAGTGTGAATTTACATTCCGTTTTTTTAGTGTATGAACAACCTCCTCCGTTAGCTGTTGACTACCTGATTCTGTAAAATCTGAAATACTTGGAATTTTTTAATAAAACATTTAATTTCAGAAACTCGAAAAAACAAATTAATTTCTGAAAAATTCTCAGTAGGATATCCCTTTAAATCAAAAGAAACCAACAAATTTCGTCAGCTCATTGTTTTTCTGCTTTATTGAAGCTTAAAAAAAACAGTTATTTGAAACAACATGATGCATGCGGAAAGTAGAAAATGAAATAATTTTAACCGTATAGAGTATAAATAAAAATTCTTCGATTAAGATGTCGGCAAAATTAAGAATATTTTATTATACAATACAAAAACAATTTATTTATCTTTGTGTTTTATAATGTGATTTCAATTGAAATGCCTGAAAACCTGTCACGTTGTAAGAAAGGGATACAAAAAAAGGAATAATCTATTTATGTCATGAAAGAAGATAGGACGAGTGTGTTGTTTATTTAAATAAACATTTCTCCTGGAAGGTGTCTGACCGGCACAAAATTCGTACCATTCTTTGGCACGTTTGGCCTGAAACATAATATCAAAATCTGGGGAAACTAAACAAACATCAGAATCAGGCGGAAATCATCTGACACGTCCGACGGCTTCAGTAGATATATTTTTTCTACGAATGTTTTTCGTGTGATATTTGCTGATGTATTCTGGGGATATATTTTTTCAAACCTTAACCACTCCTTAGATAAAGTAACCGGCACGACCACCGGCAGCCTTAATGTGCTTCCGATACTCTGGTCAGGATGTTTACTCGAATATGGGAGAGTAAAGGACGTGAATCAAAAGGAAAAGCGAACCGAGGCCGGCGGGAAATGAAGATAGATGAGCTCAAATAGGGTTTTTTTCCGTAGCAGTAAAAGTTCATTTTAATTAAAATTAAAACCTCCTCCAAGAAAATATGTGCTCAAATTAAGCCACACAGAGATCTATAGGTGTATATTATGTACACCGGATAAACAAAGTCAGGAAGGCGAGTAAAGGTACCGACGAAGGTACTCTGCGGCGAAGGAGTAGCTCCTCCGGCTCCAGTGACGCCCCCGGTCCTGCTGTGTGCATGGAACAGCATCCCATAGGTATCTGTAAAAATGCAATTTCCCAGATAAATTTCACGAAAATAAAGCTGTGTGTTTTGCGTTTAATGGGAGAGTATGCGCTGCTGATCCACAACCCGGCGGGCTATTAGACACCGGGAAAGTACCGAACCCACCGAGCCCGGCCAGACAGACAGACAGATAACTGCCGTCGTCGGCATATCCCAGCCTCGAGCTCTAAGCGACCAAAGTTAAGTCCTTGCTTTAGCAAAAGACCACCGAGACGCGGAATCTAATTTGCATTTATTGTGCCCTGCACGAAAGAACTCAAACTGTGCTAAACCGCATTAAAAGAGGCCAACCTGCGGTCTAAGCGAGGGGCGGGGCGTGTCAGTGTCTCCTATTCCATGGCTAAACCTAAGCACCTTCTAAATGAATCGAGGATTTAACGTGCTTATCGCTTCCAAGTCCACCAGATACACCACCGAGCTTGCAAACTTTAATTACCCGAAGACAACTTCTCGTTAATATCCGTAGACTTTGTCAGTGGGAATTTACCTAAAATTGTTAATGTCGCATGGTCGGTGAATTTGCCGCTAAAAGACCACATCAAAATTATTCCACAAATTTAGCTGCTGATTTCGCGATAACCCCACAATTTCTTAATTACACCTCGGCATTACACTCAGTCGATTGTCCTGGTGTTTGGCAACCTGTATGCAAATTTGTATTCTTCTTTTTTTCAGGAAGAACATTTTAACAGAACGTACACTTCTACCTTTAAAGTACATAACTTTGAAATAAAACTTGCGTAAAATTGGTAAATCATCCTCGGCACACTCAGTTTGGAGGTATTTTTAGGAATCGAGAAACCTACATGGAAACATCAAACAACAAAAGAATTTTTGCAGGTATTTTTGGCGACTTTATTAGTTAAGTTTCGCAGTGATACCAACCCATGGTTTCCGACTCTGAGGTTTCTGACCTAGAAGCAGCGTGATAAGATGAGATCAAAGAATAAGTCTGTCTGTTAGTTTCTCCAAGAGCAACAAATGAAGTTAATTTAGGTAGTTTGCTGATATCTAGTTTCTTTCCCTTTTTCTTCTGAACCACTTGGATGCGCTCGTTTCGAGAACGAGACTTCAACCAAAACTTTCAACCCACAACACTTTAAACATAATTTACCATACTTCAGGAATAAAACAAACGTAAAAAATTATCGACAGCAAAAGCGTACATAAAGTTGCATTTGCTCAAAATGCTTGCTCACATTTCGAAAAAAATTATCGATATTTTATATATCGGGATTTAAAAAAAATATTAATATCAGAGATTGATATACAAAAGCAAAATCGATATTCGATGGATCGGCAGCTTTTTTATTTTTTTAATTTATTTTTTTATTTATTAACTTCGTATACAGAAAATATTTGTTAATTAGGCCTAAAGTTTTCATTTCATACGATGTAAAAATATAATAGACTCCAAAACGACATTAAATAATTTTAGTCTGAAAACTTAACTGATATTAATCCATTACTAAGAAATCAAGTTAAACTGATTGCCTTCTTTTAAATATTGGATTAATATCAGTCAGGCTTTCGCGCCGAATTCAAACATCTGATTGAAAGTAGTAGCAAGATATTTTTAACTGAAATTATTGAATACTATTTTGGTGGTAGTTCCCTTTTTACCTGACGTATGTAGTAGTAATAGTAATTATAGTAAGAGTGGTGGTCTTTAAGTGAAAATATAAAATTTTTACAACAAATATGTTTTGTAATTCTTTTCTTGTCTGCCCGCCTCCAGTACCATTTCCAACATTTAAATTATATTTATATAATAATATATGTTTTATTATTGTTATTATTTGTATTAGAGGTATCAAACAAATAAACATTGTATGCTGCATTATACTATATATTGCTCTTATACATTTCTATAGATTATAAAACTTTTTTTTCGCTTTTCAGTTCATATTTTTTAACGGAATCGGGGTTTTTTTAATAATTTAGTTTTTTTTCAGTTTTTTTTCATTCTTTTTATTTCGGAAATTGGGCACTTAAATTATAACCAACGACCCTACATACCCTCATACACAGTTTCCTAAAATTTCAATCTAATATTAACCATATTAATGCCACCATGTTTAATTTTCAAAATTGGGCAACGAATTTGAAATTAACAATCCCAAGAAACTCCATATATTTAGTTGTATGAGATTTCAATGCGATTTATTAACAAGAGAATGTCATTTTGAATCTGTCATCTGCAATTTTGAGGATCCAGAACCGGATTTGAAATCATTGACCCAATAAGCTATTTTTTTTGTACAAATCGTAAAATATTGTATTGTTAATAGTAGCAATTCTGTACACGAATCGTAGAATATTTATTATTCTCTTTTCACTTTAACCCATTAATGCGCAAAACGACAATTTTGTGCAAGCAAGTTCAATTGTACTATTCGGATAGATTTTTCTTCCAAAATCGTATATAGGGGGTTTTTGCGGATGCTTTTTCAGAATCTGGCATTTGTTTTACATAAAAGCTTCAAAAACCCTATTATCTTGTGGGTTTTTGTTTTTTTAAAGTGCTGATTTTTTTTTGTCTTTTTTCTTTTCAAAGTCAATTATCTTGACGTTGATGATTCAATAGCATCAACGTCAAGATAATTGACTTTGAAAAGAAAAAAGACCAAAAAAAATCAGAACTTTTTTTTAAAAAAACCCATAAAATAATAGGGTTTTTGAATATGATCATATAACCACCAGAAATCGCGGTCCGAATGACTAAACTTTCCCAACCATGATTTTGAAAGTTTTTGTTTGCTTTAGTTTTTGCAAAATGGCCATTTTTTTTTAAAGGCCATAAGAAGGAGTAAAGTGCCCATGCGTCGATTATGGCCGTTATATTTCTTTATCATCAGGACTAACACAAGTAACAATTTGGCCAAGTTTCATCCCTTAATCATTAACCCATAAAGGATGACAATTAATTTAAAAAATTTCTAGTAATAACTTTTGATCGTGTTGACCGATTTGGATGTTATAGATGTCACAGAAAAAATTCAGTGGAACGGAAAACTGAATATAACCTGTTGGGGTCTTACAACAGTCAATCAAACTATCGGGTCGATATAATACAACTTCTCTTTATTGTCTCAATCGGGTACATGCTTTTCGCGGCACTCTCACTTCCATCTGCCAGTGCGCGTCCTCTTTCGCCTGACATCACATCCGCCGCTGTCACTGGTGTCGGCATGAAGAATAGCCGCCACAACCTTAAAAAAAAAAATTCTTTTTTTAATTTTTTTTTCCGTCATTTTGAATTTTGGTACAATTACCAAAATTGTATTATATCTTCCTAATATGGTTTTTTATAACATACAGTGCTGTCGGAAATTATAGGACCAAACGTTAATTTTGGGCATATATTCTATTCCCTAGCCCATCATTTGTTGATAAGAGAAAGAGGGATGGTGACAAGGGTTGTACATGAAATCCTTGTATGTTCTTAATTATTTTATAAAATTTTATTTTAATTCGTATACTAATTTTAACAAAAATGAGCAAAAAACTTAAGGCACTTCTGTTCAAAATTATAGGACCAATTCTCTCAGCCTTTAATGTGTTGCCCTTTGGCCTTTATAACGTCGATCATTCGTCGCGGTAAGGACTCTATTAATTTCTTTGCGAAAACATCCGACAGTCCTTGCCATTCGGCAATTAAAATATCTTTTAATTCCTGGAGGGTTTCCGGTCTTCTCTTCGCAACTCTATCTTTAAGGACCTTCCACACATTCTCTATGATGTTCAGGTCCGGACTTTGAGGGGGCCACTCTAGGCAATTGATATTTTTATTCCTCAACCAGCGCTGGTTGGACGTGGCAGTGTGTGGCCTCGCATTGTCCTGCTGCAACAAAGACCCTCGTAAGGGCATTTCATCTTCCATGAATGGAATGAGGTTTTCTTCCAAGATATGCATATAATAATTTTGATCCACGGTCCGAGTGCATAAGTGGAGGTTAGTGAACCCATACCAAGATACCCCACCCCAGACCGTTACTTTTCCTCCACCACTGTGCATCTGGGGATTTACGCATTCTGGAAGATAAATTTCCTTAGAGAGTCGTCGAACGCACACTCTGCGATTTGGACGAAGCTGGAAGGTGCTCTCGTCGGTGAAGACCACTTTTTTCCAGTCTGAAGTAGACCAAGGACGATGGGAGCGACACCAACGCATTCGTTTTGTAATGTTGCGCTGAGTTAGTGCAATTTTTTTTGCAGCAGCTCTTGATCGGTAGCCAAGAGAGCACAACTTTTCTCTGATTCTGGAGGAGCTAATTGATGTTCCAGCAGCCGTCGTCAGTTGCTGTGCAAGCTCTGCACTTGATGCCTTGCGATTTTGCTTGCATAAATTAACAAGACGCCTTGTGACCCGGTCAGTGAGCTTTTGCGGCCTTCCTGCTCCTTTCCTGTGTTGCACATTGCCCGTCTCTCGATACCGTTGAATGGTGTTATGAACGCAAGTCTTGCTTATTCTCAGCTGTTGTGAAATTTCCCGCTCTGTATATTTGCCACGTAGTGCTATGATCTATAGAAATATGGCCCCAATGTAAGTTAAAAATATCGAAATTCAATATTAGTTACCCTACCTGCCATAATTTGGACAACTCCACTGACTTTTTCACCATTTTTTGAAAAATTTAACAATGTTTTTATTATTTTAGGGAATACTTTGAATTTGTTCTTTATTCACTAAAAATTCATCATCTAATAACAACGGTTTGAATCACACAGTGCCAAACCCTTCAGCTATAAACTATTCTGCGAAAAACTTCTGAGTTTTTCGTTAGAAAAACTTTATTTCCAACTTAAAGAGAGATAAACGAGAATTGGTCCTATAATCTTGAACAGAAGTGCCTTAAGTTTTTTGCTCATTTTTGTTAAAATTAGTATACAAATTAATATAAAATTTTATAAAATAATTAAGAACATACAAGGATTTCATTTACACCCCTTGTCACCATCCCTCTTTCTCTTACCAACAAATGATGGGCTAGGGAATAGAATATATGCCCAAAATTAACGTTTGGTCCTATAATTTCCGACAGCACTGTATATTTTTTCCAGATTTTTTTTCCACCGACTTGACATCTAAAAAAAATAAAATGACGATTTTTATTTGTTTTTGTAGGTTATGATTGTACGGCAAAATCTCCAACAATTTTTGGGACTTTCTGACGTAGTTTTTTACAATATATATTTTTTCCTGGGTCTTTACTCAGACTGAAAATGTAACCAAAGAAATTTGGGACAGGAGGTTAGAATGTCGGTAACTGTGAGGGGTTGTGTACAGTGTGGGCAAAGGAGTTGGTCTGGGTGCTATAGGAGGTATTGATCGATAAGCCGTGTATACTCCATTCTCAGATTCAGTAAAGGAAAAGATATAAAAAATTCAAAATTGCTGAAAACATTTTTTGAAAAAAAAAAAAAAAACTTTTTTTTCTGTGATACGCCTCAGTAAAATCTAAACCCATTTAAATCGATTTTTCGAAATTTTTAAAATTAATTCTCACCCCTTGGGGTTTAATAATTAAGGGATGAAACTTGGCCAAATTGTTACTTGGGTGAGTCCTGACCTGTGGCCTTTCATTGTGTTTAAGATTCACGCCACTGAAATTCATCATTCATCATTTGAGGAAATAGGGTTTGTTTGAATTGAAAAATGTGTCCTTTTTGTGGAAATATTACAATTGGTTTAAAATGAAAGGTCCTTTTTATTTTAAAACCGACTTTATTGATTTGAAATGTGATCTCTGTGATTCGAAAATCGTATTTTTGAAGTTGAAAAGGTATATTTGAAAGCTTGTTACTTTGTCCTATATAATAGTTATTCTAGCATCCAATGGTTCGCATAAAAACGATAATACTATCTAGAAATTTTTTTTCCATTCAGCTACTTTTATAACAAAATTTCGAAATTTTATTTTTTGATACGACACTTTATTTTTGTTCCAAAAATGTATAATATAATATAATCTGGATATTGTATGAACACACCATAATAGAAACAGTTCTCCAAAACCGAAAACGCAAATAGCATTTTGCTGATTTTGCAGGGGTGTACTAATTTAGTGCACTCCTTGAAAAAAATAAAATTCCCTTGGCGGCAATTTTCATATTTTACCGAATAATTCCCAATTATTTTCTATGGGGTCGGCTCTCCATCAGCTGTCTTACGAACGAAGCCCCGGTCATCATAAAATTGAACAAAAGCGATCCAATTGACACCTCTAAACGTCTCATTACGGACGACATACGGAATAAATATGTCGTCCGGCGGGGGCGGCACGAGGAGTGGAGGCTTTGATAAACGACTCGAATAAGCGCAACACTTCTTTTTCAAGGACTGCTCAGACAGTCGAGGCGAAGCTAAGCCAGAAGCGAACGTGAGTAGTTTCAATCGAAATTTCCTGTCACTCGATTCCACGGCAAATTTGCTCAACAATAATATTGTAAAAGACATCCCGAGTGGTAGCCATACTTCAGCTGTTCTTTCCCGCATCCTTAACTCCGAAAGGAATCTCATGTTTCGAATGAATTTGTCCGTCCTGAAGGAGTCCTCCTCGGCCATATTTCTGCTCACATACGCAGGCATTAGGCAGATATGGGAGCGCTCCTTGACGGGCTCCTTTCAGGGCTGTGTAAGGGCTGAAGGATCGAGGCGGTTAGATAAACCTTTTGTATGTTTCCATGTACTATTGATACAGGGTGAATTGGGTGAATATGGCTTCCTTCCGTTATCCTTCCTCGAGCGGGGGCGCGGAAGGTGAGGCCGGCGATGAGGGCCGATGTTACCCGATAAGGGCTTTCACGTTGATTGCGTGTGCGTGCTGTTTACGTTGCGGGACAACACAATTAAGATAATAGAGTCGCCGGCAACACACAAAGGTCCACCTGGCGGCCGTGTTAACGACAATTATAACTGGTAATATCCCATTTCCTCAGGAATTTATGGGGCCTGTGAAAGCATAATCGGTGCGTATTTTCGTGTTGAATTTAAATAAGCACGCCCATTACCGGAAGCATTCTGAACGTAAAACAATTACATATCGGAAGGATTGATTAGAGCCATTTCAGTGTTGTCATTCGAAATGCGATACACAGATTTACTGAATGGTTTTGTAGGCAATAAGTGATTTTGGTAAGGGCCCTAAACCGACACCTTCGACAATGGATAGTATGAGTAAGTCCAGGTGCATAAGTATAGCACGAAAGGGTAATTAATGTTCGGAAATTGTTTCACAGGTGTGTTGTAGACTGTAGAGCATAGGTATTTTACTGTACCATTCCTACAAACAAATCAAATATAAAAGCTTTTGGGAAATCGCACATATATCAATTTAGAGTTAACAGCTGAGGCTTGTGAAACATAATTTGGTTGAAGTATGAACGTTCATTTGATATGAACATATTTTATGTAAATCTACACTCAGACAGATGTATTATAAGATTAAAAAAAAAAAAAAAACAATTGCTATACGTTTAAGGAAAATTAAACCTGAATACGAGGCCATGAATTGTTTGTTTAAATACTCCAGAATAGTTGGCTTTACTATGGACAAAAGTAAATTAAAAAATATTATATATAACTAATTTAAATGGAGTCACAAAAACTTATTTTTATTCTTTCACTATTTTTCAAAATTTGCTATATAATTCACATTTGGTATCGTAATCTGCGGCAGGAACACAAGGTCATAGCGGCACCGATTGAAACACTCATCCAATTTTTGGAGTTGTCTATCTGTAGACTAGTTAAAATTCTTATAGCTATTACGTTTACTACGATTTGACAATTAAAACATGGTAATTATTACTACACAAAAATAGCAAATATTTCACTTTACTACATGTAAGTAGTAGAAACCATACTACTGATAAATACATCAATTTACTATCAAATATTAGCTAAAATATCAGTATTTACAACTAAAAATCGTAGTTCAGTCAACTATCAAATTTTTCTTAATATTTTCTGAAATCTTCTCTGAAATCTGAATAAAAGGTAAACAACAGTAAATTCAACTTTATTTCATGTTTTTATTATATTATGTTTATATTCAAATATGAATGTTTCTTCGGGCGCTTTTACATCTCGAGATATGTATTATAAAATATATAAAAAATTATAGCATTTTTTGTATCCTTTTAAAGTTCAAAATAACAACGTCAGTAATTGTTTAAAAAATATAACAAAAACAAAAAAAGATTCCCCCTAATAAATTTGAGATATTTGTTGTATACCGCAAAGTAAATATTTCTTAGCAGCGATTTTCACTGTTTCCATTATGTGTCAATATTAAGGTTTTCACCTTTTTTAAATAAATGAATTAAAGGAAAACATCTTGTTTGATTTATAGACGGTAACAAAACAAGCACGAGTTTTCATATGAAAAATAGAAAAACTCCATCTTTTAATATGTTTATTTTAAAGACTCTTGACTCTCTTGAAGAATTATTGACAGACAAATAATGAAAACGTCTTTAAGTCAAGGATGAAAATTAATGAAAACGTTTTTAAGTCAAGGATGTGGAAATATCCACAAAATCGTTGAGAAACAATTTACCCTTCAACATTTAGATGACTTGACTCATCAGAATAACTAAAATATACATGCTTTATAACGGATCTTAACTTCTAGACAAGTTTGAACAGTCGATATTTTAGCAAAGACTTTTTTCTAGAAAATTACGTAATTGTACATTCATTGATGTTTAACAAAGGACGATTAAAGAAGTATTACTGTACTGTTAAGGGGGACCACTAGTGTGACATTTTTAAAAAAAATTTGTTTTTTGTTTTTCATATTTCGATAGTCGTCTATACCTTTGAAAATAACATACTAAAATTTCAAGTGCATATCTCAAATAATTTTTGAGTTACAGCCATCAGAAGACCAGCCGCTCATGGTATCGAGGTTCTGAGAAATGTATGAATTAAATTTTAAACGTGTTTTTATCGAAACTACTTTTTTCAAATTTGCTGCAGTTGTAGCTCGAAGACAAATTATCCGATCGATTTGATTCTTTTTGCAACTTCTTTTATACATGTTTCTCCGTGCCATAAACCTCCAACATTCCGGATCGAATAAAAAATGTAATTTTGGCAGGCCAAAAATCACGAAATTTTCGCGCGCCATTTTTTTAAATTTAAATTTTCTTTTTTTTTCGAGGTTTGTGGCACAGGAAATATCTTTTAGTTTAATAAACTTTTGGTTTTCTTGATTTCACGCAATGTGAACGTCTCTATAACTGCAGCAGTGGGGGCACTTTTTTTTTTGAGCCTTAGGAAATTGCGAATAATTTGCAGAATTTTCAAATTTTTGGTACAAAAATGTTATCATGTATTTACTATCCACAAATATATCCTTAAAATATTAAAACATTCCATGCAGTAGTTGTCTTTAAAAAAAATTCCAAAAATCACCTTTTTTTTGAGGCGGTCACACTAGTGGTCCCCCCTTAAAAGATGTTTAAGTCTAAAATAAAAGATGACAATCTGTCCCACTAAAAACTACATGAAAACAAAAACGAAGTAATATATTCTGGTCGATGAAAGAAGCAAATAGACGCCGTTAACATATATTAAAATAAAAGGAGTAGACCAAGAATACAACCTTGAGGCACGCCTGAAAAGCTAACTACTTCAGATGAGAGAACTCCGCGAAACAATACTCTTTGCGTACAACCAAATAAGTCAAGTGCAAAAAATTGATATGGTCAATCCTGTCAAATGCTTTACTGAAATTTGTAAAGATACAGTCAATTTGATTTCTTGATTCAACCACAAGAAGAGAATAGTGTAAGAATTCCAGTAAGTTCATTATAGTCGATTTACTTTTGGTAAATCCGTGCTTAAATCAGTCTAAAATCGAACTACAGTGAAAATATAAGACATCATTAATAAGAAGTTTATAAAATCTTATCTCTTTAAAAATTCAAGACATTTAATTTTTTTTAAAGAATTATTATCTTTTAAATGATGAAATTTCGCCCTCATTTCCAACAATTTCCTTCTCTAAGTTTACGAGAAAGCTCTCTGATGTATAATGAGTCATGGATCATATAAAATTTCATCTACTTGGAGAAAAATATCATTAAAAAATGTAAGAGCTATATTTCTTCCAATTAATGGGGCATTTTCTTAATTTTAATAATACATATTTTTCTGAATGCATGATATCATACATAAGTTAGGGACAGAAAACAACAATATAAAAATTAAATTCAGTTTTTAATGTATTATAGCTAACGTACAAGTGTTTTGCTCACTTGCGCTTACTTCAAATTCAGTTGTTATTTTAATAATTTTATTAATCTTATTAAGATAATTAATTTTTCAACATAAAGCCAAATTTTACTTTGATTTAAGTGTATATAGTAATATAGTGTGTTTCTTCAATCGGAAACCGCAAAAGGTCGAGCTTAAATTGAGTTTGAGATCTTTTCACGGACTTTGACGAAACTTTGTAAGAACTTTTTAAATTAAAAATGTTTCAGTCTGTCTTATATAAATAAATCCACAAAAGTACTAAAAATAAGAAAATTTGTCATTTCTTAGATTTGCCACTTCACAAGATAAATGCATAAGGTAGAGTCGCCAAATATCGTCCCCTTTTTGTCAAACAAATCTAAAAAAATAGAAAAAAATACCACAGTAATAAATGAAACGTCAAACATTAGGTTCAATATTCCTTTATTCTTAAAAATAATCAAAATTAACGCATTTTTAGAAAAAGTTATAAAATAGCTTTAACAAAAATACTCAAATTATGACAATATATTTTTGGGCTCCTAATTACGTCCCGGGGACGATATTGAGATCACAATAATCAGTACGTGAACTGGAGTTGTACTTACTCCTTTTCTATTATATAATATTGAACTTAACTATCATATTAATATCTAATCAGCCCTTTCTTAATTATTTTAATCATTTTTTCGGCATCTAAAAAATAAAAAAAAACATTCTAAAGTTACATGTTAAGATATATAGTTCACGTAAGGGGACGATATTAGGAAATTTCTATTTATTTTGTCGCATCAATTTAAGCAAAAAACGTGTCATAACCTGGAAATTTTACTTAATCGATTAACATCTGAGATATTAATAGTTAGTTTGACAAAAAAATTGTATCAATAAGTCAGGTATCTCAATATTTTATGGAATCCGAGAATATTTCAATGGAAAACGCACCTTGAACACTTTTTTTGATTTTCGAATTTCTGTCAGTACGAACGTCGTGACGCACTCACTTCTACACAATGGCCGATTGATGCAACTAGCTGTCGGTTCGGGTCACTGATAATAGATGGCGGGTTTTAAAAGAGTAGATATTGAAGGGGACGAAATTAGGGTTGGGGACGAAATTTGGCGACTGTACCTTACTGGTCACCGTCGATAAATACAGAAGGATTCTTTCCTTTAATTCGTTAATTTCAAGCATACATACTTGCAAATCTTTCGCTCTTTTAAGGAATATGAAGAAATTCACGACAGTAAATCACCGAAACGAATTTTTTACATATTCATTACTTTTAAGCACAAATGAACGAATGAATGTGTGTATGTGCACTGAAAACATTCTTCTGATATTCCTTGCACTTTTACTCAAAATAATTCAGAATTCACGACAGGAAACAGCTCTCACAAATATTTCATTTCAAAATGTTAGGTACTATTTAAAAATTTTAAATTGACTTTAATCGGAAATTTAATTTGAAGATGTAATCAATAGGTTACACAGGCCAATGAAGTCGTATAACTTTTATATCATAAAATTTTCTCTAGAATTTGATCTCTTCGTATTATTGGAATTTTTTTTTTTCCAATATAAAAATCTCATTTATTTTGTTAAATATCATAAAAAATTTAAGTCATTTTGAAAACAACAAGAAATGTTCGTGAAAAATAAGAATCCACAATAAAAATCGAAGGCTTACATTAAAAAATATATACCTTGACTAGGAGGTAATTTCAAAGCGAAATAAATATGTCAATATGTACTATATATATATATATATCAATGTATTTCTTCAAATCATGGAACTTTTATGTGTAATAATTTTACCAGAAAATCAAGCACTTCCAGATATTTGACCGTTCCGGGACTTATTGGACTCACTGTATTGATCCATTAGCCACCGTATTGCGATAACTTTATATAAGAAATTCCTGGAAATAATGCCAGAAACCTGACATGTAGAAAAATGATTGGTCCTAATTAACGCCCGGTCCAATAAAGTCTACTGCAATCAGCGATTAAAAGCGAGTGGTGGTAGAGGAAAAGCTAATTAACACACAGCCGAAATAAGAGAGACGCATCATGTGCATCTTTCTTTTTTTTTGTTATACTGTTGCTTTAAAATTAAAATTATTGACGTCTGATTCGTCTAAAATTGAAAATGAAACGTAACTGAAACTCCCTGGGGTTCAGGTTCATTATTGGTAACATCAGTCAACGAATCCCCGGGTAGCTCGAATCAATCATAATGTCATTCTTTCGGGGCGAGTGAGCGGTCAGTTCGGCTTGCCCAGCTCTCGTAATTCGATCTCATGTAATTTGCCAAACTAACACTTCGTTGGCTGTTATCCCCGAGTTGGTATCCCTGGCAAATTGACGAAGGACTCCGGGATCCCCGGCCGAAACTATATTTATGACATTCCAGTCCAGGCCCATCACATTTCCATCCCCGTTTAATGTTACATTTTCCGGCCAAATAGCACGTGAAAACTTCATTCGCCTCGGAAACGGGGAGCCCGTGTGTTAAGCAAACTAATTCATCATTGTTAAATCAAACATTTCGGACTCCCTGGCTACCGAGATAATTTAATTCAAATTATTCCCGGCTGTCGGTCGAGGACGGCAGACGGACGGGGGGTTGTTTGCCAATTTTGGTGCAGGACCCAAACTCGCCAGTCCTGAAAATTATGAAATATGTTACCTCCCTCCTTTCCACCTCCCTTCCTCGTCCCGCTTCAAATTAGATTCGCTTTTTGGGCGAAGGTAACTTTGATCCCTTTCGTCTGAAGACGAGGTAATTTAATGGCGCATTTTCCGCATCAGACAACAGCCACCAGCGGAACTATTTACTTACTTTCTAGTGTAGGAAAGGTAGCCAGTTTCGCCCGAGCCTTAGTTCAGTATTGCGTTATGTTGCCAGGCGCTACGAAGATTTGCAGCATAAGTCTCATATTGCACAACTTGGACGGCAGGTGGCAATTAGCAATTTAATATTAGAAGTTTTATCGCGAAAATGAAGCCAGTAAACGCAAAGATTCAGTATCTTTAGATGCGGTATATACTTTATGAAATTCCACTTAAAGCAAAATACCGAAAATATAAATTAAACAGGTATAGTTTCGCATACTTATTTGGTATAAGTTTGAGGATACTTATTTAATATTTAAACTACATAAATCTACAAATTTGCAAAAACTAAAAATGCAATCGTTAAATCAATCATTATTTTTTAAATCCCACCTAACAGATTTTGATGCAACATTGTACACGGAGCGAAAAGTTATCATAGGGGGTATTTTAAAATTAATTTTATTAGAAAGATAATTTATTATGATTTAATATTTAAACTCAATTTCGGGTATATCAGCAGTTACATAGCGCTTCCTATCAGTCCAATTTCTGATCATTTTTTGGAGCACTTGGGGCCGTATTTCCGCAATGACCCATCGAATGCGTTTATCAGTATATATAGTATACCACAGACTTCACATATCCCCACAAACAATAGTCCATCGGTGTCAAATCAAACGATTTTGTTGGTCAATTGACATACACATTTCTTGAAATAAGATTAACGCCAAATTTTCATAAATTCAATTGTTTCAGTCACTGAATGGCACGTAGCGCCGTCCTGTTGAAAACACGAGTAATCGAAATCCCGAAATTTTGGAAACATTGGCGGTTACATGCTGTTCTGTTTCATTTTTGAAGAAATATGGTCTTTAGCAATATTGGCTTTAACAACTACACTGATCTCCTTCTTGTTGATGGCGTGTTATAATGCAGCGTTAAGTCGGAACGTAAATTTTCAATAGCACGACGAATAGTACGTTCTGACGGTCAATTATTCAGCCCATAAAATTCACGAAGTGATCTATAAGTATTTATAATTGAGCCCTGATTTCGGTAATAAATTTCTACGAATTGGAATCGTTACTGCAGTGTATATCTTTCTTTACCGAATAAAAATGACAGTGATATTTACGGCAAATGACAGCTCATTGACAGTTACATCCATCGGAAATCCGGTGCCCTTTAAAAACCACCCTTTATACATAATTTGTACGTGAATTAAACACAAAATTCGAGGCCTCAATAGCTCTAGACGTTTTGGGTTCAATTTCCACCAGTAACGATGATCACAAAAAGTGGTATCACAATGGACCTTTAATGGCTTAAGTGTGTTTCCGACAGCCACATTGATCTTAACATCTAACAAGTATTAAAATTCAGTGAATAGTTACTGATCATAAATTTATGATTATAAATCAGAACTTTAGAGTATACATACTACCATAATCAAAAAGAAAAAGGACTTTTGACCGTACAGTGCCACCTGTTGTCTGACTATAATTCTTTTTATTGGGTTGGTAGAACCTTCATTGACAGTCTCTATAATTTGGGGCCCCCACCCAGTATATTAAGTCAAAATACGAAAGGTTTCAAAAATTGTCGAAATATGCTTTAAAATTCAAGTTTTTGAGAAAACCGATTATTTAAGGCAATGGTGAATGAATATCATAATACAAACATAAATGTATGTATAGTATGAAAAACTCGATCGCAAAGGTTTAGAAAAACCTATAGAGATTAGTGGTACTTTGTATTTGTAGCATATTTGAGCCATGTTGCAAGCTCCTATGCAGTCATATTTTAATGATTTTTCAAAAAAGTTTAAAAGGCGGTTTTTTGTACTCTTTCAATATAGTTTCCACAACAAGAGCAGCTGATTGTGTATTTTGTTTTACAAATTCGTAATATATAATACTTCTTCGGAAACAGAAAAAAACCTTAAATTTGTTGATTTTATGAATCGTAAAGTTTTATTTTTTTTTTTTTTTTTTAAAACCTTGCTTTAGCGGTTGAGAATAGACATACAACCGGGTTAGGTTGACTAACCCGTCAAAAAATTAACCAGTCGAAATCGACTGATTGGCAGATATACGAAATTTGGATTCTTCATTCACATATGATTGCCAATATTCACGACAAATTAATCACTTTCGTTTGATAATAAAATAACATAAAATGTCTGAATTCATGAACGTGTGAGATGAAAGGACTAACGAAAAAGAAGAAAGTGAACTGCAAGCACAAAATGTTGGAAGGAACAGATAATTTTAATAAGTGGGATGACGATGATTTCTTCAAAGTATTTCGTCTTCAAAATGCTACTGTCGCGCGAGTTTTGGACCTTAATCGATCGTCTTTGGTATTTAATATAGACAGGTAGTTAATCATAAATGAATAAAGTATGAATTCAGTTTCAGTGATTTGTTGATTTATATCCATTGGATATTTTTTAGATCGCTCTATATCACACCAATTGCGCAACTACTGATTTTAGTGGAGTATGATGAGCTTCAGTTTTCCTCGCATTCTTCGAAGAATTACCAAAGTGATTTATGCCAAACTACAAAATTTTATAAAGATGCCGCCGGAGTCTGACGTTAAATTACGAGGTAGCAGTTTGTAATTTTCTTTTGGAAATTCCCAAAAGTCATCGAAGCAATAGACTGTACACATGTTAGAATTCAATTTCCCGGCGCCATAGATGCAGAAAACTTTCGTATCAAAAATTTTAAAAAAATGTTCACAGTGTAATCCTCGTTTCGACTGAATTTTTTTTTTTCTTGTTTTTCTTTCGGTGTATCTTCAAAAAACTTACAACGTTGTTTGGTTGGTTAAAAATTAACAAAACGAAAATATGTGTGGGCCAATTCAACTGTGCAAAATAAAGCAAACCCAAACAGAGAAAATATAATTTTTAACATGAGCGCTAACATAAACGATAAATTTAACAGGCCGGTTAGTTAACCACTTGAATTTCTGCAGACTTTTCAGATAAATTGAAATTGACTGGTTGTTCAGTAGCTTTACGTTCGTTTATTGATAAATGGAATCAGTATTCATATTGGTGTCACCAATAGCCAAAATGTAAGTTAATTATGCCGATTATACTGAATTCTTCAGTTGATTTTACCTGCATCTCAGTCGTATACTTGAGATTGATGCAATCAGTAAATAGTTACTTATCTTCAGTTAATATTAACTAATTTATTATTAAGAGAGTATGCTACGATCATAATAATCAGTGACAGTTCATAAAAATCAATTTTAAATTGTAAACGGCTCCTATTTGTAAATTTAAATTCCCGTGAAACTCATATGTATGAATTTTTGCTCCCCTTTTGGATTTTTCACTTTCAAAGAGGAGAGCGTAAAAGTCTTTCGGGGGCATCTTTGAAGCCACAAAGGCTTCACCGCATGTGGTTCACCATCTCACCATCCTGGGGTTGATACACACGCACATACCTCACGTGTAGTATTACTCCTGGTCTTATCAAATTTCCTTAAATTTAACGAAGTTTGAATGCAAAACCGGCAAAGCACATGTCAGAGAGTCAGTATGGTAAACGTGCGAGAGTATGTAATCCTATAATATTCATGGCTCTGTTTTAGGGCGAAACCCTAAAAAGAAGCGAATGGTTCGAACAAAACAGAAATCACCTTGTGAATTATTAACAAGTCATTTTTATGATGAATGGAAAGAAAAAAAAAATAAACAGGGCACGGGCACAGTGGGGATGGAGAATCTGTGGGACTTTAAAATATTATTTTGAGACGAGGAATGGGGGATTCCCCGGTACTAAAGTAGTACTCGACTACGTGATGGGGTGACAGCATCGTTGTTGATACACAAAATACTTTTAGTGGCGAAAAAATGAAATTCATTCTTGCAGAAAACACGATAAGAAAAATGTTCCTGCATTAGCCGCTGCTTGAAGACAAGAGTCAAGTGGCTTGCTTGGATGGCGCAAAGAGTATAAACGGAAACTTTCGCTTAAAGTCTAGACTTAATCTCGGCAGGAGGTGCTGCGGGAAGAACCTTCTAGTTCGTTAAAATAAAAATCATGTTCCCGGCAATTATTGTGTGCATGAGGGGCAGTCACCGCACTAAACTCAGGCTCGCAGCAGAGGGCCAGCGACCATTTATCTTTTCCCCGATATCAGCAGACTATAAAAAGGAACCACCCCCGATGGCACCTATACTGTACTGTATATATATATTTTTATAAATATACAGGAGGTGCTGCTACTGGATCCGGGAAGAGCGCCGCGCAGCACAAGGAGCTCCCGGAGTCGGCACCCAATAAAGGTTATTTCCAATTCACAAATTTACAATTTAACTTCGTAAACCGCACACTCAACACCAGCTGTTACCCGAAATTGTCAATTTCCTTTTTTCCCTAGACCCATAGAAGTTTTTTGCTCCATCTGCTCAAAAGGCTGCTGGATCCCCCCCTATCCTCTAGCATAGCCACCCCCATCACCCCTCCTCGTTCCCCTCGTTCCAACTTCCTTTCGACCCTAATGCAGTCGAGAGCCTGGCAGCGCCTTGTTTATATGCAATCTTGTTATGGAAAAAGGGTGAAACCATGTTGTTGGTGTTTTGAACCAATTTACCCTCTGAAAGATTTTTCCACCAGCTTTCGAAGAAGAATGATATCGGCGTGTAGGTTCCAGGGGACACCTCCTCCTCCCCTCCACCTAAATTTGACTCTAAAAGGCTCCGGAGGTCGCACAGAGGAATGCTAATAATTTTAATGGATCGGTATTGGCCGAAAAGAGGGGGTCCACTACCACTGCTCACCTACATACCCCATTTTCTGTGTGAGACGCCCTCTCTCACCCTCCCAAGCGCCACCCCTTTGTCGGATGTATGGACCGGAAAAAAGTTTTTAATTAACACCGACATCCACTCGATAAACTTTCTTGCGTCCAGAACACTACCACCCCCCCAAAGCATAAGAAGCGGCGAAACGAAAAATTAGAAAGTCATTAAGCAATTTGCAAATGGATTTCCTCGTCGAAGGCCGGTGCAATCCTCTTACTTTTTTTTTTTTTTTTTTTAAGAGATATAAGCCTTTTGGATACACATAAAACTCTAGGGGTGTAGTACGCGACTGTCTGCACCTCAGAATATGACGGGCGACATTGATTAATTTATATTCGCTTCAAGTTAAAGTTGAAAAAATGTGGCAAGATTAAAATAGTAATTCTCTTGTTCGGGCGAGACACCCTTTGTTCTATTTGGTAAGCTGTTGAAAAGTCGGTAATTAATGACATCGCGTCCCGCCCGACATGATGAAGCCTCAGGTGCTCTCGCTATAATATACGCCTCCCCAGTCTCACCTGAACTATAGTACCTACATTTTCCTTTAATAAAATTTATGCGCAATAACACAGGACTTCAAAAAAAACTTATTAAACCTAATTGCGTTTTTGATGCCCTCCACACAAAAACTGAAACGTTTTCATTAGCCTCGCGGTCTACTTTATATCATGTGCGAATTTTAATGACTTAGATGAGGCACTCTCTCTCTGTCTGGTGTAAATTAAAACGGAACAGTAATTTAATTGAATGTGTTTACTGGGACAGCCCCAGTTCTTCCTTCTTTCCCCCCTTTAAAGCCGCTCTTGCACTAACTCCAGCCAATTTAAAATAGCCCCTTTTACAGCCCAGCAACAGAACTATGCAGTTGTAGGCCCTATACATATATACATACCATATACCATCATTTTGAATGCGACTATCGGCGTCCACATTTATCATGCCTACGGTGACTTGAGTGCAAATGAAGGATTGGTGCAGTATGCATGCTAACAAGACCATAGATGAATGCATTTTGGTTTCACACCGAAATTTGAATAGGGACGACAATATTTATGGCTATATTTCTCTTATTACATTTACACTTGCTTTTACCGAATATTCGGTATCACTAAACTGTCTGGCGTTCTATGCAAAAGTCACTATCACTACATTGAGTAGTGTAGTGATAGTGAGTCACTATCCCTAAACTACACATATAGCAATTACATAGTACATTCTAAATTCATTATCGTTTAATTGACTAGTAATTGTCCATGTCAAATGTCAAAAATGCCATAAAACTGACTAGTGACAGTGCAATGATAAGTTTATAGTCAATAAATGATAAGTATCTAAGGTATCGTATCAGATTTAATAGATTTTACAAAAAATTGGAAAAACTCATATATTATAAATCAATAAAAATGTATTAAAAGTTAAACACATAAAAGCGGTTGTAATTTAATCCGTAAAGGTTTAGAGTCTTAATTTCTTAGGATTAAAAACTAAACTCAGCTGAATAAAATAATTTAGGAATACTTTTATAATACTAGTATAATACTAGGGGTATGGTTTAAATATAACAAATAAATTCTATTTAATTTGTTGTTACTGTGTCCTCTTCTATAAACAAATACTCAGTGTAATTCACACTAAAATATAAAGTGAAATTATGTACAGGGTGTCCCAAAAGTAGTTTCTGAAACTAATCGACTGTCATTTTCTAGCGTTTGCACTTTTTCAAAAAACGTTAATAGCATTTGAAAGAGAAAAGATGGAGGTTTTATTTGAGTTTATGTAAAGTACAAACGGGCGCTTTTGTATAGAGATATTTCATTATTTACAAAAAGTGAAATATTTAGAGAAGTCAGTGGTACATAAGGTAGGGTCGCCAAATATCGTCCCCTTTTTGTAAAACAAATCTAAAAAAATAGAAAAAAATACCACAGTAATAAATGAAACGTCAAACATTAGGTTCAATATTCCTTTATTCTTAAAAATAATCAAAAACGCGTTAACATTGTTAGAAAAAGTTATAAAATAGCTTTAACAAAAATACTCAAATTATGAAAATATATTTTTGGGCTCCTAATTTCGTCCCGGGGACGATATTTGGATCACCTGAACTGGAGTTGTACTTACTCCTTTTCTATTATATAAAATTGAACCTAACTATCATATTAATATCTAATCAGCCCTTTCTTAATTATTTTAATCATTTTTTCGGCATCTAAAAAATAAAAAAATAAAACATTCTAAAGTTACATGTTACGATATTAGGAAATTTCTATTTATTTTGTCGCATCCATTTAAGTAAAAAACGTGTCATAAACCTGAAAACCTTAATCGATTAACATCTGATATATTAATAGTTAGTTTAACAAAAAAATTTTATCAATAAGTCAGGTATCTCAATATTTTATGGTATCCGAGAATATTTCAATGGAAAACTCACCTTGAACACTTTTTTTGATTTTCGAATTTCTGTCAGTACGAACGTCGTGACGCACTCACTTCTACACAATGGCCGATTGATGCAACTAGCTGTCGGTTCGGGTCACTGATAATAGATGGTGGTTTTTAAAAGAGTAGATATTGAAGGGGACGAAATTAGGGTAGGGGACGAAATTTGGCGACTGTACCTTATAATAAAAAAAAAAAACTTAAGTAACAAGAAAAATGTCAAAAAGTGTCTTGTATATGCCAGTGAAATATCTGCATAATACGTTCTCACCTTTTAAGAGTGTTTTCGTTCGCAACTCTATGAGTTCCATACTTAGTACTCGACAAGATAAACTTTTTCTTCCGTCATAAGGTCAGTCATCTTGACTCAAAATTGTTGCTTCTAAAATGGCTAAAATAGAATTGCAGGGTCTCAGGTATGCTTACCTCAAAAGTACAACCACAACTTAAATTGTAAAGGGGGAAAATATACATTTAGTTTCAGCAACTACTTTTGGGATACCCTGTACATCTTTTCTTTTACCTAAAAATTTTCATTAGATGGTTCATTGTAGTCTAAATGAGCTTTGGATTACATTTTAATCAATACGTTTAAAAACCAAACTAATTAGATTGGAAGCTAATCCAATGCTATTACATTACCTGTTGTAATTTTAATAGTTAACAATTATTAAAGAATATAGAGGCTCTTCAGGAAATGCCGAGTTCAATCGAATTTTAAGTTAAATGTATTAAAATCAAATCTTACTGTATCTAATACATTAGCTTTAATATAGAAAGCTTAATTTTTAATCCCAAATTTATTATCTACACCTATATCTAAATAACAAATAAAAATTTTCTATAATCCATAATAAAAATTGAAAAGAATCTCCATATCTTCGACCGTTTATACGTACTTCTCTGAGTCTATAGTCTAGTACTTTAGTAATTTTAGCAAAAAAAGAAAATCTAATTAAAATTTTAGTTTTATAGAAGCCCATAAAAATTTATTGCGTTCTAAATGCCCACAAATGTATACAAAAGAAAATTTTAATTGGATACTGAAACCAGAGTTTCTTTCAGCGATATTTCATTTAAAGCATTCAATTCCTTTGAACGTCAACAAAGTGCGATTGAAACCCCAATAAAAAGTTAAATTTCGTTCATTCTTTTGAGGAATTCGATTTTAAATGCGGATACCCTATTTTTCAATTTTATGACGACATATTCACCCACAAGGGATAATTTGCAACTTAATATACGTAAACTTTCGATACACCTGAAGATCAAAAGCGGCAATCAAACAGAGAACCAATTTCCGCAAAGCGGTTTTCAATTTGTCGGCCTAAATTATTCACCAAATAAAATGATGATGACTTAACAAGCTGATGAATTATTCTTACGTTGTGGGACTTCCTAAATTAAGCCGATTTAAAAATATACGTATATATATATACAGGGTGTTCAGAGGTGGGAGGTCAATACTGAAGGGGGTGAAAGGTCAGACCGAGACAAGCAAAAAATCGTATGGGTGGGGGGGGGGCATCTCGCACCGTTTGGCAGTTACAGGGTGATTCGTAAATCAGGATTTTGCCTTATATGGGAACCGCTCTTGTATTTTTATCTTTTTTTCTACGCATCGCAGCGGCCCAAACTGATTTCAAAAAATCACTATTTGGAAGCCCTTTCCAAAAAAGTTTACACCACCCCCCTATCCCCAACCCCTTGGCCACAATCCCCCCTGGAAGTTGAAAAAATTAACTTTTATTTCACGATTTTTCACCTTTCGCCCCACTTTTCTCCGAAATTCATGTTATTAACATACCTACTTTTTATTTTTTTTAAGTTGCCTATCTAATTACCTTTCCAAAAAGGTGCAACATGCCCAGGTAGAAAAGGGTTGCAAAAGTCCTGAAATTAAAACATCCTCACAGGTACCTAATTACTTTATTGCACCATAATGGAAAATGTCGTTAAGTAAACAATTTTTATGACAGCAAGTTCGGAAATGTTTGTTTAGGAAACAGAGGTAATACATTTTTATTTTGTCAGCAAAACAGTAATAAAATAATAAATGTAATCCCGTTAAATAGCGTTATTAGTTTATTATATCCAGTATTGACTCTTAAGTATCCTGACGCTCCGTTTCTAATACCTCCTATGAATTATGGTATAAAAATGGGTAAGTTTGAAAGGACATTGACCACAGTTGAAGAAGCAAGCGATAAGAACGGGTGTTTAATAGAAAAAATTAAGATAAAATGGCAGAATTCAGTGTTGACGAGTATGCCGATATAATTTACGTGTACGGTTTAGTAGAAGGAAATGACAGTGAGGCCGTACGAGAATACCAAAGGAGATTCCCGAATCGGCGGGTACCCGACAGAAGGGTATTTTCAAGGACTTTCAGAAGGTTAAAAGAAACCGGAAGTGTAACCGCCCCCAGAGCAGAAATGCGAGCAGGAAAATCGGCCGATTCAGCGGAGCCCGACCAACAAATCCTCAACATCGTCAGGAACAGCCCTGTAATAAGCATCAGGCAGGTCGCACGAAGGTCAGGATTGTCTTCAGGGAGAGTTTGGACCGTTGTGAACCGAGAGGGACTACATCCATACCACCATATCCCGGTCCAAGCACTAGGGAAGGAGATTCCGAAGGACGATTGCAATTCTGCACTTGGCTGTTCGAGTCTGACATCGAAAACAGAAGGTTTCTAGACCGAATTCTGTGGACGGATGAATCGCAATTCACCCGGGATGGCATCACAAACTTACACAACCTCCACACCTGGTCAGATGTGAACCCACATAGGACCAGGTGTCGGTCCTTCCAGCAAAGATTTAGTGTCAATGTCTGGGCTGGCATCATCGGCAACCAGTTGATAGAACCCTTCATCTTGCCCCAAGTGCCGAATAGTCAGCTATACTCGGACTTTTTGGAGAATATCCTTCCGGATCTGTTGGAGGACATCCCCCTGGCCACCAGAAGCGCAATTTATTTACAGCTCGACGGAGCACCTGCGCATACTGGGAACATTGTTAGGGCAAGGTTAAATGAAAATTACCCAGAGCGCTGGATTGGACGAGGTGGACCGATTCCTTGGCCTGCTAGGTCACCGGACCTTACTCCACTGGACTTTTTCTTATAGGGAATGATGAAAGATGAAGTTTACTCAAGACCAATCAACACCAGAGAAGAATTAGTTACCAGGATTGTGACTGCAGCCACGAAAATACGGGAGAGACTGGCTACCATAGACCTCAAACGTGAAATAAAACGAAGGCTACTTGCATGCATCGAAACTAGCGGAGAACATTTTGAACAGCTTTTAAAGGACAAACGTTTTAATTGTAATTAGTTTTTAAGCGAACAAAATGTATTTTTTAGTTAACTTAAGTATAATTTCTTAAAAATTCGAATTGTCATGATATTCTGTAAAAGGATTTTTGTAAATAAATTTTCGTATCCTTTTCCTACGTGGGCATGTTGCACCTTTTTGGAAAGGTAATTAGATAGGCAACTTAAAAAAAATAAAAAGTAGGTATGTTAATAACATGAATTTGGGAGAAAAGTGGGGCGAAAGGTGAAAAATCGTGAAATAAAAGTTAATTTTTTCAACTTGCAGGGGGGATTGTGGCCAAGGGGTTGGGGATAGGGGGGTGGTGTAAACTTTTTTGGAAAGGGCTTCCAAATAGTGATTTTTTGAAATCAGTTTGGGGCCGCTGCGATGCGTAGAAAAAAAGATAAAAATACAAGAGCGGTTCCCATATAAGGAAAAATCCTGATTTATGAATCACCCTGTAACTGCCAAACGGTGCAAGATGCCCCCCCCCCACCCATACGATTTTTTGCTTGCCTCGGTCTGACCTTTCACCCCCTGCAGTATTGACCACCCACCTCTGAACACCCTGTATATATATATGTATATACAAAGATAATTAATGCCAAATATTGTGAATGATGCACCAGACGCCTAGAATGGATATCAATCTGACTTTTATAAAAAAAATGTTGGCATGTTTCCCAAAATCATGTACCTTTAGGCTTTTAATGGATTAATAAGAAAAACGTTGTAGTGCCCTGCCCAGTCCACTCAACCTCTGAAACAATAATTCCTTTTAGGAGCAAGGGCTGTAAATGGACCTGGGGCTGCAATCTGGCCCTATATTGTCATTTTGGGCGTTAAGCTTTCACTTGGAAACCCATTCGGCTAATGGCCGTTCCGCCGTTGTATTATAGAATTTCAGGTGAGAAATAAATGACGTTACGTGCCTGCATTAACAATTTGCTGCAACGAAATTTCTGCTCTGCTCTGCACGGCTCACTGAATATACGAATCAAAGGGAAACTGTAGTCGCCAGAATGGAAAATTCATACGAGTAATCTTCTGCCGAGGGCTAAGCTGTATGGTACTTAACAGCTTTTTGATAATTGAGACTGTAGCGAGCGGTAACCGTAGCACAGGTGTTATATTATAAAATCCCGAAAATGTATTAAAAAAGGAAGATTTTCCCCTTAGGGTGGAAAAGCAATTTACGAAAGCAATTTTTTTATATTTACAGACATTATAATTGTTGTTGATGAAAGTTGTATTATCCTAATTACGATCACATTAACGTTTCCAATAATCTTATTAATTCTTAAAATAATACTTATTATTAAACATCTAAGAATTCAACTATAATTCACAAAATTTATAGAAATTTGGTAATAAATTACCCCAACATAGGCATCAAATAAAAATTTGCGATATTGCAAAATTTAGCTACTTTTAGGTATTAAATAGGGTATATAAAATATTTTTTATTACCCATCAAGTTTAACTTCAAATTAACACTTATAACTTACAAGGTGAGGCACAACTTGATAGAAATAGATTTGAATAATTTTTAGTTATGTTGTAGGGGTTAGTCCTCTATGTATTATTGGTAAAGCGATTTTGTGCAACGCTTCTTCTTTTCCATTTGTAAAAAGTTGTTCTCTCCCCTTCTTAGTAAATGTTAATAACACATGTGCAAACCGCCACAATTATCATACTTACCAAAAAAAAAAACATCTTCAAAAATTAATTGTTTTTTATAATTTTCGATAATCGATATTCTAAAGAATTTTCAGTTTCGAATTTATTCATTATACTACATATATTATATTCGCCTAACCCGTGATTGTCTTAAGATGAACTTTTTCTAAGGAATATTTAAGGAGTCAAATTTTTGTACTAATCGTATTTGGAACAGGCAGATGAGCTAACCAATTTTTATATTTAATATTTTAGATATGGTTTTAAACTTGAACAAAGTGAAAGTCAGGACCCTAAAAAAAAGTATTTTTCTTATAAAGCCTTCCAGGAATTTTACGAGAATTAAAATAATAACTTCAAAAAATGATTTCTTAAAAATTCTTGAAGAGCATTAATAACCAAGACTAGGTGCATGAAATGAATCTGTTATAAGAATGTATCAAAACCACAAAATTTTATATTGATTGAATAAGAACATTATGTTTTGTTGCACTAGTGATTATTTTTCATGTTTTATGAATTATATGTTTTTGTAAAATCCTCTAAGAGACTTTATTAGATTTAAATCATAGCGATCTTATACGATTGTAGTCCCAGAGTTCAGTCATTTTTTGTAAAAAACGTTTGAACTGAAACTCTTAATAGAATGGTTTACACTAACACAAAATTATTCTAAGACAATAATAAGAATAACATCTTTTGAAAGTCAATCTTACTCGGAAGGGTTTCTATTAAGGACGAACTCTCTGCGAATACTTTTAAAAGTAATATTAGAAGAAACTCTTAAAGAGGTAAAATATAAATACTAGGGTGCTTTTTTTTCGCGACTCCCACCTCGAAATTTTGTGGCAAATACCTAAACAAAAATTCCCTGAAAATTGGAGCCCTTAATATTAATATTAAGTACTAGACCAAGGCGTATAAAGATTTCCCATATAAAATACACGTAAACTTTGATTATTTTTCTTCAAAACTCTACAGCTCAGAGGTATTTTATGGTATAATCTTGGTCAATGGCAGGGTTTCTTCAGAATTGAATGGTCTACAAAAGTGTCCATTGCGGTGTAATCCTAACTCCCACCAGCGAGGTAGTACGGGTCACTAACCCCAATTTTTCCATGAAATTCTCGCTTTTTGCCCCTATCTCGTAAACAACAAAAGGTACAGAAAAAATGAATATGACAAACTTGTAGGAAATTCAATTTCCTACAAACAAATTCCGAACACCAAATCGCTAACATCGATATTTCTTGAGATATTGGGCTTTGAAGTTGAGGTAGTGTGGAACTTTCATGGATTATTGAGCTAAATTGTAGAAACACTACCTCAACTTCAAAACCCAATATCTAAAGAAATATCGATGTTAGCGATTTGGTGTTCTAGAACTTTTTGGAGGAAATTGAATTTCCTACAAGTTTGTCATTCACATTTTTTCTGTAGCTCTTGTTATTTAAAAGATAGGGACAAAAAAACGAGAATTTCATGAAAAAATAGGGTTAGTGACCCGTACTACCTCGCTGGTGGGACTTAGGGTTACGCCGCAATGGACACTTTTTTAGAGCATTGAATTCTGAAGAAACCCTACCATTAACCAAGATTATACCATAAAATGCCTCTGAGCTGTCGAGTTTTGAAGAAAAATAATCAAAGTTTACGTGTATTTTATATGGGAAATCTTTATACGCCTTGGTCTAGTACTTAATATTAATATTAAGGGTTCCAATTTTCAGGGAATTTTTGTTTAGGTATTTACCACAAAATTTCGAGGTGGGACTGAAAAAAAAAAATAGTCGCAAAAAAAAAAGTACCCTAATAAATACGCTATTAGACGTAATAATAACTTTATAAGTTTATTTCACAGGTATGACAATAGGCTCTTGAAAATTGTTAGTTGGGCCAGGCTCACCCTAGAAAAAGACTCTAGCTACGCCTAGTCATTAACATTAGATATATTTATTTTTTAAAAAAAAAGCCTACAAAAATTGTATTCCCACTATTGAGAAAAATGGTGGATGAACGACGTCAAGAGCAACCAATATTACACCATATTTGAACAAATCAAAAAACTTTCAGGATTATTCGAGTTTTATATTGAACGAAAGCTGTAATTAAAGGAATCCAAAAATATAAATACATTTTCATTATAACCTTAACTTTAAAAATTAAAATATAATAAAAATAGTTTGTTCCTATTCATTTTCCCGAAAGGAATAATTAAAACAAACATTAAATAATAATTAAATAGAATAATTGTCTACGAATGAAATTCACATTAACGAGAATTTGTCAATAGTCCTGAATATTACATCACATTATAAATAAAAATAACCATCAAAAGTCTCCTTTGCTTTTCAGAATTAAATTATACAAATAATTTTTCTGCACCAAAATATATACTACATACACAACGCAAATCTTTCTATAGAAATATTTTATTTGACTTAAATAAATTCCTCACGTATATCAGCATCAACAATAAGAACTTATCGAAGAACTATCGTATCGAGTTGCCAAACTGATTCGTATGCTAAATTCATTCTTAAATTTTAAGGTCCATTTATTTTATATTTTGCTTACGAATGAGTTGGACTTTTGCATAGAAGTCTAGTTTCAGCGACAAATATTATGATGATTACTTTATCAAAAAGATAGTTTTAAAAATTTTTTAATATACTTTCTTGGTTAATTCCTTTCCTTCAATAAACCTTTATCATCATCACAGGGCTGTTGAAATTATACTACTAATTGAGAGTTGTACTACCAACTGTCGCTCTAACGTAGTAAATTTCCATTTCCAAAATTTTTGAAGGATATATTCTTAAAAAGTATAAAGAATCAATTTTTTCAATCTCTTTTAGAATCATTTTATTATTATCCTAAACAAAGTTATAACTTCTTTGAAAATTAATTTAATTTTGTGGTAGGTCTCTGTAAATATACCTACAAACTTTTTTGAAAAACAAATACTACTGATTGTAACTTAAAATTTATTAGAAACTCTTCTTAACCCTTTACACCCGAAGGTACACGAACGTGCGGGTAACATTTACTATTGTGCAACTTGTAAATTACGCAGGCCTACCTATCGTGAGGGCAGCTTTTCAGAAAATGGCAAAATGCAGGATTTTCTTTTATTATTTTTCTTATTTTCCGTAGTCACCTAGATAATTTCTCAGTTAATTGGTTTTTGGGAAATTCTCAACCTTTTTCTCTCGGTTGTAAAGGGTTAATAAATTAAAATTTATTTTTAACTAGGCTACTACACTTCGTGTAATCTGAGAATATCTATTCTTCAAAAGCATTCAAAAAAACTTTCCTTTTTTCTTGTTTTTTTCAATTTTATGATAACATCGCAACTCTACAATTTTTATCTTTTTATGTAAAGCAAAAGATCACATAAAAATTTGTAAAGTCGCATTTTTTTTTTATATAGATTAAGATACGTCTTTATGTTTATTAATTGTAAAAGCGAGTTTCTTGAAAACCTTTGTAAATGGTTTCAAATTAATTAAGAATAATACTTTGTTCTACGAATAAGCGATCCAAAAGACGACGTGCTGAGTGACTTATTCTTTGGCAAAGAGCTAAAGTAAAAGTCGCTTTCACCATATTTCCAACACAAGTTAATTTCAAAAAGGAAATTGCATTTACTTAAAAAGATGTTGGAGATTTCATGTAATAAAACTGATTTCGTCTGCCTCCGTTTGAGGGAAACTTTAAAGGAAATATAATTTCTCAAGTGGTCACCCTTCTTTGTGAAGAAGTGATGAGATATGAAAGTGAATCATTTCAAGGAACTGCGGTGCTGAGGTCCGCTTTCCACTACAATGCACCCTTTATCCTCAGTGAATTATAAAGGCCTCGTTTATTTTTATTTTTAAGTATGACTTTTAGGAACGAAGGCTCTTAAGGCCGCTTTTGATTCAGAGGGTCTAGAAGATATAAAGACTAATTTATTAAGTGGAAGTTATGACCTATAGAAACTTAAACGGTCATTTACTTTTTAATATTTTAATGACGAAAAGCAATAAATTGAAGGACATTTCAAGGAGCATTAGATTTTAGGTAAATTGCAGTAGAAAAAATACCGACATAGATATTATGATTATATAGGAAGTATTATGAGCTTATTCTTATCCAAAAAAAAAAAATTCTAGCATCGGACAATCTTCTCAAATACTAGTTATAAGAAACTCCCCAATTCAGTTGATAACAATATTTACTATTTATTTGCAATTGTGTAGCAAATTTTGAGCTTTTTATTTCTATAATAGGTATTCATGTTTCGTTTCGTTCATTTTAGTTACGATTTCTTCTCCTTCTAAAAAACCAATTTTTCTTCTGATATTAAAAAATCATTTTACGCTATATCTTTGTACTTCTCAAAAGCAAATAATAAGTATTATGTAACATTAATAATACTAATTGATTAATATATACATATTTAAATTTGGAATTTAAAAAAACTCGGGAATTCTACTATTGTATATGTATTTTTGAAATAACCCTATTAAAAATTGCCTTCAACATTGTTTTGGAACGAGGTGTCGTCACACTTTTATAGCATAATTATAAATACGTACCCGAATCGAATTATTTGAAATATTTTTAAAAGACATTTAGAGTCGTAGTCAGGTTTTAGTTTTTAACTTTTTCCGTCTATCCTTCATTTTATTAGTGTTGCATCCACATTTTACTCTTAATATTTTGTGAAATAAATCGTTTTAAATCGTCGTGATGAATTGAATATAATTATGGGAAAATTTCAAAGTTGACCTGACAATACCTTCTCGATATTTCAGCTCAATATTAATATCTACCATCTGTTGGTTTCTTTTTAAATTACATGTTATTTTGACACAGACAGCTCCTACGCGCTCAAAAGTTGGCAAAAACATAGTATCATATCTCCATGGAACGAAATGAATAGATTTACGCTTGAACAATATTGAGAAATATTGAAAACTTATTTCCAAAGTGGGTGCTCTGTAGCCAAAACATTGCAAATTTGGAAAAGAATTTTCGGTCAAAATAATGTACCAACTACGCCTGCTATACGCAAGTTTGTACGCAGTTACGATTTGACGTCGTTGGACTTTATTTTTGAAATACCGTTAAAGATCCCTCCCCTCTCCTTTTTTAAGAATAGCCCCATCAATATTATGCTTAAGTGCCTAAATCGTTTCTGGATTATCAGCATAATACCCTGGACAGACTATGAATGAAATTTAGAAATTGAGTTGAGAGGATGACATACTGCCAAGCTAGCCTAGGTGGCCTTTTAAAGGAAATCATATTTATCATATCAATTAATTAATAAACTTTGAAAAATACTGAATAGTGTTAATTTTATAATATTTCTAAAAAAAATCAATCGATGGTCCATCTTTATACGGGATATTCACGCGTTGTTTTATTTCCTATTATATCGTTGCACTGACAAGGAAACGTTCTCAGGCGTGTCTCACCGATTTTGATGAAATTGAAATATGTTATAGAGTATCGAAAAATAAGAGACACGTATTTTTTTTTATCTGCGGATACGCAAATTTAGGGTTTATTATAAAAATTGGTGTATTTTTCAAAAGTTTGTACATGTTGGATCCGCCATATTGAATTTTTAAAATTTAACATCAGATTCGTAAAGCGACTCCCAAAACTCCTTAATACTGGTTTTCACGAAAAAACTGATGCCTGAAAGAATATACATCATTTACGTATTAGTTCTATTGAATGTTTACCCCATTGAGGAGCTTTTTTTACGAAAATCCAAAAATAGGTCAACTTTATTTTTCAAAATCGTATATGTAAAAAAAAAATGTTCAATGATTTTTAACTAAAACTGTTATTTTTGTGACGTAAAAATATAAAAAAAAAAATCGTTTTTCTGCAATACAAAATAAAGGTTGCCACCCTCGGGAACCGGATTACTTACAAAAGGTTAGTATATTTATGAGACATCATTTCCATTTTTTCTCATTCGAAAAAATTTATTAAAACTCGAATTATTTAGGAAAAACTGTTTTTGGGGAGTAAACTTTAGGTAGTTTTCACCCTCTAAATGTATGTATCCGCAGATAAAAAAAAAATACGTGTCTCTTATTTTTCGATACTCTATAACATATTTCAATTTCATCAAAATCGGTGAGACACACCTGAGAACGTTTCCTTGTGAGTGTTAAATTTTAAATTTTCGTAGTTGTTTCTATGGCAACCGAGTTTTTTACACTTTTACAATGATACAATAGGAAATACTCTATAATACATACTATTAACCTTTGTGGTCTAAAATTCAAGAAGTGTAAAACTTGCTTTAGCCTTTTGCTTTTGGATATAAGCATACTGCTCATGACGAACGAGTATACAAACCATACATTTTTCGAAAATCGATTTTCGACGTCCAAATTCGAGGTTTTTTTGGGCGGCAAAATATCAGTGGCATACCATCAGTGAAGCTGATAATCCTGCTCTAGCCACTGTCTGCACTTAAAGGATTAAGTAAATATTACGGAAACAAAACAAAAGCAGATAAATGCACTAGTCTTAACCCAAGATATTATCTAATTACTGTGGCAAATCAATGTTCAGTGGTATTCAAAAGATACCATATTTAGTAAATCTTCGTTCCTCCATTCAAATCGGATTTCACAAATTAGCTCAACAGAGAACAGAGTAGATTTCGTCTCTGTGGAACTTGACGGCGACGTTTACACCTCAGTTGTGACAATGCGCCCTATTCAAATGTTGAATTTATTTTAAAGAGAATTACTCGCGGCAATGTGTTTTGTTCTGACTAACATTCGCCGGCTCCTTGCTTCCCAGGCGCATTATTATTCGTCCTGTAAGACAAGCACCCGTTCGACATGTGAATTCTTACGGGAAGCTCTGAATTATTCCACATTCGGAGGTTTTGAAAAGTGCTAGGGAGCACTCATGAAAAGAAATTTGAGCAACGTCAGGCTGTGCTCCAGTCGCAATTTAACAAAGGCTACAAAAGAGCGATTAGGGCCATATTTCCATGGAATCAGTATTCTCTCAACAGTTTACATTTTCGCAGATTGTTCGTCAGGCGTGCATTCTCCCGTAGGACACCCGTCGCCGCCCGATCGATGTTGCGAGGCGTGCACAAAGCACTGTACACACGCTCCTCCACAAGCACACACGGGCGGTCTTTTAAGCTTTGTTGTGTTTTAAACTCCCAGGTGCACCCGGCTGCAGAAGTCAACCAAAGGAAACATCGTCCGTACATTGCTCGAGAGTTGGCTTAGAACTCCTCCTGGAACAAATAGATGCAAAAGGGATGTGCCTGCAGGATTTTTTTTCCCAGCGGCGCGGCGGTGGGTGTTCAAGAGCATCATGGGGAAAATTAGTCTCATCTGATACGATCCTGGAACAATGGATTATGCTACGCGAAAGTCAGGATGAAAACTCGCTGGCAAGTTTGGGAACTCCCATCCCCACCGACCGACTTACGACGTGCCAGCGATGATAGATCTGGCTGATAAAGTAAATTAGGTAGCGATTAATTTTTAATTAGGGATTAAATATTTCAGTGTTGACGGCGCTCCGTACTTCCGCCGCAGTGGTGGTGCACCATTGTGCACGATATCTGCTAATTTGCAATTCGAGGTGGGCTAATTTATATGAACTCAACTAAATTACTCTAAAAGCATAAACTTAATATTTTAAGGAGATAGAAGGGTTCTTGTTAACTTTCCAGAAAAACATTTTTGTTATTTTTGGAATTTTTGTACGTGGGAATTAGATCACCCTACAATTTATGTTTATTTTTTTTTAACTTTGGCGTCTTAACACTAAATTTATGGGAACAGTCAATTTGATGAAGTTTAGTGGAGAAACTTACAGATGTCATATATTTTTTACTGAAATATGCTAAATTTAATTGTTGTTGTTACACTATGATACGCCCTTGTAAATTCCTTGCACCCAAAAATATATTTTCTATTTTTATGTTTATGATTTTCACTTAAAAAGATGTCTGCTAAGCATTACCAGAGAAAATTAAAAAATTATAAAACAATCTGTTTTTGAAGGTTCTTAGAAACCATGCGACGCACATAGGGGTATTTGTACTAAAAAAGTGGCCAAAAGTCGAATTTCAAAGCTTCGACTGGAATTAATTGAACAGTATTTTATAATAGTTGAATACTTAATACATTATGTGGTAGCAATATTTTGCGCCCCACACCTCACAGTTTACCGTTACACTAGTCGGAAGTTAGTCGTTGTTGAACCCGCACGGCTTTGTGATCGACGCGTCCCGAAAACGATCATTTATTTTCGCTTTGTGTGTATTTTAAGAGAGGTGAAAAGAAAATTTTTGTTATGGAGTTGGAAGATGAGAGTGAGTACTATATTTTGAATCTTTAACAACTTTCAAAAGTCAATATTTGAATTTTGTTTGAAATAATTGAAATAAACACGATATATAAAGCATTTTACAATTTTCCGTCCTATTCTTTTGTGTTTTTGTCACATTGTACGGTGATGTAAAGCAAAAACTTATACTACATAATACGGTGTGATTCATAAACTATCTATTTTGATAAAAATATTTTCCGCATATATCCGCCATTTATTTTAGAGCTTATTTGTTTCATATATGGCGCTAGCAGGTAAATATAGAAAAATGACATAGTGACTAATTTTCTTTGCAAAAATCAAAGGAACGCTAAAGGAGATCACTATAAGAGAACTTTATGGCTTTATTAAGCAGAGCTCTAAACGTTTACGCCATTTTGAATTTTTTAAATTTAACATCAGATTCGTAATCAGCGACCTCAAAAACTTTTATTTATAGTTCTTTTTATAAAATTTCGTCCGCCATGTTGGATCCGCCATTTTGAATTTTTTAAATCTGATATCAGATTCGTAATCAGCGACTCCAAAAACCCCTTAATACTGGTTTTCACGAAAAAAACTGATGTCTGAAAAAATATACATCATGTGTTAGTGCTAGGGGTAGTTTACCCCCTTGAGGAGCTTTTTTCAGGAAAACCCAAAAACAGGTCAATTTTGTTTTTCAAAATTGTATGTAAAAAAATATTTGTCAATGATTTTTAACTGAAACTGTTATTTTTGTGACGCAAAAATATAATTTATTCTAAAATAAAAAATAAGGGTTGCAACCCTCGGGAACCGGATTACTTACAAGAGGTTAGTATATTTACGAGATATCATTTCCATTTTTTTTCATTCGAAAAAATTCATTAGAACTTGAGATATTTAAGAAAAACTGTTTTTGGGGGTAAACTTTAGGGGTGGTTTTCACCCCCTAAACTTGCGTATCCGCAGATAAAAAAAAATACGTATCTCTTATTTTTCGATGCTCTACAACATATTTCAATTTCATCGAAATCGGTGAGACACACCTGAGAACGTTTCCTTGTTAGGCAAATCATTTTTTATTCCAATTTTTTAATTTACTAAAATAAATTAATTTATTTTTATGAAAATATGTGCAACTGTTCGACATATTCAGTTGCATTCAGTTGAGTTGAGTTTTATTTATATTTTTAATTTTATAATATTTAATTTAATAGAAGTATATTCTTATGTATACAAAAAGGAAATAACTGTGAATTTTTTTCTTTTTTTACATACAATATAAAATTTAGTATAATTTATATATCGATGTAACTTTTTAAAAATAATCAGTCATCATCAGACATCAGTTTTTCTCATACCACAAAGGTAGGTAGCATTTACTCTTTCAAGAGTCTTTTAAAAAAAAGCGCTATGTCCTACAGAAAAATTGATGTATGATAAAAGTGCCCTCGGAATGAAAAAACAGAATACTTCAGAATTAATTAACAAAGATAACAAAATATTAGGTCAAAATATTTGGGCCTTTACTCAATTTGAAAGTAGTTGAATATTATAAATAGTAATACATTTATGGAGAATAAACTTGTCCAAATATCAAATTGTCCAAAAGAGAAAATAAGTGAATTCCAAAGCATATTAAGATTCTTCAAGTCGCAGTTTAAGCACTTCCGCATCTTATAAAGAAACAAATTTATGAACTATATAATGAATAAATATCTTAAATAACTTTACGTTTTTAATGTCTTACTGCTTTTATCATCTATATTTATAAAAAGAGAAACAAATTTACTAGCATATCAACGCACGGTGTAGGGTAGGAGTGAGAAAGGAAAGTAGGGGTCAAATTTCCACACGGAGTATGTCGCAAAGAATAGCTAGACAGAAATGCCAGTTTCTGGATATTAGCGTAAATACATCTTATACATATAAGATATATTACCAACTCACTTTAAGTAACTAAAAATTAAACAAATAATTTTGGCCAGTTTTTTAGCACAAATACCCCTATGTGCGACGTAGAAACTATAAATATGGTAAAGTATAATACATATATTTTGCACTAGTTAATCATTTAAAATGTTCATATAAGAATTAAAGAAGGGACAAATTAGGTAGGTACTCGAAATTTTTTTTTTCTTAAAAGGGCTATGTGTGGAATACAAAAATAAGTCTTCCATAATTTTAAATACCATATTGAAAACTTTATTCTGAAATACATGCGAAACGATACTGGACCTAAATTTCTAAACTTATGACACACATGTGGTATCCATATTTTAACTTCGATATCATAATATCGGCAATATCATAATATCTGCACAACCGGGATACATACAATAGACCCAGTATACGAAGTAGTTTATCATTTGATATTTGGAGATATGAATATTTAAATGTTAAGGGGACATTTACTTTCTGTTTGTGTTTTAATACGCTCCCAACACCGTTTTGAGAAATTCAATTTATAAAAAAAGTTATAGACACATTTGTAGCAGCATCTTACGTTTTTCGTACCTTAAACTTTTTTCAGAACAACATTTTTTGAACTCATGAGACAAATTACTCCGGCTCAAATGATCCGATTTGAAAAAACCAAAAAGCATTCGATTTTTTATACAAAATATTAGGGGATACAGCTCTAAAATCTTATATATATACAAATTCACCCTTTTTACAGGGGTAGTTCACCCCAAGAAAAGGACGATTTTTCAACATGTTTTGGAAATCTTGAATAAAGTGACGAACAAAAATTTTGTTTAATAATTTTTTAAGGAAAATGTCTAGGGATTTTGACTTAATTTGAAGCGCAAAAAGTATCTCACCATTTAAAGCGTGACTTTTGGAATGCGCCCTCCGCCGCCGATATGAAGAATAAAAAGTCATCAAAATTTTTTTTTTATGTTCTCAATACTCAAAAGAAAGTTTTTCAATAAATGTTATAGATTTGTTTTTTTAATTTTTTTAAAAGTGTGGTTTTTTCGATTTAGAAAGTAGTAGTAGATGGCATTAGTTCAGAAAACGAGGCCCATTGTTAACCCTAGAACCGTCAAATTCACGAATCTTAAACATAACATATATAAAACCCGATTTTTTCTTTATGACATTATATTGATTTGGTGCACTTAATTTTTTAAAAGTAATGACAAAACATAGAGAAAATTAAATTAAGCTATTTTATGAAAATTAAGTTTAAAATTCAACATGAATAATATGCATTAAAATCGGTGAACTAATTTTTGAGTTTCAACGGGGAAAAGTTTGAAAAAAGTGATTTTTCAAAAAACGCGTTTAAAGTTTCAAGTAGAATTTTTACCTGAATCAAAGTAAATATTTTCAATCAAAACAGACAAAAAATTGCCCAACCTTTGAGAAATTCGGATGGAGTTGAAAATGTACAGACCTTTAAATCATCATTCTAAATAAAATATCGAAAATCCGCATTGATACGAGCTGTGATAAAAATGTTATTAAAGGTCAAAGGAGCATAAATCGGTTTTTCAGTTGATATTCTCTTCACAAAAGATTCCTACACTTTTTTTTCGTATAAATGATTGTTCGTGAGTTATCGCGATTTAAAAAATTGTAATACTAATATTTTTCATAATTGATTAAAAAGAAAATAGTGTTATAGTTAATTATGAATCAGAAATGGTTTATTATTGATTTAAAAAAGAAATATTCTGATTAAATATCCTCAAATGCTATATCATTTTTGGCCGGTGCACATAACTCATCGAATTTTCAAGATTTTTAAAAATTTCTGGCGGGGAATTTTTCAGAAAGAATCATAGAAAAATAAAAAGAAAACCAAATAGATTTTGTAAAAATTTGTAATGAGAATGCCCTCTTAATTTTAGAAATCTGAAGTAGTTATGTGAATTATACATTATAAATAAAATTCTCAATCACAAGCATATCCATGAGTTTCAGTGCTAGTTTTTAGACTGTAGGTTAACACCTTATCTTTAACAAAAGCAATATGTGACCGGAAACTAGTACAAATAAACCCGGAAGTAGCCGGAAAAAAATCAGTTGTTAAACGAGTATTCTTAAAGAGAATCCATGCTTGCATTGAAGCAGAAGGATGAATTTTGTATTTTATGAATCGATTTATTAAACCTATTTCTTGGAATACGCATAATAATTTTAGATACGTCACATATTGAAGTTTTTTGCGTTTTAAATTTAAAAATGCCCCTACTATGCACTGATCCAGTTTGTGTAGGTGATGGGGGGGGGGGGGGAATTAAAATTGAAAATATTACTCTTTCAGATGCACTTTTATTGACAAAAGTGCACAATTGTTGCACGGGGACAGATCAATTTCATTTTGCTGGTTAAACAAAGGGCCCACGGACGGAGTCGTCGTCGGCTCCGCCGGGCGACGCGAGGATTCGGTTTCAGTGCCGAGCACTTCCCAGGAAGCGTAAACTGGCAGAGACAATTAAACACAACCCGGCAGCAGCGTCCCGACAAAAGCGAGGGAATTTATTTATTTACCCTTTTTTTTCGCGCTGTAGCCATTCAATCTCCATTTCATGGGGCGTTTTTGATTCCGCTGCCGAGCTTTCGGTGCATCGACGAGACAAATTGTTTGTCACGAAGAGCAAATACTCCGTGCCAATGGCGTCGACTGCGGAATTATTTACGATTTGCTCCTCATTTGTATATCCGAGAGGTTTCCGGGTCACATTTCACACACTCCACCAGTGCCGTGGCCCCGCCGCGCCGCTGGAGCCCGAGGGAGCAGCTTCGAGTCCGCGGGCGGTCGCAGTTTCGATCCCACAATTAGAGCAGATTAACAGCTGCGGAACTATCTGGGTCCTGGGAATGGGATGAGATTTGGCTCGATGATGTTTGCGGATGCTCGAACAGAAGATGCCTGGAAATGGCTCAATCTCAGGACTCACTCTGACTCATCGCATCCCGAGGGATGCTGAGCAGTCACAGAATACACATGCAGCCAATAACGAAACTCATCGAAATGTTTGCACTTCAGACACTTATCTTAAGCACTGATGATTCTAATTTAATTGAAAGGTTAACGATGTTTTTATGCTCCTTTGACTAAAGATGTACTGAATAAAAATGTAGTATAATTTATTTATTAATTTCAAGAATTACAAAAAAAATATTTAATTCGTAATTTCTACACTGCAAATCATAGTGTTTACTGAGTGTTTTATCTCGAAACACACTGACGTTTCATGTTAAAACACTTTATAGAGTATCGAAAAATAAGAGACACGTATTTTTTTTATCTGCGGATACGCACATTTTATTTACTTTTATTGTTTTTTTTCTTTTTATAAAAATTGGTGTATTTTTCAAAAGTTTATCCGCCACGTTGAATCCGCTTTTTTAAATTTTTTAAATTTAACATCAGTTTTGTAATCAGCAACTCCAAAAACCCCTTAATACTGGTTTTCACAAAAAAACTGATATCTAAAAGAATATACATCATTTACGTATTAGTTCTAGGGGTTGTTTACCACCTTGAGGAGCTTTTTTTATGAAAACGCAAAAACAGGTTAACTTTATTTTTCAAAATCGTATGTAAGACAATGTTTTTCAATGATTTTTAACTAAAACTGTTATTTTTGTGACGCAAAATTAAATTAAAACCCTCTTTTAAAAGTGGCTCTTTCATGACACTTATTCTCTTATTTCAACAAAACGTTTGGTAATTCCTATAATACAATACAATTCACTTCAAAAACATATTTTGAAAATTCTACAATAATTGTTTGTTAATAATTATTAAACTATCTCGTGGTGTTATAAAATTACATATAGGTTATTAATTTCCATAAAATATTTTGTAAATTCTACAAATTAGTAATCGAATATGAATTTAGATAAAACTTGGTTTCATCCCTACAAAATATTTTACTAATAACAAAGAATGCTTGTTTAGTCGTTAAATTGCAAATGATACATCGTAATTCTTATTAAATATTATACTTTCCTAAAAACTAAAACTTAGAATTTAAAAAAAAACAACCAAACGAAACACGATAGATTACAAACTGGTTCAGAGATTTTCGACATATTTCTGATAGCACTTTAAAAAATATAGTATAAATATTTTCTTTCTAAAATTAATAACATTATCTCAATAAAGATTTTCATAAATTGCTATACTTAATATTAAACATATTTTTAATTACCTCAAAAAAATACAATACCATGGAATGTGGAATAATCGTAATAATATTATAACAACCGTCCCTAATTAAAGTTTGGAAACTGCCCGTTTGGCAATTTTATTATTTAAGGGTTATGAGAAATACAACTCGAACGCTGTATGTTATTTTTAATTAAATATCACATTATAAATCTGTCTAGACTGGATTTTGCTCAAGCGAATTTTTCAAATTTTCCTATACCTCTGTTTCGCCAAGGGTTACTCTTTTTATGGTACATGTATCGTATGTAAATATGTTGTATGGAAACCACTGATTCAATTTCTAAAAAAATATTGATATTCATATTTATACAGAACAATGTTCATATTCATATAACTGCAGGTTAAATGCAGAATTTCTTATATTTTTAACAATAGAATGTTTTAGCATAAGCATGTCCGATAATCGCGTTTAACTTCTGCACTTCATAGTAATTAGTTCAAATACTAAAAGCACAAAGTAAATCTCAATATTTTGCTCAACAATTCATTCAGAACATTCGTGAAATGTGGCTTTATTTACATTATATACATTATTTCACGATTAAATATAAGTATTTAATTATTTTACGAAATTCGTGGAAACAACAACAAATATGCACATATATCCACAGATGAATTCTTTTATTAATCCAACACGAAGAATTTTTTTTATTAACACGAAAAGTTTTTTTGATCCATTCAAAATATTTTCTCATATGAATTCCTACTTTGAAATATGGCAATCATCAATTGAAAGAATCTGTAATATTCCGTATGCATGGAATGAAATCGTCGGATTTTTTAATACATATTTCCATTCAATAAATTTAACCTTCCCAATAGTCCCTTTCCGTATTGTTGTTTTACGATGAAAAAAGTGAGTTTAAATAAAATTGGAAAAGGGACTGCGTTTCAAGACTTCCTTATTTACTACGTAAAATAATGAATTTTTATTAGGCTAAGATGCGGTAAACTAAGAAGCAGTACGTTTTATTATTTAGAGTCTGTACCTACATAATTTTGCACTTTAATAGTTTTAGAATATCATCCGAAAACTAAGTTTTTCGCATATACAAAATATTCGTAAATTAAATAAGAAACAATATTCCCATGGACTACTTGAAGCATCTTGATCAAAATGTTCGTCTATACCCTCCCGTAAAATCGACACATCAAAATAAGGTTTCAAATGTATCCTCATTTAAATACTCATAAGTCCTCTAAAAAACATCGCAGAACCAAGGCTGAAAAGATAATATTTCATCTTTTCTAACAATACCCAATATGCCACAATACATTCAAAAGTTTACGAGTTATCGTGGCTTAAATTTTCACTTTCAGACAATTTTTCATCATATTTTTTATAGTCACAAACCAATAAGCTTGTAATCAATTGTACCACAGTTCAAATTTCTAGTAAAGTTGTTTATGCTGTGCCATAGTTTTTGGACCCATCAAATATCAAACAAAAGATAGTAAAAGATCTCAAATATATACAAATATCTTTAATTTGGAAAATTGTGCTTCAACAACCCAAGCAAATACTACAAAATCTGAGAAAATTTGTGTATATTTAGAATTACGACAAAATTAAAGGCAAATTTTCAGCAACCTAAGACACTACAACGTGTTAAAAAAGAAAAACTGCTGAAAGTTACATTTTGAATTTAATTGTTGTTTAGTTTTTTAGCATGTATCTCGCTTGTTCTCACTCGGCCCGATTTTGGGTACCTATGTCCCTGTGGAAAGTTTTGAGAAAACAATTTGTCCTGAGGAGGAAAAACCAAAAAGATTTGCGGCATAAAAAATCTCCTCATTTATTTAAATTCTCTAATTATTCTTGCACACAAATCTCAAACTTTTCCTCAGGTTCCAACTTGAACTGACTTACAAAATTTTCTTATAGCTACGAACTTCCTTTTACAATTTTTCTTAGATTTTACTTACGGCTACGCTTTCTTCTTTAAAAAGGACTAATCAGTGCGCTTTCTTTTTATTACGATTAACTCCCGAGGAAGAGGTAAAGGGATTATAACACCGACGGCACCGACTGCAACCCAGATGGTGTGCAGACTCATTAAAAAGATCTTTTTATGATTTTTTCGGTATCTATTTATTGCTTTTTCAAGAAAACAACCCGAACGAAAACTGAAATTTCCACGCAAACCCGCACGTATGGTTTTTCGTATTATAAATAATGTGATAGTCCGTAACAATATGAGAAAAAGATTTATACCTGGTGTTGCAGGATCTATGTATTTAGCTTTTCTATAGCATATTAAGTAATTAATCAGAGCGAAAGAAACTATTATAACGAACCGCAATACGGGGTTTATTTTGATAAATTTAGAAGTTTTAAATTTATTAAAAATAACGAAAAGTTGCTCGAATCAAAGCTTGGGCCCTTAGTTATATCTAACCTATGAAGTATATTTTACCTGTAACTCTTACTGAGATCTTTAAAAAAGCCGATTTTTCACGAATATGCAGCAGTTGTGGTCTTTATTCACTATTTGTTGTATGAGATAGCCTGTTTATAAAATAATAATAATATATATTTTTATTAGAAATTTAAATGGCTTTAAAATTTCCATATAATCACAGCTATTGCGATTGTCGTATAGATTGACGTTTTGTTATCGTCGGCTAAAATCGCACAAACGTCGATATCGAGTGACAAATACCTATAAAATCGGCAATTTCTGTCGCTTGCATTTTTATTTACGACAGGCGAATTTCAAGGAATTGTGCGCACGAGTTTTTTAATCGTGAATTATTTAAATGTGTGTTTTAATTTAAATACTTTGTTTTGGTTCTCCTACCCGTGATACTGATGGCTGGCTTTTATAAAATTACATAGTTTGTGTTAAGTTTGGACAAAAGAGAGAATAGCCAATTTATTAAACATGAATATAGCGATACACCCACCCGGAAAAGAATTCGGGTGTAGTTCTATTAGTAACATCTAAAATTCAACAGATGAATCAAAAGTCAACAACAACGGTATTGTACGAAATTAAAGAAAATATAGCAGAAAACTTACATGTCAGCAATTAATTATCATTAATAGCAATTAATTATCATTAACAGCAACAGAGATAATTTGCAATTAGCCACTTTAACAATTCAAAATCAAACCACTTTTAACTCACAATCGTAAAAAACTCAAGAATATTGACAATAAAATGACATTTTGAGAATTTCTACATGGTAATGCCTTTTTGTCGATTCGATCACGTTAGGTTATAAAAAAAGAGAATCGACAACTTAAACTCTAGTCGATTTCAGATCGACACGACAATCGCAATAGGGGGGAAAAGCTTAAACTTACATTTAAGCCAAGTAAAAATCTTGTACAACATTTCACTAATTTTTTAAAACATTCTCAAAAATGGTAGAAATATGGCTCATTTAAATGTTAAGCTCTATTTTTCTGAAAAAGCCTATGTGATGAAAATGTTCGGTCTCAAATTCGTTCTAAGCACCATAAATAACTTAAAAAGTAGTTGATCACAAACCAAAACAATTTTTCATTATCGAAATTTTGCAGACTTGTGTAATTTGAAAACCTCGAAATATTAAAGAAAAACAAAGGGCTGCACCAAAGCAAAATCTTTTAATAGAATTTAGCTGATGGAAGTAAAGTCTTATTAAGTATCTCTTTTTTATTATTCTTTTCAGAAGCCGTGGCAGGGCATCTGGGACATTAGCAGAAAACCACAGCGGTGTCTAACGATATAATTAGAGCATCACTTAAGATCACTCGATTGTTATCAAAACCACGGGATCACAAATGCACCAGGAGGACATGGGTGCAGCTTCCATTTTAATTTAATTGAGCCAAAAAATTGCATTAATGGCCTTGACATCGAACACCACTTCATTGCACGAGAGCAATTTGATGCGCTTATGAAATAATTGGCAATTAGGGGCCACACGCTCGCAAGCAACAGCTCCATCGCTAAGGATTCGAACTGGAGAGGATGAAAATCGACACGTCACAATTTGAACCTAGCATCATCCTCTGATCTGATGCCGAGGACTCTGTTCGGCGATATTTTTGCATATTCCACGCTCTCACAAATTAATTAGTTATATATGAAATTATAATCCTTTTGGAAGATATAAATATTTTTGAATTTCAGTTACGTACACACCAACTGCCAAGTGACTTTCAGGAAAGACGGTGTCATCGAAAACTTGGTTGGCCACGCGTATTCTTGGGTTATTAACACATTATTGAGTTGTTATTGCTTGAGAATACACGTAGTTGACAAGTGTTCTTCAACACATCAACATACTTCATCACTTCAATATTTTCTTTATATGTATTTTACGCGAAATTCAGGCTAAAAGGACACTCTTATAACCTCTTGAGGAATAGAGAAAGATTTATAATAAAACTACATACAGAAGATAATTCTATTTCGACTTTTGAAAAAGTCGTCGCTGAAGATGTTAATGTGTCTTTTTAGGCATATGTGAAGCTTAATTGTTAATATTAATATGTAATATATTTGAATGTAATAAAGTAGTTTACTTTAACAATATACATATCATGTAAAAAACTACACATTAATACTACTGGTTAAAACCAACTTAGGTCTCGAATAATTGACAGATAATTTCCGTAGATTACTAATTCACAGACAAAACTACAACTATATATTTTTGAGAACGAATGGCAATAATAAATAAATAAAACAAACGGACCCTACTTCCCTACTACCTACTACCCTAACCTATGTTGTTATTGTACTTAATACCATCTCCTGTTTCATTATTTCGAAGGCTTCTAAAATTTTTCGTATGGGGATTTTCATTTTTATTTGCCTTTTCATACTAATTATAAAAATTCTTGATACCCTTGTCTTGAAAAATTGGATCTATTAAATACATTTCAGGAACCATCCGTCTTCGATACCACGGTACAAGACAAAACAACAAAACTAGATTCTAGACACAGGATCGCCATGATCCTTCAAAACGTTGTATACACCTGTACCGTAGAAATAATGTCCGCATACTCTTCAGTAATTAAATCTTTTGTTAAAAGAATTCTTTTGATCATGTAGACTAATTATCAGTTTTTACTTTATAGTTGTTAGAACTGACCAGTTGTCGTGACATGGGTTAAACCCTTCGAAAGAACATAAACTACAGATATTTTGAAAAGTATTTTAATTTCAAATACAACTTCATTTACTTTTAAGTTTTTTATCCAACAAGATAGTTTTTAAATTTTTACTTTATTTTTTAAAAAATGATAATTTGAGGAACCCCCCTCTGGACTCATCCAGCCCATGATATTTGAGAACATATTCACCCTGGTTCAGCTCTTCAAGCTGTCGCTGAGTTTTTATTTTCTCCGTAAATGTAGGCGGCAGAAAAATGTAAGTGTTGTCGGTGTAGTGGGCTGTAAGGCGAAGACCGAACTTCTTTTTCACCAGTCGGAAATGCTTTATCACGCACTCCTTACTAACTTCCAACGATGTTGTTGGCAGCAAGGTGTAATACGCACCTGCAGCAACACTTTCTAGTAGTTCGAATGCGCTCTGAAAAAACTATATATTAAGACCAATATTAGATTTATAATAAGTATTTTTAGTTACCATTTTTTTCCGGATCAGCTTGTGGAGAATATTGGGGTACCTACTGCTTAAAACTTTCTGAAGTTCCTGAAGAACACCAGGGTCTTTATATACATACTAGTTGACTTCAACAGGCCTAAAGTGTTTGTTGACCACCGCGTCCTGCACACTTCTTGCGGCTTCCTCGCCGCTTTGCGTCTTCCGTCTACTGCATCAAACGAGTTCTTTTTTATGCTTATTGCTCTTCCTCACCGCTTTGTTTCTTCCGACCGTAGCGTGCATTGACTTTTCTTTTTTGTTTACTCTTATTACCACCACGGAATCTTGCGCTTCTTTGTTCTTTACCTTTCACACTTATGGCGTATAGGGTATAGCCCTACTGCAGTATTGCAACGTTTCACTATGCATCACAACCTGTTTTCAACATGGAAAGCTCCATATACTCGGGCTCTACCAAAACCCCCGGGAATAATAAATACAAGCCGTGAAGTAGACCTGCTCACTACCGCATGTATAGGGTCATGTAGTCCGATGATTGCACCGAAATAACATTGCTTCTTATGACGGTAGAGCCCATTCATTCCACTCCACAGGGCGAATCTGAAAGTGATGTTCTACTGACTGTAACTGGGAAGGAATACCGTTCTTATGGTACCAAAATCATTATAGGGGTAAGAACAAAATATTAAAGATATTGGAGCTCAAAAGTTACTCTTACTGCTCATCGAACAAATTACCACGGAAAGTCGTGCTCTCAAGTCGACCTGCCGCTGCTGTTTTGTTCGAGGAAATGGTTAGAGTTGTGTTTAAGTGCAAAAAACTCTAATATTTTGTTCTTGTCACTATAATGTTTTTCAGATCACTAGAAAGGTATTCCTCCATAGTTATAGTTAGTAGAACATAATTTTCGCGTAAAAGTTATAGTTTAGCAGTTCAGGCGAGTGGAGTAGCATACTTTGGATCATCCGCCATAAGAAGCAATGTTATTTCACGGCGATTCTCGGACTACATCACTACGTATGCATTTTCTTCTTCACGGCTTGTGTTTATATGTATTCCCGGGGGTTTTGGCTCTACACATCTGCGGTACATGACCATAGGATCGATGCAGGCTGCTTTACGCTTTACCGACATCTTCTTAAACAAGTCTTCCTCTCGTTTTAGCCCGCCGCCTACAACAACACAGTTCAACTTACCTTTTTTTAGCTCGCAATGGTCACGATAAGGACGTGTCTATCTAGCTTCTACCTATGCCGATCCACATTTTTTCGATATATGTATTATAAAATATATAAATTGTGCACTATTTTGATGAATGCTTTTCCTACAATAAAACTGTTCGTTGTATTTTTTTAACTACAAATTTTTCTACTAAACATCTTAAAATTTTTAAATTTATACGACTATACAATGAAATCTTTGGGGGCGGTCATTAAGACCTTCATAATGAACAAAAATTTTCTACGAAGAAATTATCATTTTGCATGGTACCTAATATGTATGTGTATGTGGTAGAAAACAAGATTTGTTCGCTGGAGATTCTACATGAAGCGAATATAGTCATTGAAAGCACCCCCGACAATTTGGGAAAAACAATGCGACCACATATTAAATGAGATAGAATCTAAGATTTAATTAATCTTTCAAGATGTCCTATTGACAGAATATCCGCTGAAAGTCACGCAACATGCATACATTTTACGGATCATGTTCAAAACAAAGTCGCAATATTTCATATCGTCTCGTAAAACTATTCCCAACCAACTCGAGTTATTTGCGATCACAGTTAATTCGTTCAACACAGTCGTCAAGAAGTTCTATCGATTTACTGAGATACAATTGTACTTAAATATAATTGTACATCCTGAACAAAATTCTATAAGATCATTTATGAATAGACTGAAAAGTAGAGGTCCTAATATCTAACCTTGGGGGACACCACAGCATAAGGGTAGAGTTTCCAGACAGAATTTCATTTACTTTATCTTGCTTGTGTCGATGTAAGTCGAGTAAGCTTAGCCGCTGATAGGCTAAAATGAAAGGATTCACATAGCTTTTTAAAGAGTATGATGTAGTTCACGCTACACGGTTAAAAATTTTGGAGTAAAATTTAATCTTTTGCTTGTATTACAGCCATTTTTCAATCCACTTCGAATTAAAAGTAAATATTCATCGAATATTACTCAAAAATGCAATAATTTTTGTATTAAAAAGTAATCCAAAATATATGTTAAAATGCTCTGTAATCTTTTTGGACTAATTTTCAATATTAATTGAATTAAAATTAGATTAAAAGTTATTACTTCAATCCAAGTAGATTTAATTTTAAGTTTTTTGTGCCACAATGTGGCACGTTGGTCATTGCGTTGGTAATGGCTTGAGTGAACCATTTCATTCACAGTTTTAGAAAAAGGTGCAGTGGGAGTGGAAAGTGAAATTTATGCGGGCAGAGTTCACTGATTTACATTTGGCCAAATTTCACTAATATATTTAAATTGTAAATGTTTATACTTCAGTTTAACAAAATACTTGACACGCGGTTTTACTCGGATTTTAAATAGTTTTAAAGTAAGAAAAACTTCAAATTCATTCCTTGTCAAATATAACTCCTTGACAAACAAACAGAGCTATGAGCTCTATTTTATGAAAGTAATTACGTTTAACATTATTCAGTGTACTGTATATATAATTTGAATAAAATGAATTAAATAAGTTAAACTGTTTGAACAATTCCTTATTTTATCTATGAAAAAAAAAAAAAAAATTAATAAATTTAAAATTTTTAAAAATCATGAACATCATAAAACCTAAATATTCCCTGAAATCCAAAAAAAAAATCCCTATCACTGTATCAATGGATTAATGCAATACAATTTGTATTAACTTATTAAAACCATGGAAGGTTCGAGGTGAAGTATCGTTAATATTAATTTTTAACCTCAATAAAAGATTAATATTCAATATTTTTGTATTAAAACAATACATTAGTATTAACTTCTTAAAACCATAGTGGATTAGAAGTAAAGTCTAGGTAATATTACATTTGAATACAACAAGTATTGATTTTTAATGTTCTAGTATTAAAAGTCATTTAATACTGAAGAGATTTCATTTTAATACCTGCCAATATTACAGTTTCATTTTAATCCTTTCAAAATATTAAAATCTAATACTTTTTTGGTGTGGACTTATATCCAATCCAGAAAATATTGGTTTTTAATCCAAAATTTTTTACCGTGTATCAATGGCCTTAAAGAATTCTTACAGATTGATTGATTGTGATACAACTTTTTGTGACCAGGTGAATTGAACCCACAGCCTCTAACGCCCTGCTGGCTCGCAGCTAACGTTCTAAACTACCAACCGAGCTATTGAGGCCCCTTCTTACAGAACTAACATAGTGATCCTGTTTTGATCAAAAGTTTGTCTAATGTTCGATATTACCCTCGAAGCTATGAAACCTTCGAAAAACGGAGTAGCTTATGATTCTCCAGATAATTAAGCATCTCCTTACCAATAAGCTTTTTTTAGACAAGAAGTATAGTAAGGTAATTGGCTGAAAATACGCTATGGATTCAGGATAGAAAGGACAGAAGCGATTTTCCAACTATCAACAATGTGTAGCAAATACCTGCCAATGAAGCAGTTAAAGTAGTTTTATGAATCTAACTAAAATAAACATACAATTAAACGAACAATTTTTAGATTATAGAATCTAGAAAGAGAAATTGTTTTATACTACTTTTTTTACATGACAACTGTTTTTTAAATTTGTGACAATAATTTGGGAATTTTATGTCTATGAACACAAGTTTTCCATCAAGATTTGTGCTGAAAAACTCTAAATACATCGTTTTTTTATGTTAAAAATGTTAATTGGGTGAGATTAGTCTTCTAGTATATCTTATTGATTAGATCATTAAAATGAAATCAGTTTGGCACATGCATAACATAATATTCATCGGTAATGATGCTTTGTACAGCAACATAGATTTTTTCAATACGTCCCAAAAAAGCATGCCTCTTTGAGTACAGAATGCAAAATTATCCAATTACGTTACACATCTTTGCAAAAGGAGTTCTCGCATTTTAATTCTCAATTTTGGATCCCAATTGGAATTGCATGTGCAAGTTATCTGCAGAAATATGTTCGATAATTGGCATGCATCCTTTGTCGACTCAACGATGAGAATGTTGAAAATACGCACAAAATATCGTGCAAACAGTCAAAAGACGAAATGGGAGAGTATTACATTTTATCAAATTTTTTCCCGAATAGTCGAAAACTTTAATAGAAAAAAAAAATAAATCTGAAAATATGATTTTATTCGACACAACGCTCTTAAGCATAAGGGTACAGAGTTGTTCATTCCTGAAAGGGAAGGGTCAACATTCCTATATGGAAATTTTCAAATTGTATTACTCGAAACCGGAAATTCCTTCGAACGGTGACTATAGAGAACTCCCCTCGCCCGACGGATTTCTAGGGATTTTTTTAATATCCACCAGGACGAAAACTTATAGGGCTACTCGTGTATCAAAAATCAGTCAATTGAAAGCTCCTACACCATCGCAGAGGCAATCACATAATAAAGAGTCAATAATATAAAATCGGAGCCCCCGTCCAAGGGTCTTGTTGTTAACATCTCCCTGCGGGATCCAGCATCCAGCATCCAGGCCTCGCTGGCCGCCCACGGCCCCCCGGTCGCCCTCTGAGAATTTAATATATTCAAATTGAATTTTGGAGCATTTCCATAATATTATAAGTACACTGTGTTTACTGTTTGAAGACGTCGATACTATTTACGGCCCCACGTTCGCCTCCCCGGTGATATTTGTCTAATGGAAAATTGGGGCTTCCACTTGCCAGGCCCGGGAGCCCTACCCTGCACCCGGTCCCCTTTTTATGTGAGCAGGCACAACTTAAACATCCTTGCGCAACATGTTGTAATGTGATTTGGCGGCGGTCCACTTGTGAATTTCAACAATTATTGACTGGCGGATATTTGCTCTTCGGATGTGTGGTTCTATCTCCGCTGTGTGTAGCTTTGGGGGGCTTTAACGAATAACATTTGTTTCAAACAACATCGGTAGACGAGTAGATTTATTGGCTGAATATGAAATGATAAACCCAACGATTAAACATGATTAACCAGCTTCCGTAAATGCTGTGGGAAAAAATCATAATTTACACATTTCAAAATCTTACAATTGTCCGAATATTTTTAAGAGAGCCACCTTCATTTGTAGCCGCTAAATATGTTGTTTTTCGAAAAACATAAATTTTTATAAGAAAGAAAACTCGTAGGGTTTTGAAATTTTCGGGAGATGTTTATTGTTATTAATACTATTAAAAAAACAAACAGAATTTTAAAGAAAAATATACATATGATATAAAAAGATGCAGTCCAATTGAATGGTTTATTTGCCTACGCTCTCTAGCAAATTGCATTTGAATGAAAAAAATAAAAAAAAAGAAATTATTAATCTTTATAAAATGTTGCCCTAAATGAACGTAAAAAAAATTATACAAATATTTGTTTTCGAAGTTGAATTTTTTGCTACAAAAAAATTGACTTTAAATTAAAAAAAAAAGGGTGAACTATCGGCTGGTTTCTTTTTGAAAATGCTATTAAATCAATATTTTTCAATATTTCTCAAAGTTTGTTGATTTACTGAAAAGAGTAAACCTTCCGATTAATTATGGAATATAATTAAATTTAAAAGCTTTTGAAAATTCCCACTCACTTTGGCAGCGCTAAAATAGGTACGAAATTATTGAGGTACCTGGTTTTAAAATGTATACTCAATATTTAAAATTAGATCAGACGGATAGAAGCCTTTTTAATATTAACTTTCATTCAAATCTAAAATAAATGGATGCAACGAATCTTTCAGTATCAAAAATGCTAAATTCTAAAAATTGTAAAAAATTCAATTTTACATAAATGTCCTAAAGTACACGGAGGATTTTAGACTCCCTAATTTTAAAATTAAGGAAAGAAACGAACATTTTGCCCTGCTTAAGAAATTTATGATGAAGCATTCTGTCTGACGAATTTTCATGTTCCGAAAGAAATTTATATTTTGTTGTAGCACTATAATCGAAATTTTACCAAAAGTTCTTCGCTTCAATTAAAAACTTCATTTCATCTCACTGTAGATTCATATTCATCTAAAATAGATCTAGACTAGAATCATATGGAAACTAATACTAAATACTTATGATATTAAAACTTAAAAAAGAATAGAACCACCTTCAAAAAGTTAGGAGGCCTAAAAATGCAGAAAATTTTTCTCTAAAACTTGGGAGTTCTCCTTTACTACGTGCTAATATTTTACTAGATATTTGAAATCGCGAAAACCTGACGAAGACAATGAAGAAATGAGACAGTTTGTTTCTACATTTTAAATTCTAACATTTTTATTTTACTATACATTTAGTCAATCAAATACTCGCCGTGAGCATCTATGACTTCTTGCCAACGTATAGGCAAGGACTCGATGCCTGTTGCCCAGAACTCAGCGGGCCGTGAGTTGAAAAAGTTGGCTACGTAGGTTTCAACTTCATTTAAAGTGTTAAAGCGTTTATCACGCAAATCATTTTTCATGGCTCTGAATAAATGATAGTCTGAAGGGGCATTGTCTGGGGAATATGGTGGATGAGGTACCGTCTCCCAGCCTAAGCCCTGCAGTTGTTGGCGGATGGTGGATGCAGTGTTCGGGCGAGCGTTGTGATGAAGTAAAATGACATTGGCTCTTCTTCGTTTATTTTCTTTGATAGCTCTGGCTAGTTTATCGAGCTGCGCCGCATATGTGTTAGCATTAACTGTTTCATTATGTAATAATTCATAAAACAACATGCCCTGAGAATCCCAAAAGCAGCACAATAGAACTTTTTCGCCGCGGTTTTGATATAGCTTTGGTTGAGTTGGTGGGTCTTCCTTTCGTGGCAGCCAGAAGGCACGGCGCGTATTGTTTTCGTAGAGAACCCACGACTCGTCCCCTGTGACCAAATCCTCCAAAAACTTCTTCCAGTAGTGAAGTAGTAGCGATTGGCAGACGGCGACCCGACCAGCACGAATGGCGTCTGTGAGGGCATGAGGTATCCATCGGGATAAAACTCTCCTATACCCGAGCTCATGCAGGTAATGTTCTATAGCGTGATGGCTGCAGTGGAGTTTTGTCGCTAATTCACGTATAACATACTAGAATATGGTCGAAAACAATTGATTAGAAAAACAACATGAGTAGAGTTTTCTAGAGTGTCTCATTACTTTCGTGCCAACCCAATATATAAATTGATATTAAATCATCAAGTGTCTAATGAAATGAGTTCAAATACAAATTTATCGTCAATATAAATCAACCTGTAAACTAAGTAAAAATATAAAATAAATAAATATGTCTTAATTATTTTACTGGTTTTTTAATTAATACTAACTATCGTAAGACATTTATTTTTAATAAAAAATGTATTTAAATAAAAAATAAAATTTTTATTTTTAAAAAATGTTTAATTGAAGCTTAAATAATAAATAAATATGAAGACCACTATGAATTTGTTTTAATATATATATATACATATATCCTGATAAGAAAAACCTTTCAAAATTACAACCTGTTTTTGATTACAATATTTAGTCGGTAATAAATTCAAAATTAAATATAAATTTTTACTATATTGAATGTCAAAAAGAAATGTGTTAAAAACAGACTGAGGTCAGGGAAATATTCCTCCTCAAAATCGATTTGTGCGTATGAAATACGGCAGGAAAGAGGAGGCAATTTAGATATTCAGAGAATGCAGTGCCAATTAAATTAAGACATCTAAGAGAATATGAAACAAATATGGGAGTAAATTGAAGTAGACGTTTAGAGAAATATCTATCCGGGCGCACTCATATGTGCCGAGTATAAATTAAATTGAATGTATGTACGCACAATATCGAAAAAGATGTCGAGGTATCGTATCGAGGCGGTCCAGCGCAGATTTGTTCGATGATTAATCCCGTCATAGTTTGGATTTTAATTTTTCAAAACACCAAATTGAGAATCAGATTTGCTAAAATTTCTATTTTTTGACGTAAATAAAGTCTATAGATTCACGCTGGGAGGGGACTTCGGAATTATTTATGTATCGTTTTCAGGGAAATAAAAAATTATTACAATTATTAAGCCCCACTATATTGATTTTGCTGTTTTCTAATCGGAGTTCCATTTCTGATAAAGCCGAAGTTGCAGTTGAACGAAACGAGAATTTTGGCGCCTGTAAAAGTTCCAAATTGGTACAGATGAATACTTCAAGTAGCTACGACGCTTGTTTTGTTGTTAAACAATACATTGTGATCAGAACAAAGCAATACAATGACAATCTAAAACATTTAACAATTTAAAATTGGTGGAAATTTTGAAAAAAAAATCTAAAAAACAATTTTTTTTACTCAATATTGGCGAGGTTTCATATCACCGCTCAGTGGTCTGAAACCTCGAAAAGGCGGGTTTCTACAATTGCCGCTCTCGATTTGCACACAGCCAACAAGATGCATATCATTTCTTCTTCCGAGAACCCAAAACTCATTTCTGAAGTTATTTTTTATGTAGGAGTTGCCCTGTTCCCTTAACTTCATGCCTTCAACCGCAATGTAAAAAATAACCGAATTAGTTCTACGTTCTTGAGAACATTTGAGACGATATGCACTTTATTACTACCTGTAATTTGGGATACACTACCCCCATATCTTCACTGCTTCAATACCAAGGTAAAAATAAATTCCAGAAATGTGCTTTGCGTTCTCAAAAATATAAGAAACGATATGTATCTTGCATACAAAAAAGTAAAAACCGACCTCTAAACATTGCCTATATGTACAAACTTAAACTAAAAAGTTAAAAATAATATAATATTTACACTGTTATTATTATTAGGGGTGACCCTTATGGTAGGCACTCCGACCGAAAGGTCTTTTGTGCCGAAGCCCCTTTATAGTAGAAGACGGTCTGCTATCCTAAGGAACGTCAGAAAGTTTTTAACAGAAGATGAACGAACTTGAGCCGAGTCCATGTCCAATGACAGACTTATTAGACCTATGTAGGTGGTATCTTAGCTCATGGTGGTCAGATAGGTAGCCTACCAACAATCTGAGATCTTTACAGAGAGATTTACAATATCTAATCAGCTATTTAATACAGTCGATGTTAGCCAAAGAAATTTTAGAATCCTACAGTAATTTGAGTAGGTGAACCGGTGTGAGTATAGAACCAGTTGCAGCCCTGTGAGGTATTAGGTTTTGTTCCCGCAGTCCTTACCGCACTGTCCACCTACTGACATTCCCTCTTCGGACTTCGCGGAGTTGCTGTTGAACTTCAACAACATTTAGTCGACGTTTTCGCAGTGATGTGAGGCTGCATTCTTTAACGTCGTCTGCATGCATACTGCTTTTATCAAGCGTACTCATTTGCAGACTGTAGATGTCCTAAGTTCACTAACGTCATCTGTTGCAATTTTTGTCGTAACTTGAGCAGACTTTGCAGTACTTTGAAATGTCATGCGGTTTCTGCGCAAACGTTCGGCCTTAACACGTTCAATCCGGCGTGTACCACCGGTGGCTCACAGGCGAATGGTTCATCTGGCGGCGTGTACCACCGGTGGTTCACATCACATCACATGTTGTTTTAATTGAAAAATTGTAGAGCTTATTTTTACAGATAGGCTATAATAGACTTAATGTACTTACATATTTATTTGTTTTTATTGTTTTTTTTAAACATTTTATGCAAGGCGCCGCCAGATAAAGCAAAATACGATTTGTACTGCCGCCCGATGAAGTGAAGTATAAAAAACTCCGCCGGGTTAAACGTGTTAAACGTCAGACAAATGCAGACGGTTGCAGTTGCAATTTGACAACAGTCAATTTTTAAGTTCAACACGTCAATTGAGGATCAATTTGAATGTGACGAAGCGATCATCTCCCTCCGACAAAAATCGAGATTAGTCTGATCCAGGTCTCCGAACAAAGCCACCAGTTTCTTGTTTTTTTTCACACCTGACTACTTTCGTTTTAAAAACACAATTATTCTCGTTAAACACTGATAAAAAAATGATCTTACCTTCTTTATACCTTCAGAGGTTATCGCATCCATATTCGTAATAAACGATCAAATAAGGTATGATTTTGTTCTTACTACCTGAACCTTGATTTTGTTTTGAATGCGATAAAATAACATTCCGATTGATGTATAATTCATTTCATAATAAGTGCTCATACCTGAAAAAATTGCTTTCAAAATGAAATGTGCAGGGCAACCCAATATCATTTCAGATAAAGACAGAGCTGTTTATTGAATGCAATTTATTTCACATACACTGAGGATAATATATACTTAGAACTCGGCTAAACCATTCGCACTTACGCTAACAAGTCTGGGGAAATAATCGTCTAGGTTTACTGTACTCTACCACGAGTCAAATAAATTCAAATAATTTAAACTTGGGATGTTACTTAAGAATCACAAGTTACAAAATATCACCGCGGTCTGGTGAGGCGCTCATACTAAACTAATTAAAAAAAAAAAATTAAAAAATTCTATTCACAAAATTTAGTTAGGAAAGAACACAAGCCGCCGCCATTCGGGGGTCAAGATGTTGCATTATTTGGGGCGCGGAGGGTTGGCCGCATCGGATCCGGGTGCAGGTCTTAATGCATTTGGACCGCTGCGGCGCGGTCCATTACACTTTACCCTCCGGTGATCCGCCGGAGTCCTGCTCCCGGGGCGTTTTCGACGCTTCCGACACCGTCGCCGCCGCCTCTGCGCTCTCGAGCCTCGAATTTGGGGTAAAATTCAAATTGGTAGCTTCCCTAGTTTCCTTGTCGGCTTCCCATCGCTTTTCTCTAATACGCAAATTGCTTTCCTCGTAATTTCCTCCCTGGCCCAGATTTCTGGTGTCATCGCCACCGACTCTGTCGCCCCAGTGCGCTAAGCTGCCTTCTTCTGTGGGGACTCCTCGGGACTCCACCGAGAATGATTGACTTTTGTCAGTGGTACTGTGGCTGGCTGACTTCGAGCTGCTGGGGCTGCTAGTGCCCTCCGCGAAGCCCCCAATCGTCGTCATCGGCGACAGTGGCAGCGGAGGTGGAGGGTCACTCCTATTTGTCTTCAGCTTTTCTTGAACTGTGTAACCCTCTTCCGGAACGAAGGGAAATTTTGTTGGCCTGTTTGTGTCGGGAGCGGATGTGATTCCCTCGCAGCATTCGGGTCTCTGCTCCTGGTCCTTGCAGGGCGGCGATGAATTCTGCCGGAGCTTGTCCTCCTCCATTTCGCGATTGTTCTGAGACGACAGCGGCTTCACCACCGATTCAGATATATTGCTTTCAGCGGTCTCATTTCCGTTATTTCCCTCATTTTGACTTTCAGTCCTTTGATCTGGGGTACCCACACCATCTCCCGAGGTTCCTGTGCCCTGATTTCTGTCACCTGGAATGGACCGCACCAAGATAAATTTATGCTCCTTCTCCAAAAAATTGAGGTGTCTGTATACCAGTCGAAAAGTCATGAACTTACCTGACATCCTCTCCCCCGGCACAGTCCCCTCGCCCGATGTAGTCGACGTAGAGGTTGTAGTCATTCCATAATTACTTGGACTAATTTGAATCGAATCTAGATTTATCCGCTGCAAGTTGCGGATGTTGACGCGAACCGGGACTGGGGCCATCCAGCCGAAGCCCAGCAACAGCCGTCGCATTGTATTCAGGATATCCCCCCGGCGCTCTATAATGGGGCGTATGAGCTCGGTAAGGGAATTATTGACAAGCTGACCTCTTTGATTCTGAATGTTCGCGATGTCCCGCAGGGGATCCGTCTGGCCCCTCATGTTACCGAGCTGATTTTGATTGTTCTGCTGGCGGGTTATCAAGAGGACCTGCTGCAGCTGGGCTTGCTGGATTATTACGGGTAGCTCGTAGTGATGGAAAAAGTAGAACATCGAGTGCTGCCAAAAAAGTAAAACAAAAAAAAAAAACAAATTTATAAGTTTAAATATTTTCGGCGAGGAAATAAATATTTCCGAAAGAAAAAACACACTTTTTAATTAAAAATATACCCCGAACCAAATGGACCCCCGCTTCGATTTAACTAAGCTTCAAGGAGTGAATTTTTAATTAACTGCAATTTAAATATGATTCGCTATCTATACTCGTATATTGTATTTATTAACTGGCACAGCGGTGTACTTCGTTTATGTCAATACCACAAAAAAGGGGAAGCAATCAAGTGTGAACCTTATTCCCAGCGGGAAGAAATCCGTAACCTACATTAAAGCCTTAAAAACAGAATCTACAGATTTCGGAGTTTACCCCTCAATCTGTGGCTTTTTAAAGGCAATTTAAACCTATCCCCGATTTGCACGGTACTTTTTTTTACACAATTTCGCTTTTACAAGGTTTTTAAAATAAGGTATATAGAAAAAAATATTTGTAACATATTTCTACTGCCATTTTTTAATTTCGTTCACAATAAAACACATCTAACAAGGAGACCTTACGTGGTCGTCATCACCGATTTCGCTCAAATTTATAGCACATGTAGGGCTTGGCAACAAATGAAAGTACCCGAAGTGGGAACTCCAGATGGCCGCGCGTTTACAAAATAATAGTATACAAAAATTTTCACGCGGCTCTAAATCCCATTCATTGTAGCACAATCGCAAAGCGGCGGCTGGTGCAGTGGTGAGTACCTCAGCTTGGGATTCAGAGGTCATGGGTTCGAATCCCAGCGTGGGGATGCTATTTTTCGGATTTTTCCCAATTTTTATAAGATTCGAGCCCGCAATCAAGTGAAGTGATTAATTTTTTATTTTTTTTATTTATTTATACGCAAAACGAATAAATAAGGAAAAAAATTGGGATTGCGGACTTTACAACAAAGGATTGTAATTAAAACTAATACCAAAAGACTGTACATTCAAATTCATACTTTTATTCTTTTTCATAATGAATTGCATTTGGCGGGGTGATAATCATTATAAAAACAGGGAAAACAATAATTATTTCTGCATTTAGCGCAGATTATAAAAGCAGCATTTTTACAATTGCAACGTTGCTTCAACGTCTCCATACAAAAGCAAACTTGATTCACATTCATAAAAACTTGTCTCTCATCGCAAAGTTTAGCAGCGAACACGCGTAACGTAACACGTCACCGAATATTGGAGCGGATATTTGGTGATGAACGATCGAATGTACTTTTATACAGTCTTCTCGGGATGTGATTAATTTTTCTTGCTCGATGACTCTTATCTCATTTGTATGTTTAACCTGTGCTAGATGCAGAAATAATTACTGTTTCCCCCTGCTTCTATAATGAATATCACCCCGACAAATGTAAATCATCATCATGAAAAATAATAAAAGTTTGAATTTGAATTTACAAAGTCTTTTGGTATTCGTTTTAGTTACAATCCTTTGCTGAAAAGTCCGCAATCCCAATTTTTTTCCTTATTTATTCGTTTTGCGTATAAATAAATAAAAAAAATAAAAAATTTATCACTTCACTTGATTGCGGGCTCGAATCTTATAAAAATTGGGAAAAATCCGAAAAATAGCATCCCCACGCTGGGACTCGAACCCATGACCTCTGAATCCCAAGCTGACGTACTCACCACTGCACCAGCCGCCGCTTTGCGAATGTGCTACAATGAATGGGATTTAGAGCCGCGTGAAAATTTTTGTATACTATTATTTTGTAAACGCGCGGCCATCTGGAGTTCCCACTTCGGGTACTTTCATTTGTTGCCAAGCCCTACATGTGCTATAAATTTGAGCGAAATCGGTGATGACGACCACGTAAGGTCTCCTTGTAAGTAAGTTTATTTAGGACTGATATTAGGTAATAGTTTTTACCAAAATAACCCGCATGTACGTGTGAACGAGCGCAAAAACTACAAAAACCAAACCAATTGTTAATTACCAAGTCTCACCGCTTCGAGATTTTCTCTTATTCCTCTGCGATCGAACTAGAATAGTTTTAAGTGCTATCGAATAATAAAAATTACACAATATTAATGAGAAAGAAAGGATTTATAGGCTATGAAAGTGAAGATATAAATTCCATTGTTGGTTAAATTTTTGAGAATATTGTTTTCTTCTTTCTATATGTAAAGTGAATTACATATTTGTACCTTATATATTTGTCATTTTATAAATAGATTACTATTTTTATGTTGTTTTTTAAAATATATTTACTTCTACATATTTTAGATTGAAACAAATGACTGAAACTCTGCTTTTGATTTACACGGTTTTACGTATACGAAATCCGAACATTGATTTAAACGGTTTTCTGAGAAACCTATCTACCGTGTAAATCGAGGGATAGGTTTATGTGTATAGTAACAGATGTGACATCGAAACAGCGCAATAAACTTTCAAACAAAACTCTTAACTCTATTAAGATTGTAAACTGTCTATCTTTTAAACCCACCAGGGAGCACATTTCTGTGATGAAAAATACCACGTCAAGCTTACGAAGAAGATAGATTGTGGTGTGACCTACTAGATAAAAAAATATGATCTTACTAGACTTTCAGTCAATATTTCCAAAATACTGGTTTTTTTTTTTTTTTTTTGGTTCCCTCTAACAAGTTTAATTTGTCTGTGGGTATACAATTTTTAATTTTTGTATTTTTTGTATAATTTTGTCAATTAGTTTGTGTCTTTTGAGTAAAAAAAATTACTAAAAATAATAAGACAAGCTCGCCAAAAAACCTTTTGGCTTGAACATTATCCTATTCCACTTTATCCTTCCGTGGTGGACAACACCACGTTGGGGCCATTAAAGTAAAGGGCTAGTACTTCAGGCTTGAGCTTCAACTTCAGGAAGGTATAATAAATAATAGTAAAGCAGTTACCTGTCTCGCTCTAACGAGAATCGCCTGAATCTTGCCTCTACCCTCCCCCCATCCAAAAAATAAAAATAAAACAGTCCATATTTCATCTTTACCTCAACTTCTCAACAAGTTTTCGAGGTAAAAATTAATTTCAAATAATGGAAAAAAATGTGTATCTTTGTGCTTAATCGATTAATATATGGTAAAAAAAATTAAATATTTCATACACAGCTGACAGTAATACACTCAAAAATGGCTAAACTTCAAAACTCACAGGATCGCTTTTAAAAAAATACTTTTTTCTTTTATACGACTTTTGGCACAAGAATAAAATGTTTAAAAATAAGAATAATTGTCACTTGAGTAAGAAGAAGATACTTTGACAAATAAAATTATGATGACATCATAATAGGCGGAATTTGAAATCTTCATATTTATGCTTGCAGGGGAAAAATTTAAAAAAAAAAACAAATTTTTATTTGAATATAATTGCCATGCGGCAAACTGTTATATTGCAGCATTTTGAAACTTATTGGCGTGCGTTTTTTTTAAGTTGATCCTTTCAACACATATTTGAACAGCTGATTTTTGTTTTTGCAATAACGTTCTATTGGTGCCCCTGCCAACAGATCGTGCGAAAGAGAAAGGAATAAAAAGTTTGACGATGTCATGCCTAGTAAATTTAAGCGGTCCATATTTATATATGTCAGTGGATTCTTTGAAAAATTGGATACTTCAAAATTTTGTTTTCACACTCTCAGAATGATATAAAAAAAAAAAAAAAAAATTGTAAACGTTGCGCAATTTTATTACTGCACTGTTTATTTTGCTAACTACTATTAAACTTAAATTGTGCTCATGAGATGCTTCACTTTTAACAACTTGGATCAATTCCGTCTCTTTAATCAACTCACTCCGACAGATTTTGAACAAAACTAAAATTTTACATACTTACTAGGACCATTGACTAAAAGAGAAGGATACTTTGTAGTGCCCACCATATCGAAAGCATAAAAATTGAGCTCATAATAATAGTATAGTTTTCATTTTTTAATAAAAGGAAATGAAAAACTTTTCAACCAAAAAAATAACGATTCCTCAATTGAATAATCAACATGTATGTGTGTACAGTAGAAAAATTCTAGTCACATAATAGCCAATAGTCATAATAGCCCGTCAAATATGTTCTAGGAATCCAACATAAACACATTAACAAATAGAGTCAGTTACCAGTTTCACTAGCTAGATAAAACTAACGAATTTATTGCTGCCAGAGCGGCATATTAAACTCAATGTCCTTCCGTAAAATAGGTAGGGTATGATATGTAGGTCCATCTTCCGTTGAATAACACCCATCATAAATAATAATCATTTAAGCTAGATGGTGTATTCTGGGAGACAAACCGAATTGTTATTATTGTTAATATTTCGTGCAATATTTTTCAAGGAAATCATCTTCAATGAGCAAAATAACACAATTTGTTACGTCTTCTAGGGTGAAGCTCTAGGAGCGTTATTACACACTTTCAAATTGAATTAGCCGCGTAGAAAAGTTTATCGATTAAAATCCTTTATCAATGGTAGTGGAATTGAATTGCACTATCATTGAATCAGTGAAAGCAGAATTAAATTTGTAAATTGCACAGTGATAGTAATCAACTAGTGGTAGTACTAAAACTCCCATATCTGATTTATATCCATATACCAAAACTTTCATTGTTTCATCTAAAGAGGGAATTGTCTAAGAATTAATGCAATAATATTATGTCAGCATGATTTAAGCATACTCCGTACCTTAGTGAAACCTTCACGGCACTGTCAAGACCACAGTAAACGACACACTGTTCGCCTTCCATTCCACAGGACACAAAACGACAGAGCATATCCAATGCGAAATAAATTTTATTGAAGGAATTAATTCGTCTCGAATACGGTCCGAACTGCTCCTGTTTCAACAGTTTAGATTATTTACGAATTGAAATACTTGAAAGGATTTGTTTTCAGTGTTACATCACGTGGACGATTGCTAGTTATAATTCACGTGATCTCGTAATTGAATTCACGTGACTCCGGAAAAACTTGCTCCGCAGTAAAAACATGTTTTTGTGCAAATGCACAGGCAACTTCGTCTGAAATTTAATGCACAATAACGTACAATGGGGAAAATTTATATTTATGTATTTATACGTATACATATATATGTATATTTGATTTATATAACGCTGTAGTTGAGGTGACGGCATATTGGATAGGCGGGTAAGCGAAGGTATGAGGGTCCTGAAGATACGTCTCGAAAGGGAGCTTACGTGCAATAACTTTGCCAAAGTGCTCCTTTAATGCTATTAATTTTGATGCACAAATAAAAAAAGGATTACAATGTAATTACCTGAATAAACAGCCAAGATGATACAAGCGCCAAGCTGCTGTACTGTCCATTAAACCGGTAGTGGTAAGCATAAAACGAGAAGTGGTACAAGTAGAAAAATCTGAAATTAAATTACATAGTGGTTAGTGAGGGTAAAAATTAGTAATTAATCAATAATTTACACTCGTCAATAAGTTTATTGTCATTTTTTCAATGAAAGTTAAAGTATTTGAATTAGCGATAAACAAAAGAACTATCGCTTAAGTTCAGAACAACAAGGGTATACCACATTATTATTTTCGTCAAAATCGAGCAATTTTCGAACTATTTTAAGAGGTAATCATAAATTCGTAACAATACCGAAGTCAAATTTAATTTCATAAATAACTTTGGAAGATATTTCACACTTAATAATTAAACGATACTGTTCAACTACTTTAAATTAAGAGCATAACTTGTTAATATTGATTAAGGTGAATTTAGTTAAATGTTTTATATAATAATTAAATTGTTAAACAAAATAAAATTGATATTCCAGTTCAACTCATACGATACGAGTATACATCATTTATTAGATTCAAAAAGACCAATTTAATTTTTTGCGCAATACACCTGTTATGATAGATTAAATAAGCACTTTATCTATTTGAGGAGTATTACATAAGCCGAATCCAATTTTATTTTTTCCTCTGCATGATGCTTTTTTCATATGCTAAATAAGTTGGAGTGACAAATTATGTTTATAGAACATTCCTTGTAAATCCCTATATATATATACATATATATAAATGAAGGTTCGTTTGTTTGTTTGTTTGTTGCTGAATCACACCTAAACGCTTACATCGATATTTTTCATTTTTTGTCCGAAGGTGGTACATATTCAAACTTAACATATAGGCTAATTTTTTGTCGGATAATACATAGAGTTTTAAAATGCCGGATCCAAGATGGCAGCTGACAATTTTAAATTTGAAGCAATTTTAATGAAAATTCGTACATAGGGGTTTTGTTTGTTTCTCGATTTCAACGGATTTTAATGAAAATTAGTACAGTGATTGTTTTGAGGTCATTGATTTTGAATATTATCAAATTTTACAAATCCAAGATGGCGGACATAATATGGCGACCAAGATTACTCGATTTTAACGGATTTTAATGAAATTTAGTACAATGATTGTTTTTAGGTCACTGATTTTAAACATTATCAAAATTTTCAAATACAAGATGGCGGATCCAATTTGGCGACCAATATTTCTCGATTTCACTGGATTTTAATGAAAATTAGAACAATGATTATCTTGAGGTCACAGATTTTGACTGTTATCACAATTTACAAATCCAAGATGGCGGACATAATATGGCGACCAAGATTACTCGATTTTAACGGATTTTAATGAAAATTAGTACAATGATTGTTTTGAGGTCACTGATTTTGAATATAATCAACATTTTCAAACACAAGATGGCGGAGCCAACATGGCGAATAAAATGTCTCGATTTCAATATTTTGAAAAACTTGAAGTTTTTCAGAGTTTTTTTTTTTTATATTAGATGATCCAAATCTAAGAAGTAATCATCACCCGCAAAACCTATTTTTTCTAAGGATCTAAGAAAATAGGCCATATTATTATTATTGTTATTTATTTATATTTATAAAGTCAAGATTTATGTAATAATCAATGCAAAATAATTCTTTCGTATATGTGTTTGAAAAGGTTATTGCAATATATCATATTAGAATTAAAAGATAATCATACAAGGCAGCGAATTTAACATTTTGTTGACTCTAGGTTACTAGTGCTATTTTTCCTTATACGTCCGAACATTTGTAATATCACTGAATTTCCATTAAAATGAAAAATTAGTAGGGAAAAATTAGAATGCCTGATGTGTTATTAAAATGTATAAATTGAAGATGATGGATCTAATATAATTCCCGAAAATTGCCCTAAAGAATTTACAAGGAAATGAAAACATAAAAAAAGATTTCCGGGATCGTTGATTTTAAAGTGCAACGTTTTGCAAGAATTATGCTAATTTTCTTCACTTGCAAGCTGACAGCAATGAGAAATGACCACAAGAAAAATCGTGTTGACTTATGATATTATCGAAAAACTCTTTTTTTACCTCTGTGTAACTTCATATTTCTAGATATAAAACGTGGTAACAAAAAAGTTTATTATATACATTATATTACAGTGAGTAGGAAAACTGTAACAGAATGAGATGTGGCTGAATAAATTGCTCATATATCTTAAATAAATATATAATATAAATAAACTTCTTTCTTATTTTTTTCACTTATTCTTAGAAAAACACCGTGGCAAAAAATTTGAACGACTATTTTTATTTTCTAACCAATCATTGAATTGTTTCTGGTGTGATAATAAATGCTTGGGTATTTAAAACACTAAAAATGAATGAGGAGGACCACGCATACTCTCAGATCGGCTCGATTTCTATATTCCTATAAATATCACTTACGGCTGACAGAATGACAGTTTGGATTTAAAGTTATCCCTATAGAAAGTTCTAGCTTAAAAAACACCCTTTATTTGCTACAAATACAAATATCATAAACATACGAAAAAACTCGCCCGAAAAGTAGACATTTTCCTATAAAGTGATGCTCATTCGAAATTTCGTTTCGTATTCAATAATAACCGCTCTGGTATTGGACTAGAAATCCTGAAGAATATCGCCCGAATAAAGTCAAAGAAACCATGAAGCAATGTGTGGATGTGTATAATAAGGAGTGGAGTCGGACCATTGGTCAAAATTAAGGGGATAATGAAAATAAATATTTAGATATTCTCCAGAAAAACCTCCCAGATGCTACACAAATGCCAGCTCAAAGCCCGGATATAAGTCCGACAGAAAATTTGTGGGCTTATATGAAAAAAAATTAACAAATTATATTGAGTTGCTTAAAAGGTTGAATGAGCTATGGGAAAGGACGAAAGATGTGTGGTATAGTATTACTCCACAAATTGTGGAGAATTTATACCACAGTGTGCCCACAAGAATATAAAAAAATAATGAAAAGGTGCAATAATGTAACATTACTAGAGAACGATTAATTATTATTTTAATTCAAATATTGTAAATTCAATCTAGTTATTTTACTTTCTTGAAGTGTAAGAAAGAATTTTATTTATTTTTAAAATATATGAATATTTTATTCAACCATACCACATTATCTTACAGTTTTGATTTTCAATGTTTATTCACGCCATTAGGGAAAACTGATTCAAAAAAAAAAAGATATTAAAAGAGCTCATTCTCATAATAATAATAATATGTAGAATAAGGGAAAACGAAATATATCAGTAGACCTAGAAATTACACTATATTTAAAAATGTATACAATACTGAATTAGTATACAAAACTTTTGATTAATTTTGAAAGTAGACGATATTTAAAAAATGTAAAAATAATTTTAAGCACAGTTTTTGTTTCAGAAAGCTGCCAAACTAAGGTGTGCTGTTGGTTGTTAAGGATTAACTTATTGTTGATCTTTTTTCGACCAATTTTCAAAAATAATGCACTTTTATTTTATATTATTAATTACACTTTACGTATTTTTAAATTTATTAAAAATGCATAGTGCTTCCACGATGTGCTCATACTGAAAAGCTAATTAATTCGTTCTTTTAAATTAATCCATTAGTTCTGTGCTACTTTAACCTCCAGTTAGCTCCAAATATCAAGTAAAAATTTATCCAAGTAATTAAATATATGACTTACTAGTTTTAGTGCCCCCGACCGGATAAAACAACATTTGTCGTAAGTTCCAATTGGTTTCGATGAAACCAGTTCTTTCGGCTGTATCCCCGATTAGAGGGTAAATTATTTATGTTCGTTTATTTTGCCAACACTAGAGCAGAATTTTCCAGGTTCACGTAAACTCTGACGATTTTCGACCGCTCAGGCGAAATAACCCTTAATCAATTTTTCTCTGGTGCAGCCGAGACGAGCCGGGGCGAACGTGAGGATATCAAACAAGTGTTTGCTCAAAAAATTAATTACGCCAAAGTTGCCGGCTATTGGTGTGAATTATAGTGCTGGGTGTCTGTGCCTCCGATAATAAAGCGATTTCGAACTTAGTCAATTCCAATTCGTTAACACACGGGGGTGCGCCCTAATATGTTTGCAGACAGACCAGAGAAGTAGGCAGCCCACTCAGGGCGGCTTAATTAAGTTTATACTCCCCAGGAATTACGTGGAATGGACGACTATGCCGGATGGTGGTGTTGCCACTGGCTTATTTTTACAAATGGAAGGAGCCCGTGTTCGTGATGGCATTTAAATTATTTTAGGGACTCTAATGAAAAATTATTGCCCCGGATCAGGCAGAAAGGCCGAAAAACAAACTGCTGTTTGTTTGTCCGCTACCGCCGACGATCATAAGCCTTTCAATGGACTGTTTCGAGGCCTGATTAAGCGATGCAATATGTTGTAATAAAACGCCTTGTCACGAATTACGCATTCATTAATAAACCTCACAGGAGCAGTGCTTGAACGCACCCTCCCAGCAGAGCTTAGAGGTACACTGACCTGACCCAGTTCGACCCCCACGTTTTCTGTATTTCTGTCGATTTCAAGTATATACAAACGAAAAAGTATTTCCGTAATTGTCCGTTTTAAGTGAAAACGACAGCAATCTAAAATAAAGGTAGTGAATAAATATATTGACATGCAAAATAAAAAAAAAAAAAAAAAAAAAACATCCTAAAATTACACCCTTTGCTCTTACTATTTGGTTTTTTTTCCAGTAAATGATACACGACAGATTATGTATTTTTTTAAATTGATATAGAGACAAAATTTTTGTTATCGATGCATTGCAAATTTAATAACTTTGTGAATTTTTCGCAACGGACTCATCGAATTGGCAGGATCTATTTTTCTGGCAGATAACAACAAATCCTCGACTGGAACGTAACTAGCCAATTGAGCTAGTCTCGATGGGGTGCACAAACATGTCGATGAATCAGCATGCTCTAAAAGCATACTCCTGTCAGTCCGGGAAGCGAAAGGAAAATTCTTTCAAATACATTCGATTACGGGCAAATGGCTAACGTCTCTGCAGTGGGAGTCGCTAGGCAAAAAGGCAAAGCAACAATAGAAAGATGAAAATATTTCCCCTTGGCAAGATTAACTGTCTAATACAGTTTTCTGGAACGAAGCGGACACTTGCTGTGCAAATCATGAGCATCCAGCAGCTTAGCCAAGTAAGGTGCCCTTCCATCGACGTCTCACATAAAAAATGCCAGTGGGGTACAGACGTTATCAATGCGCCAATCTCGTCCGGAAATAAATAAATTACGATCGGGGGCCTAATGTTTAAATGGCACAAATAATCTGATTCTCCACTTAATTTGGGCAAGATGATATCTTGGTCGCATTTTGGTTCACTTTTCTCACATAAATTTAAGCTAGTCAAACGCGCCCCACATGAACTTCACTTAGTTAATCATAAAAGATATTTTTATATAATGTGATGGATAATTTCTTCGATGGTACTATTTTTACATGGTAAGATATATTAATGTGTCACATTTTAAACATATTGAACTTTTTGTTAAAGATAATAATGTAGGAAATAAATAATGATAACTGAAGCTATTCATTAACTTGTAGGAACTTATTGAAAACCTTGCTTTTTTATATATGAAAAAAATTATTTACACAGTACAAAATTATTTTTATCCATTCGGAGTAAATACAATGTTCGGTGTATTTTATATGAGTGCTCCGATGTTATCTTTAAAAAGGAGAGAAAGAGAAACAAATAATTTAAGGTACTAGTTCCCTGTAGAACAGGAAAATATAAACTTTATACTTTATTTTTTTTTTCAGCTCCTTTATTATAAATCTAACTACATCTTTTTTGATTTGAATATTTAAGTCTTGAAGTTGACAAAAAAAAAATTGTTTTTCTGTTTTTAGTACTTTATTATATATATATAGAGGTCTCTCAAAAATGAGCAGTCCAAAAAAAGTGGGTTCCATGGCGGACACTCAATCTCAGAAACGGCAAGGCCGAAACAAAAAAACCAAAAAGCATGTTAAAAAGGAAGATATTTTATGAGACCATACACCACAATTAGTAAAAATCGGTAAAAAAAATAAAATGGCGGATGTTTGAAATTTTTTTTTCGCTTTGTTTGGTTTGCAAATACACACATGGACAATAAAATAGGTACAAATGCAAATTCTCTATTTTATTAATTAAAACACAACAAACTGATACATTTCTGAAATTATTCATACTTCATTTTGTTAATATATTGCTTCAAAAGAGAAATAAAAAAAATAAGGTAAACATAACACTAAATTAACATTAAACTTTTAGATTTCCGCAAATTACCTGGACAATAAAATAGGTACATCCGACCCTTAATGAAAAAAAAATGGATTTGTACTTTTATTTTCTGAATTCATTATTTATTTGTTTGTAGTTATTAATACCCAGTATATCCACCCTTATTTTGAATTACAGTATTCACTCTTCTGGGCATAGAGGAGATCAACTGGCGGCATGTTTCTATGGGTATCTCGTACCACATTTGTTGGACAGCATTCCACAATTGCTCTTTACTTGCAAATGCTTGCTTCCCCAATTGTTTTTTTAAATGTCCCCATAAGTTTTCAATTGGGTTCAAGTCCGGAGACTGACTTGGCCAACTCATTATGGGGACATTTTCTTGTAGAAACCAATCTTTGACTATTTTGGAAGTATGCTTAGGATCGTTGTCCTGCTGATACTTCCAAACTAGCGGCATATTCTCCTCAGCATAGGGTAGCATGACGTTCCTCATTATGTCCAAATACTCGAACCTGGTCATGGTGTCCGTTATTCGGTGTATTGGACCTACCCCATTCCATGAGAAGCAGCCCCAAACCATGATATTGCCGCCGCCGTGCTTTACAGTTTTTTGTGTAAAGCGAATGTGGAATTCCTTTCCTTTAGGTCGACGAACATGTCTTTGAGCGTCATTAGAAAACAAATTAATTTTTGTCTCATCGCTCCAAAGAATGTTACGCCACTTTTTTTGACCTTCTGGTCCGGACCAAGATTGGTGCTCTTCAGCAAAACGTATCCTCGACTTTAGATTTTTTTGTCGGAGCAAAGGAACTTTCCTAGCTATCCTTTCGGGCAGACTGGCATCTACTAGTCTTCGGCGCACAGTCCGGGAACTCACCACGTTGCCAATTTCCGCAGCAATAACCCTTGAAGATTGAAATGGGTCCATTTTGGCTAGCGTAACAATTCTTTGATCCGTCCTTGGAGACGTTTTCTTCGGTTTTCCACGCGTTTCGATGCCTTTTACTGGCTTAAGAGCATTGGTGACGAAATTAGCAGACCGATTTAATATGTTTGCTATGGCTCGGATCGTTTGACCCTCCTCTCTCAACCTCCGAACAAGCCGCCTTTCTTCTAAGGTACAATGTTGATTTCGGCCCATTTTTTAAATAAAATTTCTAAAACATTCACACAAACATAAGCCTAATAGAACAAACATTTATTTGCGAAAAATTAAATACCTGAAACCAGCCGTTTAATCCACTTTTAACTTTTTAATAGAAACGTAAAGACTTTGTACCTATTTAATTGTCCACCTTAAATTTGAGTACCGTTGCAAAACTTCCACAATAGCAACAAATTGACATTTATTTTTCAAGAACGTTGTTGCCACATTAAATACTTTGTTTTAAAAGTAGAACAATGTGAAAATAAGTACTCCAGAACTGATTTTTTTTGTGAAAAGATGTTTAAGGGCAATGTACCTATTTTATTGTCCATGTGTGTATGTTTTGTATCAATTTTTTCGGAATTTTCTGGTGAATTGCCCTACAATAGACCTTAACAAAGAAAACGCTATAAGGTTTATTCAAATCAGCACACCCAATCCGGAGATTGACTGTAAAGATTCTTTGTAAAAATTTAGCAGATGATTTCAGAAGGTATAAGGAATCATAAAATGCGATTTTTTGGAAAATTATGGGGGAACTAATAGCTTAAAGTGGGAACAATGGATATTACTTTCATGCATGCGCGTTATCATTAAAGTATCATTATTTATTGGACTTTCTGCCAATAAAAACAATTTTTAACATGAGTGGCTTGTTACTATAAACTTTTTAAAATTGTGTTTCTTTGCCTTCATAAGAAAGGATCTAAATGGAGTTAGGCCGAGGAAGCAAGATACATGACGAAGGATGCATCATTTATAAAGAAGTGGTGTAAGTTCTCAAAGGAAAGAAATCAAAGCCTCAACAAAGACATGGACATTTTGAAGTTTTTTGAAAACAATGCATAGTTGACGCTGAGGCGAGCCAGAAAACAATTAGCGGGAAAAGATATCAAAGTGTCTGTCCACATCATACGCCAAAAGATTAAGGCAAATTCCATCAAACACTGCAGTACTACAATCAAACCACTTTTATCCGAAAGACATAGAAAATCGTTTAAGATGGGCAAATAAAAACTTAAACCGTGATTGTCATAATTTTGGGTATATCAAGAACCTAAGCGAGTATAGTTAAAAAAAAAAGGACGTACATCGTACATATAGTAAAACAAACAATACAATTTCATATGTGGGAATGCTTCTGTTTATTAAGATTGGGCAATTTGGTGACTTTTACTGGAAATCTAAATGCAAAAAGGATGCTGAAAATATACTATATAAATATGGCTTACTCAAGTTTACAAATTCCTGGTTTGGAGTAGGGAATCGATCGTGGGAATTGCCAGAAGACGATCCAAAACATAGAAGTATTTTTACCGAATGGAAAATTAAGGAAGATATCAATGTAATGGAGTGGCCCTCACAAAGTCTTGACGCCAATCCAATTGAAAACGTGTGGACTCTTATAAAGTATGTAAATCGAATTATCTCCAAAACGGTTGTTCTTACGAGTGAAAAGAGTAATATCTTTTTTGTAGGAAATCTCCTAAACTACAAATTAGACAATCAATATTTTTTAGTTTTTGAAACCATTTTTGGTGTCCTCCCCCGTAAAATTTATAGCGATAGTTGTTTAGAACCGCAATATCAAGATTCGTACCAAAATACAGCTCTCCGTGATTTTTTTCCGAATTTAGACATTTTTATTGTCTAATTTCTGTGGAATACACTATTTCATATCTATTTTTACTAATTAATTATATTTCTATCCCTTTTTCAAGTAGATCGAATTTTGATAATTCAACTCATTAATCTAAGGCTACTCACTTAACTAGTTGTTAGTTTTAGCTTTAAGGCTATCTAACTTAATAAATATATTAACTATTCTAAGCTCGCTAAGTTACCAAATAGTTTTAGTTATTCATCGTATAAACTTTAGAAATAAAGACGCATTTTTCAAATTTCGAGTGTAAATTCAGCGAAAATGGGGACACAAAAGGAAAAAGTTGTTAAACGAAATTACTGGTCTCAATGTTGGGGCAACAAAGACATTTGAGCAAATTTGAACTTTTGAAAATACATATTTAGAAAAATATATTTTTCCCCATAAAAATAACTTAAAAACATCAATATCTTAAAAGCTATTGATTTAAAAAATTGAAGTTAAAAAGTTAATTCTAATAATTAGTAATATACGTCTCCCAAAAAAAAAAAAAAAAAAAACAAATCGGAAACTAGGTTCTATGTCCATAAAAGGAACCACTGTATAGCGCCTGGCTTCTCTGCCATTCACAATAAAGGATCGAAAGCCAGTCCCTAATAAATGACTTCTTGAAATTCCAAAAAGTTTTTTCCCTTTAAATCTTTTGGAAGGAAATGAATAAAACTCTTTCGCTTTTCCGAATTTAATATTAATACAAGATAATCGACTTTGAAAAGAAAAATGACCAAAAAAAATCAGCACTTTTTTAAAAAAAACCAAAAAATAATAGGGTTTTTGAAGCTTTTATGCAAAACAAATGTAAGATTCTGAAAGAGCATCCCCCAATTTGCTATTCGAATCGTACAATTGAACTTGCGTGCACAAAATTCTCGTTTTGCGCATTAATGGGTTAATCTATAATCAAAAACATAAAAGTTATCTATCCTTAAAATTTCGCCATAATATTAAAAGAAAAAGCAAATATCTTATATAGCTTAATAAGAAATTTCGAAAGGAAAATTATCTTAACTGACTTTGGTTTAGTATTTTAATCATAAACTAAATAAAAATATTTATAAATGGTAAAGTAACTTAAATCGACTTTAAAAAGTATTTTTCTATCATCCTAACCAATATACCATATATATGATATTTCAGTTACACTTAATACGAATATAACCAAACTTCCAAACTTTAGAAAAATCCCCTAATTCACTTACGACATTGATTATTAATTTTAATAATCTATTTATTTATTTTATCTTTGATTTACTTCCCTGAAAAATAACTATTTCCGACTTAAAATGTTTTTGGGTTTGAGATTTTGATTATAGCTCTTGATTACAAAATTGGTTAATTACCAGCCTATCGGTTCTACATATTACTCCTTTGTATGTTGAAGCCTTAGAGCTAATTTATCAATTATTTTCATGTTATTACTTACGTTAAAAGCAATATTATTAATTGTAAGACAGAATCAACAGAAAGGGATCTTCATTCACCGCATTAGTACATGTAATTACTGCCGAAAAAAACCGAATAAAATCCCTTACGAGAGCAGAACGTTACAATGTCCTGTGAAATATTTAGTTTCGTAGCTTTACGTTATACATGTTGATTTGTTATGCACCTATAACAGAAGCTTGTAATATGCGGTTAAAGAGGGAATTTCAAATCAAGTCTCCATTAAACCATCTATTAGCACATTTCCACGTAATTTAATCCGAATCATTGTCCTTCTGTTTCATTCCAGTCCACCAGACTGGCGTTCGATTGAACTCTGATATTCGTTTTAATTCATAGTGGTTTTAAAAACATTCGCCAATTAGTGATATTACTCGTATATATACGTTTCGAGATTTGTTTAACTTTGGGACACGTGACTTATATGTTAACATAAATTAGCGGTAGTGGCGACCCTTTTAGTTCGATATGTTTAATTAAAAACGGGGTTGTGTCGTTTTATGCATGAGAAGCTTGTTCATAGCTTTCCTTATTGCGGAAATTTACTATATTTAATTTTGCCTTTGTCTAATTGTGTTCAACATTTAACTACATTGTGCTACAATAATGAATCTTGGTAAGATAAGTAATATGGTAGAATCGTTTAACAAAAGTTGATAGTGAGTGATGACCTTTATACTGATTTAGAAGTCAAGGTCAGGAAATATTTTATTTATTTTTATTTTCGGACTCGAAAACTCAAATGGAGAGAATATTTTAAATTCAAATTGAGAGTGTTCGAGGTTACAAGGCTTTAAAATTAGCTAAATTAAAAATAAAAATAATATAACTAGTAAAATAATCTATTTTATTTAAACAAGTTAGCTAGGAATTATAATAATTTCGAAAAACCACAAAAATAAAATAAAATTCTGATTTTTTTAACAATAAATAAAAAACTTGTATTGAAATTAAAAAAAAAAAATTATTTATAGCTTTTCAAAAATTAAGGTAAGGTTAGCATAGACTTAGTTTTTGAACATTCAGTAGATTAAAAAACACCGGAAGATTATAAAACCTATATTTTAAGGCATTTAATCTTTAAGAAATTTGAGAAATACGTGAAAAATAACGTTTGAAAAATAAAAACAACTAACCGTGGGTTATATTAGTTCTTACAGATGCTGACCGAAAAAAGTTGAATTGGACCTAGTTTTTTGTATGCAATTTCATAGTTACTTGTTCATGTGTTAACCAATTCTAAAAGAGAATAATAAAAAGTGTTCATACAACTCCCTGAAAACATTCCATTAAATTTTGAAATATTGGAATATAGTCGTAGCATCGCTTAATTTCTCTTTTTATAGATTGTGCGAGTATCAATTGTTTATAAATGTCTCTAGAATAATTTTACCTATGTAGATTTAAAAAAAAAAAAAAACTATGTGTTAGATTTTACTGAGTGTAATGGACAATAAAGCTAAATCAAGTTTTGGATATGTTCGTAACAATTTAATTTCATAGTGCGACTTTAAATCAAATGGAAAAATTGCCGTAGGTTGTGTGCTTTTAGGAGGTATGAGTATTACTTTCCAGGCAGCATCATATTCGCATCATAAATCGGGTGAAAAGTATCTACATTTCTATAACTTGTTCAATAAAACCTGCAAACGTAAGCACTCACCTTGAAGCAAGGATCAGGCTCTATGTCTCCCGGGTCTGCACTACCTCCACTATTCCTCGTGATTTATGCACAGGAATGTATGCGGAAATCCAACTACCCGCATTTGCACTCCCTGGTATTGTGTACGCTTTTGGACAGGGATGAAATCAAATCTAGCTATCCTCGAGATATTTTCACATGATCTTAGGACATATAACCATGAAAGTCCTTTTCAAATTTATGATAAGGAGATTTAAGAAGTCTGTTTGCTCAAAAAATAGATTACGTGCAGAGAAAACTGCGGAAAGAGCAACATCAAGATGTGTATTCCTATTGCCGGCTCCCAGACCTGACCCAGCTGAAGCGTATACAGTGTCTAATGAGAGTTCAAACGAATCCGCGCGATGTTTTTCTAGTGCCTAATTACACGGCTACATACACATTATGACATTCAAATGGTAATGAAAGCAAATCTTTTAAGGATAAATTTGTGCTTCATTCTGCCTAAATGGGCCCCTACGTATCATATCCATGGTGACGAGATACACTCGAATAGTAACTTTTTAAGCCTTAAAAGCAGAATGAAAGACTTTCTCGACTTCTCGAAACATATGCGGGCGAGGCGGGGCGGGGCCGGGCGAGCATGGAGTGAAAACATTTCTTCTTCGAGGAAAAACAGGGAGCATATAGGCCAATTATTCTATACTTTCAGGACGTATTAATAAGCTTACTCTCCTCCTTCCAATGGGTGAACCATCGGGATCAAAGGAACTCCGATAAGCAGACCCACACGTCGTTTCCGCAGCAAAGCAGTATTTTTAAGCTTTGAAGTAGTTAAATAGCAATTTTCTCACGCTTTAAACGCAGCCACTCTTTTTGATGTTGTTGCAGCCATAGCAACGTCATGTATAACTCCCTCTGGAGTGGAGGTTTAGTCTCTCTGGATTGTTTTGACGAATTTACCACAGTTTTAGCACTCATATCTCTATCACGAAATATGGTGAAGTTTAAGTTTATTTCTTTTCAAATTTCCCAAATGAATTTTATTTTCCGAAAATATGAGAAGCTTTATTAACGCTATATGAAAATAAAAACGTACTTGAAGTCATTCGAAATGAATAAACTAATAAGACTTCCATGCGTTTTATTTATTTTCTAAAAGCAGTGCTCTGAAATTGTTTTTGAAAAGATAATCCGATTTATACGGGCATTTTAAATTAGCAAACAACAAAAACCGGTCAAGTGCGAGTGCGATTCCCACGCAGAGGGTTTCGCAACATATTTTCTAAAACTTCTTATTTCTAGTAAGGTATTATAAGTAGGTAAGTAAGATGGGCACGAAGCATTTTTTTGGTAATGCAATAAATAATGCATTGACATTAAAAAAATTCAATGCGAATGAAAGTATATTATCATTCCATTAAAAATCCAATGTTAATTAAAACCAATGTCATTATCGTTGAATAATTCAATGATAATGAAAGTAACTTTTCACTATCACTTACTTTTTTAATGATAATGAAAATATACTCTCAATCGAATTGAATTCTTAAATGGCAATGAATTTAATTTTGAATTAGCATTGAATTTATTAATGATAACACGTGCGGTTGTTTTACATATTTAACTCTAAACGTACCAACGTAAATATATACCTATTCATGCCAAAACCGGTCAACTGACGTAGTAAATAACGGTATACTACATATTCGTATCATAATAAGCAAAAAGAAAAAAAAATGTAAATATTTGAAAATCTATTATATGTATATAATTAATATTAAAAATGTTTAAAGTCGAGTGAGAAAAATCAATAACATTATATTTGAATGGTCTAATAAAAAGTTCACAACCGGTCATTTGACCGGTGATGGTACGAATGGCTTCCTTGTGAGTGTTAAATTTTCCTAAACGAATTTAGTGATAATAGAAAATTGAATGGTAATGAAAATTGTCTTGAATTATCATTTAAAAATTCATTGCTAATGAACATTATGTTGCATTATTATTTAAAAATTAAATACTAATGAAAAATTAGTTGCTGCAGTAGTCGATTTTTTCAGTGCCATATAATAATACCAAGATTCATATTTAAACAGGATTTTTAAATTTATAAATATCAATTATCAATTTTTTGAATTTTTGTACTTTCAAATAACATAAAAATATAATTACAGTCATAATATTTTGAAAATTTATATTTCATTTCTTAATAAGACTCTCCAACACCTGTGTTTAAATTAAATTCTTTCTAAAGCTGGCGACTATCAAGAATAGTATTATAATAATGATGAAAACATATTTAACTAAGACGATCGCAGCGTTTCGTAATATTATTGACTTTTTTCGTCTAAACAAATCCATTTAAAATCCATTTATCGACGAAATGGTCTTCCGTGAATCTATTTTTGATTATATATCTTATTTTCCTAGTGTATTATTATTTCAGTTAATGTGTTTGAGAGAAAATTCTTTCTTTAATAACAAAACTTTTCAGTAGATGCGTCTTCAGAAATTGCTATAAACTGTTTTTATTATTATTTTGTAAAATCTATGTTTCATACTTATTGAAAAGAAGCACAGCAATGATATTATCCTTACTGATATTATACAGTGGTGATCAAAATGATACGTAATAAAGTTGAGAAGTACTTTAAATATTAATTTCGCTTTTAAAATCTCGTTCCTGAAATGTAATTGGTACCATTTATTTGAGTAACATGCATTTGTAGATTGTAAAATCATGGTTACAAACTATGTGTTCTTTAGAGATTCGCCAATTTTTATTTTGGTGTTAACGTTCTCGGGTCTTAATCAGGGCACTCCTGGTCACACGGCAATAAAACATTTTCTAATAAACTTAATTTATTTTTCCAAGAATAAATTGTTAGATTGTAATTAATCATTATTTTCATTTTTAGGTTCAATGCCTAAGTACCCCTAGACACACATTATCATCAAAATTTCTTGAATTTGAAACTTCTTATAGCTATATTGTATCCTGCATTTCCATCTTTAAGCAGCAAGTTCAAATTCAGTGACCCAATTAATAGATTTAAAAAAGCAAAAGGGAACATATTTTTTCGCTCTCGCAGAAATTCCCGATGTGTTTTCTTCCCGATTCCCAGAAATTGAAAATGTTGGGAAATCGGAAACCCTACTACGAACTCATCAAAATAACATTCGTCAACATGAACGATAAACTTTACATATTTTTACAATTCTAGTATGTTAAACGCATCAAAAGTTGTCAGGCTTTGCACGAACAACAAAGGGAGGGAAACCATAATAATGATTTTGTTTCTCCTATTTCTACTACGAAAGCAGAATCCTGAAGATATTAGAGAACACAGAAAGGAAATGTAAAATTCGCAATATATCAAAAATTCAAATTAGCAAGAGAAATAAAATTCGAAATTTCTATCATCATTTTATATTGATCCAAAACACCTTCATCATGCACATTGCCAAATTAAATTTTCATTTCAAGGAAATATCTTAGTGGTTTCCACGAAAATCTTTTATACGGAAATAATGCGGGGCAAATGCTCTAAACTGCGAGGATATAAATTCAAGTTGTAATGAAGCTAGTACCACCACACCAAAGAAAACTTCTTTCCACATTTCGTAACAAAACAAATTATGCCAATGAAACGCCTGTGGCATTCTACAAAAGAACAAATATCATCCCCATAAGCGTTAAAACTCACGTTCTTGTGCCTTCTACGCTTTTGCTCGAGGATGAATTTCCTGGAGGAGATGGAGTCCTCATTATCTCTCCATTAGCAACAGGAGTATCAGGAAAGCGGTGCTCGAAGAGGGAAAGTTTGAGGTTCGGGACCTCGACGAGGACTCCCCCGGATATTTTTAAACTGGAAGGAAAGGAGCTCTCGCCTGTTTTCCTTTTCCATCATTATCAGTATAATAAACCCCATTCGATGGCTTATTACTCAGATTTAAGTGGAAAATATTTCTTCTGTTAAGTTTTATAAGCCTGGCTTTAATCTGGTTCAAGTGGCTCTGAAAGGAAACATACTCAAGTGGTATTGTGCCTTTATTTGAGTTCCTCTTTCTAGATATTAAATGAATTCTTACTACAAGTGGGAGCGAAGTGAAGGGATGAGGAGGAGCTCCTTTCCAAGCCCACTCAAACCAACCAATTAACATACAACGAGATACCGGCAATGATGGAAATTTGTTGCTTTTCGAACGCTTTTTCACAAAAAGCCCTACAAAAATATTTTTTTTTTTTTTTTCAATAATTTCCCTTACCTGAGCCAATGTTTTTTTGTGATTGTTGTGTGACAGCAAATGGCATCGTATTGATCAGCGACCCAAACAATAAGAATTATATAAAAGGCCGTTGTTGTGTCGTTGAAGAATTCCGACATTATGGCTTCCATACCTGTAAATAAAAATTTAGATATTATATTTGATAGAAATATATTTCAACTACAGGAGGGTTAATTAAGGTTTTTCAACTTCTAAACCCAATCAAAATAAATAAAAAATTATTTCCAATTTGCAACCGTTGCGAGCTGTTCAGATGGCAGTGATTGCACCGCGCACCACAGAGCAGGCAAATTGGCGACGACACTAATTTCATTATTGTACTTTTCATAATTTTTATCTGTCGAAAACAATCTGGACATCCATCCATAAATTCTGGATGAAATCCCACCAAGGAGTGGAGGTAAATTGTTTTTAAAGCCAGCCGCCGCCGCCATCGCGATTTTCACCGCATCTGCCGATGCGCACTATGATTTTTTTTGCAAAAACTTCTCGGAATTTTCTCAATTTTGAGTGGAAATTTGGAGTAGGGAAGCGATTTTTCTTGAAAACATTTTACCAATAAAATTATTTCAGCTCTAATTCATTATTCTGAATGGGCCTCGAGTGGAAACTCCAAATAAAGTGCCATTGGCATCCGAGGTGAGGAAAACAGGGAAAGATCAAAGCGTGCACTTAATTTAACTTTATGCTCACTTTTGTTTACAAAGTGGCGTTTCTATCAACTTAATCTTAATACCCTCCCCGCAATTTGAAATTGCAAAGAAGTCAAAGTAAGAAAACTGTTGGCTGCAAAATATGGAAATGGACGGTGAGATATTTTTCTTCTTCTTGTTGGCTATCGTGGCGTTGTTTATTTGTAGCTAATACCTTTTTCCGCCCTTCGGTTTTAGATAGAAGGTCAAAGACTGTCGCAGCTTTTCACAGTACAGCTCGTTTTACTTCTGTTGCGCGTCCTTTCAAACAAATTAAACTTGACTTAAATCAGTTATCGGTCAAAATAAATCTTTTCTTTATTTTGACTCATATAAAGAAAACTAGTTCCAAATAATTCGAATTTAATTTAATTTGACAGGATTATTTATTTTGTTACGTCGATAAATAAAGAAATTATTCTTCTATTATTCTGAGTTTATGAACTTTCACCACCACACACCTGGCACCAATGATGGTATTAGTTAATATATTCAGTAAGACTAGCGTCAAACAGCGGCAGATTTATGTAATTTAACTTTGTAAGAACGTTCATTTGATCAACGAGTATGCAAAAACATTTTGTCAGTCGCTTATACTTCCCGAAATAATTAAATTCAAAACTTTGTAAAGTGATACTTTTCAGTATATAATCCAGTAAAAAGGGAATTCAATCGTGCATTTCGTTTTGGGTCACAATTTAATTTTTTCGGTTTCGCATCTAAATACTGAAAATATTTAGAATAATTTACAAAAACTAGTTTTTATTTGGTTAAACTGATGATTTTATTGTTTTCAAATATCGATTGAAATATTTGATTTTGTATTTTATTTACTATGTAGATTGGAAGTTTAAATAATTATTGTTCTGATATTGATTTCGAACACTTTTTTATTTTCCATTTTGAATATAGAAAACATTCTTCGAAGGTGATTCTATTTTACTGTCCGTAACTGTAGATAAGTGCAACTTTATATCTCTAGATTAGGATTCAGGCTTTCACTTAAATCATGTTGCGAACTCCTACGAAAATCAGTTATTTTTTAATGATTATTCACAAAAAATACGGGCGTGTGCACTTTTTAACCTTATTTTTCTCGAAAACTTCATTTGCAAATTCATTATCTACAGAAAAATTCATATAGAAGCAATACTTTTCTACTTTCTATCTCCATTGACCGAAGTCAATTACCTTAAAAATGTAATCATTATTTCCGATATATCTATAGAATGCCATTTTTAATAAATTTAATATCAGAAGTAAAATAATTTTAATAAAAAAAAAATGTCTATGGGTCACAATTGCATTCATACAGATGTCAATCTTCCACTTGATGAGGTCGGATTCGTTAACTCTACTAAAATTTTAATTAAAATTCCCTGAAATTTACATAACTTTTTAATCATAAACCAGAAACGGATCAATCAATTTGATTATATTATGCATATTGATCATCTCGTCCAGCTGAATTCATTATCATTTGACACGTGCATATTCGTGAAGCGGTAATCAATCAACAGGGAACCGAATGCATTTGTAAACAGAAATAGGGATGAATAAGATTGAATATGTTCCATTTGCAATTTATTACTGTCTATTTTGAAAACACTACCTTTCCGGATCGGAAAATGTTTTTATGTGGTCACTGAAGGTTATTTACAAAAATTTATCTGAATTAGGGTTAATTTAAACCAACTCTTTTCATATGCTTTTATATTTAAATTAAATTAGGACAAGTTGTTTGTTGCGGTTTTTATAATTAACCCCCCAATTCTGGATAAAAATTAAGAGCTCTTAACCTCTTAACTACTATCAAAAATTCTTTTAAAGGAATTAATATGCTACCACATTATTGAACAAACATTAGAAATACACTGATTTCTAATAATTTGTGAATTCTTCTACAAAATGAATGTTGCGACTCCCCCGAGTGCAGCTTTGAACCGATCGCCTCCCCAAGCTAAGGGTAAATCGGGTTCTCGCCGGAAACGATGCTTGCCTCCGGTTTCTGTTCCGTCTCGTGTTTCTCCGTCTTCGCGTCAACCTGAACTCGGGACTGCTCCTGCTACCACATCTCCCGTGGTTTCTTCTCTGCCACCATCTTCCGCACTTAGGCCCGCTAGACGCCCTCGCTGCATTTTTGTCTCCCGGGTTCACCCCGAGACCACTGAGGATGAAATTACTCATCACATTTCTTCGCATACGGGTTGTTCCCGTGATGTTATTATCTGTAGAAAGCTCAGCAGGTCTCACAATAGCGGCAATCGTTCTTTTTCCGCTTCTTTCAGAGTGCTTGTTCCAGAGGAGTTGTTTGAAACGGCGCTTTCTCCTGAAATCTGGCCAACGAACTCCATTGTTCGCGAATTCATCCCTAGAGGACGACCGGGCACTTTGACAAAAAACGCATCAGTGAAGTCTCCTTCCACTATGCCAACGTAACTGGTTTACGCTCTAAGACGCATAAATTGTTTAATAGTTGCACCAACTCATGTTTCGACGTAGTCTGCTTGACTGAAACTTGGCTGTGCGGCAGAATTTCCGACGCCGAGCTTTTTAGCTCCGAATACATTGTATTTCGCCGTGATCGCCACTGTTCTGACGATGCACCTGTGGGTGGAGGAGTACTTTGTGCTGTCCGCCGAGATATTCCTTGTGTGCTGATCGACTTCTTGAACTCTGACAATTTGGAGCTTATTTGCGTAGCTTTGAGACTTCCCTGCATCACCGTTTACATTGTCACCTGCTACATTCCTCCAAATTCTTCTTTGGAGATTTATATGGCCGCGGCGTTGTGTATCGAGGATATTATGTCTAAACTACACCCCTCTGATCAATTGCTGCTTTTTGGCGACTTCAATCTTCCCACTGTTTCCTGGGAGCAATCTGATGACAACGATGGACTGTCTCCGTTCATATCATCGGCTTTTCAACCTGCTAGTAGCTTCATTGACTACATTCTTTCGATGGGCCTATCACAAACTAGCAATATTCGGAATTCCTCTGGCAAGTTTTTGGACCTGGTGTTCTCCTCGGATCCTGACGGAACCCTCGTGAAGCATTGCTTGGCTCCGCTTGTTCCCGAAACCAATCATCACCCGGCCTTGCACACTATTATAACGCTCGATATTACTTCCTCTGTTTATAGCTCTCATGTTGAAAATTTATGTTACAACTTTAAAAAGGCTGATTTTACCAATATAAATGATTGGCTTGCTGGTTATGACTGGTCTGTCGTGCTTAAAGAACGCGACATTGACGAGGCTGTTAATATTTTCTATGAAATTATTTATAACTGCTGTGCTAAATTTGTCCCTATTGAGCTTTCTAGGTGTAACTCTAATTATGCACCCTGGGTTAATAATAGTTCTGTGAAACACCTAAAAAATGCCAGAAACAAAGCATGGAAGAGGTTTTGTTCCTCGCGGAGTGATGCTGACTATGCTGAGTTCTGCAATATCCGTTCTCTGTATGTTTCTGCTGTTGAAGATTCGTACGGCTCCTATCTGCAGAGAATGAGGTCCGCATTGCGTAGTGAGCCAAAGCAGTTCTGGCATTTCGTCAACTCTAAGCGCAAGTGTGACGGTTACCCTTCCTCATTGAGATACGGGGATATAGATGCTACTGATCCCCTTGAAATTGCCAATCTCTTTGGTGACTTTTTTAAAACCGCTTTCTGTGATCCCAACTGTGATATTAGTTATAGTAATTTTACCCATCTGACGAAGCTTTCGCCGACTTCTTTTCATCCTAATGACTTATTACTTGACGAGGATTCGATTTCTGATTTTATTTATAAGCTACCAGACTCATTCTCGTGTGGTCCTGATGGCATTCCCTCCATTTTTGTAAAACGCTGCAACTCGTCTATTGTTGCTGTACTGTGTTATTTATTTAATTTATCTTTATCTTGTGGTGTTTTTCCTAAGCAGTGGAAGTTGTCATTAATTATTCCTTTACATAAGAAGGGTAATAAGTGCGACATAAGTAACTATCGACCTATTGCTAAATTATGTTGCATAGCAAAAATTTTTGAAGCTTTAATCTGTAATGTTTTAAGTTTTCACTGCAAACCCTTCCTGGGATCTTTCCAACACGGTTTCATTAAAGGGAAATCTACTACGACTAACTTATTAGAGTTTTCTAACTTTTGCACGTCTGCCCTGGAAAACGGACAGCAGGTTGATTGCATTTATACAGATTTTAGTAAGGCCTTCGACAGAATTAATCATAAAATTCTCATTTTTAAATTATCTCTTTTAGGTACTTTTCCGTACTGTATCAAACGCAAACGAATGCGAACTTTTAAATTCTGACTTAGACACTTTTTATTATTGGTGCTCTATTAACTGTTTACCCTTAAATATAAGTAAATGTACCGTTATGTCTTTTTCCCGTAAGCGGTCACTTCTTAACTTCTGTTATGTTCTGGACAATTCATCCTTATCTCGACTTGACAAAACCAAGGATTTGGGTGTATTATTTAATTCCCGTTTATCTTTTAATGATCACTTCGACGCCATTATTGCCAAGGGTAACTCCGCTTTGGGCTTTGTTAAGAGGTGGTCTAAGGAGTTTGACGATCCCACTATAACGAAACTCCTTTTTTGTACTTTTGTCCGCCCTATATTGGAATACGCTAGCCCGGTTTGGTCTCCTTTCCATGCGGTTCATATTAACCGCATCGAAGCCGTCCAGCGTAATTTTGTACGTTTTGCACTTCGTGGCTTACATTGGGACAATCCCTCTGCGCTTCCGCCTTATGAAAATAGGCTTAAACTCTTCCCTTTGTCCTCTCTCGAGGTTAGACGAATGAATGCCAGAATTGCTTTTGCTTTTGACTGTATACAGGGCGGTATTAATTCTGCTGAATTGCTTTCATCGTTCAATATTTCTGTACCTCCTCGCTCTTTTAGGAGCTATGACTTTTTCCATGTTTCTAGGCATAGTACTAATTATGGGATGCACACGCCAATCTCCTCAATGTCTCGTCTTTTTAATAGCAAATACGATGTGATTGATTTTAATTTAAATAAGCGCAATTTAAGAAATCAGCTTCGTTAAGGTTTTTTATTTATCTCATTATTGTAGTAGTCAGTTTTTTGATGAATCCTAAATAAATAAATAAATAAATAAAAAGAGGTCCATCTCTTGAATTAAAGGGATTATTCAAAACAATTAAGAGGTTAAGAGTTCTAAACTTTTATGTAGAATTGGGGGGTAAATTTGTATAAAAGAAATTATAGATAACTTTTTTGTTGTAAGTTGTTTTAACATTACTGAATATAAATCGGTAAAAATGTTCATGTTCATTCAAAGATTATCTTAGAATGTAAACTCTTAGCGCCTAGGTGCATGCCTGGAAGATTTAATTTATTTATTTCATTACTTCATATACTTGTTGGCTTAATGCTTATGATATTAATTTGAAAATCTTTCAGTATCACTCTAGACTAAATTGTTTAATATTAGTACAGGATATTAGTAAAAATAAATAATCATAAATTTTATAATTTTAAAAAGCAATAAAAAAAAAGTTATGGGTAATTCTAAGTTATGAGGTATTTTCAACGGCAATGATAAAAAATCATATATACATATTTAAATTATTTGAAATAAGCCTGTTATATCTTAAAAGTTACCATATTCTTTATGGTCACTTAAATTCACGAATTAAGTGTATTTAATTTTGTCACAAAAGAGCCTAAAACATGAAAAATGTATCTCCCCTGGTCTGTCCCCCAACAGATTATGTTAGTCAATCAGTAGTTTTGACTAACTTGAAATTATGTTATAAACTATATTTCATATAACTTATAAACTAGACTAATTAAATTAATGTAATCTAAGAAAAAACAATTACTAACATTTTCTTTTTCATAAAAACTATAATGTCTACAATTGTCCTTCATATTTAGCGTCTCTTCCCCTGGCGTTTTGTATTCGTTTAAAAATCACAAATGTTTAAATTTATCGCGTAAATTGCGACTGTAAATATAAAGCATTCCACGTGAAGTTAGCAGCAAGCCTTCACGACACAAGCGTGCGGCCATTTTGCTCGCCATTTCAGTGACGCCACTTACTGGAAGTAGTTGTGAATCAGTGAATGCGTTCTCTCCCCTGGTAAGTTTTTTAGCGCAATTATAAGCCTAAATAACTTGTTTTCTTTATATAATTACTGTAAATTATGCATAGAATCATATTCTTCTTTGTTAATTACGTATTACAAAAACTTTGGCGTTTATACCAATTTTTTAACAGAAAAGTATCTCCCCTGTCTTCTCTCCCCTGCCTTATAAGGTGCCAGGGGAGATACTTACTGTCCAGGGGAGATAAAAATATGTCGTGTTGGAGTATTTTTACAGCCAATACGTGTACAGTCAAATCCCCTATAACGCGGTGTTTTTATAGCGCGATTCCCATACAACGCGGTGTGAAAAATGCGACAAGTTTTCCTATAACGCGGTCTCTTTATAACGCGTTTTTGATACAAGAACATTCCAACAACTCAAATGGTTTGAAAAATTTATCTATGGAAACACTTATTCGATGTGTTAAATTTTTGTATGTACATAGTTAACATTTGTGGTGTATTCCCCTGTTTAACAATTCTAGTATTCATTAAACCAAAATTTAAATATGTAAAAATCTACATATTCATTGTCATTTCTATTATAAAATTTCATTTATTAACCGTATCAGCCACAACTTGTTACTTTTTGTTACTTTGAGAATGCAGTTTTTATATAGGTCTGATTTATATAGAATTTATTTATTTCTGAGATTCCATATAACGCGGTACAAATCATTTAATTTGTATTAATTCTGAGTTTCTTACAACGCAGTTTCCATAGAACGCGGCAGTGGTTTCCATATAACGCGGTATAGATTATTCTGATTTAGCGTATTTCTATGTTTCTCAAAACGCGGTTCCATAGAACGCATATCCTGATTTGAACTAATTTGAAGTCTCTCATAGCGCGGTTTCCGTATAACGCGGTACGAATCAATCTCGTTATAGGAGACTTGAATGTACTGTTGTTCATAATTCAGTCAGTACAAGATGCTATCATACGCATGGACTTCAGCGAAAACTATTTTACCAAATATTCTGAAGAAGTGCAGTCCTTCCATTTCGGGGGTTCAAGGCAACAAATCAGTATGCACACAGTTATAGTTTATACCAAAGAAGTTGGACAAGACATAAAAGGCACATGTTTCTGCACTTTGTCCAAAAATTTGTCGCACTCACCTCCAGCTATATGAGCCCATTTGTATTTTGCATACTCAAATAAGAATTTAAGTTTTTAAGTTACTTTTATAATTACTGATGGCTGTTGTACAATAAAACGTCTGATTATTATTAATTAACAATAGAAATAAAGTTGATCCTTAAACTACTACTGTGATTTGTTTCATAAAATAACATAAATATCTCTCCCCTGTTCATAAAGTATTCTACCCTGTACGTCTTGTCTCTCCCCTGTATCTAGTATCTCCCCTGGTCAGTTATAAAATAATAAAAAATAAATAAATTGACTGGCTGCTTTTCGCATATGAAGATAATAAGTGTTTCGATAAAAACATACTGCAATCATATTAAAATTCTATTATTTTTGTCGTGCCGCCTCTCCTAATAACTTAATACCTCTTAACTTAGAATGACCCTTATATCTATTTTTTTAATAAAAAGAAATTAAAATACGCGTACTCATACGCAAAACTTATTTACAAAAAACACATATTTATGGGAAGAAAATTTTGATTTAAGGGGATAGTCCAGTGAAAAAAAAATTTTTTTTTTCGATGTTTTTTTCTTGCTTAAATCTACTTTACTATACCTCGAAAATACTCCCTTAAAATATCTAAGCAAAATATTGAATAGTTTTAAAGATACAGAGAGTTTTCGAGAGACGTGTAATCCGAGCGCTCGAAGGTCCCCTGGCGTGTTTCGGAGCAGGGAGGACTCTTGTATTTCTGTTTGCTCCGCCCATTTTTTTTCGGTTTATAACGGTCTAGGTCCTTCTGCTTTGTATTTAAGGTTAGTTATGTATGGAGCAGGCATCGCGTTATGTATGGAGCAGGCATCGCTGACTAAGGTAAAATTAATTTGTTTAGCTTTTTTCCGCAAAAAAAACTTTAAACGCGTTTTTCTCAAAACAACATGTTTTGACTCGGCGGACGTCAGATCTCAGAGTCTTTTGCTCCGATTGATCTTAAAATTTAGGTTGATTGTGTATCTATCGTCGGAACTAGAATTATTAAAATCCATTGTTTATTTACAAAGTTATAAACAAATTAAGCACCCGAAAAACACCCGAAAAATTCGAAATGCCGCCATTTTGTTATTTTTTATTGAAAATTAATAATTCTAGTTGGGATGACTCATCGAAAAAAAAAAAAAAAAAATTTTTTGTGTAGTTTAATAGTAGTACTATCATATGTCAAAAAGTTTTTTAATAAAAATTAATTTCTAATATGAAAAAAAAATGTTTTCGTTTTCACTGGACTACCCCCTTAATGCCAAACGTAATCAAAAAACGTCGGACAGAGGATTAGGGTTCACATATATAATTTAAATGTTGTTTAATAAATCTTTGAACTTTTAAACATTTTTACACAATTTATTTCAAAATCATTTCATTAAATTTTGACAAAAACTTTTCTATGTTTGGAAATTAACTACATTTTTTGTTAATAAGTTTTAAGGGAAAATAAAAAAACGAATGAAAGAGTAGGTCATAATCGTTAACTTAACCTCTAACGTGAGATTTAGGACTATGTCTTGCTACATATTGCCGTGTGTAATGTAGCATTGCTTTTTGTAATTGTAAAGCACATGATGGTTTATGTATAAAGCATAAAAAATATATTTTTACCCTAACCTATTTCAAAAATTCCTTTGTAAAGGGTCATCCAAATGTGACGCCTAGATGTCAGCACTACATAATTTTTACACGTGACATATTTTCAAATGACATAAGCCATTGTGTTTTATTAGAAGGTAGTACAATTTTAACCATGGACAGGTACACATTGCAACAACGCGTTTACATCATTCAAACTTTTTATGAAAATGGGCGTTCTTTGAAAAATACCCATCGCAAAATTCGTGATTTTTTTGGTGTAAATAATCGGCCAAATCAATCTTCAATTCAAAGATTAGTGAAAAAATTCGCAGAAGCTGGTTGTGTTACTGATAAACCAAAAAGTGGAAGACCAAAGTCTGTACGCACAAATGAAAATATTGCTGCTGTTAGTGAAAGTGTTGAAAATGAACCGACAACATCAATTTCGCGTCGTTCGCAAGAATTGGGCATATCTTATGGCTCCTTATGGAGGATTTTGCATAAAGATTTGCATTTACACGCTTATAAAATTCAATTAACCCAGGAATTGAAAGAAAGAGACCATTTACAACGTCGTAATTTCGCTAGTTGGATTATTGAACAACGAACGACAGATCCATTGTTTTCAAGCAAAATTTTGTTTAGTGATGAAGCTCATTTCACAATGGATGGATTCGTCAATAAGCAAAATTGTCGTATCTGGGGTGATGAAAATCCTCGTGTTATTCATGAAAAATCTCTACACCCACAAAAAGTTACTGTTTGGTGTGCATTTTGGGCAAATGGAATCATTGAGCCATTTTTTTTCGAAGATGATGCTGGAAATGCTGTTACTGTGAATGCTGAGCGATACCAATCAATGTTGAGAGGCTTTTTATGGACACAGTTGAGTCATATTGATGTGTCTGACGTCTACTTCCAGCAAGACGGTGCTACATGTCACACAACTCGAGAAAACATTACGTTTTTGCGATCAAAATTTCCTCAACGTGTAATTTCACGAAATGCAGATTTCAATTGGCCTCCAAGGTCATGTGATCTAATACCATTAGATTTTTTTTTGTGGGGTTTTTTGAAAAGTCGAGTGTATGCTAACAAGCCACAAACAATTAATGATCTAAAGAACAACATTCAAGTTGCAATTCGTGAAATAACACCAGCAACATGTCGGAAAGTCATTGAAAATTTCGATATTCGGATTGATGCCTGCAGACGCAGTCGTGGTGGACATTTGAATGATATTCTATTCCACTTATAATTGTAATGGATCATACTTTTAATAAAAAAAAACAGCTTGAAAAAATTGCAAATAGTTTGTGTTTTATTTAAAAGAAACATGTAGGCGCGTTTTTTGGATGACCCTTTATATAGTTTTTTCAGAGGAAAAAAAAATGTTAGGCGCTATTTTTAGTAAATTTGTAAAAATTCAAACCTTGACGGGTTTGAGTGTTGAAAAATATATTGTAACAAAATCAAACGATATATAATTTATATTTTATTTTATATTTTATTTATAATTAAATATTTGAATATGAAGTCTGATTTGGTTTAATGTGGCAGCTTATATACATATTATGCAATTATAACTATTGAAAAGGTTAAAAAAAAAAGTTATGGTATTTTTAAAATTATCTGAGGATTAGTCAGTCAAAGTAAAAATACAAAATTATTTCTTTAAAAAATACATATATTACAAAAAATTCTGAGTGAACAAAATTACTTACTTTTGAAAATAGTTTTTGCAAAAATAAATGTCTTCCTTTTCCCTAGATATCAATCCATTTCTTATGATAGAATTTTTGGTAGGGCTAGGTAATATGTTCATTCGTTCTCGTTACTTATTCTTCCTATAGGGATACCTTTTATAACAGTCTGCGTTATAAAATCCATTCATTTCTGCTGTTGTTGACTAGGCAAAATAGCAGGAAGAGAAATTCACGAGAATTTCACACAATTCATATATTTTTCCACATTTCATTATGCCATCGCCATCATTAGCGATATGGCAATTGTGTTATTTTGGTACGTTCCATTAAAGAAGATTATAAGCCCCCAAATTTATATGAAAATATACATTTTCAGTTCATTTGCTCGTTTCCAGGATTTACTAAGGCTTTTCATTCTTGTGTGGCGTTTTTATTATAATGTCGCCATAAATGACATTTTTAGATGTTTAAATACCTAGAAACGTGAATGCAAAAATATATGCTTTATTTTTTTTAACTTATAGTAAATATATGTTATTATATAACATAATAGCAGATTATAAAAATGTTGAAATTATTTGTAACTCGAAATGCAATTACAAAAAAACCCATCATTTAATAACTCTCTCAAAAATCATTTCCCCTGAATAAGCAATTACCATCAATTAAAAAATTTACATAATAGAAAACTGATATCTGCTCAAAATGTACCATTATATGGATAATTACTTCAGATAATTCTCATAATAATTAACATTTCATACTTTTTCAATTTTCATGCTTCCATGAGTATGGCTCAGGTCTTGCGGAGAATTATTCACGGATCAGTTCTAGTGAATCAAAAATTATATACTTTTCAAAAAAAAAAATTCATTGAGAAGGAATTATTATTTTACCCCTTCCAATACTGATGTTTTTCCTCCATAATAAAATGATTTCCCACAGATAATCTCACGAATTGTAATTTCAGCACATTAAACAACATTTATGATTTATGAGGTATTTCAGATATTTCATCAATTGAAAAAACAATACCATAAATGCACGTAAAAAAGCGAATGCTAATTGCAAAGGCGATGAATTTCGAATAAGCTCCACTTTACTTTAATCTGATGGTAAATATGATACAAAATATTATTATAAATACAAATTAAAACGTAAGGTTATCCACGCTCAGACCGTGTTATAATGTGTATTTTTAGAAAATTATATATTAATATAAATAAACCCCGTTTATACTTTGCTCTCAAAACTTTGCTACTTTACTAAATTAAATTAAATTTCGCTCTTTAAACCTTGCTATTTTTCTACGGGGAAAATACGAAATTTAGAAAAAGATTCCAATTTATGCAAGACAATAAAAATAAAGAAAATTATTCGTTTTATTACCTATTCCGAAAAATATTTTTATTGAGTGAGATAAAATTGAATATCTCAGACTTATTACAATTTCCATTACCAGGTGTATTAATTGCAATTAATTGTAAGTCTATTTTTGCACAGTTATAAATATAATTAAAAACAGGTTGTGGTTGTTTTTGGACAAAAAAAAAAACCTTATCTACAATAGTATACAAACATTTTTCAAAATTCAAATTACTTCATTTTACGATGTGTTCAATGTTTATTTATTTATTTAGTTATTTTATGAACATTTGCATTGCACCATTTGATATTTATTATTATTTATATATAAATAAAACTATGGTCAAAGGAAAAAACGCAAATGTTAAGGTACGGATTTTCTGAACAATAAAAATCTGCTAAGAAGTTAGCATTGTAAGTTCTAGGCATGACCAATTCCAGTTCAAAAGTATCGTACTTCAAAAACTAAAATGGAGAAAACATTTGTTAACCGCTTCTATACGTTCGATATACACACAGTAATGAAGAGACCACAGTGAAATTATTAAGATCATCTCGAAGGCGATTAACGTCTCGGCGGGACTCGTTTACTCGGAAAATGTTCAAGTTATCAACCAAAATTTCCGATTTACCAATTAAGGGAAACAAGTCTTTAAATAAAATAGTTAATAGCAAAGGTTCGAGTTGGTTGCCCTGTGGAACGTCTGATAGAACAGAAATTGGCGTAGAAAAGGCAAATGAAAGCGTTTCCTTGAAGAAGCGATTGGTAAAATATGATTTGATCCCATGTAGAAGAAATCCAAATCGTTGATGTTTAAAAATTTAGATTCCATGAGAAAACTTATCAAATGCTTTGCTGAAATCAGGGTAATCGACATTTTCTAAGTTCGTTAAACAGATATTTCAGAATTCCACAAGATTAGTTACTTTTGATCTATCCTTCATAAAGCCATGCTGATTACTTGATTTTGTCGAGCTGCAGTAAGCAGGCTAAATAGTCTTCTATAATAACAGGAAAAACACAAGTTCGGTAGAAATAAGTTAATTAGAAGAGTAAAACGCCCAGCAAGTGAACCGCTACACCTACGAAGGTTCTTCGAAGCAAGAAATGCAGGAAAAATTGTAGAGTGAAATTTTAAGCGCGTTTTTTTCGAAATCATACTTCTTAAACTAAGATTGTGTAAGATTACTCTAGAAATATTCAAACTATTGATTTTTAATGCACATATTTTTTGGATCCCGAACATATTTTATATCATTTTTTGATTTGATAAACACTTACACTTTATTTTACTTTTTTGATTTGATAAACAATTTGTAAATCACTATCTCTGCCTTTTCTGTGGCGTTAAAAAAAGACTCTAAATGTGGCCAAAAAGCCAAAAGAACCAGAACTCTCATTATTTGTTGTAATCAGACACAAGCATGGTTAGTTTTACATTATCAACTGCCAAGTTAATACTCTTAATGTGCACTTATAACAAAACTCTATACTTGTTAAACTTTTAACATTATGTCAGTATCCAACATTTTGGGGTTTAATTATAAACTTAAAATGTACAATTATTTATTCGGATGAAATTAAGGTTTTAAAAAGAGTGGCCAACATTTTTGAATCCAGCAGATTTTAATGTAAAATTATTTCCATGTGGTTTGAGACCACTAACTTCGAACCTACTATCAAAATGCATTTTGGGGCCTGCGATTTGGAATCTACTATCGCAATTTCTTTCCCAGATCTGTGCATACAAACAAAAAACTACTGTAAAGATTTTATTTATTTTATTAACGTATTCAAAAAAATCTTGAAATCCACGTGAACAAAATCGCGGGTACAATTAGTATTATGTATAAAATATGATTTCAAGAGCCCCAAGCAGAAACGCCAATTAAAAATTGATGCAATATTATATTTCGTTTGCTGTTATACTCTACATATATTTAGCAACTGATTAATTTTATACAGTTGTAATTTGAATTCAAATTAATATTTTCGTTCGTAAAATGAGCAGACTTCAAGAGCGTTGTCACCAATTACAAATCGGATGATGAAAACAAAAAATAATTAATCCCTACGTGAATCCGTTCGCAAAATCCAGTAATACGAATAAGGGGAAATTCATTCCTTTATACCCGATAATTGCTCAGACAATGCATTTATGAAATTTAACAAGGGCCCAAATTAAATCTGTATCAAGCTGTGCTAGGCTACTAAATACCCGGCCCTAATTACGTATTCATAATGTATGTTGGGTGAATGAATGGAAGTAAATCCGTATCATGATTCCGGGCATCGAAATGCGGCCCTGATGAAAGCATGTAAATACGCCATGGACTATTTGTTTGTGTCTATGCTAATTTAAAATAACAATTTTGTAAGAACCACGTAAGAGTCTCTTTCAGATTTTAAATCCGAAACATATCTAGTTTGTATTTTTGAAATTTTTTTTTTAAAGGATTTCACAAAACAAATGCGTGCTTGTCACAGACGATAAGTTGAAAAAAAGATATTTTCCTTTATTTCGTTAATTTCAGAAATTTTGTTTTTTTTTTTTTTTTTTTTGTGATCTAAAGAATTGCCAAAATTCATATATTTCCTAAAATATAAAAACTTTACTTTCTGAACTGCTTTGAAAATCGACATAGGGTCCGGCGGTTTTGTAGTATTTGAGTATACAAGTAATTCATTATGTGAATTCAAGTTTTAGCAATCACAACTTTAGATAAAGTTCCATATTTCTTCACTTGTTAAAAAATTCAAAAGTTAATGATTTGCAAACAAAAACAGTATGACAAAATGTTTAAACAATTACAATTGTATTCTATGTATGGTAAGCACAACATTGCTCTGCTATCGAAAAAAACAATTTTACTTTAAAAGTAGGAGAATTAAATTTTTCTTAACTCCTTTTACGAAATAAATCTTCTTCTCTGAATAGGTTACATGGTTGGTTAAAAAATGCTGAATCTCCCATTAACCAATTGTAACGTGTTTGTTGTTGATTGTTCAGACGACTAAGAGCCTTAATTAGGTCGCTGCACAGAATAGGGTTTACCATATGCAACAGACCTCTAATGTTGCTAATATTATTGACTTTTTAACTTCAATCCGTATAATAAAATTTGAAGATGTTACATCACAACGTATCCTGATCAATTGCGGATTTCTTGAATTTCAGAAGCCAGCCTTTCTACCCTAACAAAACAGCAAGACAGCCAGGATGTGGTTTCGATTTCAAAGACTCATATTCCATATTATGGAGAATCTTTTTACTCGAATAGTTTCTTCATTTCTTACGCTTTTGTGGACGTTAATTATCGCAAAAAGAGAAAGTGTGCTTTGAATAACATTAGAAAAAGTGGAGAACATGCACAGCAAGACTATCTTACGGATAATAGTTGCGTTTTTTCCCGGAAAAATAAAGCAATTTGAATTGAATGGCACCTTACTAACAGCTACCCAAAATATGGATTTAATATTTTTGTAAATGTACATTAAATTGCCATGATTGTAATCCGTACAAAACTTCAGAACTGAACATTTTTCAGAGGAATTTTTTGATTGAAAAGTAGCAATTTGAGGTTACTTTTTTTTAAAAAACGTTAAACCTTGACTGTGTTTCTCATGAAAAATCTCAAAACAAAGGATAATTCCCTTATGTTCTGGATAGACGAAAAAAATGCAGCTAATGTCTCAACCAATACCAAAATACCATATAGTAGATTGGAAAAAAACTTTTTATAACTCCACTAAAATGATTTCTTTTAAAGAAATTGTCTGCCCACAATTTCTATATTTATCTTTCCCCGAGTCATAACACAAAAAATTAATAACTTCCAGGAAAAATACAAATTGAAAAGTTTTGATTGAGAGACTAAAATCACACAACGAAGAATATGGGCAAGTAAAAAAATTTATGATTATTTTTTAAAATATACTCACCGACAAGAGCCAGGATAACAGTCAGTAGGGGAGCAAATGGGAATCGCGCTGACACATTAAATTCGAGCATTTGCAAGAGATCAACTGAAACATTTAAGCATTAACATAAAACATAAATATGTTGTTTTTTTTTGCAAAATTCCAATTAATATTTTACCTATGAAAACAAATATTTGGTGATGCGAGTATCGTAGGAGCATTGAAATTGATAGTGTCTGTAAATTGAATTTAATTTCGGTTAAATTTCAAAAAAGATATAAATGAAAAACTTAATAGCTTATTTTTTAAATGGAAGTATAAAAACATTAAAATTTCAATAGAATTATATGAAATACTTACAAAAAGAATCATCACACAAAGTGCGACAGGATATGAACTCCAAGCGGCCCACCACATCGAAACGAAGCGGTAGTGTTCGCCAGTAACCACATTCCTTTTATGCAGAGAAAAATGAAAATGTTTACTTATAGACAATTTTATAAAACAAGCTTATCTTAATTACCTTAGGTAACCTTTATTGTCTTCTTGTTCTGCAATGACTCGAACAGACGCCATCAACAAATCGTCGTATCTAAATGAAATAAATTTTTATATTTATATCTTTAAAATTTCAATTTTAACATACCCTAAAAATTCTCTCAACAAATACCGGCTTAGGGAATCTCCAAAGCACTTGTCTGTTTGTGGATCGAGAGTCACAACTCTAACAGGGATATTTAGCTTCTGTCTGGTCGCTGCCGATAGCCTTAGATGACCATATTCTAGGGAGTACTCCACAATGTATTGGTCCTCTACATAGACATAGAATAATTTCGTATTTCTGTGAGCAAACCAAAATGCAAATTTCAGACCATCGTAGGACATTTTCTCTGCCTCAGAATGTTCCTCCTTTGAGGGGATCTTTTCTGCGATCACTTTAGACGCCTTTGCTATAAAAAATGTTTCATTTCGAAAAGAATATTGGAGGTGGCTTTTTCTGTTTTCTGAATTTATTCCATCAGGACTTTGTTTGGAATCACAAACTGGTTGTTCTCTTTGGTGTAGAGCTCGAACTGCAACATCATAAGACTCAAGACGTCCTTTGTCTTTTTCTGGTGTTAAAATTCTGTAAATTAAGCAAACAATTTGCACTTTTTAATGAGTTGGAAAACTACTATATAATTTAAAAAAACAATTAATAGCAACCTTTCTGCTATCAAAATATCTATCGCTGGTATTTTATTCAAGCAATTCAGGGATGTACGGATAAGAGTCGATTCAGGTACCTAAACTTCGATTGTTATCGAAATTTCTACTTTTAAAACTCTCAATTGTTAAAATGTTACAATTTCTACTCTCAATTCAAATGCAAAATTTCCTTATACTATCATACTGATCTGCCTATAATAATTTTTAATATAAGCTAAGCTTCCATTTTTGTGCGGCAGGCAGGTGTTGTAATTTTCAAAAAAAGAAAATTTAGAAAATGAGAAAGGAGGCGTCTTTGAGAAGCATTTTTTTAGTGTACTTGTAATTCTTGGAACGGAAACTTGTAAAATAAATATACTTCAGAAAATAAATTTTGTTTAACCAAATTAAAACAATTAAATTGGAATATATGCAAAACCTTAGAAATCAAAAGTCAGCGCATACCACTATATTTGGAATGTGTTAAGCTTTAAACGTAAGTTTCAAATACAATTACAAAAAAATTGTGAAGAGTACCCCGTTTCCACGTATCACTTTAATGAATATTAATTAAATCAAATCGAGAGTATTTTTCGCCGCTATAGTTTTTTTAACTCAGTTAAATTATGTTTTTATAGGTTAATTAAATTAGCTTTAAAGTATATAAAAGTAGGTCGTGACACGTACAATCGGAAACAAGTGTTTATTTGTTGTCTGACGTACTTTAATGAGTGTGGTTTTTTAATCTTTTACTCGAATTTATTTAAATTTATATTCACAATGTTCAGCTAAGGTCAATTTTTATTAGAAAAACATGTTATAATTGAAAACAATTTATAAATTTTCCTAACTTACTAAATTTAGTTTCCGTACGGAACTACTTCCCGTTATGCGTTACAAAAAAATCTTTACAAATTGAAACTGATTAATATTTAAAACTTAGTAAGCTGAATAAAATGTCAGGTAATTTCAAAAATCGTCGTAGCAAACAAACACAATCAAACCAAATAATTGACAGATATTATGTGAATACATATTTCCATAATATAATAATAAATCCAATTAATGGGTACTTAGAACTAACAAATAAAATCTGCAATATAAAAGGTTTTGGAGACAATTGAAATATTTTTCCCTTTTCCTGGATACATTATTAGATTTTGAGGAAAGAAATTGAGAAACTAATTCTCTCAAAACATTAATTCCATCATAGTTCAACTTTTTAAAATGGTCCAAAGGCAAATTCATGGAACTCACCAAGAAAAAGAATTAATTCTAGGGGATGTTCTTTAGATTGTAAAAGATGTGAATTGTTATGGTAAAACATGTTTTTTAATGCAAAATTATTCTTGAGAAAATAAAACTTCATCATCGTATTCGATAAAAAAAATTTCTTCAGTGTGACGAGAAAAATATTGCTTTCGATGAAGAATTAATTTATGCTAATTTTAACAGATGTTCACGTTTCAAAATTTATAGAATCGGAAATTGTGTTTAGCAACCCATGTTTTTTTTTTTTTGTCGATTTTCGAAATGGGTAAAATATCACATTTAATCTTTTACAATCCGAAAAACATTTCTATATTTTTATTTATTATCCTTCCTGAATTTCACACATATACCGAATTTTCTTTTGAACATGTTCAAAAATTCGGAAAAATTTGCTTCTTTTTAATTTTTTGCTTTCAATGTAAAAATTCCATTTGAAAAATGTATTTAATACAAATCAACAACTCATCTGGATTTAAAAAAACTCGTATACCGCATCGTAGATAATGTTAATAATAAGATCTGTTTAAAAATAGAACTGAATCAGCCATTATAGTTTTCGAGATCTATGTTCCACCAGAAAGAAGCAGTTTTAAGAAAAATGATAAATAAAGAACGAAAAAAGAAATGTTATGTAATTTTTCATGTCATGTTGTCATGTAGGTAAAAAAAAGACCCAACCGATGTACACAAAAAAAATGTAATTAAACAAAGCCTAATTTGTAACAAAATAATCAAGAAATGAACACAATGTTCTTTCCATACTATCGGCCACATCCATTTTCACACCTTAAGGTGTTGAATCTTGAAAAATCCTTTCTTAGCGAGTCTAGAAACCAAGAGAAACATACGTGTCATATTTCAAGTTTTTAGGCTTTATTTTTCTTGAAATTTCGTGATGAGTCAGTGACTGAATGGTATTTAGATTTTATATACAATTGCGTGCAAAATGCTAGAAAAACATCTTACACTTAAAACAAATAAATTAAAAAATTCTGTCATTGCAAAGCCAGTTAAAGTTTTTTGTGTTTGTTGGAGTTGTTCAATAAAATATATAAAAATAACTCTTAAAAATAACGCTTTTATAAATGTACTAAAAAGAAAATAAAAACATTTCTTTTTAAATATATGTAGATTAAAACTAAAAGCACTGACCGCGACAAGTTGTAAATTTTAAGAAGTACATCAATATATACAAAATACCTAAGACAATCAATACCGAACATAAATTTTGTAACGTAAAGTTTTGTCGTGTACTTAATAGATTTTAAGAAAATTTTATTTTTATCAACTACATGTATTGGCAATTAAGAATTCTTAATTTGGAATTGGTTTAATGCTTCTTCTGCTGAATTGTTTGACTCTTGAACTAGTATTCTTCATTAAGCGCTCTACGAAAATTCTGAAGGCTGTTTTCGACACTAATGCCCAACGTCTTTTGAATTCATAAATTAATTTTACACTTCTTCCTAGTTTTTTGAATTTTACTTTCATAATTGCCCAATATTGTTCGATCGGGTAAAAATTTTGGCGTATTGCGGGGATTGCCTCTTTTTTAAACATAAGTAATACCCTTGGAATCCAACCAATCAAAAGTGAAAATCTGCATTGATTTCATCTGAAATTGCAAATAGCCTGCCAAACTATTACGTTGGCTAAAAAGTTTTGTCCAATAATAATTAAAAATAAACGTTTATTTGAAATAATATCTTTATTGAGCAATTTCAATTAGTAATATAATTGCCACGATTAGCAACGACACTAGCCCATCTATCGGGTAGGTCTTTAATGCTTTTGGCCAAAAACTCTGGCGGCTGCATCTCGAACAAATTAGTAACAGCGATTTTGATGTCTTCATAGTGTTTGAATGATTTCCCGCACAAATAGTGTTTCCAATGACGAAAAAAGTGGTAATCTGAAGGTGCGATGTCGGGTGAATGTGTAGAATGTGGAACTGTTTCCCAGCCAAGAGATTCTAATTTTTGTCGAGTTTCGTTAGCCACATGAGGGCTTGCGTTGTCGTGTAACAAATAAGCCGAGACTCGTTTCCGCCGATTTTCTGAGATAGCTTCGGCTAATTTTTGGAGTTGTTCAGTCCGTCTGCCGGTACCAAATCCTGGAGAAATTCCTTTAGATCGAAAGAAGAAGGAGCGACTGACAAATAGTTACACGACACTGCTTGCTGTATTCGGTAAGACTATGCGGAATCCATCGGCTGAGAACTTTGTGATAACCGAGTGAGTCCAGATGATTTGGCATAGTCTGATGGTTGCAACCGAGTTCACCGCTAAATCGTGGATACTAGCTTCGGGATTCTTTTTGAGACAGACGAGCAAAGCGTTATCATCGATGGTCGGTGGACGTTCTGATCTCTCTTCTTCTTCGAGGCTCACATCTCCACCTTCGAAGCGATCAAACCAGCGTTTAACTGTGCGTCGAGAAACTACGTTATCTTTACATGCATGGTTGATGTTAGCTGCTGCTGTGCTTGCTCTATTGCTCTGTAGCCACTCGTAATAGATGAACGTTCGGATACGATGTCTGTCCATTTTAGCTGATATTCTGGAATAAAGCGCGCGCGTTCCCTTATATACTTCTGCCGTAGAAGTTTCGAGAATTTTCTTTAAGTTTGTCATAACCAATACACGACATGTTACTTCGCTAGAATATTCCGAACTTTTTAAAAAAGTTGGACAAAACTTTTTAGTTAACCTAATATAATTTTATTTTGCCAAATTTTTCAACACAAACTTTTCTGACCGAATCACTAACACTTTTTCTATCTATCTATTTTCTATATTTGTTGTAAAAAACTTGAGACCCGATAGAGAAGAAAAATACATTTGACAACATGTTTCATCATCCATTAAGATGCATATCTTTTTTTTAGAAAACTCTTTAGTAAAGGATTCTTGAACGTCTGAATATCGACGAATATCTCCTTAAAGTGGTAAGCATGCTTTTTTAAAGAGCAGGATTCGCAGGACCTCTTGGAAGACCTGCGCTCGATTTCTCAGATATAGATAGCTCTTCCTTGAACCGTTTTATATATAGTACTTGTAGTTTTTTCGCCAATGTTGAATGCTGTTTTTTTTCCATTCGCATACAACTTGTTGACAAAAGCGACCCGCTGAAACGTCACATTTTCATTTCTATTTATCACTTAAGCAAACTAAACCCATCGCAAATATATAAAGAGATTCTGAGACTCATATAAACAAATTGTTTTATCATTTTTAACAAAGAAGAGACCGCTAGTAGGACCCAAACAGACGCAACAGAACAGTTTTTATAGTAAATTTATACATTTGTAGTAAAGCATTTCATTTATTCCTAAATTGCTTCCCAAATTCCTCAATTCAAATTCTAATACTTCGCTAGCAGTCAAGTTTCAGCACAGCGCTTATTTCGTCTACCTAGCGTCTGCGACTTTGTTTTCTCAGTGAAATCCCAAAACTACTAAATTTTTCCAATTTCCCGCTATCACGATCGTTCGCGCTACAGCTTTACCCACCCGTAAATTTTCTTGAGCAAGTAGAAGTCAGACATCAGGCGTAGTAATATCATAGTAATAAAACAACTCTAATAAACCTGTGAAAATGTTATTTAGTTGTTTTTGATAAAGATAGTTAAACTAAAAGAAATCGGTGTTTGAATGCTCAGAACACTACAATGTAACATATAATAAAAATGTTCATATTACCCAAGCGTTATTAAAACAATTTCTACAACATCTTTTCGCGATCGCCGCTTTTAGTTTTAATAATCTATATAAATTTGAGAAACATTTTTATAAGAACACAAAAAAATTATTGTCTTTTTAGTACATTTATATTTTATTTTCATTTTGAAAAGCATTTGGTGTATGTGACAAAATAAAATTTATTTTTATCAATATCTCAAAAACTAGATAGATTCATCTCCTCACAATTACATTTTTCCTTTGTTCCCCGCTATAAAATGTTTTCGAAACCGTTCTCAAATTGAGGAACCTTGAAAATGATAGACGTGCCAAAGCTTCTATTGATTATGAAATAATATCAAATTTGTAGTTTATTTTCTCTAAAAAAAATGTGGTCACAATTTTCTTCAACATTTCTGTGAAAAGCAACGTTTCAACGGCTTTTAAAATCTATCAAAAATAAACGTGCTACGTAGCTTCTGCGCGAAAAAGGCCTAAGAATGCGTACCGGTCCGCTGGACTAGGTTAACTAGTGATCTTAATTTCAGATAAAGCCAACGACCTGCAAATACCCGTTAGAGGTCAATTTGACTGTTGCCTCAAACTCACTCAAACTGAAACCTGTCCTGCACTAAATAGAAAACTCTCCCGCCTGCTCTCAACTGTCACTTTTACTTCAAATTTTAACCGTCACAATGCAAAATACGGTAAACGTGTTTCCGCCCCACACCCCGCATGCACTTCCGGAACACGGTACACTTTTGACATTTGACAATCAGCTGATTTAAATCTTTGATTCCTTGTTCGGACGAATAATTTCGCGAAGAGAGAAAAACAACAAAATAGCGCAACGACAACTTGCTGTTAGTTATTTGAAGCGACCGTTCGAAGCAGAACAAAAAAAATAAAAGAAAAGGCAAAATTAATCGGCCACATCGACCCTGGCTTAAAGATTAACCGCCGAGAGTCGCACAAATTTCCGGCAATCAGCCGCACGGTGAACAGTTACAAGTCGCTTCAAAGTGGCTCTAACAAGCGCGCAGACGCTCATGACCTTGATCATTTTTTGGGGCCCGTGGACAAGGGCCGAAAGGCCACAAGTTCAATTCAAACTTACTCAGATTTCTGAGGGCCAATTGCCGAGTCCCTTGTCTCATAGGTTTTTGTGGGAATCTCCCGGCCCTGGACAGGATGGTGTAATATTTCGACTCTGCAAAACAAGAAACGGTCAAAAACAGGGTCAAGCTAAGCGCTAACTAACTAGCTAGCGAAATTCTCACCTGAGTACGCCGTCCCGGGGCCAATCGTTCTTGACTTGCTCCAGGCATGTGGCCGGTGTCTTCAGGAAGGTCACATGGATGTAGACGAGGATGAAAAAGGCCAGAAGAGCCTTCAGTAAAATGAACAGCTCAAACGCTCGCCGCAGCGGCCTAAAAAAAAAAAAACAAAGAGATTTGTTATGTGCTTTGGGGAGGGCGTACTTCCTTCAGGAACTCCTTACTTGGGAAAAATCTGAGCGTAGGCGAGGGCTGTCTTGAAGAACAGTGCGTGGAATAGTCGATCCCGGACGTTAATCAGCGGGTTCTGGAAGGCAGGAAAAACTTGACACATGCAACTGGACGTCCGTTCGGTTCACTCACCTGGTTGGGTCTGTTCCTGTTGGCGTTGGGGTTGTTGGTGTTTACGGGAGGCGACACGACCACCTCGGGATTGTTCCCAGTGTCGCTCCTCAGCGGCAGTGGGTTTGTCGTCGCGTCAGTCATTCCGCGGCCGTTCTCCTCCGTTCCTGCTGCTGCTGCTGCTGCTGTTTTGCTTGCGAAAAAAACCCTTCGGACGTTTCAGTGATGCGGCCGAGGGTCGCCCTCTGGCATGTTCGCTGGCGGTCGCGAGTCGCTAAAGAAATTTGTTGCCAACCTTGACCTGCGGAGCCGTCAGAAGTCTGTCTGAATTATTCCGCGATAAAAAAAACGGGTGACGTTGTGCGCCAGTTGCTTAATATTCGGGAAATTTCAAAATATTTTGCTGTCAGCACGAAAAGCCCAAATCATCGCGGCGGAATTTATAATTTCGCCAGATGGAGCGCTGCCCCCGAACGGGCGCTCCTACCCCCAAATTGGCTACGTACCTCGTCTGCACCTAATCGCTTTCGGTTCCTGGCAGCGTCGCCGACTATTTCTGCAATTCTTTTCGCACCAACTGAGCGCTCTGCTTTGACAGCGGTCGAGTTCGTCTTGTGGGCTAACAAAATTCGACCATGATACGTGACGTCAGGCAGCGGGCAGCGATGGAACGAACTATGGAAAAGTCAAAATAAAGCACTGCACTACCGTCGACGTTGAGGTGCTTCCAGCTACTGGCGGCCAGATGTCTCGCAGTCGCTCTGTTTGGAGGTCGACTGCTTAAAAGAGTCAAGCAACTAGAATCTTTATAAGTGATAATAATTGTGGTCATAGCCATTAAAAAAAGTTTTTAAAGTGCCGAGATGCTTAAAAATTCTTCTCTACCGTTGAATCGATGTTTTCATACCATTTTCAAGCAACATTTCACCTTTTCCCAGGCAAAAATATATTTTCCCATTTCAAACGTATAAAAATCCATTTCAAAAGTACTAAATTCCGAAATATTAGTTTAGAAATTTAACACAAAATTTCTCATTATTCCAATTCAGTTCAAAAATGGTAATTGTTTACTTTGTTACTTGTTTTTTGAGGATATAAAATGGAAGAATCAACATTTTTACCATTTTTTTTCGAATTGTTCCTTTTTGCGCCGGATTTGTGAAAAAAAATACAAAAATTTGAAAAAATCAGTATTTTTGTTGATTTTTCAGCTTTGAATGCTAAAAAAGCGTGTTTTGACGATTAACTCGTTATAACTTCCTTACTTATAGCCAGATGGACTTCATGTATTTTTTTTTTTTTTTTATATATACATATATATTGACCCCCTTCCCCTCCAGAGAGAGTGGTAGTAAAATTCAGGCGAGGTTTTATCAAATTAAGGAAATTAAAAACATTAGAAATAAAACCTCTTTGCCTACCCTAGAGAAATCGACAGTTTTGAAGAATTACTATACTGTCTAACTGCTTTTTTATTTTAACCCATTAACGCGCAAAGAACCTAATTTTTTTGTGCAGTTTGAAACCTCATTTTTACAATTAAAGGACATTTATTTTCCAATAAAAATTTTCAATTTTCAAAATTTGATGTTAAATTTGTGATTAGCGACTATCAAAACTAATGTATACTGAATTTCATGAAAATCTGTGAGATTTTTAAAATTTGTTGTCCGCCATATTGAATTTGCCATTTTGAATTTTAAAAATCTGATTTTAATCTCATAATTAGTGACGATAAAAACCCCTTGGTACAGAATTTCACGAAAATCTGTACGATTTTCAGAGTTTCAGATTTTCAGAATCTGCACTATAGAAAATCCGCCATTTTGAAAAGGTTATGAGTGATTGCGATCAGTAAAAAAACTTTTTTCTGTAAGTTCAAACATTCCGATCACCGTTGATCATAGTAAGAATTGCATTGCAAAACTCTATTGCCTTGAAAAAAAATTACAAAAAAAAAAAAATTTCAAATTTTTTGATACTTTTTTTGGAAAAAGTCGCCATATTTAATTTCCTATTGGAAAAAACTCAATTTTGAGGACAGATTCTGAAAGAGCACACTCAAAACTAGAAAGTTTCATGGTTTTTATTGGAAAATAAATGTCCTTTAATTGTAAGAATGAGGTTTCAAACTGCACAAAAAAATTAGGTTCTTTGGGCGTTAATGGGTTAAGATGCAATACCAATCCTACTTTGAAAATAAGTAGTGTCGAAAATCGGAGCGGGTAACCTAACAATCGTTAGCAGTTTGAAAGAAGTAGGAATCGGCGTGCACTTGTTCGATTATTGTCATTGCGCGCACTACTAGGTTTTTCCAATCATTGGATTACAGTGTTCAATAAAAGCTAATTAATAGAAGTTAATCGAAAAGACGTTAGGTGTGTTATGTTTTTGGTTTTACTAAGGATTTAGTAAATTCGGATGTTGGCATCAAATTGAATCAATCGTCTCTCCTCATTTAGAGATTTCTTTAGTTGTTTGAGCTTAAATTAAAAGTAGGTAAGATACCTATCTAGTTAGTACCTACACGTAATTGTAGATTAATTAATCGATTTATAAAAATGTGGAGGCTCTCAATTAAAATGTTTTTTTTTTTTTTATATATGTATTCCGATGATATCTTTGCCGATTGTTTCGATGATTAATTTTGTTCTATGGGGTATATGATTTGGTTGGTCCCATATAAATTATATGAAAATCGGTGTAATACTTTTTTTTAGAACATTAACAAAAACAAAATAAAGATTGCAAAATTTGTGATTGTTGCGATTGAAATCGGTTGCTTTTAGCGTTTTTAACGTAGTAAATAATTGATAATGTTTTAGTTTTACTTTAAATAGTAAACAGAAAATGAAATTGATTTTCTTTAAATGGCTAATAAAAATACTACAATAATTACATTTAAACTTTAAATACCATAAAGGACAGGCGGGTAATCCTTTCTGCTTAAAATTCTAACTATAGATTTAATGACGAAGTATATTTTTGATTATTTCACTTGGTTATATTTTGTTTCATTAAGTTAGTTATGCGTTTTGATACACACTCTGTTTTTTTTCTAGGTATAAACTTTAAAGATATCGTTGGTAATATATTACATGATAATGAAAAGATGGGAAATACAAGTAATTATAACTCTTCTATACAACCTAAAGCATCAACAAGTACATCTGAAAAAAAACCCCAAAAACTGAGGAAGACGGTGCAGAAGTTTTTATAAATATGAAATTTTCTAGTTAAAACACAACGTATTAGATTTTCGCTTGGGAATGAGATATTTTCCGCGGTAAAAAGTAGTCTATGTCCTTTCGCAGGATACTATTATATCTTCTTACCGAATTTTATCGAGATCTGTTCAGCCGTTTAAGTGTGAAAAGGTAACAGACAGACAGACAGAGTTACTTTCGCATTTATAATATTAGTATAGACATATGGATTTAGGTGTACCATTAGACATACGTTTAATTTGAAAACTAGAGTATGTTTGCTTGGAATTTTGTACTTTTGTTTTAAATTTAAATTGTGATACTTTGCATTTGGAATAATGAGCTCTTTTGTGTTAAATTGCTAAACTAATGTTATGGGATTTAGTATTTTTGAAACAAAAAAGAACACTTTTGAAATGGATTTTTATTCAGCAAACAAAAAATCGTTACCTTCCATTACATTTTCTACTTCCTTGTATTTAAATTGCACTCATCATAACTATATAATGGTAATAACATTTTTGGATTTCAAATACTAACTAATTGTAATCGAGTAATAGTAATGAAGTAATAATTAAATACGAATGTAATTGTTTGCTTCGTAGCTAGAGTATACCTAAGGTATATAGTTTCAAAATATATTTTCTCAAATATTATAACATAATTTGTCGCAAAAATATGAAGAATGGGGACCATACGGAAAAGAAGGCCCACTAACCCGCTTTCCCAAGGACATTCGACCCTTTATGACTTTATTGTTGCAAAGACAGGAAAGACACGAAAGGTGAGAAACACAATAAATTCCAGGGAGAGATAACTTAATTTTCACTTTCTACGGCGCGCCTAAAAGCTTTGCCTATAAAACTTTCTCTTTCTATGCCCGGTTCTAGTTCTGGTATCCTTGAACTACTCCCCGAAAGGAGCATATGCAGCCCCTCGAGGAGCCTCCGAAGTCGCGGATGTGTGGCCTCAAGATTTAAGGGCTAAGCTGGAGCGACAAAACAAAATCTATCGAAAGCCGATCGATTTCACTTCACTCAACCTCAGGCAGACTCCGCGGCTACCTCAAGAGTAAGCGAGTAAACAAAGTCAGGTCAACCTTGCGTCTTGTGCTGCGTTGCGAGGCAACCGAGAACGCCTTCTTGGGGGGGTGGCGGAGTGGACCGAGACGCGACGAAGAAGCGCCTTTGTGTCCTGAAGGAATGACTTCATTTAGAATTTGGATCGAACCGAAATCTAAGGGACTGAGCGCACTGTGGCGCAAGAGAACTGCGGGTTTGGGGGAGGAAATCGATGTCGAAACGATGACCTCATTGCTTTCATGAGGACACCAAACAGAAGACGCTCGCAATTTTGGAGCCATGGCGCTAAAAATTTGGTAAGAAAAAGGAAATATTTACAATTTTATCTCAAGGGGTATAACCACTGTTAAATTTTTAAATAATTTATTTTAAATTTTTAAGCTACATATTTCAGGAATATGTTCTAAAAGTTTCATAGAGAAATGTGTAGAATTCGCTGTGTTACAACCAGAGCCGTAAAATAATTACTACTATTACCATTAAAATTACCAGTATAAGTAATACTAGCTAGACAAATTACCAATACCATTTAATTACCATTACCAAGTAATGGTATTGGTTTGTCACATTAGCGTACTTCAAAAGCATTACTTGGCATTACTCAGCATTACCATTACCATTACTATATACAAGGTGACCCATTTTACACGATCAATCCGAAAAACAGCCCACCAACCTTATACACAGTTGTATTGTAGTGTTTTGACGGAGCCATCGGATGGGGAATATTTCAACTTCGGGTTTGCACCGGAAGTAGGGTTTTTTGACCGGAAGTCCACTTTTTTAAAACACCACAACTCTGTGTAAAGTTGTTGGCTCAAATGCGTTCATATTAAAACGACAGTTTTGAACTTGGTTGACAGAATAATGGAAATTTTTTTTAAAAGATGTTACATTCAGTTTACATCCACAATTGAAAGCCCTAAAAACTGACTATTTTGATCATTTGAAATTGATTTTGAAATCAATTTCTATGGGTCCGCTATTTTGTTATTTGTTTAAATATCAAAAATCCTTTACGTTAAATTGTAGTCACTGTAAGAAAGATTTGGAATCTTTTCGAATTTTTTTTTTAGCTGACTTTTGGGAGCTGGAGAGATCTAAAATCTAAACATCTTTTTTAATAATTATAATTTACTTTGACTAATTTTCAAAATAAAAGAAAAACAATAAATACCTTCAGTCTTCAGTCTGTTACAGTGATGATAATTCTGGTAATGAATTAAAAAAAAAAACATATATTTTCTTCACATATTTCGATTCAACTCCATTATGTTGGGTATCAAATGAAAGTTTATTAAATTGATATTCCAACAATATATTCACCGTTTTGTTGAGCGAAATTTTCGAAAAGGCAATAACAATCAATATCCTATTCCTATTATCTCTTGAAGCCAAGGGTGTAGCGAGGATTGGGGAGGAAGTTGGCAAACAAATAGAATCTTTTCAAAACATCATTCATCAAATCTATGTAGACCCATTTTCTATGTGATCTATTATGACTTAGAATGCTATGGAAAGTCAACAACACAACTGTCTTTGACTTCCATGTTGACAAACCTTCTCTCAAACATGCCCTTTACTTGGTCAACACACCTCCACACACTATCTCGCTTCGTAGTGTTAAGTAGTAGTATTTAACTTCAGATTATTACTCTTTGTGTTTAGTTTAGTTTAACTTAAGTCATCAATGTAGCTTGTACTTATTAAACGAAATGAATAATAAGACAAGACAGATTGAACGGTCTCTGTATGCTCAGTAATACGCAGACCATTCAATCTATCTTGAGTCATGGATAGTAGATCTCAGTCACGTTTTGACGCGCCGCAACATAAAGAAAGACCTTTCGGTGGTGCTTGTGTACTTATCCATTAGTAATTCCGATTGGTGGAAATATGATGAGGTGGGTGATTGACCAAATGTTGAAGAGTAGGGTTATATTTGCCAAAGTTAGGAAGGGTGTCTTAGGTAATCAGATTTTTATTATGTTAGATGCATACAACGTGGGATTTGTAGAGATCGCAAGATCTTGGCGACAGTCTAGAGTCTAGACTTTTCTAAACAAAGTTGAAGGAATACCAACTTAAAGTGTTTCCACTTATCCATATATATAATAAATCCGTGGGGATGCCTTGTCTATAGACATAGATATTATTATTATTATTATTATTATTATTATTGTTAGGGGTGACCCTCATGGTGGGCACTGCGACCAGGCGGTCTTTTGTGCCGAATCCCCTTTACAGTAAAAGACGATCTGCTACCCTAAGGAACGCCAGAAGGTCTTTTACAGAAGATGAACGAGCTTCAGCCGAGTCCAGGAACTCTTGACCGAAGATCCCTCTTCTTAACCGTGCTAAAGCCGGACAAGCACACAAAATGTGTGATGTAGTTTCGTCGTCTTCAAGACACAGACGACACTCCGTCTCATTTGACAGACCTATTTTATATAGGTGGTATCTTAGCCCATGGTGGCCAGTTAGGTAACCTACCAACAGTCTGAGATCCGCTTTACTCAAGACATTGATTTCAGATAGATATTATAATATTACTTAATGTTAACTACAATACGTTTTTATACAATCTTTTAATAGTAATTCATATTTAATCAAATTTAATTGAAGTATTCAGCACTTGTGTACTAAAATAATATTGGCATTGTGTCGCAAACGTCACTCAAGGAACGAGAGAAAAGTTCTTGTGGTTGACAGCAAATCAAGATGATTGACGGTCATTTTGTATTTTATTAAATAAACAACATTCTAATGGTCAGAGATATGATCTTTGCCTAAACTTATTAACTACAATAAATAAATAGATTCATACAAAAAATATAATTCTTTTTATTGATATTAAAGTACAAAGAACTGTTTTGGAATAACCCAAAGTGGACAACACTAACGCAAACTCATCCCTACTAATTAAGTTAAATTAATAAAACATTTAATGATATGGAACAAACAATTTCGATACTAAACTCCATATTTATAAGAATAGAAAAATGTTACACGTATCCTTTTTCATCATGCATTATTATCGAAATACCCCAATATTTTGAATTAAATCTAGCGACCAAAAGAAAAACTCAAATCCTGCAATTGATATCCAAAACAATGTGTGCGTTGAACTCAATCCAGTCGAAATTATCTAAAATTTATCTGGCGTCTGCATGCTGATTTTTGGGACCGGAGGCATGGGGGTGGGCTGTGCTTATTCTTATTCTTAGCCCCCCACTAAGAGAAGAAATTCCTCAAGAGCTTTGGCATTTTAAATATCGACAGCTGGCCCCCGAGTAGGGGAACTTCTTCGGCGACGTCTCGAAATTAGAATTTTCTTAGAAACAGGGTGGTGATGTGACGCAGTCTTTCTCCAAGGTCCTTCGGCCAACTTATGTCGCTTGATTTATTTTCGATTAAGAAATATTGTCTCGTTGTTATAGCTGATAGATTTCGACAGCGAAGGGACATTAAAAAACATCAACACTTGACCTTAATGGCTTCGATGACTAACATAAACCATAAACGAATAAAAATGCCTCAAGGGCAAAGATTTTGGTATAGAGAATTTTTTATGCAGTACATATACATATATAAGTGTAATGCCAGACATACTTCTTTTGAAGAGCACGCAACATGCAAGTGGAGTTTGAATAAAACTTGTTGAATGCTTGTGGTGTTGATTTTCAACCCAAGAATCAAGAATGCTTATTTTAGTCGATATTTAATAATCATGGCTTTGTATTTACTCATAGTTTCTGTATTTCAGTTTTTTACTTTTTTTTTTAATTAATATATATTTTAGAATTTACAGAGTTAGCATTTCATGAGTTTTGTGAGTGGATTTCCTTTGATTTTTGAAGAATACTTACTTACAAATAATTTGCAATCTTCATTTTTAAAAATAACAACATAACAAATTATTTCTCAAAACCTTCTTTAGAAAAAACTTCGTTCGTGCTAATAAAAATTTCTTCTTGAGGTTTTATCTGAAATAAATTACATATTTGTAATTAAAAATAAATTATGAAATCGAGAAACGTAGTTTCAATAAAACATTATTACTATGGTGAATTGTTTTTAAAAAATTTCATATAATATCATATCTTTCAACAATGATTAGGAATATTCAAATAATAAGACACTTGTAGATTCACTCCTTTTTTTTCAAATCGATTAAAGAATTTATTAATTTTTTTTCTAATGAATGAATTTAAAATTATATACAATTATGTATGCTTCTATTGTTTATACATATTATACATAAATGTTAAATTGAAGTATATAAATAAATAAAAAAAAAAGAACCAAAGTTGCAGTACATAGCATTAGGTCGAGTTACTTGGTCTTCTGTAGGTCTACGAAACTTACGAGTTGCAAGACTTATTTTAAAATGCCCGATGATTATACCTCAGGACCAGATTGCGCAACTTTCTTTCAGCACTAAAGCTATTATCTATTCGCAAGTCTCAATTATACTATATGCTAACATCCATATGTTGTTGAAGGCTTCCAAATGGGTTTGAGAAAAGAATGTATCTATATAGATTTTAGGGAAGCCTTCGATAAGCTCTACCATGAACATAAAAAATGTCCACCATAATTTGTCAACTGGATAAGTTCTTATTTGTAAAATAAGTCCTTGTTGCTTTTCGTGGTGCCAAGTCTAGGAATATCCTAGCCACTTCGGTGTCCCTCAGGGTAGCCATTTGGGTCATCTTCTTTTAATTTTTTCACTTGACGATATCACACATCTGTTGAATAGATGCAAAGTTTTAATCTAGGCTGATGCAATGATATTATTTGTTCACACAAAGAATATTAATGATTGCAATATGATTCAAAAGGATGTTAATATCTTCGACTCTAGGTGTGCTCACAATAACGTTGGACAACCTACTGATAAATGTGAAATCGTGTCATTTTATCATGAACTAAAGATCATATTGTTTATCGAACTAAGTCTATTCGTGATTTGGGTATTATTCTTGACAGCAAACTTGACTTTGTTGAGCATATATCAATCGTTTGATTATGAGAACTTTCTCTGTATTAGGTTTCATAAAAAGATGATCACGTGAGCGACTATTAATCGCATGTACTTAAAAACCACGCTGACTTATTTAATGCATAACTTAATAAGCATGCGCTCAAAAAACCTTGTTTAATCCGTTAATTGTCATCAATCATAACATCGTTTTTTATGTGTGAAACGCATCAATCTTTGTTCTTCATATTTCATGTTTCATGCAACTCTGCTGTCTGTAGCTTTGACTATGCTGATGGTTTAAATTATAAATAAAAATAAAGAATTCATGAATTTAAAGCATAATTGCTGCTTTCTCTGTAACGTAAGAATACATATATGAAACCATAGATCAATAAAATTTATCACGATAAATAATCAGAAAATCGATGCGTAATTGGAAAACCACGCGATTTGACCTCATCCACATTCATTACTCAGTATTCACGTGCTTGTGATGCACTTGTCTTAAAATGGAAAGCAAATAATGAAAACAAGTACAAATTATGGATGCAAATTGTTTAATCATTCATGTGATAACGTGAAACTTTCTGCGGGGAAGTAATCTGTTAAAATATTCATTGAGAGTGCGGTTGGCATAAATTTCTTGTCTATTACATGCCCACACACTGAAGAAGTCATTCGATGCCAACCCAAAAGTTAAATTTCTTATCAATTTAACTTGAAACAGGTTTTGGTTTTCCTGTGGAAGTGGAAGAAACTATTTGAAACAAACTAAGAAACTGGGTTCATGACCCTAATGGCAGCTAAGGTTTTTTTTTTGGTTATTCCCATCAATCTGTTTACTTACAAGAAATCCAAGAAGGTATTGTGTCGTCATAAGGGAAGTGAAAAATTGTAATTACTACAGGGATGCCATTCGAATATTAAGCATTTAGATGACACCTGTTCTTACAATTATAGTATGAGGTTTTTGCTGGTTGTATTTATGTATTTTTTACCTTCAAGACAAAATCTAATTATAATTGCTTTGTAGTACTTTACATTTTTGCAAGCGAAGACAATAACTTAAAACTTGGCCTTGTAACAAGGTCTTCAATTGTTCCCGATTGAAGTACCTTCCGTAATGCAAAGGCCGAATTTCATAAAGAGTAAGGTTTATTGTACAAATTTCATTATTTATTTGAGTTGACTCATTTGAAAATTGTTTTTTGTCCAAAAACATAAATCAATAATATCTAAAAAAAAATATAAATTCGTAAATTAATTTTATTAAGATAAAGTTGTACTTAATAATAAAATAATTTCGTCTATCATACATAAATCCAATTATATTTTTTTGAAACTATTAAAATTTGCAGAGTTTTATTTGCTTACTGTACAATTTAGAGAGATAAAATTATTTATCTTTAGCTCAATAGACCTTAAAGTCTTTGAGAATTTGATATGATTAACATTAGACAATTTATAAACAAATCTTAAAGCTTTACAAAAAAAGTTGTACAACTTAAATACACATTTGTAAATTTATAATAAATACGAGTCGTTTGAATGATGTAAACCTCTAACAAAAAATCCCTGAATTATCACTTTACTGCTGTTCTTCACTTTAAAATCATAGAGCATAAAATTACTAGAGAAAATTAACAATTCAAAAAATATGTTATCCAGTTATATATACATAAATACAAAGTATTCGATCCATTTCACTCTCGCGATTGTTATAGTTTACGAGTACTTTTGTTTTCTAATCGGAGTCCAGCATTGGCTGATAACTGGGTATGCATAAAAAGCCGAAATGCATCAATAGTTTAAACAATTTCACGCGAAAAATCGAAAGAAATCCCTGTAACAATTGTTTGCTTTTTTTTTGTTAGATTTCCCAAGGTTAAACAGCTAAACAACTTTATTAAGAATTTGTAATGGTATTTCAAATGGGGGAAAATAAGCAACAATACATCACAACTTCGGTGTGGAATGAATAAGAGACTTCGTGATTTTTATGGTGCAGATAGTCGTCCATCGGAGCACGGCGGATAAAAAGAATTTATGCTGTTGCATTTTATCATGCCCAAAAATCAGTAAGGTCGTTCAAATACTTAAATTTCGAAAAAAATATAAGGCTGAGACATTGGTTTTATCATAAATAATAAAATTTTATAATAAATCTACTTTTAACGTAATAACGTACTTTTCTTACAAAATAATTAAACATTTTAGTGTCATGGTCTTCTGGGAACACGCGAGTTGTAAAGCGGTCTAAGCTGTAGCCTTTGTTGTGAGCAAGCAGGGAAATTTTGTAGCATTTTTAACATTCATATGATGTTTGTAAATAAAAATAAAACCCGAAATAAAATCAAAAAATGGGAAATAATAAAATAAATCTTTTTTCTTCTTTTAAATAATATAGTTATTAAAATGTGTGTAAAATTTCTTCGGGATCAACCAATAATTTTTGAGTTATCTATCAATTTGAAAAATATAGTATTTTGTATAAAAAATCGAATGCTTTTTAGTTTTTTCAAATCGGATGATCTGAGCCTGAGCAATGTGTCTCACGAGATCAAACAATTTTTCAAGAAAAACGCGGTTGAAGTTTTTATTCGATAATTTTTTAAAGTACGATAAGCGTAAGGTACCACTACAAATGTGTCTATAACTCTTTTTGTATATTGAATTTCTTAAAACGGTTTTGGGGGTATATTTCTGTGATCTTTTTATGAATAAAAAATAAACGGTTTTTTTTCGATATAGAAAGAAAATGTCCCCTTAAGGTATGCGTGGAGTCCTTAGATAGTGCATTTAACTAAAATCTGCCGAATATGGGTATCTCATATACGTTCCAATGTTGTTCCATACGAAGGAGATTAGACAATCGGTCTAAACAATTTGTGGCGGATTATCCCAGTTTTCAATTTTATTTTTAAAATAATCGCCTGCTGAAAGTTTTGAATTTGTAGTCCAATTTAATAACATATCGTCATCATCCTGATGCTGGAGCCACACTAACGGCAAATGCTGTTGATTACCGCGTTAATGGACGTAAAACGTAAGTGTAGCCACGACTCACCCCGATAATTTTTCAATGCCATTCTAAATGCTGTTTGACGTTAGGCGATAACTCGGGTGGCGGTCTTTTTTTGGCACATCAAAGAGACTTAACGCGATAATTACTGCTTGTGTGGCCACACTGACGTTTGTTTATTGTGCGCCGTATTTGTTTTCTGACTGGAGTGAGTGACAGTCGTGACAGTTGATCGACGATAACTTCGGTTGAGTATTCTATGGCTATGAATTGGTCAAATGGAAAAGTGAGTGAGTTCCTTGAAATATTTCAAACTGAATCATGTCACATTTAACGCCATTTTTATTGGCGATGATGGGCATTGACGTTGAATTTGTAGTGTGGCCATCTCTCCAGTTGGAAATAGAAGCCTTTTCCATGCATGCAGAATCCTTCTTTGGAGGGTCACAAGCCTTCCTCTCCGTACACCACATCATATCTTTTTTATATGGCCATGTCATTGGTAGGAAGGCATCTGTTCGGATTATCGTCGTATTCTTCCCACGAACTTCTTGGAAGTCTTCTAAAGCTATTCTACAGAAAGCTTACGAAAGTGTTCTGACGAATTTGCTTTAAGACGACTTTGCAGTATTTTATTAATTTTTTGTTTACAAATTATTATAAACCGCTGCAAAGTCTTCGTGAAGCAAATATGCACTCTGTAAATGTAAAAGTATCTTGTTTAAAACAAACTGATTATTCTATAAAAATATATTATATTTCAAAATGTAAAATTAACAAGAACAGTTGTCATTAATTTAAAACAAAACAAAAATAATCCTACATAAATAATACTTACAGTGCTGATCAAAATAATAGGTAATAAAACTGAGAAGTATTCCAAATATCAATTTCGCTTTTAAAATCTCGTTCCTCTGAAAAGTAATTGGTAGTATTCTTTGAGTAGCTAAGTGCACGTTATTTGTCGTATGGAAAGTTGATCATTCGTGCAACGTTGTTCAGTAAAATAGTGTTTAGATCAACCCATCTAAAATTATTTAATTAAAAAATCTAGTAGATCCATATTACAAAAAATAATTTAGTTTAACCTTAGTCTCCAAAAATTAATGAAATAACCTTTTTATCCCATTAACAAGAGAGATTATAACCAATCACAAAAAATTTTAAAAATGAAATGATTTTTTAACTTGCAGTTTAACACCTAGAACTTGACTGCATGATTAACTTTTTATAGGGCAAATAAGGAATACTTTGTTACTCAAATAATGATACCAATTACATTTCAGAGGAAAGAGATTTTAAAAGCGAAATTGTTCTTTAGACTATTTTGATTCTTATTACCTATTATTTTGATCAGCACTGTATAATACACAATAATATTTCTTTTAAGTTTCCGACTTTAGTTTAAAGGCTTCCTTGTAAAATCTGTGTTAAGCCTAATGTATTCCTTTCTTCAGTTCGTCTTCAAATTGCCTGAAACTAAAATTTTCCTTTTTAACGGCCTCTCTAATAACAAAAACAAATGCATTATTTCAAAAAATAAGTTTTAAATTACTATTAGACCAATTTTTTAAATTCTAATTTTATTTTTACTAAAAAGCAGCTAACTTACCTTTCAATAGCGAATCAAATATTTTTTTGCTACGAACCGCTTTCACTTTAATTTTTCAACTTTGAACAAAAGAACTGCACTTGTTGCAAACTCAGAATGAATTAATTGCGCAATTTTTCTAATTATAATCGGTCGAAGTCGGTGCGTGCCTAACGGAATTTCTTTTTTTATACATCCCTTCTATTCACATCATTTATATCTTCCTTGGAATTTTATCATATTTTCTTTTATGTTTTCAAAGCTTCTAAATGACTTCCTCAAGAAGGCTTCTCATTTTTCCAACTGGGTCGTTACCGCGTTAATTTTGTTGCCGTTTTTAATGGCGTTGATAGGCATTGATATTTGCCATTAGTGTGGCGCTAGCATGAGAATGTTTAAAGTTGTATTTAATTTTTTTAATTTAGGCAGACATAAGTCTAATGCTTGTATGTACTAATTTTTGTATACATTTACGCGCAAAGTGCGATCGCTCTTCAAGGAAATAAAACGGCGCCGTCGTGGGCAATAATGCCGACGAAACATTCGCAGTAATGCCCCGATGACATCATGCATGACGAGTCGCGAACGGCCACGGACTAACCATGCATCACCAATGTTTGCCTATTTTCGTGCGTAATTCACACACAGGCGCTGCCGTGCTGCCGCCGCCGCGCTGGTGTGAGTGACTCCTCGAGAGAGCTTTTGGACAGCCACTTGCAGCCCACAACTTGATGCGCTCCTGGCGACGGCGGCAGCAAGCTGCAAAGTTGACTAGGAACTCGCCTGCAAAACTGCATCGAAAGTGGCGGGCTGGTGGAATTCGGCGGCAGCAAAAGCGACATCCTCACAAACACAACAACGCCGTTTACGTACGCTAGTTGCACTCAAAGAAACGTATCGGTGTGTATATTTGTTTTCGTAATTTCTATTGGTGAATGAGTTAGTGTGCGCCGTGGCAAACGTCGAGCTTTTTGGGATTTTAATTGTAACGTTCCGCAGTAGCTTCAGTGTATACTGAATTGTCAACGGTGTCGGCTCGATCTCGCAGTGAAGTTGGTTTTTTTTGGTAAAAGGACGTTCCACACTTTCGTTTTTCTTCTTCTTCTTATTAGTGAGAGGGAACTTAATTTCCCCCATTGAATTTTGTGATTAATCGTTTTTTTTTGTTCTGTTGGTGCGATTTACTTATTTATTTTCATTTTTTTTTCTCGATTAGTGATTGATTCTTTTACTCTTCGGCGACGAAAAGAACTGTAGATCCAAGATGGGGTTCGCTATGTCAACAGTTAAATACATTTTGTTCATTTTCAACCTGCTGTGTGCGGTAAGTTCACTTTCTCTGTGATCATTTATTTTCTATTTTTTTTTTTAATCACTTGGTTTTTGTCGTTCGGGGCTGCCTAAGAAAAAAAAAATATATATAAAAACGACATCACCATGCCCCAGCGCCTATTCGAAAATAGAAAGCATATTTCTCTCCATCTCAAAACGGGCGACGAAAATCCTCCGTAAGATGCTGCGCAAAGCTGGACCCAGGGTGATGATCGCGCGTCCACGGAACGGGGAAACTTGTTTTGATCGTAGCGATCCATTGTTGCGCAGCGCCGCCGCCGTGTGTGGTTGCTTTGCCCACAGTTTCTGGGAAGTATATTTTACTTTTCCCTTCGTCGTTTTTTTTTTTGCTTACTAACAAGTAAAAATACGCGCTGATCTCAATTTGGCGGCGACACGGCAGATGTATGGATCCGCCGTCCGCTGGAACGCTTAAAAAATCGAAACCTGTTTGCGATCGCACCCCACAACAGCATTGATGCTGCAATGTTGCCGTCCTCCTCCTTGTTCTCTCTCTATTCTCGTAATTTTCTCACGTTTCGGAACAAATTTTCGAATTATCTCAGAAAATACATCCCACGTAGTAGAACGGTCTGTCTGGGATTCTGTTTTGGTCTGGCTGGCGAGGATCTTTTTCCGGTTTTGTATAGCTCTCGATTTTTCGTCTTCTTGTCCCAGTTTCGGGCAAGATCGACCCCTCCCAAGATTCCTCTCCGATTGCGTAATTCTTGGAGGAATATGATTTGGGTGTTGAAGATGGCAATGCCGTGAACACGGTCATGGCCGTTTTTCTTTCGAGGTACCGACAAAGAGACGATGGTTTTTTTGGACCACAATCTGCGTCCCGTCCTGCCCGAAATGGCCTATAAGTATTTCCTCTCGGCTGCGTTCTCTCCGTCACAAACGAAATTAATGCATCCAGTTATTTTTGGCTTTCTCTGTTTTTTCACAGAATAAGTTATTTCTTTTTTTCTTTTTGCAACGCTGTAGCCAAGCATTGATTAAAATCTATCTGAATTGGGAGTTTGTTTTCTTTTAAAAATACGCTGGCTCTTCGATTATGTTGAAAAAGAACTGCAGAAAATTAATCTGTTCTGGTTAGCAACAGTTAAACGACTGCTCCAATCCCAAGGTTAAAATGTTCCAAGTCATAATTTAGACAAGTGGCTGCTTCTTTTCAATAGACCTTAACAATAAAAGATATAATAGGTTTGATTAAAAATTAAAAGCATGATTTTGATATAAAATACATTAAATTGAAATAATTTGGTAAAAAACAATTATTTTTAATCTTTTAAATTAACCTTAGACTAAAATCCCATGTTTTTGTTTACGTCAAAAGATAATGGTAGGGTGTATTGATACCCCAAGGTGTCACACTTTTATCGGTAATAAACAATTTTAATTATAGACCTAAATATATATTTTTCATCACGAAAATAAAATTATATATGTACGTTATATTGCATTATCGAGAAAATATTGTTTTGTCAAAATGAAAAAAAGCCAAAAAAGAAAATATTGGCATTTTGTAAACAAAATAGGGCAATTGCTGAACAAATTAACCGATATTTAATATTTGAGAGAAAGTTCGAGATTGCATCGTTTATGCTCAATAATGTATGTACCTATTGTAATAGTGACTGATCTTCAAAGTTCTAGAAAGCTGAAATTACACATTTCAGATTCTAGTTTAATTAAGACACAAAATATTTTCTAAATCAATCATTAATATATTGATAAACTACAACCAAGAATATTTGCTGCTAAGAATCGATTTTGTTGTGTGGGATTAATTTGATATTGTATACTCTATCGGTCAATACATTTTCCACAAAAATATGCTATAGGATAAAAAGTTGTAAGAAATAATGTGCTTTCATGAATCATTTCTTTCAGAATAGATTATCTCGTTTCGATGAATGTATTCAAGTTATAATGAACTTTATCATGATACGGAATTCCCAAAAAATTTCTCTAATACAATTCATTCCTGAGTGTATTTGATACACATTCTTATTTGCTTGTCATATGCTGTCAAACATGACTATCAATAAAACTATCAGTAAAGATCTTTCGTACCTACTTGGGATTTTGTTATGAATTTCGAAATTGTAATTTTATTCTGAACTAAAAACTTGGCGTGTATTGAAAAGAATTCGAATAATTCTCGAAACTAGTACCAGGTGCTTTCAAATTATAAAATAAACCCAATTAGGGTGTACACCTAGCTTAGAATTTAGACATTTTGATATATGTTTTTATTATTTTGACTATGTTTTCCAAGAAACATTTCATCCTCTGACGTTTTCAGTGCCTAATTGGCTTTAGAGTAGGCTTTCTAATGATACAATAATTTTATCTTAATTATACGAAGTGCTTTAATGATAAAAATATGAAATGACTGTATGTATGTTATATTTTCTATATTACGTAATCTAAACGCTTATCATTCAATTGAACAAATACTTCAAAGGTGATAATCGAAAATTGTGAGCAACTACTATGAAGTAAATTCTATTTTCAAACTGGAAACTTAATAAATAAGTTATGTCCGGCTATAACATTTTTATCTGTGATTTAAGAAACAAAGATGGGAATGCTTTTTTTACGTTTTGTTTATGATTAGTGGTTGTGGAATTATTCAAATATGTAAACACCTTATAAAAGATGGTTCCGCTCACATGAAAGGTATAATTACGTATAAAACGTCATTCCTCGGGCAACAATGGGATTTTTTTTACACTAGATATTGTCTGTTAAAACATTTTAATGATAATGTACTTTAAATTCGATTTTTATCTCCTTTATGATATGAAAAAATTTAAAATGAAACAAACATATTGCAACACCTTATTTTTGATCAAAAAACACGTGATAAATCATCCTGGATCGCGGAGGATTAAGTTTATTGTGGCCCAAGAAAATGAAAAATATATTTCTAAGCCGATGTTTCAAAATATAAGAGTTTTCTTTTTTAATAAAGTTTAACAATAAATATAAGTTTTTAAGTAAAAATTTGCGATATTTCTACTAGACAAGGTAATTCACATTATTCGGCTTATCCTGATATTTTTCTTCAAATCGGACTGTATTTATGTTATGATTGATGTGAAAGTACCACTCATTAATTTTAGACTGACCTGAATTGAACCCTGACTTAATTGGAAAGGTGACATATTGATTCAGAGGGGAATTAGCTGAATATGAAAAATGTTCTTCATAATCGTTTGTAATTCGTGCAGAGGGTAGGAAATAAAACTGTTTACCACACATGCACAGAATAAATAATGAAACATGAAAGACAGCCGAAACAAGTTCGTCACAATATAAGTCATTAACTTTAGTGTCATTCGATGGCAAAACTAAAAATAAAAACCGATTTATTATTTAATACATTAGATAATCACAAATTTTTTGAGTTCCTGTAGAAGTGTTTATATTCTTTTCTGTGATCTGAACCTGAACACGTGGAACATCGATTTGTGGATAAAAATGTGTTTTCATTTTTTATATTGTGTATCCGTTTTACGAAATTTTAAAGTTTTGGCGCCGAAATTTGAAAATTATCAATACAGCTTAAATACAATTATTTGATATATGTGAAGGTCGTTCGGTGAGTCAGAAAAAACTTAATTTACTCGATCGACACACATAATCTACTTTTGTAGTTCGATATGTATACAAAATTTTATAATATTTAGTTCTGTATTAAAATAAGTTTGCCTTTTATTCTATACAATAGCAAAAATACACCAAATACACCAAAGAAACGAAAAATTTTTTAAAGCTAACAAAAATTTCCTATTTAAAAGATTTACTTGAAATTTTGTGTATGTATGAAAATATCATTTATTATAAAGTAATTTTAAAGTTATTAACTTATTAAACAGCTCTTTAAATCTGTTGATGTTTCATTACTTACATCACGTAGTTAAATCAATTTTTAGAAAAATCATTGATTTTCTTACACACAAGCATATTAGGTAAGTCATTTATCATCTAAACATGAAATCCAGCAAAAGCTGTATCTTCGTATCTTAATAATGGGTGTATTCAACTTCGTACAAATAACATAATGCTAAACTTGTTTTTCGTTTTCACATAATGCGTAAATTATCAACGAAAATAAAATATCTTTTGTGTGAAAACTAATACGACACTTGAAACTGGTGTCACAAGTTTTTACAAATTTAATAGATCCATCGTCCCTTCATGCCTGAGATATACAAGTTATTTCCAGTAATATTAGCAAAGTTTGAGGTATCTACAAATAGCACATTATTCTTTGACCTTAAGATACATTCGGTCTCAGATCTCGCGACTCAAAGCTGAGCAGCTGAATAATTTAATTCGCTTCAGTCTTAACAAGTAGATGACGTAAGATTTCCATTACAGATGCCCAACACATTGAGCAGTGTTATAATGGGCATTAAACCTCACGTCGTCGTCGTTATATTCACTAAATTAATTTGATTTTCCCTCTTCAACCCCACGAAATAAGCCTCTGTGAAGTTATATTTTGTAGAGGCCGCCGCCTGTCTTCTTATTGTGCCTGAAATTCGGCAAGCAAAATTAACATTCCATTGTACTATACAATGATGTTGGATTAGGCATGATATGATCATGTTTATTACGACTACTATTGCACATTTTCCACGTAATTTTTTTTCTCCAGTGTATATCCAATTTGCTCAAGTAAAAACGAGAAGGTCAAAGAAAAGCGTGTAAGATCAACAGAGCAGTGGAAAATGAGCGGTTGTATTGGTGTGTTTGTAAATAATAATAAAATGATCTCGAATTTTTTACTTGAAGTCGTGAAAGACGCACATACAAGTGCTATTGACATGCACCATCTGTCTAGATTGAAAAATCAAATAGTTCGCATTGAAATATGAATGATCACATAGTGGTTGGCCTTGGGATATCCCAAGTTTATCTAGAAATTGTTGACTCACAACTAAAACACTCTACCATACTGGTTTAGGATCTGTAGTGCATATAATTATGTAACAAATGAATTCGTCCCACTACGTAGATCAGGTTGAATGCTCTTATGCGGTTAATTAATACACCTTTTGACAAGCATTTTTTTTTTAAAATTACCTCGATTATAGTTCACCGATTCCAAATTTCCTTTTTCCGCATAGTGTAGAAATGCCAAGGTTTGAGAGGAAATCAAATGCGTCACTGGTCATAGTTTTTATACCATATTTTTTCTTGCAATTTTGCTGGCGTTTATATCTTTTAGAAATGGGAGCAATTTTACGTTCTATTCTTACTTTCCTTTTGGCTGGTAAAAAGTTTTGGCGGGACACAAATTGAAGTTTGCTGAAGTGTTCTGTTGCTACAATTGAACGAAAATTCTTGCTATTTACAATAAAAAATCCGCTTAAAACAAGTTTGATAATAAAGAGCTGATAGAGAAATATTTTGAAACAAAATAAAATTCTTTAAAAGTTTCATTTAATTTTGCAAACTATCACAATCAAACGCACATCATTCGATCGTCAAAATTGGATAGTGATTTAAATATGAATAGTGTTTATTATTTTCTATTGTGCTAGCCATTAGAATTATAAGCTTTAGAATTTTAAAAATCTGGTTATATGTAATTACGCCAGCCGGAAGTCTTTCCGAAACTTGATTTTGTCACCTCTTGATAAATTATAGCAATAATGAAAACAATGCGAACCATTTATATTAATAAGTAAAATTTTATAGAATCTTCGATACAACTGATCAAGCGTGTATCATGTGATACAAAAAACAAAAAGATATGAACATTTATTAATGGTTTAAAATAACGAATTTAAGGGGTAAAAATTTAACACGTTGAATATTTTCGAAAATATTATCTGCATTAAAAGTATTATATCATATCTTCATTATTTGAACTAATTCAATATGTTGACGCAAACAGCGGTCATTAATCACAGCTTAACACTTTCTGGACTTTCAACTTCTCAGAAACACATTTTGAAATAGATGACAGGCTGTTTTTGTTACATCGAAAAAGATCGTTAAGATTTTTGTTCTAAAGTCATCCAACTTTGCTTTTAACTATCTCTCACAGATTAATAAAAATCAATTGTAGTGTGCCTTGTTCCATATGTAAGCATGTATTATACAGTATACATACAGTAAATAATTGCACTTGTTAAGTAGGCCTTAGTCACTCTGAATTTTTCGAAATATATCAAAACAAAGTACATACAAAGAAAAGAACGCAAAATGTGACGGTTATTCTCGGAATGGAAAATACCGCCAAAAAATTTCTGCCGCCAAAAACATCGTGGAACAAAGCTGTGTTTCGTGGTTACAAGCCATATCCGGATTATTCTTCATTTAATTCATTGCGTCATGCGTTCCACTGTATAAAATTGTGGAAGAAAGAGCAATAATCAAGAGGATTTACGGCTGGTAGTGGTTAGTCTTACATATATGATTTGTATATTAAATAAGTAAACGATCGGTTGGAGTTACAAACTTAGTAATTAGTAATTTCTCAAAAATTCCTATTATCCTAAATTTGGCATAATTGTAATGTAGGAATAGTTAATTAATGGTGATGTAATAGTTAATAGTATCATTCAGAATCCAGGCACAAACACATTGGAGGTCTTCAGCTTACCAACGATATTTGGTTTAATTGTATTAATGATTTGTTGATTGTTAAAATTAATATCATATGACAAAAAAGAAATATGTACTACATTTAAGCCGAAAAAATGATCTTTAGGATTGTATAATTAATATTACTTGAGGTTAATTTTTTTATAGCCACAGGAAAATTCAGCAACATTTTCACTTATTTCTTTGAAATAATATAAGAGGAAAATACTATGAAATCCCAGTATTACGAACTATAAATAATTTATTATTCGCAGTATGTTTTTAAGAATTTTAGTACGAATATACAGAAACTCCTTGTGTCATGACGGGCTTGTCTATAAACTTCATAAATTCAACTTCCCGGTTTATCTTATAAAAATAATTCAAAGTTTTCTCACCGGTAGATATTTTAATGTATATATCGGTTCAGAAAAATCTTCAATGTATGAAATTCCGGCCTGGTGTACCTCAAGGTTCTGTTCTTGGCCCCCTATTGTATAATATCTTTACGTCTGATTTTCCTCAACTTCTTAACTGCTGCTTCTCCATGTATGCAGACGACACAGGTGTTTTCGCTTCTGGACGTGATTCGTCGCAAATTATTAGCGACCCACAGTCTGCATCGGACGCAATTTACAAATATTTCAAAAAGTGGAAAATTAAAATAAATTCAAGCAAAACCCAAGCAATTTTCTTTACCCGTAGAAGAAAACAGGTCTATTTACCCCAACAAAATTTGCAGGTAGGCGCCTCTAGTATTACTTGGAGCAATGAACTAAAATCCCTGGGCATCATTTTCGACAAAAAATTACTTTTTGACAGACACATTCACACAACACTTCAAAAGATCAATAAGTTAATAAAATCGCTTTATCCGTTCATAAATCGAAATTCTGAATTAAGTGAGGTAAATAAATTAATCATATATAAACTTATTTTTAAAGTTGTTTGGATGTTTGGTACTCCTGTCTGGAGTGATTGTGCTAAAACGCATTTGGATAAACTACAAAGAATCCAAAGCAAAAATTTGAAAATGATTTTGAATCTACCGTGGTTTTTCTCCACTCGTCGTCTGCATTGCAAAGCCAGTGTCGATCTTGTTTCAGTTGAAATCTGTAAACTGAACAAAAACTTTGTACAAAGTTGTCTCAAATCATGTAACCCTTTGATTTCAAACTTGTTCTCCTAAATATTAGGACGTCTCAGCTTTTTATTTACATTTAAGTGCAATATTTAAAATAGTTTGTAAAACTTAGGAAGGGTTTTTTTATTATTCCCACATAGCTTAATTTTTCCCTTCAAATTAGAAATCAAATATATATTACTACTTCTCACTCAACTTCCAACTAAATCCCAGACTGTAAAGAACTTCGATTCTAATCTCTGTATCTATCTTATGAATTCTTGTTGTAAACTTTATATTATCTTAATAAACTAATAAATAAATAAAAAAAATAATTGTCTACAATTTGTGGATAATCACTTTATTTTGGTGAATAGCTATTATTCAAATAGAATATTGGTAAAGTTTTTTTAAAATTTTTTTTTTTTTTTTTTAAAAATATATAAAAAAAGGTATAGACTTAAATTTAAACTTTTCTTAAATAAAAGAGTAGATACTATTTTTGTGAATACTTATATAAAATTAAAAAAAAAATGAGGTTTAATTTATTTCGAAACAAAATTCCAAAAATTCGTTACTTCGTGAATGTTGCCACTTAATTTAATCTTTATGGGCGCTTACCACAAGATATGTATATACAAAATTATCAAAGTCATATCTTTCTGAAAACCGTTGATATCCTTCAAATATTTATTTGTCTCTAACCACCACCTTCGGATGTTTGCAATTTTGTTTTGTCTGCAATTTTTCGCGGTAGGATGTGGAAATGTTTATTTAGTAATTTTCAAAATTTAAACAACACTTTGCCTGATAACAACGAACTTCGTCGGTTTATTAGTATTACGAAAAAGTGTTGAAGATTGATTTATGAAAGGCTTATTTATTTACTAAACATTTTATTAATTCGTTTCAAATGTTTAAACTTTTTTATAAATATAAGCATCGTTAATGAAATTTTGTATATTTTTCAATTCTTCAAATGTTCCTTAAGTAATAGCTCCTTAGGTATTTTATATTATATTTTAAGTTGGCATAATGATTACGTGAATTAAAAAGTTTTCAATAGAGTTTCATTACAATTTCATTACATTAGTGGCCTTTATTTATTGAGGATGGAAAGGCCTATATATACGCTCTCACATATCTAATCGAAATTTGTTAGTAATGTTTGTAATGTAAAAGTTTGGTTGTTACTATTGCGTGGCATTTTTCTCGCTAGAGTGCGCCGAAGTCAAAGGGTTAATACGATTGTATCTCTGTTTAAAAAATCTCCAAAATATAAAGGTGTTGTAAAATGTTTGATTGCTTTAAGTTTGTTTGTTCCAGGTTTCAAGATAGAATTCCACTTTGTTTTGAGCTTTGAGGTTGATTATCTCCTGAAAGGGAAATGGGAAAGTTTATGAAATTAAATTTAAAAACAAAGTGGAATGATAATTGGCACTTGAAACCTGGAACAAACAAACTTAAAGCAATCAAACATTTGTCAAGTAAAACTTGACAAAATTCTATAAATAAGTTTGGAATTAATAAACTTCTTGTAGATTTAATTCAATCTCCTATCCTGTAGATAAGAAGAAAAGTACGAAAACTTCTAATTCCTATTAAACTTCTTTCGTCATCTTGAAATATTTATCGTAATTTTCAATTATTTCGCCGTAGCGAATTATCAACTGCTTACTAATTCTAATTAAGCTCGTGTTCATTACTCACCTGCTTCACGGGAACACTGAACAATGGTCACAAAAGATAAGAAAAGATTGTGAGTCCCATCTGAATATAAGCCGAGGGGGTTTTTGGGTTCTTGTGACGATCACATCTTTAAAAAAAATAAGGAAATTGCACTACACTTTATTTGTAATGGTGTTAAGGTACTATTACCGTCTAGAATTTTCAAAAAATGAATTTTTTTTTTTTTTTACATTTTTAGATTCTTTATACCTTCAATAATAACTGTCTAAAATATTAAATCGAAATTCGAAGCCAGTGCCGAGATATAACGACTCAATTGAAGCGCGCTCTCGGCAGTTCTATGTTCTAAATAAACTTTAAACGCGTTTTTCTCGAGTTTAGGTTTTTTTAACTGGCGGACAGTTAATCTCTGGATCTACTGGGCCGATTTTAATAAACTTTGAAGCATTTTGTTCGTTTTTATATCCTGTGTGATAGTTTACCACAATTTGACCACAAAAAAAAATATATAAAATTTTTGAGTCTGAAAAAAGGTCGAAAAAAAGGCGATTTTTGAAAAAATTTTTTCAAATGTCCGCCATTTTTTTATTTATAATGATTTTTCAATTTTTGTGGTAAACTATCACGTAAGAGCACTTCCTTTTTGTATCTCTTTTTGAATTTTATGTTTCAGACTTACCGTTCCAGAGATTAACTGTCCGCCATGCAGCAGCGTTTTTTTGAGAAGAAAATTTGACCGCCCTCTATTAAATGTACAATTAATAGAAAATAAAAATAAAAATTTTTTTCGTAATCTTCAAGAACTGTTTAATACTGTAAAAAAAGTTTGATAACCATATATAATAAAGAAAGTGAAAAAAAATTGTCGAATATATGTAATTTTTTAGCATTCTAGACGGTAATAGTACCTTAATCTTCGCGGACAGTAAAAAAAAAAAAAAAATGGGTGAATTATTATTAAACTAATTGTGATATTCACATTGTTATTAGTCATATTTACTCCGAGTTTCAAATAATTGGTTAAAACTTAAAAATAAAGAATTGAAAGTCGCTAATGCTTATGAGTTCAAATATGATTAATTTCGTCAGTTACCTTTGGACTAGCTCAAATGCTGCAGGTAAATCCGGGCTTTGGTGCGGTTGCTGACCAGAGGAACTTGTCGCCCGTTTAATCCTATCAGCTGACCGAGCGTCTGCACGCTACGCAGTGATTCATAAGGAAGAGAATTGATAATTGATTAGATCTTGTTAGTTTTCAAAGTTTTCATTCTTTCTGAGTGTCCAGTAGAGGAGCACAGGATGTCGACACTAAGGCATACCGCTGGTCGTTATCATCAGCGATTGTGTAAACAATGGTGATGATAAGAGATAGGCTGCACTTATCAGCAGGAACGTCTCCTTCCACCACCATTATTTCTGGTAATTTAAACACCATCAGTTTAAAAAATGAGCAAACTGGTCATAAAAACAAACATGACTCAATTTATTACTTTTGGGACTTATTTTATGTGCTCCCCAGATCACACGTACAATTAGTCATACTTGTGAATTTATAGAAGTTGTTTGTACCTTTTTTTTTTTAACGCGATAAACACTCTTGATTATTATTTATTGCTAAAGATATGAATTATATGGAAATTTTGTTGAGCCAAATCACAGCTCAAAAGCAGAATTCGGGGAAAAAAGCACACATATGGCTGATACCAAAGTAATGGGTTTCAATATGACCAGCGAGTAAGTGTACTCACCCTCGATATTTTTATCTTAATTTTCTTTATCTGTAGATAACGCGCTGAATCAATATCAGTCGAGGAGTGGTTGCCTAAGGCTAGGGCAATGGGTAGTGCATGGCTTCCTCTTCTTCAAAGTATTTTAATACTTCTTTTCCTTTCGGAAACGGAATGGAATATTTACTCAGGAAATACTGTCTTACAGGTGAAAGACAAATCAAGAATGGTTGAAATTTCCGTTTACCCATTAGTGGCCGAGGAAAAAGTGCTAATGTGCACTCTGCGATGAATCGTAATTGAGACACAACGATTGCCACAGTACATACATAATGCTTTTAGCTTCGCAGTCAATATGTATATATTAAGATATTACTGAACACGTACGGCTCTGTTTGCTGATTTAACAACTTCTAATGGCGGCCATCGCGTCGGCAAGCGAAGCAAAAGTGTCAGGGGGAATATGCGCATAAAAACCTGCTTTGTTTGTGAGTCAGGCTTAAACACTGGTTGGCTCAGTTTAATTGCTTGCTTCATATCGTTACACACCTTGACGAGCCTACGCTATGGAGCCACGTAATGAGAACTAATTAAAAAGTGTACGATGATGGTGAATTGAATGAATTGAAGGCGTCATAGCATGCTCTTGAGAAAGGAGAAACAGCAGTCTGCATTTTTAAGTTTTACGTGCAGCCACTATGACTCGAGTTCAACCATTGATGTTGTATTATGAGAATATTATAAAAAAAAAATTGTTTCAAGGTAAAGGTGTATAGGACAAGTGGAGTTTTAAAAATTTTAATTTCAATAGGTCTTCTATCTTTCCTCCCTCAAAGAAGAGCAAGCTAAAAAACGATAGGCTTTTTCCTAAAAAATTTTCCGAATTTGAAGAGGTTCTATCACTGATTATATATATATTTAAATTAATTATAGCCTTGCAACAATGTTACAATTACCATTTTTAATTACCAAAAGAATTATCCTTGCAAATAATGAAAAGGAATTATGCAGTAATTAAGGGTCTATTCTAGTTCCTTGATTCATTTCCAATTCCTAAACCTTGAAAACGTTCTTAAATTGATTAATACGATGAGTATATTTTCCTGTTTTTTTCTTTACTACAAATAACAATGTATGTCTAAATATAACCAGAGTGAGTTTGGGGATGAATGGGAAAAAATGCATTATCCATTACTTTTTTTTACTACATATTAGTAAAAAATATTGGGATTAATGTAAAAAAAAAAAAACCCCGTATTGGGATTAAAATGTGTAGTAGGAATAATTGGAATTAAAAATTACTGTAACTGTAACTGTAATGCATCATTTACAGTCTTGTTTACAACCCTCCATTACTTTTTATAATTTCATATGAAATAATTTTGTATACTTTCATTACAAACAATTACTTGAACAAACTTAAAAAAGTTGTTTTTGTGAACTGTTTAATTTATAAAAGTAAACCCTTTTTTGTTTTTAGTAAACGATTTATAATACTTAATTCTAATAAATTTGAGAAGAAATTAAAATCGACTCGTAATTTCTATATTATTAAATATTGTTAGTAATTCTTGTGGAAGATATAAATGAACTAAATTCCATACATCATTACTTAGAATGGTTATTATTTTATTAATTGAAAAGTAATGGAATTAAGCAAATTAACAAATTTACGAATATTTAGTATATTTTTCAGTATAAAGTAAATAAAAATTAATGCAAACGCTACATATCGACTAGTAATTATATTATTATAACTTATATAAACAAATTCATTTTAATCAAGAAACCTAAACATTAATTCGCATTCCTCATGTATGTATTATCCATTTTATGTTAATTAAAATTTACCAGCAAAACTGAATTTAATTAATCAAAGAACCGACTAAAAGAGTAATAGTATTTGTACTTGACTGCCTTTCCAAAGCTTTATTAAGACGACACTATCATTAAACTACAAGTAAAGGCCTCAATAAAATTAGATACCCACACTTTGCCACTAGAAGCACTTAATAATCATACAAATTAAGCGTCGCTGGAGTCAATTTACAGAAAGCACTTATAATTGAAGCTCCAATAGTATACGCCAAAGTAATATCCTCTGCAGAGTTATTATCTTACTATCTAACCCTATTGCCCTGACACTAATTTTATTGTCGCTTGTCAATCTTGTTTCTTGGGACATGTCTACGTTAATTCATTTGCCGCTGACCTTGCATAATATGAAATACTTTCTTTTTCATAAATTAATAATAAGTTTCATATGTACGATGAATCAATTATCTGTAATTGAAATAAATTAACAGATTCCGTTCTATAAATTAAATGGAAAGCTCCTTATACTTTATAAGGAGAAATATACACAAAATCTTACAGACTAACACTTTAGTCTGAAATCAATTTAAATATTTACAAAAGCAAAATTCTCTAAAACGAATTCAATAAGATGGTTCGTATGACAAGAATAGTTAATATTTTAGCTATCCAAAAATATAAGATGGAAAATCGATTTTGGTAAGTGAACACGTAATTTATTGCCTATCAGAGCCTTATAAAGATAATATAAATCAAAAAATAAATATGGATTTCATTTCAAAAGAAGTTTAGTGAGCCATGAGAAAACACTGTCATTTTTACATAACTCCTTTTTTGAACAGTAACACGATACAATTTTTGCAATACCGGTTATTGATTCGCAATAGAAGAAATAGATATAATTGTTGGAAAATGAAGAGTGCCCTTGAAATCAAATCACATGCGTTTTTTGTTCGTTCTAACAATCTAAAAAGCACTCCAAATTTCTACATCATCTACATTTTGAAATCTTTTTTTAAGTGTTTTCATTTTTAAAATGATAACGATAAGAATATTAAAATTTAGTTAATGTTGAAAAGGGAAAAAATTTTATCTCCAATAAAAAAAATTATATCTTAAACAATAATTTTTTTGTGTAATAATTATTTTTAGAACGTTTTTTATAATATGCATATGTATGTTTTCATATCTAACTAAGTATGTTAAAGATGTGGAAATTTTCCAGAAGTTATTCAGATTAACACAGAAAATGTGTAAATGATTCTGGTGCACTTTTGATTTTTTTTATAGCTCCTTGGCCTTTTTATTTCAAATGTTCCTCTCGATACCTTAAAAAAGAAGCTTGATTTTTGCATTTTGGTGGTTGTCTACCAAGTTTTAAATACATGTCGCACAAAAAGCTGTGAAAAAAATAGTACATATAATTTGGTAGTGTTTCCTGGTGTTTCTAAAAACATAATACATTTGAGATAAATAACAAGCGAAGATAGACAAAAGAATGATTATATGGTATTGGGATTTAAGGTGACACTCTATTAAATGGTTGCATATCTCCTTAATTTATATTATGTGAAAATTACACCTTACAAACATATTGTTTCAAATTTTCTACATTTTATCGAGGCCAGGGGAAAATGTTTAGTAAGGGAAAATGTTTAGTCAGGGGAGTAGCAATGATAAGGGTAGTGCAATTTTGATCCAAGAAAGTTAATTTTACAAAATATTCGTAATTATTTTATAAACCAAAAACGAGATTCCTATTTCCTTCAAATTATTGATGAATTACTTAATTTTTGTTTTAAGGACGAAAGCTGTTTATATTAATCCTTTTCATCAAGCGAAAAATTAAAGTTGTGCCCAGTCAAATTTATATAATTTGTTGAGTTTAAAGAAAAAGGTAGTAACAAATTATTTTTAAGAGATAATTAAAAAATGTAAAAAGGAGTATGTTAAGAACTAAACGGACAAGGAAACTAATGGCTAAGATATGTAATAATTTCGTGATAGCTAATACTTTTAAACTCTAAGCGAGGTAAATAATCTCATAATGTGTAAAACTAATTTTTAACTCTTTTTATCTGATTCAGGCAAAACGATTAATCGTCGTTGGCACTTTTCGCAAGCGTTCTTAACGACGGTATATAGTGGTTTGGCCCTATAAGGGTTTAATACCAATTTATTAGTGTTACAACTTTTAAATCACATTTAGTATTCTTATCGTGGATCATGTGGAACGATTTTTTTATCAGCTCACCTCAAGGAATCACGTGGTATACCCCGCGGCACCTTGATCTGAATCACCCTGTATATTGTTTTTATTTGATGTGTTTACACTGTCAAATTCAATACTAATATTTTTTTTTGACGCATTTTTATACTTTATAATTCGATTAGTTTAGTTCGTTATTATGAAAAAATGGACGATGTGAATATTTTTTTATCTATGCGAATACTATTTCGAGACTGCAGATCGCTAGTTTATGTTTATGAAGAAAACACTTCTCTGTAATGCTGATGTGTCTGCCAAGCTGTCTGTTAGTACTAAAAACAGTTTTTCTATTAAATCTAAGTATTTTACACAGTCTCAACTTTAACAGATTGTGCAGATCTATTAAGTCCTTTTAAATTTATTTTTGGTACTACTTGAAATCTAAGATAGCATGTAAAGGCCTATTTCGATTTTTGTTTTTTCTTATTAATTTACGGACTTTGCTCTAATTTTTAGAATCAGTTATTTGGTAATATAATAACGAGGTAAAACGAACAAAATAAAGAAAGTATGAATCTTAGAATATTTGTTCTTATTAAGCAGCGCAATTTGCGATAAAGAAAAAAATTTTGTGATTAACAACGTTCTTTATCGCTTATCAGAGATCGTAGATAAAAGAAAAAGTCTTTGTATGCAACATTCAACAAGAAAAAGATAAGGCCGAATCATAGGGGCATATAATTTTCTAAATTAAGTAAAATATAAATTAAAATTATTGAATAATGATAGCATGTTATGTTTTTCGATTAAAATTAATCGTGACCTCTAGGTATTACAAAAAAAAAAAAAAAAAAACAAGAGACAGATCATTTTAATATAATTAAAAATTATTTCTCAGTATTTTTTGCTAGTAATTTGCTCATCTTATCATTGTTTTATTTATGTGATAAACATTTCCTCTTTCTTGCACCAATATACAGTAAATAAAATGTATAAAGGTTTCGAATGTGCTTCTCATTTGTTTATCTGACTTCATTTATTTATTCAGCCGATACTGAGAAGATGGATGACTCAACAGCTATTTTTATAGGAGCAGTAAAAGTCCCTCATCGCATTCACGTTAAAGCTGCAAATAACACGTCTGCTTTGCATGTCAATAACACTTCTCATGCGAATTGGATGCTTTATTTATTTCAATTGTTCGATATTTCGAATTGACTTTAATGGTTGGCGAATTGATATTATCTTATTTTTGGTGAGAACGGAATTTTGCAAATTTCTGAATTTTTTGTTGAAAAAAAATCTCAAATTCCTCTAACACTGGATACCATTTACGTTAATATGTACAATATCTTTCGTTAGATGAAAAATACTAACAATACACTTTATGTCGAAATAATTTGTTTAAGTAATTGCTTTGTAGACCGATTTGTATAAAATTCTTCAAAACATCTCTTTCACATTTCCATTTTACAGCGTGCACATGTTACATTTTGGCAATTGCTTGAAATGTAAAAGCAAATAAAATACAAATTGCCCTAATTTGAGTTCTGAGTTTAATCAACTTCAAGTGTTGAATATTGATGTGTGAGTTGCTGTCTTATTTTTGGGGAAATCATTTAAATTTATAATTAGAACAAATTGATTATCTAAATGACGAAACACAATGAAAAATGATAGCCACCACTTTTTAATCGTACAAACAATTGTTAAATATTCGTTAACTTATGTAACGATATGTTTCAAATTCTGCTGTTGTCTAATATTTTCGAAAAACAATACTTTCTATTTGTACACCTTTAACCATTACGTGTAAAAATACTCCAGAAATAGATATAAATTATAAAAATAATTTATATAAATTTTATTAATTGATTTCCTTAAAAAGCTGAAACAATTTTTGTCCGGCTGAACTACTACTAAACTAAATTATATAATAATATCATATCAATTATATCACATAATTAACTTAAAAATTTAATACAACTTCATAATAGATTTCGATAGATTTTGTTAATAGTTTTTTTTTTATATACAACTATTAAAATTATAGAATTATTATATTTCGAACATTAACAATAATTTTAATCTTTGGTTATGACAAATTAATGGTTTTAGGTTATGTCAACGTAAGTCAAGATACCATCCAAAAGTATGCTTTAATAAAATGAACATATATCAATTCTGTTATATATACTTCGTATAAATGCAGGATCGAATCTATATTGAGTCTAGATTCAGTTCCCTATATATATGTGGATGGAATTGAAACTGGATCGAGTGGATCCGATGACAGCTAGCAAGAGACCGTGTAATCGATTTGAAAATTGCCGCTGAGTGTGTTGTTTTGTCCATAAAAATTATATTATTTTAAAAAATATGTCGAAAAGAAATGTATGCATCCGATTGACGCATAATTATTATATTTGCAATAAATAAATAAAACTTCCAATATATTTGCATATTATATTTCACGACTGAATTTCAGATTCACTTCGATTCGATCCTTCAATCTAAAGTATTCAAATATTCGAAAACTGAATGAGATTTGGATAGAATATGCTTTCTAGAAAACCTTGATTAAAAGGTTTATTTATGTAAAATAAATAAATAACAAATTTTTAACTTTAGAAATCAAATTATTATAACGTTTCTTATTTTTGCGAATTTATTTTCTTACAGTTGGTAGGGATAGCAATTATTGCTCTGGGGGCTGTTTACCTCACCAATGTCAAATCATTTTCGGATTTTGTGGACACGCTTAAAGCAGTCAACCTGCCGATCGCCGTCATCATCCTCGGCTGTCTTATATGCATAATTGCCTTCTTCGGCTGCTGCGGCGCAATCAGGGAATCTCACTGTATGACGATAACGGTAAGAATATTTAATAATTAATCTTATTATAGAAAAATAGAGATAAGAGTTTTCATCTAGAACAACAGCAAAGAATAGAAGTGAAGCGTTTCTATGAAAGATTAGTTTTAGCGATGCCTCCCAAGCTTCAGCGAGAAATTAAAGTTTTTCTTTTATTCAAAGGAATGATAGATTTTTTCGTTGATTAGGAATTCTTCATGATCGAATGTTAGGGTAATTAATTATTTACTATTGGGGACTTCCGAGAAACAATTTGAATTTGTTTTGGAAACCCTACAGAAATGATGTACCACTTGTTCGACTATAAAATTTGTTGGTCTGTGATTTGAAAATAAAGATCAGAAATATTCATCACATACCAAATCCAATATATACAATGGCTGAAATGAATAATCGGAAAGAGGTAAAGTAAAAGACATGAAGACACATGGTGAAATAATAGTGATCATTTTTTTGCCATTTTCTACGATTTAAAGATACATTCGAATAACTACGTATTTCCCATTTATATAAGAAAGAAAACATAAAAAAAAACAACTAACTCCATTTTTTAAGTCAAATAAATAATCGAATAAAGTGGAAACAGATGGTAGAACTTGTCGAAGTAACGAAAATATATTAATACATGATCGTGATGAAAGACGAATTATGAAAGAAGTACAGGAAAGTCTTTTTAAAATACCAAAAAAATGTTGTATGAGAGAATATAAGAAAGCATGCTGAAACTGTGCAAAATGTGTTAAGAAAAAACGACTACCATGGAAGGTAGGAAAGAAAGCCATTTATAAGCCCGAAAGAATAAAGAAATTTAACTGGAATTTGCGAAAGAATATTGTTGAAAATGACGAATTTTGGAAAATAGTTGTTTTAACTTTTTAATGCTTTAAAATATTTCATTACATCGACCTTTACAAAATGAATTAACTAACATAAACCTGTAGTGTTTGTTAAAATATAGTAAAATTGATGTGTAATCAATTAGAGCTGTTATTGAATCAAAAGGATTTGCAAGTTAGTATTAAAAATATTTAAAGTTAATTTCTTGCATCTTTCTGACTTGAAAAGTTGAATTGAGCTATTTGTTGTTTTATATGGGTATACTTAATACTTTTTAAGAGCATTTTTCTTAGATACAGGGTAATGCATTTTTTATTTATTTTTGTTGTTTTTGTATTACCTTGCTACTAATTACGTAGGCACTCTATTAATGTGTCATTCTTGACCTCTGTAGCTTTCATTTGAGTGCTAAACAACTCACATATTCGAATTTGTTGTAGAGGAATAATGTTCAAATTTTGGAAAATTTAATTTTGTTTTTTAAAAAAAAAGTCCTGTACCTATCTCTAAAACTACACAAGATAGAACTTTATATTTTAGGTTTATATAATTAATAATTTTGGTGTACTATCAGCCATTCGCGGATTATCATTATATAGACTGGACAACCTGTGGTTCTAGATGAAACTATTTGTCTTTTTTGATGATACTGCTTATCCCTGCTATATTTTTAGTTAATGATAATTAAATCCTTTTTCAGTATTCAGTATTCCTTTTCGTTTTGCTCGTGCTGCAAATTGTGGCCGTTGTCATGCTTTTCTTGAGCAAAGACGTAATTGTCCAAGAAATTGAGAAGGGCGTTGAGAAAATCTTTGAGAAGGCACAAAACGATCCTGAATCGATGGACTTGATCCAACAAAGCGTAAGATCTTCAATTATCGTATCGGTTCGTAAGGGTTTTTCTAATTCCATCGTTTTGTGTTTTATAGTTCCAATGCTGTGGAGTTAACTCACCCGCCGACTACGTTTTCCGAACAGTCCCACAAAGTTGCTGCCCAGGTAAACAATGTAACAACAACTACTTCCAGAACGGATGCAGGGACACCGTCGGCCGCAGTATGAATAAAGTGATGAGTGTCCTTGTCTGGGTTGGAGTTGGAGTTTTTGGAATTGAGGTAAACGAAAATCAGTAAGATCCTTAAGGAGTCGTATCTAACAATTTACCATTTTTGCAGCTCGTCGGTTTTATTTTCGCGTGCTGTCTGGCGACCCACATTCGAAACCACAAACGAAGATCCACCTACTAAAAGTACACATACCCACAAACATACACACACACACAAACACACACTACAAATTAATTATTTTCGAACATTCTACAAAATATCAACTGTTGACTATTTTAAGCTGAGACCTTTCTTTTTACACATTCAGCCATAATTGTGTCCTTGTTGATAACATCGCAGCTAATTGTTGTAATAAACCTTTGCTGTTTTTTGAAGTCTGTTAGTTATCACCATCGAATGAAAAACGTCTATAAAAGAAGCAAGAAATATTTTTATATTGGGCCATTTGTGTATATTACAAGAAGAGACATTTTTTGTATGTGAGGTTTACTTCCACTAAAAATTCGTTAAATATATACTTACCTCTTTTTAGCTGTTCACACAGTTGGATTCTACTATTAAGTCTTTTCATGTTTTGTAATATAAGGTACGAAAAATAAAATTAAAAAGCTTCCAAAAAGTCTGTTATTTAAAAATCCTGCTCATAATATTCTTATTTTAGTTTTTAATCAGTCTAAAGCTAAGATATGTTTTTGTAAGACAACATTATTTTAAAAGAAATTCAAGCAAATGCATTAGATTAAATGAGGTTTTCTTAACATCGGAATATTGCGGTTACGTTTTGTAAACACGTCTCGAGTTTATTACTTTTTGAAGACGGATTCTTTGATAATTTGTAGAGCTATTAAAAACACAATAGTTTAAAATTTCTTGTGTCGTTCTTAAAATAATTTTAACTGACGTAAATTTTAGGGCGATTTTGGAGTCACTATTATTCTTTTGATTTGTAGCGTATTTATCGAGAATATTATTAGTTTGGAACCGTCTGTTTAAACGATGCAATTCCTATCACAGAAAATCTTAACCCTTAAAATCCTTCGAGTTAAGCAAATATATTAAATTAGTTAAACTTCGATTTATTTTTTGTCGATTTGTAGCCTTAAATGGGGTAATTATTTCCATGAAGTGGATAGAAAACAAGAACAGAACAAATTTTAAATCCGTAATTCTGCTTTATTAAGTCTAATGTCCGTTCCTAAATATAATAGTTAATTACATTTAATTCTGCACTATCTGAATTTTATCATTATCCCCAATTTTTTTATTTTTTTTATTTTCGTTCTTTAAAGAATACTAAAAGTTTCTTTTTAATGTTACAATTTACGAGTTATACATTTTTTAAGAAAATCTGAACGTCTTTAGCAAAATGTTAATCGCGCTTTCCTCGAAACCACTATTTTCAGTATAGTTGCCATAATATAAATCTCGAAAAATAATGCATCGATTTTGATAATCTCAACGTTTTCAATTTGCATTGATTGTATTTCATACTAGAATCAAACCAAATCAATCATAATTTTTTTTATTAGGTTTAAGGAAAAAAAAAAAGGCGGGCAAGTGCGAGTAGGACTCGCGGTCTGAGAATTCCGTACCGTTATATAGAGTGTTAAAAAATTAACTCTATACTTTTTTTGGGGTTACTTGGTATCAAAAATTTAACGACTTGAAAATACGCGAAAGAAATTTTGACTTTCCTTAAAATTATAAATTAATGATTTTTGGATTTTGCCCTTTACTGCTGTGCTGTGAGACCTTCCCTCGTGCCAGATTTCGAGATTCTAGATCTAGTCAGTCAGTTAATCTGTCAGTATGAAAATACACTTTGAAAGGTCGTATTTTGTTATGGAATTGAGTTAGAAACTTGAATTTCTGCAGGACTTTGTGGCTATAGACTTTAGGATTTGGTATTAATTTCAACGGCATTCTTCTAGCCATTCTTGAGAAAAAGGGTCTTAACACTTTGACGGCCGCATTTTTCACAAAATGCTTTGCATTTGCCGCCGCACAGTGGTCTGATATCACGAAAATAAGGGATTAAATAGTTGCCGCTCTCCATTTGCGCTCACAGTTATAAAAAAAAAAAAAAAACAATTTAAGGATACCGCATATTTTTAGGGTTATATTTTACTTAAGGGTTGAAGGGGTGAAGATAGAGAGGGTAGTTTTTCCAAATTGTCGAAAATAAAATTCATACTATTTTCATACGTTTTCGAGAACGCAACGCTCATTTCTGAAGTTACTTTTTATATTGGAGTTGATGGGGTAGTCTTTTCTAAACTTGCATGAGGCCCATAATGTTTAATAGCATTTCTTTGTAGCTCAGTTCAAGCATTAATTAATTGGACACCCCCTGTAAGTGTCACTCTGTAAATTCACTTTACCTTTATACTGTACTCTTAGAAAGGCTAATGTCTATAGTTTTATTTGACATGCTGGTTGCTACCCTTTTTGCAAGTACATTTAGTAAAAAACCGCTAGCAAATTGAAATCACGTATGCGTGACTCCGGCCGATAACCGCCAGTAAACTGAAGTCACGTATATGTGACTCCGGCCGTCCAAGTGTTAGCAAACAGACGAACTGTAAAGTGATCCTATAAGGATTCAGTTCTTTCAATTCGAGCTACGGAACCCTAAAAAATGCGTTATTTTTAGTCTCATGTTAAAAAATGACATCTCGAAATTAGAATTTTTATAAATTTAATATCTAGATGTTTTCATGTAAGTAACTATAAAAATGTTAAAATTAAGTATACCTTAATATCCCCTATTAACCTTTTAAGGACGGGGAAAATTACGTTAAAATTGACCTTTTATTAGACATGAATATTATAAATATATTCAATGAACTTCTTATGTGGAGTCCCTCCCCTCCTTGCTGGTCGATATATCGACCAGGCCCGTCCGCAACGGAAAGTCCCATGTAAAAAAATTGGCGCGACGGTTTGAAAGTATTTTTCTAGGTAATTTGATGCGCTGAATACAGGAAAATTGTGAAATTTTCAATTTTAGACCTTGTATTCACCTTGCAGATGAGTTTCGTGGTACTATATTTTTCGTACTCAGTACATAAAAAAAGGTAGGGATGCCAACTTTGAGGGCGAAATAGCAAACAAATATTTGACTTTGAAATAGCAATTTTCAAGGACAAGGATGCTTCCAGGAATTCCTGTACTATTTTTCCCATATTCAGCGCATAACATTTTCCCTGAAAAACATCAAATATTATGTGTCTTCTGGCTGGTCCATATATCGACCACTCCCGTCCTTAAAAGGTTAAAAAGTAATTTTTAATTTTCTGGCTGCTTTTAATGAGTATTGTTTTATTAATACATCCTTAACTACGTTGTATGCTTCTGGTACTTCACCTAGTCTAAATGTATATACCGCAACGTCGTATGTCTGTTGGCTTATAATTTAACTTCTTCTGGACGGATTTTGAAATGGTTTGAACTATTATTAAAGTCATTTATTGAGAACAGTTTTAGTACAGAAAAACATCAATATACGGTGTAAGATTCTTGAGTAATAATGATATTTGTAAGGTAACTTGGAGAAACATCTATTGACAAGACATTTTATGAAATTAACAATTCAATTCGCCAGTACGAAAAAAGAACAAAGCCTTAATTTACTTGTCGCGCTACACTAATTGTGGACAACTTCATTAATATTTATAAATGGGGTTTAATTACATTTTTTCTAATTACTCGCGATACCACAAAAGTTATCGTAAAGTATCGTGATTTAGCTTAATTAAAAAGATAAATGCAAAAAATCCGAGGTGAATATAATTTTTTATGATCTTTTATCAACAGAGGCCACAGTATAATTTCCATTATTCTTAGTATGTAATGGTAAAATATTATGTTATAATAAAAAGTTGTAGTTGTTAAATAGTGCACTTTTTATTTAAGTTGATTAAATAAGATAAATATTATAAACTAAAATCGGTTGACCACTGCAGGCAAAAATTATGTTTTTTTTTTTAAATACGGCCTCTAGAGCTAGTTTTTTGCCGTTAAGTAAAGTGGTATTGCTTAATTAAAAAGAAAAATACAAAATACTGAGATAAATTCAATTTTTTTCACGATTTTAAGGGGGTAGTCCAGTGAAAACGACTGTTTTTTCAACGATTTTTTTTTCATATTAGAAGTCAATTTTTATTAAAAAACTTTTTGACATATGATAGTACAACTATTAAAATACACAAAAAAATTTTTTTTTTTTTGTTTTCGATGAGTCACCCCGACAAAATGGCCGCTCCAAAAAAAAAATTTTTTGTTGGCGGACGTCGAATCTCTGCAACGGTTCATTTGAAACAAAAAATTCAAACGAGGTTTTAATCTGTAGAACATTGGCTATCGTCGGAACTAGAATTATTAATTTTCAATAAAAAATAACAAAATGGCGGCATTTCGAATTTTTCGGGTGTTTTTCGGGTGCTTAATTTGTTTATAACTTTGTAAATAAACAATGGATTTTAATAATTCTAGTTCCGACGATAGATCCGATTTTTAGATAAATCGGAGCAAAAGACTGAGATTTGACGTCCGCCGAGTCAAAACATGCTGTTTTCAGAAAAACGCGTTTAAAGTTTTTTATGCAGAAAAAAGCTAAAAAAATTAATTTTACCTTAGTCAGCGATGCCTGCTCCATACATAACTAACCTTAAATACAAAGCAGAAGGACCTAGACCGTTATAAACCGAAAAAAAATGGGCGAAGCAAACAGAAATACAAGAGTCCTCCTTGCTCCGAAACACACCAGGGGACCTTCAAGCGCTCGGATTACACGTCTCTCGAAAACTCTCTGTATCTTTAAAACTATTCAATATTTTGCTTAGATATTTTAAGGGAGTATTTTCTAGGTGTAGTAGAGTAGATTTAAGAAAAAAAAAAACGAATTTTTTTTTTTTTTCACTGGACTTAAACGATTTTTTTATAGCCATAGCTGCTAAGGCTCCACTGAAGGTAAAAAAATGATTTTTTTAATATAAATACGGCTCCTTAAAATATAAGAGTAAACTGTTTGGTTCGTGCTTTTTTCCATCGAATTTAGTTATAGAATTCCATTCGCCAACTTCTTAGTGTTTTCCACTTCCTTTTGGAATTAAAACAAATGATTTCGGGCAATATTCTGAGAACCAAATTCAATATTAAATTACGTTAAAATTAAACATAAACCGCGAATTTCAATATAGATGGAAATTTCGGTTCGTATCGAATTTGTGGAATTCGTGAAGATTCATTAAGATTTCGTACAATTTTCGTGCGAAACTTCTCGATGAAATCTTTTAATGTATGAAAATGTAAATCATCTTCTACAAATGGTATTAATAAGTTATTTTTATGGGTTAGGTCTTAAATTATTACAGAACAGCAATATAAAAGTTCGATCGATTTCATTGAATGAGAAATTAATGAGTTCACATTACAGAACATTGGAAAATAATCGAAAATGAGTCAGCTGTCTGACTGCACTTTCGTAAGTGAATCGTTTTAAATGATTCTTTATTAAGTCGTGAAACTTTCGAGAAAAACTAATGTAATTCTTCTTATATACAGTCAAGTCTCCTATAAAGCGGTGTTTTTATAGCGCGATTCCCATATAACGCGGTGTGAAAAACGCGACAAATTCTCCTATAACGCGGTCTGTTTATAACGCGTTTTTGATACAAGAACATTCCAACAATTCAAATGGCTTGAAAAGTTAATCTATGGCAACACTTATTCGATGTGTTAAATTGTTGTATGTACATAGTTAACATTTGTGGTGTATTCCCCTGTTTGTCAATTCTAGTAGTCATTAAACCTAAATTTAAATACAGTAATACCCCGAACTTACGCGATAGGTGGGACTGAGCGATAACCGCGTAAGTCGGGGTATAATTTCGCATATAAATACATACAAATTATTTTTAATTGGGGCCGGAGAATAAAGAAAATAATAATTAAGAAAAAAAATGTTTAATAAAATCTTGATAATACGAATACAAAATCGTAAGCCGAAGTTAATGTGATGTAGAAAACCTTCCTCGTAGCATGCTAATAATTTTCTAATTCCTTGCTTTGTAGAAGAAATGCGCTCTTCATTGGAGTCTATATTGTCTAAAATTTGTAATCCCTTTTCAATTGAACTGAGGCCTTCTGTTAAGTTTCCAACCGTCATTCGATCTTCTGATTGAGCTGGATCTAAAGAATCTTCAATGACTTGCTCTTGCTCATGCATTTCATTCGTCGATTCTGCGCGACATCTCCGAACATGTACATTAGCTGAACAATAGTGTGAAGGGAGTGAGTAATCAGGAGTTGTGTGGCGCTCAAACAAAAGACGAATCGACGAGATTTGAAAATCGCGTAACTACGGGTTCGCGTGAGTCGGGGTAGCGTAAGTCGAGGTATTACTGTATGTAAAAACCTACATATTCATTGTCATTTCTATTATAAAATTTTATTTATTAACCGTGTCAGCCACAACTTGTTATTTTGAGAATGCAGTTTTTATATAGGTGTGATTTATATAGAATGTATTTATTTCTGAGATTCTATATAACGCAGTAGGTACGAATCTTTTAATTTGTATTAATTCTGAGTTTCTTATAACGCGGTTTCCATAGAACGCGGCGGTGTTTTCCATATAACGCGGTATAGATTATTCTGATTTATCTTATTTCTATGTTTCTCAAAACGCGGTTTCCATAGAACGCATATCCTGATTTGAATTAATTCTAAGTCTCTCATAGCGCGGTTTCCATATAACGCGGTACGAATCAATCACGTTATACAAGACTTGACTTTACTCGTTTTTCCCTAGAATTTCACGATTTAGTAAAGAATTATTTAAAATGAGCTACTAGCGAAAGTCCAAATAGTCGATATCGTTACTATATCTTTCGTTTAACTTTCCGTGTACTAGATCGGATATGACATACCCCAGTCCTTAAAAAATCGTATTAACCCAAACATGCAAGACGTTATGCAAATAGCATAAATGTAAATCATTTATGAAATATTTACATGGAATATAATGCAATTTTTTAAGTATGTCATACCCCACGTGGTACACGGAGGGTTAATTATTTTCCGATTCATAATATACGAATCATTTGGTTTTTCTAGGAAGCAGAAAATATGACAGCATTATCGCAGCATTATAAAATAAATTAGAAGTGCACTAAAAATGTACTATTAAAAAGAAGAATCTAAAATAGCTTTAGGGGCGTGTCCCACCCCTTAACCTTGTTACAATTAGGTTCACGTATTTACGCATTTCCCTCAATCCTTTAATGAGTCTATGTAGTTCAAGGCGCTCACCCAAACAGTGATAAAGTAAACAGCGTTTTTTGCTTCGCTTGTGTTGCAAATTGCAAATAAGCACGCAAAAATATTCAAAAAGCGTCGAAGGTTCGATGTTCGTCCTTAGCGCCAGAATACGATGACTTAATATAACAAAGTATAACTACGCTCCGAAAAATTGTACAACAAAAAACAAAAAACTGTTGCTATTTGTACGACACCTGGACGCTAATTAAACACCTCTGCAGGGCGTGAATTTTATTGTGCCCCTTGACATCGCTGGCACTTTTATTACACTCCGGGGGGCACTTGGAGCTGTCCTGTCGACCTGCTTTTTGGGTGTTTTCGAACATCATTCTCGGGGTTAAAGTCCGCGTGTTGCGTCATTCAAAAAGTGGGACAACAACAATTGGGGCTTACTCAGAGTTATCTTTTTTTGTTTCCTGGGAAGGGGCGGGCTTCTTTATTAATTATTTAAATAAAAAGACCGAGCCTGGATTTATCGTGTTTTTATTTCATTTCTTTCTCTAGAAAAATTATACCATTTCTATTAAACGTTTTGTACTGGCTATAGTAAAAAAATACATAAATAAATTTGCAGGACTTATCGACTGATTCAGTTAAACGATCTCCGTAAACTTATCGATTGTTATACATTACGACGAGCAATCATCCGAGCAATGGATGAGGAAGGTTGCTTCTGCGCCGAAGTTAATATATACTATATATATATATATAATGTAGGTTTTATCTACAGTTTAATAAATATTTTATAAAAATTTCTCCGTGTCAAACATGAATTTTAATTTGATTCTCGTTTTTGCGATTTCGCAAAAGAAAAGAAAAAAATAAACTCACAAAAATCTTTACATTGCGGTTTGAAATTCACCGCCTAGCAACATTTCGAACAACCTAAGAACTATTACAAAATTGTTACTTTTACGGCGTTTTTTGGCGCCAATTATACAAAATTACACTTTTGGAAGACAAGTCTGTCGTCTTCTTTAAGATTATCTTTGTGTGCATTATTTTCTTCATTTTGTTTAATATTTATTGCTTTTTAGCTTCTTTTGAGTTCATCTTCGGTCTCTCATGGTTAAGGGGACGTGACACATTTGGAAAAATTGGAAAATTGAAGGGAGAAACAGTAGATACATTAATCAAACTTTGCATATTTATTAAACAGCGTTAAAATAATCCAAAAAAAATTTAATTTAATTTTTTGAATTCGTTTTTTTCTTTGTACAATTTTTTTTGTAAAAGACCACAAAAACTGACTGCGGGCACGATTGGGAGCGAATGGAACGTCTGAAAAAAAAAACAAAATATGGGGTTAATTGTTATCAAAATCCCCAGGGATTGAACCTAAATGGAACATTTTTCACGAAAAAATTACAAAATGGCGGCATTTTTCCGGGACAAAAAAAAGTGAATTTTTGAAAAAATGCCGCCATTTTGTAATTTTTTCGTGAAAAATGTTCCATTTAGGTTCAATCCCTGGGGATTTTAACCCCATATTTTTTTTTTTTTTTCAGACGTTCCATTCGCTCCCAATCGTGTCCGCAGTCAATTTTTGTAGTTTTTTTACAAAAAAATGTACAAAGAAAAATACGAATTCAAAAAATGAAGAAAAAAATTTGTTGTATTGTTTTAATGCTGTTTAATAAATATGCAAAGTTTGATTAATGTATCTACTGTTTTTCCCTTCAATTTTCCAATTTTTCCAAATATAAAAAATAAAAAATTGGGTGTGTCACGTCCCCTTAAGTTGCCATGCTGCAGTTATTTTGTATACATTGCTATAATTTAAGAAAGTTATCATTACATTGCGACATTTTATTTTGATTTTCACTGAATTTGAATAGGTGTGTATTTTTCTCAAAGTTTTTATATATATTTTTTGAATTCTTCTCCTCTGGAATAATTCAAATCTAGTTTTACAATTTTTCTTTTTTGGCTTTAATTTATAGTTATTTCAGCTTTTTAAAAAGTTATTTCAGCTTTTTAAAAAGATCTCTAAAAAAGAAAAATTTTCACAGGGTTCGAAAGAGCATAAACTTAATTTTTTTTGCTAAAATAGAAAAGATGCCAAAATTTGGGGAATATGTTGGAAGTGGGAAATTGATAATTTCGGTCAATGATAAAATAAACCTTTTTTCGAACGCAGTCAAAAATTTTCTATTTGAAATTTTCTGTTTAAACATAAATTTGCGATTAGTGCTCGTAAAGTAATAGAAACTAATTTGAAGTATTTTTTTTAGCTTATGCATTATGTTTTAAATATAAATATTTTAGCATGAAACTTGAAATGAGGTTTTCTCAAAAAACACTTTTTTTGCTGTAAAATTAGAGCAAAATATATTCGACTAATCAATAGAATTTTTTCATAAAAGCAAAAATAAACTTTTTTTACTACATAAAGGAATCGAAATGTCGAAATCCGTTTTTTTTTCATATCTATAACTTGTACCTTTTAATATTTTTCAAAGTCGATCTACTGAATAATTGTATAAAAATTCAAAATATTTAGTTTTTTATGCAAGTATTTAATTCTTGATTTCCGATAAATTTATAACTCTATTGGCATTCTTCTTATGTTTCATTTTCCGAAAGATAATTTTTAAAATAATTTCAAATTAAAATATAAATATCTGAAGTCTTTAATTCCTACATTCTATCAGAAACTTGTTAACCAATAAATACCAAGATAAGCCCTATGGCAAGAAAAGTACTAGCTTGTGATTTAAATTGTCCGTGACGTTCCACAAGGGTTGATTCTTAGACCACTTCTTTTTAAATTACAGTAGAAACTCTAAGCCTTATCGTGATAAACGTAAACGAAACGCGATGTAATTAATAATATTCACTTCATTTTATATTGAATTGAGATTTTTAAACCTACACAGGTCAGTATAGACGTTAAAATTTGCAATAAACTCTTCAAATTGCCATGATATTTATCCATCCAAAATTTAAATATTTAACTGAAATAATTATTGGAATCATTTTTTGACAAAAAAATGGGAATAACATTGCAATTTGACGTTCTTGCTATGACAAACTATTCAAAAATGTCCATTCATTCTAAAATTTCAAATCCAAATCAGATTATTAAAAAAACCCAGCTTATATCCATGTACGAAAAATTTCGAAATTATAAGAATAAGGCAACAAGACATTCTAAAGCATTTACTTTTGGATCTTTTGTTTTTTATTGCTTCTTTTAATCTTTTATGAATATATGTAGTTGATTATGAATACGGTAGCAGCATACAATTTTGGCGACTATAATCAAAAAATCAAAGGGTTCTCGGAGGTTCTCAAAGAGTGCTGCGTGACTCTGCCTCCTCAGAGGCCTTGAAATGTGTCTTATTTATGGCTTGATGAATTAACATTTGTAATTTCTTGCACCGCCAGATTCAGGTTCATAAAAACTTTTTTCACCGCCAACTGAATCTTGCGCTTGACTGCTACCGCGCGTTTTGCACGATACAAAAACAACGAATGTCGAAAAATGTTGGACGTTTTCCAATTCTACGTTTGCACCGATGCGAAATACTATGTACAACTTGAAAAATCATATATAGAATATATGCCTATATAAGAAGAAAACCTCTATATTTCGAAATGCTCCATAAATTGAAAACTCGTTAATTCGAAAATTTTAACCTTTCCTTTGAATTTCGAGTTATAGAGTTTCTATTGTATTTCCGGTCTAATACTTTGCGGAGTCTCAATTTGCAGGCTAGGCCGAAGGTGCTTAGAATTCTTACAGCAGTCTTATTGAGTTTATTAGAAACTGTTAGTCTAATAACACTGGTCGACACTAATTTTGCCGTAGAATAAGTGTTATATCATTTTTTTAGGAATTTTTCGTAAATTACGAATTCGCAAACGAAAATATCCTATCACGTCACGTTTTTGAAAAAAATAGGTTTGAAAAGTACAAAAGACCGTATTTTGGCCATTTTTGCAAATTAATTAAAAAATAACGAATTCTTGTAGGAGCTTGTAAAGTAGCTCAAATAAAAGCATGAACCTTTACTTCTTATATTAAAAAACGTTGGCTATAATACTTTTCGAAATATTCCGTGGAATTCACTTTTCTCCATAAGCCGCTTACTTCATACAATAGATAAATGAATGATCACTGCTTGCGCACGCCCATGAAAATCTTATTCCCGAACACGCTTTATAAGTGCTATAGATTAGTGCTATTTTATATATATCGATATTGATTCACGCTCTCTTTTGAGCCATGTTACGAGCTTTTTCCACGTTCCGTTATTTTGTAATGAATTTTTAACAATGGCTGAAATACGATATTTTGTATTTTTCAACCCTATTTTTTTCAAAAAGTTGACGTGATAGAATATTTTTGTTTACATATTCGTAATCTACCGAAAAAATCCTATAAAAATGATATATGACTTGTTGTTGGAAAAATTAAATATTAAATTTTGTCGACCAGTGTAATTATTAGAAAATTACCTATTAATTTACAAATTATTGGTAAAATTGTGTTTCGCAAAAAACTTTAGATTTACTAATATTTATTAGATTATTATTGTGTTACCAATCAAATTTTGAAACGATTTGATTTTGTAAGAATCTCTAAAATATGGTTAAAATTCAGTGGATAACATTTTCCAATTGAAACTCAAATATCTACAGTATTTTTGGGTAAACATTTTCTTTTTATACTTTTGGGAAGCGACAGAAATTAAGACTGCATTTGGTTTATTTTTTGTATTTATAAAACAAAATTGATTTCTTAATAAAACAGAAAATCTCCGCAACTAGAGTTGAAACCGTTGAAATATTGGATCGTATGCGAAAAGTTTTATCTAAGTCTCAAATCTCAAAGATTATAATTTGTCTCAACTCTTCAGACATGGGTAATTTTCTCATTTTTTATTTGCGAAAAATCAAAATGCGTCTCAGTGAAAAAATGGCAGCGTATATGAAAATTTTTACAAACAGTTATAGACGTTGTGATTCGCTGCAACCTATTTTTCGGAACGCCGCGCCGTATTGAATGGCTCTGTATATTTAATTTCTGTTATTTAGTAGTACTGCCCAAAAGATTTCTGTATTATTGTACTCTTTGAATAAATATTATTATTGTTATTATTAATATTGTCTCAGTCTCGTAAGCTTCCTCTGGGTCTCAGATTTAACTCCGGTGAGACTGAGATAAAGATTTCCGCATACGACCCATTGATTCATTCTATCAAGTCTTTATGCATAAAAGATTGAAATAAAATATTTTGTAAAGGTGCAGTAATACGTTTAGCATATTTAGACATTTTAATTTCAAAGGAAATGAAGGAACTTTTCGTGGGGGATGGGAAGATTTTTAATACAAAAGGTTATTAAGATTTCACCAAAAAGATGGCAGAGAGTCTTATTATATGGTGGAACATAAATTGAATACAGAGAAAAATTTGTTTTGTTATAAATAAATTTGTACTTATGTTTGTATTAGCCGCTTTTTTTTTTCGTTTCTATCCAGAACAATAAAATATTTTGTATTTAACGGAAACTTATTGCTCAGAATAAAGATTTGATAATCTTTTTTTAAATATGTACCAACTGCATCAAAAATTTAAATATTGGACCGAAAATTTTTCAAAATTTGTTCTGGATAGACAAAAAAAAAAAAAACCCGGCTATTATATTTATCGACTAATATTTTTGTTAAACTAAAAAAAGAGAACAAATTTAAGGATCATATTTTTTTTTTTAGATAAATTTTTAGAAATTTGGTTTACATTATTTTTAACTTCGCATAAGATTGATTGATCTAAATACATGCAAATTATGTTAAAATTGTATTGAATGTTTTTAATTTTTTAAATAACACCATTGTACAAGTACGGAATTAGACTTTTAAATATACAACTTAGAAAAAAAAATTAATAGTTACAAATAAATTTACTTTGAACAAAATATGAAGTGTTTTTTCCAATAGTATAGTCAAAGACAATGTACAAATTCTTACGCAGCAACTGGCACAAGATACCGAAAGACATATCCTCTGATTAAATAGTGAAAAATTACAAGTGAATGCTTAAATCTACCCTAATCCTAGTTGGACTTTATAAAAAAAAGGAAGAAGTCCCTATACACGAGGATCATCGCTACGAAGGAGGAGTCCCGATAAACTTAGCAGTAAATAACAAAATATATATCCATCCATCGTATAATCATGCTCTCGAGCTCTCCATATAAATACTATGAATACAGTAATCGCATATCGGGGGAAATGTACACAAAGTAGAAAAAGGATTTCTTGCAAAAATCAGAGAGAACGCAAAAATTCGAATAGCCCGCCTCGCGTTTTCACCACTCGCCGGCGTGGTTGATGTATTGTCTGGGGGTTGTGTCTACACTAGTTCCAGTGTGGTTGTGGTGGTGGTCGCATTCACTGAATGAAAATAGTTCGTTTTTTCACCATTCGAGCGGCTCGAATGGTTCGCATACGTCGAAATGTGTCCGAGATATGCTCTGGTCCGCGTCCCCGCTGACGCTGTGGTGAACTTCAGGAGGACGCGCGGTTCTTTTGAATTTTGGCAGCGATTCTTCTTCCGTTCGATTTGCTTTCGCTTTTGCTTGTTTTTAATATCACAATGAAGTCTTTTTATTTTTTTATACGCATTAAGTGTAAGTGATAAATTGAGTGATCGATGGCAATCAATCAATCGACTTAAAGTATGAAGAGAGTGGAACTAATCGGGGAAATTAGCTCGCGTAGGAACGACGTACGGGAACTGGCGGCGGAATCTTTGATTCTCTCGGTCGGAACGATGTCGGCTTGTGGAGGTTGGGCCTCGTGTCCTTGAAACAATAATACAATAAAATTATCATTTACATACTCTTGAAGATAAATATAAAATTGTCAAATTGAATAAAACCATTTTCGATATATAATTCTAAATTATGAGTATACTACGCGTTTTTCCATTTGGCTCGGATTAAGTTCGTGAGGCAACTTAGCGCAGATTTTTTCATATTCAGTTGTTTGGTGATAATTTCATGCAAAATTGACATCGGAATAGCCAAATTAGTTGACAAAGATGTAAGAGAGCAAGAATGCGTTTGACTAACAGCTGACTGAATTAAATCGATTCATTATGACAAAATATTCTCTGAAGTTCGGTCACCCCTCGATTGTCTTCAATGTCGCCGTTCCCTTCGTTGAAGAGTTTGATCAGAAATGCACTATTCGTTTGTTGAGGGCGTTGTGCTCTACAATATTTTCTAATTGATGGTGGATTTCGGTAGCATTAAGATTTTGTAGAAACGAAAATTTCAGAAAAACTCGATGTTTACGATCACTTATAATATTCTTTAATTCTGTTTTTGAACCGGACGACATAGCGAATCGCTCACGCTGGTGTACGCTAGAACAATAACTGAGCTACTGAACTTATGTGCGAGTCATGTCTCTATATGTTACCATAAAAAAGATATCTTTCATGAAATATTTGCAATTTTGCTCCAGACGACTTTATAGATTGTAAAAAATTAATATTTTCATGAGACAGAGAATTTGAAATAAATGTACAAGGATGGTTGTAACGTTTTTGTATTGATTTTAATTCGTTTCACATTAAATAGTGATAATTTTTTTAAAATTTTCCACGCTCAGACTATACGTCTTAAATTCAGTTATGCATCATCTTTAAGAAGTGATGGCCGTTATTTTTGAAAGTGGTATAAGTCCACGTTTTGAAAAAATCGTATGAGGACTATCTTCATGTTAAGATTTTACTGGAAACGTTGTTAAAAGGATGTGTCGCCGATTTATCCGACGGTTTTAAATTATTTGTATATATTGGGTGTGTGCGCACACAAATATTAGCAACAAGTGCCTTTATCTTCTTGAAAATCTCGGTTTTCGTTCCAAGTAAACATCATTTGCGGGAAGTGCTATTACACTATTTTATTGCAAAGAAAAGTGCAGCGGAAACTCATCGTTTGCTTGTGGAGATTTACGGTGAGAATGCTCCATCTAATACAACTTGTAAGGAATGGTTTCGACGGTTTCAAAATAATGTATTTGGCACTGAGGACAAAGAACACGGAAAACCACTAAAAAAATTTGAAGATGCTGAATTGGAAGTGTTATTGGCAGAGGATTCTTGCCAAACTCAATCAGAATTGGCTGCAGCATTAAATGTTGAACGATCAACTGTTGCAAAGCGTTTAAAAGCAATGGGAATGGTTCAAAATGTTGGTAACTGGGTTCCATATGAATTGAAAGAAAGAGACATCGAACGTCGAAAACCAATTTGTGAAATGCTACTTCAAAGGCAACAAAGAAAAGGATTTTTGTATCGAATAATCACAGGAGATTAAAAATGGATATATTATGAGAATCCTAAACATAAAAAACCTTGGGTGAAGCCAGGTGAACCCGGCCCATCACAGTTAAAGAGAAATATTCACTGTGACAAGGTTATGCTATGCATTTGGTGGGATCAGAGAGGTGTTGTTTATTATGAGTTGCTCGAACCCTCTCAAACTATTAATGGAGAAGTTTACCGACGACAACTAATGCGTTTGAAGAGAGCCAGAGAAGAAAAACGACCAGAATGGTGGCTGTGAATAGGCACAGTAAATTAATTCTTCAACAGGATAATGTCAAACCGCATACCGCACAAATCGTGAAAAGATATTTAGATGGACAGAACTGGGAAGTGCTACTCCACCCGCCATATTCGCCAGACATAGCTCTTTCGGATTATCGGAGAACGGTTTATTTCATACGAAAGTAACAAGATTTGGATTGATTGCTATGGAGCTCACTTGCAACTCTAGTATTTTGGGGTCATACATTCGATCCATTTCAACCGAGGCTAATTTAAGGGTAAGTTTCAGTTCACGTAGACTGTTCAAAGTCGTCGATAACGAAAGATATATATTTGTTTCTGCGAGTAACTTGTTCTTTATGTTTTACATTGTAATTCCGGGATCAATTTCTACAAATACATTCCACTTTAAAAAAAAATACATTAAATTTTTAGTCGCCTGAAGTTTCATTTTATTTGAAAATAGTTTCATTCAATTTGAAAAGAGTTTCATTTAATCTGGAAATGCTATAAAAATAGCACTATACCTTTATGGGCTGGGAGGGCACCCGCTTCCAGCCAGTGCTCTTCTTCCAGGACGAGTTCAAGTCGAAGGTTTCTGAGGGCGGGTTGGGATCACTCCGGGGCACGGTGATGATCGTGCTGCCCGCATTCTCCTCCGCTATTCGAGCGTTCTTGGCCTGCTCGTCAGATTCGCTCGACGAACAGCTCGTGACCTGCGCCTGGCCCGCCTCGCTCGGCGTCGGACTCGTCCTGCTGTTGGACCGCATCCTTGCGCACTCCGAGGGCGTGTCGTCCTCGTCATCAGTCTCCGCCTCCATGTGCGAATAAAGGCTCCTTGTGCTACCCGACGGAATGCTCACGAGCTTGTAGAAGTCTTTTGTGAAATCAATGCATGCTATCTCCTCATCCTCGGAGTAGACGATCTGAAAAAATAAAATTAAATATCATTAACCCTTTTAAGGGAAATTTGTGTATATTATTGTAATTAATTTTTGATTTTGAAAGCTGTTGGAATATCTGTTGATGATTTTCAGGGGTTAGGACTAGTTGGATATGTCGAAGAGAAAATTTGTATTGAATTTTATTAAAGCAAAGGGGTGGTCATCTGTTTATTTCTTTTTAAATTACATTTACAGCTCTTCCGCACTCAAAATATTTTACAGAAACACAGTATAATATCTCCACGGTACGAAATGAATAGATTTACGCTTGAAAACGGCGGTGGTTATTTCCAAAGTGAGTACTTGCCGAAACTGTTGGAGATGTACATTGCACCATTTAACAATCCGCACGTAGTATGTGTTAGTGTATCAGAGCGTGGTTCACCCAGTCAAGATAAAGAAGGAAAACGACTTGTTTCGTTGCTATGAAATTTTAGTCCAACGAAAGCGTCCGCTAGAACTAGTTGTGCTATCTTCATTCTCGTAAATATAAATCTACATTGTATCTTTATACATAATTATTTTGAATTTATTTTACAATATATTGTTTTCGGTTCGCTAACAAATTGGATTCTTTCTCTACCTTCCGCCATCCACCTTGTCAGGTTATGGGCCCAGCATTTTGAGAGGTGGAGAAGGAATTGAAAGTACAGTTCGCGCGTCGACTACAATTGGAAATTAACGGCGATCAGGAAGTTTTGTCTTTCGAAATGGCTGCGAGTTTGGCAACGGCTTCTCTTCGGTTGGAGTTATTGTCAAAGGACAATTACGATACGTGGAGTATGCAAGTTGAGGCAGTGCTTCGAAAGAATGACCTGTGGGGTTACGTAAGCGGGAAGATCCCGATGCCCGAGGATCCGACAACGCTGGAAAAGTGGGAAGCTCTTGATCAGAAAGCCAAAGCAGACTTGATCTTGGCGATCCAACCCTCAGAATTAAAGCAGATTCGAGGATGTATGACATCGAGGGATGTCTGGTTGAAATTGGAGTCGATATACGCTTCCAAGGGTCCAGCGAGAAAAGCGGCGCTCATGAAGGGACTCATGCTTCAGAAGATGGCGGAAGGCGCAGATATTAAGACCCATATGATGCATTTCTTCGACAAGGTCGACAAGCTGGAGGATATGGGTGTACAGATGGACAACGACTGGATGGTTACATTATTGTTGTACAGTCTTCCATCCACATTCGAGAATTTTCGGTGTGCGATTGAAAGCAGAGATGAACTGCCGAAGCTGGAGGTTCTCAAGGTTAAAATTCTCGAAGAGTTTGAAGCCCGTCAAAGACCTGCAGAAACGGTCGTTACAGCTATGGCAGCTGGCAACAACGGAAAACCGCGACAAAATCGATCAACACGTTGGAAGGATCGTGGAAAGAAAAACAAAAGTTTCAAGTGTTATAAGTGCGGTGTTGTTGGCCATAAGGCAAACGAGTGCCCTGAAAAGACAACCGGCGAGAGTAAGCAGAGGAGCAAGAAGGCATCTCGCGATGATGAAACGTATGCGGTGAGTCATACGGTTTCAAATGAAAGCGAAATGTGTTGTGCTGTGGTGCCGAGTAAAACGTGGTTGTTAGATAGCGGTTGTACTGCTCACTTGTGTGGTGACGAAGAGCTTTTTTTGTCTTTTGAAAAGTGTTCAAATTCCAAACTGAAATTAGCTAGTGAGGCGTCGGCAGAAATAAAAGGAAAAGGTGTCGTTCAATTATCAATAACAAGTGACAGTGGTTCTCGAACGATTAACTTCGCGAATACGTTATTTGTGCCCGGTTTACGGTCGAACTTAATATCAGTTGCAAAAATTACAAATAAAGGCCACGAGGTAACTTTCCGGCGTGATGATGCGTACGTGCGCGACGCAGAGGGAAAAGTATTTATAATCGCGGAACGAAAAGGCGACTTATACCATGTCCTGGATAATGCTGAATGCGCGGTTGTGCAGCCTGAGTGCTCCGAACTGTTAAAGTGGCACGAAAGGTTGGGTCATTTGAACGGCAAGGACATGATGAGACTGATTAAGAGTGGCGTCATAGATCTGTGTGGAGAAAACATAGACATCGCAGAGCTGAAAAATTGTGAAATTTGCTTGAGGGGGAAGATGACCTCGCTACCCTTCGGAAAGGGCCGAGCTCCATGTGGTGAAATCTTGGAGATAGTTCACTCGGATGTTGTTGGTCCATTTAGAACAGAATCTTGGGGACGTGCAAGATACTTCGTCACGTTTATTGACGATAGCTCAAGGTGGTGTCAAGTCTATTTCTTAAGACAGAAGAATGGAGTACTTGAGGCTTTCAAAATGTACCAGAGGATGGTCGAGAAACAGACAGGAAGAATGATCAAGTGTTTACAATCAGACAATGGGAAGGAGTACGTAAACACAGAGTTTGATAAGTATCTGGCAGAGCAGGGGATTGAACGCCGATTGACCGTTCCCCATACACCTGAACAGAATGGAGTGGCGGAGCGGATGAACCGCACGTTGCTAGACATGACCAGATGTCTGTTAATTCAAGCTGGACAAACAGCAACTTTTTGGGCTGAAGCTGTAGCGACAGCATGCCACATTCGTAATAGATGTCCCACAAGTAGCCTGGATGGTGGTATTCCATTTGAAAAATGGACGAACAGGAAACTCAAGGTCAATTACCTAAGAACATTTGGATCGAAAGTTCTTGTATTAGATAAAAATCCTGGAAAAGATAAACTAGCGGAGAGGTCAATAGTTGGCACATTTGTCGGCTATTCACGAGAAAGGAAGGGGTATCGTGTATGGATACCAGCCTTGAGAAAAGTGATTGAAGCTCGAGATGTTCGGTTTATTGAAAACGAACGAAAGAATGTCGTGAAAAGTGATGAATATAATGACATACTGGTGAGTGAAGGTGCCCCAGTCGGTGATGAAGAAGGGAAACAAACACATGTTAATATTTCACCTTCAAAATCAGTAGCAAGGATCGAAGAAAACAGCCCGCGTGTACCTGAAATAAGAGTGGAAAACGTTGAGCCAGCGAGGGGCCGTGGTAGACCGCGTTGATACGCACAGGATCCAGAGGGCGACCTCGAAAGCTATTCCATTCAGTACCTACAGTGAGTGTACAAAGTTCTGATGATGCAGGTTCAAGTGCTGGTGATGATGATGTTTTCGTAGATGAATTTGCTGGTGTCGCCGAAGTAAGTGTCAAGGTCGCGTTGAATAGTGCAGAAAGCGACGAGTGGAAGAATGCCATAGAAACAGAGATGGTGAACCTTGTGAAAAATGACACCTGGGACATTGTGAAAGACAAAGAGAAAACCGGTGTTGTTGGTTGTAGGTTAGTGCTCACAAACAAACTCGACGTTGATGGTAAGGTGATTAGACGTAAAGCAAGGCTAGTTGCAAGGGGGTATAGCCAAAAATATGGTGTGAATTATCACCAAACGTATGCCCCAGTGGCGAGACTAGATACTCTCAGACTTGTGTTGGCGATAGCCGTCGAGTATGATATGAAGATCTGGCAATTTGACATAGTGTCAGCATATTTAAATGGTGAGTTAGACGAAGAAGTGTACATGAAGATCCCCGAGATGACAGGTGAAATGTTAGAAAGAATCCTCCAAAAGTATGGTACAACTTCAGGTGTCGGTGTCAAAGCTCAAAGGATGCTGGATGACCTTCAACGGGGTGGAAACATATGTAAGCTGAAGAAAGCTTTGTACGGTCTCAAGCAAGCCGGTCGACAGTGGTATTATAAATTGAACGAAAAATTGTCGAGTTTCGGGCTAAAGGCAACGAAGAATGAGCCGTGTTTATTCCATGGGAAAGTAAATGGCAGTGATTTACTTGTGCTGATATATGTGGATGACATATTAGCAGCGTCGACAGATGATAGTAGTGTTAGTGCTCTAAAGCAAAAATTGCTTGAAGACTTCGAAGTTAAGGATCTGGGAGAAGCAAGATATTGCTTAGGTTTGGAGATTAATCAAGGTGAAGGACAGATTGGACTTAAACAGCGTGGATATGTCCTAAGCTTGTTAAAGCAATATGGGATGGAGAAATGTAATCCAGTAGCAACTCCATCAGATGTAAATGTTCGTGTCGACGATGAAAGAGATGACGAGGAGGCCATAGATTGTCCATATCGAGAGTTAATAGGCTCACTCATGTATTTAGCTGTGGGTACGAGGCCAGATATTGCAAATGTTGTGTCTAGGCTAGCGCAATTTACCGCAAGACCATTTAAGCGACACTGGATAGCAGCAAAAAGAGTGTTAAGATATCTGGCAGGCACAGCGAATCTCGGACTGGTATTCACAAAAACTAGTGATTCTCTGTTTGGTTACGTAGATTCCGATTGGGCGGTAGTACACTGGATCGTAGATCGTACACAGGTTACGTGTTTGTGTTGCCTCATTGGGCTTGGTTTCGATGGCTAGAGGATGCCGAGGTCCACGTGCGTATTGAGAGGGCGTGTTGGAGATGTACATTGCACCATTTAACAATCCGCACGTAGTATGTGTTAGTGTATCAGAGCGTGGTTCACCCAGTCAAGATAAAGAAGGAAAACGACTTGTTTCGTTGCTATGAAATTTTAGTCCAACGAAAGCGCCCGCTAGAACTAGTTGTGCTATCTTCATTCTCGTAAATATAAATCTACATTGTATCTTTATACATAATTATTTTGAATTTATTTTACAATATATTGTTTTCGGTTCGCTAACAAATTGGATTCTTTCTCTACCTTCCGCCATCCACCTTGTCAGAAACAGTGCGGATTTTTAAAAGAAACTTCGGTCGATATAAAGTACCAAATGTAAAATTGACAACACAAGTTAACCTCGTATTCGAAATGTACGCTCAGCTGTTGAACATTAGCCGCACCAGCTTGAACAGAATTCTGAATAAACACCTTGGATTATTCCCTTACAAGTTCAGATTCCAGCAGGATGGTACTATGTGCCACACAAGCAGTGCAACAATCGATAATTTGCGCACTAAGAAGGGGAGAGCACAAATTGATAGAAATGGATTTGAATTATTTTTAAATATATGTCCTCTATGTATTATAATAAAGGGATTTTATGAAAGCCTTCTTCGTTTACGAGATAATCAAGCTTAAACTTTAATTGCTGTGCTGTAGTCTGTTCCATATTGCCAATTTGAGTAACTGATTTGTTTGATTAATTTGATTTGTACGAAAAGTGAAGAATTCTCAAGGAAAAGCAAACTATATATATATAAATATATTCCTTAAAATCGAATCTTCGAAAATCAATTAGCAAACTGACAAAAAAACTATCATACACAATTGCTTTTGGTTTTGGGGTATCATTTTATATAATCTGTATAAATTGTATGCATTATACTTATAGCTTGGGAGCGTGAGCTGGGCTTATTAAGGATAAATATGTTTTGATTAAAGGATTGAAACATGTATCAGTTTTCGAATTTTCAATCAAATTTGAATTGAATTGTCTTTAATTTTTAAAATTTGGATATTATCCTTATTTATAAGAATATTTAAAATATACTTACAGTTTCCTGCAAAAGCTGAGATATTCCATCGGACTGTGTATCTATCATTGTCGAATTGAGGTAACCGCTGGAGTTCCATATCCAGTCGTGTTCATGGTCGTTCGACTCATCGTCTAAGGCAATGACTCCCAGCTCCTCCTGAGACATGCTCCAGTCTTCCATTTCCGCCGAGCAGGGCTCAGCCGACATCAGCCATTGTTCGGGTTCTTCTGGAAGATCCTCCAAATGGCTGTTCGACGGCTGTGGCTGACCACTGCTCATTGTGCAGTAGCCCTCATCCTTGCCCTTTGCCGGGCTGGCAGTGAGTGCTGCGTTTTGTGCTTCGAGGTCCCGAACCCGACTCTTTAGCATCGACACCTCTTCCCGGAGACTATCTTCGGCAACTATCGCGTCGACCACCTTCCGCATTACGTCATCTAAGCAGTGTTCGTACTGTCGTACCCGCTGATGAAGCGTTTTATTCTCCTGTTGCATAATGTGAAGAAGAGTTTCCTGGCGCGCAAATCGAGCCTGTAAAAAAAAATATGTTGTTCTTATTTAATTGTAAGAACTTTAAGCGATTCAAGAATTTTTTAACCATACAAATTTTCTATTCTTATTAAAAGCCTGTTTGTTTATATTTTATAACTCAAAAGCTGCTGATCCGATAGTCCATGAACCTTTTAAAAATTGTCCTCTAATTCAGCGATAAATAATTGCCTCATTGACCTGATGGCAAAATATAATGGAGTTCCACAAGGATGAGTCCTTGGTCCTTTGTTATTCTTTGCATATATTCAAGCAACCTTTATAGGTAACTAATAAGATGCAAACCTGTTTAAGGCAGACTGATGAAGCCTACTCGAAATTCCGTCGATAATCTTGAAAGTGAATTATTACGAGAATCTAATTAATCTAAATATAGCATTTTGCATTTCGCCGTGTATAAATGGGGTCATTTTCTCAGCGATAAGTGCAAATGTTGAGCTATTTACGCCAGTTCTGATCATATTTCACGTCCTCATCGGGAAATATCAATTTTCCCGGAACCGCAGGCAAATTAGAGGCCTGTCAATTAAACTTTCATCTTCCATTAATCCATCAGCACCTTCGCACGACCAGTCGGTTCGATGATTAGCATCTCGGAGAGTGCCCGCAGCGGTCCCGGTAATTATTGCAAAATCCCATCCATCTAGTGATGGCCTCGTGAGACACTAACCACTGGTCAGCCAGGCCGGCGGAGCAACCTTTTGGCCGCGTTCAGCCACTGCAATCTTGGTCAATGAGAAAACGTCGACATCAGCACTTCGGGCGAAAATTAATAACAAGACCGGGGCCAGATATTAGAATTTTGACGAGATATGAATATGGCTCTTGGCGCGGGCACGCTTTATTTACTTTGCCCGGTCTTGTTTGGTTTGCTTATATTGTGGGCATAAACAAGCGCTATGTTGCGTGCATGTCTTCAGCCCGGCATGGGCGGCTACTTCACGGGAGGTGAATCATTTTTTTCAAGTTAAAGTATTCATGTGTAGGCACGAAGTAGGATGTTTGAGTCGACTTCACAAAATGCGTATACTACACACTTTCTGCGATTCTTAAAACTCTTTCTTCAAAGCAAGCGACAATGTTTGGTTACAAGAAAATTGTTTTGCTCCAGTGCTGCAGCTACCGCCCCACAGTGGACACAGAAAAGGTTTTTCGTAACATAAATTTGTAACTTTTTATTTGCTGATATATCTGCATGAATTTTTTTTTTTTTTTATACAAGTATTTATTTACAGAGTGTTTCAAACCACCCGTCCACCCCTTCTGAATCTATAAAAATGTTTTGTTCGAAAAAGGAAACCTTCTTTTATAGGTAAATGTCATATGCAATATCGATTGGCGCTATTACCAATTTCCGGTTACGATTTTTAAAGTGATTCGGATTCTGCGTCAAAAAATACGCATCATTTGTTTGAACAATTTTTTGAAAAAATTAATATTTAGTTCTCTAAATGACATTTGAAACCTACTACTTGACCTTCGAAGAACTACCAGTCCACTCCCTATCAATCGAAAAAACATTTTTTCGAAAAACTAGTACTGCTAAAAAAGTAGGATGCTCTTCTTAATTGTTAATTTTATAACTGTATTATTTTTATCGAATTTTGCTGTTAAAAGAGAGTTTTAGAGAGATAAGTGTGAAATAAGGCTAAGTTTTCATGTAGTAATTTTTATGGTTTTTTTTTTGTTTGTTCGAGAACTGTAATATTGAGCTTTTAATTGCTAAATATAACAATATCAAAGTCGTAATGGTTAATTAAAAAATAAACATAATATAAACTTGGGTTTTACTATGAGAAAGTGAAACTACTTTTTAACACATTTATTTTTAAATTAAAAAAAAATATATATTAATATTTGGTACCGTAGAAGGAACGATTTATGACGCATTCAAAATAAATTTATTTAAACACTTTACCAAACAAATTAACTTTTATAAATTACATAACCAACGAGTTTGCTTCTACAAAAGTTAGGAAACAGAAGTTCAAGTACGATTTCGTTTTACTCATTTAAAAAATAATAATTTACTGATATCTTTAAAACATATTTTTAGTTTTAACTTGAACTGAGTGAATAAAACTACATAAAAATGTATCTTATGAATTTACAAAACATCGTATCAGTTCATTTCTCCCAATTATTCAAGTCACTATGACTAAAAATGTCGTACTCGTAGTTTGGTGAAAACTACACATTTCACGGAGAGTTCGCAAATCTTTTCAAATAAAATAAAAATACATATGTTTCTTTTTGAGGATATGTTCACGACCTAACCAATCTGTAGTCGGAATGGCAGCTGCGATTTCATTCCTAAATATTGAAAAAATAACCGAAATGATTAATGAACGATTTGTATAGCTTAAAAATGTAACTCCAGGTTTTGCTTCTGATTTCGATTAATGTCCGAACAACCTCCCGGAGAGAATTACATTACATACATGTCAGATAAATACGAAATATTTCTGAGAATATTTGAAATCTCGTAAGACAAGCTAATTTAATGTAAAAGTTCCCTAATTTTAACAAAACATAGGACATTAAACTATGTAGAATTTCCATTACTTTTAGAAATACTCGGGGCAAGGGCTGGGTTTGTAGGACGTAAGGCAAAAGCCATTATATTTTCTTTGTTTCGAAACTTTGTTTCTATATACAGAGGAATAACAAAGTACTTCTCTTGGCCGCATAATGTCACATAATGTCGCATAATATCTCAACATGCTGGCAACATAATGAGGTAGGTTTTGGCATAGTATACAACGAACCTTGAGAAATGCAACTACTTTTAAGTAGAGATTTCCTCAAAATGCCCTGTTTCTGACGTAGCACAAAAGTACTTTTTATGATCTGTAACTTTTTTAAATTTTGCTCGAAAGTGAAATATTGGTTAGAGAGGGTAAATGGATTTCGGATGAGGTAAAGCTAAAGTAGCCCAGCATTCCTAAACCAATATTAAGCAAACTTTGCCCTATATTTAATTTGGCAAACGAGCACCGAATCAAGCCTGACCACTTTTTAGACGATTTCTACATGAACAACACATGCATTTCAGGCACTTTGTTTATTTAGTAAACTAAATCTAAAAAGTATTTATTGTCTGAAGGGGTATTTGAAACAACTTCTTTAAAAAAATTCAATGGAAATTACTTAATATTGTGTTTGAGTTGAGGCCCCATAATCGATTTTAATGAAATGTTGTAGAAAGTTTCATTTCGGGTCAAAAGTGACGAATATTTATCGGTAGTTTTTGCTTCCTGAAATACTTCACGTTTAAATTTCGAAAAATGACATTCCCACAAAGTTTCGTTGCAAATTCTGTAAATATCTGAAGCTGATGTTTCCGATTTTGTATTACAAAAAATTCTTCTTTAATTCGTTACTTTCATTTTCCAACTTATCGACGGTGACAAGCACACATTTATGTTATGAAATGGTAATATTAATTTATTTATTTGCAAGAAGTTTGCAGAATTCTTAATAGTAGAATTCCACAATTTTTGCCAATATAATGCAAAAAATTACGGAGGAAAATTTTCACTTTTCAAAATGTTAAAGTTAAATATATTGACCGATACAATTTTTCCCATATTCGTCAAATTAGACCTCAATTGAACGCTTTATAGTTTCATCAAAATTTATATCTGTAGAATACGAGGATTGTTATAGTTTACTATCGCGTTGCTACCATAATGTAAACACTTTTTGATATTAAAAGTAGAGCAGAGTAGAGATAGTAATAAGAAAAGTAGATTTTTTAAATAAAAAATTATTCGTCGATGATATGTTTATAATTATGTACGAATTATCGAATATAATTAAATTCATAATTTAATAAATTAATATCATTTTAAACGTTTCGTTTGGAATACTTCTTCTGCAACATCTCTTGTTTTTACCCTTTTTTTTTGTTTAAGCCTTAAACCATATTCATGTAGCCATATCTATCTTTAATTGTTAACATTTTGATGTAAATAACGCAAGACTCAGCCCAAGACCAATACCAAGCCTATTATAGCCTTGGACTTGTTCTTGTTTTGCTCATCACTAACTCCAAATATTAACCTGTAATGGTCAAATTGTTTTTCCTCGAAAACAGTCCCATTAAAATTACGCTTCTTTACACCGGATATCGCACTCTCTTTCGATTGAATCTTACCTTGCAATATTTGCTTAAACTAAACAAATAACCGCCCAGTGAGGCCTCCCGCGTTATTTGTTTTGTCTTAGTTCGCCCACTGCAATTGATTAGAATGGAAATGCGCCGAGCTGCACCTCGAGTAACTTAGATAAGAAAGAGCGTTCAAGCAGTCTTGGAAGTTGGACTTGGTTGTTTTTATTTTTTTTTAGTTTTACATGCTCGCGTCTCTGCAGCAGCAGCTCTAATCTGAAGCTGGACCTGCCCGCCCCAGCGAATTCTGCGGAATGGTCTCGCATCAAACCCGACACCGTGCCGAGGCTATTTTCCATTTCGCGAAATCAGTCGGCGTATTGAAACATAAATATAACGTCATATTCATATCTCCGCGGGCCAAGATTAAATTATGAAAATTGTTGATACCGTGAGCACGAGTGCGCGCCGGATGGACGCTCTAGAGATATGCGATCACTGGCGGTAATTGAATCGGTTCCAGTTTCCAGTCGGAGGCCGTAGTCCAATATGTTACCTGCTGAATGAGGAATAACAAGCCAAAAGAATATTACCTGGAGCACTTTGTGATCGCGACACGCCTGCATCGTCTTCCTTTCTTTGGATTTCATCGCCCGGTTCATGCTGCAAAATAGAAAGAGGCTCAAATTAAAAGTCCAAACATGCAGCCGCACAATGTCGGAGCTAATGATGCATCTCATGGGGGAGGGGCGGGACGGGAGGGTCTGGAGTCAGGAGTCTGAGTCTATTTCTTTGGGTCTTTCGGGAAGCAAATCCTGGAAGCCATTCGGCAGCGGCGAGTGATTTTAATGCCCTTGCCATTGTTGCGGACAATGATGTAGATCCAAGAAATTGCCGGATAAATAACCTTCTAGTCACGACCAAAGAGTAGAAAACATGTCTTCTAGCACTCCTCCCCTAAGTGGCTGGTTCGGACCGACCGCAATCAATTTTGTGCATAATTAGAAAGGAAAACTTCTTTTGCTGTAGGAAATCCGCCGGCCGTTCTTGAAAACGCCCGAAACACTTAAAAGCAGCCGTTTTCGTCTTCGTCTTCTGCTTCGGAACTCTTGAAAATAATCTTTACGTTGTGCTTGCCCTTCTTGCCCTATCCTTAACCCATCGAAACGGTCAAAACACTATAAATGCTGCTTGGAAGTTGTAAGTGGCTGCAACAATATACTTTCAATAAAAGGGCCGACGAATAGTCGGGGAAGGAAGTGCGACAACAAAATAGACCCTCCTGCCAAGGAGCTTGTTATCCTCTGTTCTTGCCCTTCTGAAGGAAACTCATCAATCTGCCAAAGAACAGCGGCAACCTTGAAGTTGAGGCGTACGAAAGGAAACTTTTCCATTTACCACAAACTCATAAGTCCATTGTCTCGGATATTGCCCTTTTAAAAGACATATACACGCAGCCTTTTGTAAGCAATATAGAGTAATCTTTTACTATATGCTTCAATAATACATTCAGATTCTTACATTTAGTAAAGTCTTTTCAGTCAAAGTTTTAAACTGACACTGAAAAATCATCTTTTTTTCGTCTTACACATAAACCACAAATGAATCGTTTGTATCAAAGGCTTTTAAAATTTCTTATACAGACTTTGGTCTGGCAGATTTAGATCCAACGACTTTGAAGTAGAATATCTCGTAAAAGAATCAACATTGTTTTATGATCCTTTTTTCCCAGTAAAACCTTGAACGATTCTGCGTCGTTGTGCAATGGAAAATCGAAAAAATCTCAGACATTTTCTGAGAAATAAGCGTTTGAAGGTACAAAATAACTCATTTTTAGGAAGAAAAATCTCTCAAAAACAGATTCACAAGTTTTTACCTAATTGAAATTTTTGTAGAAAACGTTGTCTGTGGTGTCTGTGAAATTAGCCCAGCTTTTTTGAAATTAAAAAGTAATTCAGCTTTTATAAAAAAAGAGAAAGAAGAAGCAAACAAGCGCAGAAAACATCAAAACATAAAATATTACTTGTTCCTTATTTTTAGTAGTTTCGGGTTTGAAGTCCCCTACACTAATAATAATGAAAAATGCTATTTTAAATGTTTTTCTTTTATAGATGTTTTCCGCAATTTACTGGTAAATACTGGACTTGTTTGTTTATTTATTTTCTGTAGTAATGTTTTAGTTTGCTCAACTTTTATTTTTGTTTTAAACCTTTTATAAGTTTTCAATTTAAAACAATTATACAAATCATATTTTTTCGGAGTTAACATTTTGAAAATAATAAAAAAAAAAGAGAAATTTTATGCGTCTCAGTGCCCATATCTTGAATTAGCAACCCTCCTAAGCCTGGACATACCTGTGCTAAGGGTGGAGCTTTGGGGAACAAGGACATACCTGTGTTCAGATTATCAGGGACCTTCCTACAATGAACACGGACATACCTGTGAACAAGGTAAGCTGCACAGACATACCTGAGCAGGGCACGGACATACCTGTGCCAAGATACAACCCGTAAGTGGAAGAACATATGACCTCCACGGGATGCTTTATTAACACTAGAACTACCAAGACCAGTCAAATTGACCGGTACTAAATTTCTTGCTTGAATTAATCATATTTTTTTGAAAATATCTCTTAAGAGTAATATTAAATCTTATTAAGGCTCAATATCGCTAACCTATTTCCATTTATAATTATTAATTTAAATATGAAAGCATATTACTTTAAAGGTGTCAAAAATTATCAAAATTACAAGCTTGAGCGCCGGTAGTTCTAGTATTAAATAATTGGCGATTTTAACGTTAAATCTTGTCACTACAATCATACGTTTTCATTTTATTTTCTAAATTACTATAGTTCAACACTAAACTAAACTAAAGAAAACCCACCTGAAGTCTTCCTGTATCACTACACTATTGTTCACTATTAAATTTGTTTTTGCTTGTGGCGACGTGTACTCCTTTGCATTCACTGAACAAATGAACCTTAGCTGGCACCGCTTGTTAAGCTACTTTCAAAACATGCCAGATATTAGGTACATTTATTATATTACTGGCCTCACACATATGCAAGACGAGCATCCTTTCTGAGGAATGAGTTTATTATCTTATCCTGTCTACCCTAATTACCAACAATTTCGGGTTAGTAGGTAATTACATTTCACAAAACAATTCAAAATAACTTATTTCTGTATGAAATCACAATTTTACTCTGACAATTGCTTAAAACAATTTAGTAAAACTTTAATTATTTTTAATTTCGAAAATACCTGGACTAACTTTTTTTTATTTTTTATTTTAAAACAAACCTGAGTTCTCTGGTTCAGAACTCGCAATTACTCGAACGTACCAGCAATCGGCCTCACCGTACCTATCGGAGCGCAAATTCGAAGGCCACATGTTTGAGTCCTGCTCGATCTTTTCGAGTAATTGTTACATGTATGTGTCTTCAAATTTGCCTGACCATCCAATCCCAAGATTGTGCTGACCTTCAACACAATAGTCTCAAAATGATCAAGGAACGTAAGGTTTTAACATTTCGTTAAAAGGTTGCCTTCTGTCAGGTACGAACGTTTTTAAGAGACCATTTATAAAGATGGATCAAGCCTAGATTTAGTGTATCACAGTCGGAGGGGCCATCAATGACGCGGAACAATTTAGCATCGTCAGCGTAACTCAAAATTTTGGAATTAAATAAAGCAGAACAGATGTCATTAATAAAAATTATAAAGTGTAAGGGGTCCAGACTGCTACCTTACGGAACACCCAATTCTATCTTAATATCCAGGGAGGAAGGAAGGAGAAGGGAGAAAGGAAAATAGATAAGTTGGGTCAACGAAAAGATGAGGGAAAACAAGAAAGCTTTAGTTTAAATAGGAGCAGTTTATGATTAAGTCAGTCGAAAGCCTCACTGTAACCTTTTTCAGCCATCTGAAAATTAACACAAAATCTTTATTTTAGCTATGCTTTCTTAAGAATTTGAGACTGTTGTTTTGATGAGAAATATATTGTAGTATAATTGATATTACATTTAGTTTTATGTGCAGTAGAAGTCATATTTGAGAAGAAAATCGATACGATTGCGTTGTGATCAATGTTTTATATTTGCAGCTATATGTAAAAAGCTCTCGAAACGGGATCAAAATAAAAATATTTCCTTAGAGAACCACAGCTTTATAAGATAAAACCATACTCAAAATTATTTTTTATTATATTTTTGGAATGCAATTATATACTATAGTATCAAATGTAAACAGTGAAAGTGCAAACTTTTTTCATCAATTAGGTAAACTTTAATAAATTAAAGTCTCGTCCACATCTATTGATTTTTCTGCATGAACTACACCAAACAGGTCCCCATACTGGAATTTTAGTAGCAGAAATACCCCATTGAATCGACAAAATTGTGGGCAATTTGAGTCATTACCGTGAGTAATAAAAAACACGCACCATCAGGTATTTGCTGGCATAGTCGGTTATTTTTTGTGGGTCCGCATAAAACGCAGTCACGATGGCTGCCTGTTTAATGTGGTTTGCAAATCAACTCGTTCCCGCAATTATTTCCGAGGGCTTCTAGATAAAACCAATCATTTTTTGGGGCTCATTATTCGATAAATTGGAAATAGATTGATTGGTGCGGTTCACCGGAGTATTACAATTGAGAGTTTTATTACGTTAAATGTATCCTTATAATTCTGTTTCTATTCAAAATAAAATTCGGGAAAAAATTAAATACTCCAAGATAAATTCATTATTTCGGTTATTTTTTCGAAATTCATTACAATACAATAAAAAATATAAAAATACGACATTTCATCATCGTGTAATTGCCAAATGTGTATTCTATAAAAGCAAGATTTTATACTGCCGTCTAATAGGTTGCATTTAATAGCATAAGTATAGCCAAGAAATTCAACTAAGAGCCATTAAATAAACGATGCTGCCGATGAAATTTGGGTGACGAAATAATTTGGTATCGCAAATATGCGAATTCTAAACTGATAGGATTTTCCAACTCTTCAATTTTATAATACGTCTTGGATATTCTGCATATTCGTTCTACGATACACCAGAAGCTAGGGTGCACATCCACATTATCCACATTATCAAAATCATTTATCATTTGATCAACCCTAAACTGTCAACCAGTGAAATCCATCAAGGAATAGAACATTTAAATCATAAAGGTACCTTAATAAGAAAATTATTAATGTAAAATTAAATTTTTCAGTTTTGAGGGCTTAAGTTTGTTGTAGTACACTGGAAAAAAGTATCGTGGGAAATAGAAAGAGATATATTTAAAAAGCAACGGTAATTATTTGTTGACATGCTTATGTCAAAAGTGTCTACTTTGAAAGGGGATAAAAAAATGCACAATTTTTTTTAGGCATATGCATTGGGACATTTGTTAAAAAAGTTGGCAGCTAGAAGAGTTTTTTTTTCCTAGAACTGCTATCAAAGTCTAGCACATTTTAATAATATCAATCTTCCTGTTAACCCTTTCGTCTTTTTTGTTAAATAGAAGGAGGAGGTATTTTTAAATAGCTAAGGACATCTAATAAGGAATGGACCATTTGTTGGTTTCTTTTTAAATTACTTGTTATTTTGACAGAACGCTCTTTCGCGCTCCAAAAATTGGCAGAGTCATAGTATTATATCTCCGTAGTACGCAATAAATAGATAAATAGGTACTTAAGCACAATATTGATTGAGCTGATTCATGAAATAGGGATCCAAACCATCGAAAATATGCTGTAAATTTGGGTTGACTGGATGGGCTACTGCCAGTCAAGCGAGGCAGCCTTTTGAATTAAATCATATTATATTACTAATCGGAAGGTTTACACTTTTCAATGAATTGACAAACTTTGAAAAAATATTGAACAGTGTTTATTTTATTTGCATTTTTAAAGAGAAACTAGCCGATGGCTCATCCTTTTTGAAATTTTCTTTGAATACTCGAAGTCCTATTATGGCAAAATCCAGAAATTTTTAGCAAAACAAAAAAAAAAGCTTGGCAGTCTACACTAAATCTACAAATTGTTTCATTTTTTCGTAATGTCAGCGCCACCCTGTATCTATGAAGGGATCCAGGGAAGAGGAAAGATAAAATCAAGTAAGAGATGGCAACAAGATTTAGTTAAAAGACACGTGCACTTACCTCTCTAGCTGTTCTTTGAGATCCCGCTCCAGTGTCGGTGACCCGCATTGGCTCTGCAAAAGAAAATGGAACGAAATCTTAGAAGGAATCTTAAGATATCAAGTGCAAGCAGCATTCTTGTGCACTGTGTGAAATAAATGAGACGGCTGTCTTACGAGGCGGAGGCAACGTCCTCGTAGTTCTTGGCGCTTGCAAAATTTCACAGGGTGATAATTTTCGTAGATTCAATAAGCGTAAAAAGGAGCATCGTCGCGGAAGAGTAAGTGATGCGATTTGTTTCTGTTATAAATCACGAGCGCTGGGGAGAGCAGGCGTCAAGACGCAGCCATTGTGGGTAGCCAGCCGTTCTGTCTAAGACATAAATTTGATCCCCCAAAAGAGAAATTGAAGGCGAGCAACGAAAGCCTGTTAAGACACAGCGATGGCGGATGGCTTGACAGGCGTCATTGGAGCATGAAAAACGCTTGGGGCGCGCGTCACTCAGGGCTTCGTGAAGCGACAAAAACGGCGGAATTATGTAATCGATTTGGGCTTTTACCCAATTGAGTTAATGCGCTCCTAATATGATTTCCTGTCCTGCAGAACGACGACTCGAGAGTGAAATATATTTCTCCGGTGACAAAAACACAAAGGGATATTTCATGTCATGTCGTCCTGCCCCATGTCGGAGCTTGCCTGTCGTCGTGGAGCGCGCTAATCAAGGTTCGATTCTATTCCAGCCTAGATCTGATGGGCCGTGTAGGGCGGATGTCCTGCTGCACGGCATCAACGTGGGAGACTACAAGCGTACAAACAAGCCTACAAGCCCTGCAAAAAGGGTAACACATTGCCAATGATTTATTTGAGGGGAGATTAGCAACATAATTAATTCCTTTCTATTATGAATTTTTCATTATGGCTCGTACCGGAAATGTGGGATTGGCTATTTTGGATCAAGCTTATATGGGACAGATTTTGTGACAAACAACCCTCTGGTTCTAATCCCATGGCATTAATAAACTGTAATGCAGTTCTTAATTTAAATTCCACAGACTCCGAGCGCACAAAAGTATTAAAGCCGACAACACACATATTCACCCTATTTTGATTTTATATTTGACCCTTTCAATATGTTGCTAGGTGCATTTTTTTTTCATCTTGTAAATGAAGACGATCCTGATAAAATTAAGGATATCTCTTGTATTAATTTCTACAAGCCTAGGACGAAAAAAAGCTTTAATGTTTTCCTCAAAAAAAAAAAAAAAAGTATTTAATTCGAGAGCTCATACTATATATGAGTATTTTTCAAAAGCGTTTTATAATTGAAATAAATACAGGGTGATTCGATTCTAAGTGTTCCAACATATGATTATCGATTCTGTGAAGTGTCCTGATGAAAATTTGTGCGAACAATCTCCCTCTCAGATAAACTCTTCACCCCCAAAATCGCATTTTGTTCTTGATGGAGATGCATTCATATAAATCGTTATAACTTTTTTGAAGAATATTCTAAGATAATAAAGAAGGGTGTGTTATAAAATAGACCGTTTTCACTTTCCAATAATACCTTATCATCTCCGTCATTTATTAGCGTAAGAAATGCCTACTTTCTACACTGTGTATTTAAGTAAAATTTATTTTTTGAATAAATTGTATAATAAATATGCTGTTCAAAATGACAAGTACTCATGAAAAAGACATTTTATGGAAAATAAAAATTCACCTTACTTTTGAAAATACTTACGTTAAGCTTAATCAATCGTTTTTAACCTACATCGATTTTAATGAGTTGCTGTTCTGTTTGTAAAATAATTTAGTCAAGTCTTAGAAATTGGATCAGAATTTCAGTATCCCACAATTTTTTTTTTTTTTACCGAAGGAAATTCAAGTCACATTGGGTTTTTAAAATTACCAACCATTAGAAATAACAAGGATAACAAGAACATAAAGATTCTTGATTGGAGAGATTAAGGTTAGGGCTGTAAAGAATTATTTCACATAGTTCAACAATACAATTGGATTTTAATGAAAAACAATTTAAATAAGTTAATGCAAAATCACATTTATGTTTTTGTATTTCAAACATCATTGGTTAACTCATACAAATTTTCGTTGCTTTTTACCTTCATAAATTTTGCCAACCCCTTATGTTTATTTATGATTGTGATAGCATGGATAAAACGTTGCAAGTGTTGCAGATGGGCAAATAGGGAGATAAAATCGATTTTGAATCCCTACCCTTATAGTTTCGATATATTCATCCGTAGTTTGTACGTATGTAATAGCGCGATTACTCTTTCATTTTTGCATATTGAGATGAAAAGAAATTTAGTGTAAGTGACAACCCCTTCCATACAGTGCAAAGTAAGGAAAAAAATAACATTTAATCAAGTGGGTTGTTGATGGATACATCTTACAAATGTAATACAAAATATGTTGGGATTTTTTAACTTTACCCTGAGAGATATAGGACAATTGAGTCTTGAGCCAACATTTCAACCGAGACGCAAGAATTTCTGAACAATTTAAAGCCCAAAAGAAATACTGATATTTATTAAATGAAAGTTGAACTACACCCATTATTTATTTTAGGTCAAAGAATTTTTGTTCTATTTAAGGGGTTACATACGTACAGAATTTTCAGAAAATCAACTTTTTTTTACAGATTATTATTCTCTATAGTTTAAGGCGTATTTCTGTGAAAGTCGATTGTTAAAATTCCACATAGATCGAAAGTTATTATAGAAAACGTGACTGAAAGACGAGAGTCTGATGCGCGAAGGTAGCTGTCCCTTGTTTGAGATCGCTGGCCGTTACTTTCGGAGCCTTTCAGCCTGCCGGAAAAAAATAAACAAAAATTGTTTACTGACAAGGCAGGCATACAATATGAAGCTGGAATGAGAGATTAGACTTAAGTTAACAATATAAATTAAAAAATTCATAAAGTTCTTGCTTTAGCTGCGCGCGACCTCGAGCGAAACGCACTTGAAACTTTAAATGTGTTTTTTTTAAAACTACTTTTTCCGGCACGGTATGCATGATAACTCATACAGATTTTAATATTTTTTTATGCTTTTTTTTTTAAAATATTCGAAATTGTTTTCTCTATAGTCTGTCGAGTCGGATTTTTGATATTGTGATTAAAAAATTTTATAAACATAATTAAAGTGGGAAATTTATGACACAAAATGCACATTTTTTTTTAACCACCGTAAATTGCCAAATTTTTCGAATTTCAAAAATCCGGCTCGACAGACAATAATTACAACTATATTTTATAAGAATTTTTTTAAATTTTGCAAATCGATCAACATTTACTGGAGATATCATGTCAACCGTGGAGCAACTTTTTTTCCTTAATGTTATGGATCACGTGATTTTTAGTATAGTAATTTTTGTAAAAATAAAGTGAAATATTTTTTTTTATAAAGTTTAAATACTAGTAAACAATGTGTTATAGTTATTTTTATTAATTTCCTTTGCTGTCCCTTCTAAAAACAGTTTTTCTTTAAACGCATATTTGGCGCTGCTGTACGTATGTACCCCTTAAGTTATATATATTGGCTAGTTTTTAATATTTCGCTACATAGGTATTTAAACAATTCATTGCTTAATTTCTTTTTACTCTTACCTACTTAAATTATTTTACTGATAAGATTTTATTTTCGAAATCATATAGAAACCTAACTATAACAATTGAGTGATTTAATTTTTGAGAGGACCTTTTTTTTCCTCTTTTCTCTTAATTGTGTAGCACAGTCAATATAAATTCAATAAAATTGAAATAAGTGGGTTTAGGTTAAATTAGTAAATAATCAACAGGACAATACCACACACATTATAACATTCTACAAATTTTCTTTTTTTAAACTCATTTTAATAAGTTTTGTGAAAATTTATTGATTTTATATACGAGCATTTCAAAAAAACCTATATCTTAATTGTGTTAGATCACTAATAATGAATAAATACTGTATCTATTAATTTATCTGTGCGTTAATCCTGAGTAAAACTGTGGCTACATTTCAGCCGCACAACGGCCGCACGGCACCTAGACGGCTGCACGCGGTCCGTAGTGTTTTTGAAAAGTATGAAACGGCCATACGGAGCAGAAATAAATTGTGAAAAATTTCGCCAGCCGCACGCTCGGTCGTATGAGGGACGAACTTGAATACAAATGACAACGCACCACGGCCGAACCAAATTATATTATATAGATATACTATATACACAGCCTTTAAAGGGCGAAGCTACGGCCTTACATGTATTAGTCCCATTTTTAATATATCTTACAGTGTGGCCTTAAAAACTTTAGATATTTTTATTTGGGATTGCATCAATTTAAAAAACGTATAATCTCTTACCACTTTCTTCAGAGGTAGATTCTTTAAAGCCATCTTTCAAAGAGTTCAACTAAAGCAAAGTTCTCGTTTTAAGATGCCTCCAAGACAGGAATATCTTCGAGAAATTTAAAGCCATTTGGTACCGACAAATTTATCGAACTTTAAAAACTGCGCTCACTCACTCCGTTTTCACTTTCCTCGAGCGAATTTCAATGTCACTAGCCGGGGGCGCGGAGTTTCGCAGATAACGCAAACACAAAGGAGGAGAACGAAAAAAGAAAATTCAAATCGGGCGTGTATCGTCGCAAACCGCCGCCGGAAAACTGATTCACGGAACAAGCCCTCGACTGTGTGAGGCAGCCACCCGGCAGAAGAGAAGGGGCGCTGCATTATCGTTAAACGCGGCACCCCTGCGTCCCGGAGGTGAGCCGGCAGCCCTGCAACCAGAAGGCACCCTCCTCGACTGGCTCTATCCTGCAGGATACATAGTCCTTTTTTGCGAGCACTCAAACCGAGCGTAAGGAAGACTGTGGCGGGCGGCTGCAACGAGGCGAGGGTGGTTTTCGAAAATACCGGGAATCGGGGCTAAGTTCCTGCCACTCGAGCGCACCCCATCGATGTTTGCCCACAATTTGCTGCGACTTGGCTCCCGGCGGTTTGCGCTGTTTTCTGGTTGTTTGTGTGTCCCCGGGGGAGGAAACTTTCAGAAGGCCCCCGGCAAATGCACCGTGTTATGCTCATTGGACCACTTTCACTTCTGAAGATGACAATTTTTCAATTAATTGGGAGTTGGTGCAAAAAACTTAGATGAAAGCGAGTTTTTATCGACTAGGGACAAATGAGCCACCCTTCTAATCGTGGAGTAATCCCTGGAAGATTTTGGGGTCCTACGACACGTAACGTACACACTTCAGGTCCCAATTTTTCCCATAAAAGCAAGTTTAAAAAAACAGAAACGAGGAGCAATTATTCTACCAAGTAATAATCTGAAGTATACCACCTTTTAAGAAATCAATAAATAATTAGTGAATGTAATAAAAACCCTCGCATGAAAGTCTTTAGAATATACTGTACGTAAGTATGCACTTAGCTTCGATTTGACATCGTTTGACTTTTTTTTGTGTGCTGCTGTTACGCTGATTATCTAGAAACGATTCATGCACTTAAGCACAATAATGATATAGAGCCCCTAACCATCGAAAATGTTCTACAAAATCTACCCATCCTTATTGACAAGCCACCGGAGGCTACTATTTAAATGAAATCATATTTCATAACTAATCGAAGGGTTTACTCTTTTCAATAAATCAATAAACTTTGAAAAATATTGAACATCATTTTATAGTATTTTTATAAAGAAATCGTCCGATGGACCACCCTGTAGTAATTTCTCCCAAATAACAATAAAACCTTCTAATTATAGTTTCTGGTGATGGAATTGAAGTAAATAAAAATATATTCCCGTTTGTACGAAAATCGAGATGTCGAGACAGTTTTGCTAGAAAAGGTGTTACTTTTGTTAGGTCAAATTTGAACAGAATTAATTCTCGTACGATTCCGCAAAAAAAAGCCGAAAAGTGGAAATATTTTTGTTCAATAGAAACTATTGAAACAACATTCAAAGATCTAAAGAGGGCTCATTTAAGTTTGAATTTTAAATGATTAAAAAATATTGAATTTTACCTGTGAATCTAAAGAGGTATCAAATAGCTCTGTCATCAAAAGTTAATTTGTGAAAGAAAAAGAAAATATGCCAGGTTTCCAGTTTCAGTTTTTTCACTGCAATTTACCCTTATCTCACATTGCAAACAATATTGAACTTATGTATGTTGTATACATTTTTCATTGACTGGAGGTATTGTGCCACCCTGCGAAATATATTTCTATAAATGAAGTTCCTTGTACATATATCAACTAGAAAAAAACTCACCACCCTCGCAGTCGTGCAATGTGCCTGGCTAGAATTTGGGGTCCCATGCATGCACCTTGTGGCATTCCTCCCCAATCGGTAAGGGAGTCACTGAGATTATTCACCATTGAGACACACCCCAGGTCCCCGGGGGTGCGCAAAATAAGCTGGCGTTTCACCGAGGGTTTTCGAGCGTAACGAGTGGAATATGCGATTAGCACGGGGCATTCGGCCGCATTTTGTTACATATGCAAAGTGGCTGGGGTCTATATAAATTGCGAGAGGCGAAAAGTGCATGTCTTGGAGGGTGTCTAGCACAACTTACTTTCACGAGCAGCCTGCACTCTGCAGCCTGCAGGCCCCCCGCGCGGAATAAACACCTTGCGCCACCACTCGACCTCAACACGTGCTCCCCGGCAAGCGGGTTGATGCTCATTCAAGAGGCTGTGGCGAAACGTGCCTGGAAATGAATTCTGAGGATTATAATTCACATAAGGACTCTCGCCGCGTCTGACAGCACGGCGCAGGCTTTCATCTTCACCTTTGTTATTCGAATCGGGTAATCAACTCAAGTTTATTTGTCAAACCGCGGCGGGAGCTTCTGCGGAATTCCTGCATAAGAAGTACCTCGCTTCGCGGCTCTCGACAAAATCAATATCACAGTCTACAGGCTCCAGAGCGTCTACAGGAGCTTAGCTTCAGCTCCCGAAGCATCCCTGTGCGGGCGTCAGATGAAGGTGAAGTTCGGAATCAGGATAAATCAGTTTAATTTATCAATTTCACTACTGAGAAATTTCATTTAGGTAAGTCTACGTTATATAACTTTGAATTACTGCTCTTGAAGGCTAATACTTTTTTCGTCAAATTACAATTCTGAAAATTGAATTAAATTTCGGATATCATACCCATAGTATAGCAAACTTATAGACACATGATTAAAAAATTGGCAAGGATTTTTTAGGTACAATGAAGGCATTCACTATTGTAATTAAAGTATACAGTCCAGTGGATGGATTCCAAGGTGAAAAAATTGAATATCCTTCGAAACAATCCAGTCTTGGACCGACTTTTCGACTTCTCCCGGCCATGTGATAGTCAGAAGGAACAATGTCTAGTGAATACGGCGGATGAGGTAGGATATCACAGCCAAGCGCTTCCAATGTATCTTTAACTGACTTCACAACATGTGGCCGAGTGTTGTCGCGCAAAGGAATCACCTTGTTGTGTCTTTTGGCATATTCAGCGCGTTTTTTCTTTAATGCTCGGTTTAATGCGATTAATTATTGCTTATAACGATTGACTCTAATAGTTTCATCAGTTTTTAAAAGATCATAAAACAATATGCCCTTTTGAATGTTGGCAGTATAAATGTTTCGTTTCGGTATATGATGATGACTTTGATGGTATTAGTTCGGCTCTTTTTCCATATACTTTGTTTCTCTTAAGATTATGATAATACATCCAATGCGATATAAAAGTGACTTCCTTTTTTGTCTTTGAAGACATCAAATCTCTTTTAATACCTTTTTCTGTCAAATCATGTGGTATCATTTTCCTTTTCTCTGGACCATTTCCATGGCTCGTAAATGTTAACCTGTACCTGTTGTTTTGAAATTATATCGGCACTTTCTTTTGATTAAACTATAAAAGGATTTCCGCAAATGTTGCTTTATTGAACCGCTTTGCTTTTCCATTTTGATTTCTTTATACTATATTTTCGGAAATAGTAACACTGATCAATACGAACCTTTTTCGGAAAAAGTAGCAGATCTTTTCTATAGTATATTTTTCCTAGATTACGAATTTCTTTTCAATAAGTTCTCACTTTCAAGGAAAACTGGAGTGTAAAAATACAAAAGACGATATTTGGATAACATTTGAAAAATAGGCAAAACAGATTATTATAAGAGCTTGAAATGTAGTTTAAATAAAAGTTTGAATCTTCAGCTATTATGTGATATGAAAAACTTTAAAATTTTTAGAAATATTCCTTGAAATTAACCATTTTGCATAAGAGATTATTTTATACAATACAGTTATAGATGATAGAATGAAGAAAAGCCACATAATGAGATCTTATGTATATCTTTGAAACGGGTGTCTCTGTGAAAAAAAAGGCCAAGGTCCTTATTTTAATCAAATTTTACAAGGTTACATTTTGATAACCTCTTTCTTGAATCTGAAATAAATATGAAAAACCGAGTTTTACCTCATTTGAAGTTATGTTTAAAATATAAAATTAGAGATTTGTGCACAAATTAAAATTCCAGCGTGTTAATAAAATTTAAGTCAAAATTTAATTTTTACTGGACCTACATCTGTTCTGTAATCAGAATGAAGAAAAAGGTATTTTAATCTGCTTTTCTCTTTTCAAGACTATCTTATGTAAACAAGAATTTTTACTCAACAATTTTACAAAAATTTACCGAATTTCTTTTTCTGTTTGGTCACAAGAATCCAAATTCAAATTAACGAATAAAAAATATTTAACTAGTATTGTAACACAAATTACCAGACTGAGATTACTTATGCATAAAATTCTTAGATAAATATTTTTTTTTAATAGTCTTATCACACAGAGCTCTCTAGTAAATAATGATTACTTCAATTACTTTTTTTTTCATCAAAATCAGTCCTGATAGTCTCCTTAAAAGAGTCCAAAAGCGTGTAGAAAGTATTTATTGCTTTTATGTACAGAGAATCTAGTCACAGTGAGTAGTCTTACATTCTGCACTATCCCCCTTTTTTCCTATAGAGACCTTAAATATGATGAATCTACATCATCCCCAGAGCTCCAGTTTTTCTTAAGTGATATAGCCAAGATAAATGAGTCTGAGTCCATCGCTCAGTTTCTTCATTAGCGGATTGATGGCCATCAATCTGAGTCTGGCGTAATCCAGACCCATTTTAATCAGGTCTCGACAGAGTTGAAAACAAAATGCTCCCCAAACTAAGAATATGTGTGATTAATGGACTAACCCTCCCAATAGTCGTTAAGGAGATACAAATTCAAATCTCGTGCCATTAAAAGTAACAAATTAATTCCCTGTCAAAGGCCCCACTGTGTTGTGTTGTGTTGTGTTGTAAGGTTTACCCGAAAATCTGTGTCCCTCTAAATACCTCCCAATTTACGTTGCGGAAGTGTGGCGATTCATTCGCTGGTTTTCGAAACTCGCAAGTTCATCCCATAAATTACTCTTCACACTTTCTGCTAAGTTTCTAGCCTCATATCAATTACACGCGCTCGAGCTATATAAAGGATATGCGACATCTTCACGTACACACAGTGTCACGTCACGCCCAGTGGCAGGAGCAGCGTCTTAAGACGTCTAACTGAGGCTGTTCCTTTCCTTCTGGGGCTTCTGGGCTTTCACCCTGGTCTACTTAGGAGTTAGGCCCCGAAGAGGGTGTAATTGTGACACGTAGGACGCCTTAGGGAAAGCCTTCCCTTTCGATACCCTTTTCGGTAATTGAATAGAATTTCAATGGAGATAAAACATATTTGGGGATTTATGGAAGAGCTCTGCTCAGATTTTATCAATATCCAACTTCTGATAGAATTACGCCAGCTTGGTTTTGGGGGGTAGGAGGGTGAATTACGGCCGTTCGGATAGCGGGGGATTGTATTGTATAACTATGCATATATGTGTATGTGCTGGTTAAGATTCCCGGGATAGCTTAAATTGGATAAATGCCCGCCTAAATGGGTCCGGGAAAGAGGAGATAATTTAGTTGTTATTCATTGAGATCTAACAAACTGGCGAAACGTGTTGTGAATGAGTTTTATGACCGATTAATGATGAAATTAAGCCCTCCCGGCTTTTACCCCTCCCGAAAAGCACAAGACTAATGGCAAATTGCAAGTGTGGCACCAAGCGCCATTCATCTAATTGCCCAATTATTCGTGCTACTTTTGGTGGTGCCATCGGATTTTGACAAAATATAAATGACCCAAAACTTTTTGGAGGGATTTTGCCATGTTTACTTTGCCTTTTGTCTTAAAGTCTCGGATAAATCGCACAAATCACCCGCTGATCCTTGCTGGAAGGTTTGAATAATTGATTCCGAAATATGACTCAATTATTGCGGAAACAAAAGTTAGGCGAAATATGACTCAATTTTAGCGATGGGGGGAAAAACCGGAGGGATAGCTCTAAATCCTTAAAAAAGTTTTAATCTGTTTATGTCGAGCCCCAAAATTTGTATACCGATGGGGGGATATTTCGTAAACTTCTATATATTCAGCTCGACGGGTGTCTCCCCAATGTTTGGAAAATATTGAATGCTGAAGGGGTGGTTACGGCCATCGGGATGGGGTCGAATCGACCCGTAAATGAGGGTCTCTCGCTAATATTCGTTTGCAGTGTGTTTTACGAGGTAGTTGCCGTTGGCAATTTACTTACCCTTCAGTCGAACCTCCTTCCGAAGATGTTTACGTGCTTTAATCAGGCAGGCTATTGAGCCCCATTAACAAAAAGGTGGCCGTTGCCAATTTGCTTAATGAAAGAAAATTCGCCCCCGAGTTTCGTAATACTTACGATAGCTCCTGCAGCAGCTCCTGTAGGAACATATGTACATAGGTATGTATGTGCATATGCGCCAATTTTCGGGGGGAAGGGCGCTTAAAACACGCCCGGAAATTGATGTTTGCTTTACTGCACGAGCCTACTAATGTTACTGGCCTCTACTGTACTGTGTAACATGTGGGGTCCTATTGAGACGAGGAATTGTTTTAAAATTTACAGAAGACATCAAAAGCCTTGGAATTATTCCAATTTAAACACTGCTCCCTTCAGAAGTACTCCCTCTTGGTTTGAGTGATTAAAAAAATTCTGAGAGTTGACCCACTCCCTTCGGCAGATTTTTGTCTATATTGAAAATTGCTGCATGCTTGGTAGAGTGGAACATAAATCTGCCAGAAGATATTAAATCCCCTTAGCGGAAGGAAATATCTTTTGTCTTAAAAACGGTTAATGTAACACCAGTATTGTTAATATTTCACAGATGGTTTCTCTTTCTATAATACACCAAGCTAATCCATTATTCTCAACTTCATTATACAAAAAAGTGTTCTATAATATCGTATCAATAGATACTATATATACTACATACTATATCAAAAGGCACAGAAGACCTTTTTGTTGCATTGACCACCATATGGTTCACCCCATTCATAATAATAATACATATACACTGTAAGAATAATTTTTTCCTGAAATATCAAAGTTTTCTTCATCTCTACCATTGCACAAATGACGTCTTGAATGTGTCCTTGTTGTCAGTGTAATTCACCCTTTAACTCCAATTTCAACAAAAATGATTTTAATCGAAAGACAAAATTAAAAATCAGCTTCATTGAGGTCAACTTTTATATGTCATAATTTTTAAAACTTCAAAGAACCGACAAATATAATATTTTTACAGCGTTTGAAAACGGATAAGTTTGTGTTTGTTTACGACAAAGGAAAAAGGGTAATTTCCTGTTTTTGTACTCTCCAGATTAAGATCTTTGTAACTTCTTCTCCTTCTCAAACATTCATCTGTAGAGCAAACGCCTATTTCCCAGAGTTCGAGAAATAGTAAAAAGTTGGAACAAAATTATTTACAACAATAATTAATAATATTTATTTCACCGAAATGAAAAAAGAAATTTAGCGAAATGATTTTCTTTTGCAATAAGGCTGTGTGACAAGTAGCACCATCCTGTTGAAACACATATTTTCCAAATCTATGTAATCCAATTCAAGCTGGTCCAGATGGCCTATTATGTTGACCGAAAAAATCAGAATCTGATCAAATATAGTTGTTGGTCAGTTTCATTCAATTTCAGTAGATAAAAATAATACAAAAGAATATTTTGGCATTAGTACATTAAGTATAGTGCCCTGCGAATATTCATTTAGAAATATTAACTGAATTTCTTTAAAAATGACTTAAAATCAAGAATAAGAGATGTGATGCCTGTGAAATAGAAGGTTAAATATGTTGACACGATGAATTAATTTTTTCAACAAATATCGTTGAATTTTGCAAGCCATATTGCATCCAATATCTTGAAACCTTTATTCAAATTTTCATTTTTGCAGATTTTGGGGTTTTGCTGAAAATCTAGCTTAAACTAATAATAACTTGGAATTTAATATGATGGACATATGCGAATTCTGAACTAAACGATATTGAAAATTGAAATTGAATTTTATAATGAAAATATTCGTCATCTTAGCTCTTATTCTATCCCCGAAAACAAGATTTTAAGCTATAGGGCCTTATTTCGGTTGTCACGCCACGCTCGGTATTCTTGTTGTCGAGTGATTGATTGTTCGTTGTGACTAGTATTTTCGACTAACAAGGAGAAGGCACCTACTCGGCTTGGCTACAAATGAAAGTACCCGAAGTGGGAACTCCAGATGGCCAAGCGTTTAGAAAATAATAGTATACAAAAATTTTCATGCGGCTCTAAATTCCATTCATTGTAGCACTTTTCCAAAGCGGCGGCTAGTGTAGTTTTTAACACTTGGGCTTGTGATTCAGTGGTCACGGGTTCGAATCATTACTTTCGGAGGCTTTTTTTCAGATCTTTCCCAATTTTTTCAATGTTGTTTTTTCAACGTTTGTAGCCCTACATGTGCTATAAATTTGAGCGAAATTGGTGATGACGAGTAGGTGTCTTCTCCTTGTAAGTTTTAAAAATGAGTTGTATTCTTTAGAGCCTACATTAAGAGAATTTAATTCTACTAATATTTAAATCTTTATACTTTGCTAAGTTGTTGAACTTTAGTGCAAAAGACCAGAGCCAAAATAAAATAATAGACAGACGTTAGGAGAAATACGGCAAGGATTCTTCCTAATATCATATTTAACTGCGAGTATGGGCTTTCTAGCTTGTTGCTTCAGAAAATATATATATACATTAATGGTGACGAGCTTTTCATGCTTTTGTCTATTTCAATAAACCATAAGGCACTTCCTACTTTTTCTTCTAAGATTAATTCCCAAGAGACGATCTATAAAAATCAATATTTATTTATACATATTACTTCTTCACAATCATTTGTTCCCCTAAATTAGCGCCTGTTAGAAATATACGGTTCACAAACGGCCCAAGTTGGAGGGATTGGGATTGAAATTAAAGAAACTTACGATTGAGAGATGAAACTCAATTCTAAATAATTTAACGACAAAAGCAAAACAAACAGTTGATAGCAATAATGTTTTAACACTTAAACACCCGGCTTTTGCAATATTTTGCAGCTGTGCGTTAAAACGTCACATGGCATGTGATATGACAACCAGAATAAGGGCCCATGTTTACAGAAAATCGATTATTAAAAGTTTCCTAGATGTTCTTTTCAGTATAGGCATGGCTTCACTTTGTAATTTAAAAAAACAAAAACCTATTTAGTGAGTAACATTGTAGTTTAACACTTTTTATTTTACCTTCGAATTTCCACTAATTATTTGTTTATAATACCATAACCTTCTACAAATTTTTACGTTTCATTCCAACGATTTTTAACTGGATAAACAATAAAATCTCAAGTAGATCGCCAAATATTTACCGACGAACGTGTAATAAAAACGACAATGCTTTTTTGCTGCTTTTGATTTGCCCACGTTCCACATTTATCTGTTGACTTTCCAGTCTGGATACATTAAAACATTTTTCAGAAAGCACTTTATCCAATCTACCCACGTTGGTTCCTGTGCCTTTCTCTTTTATGGACTTAATTTAAAGGTATGCGAACCAGGTCCAAGTTGAATTTTAACTTTGACCACTCAAGAAACCGCCTTATACTCCGCGTGATGGTCACTTGCAATTTCAGCCAGGGAAGATGGTCATATTATCTCAAAAACGCCGACATGAAGTAATTTTAACGTCGTATACCGATTACGAGAATCAGGAATCCATTTCAAGGTGCGTTAATCCCTAAAAATCCACTTAAATTCTTATCAAATTTCAGGCGAATGCACTTAACTCAGCTAAATGGCGATAGGATGCAAAAATTGGCTCGTGCAAACGTCTTTTCGCTTAACAACTATGTGTGGAAGATGCACTAAATGCAGTCACTATAAGCACTAAAGCGAGTGTAAGTGGAAAACGGTGTGATGTGATAAGCTTGGAAATAAAAAATAAAGCAAAAAATAATTAAAAAATAAAAATTAAAAAAATATAAAAATAAAAAAACTAAAGAAAAATGTGCTGGCATATGCCTAAGATGGTGAAAAGAAATAAACACAAGTGAAACTCAAAGAACTTAAAATTAAGGTAAAAACAAAAAATTTAAATTTCGTACTCACATTGTTAACTTTTTCTTGCAAACGAATGAGAGCCTCTTCGAGCTCAACGATCCGAGCCTCCAAGACCTCCTGTAGAGATAAGAAGTTTGTACTTTAGGATGAATGAAGACAAATAAAAATAGCGGTAAGAAACTAAGGGAATAAACTTAATAAAACAATAAAAAAAAAAGATAAGTATGTTTTATGAGATTGCCTCAAGCGGCAAGATACGCTGGCGAATTTATTGAGATGCATCTTCTTTTTCCCCCGACTCGGGTCATGTTGAGATTTATTTGATTCATGAGTCTTAAACTAGTTTTAACTTTATGACTGTAATCGGCTTCTAATATTGTTGCAGTTTTAAAACATACCAACTTAAAGATAAGATTCTGTAGTGTGATATTAAAATATAAGTATATAGTATTGCATATGTAGAAATGAGTTTGAAACATTTTAAGATATAAAAGTTAAATATAAGGTAGTAATATCAAAGTTATCTACGTTTACTACTTATATCTAACTTATAATTTACTTCTCTATCAGAAGGATTATTTTAATAAAACATTTATTAGAGATATATTAAACTTCCATTTCCGAAATAATGATAGTTTTGATTAATATTGCTTATTTATACTAATATAATAAAGGAGTAAAATTTGCGAGTTTGTTTGTTTGTCAGAGGTAGTCTCTGGAGCTATTGATCCGATCAAAAAAGTTCTTTCATCGTTGGCAAGTTTATGCAGGTTAACACGAATCAACACTTTTACACTAATTTACACTACTTTTTTATCAGGGAAAAATAACTTTTTTTGGTTAGATGAGATTTGTTACACGTAACCAGTAATATTAAATGCATAATAAGTAATATTAAATAAATAATAAAATCTGATTACTTTAATGAATGCATTTTTAAAAGAAAATATGTTAGACAAATGTTTTTTATTTTTATGTTGACAATCGGAATATGGAATAAAGCCAATCATTAGAATTTGGTCGTATATAAGTTAGGTTTCAGTATTTACTCAAGAGTCCAGTAGAAAGGTTTCTATCCTTTTAGCGCGGACAAAAATATTACTTGTCTGTGCTTTAAATTCTATACTTTTTTTTTCTAAAACTCCTTCCACATTTGAATTCCCAGTTTTAAATCTTAAATCTTTTTTTTGTTTTTTTTTGGTATAAGATCACACACTCAATTTAAAAATCGTTCTTCTCTAAAGTATAATTCATTTAAAGACACATTATCTAATTTTCGTGGTTTTTTTTAGGCACCCTTCCCTTCCAAAATATAAATTGTCTGGGACTGTCCAGCTTATTTATTTAAACATTTGTTTGACAACCATATTATTGTTTAAAAAATGAAATCTTTCCAAAAGTATATTATATAAAATTTTTCAAAAAGCAATAGTTTGAGGAAAAACAATATTTCATTTTTCATCAAACTAATTCAATATTTTGATGCTTTTCTAGTCAGTAAAGATCTTATATGTATTATAAAGTAATTTTTTTCTTCGGTTTGAGTTGTTAAATCTCAACATTTGTCTCAAATAAAAATCTAACTAACTTAAATATAGAAGTTCTAGGTCTCGTTAGTATTTGGACTCCCTACATTTCCCTGGATAAGTGCCTAGCTACCGCTTAAGTTTAAAATTAATTAATACTAAACTTTTATACCGAACATTTGTTGTCATTTTTTCATATTGAGAGAAAACAATTCAAATATCCGGTATAATAGTTAAGCGAGTTAAACGATAAAAGTGAGTAGAGCATTTTAGCCTATAGACAATATACAGCACTTAAAGAGCTAGTCTCTAGTTGAAGCAACGACACCGACTAAAGAAATAAAGTTAATGTTGCGAATCCAACGAAACTAATACCTGCCATTGGCAAATTAATGGGTTCTTTCACTTTAAACAAATTTTACCCAATTTCGGTTAACAGGAGCAAAATCACTACCTGTAACGTAACCGCCGCGTAATAAAGTGCGGCTTCAGAGGCGAGCGGCAGCTCCTTGTTCAGAGCCGGAGCGAAGCATTAAGCAAGCGCCGGACAACGAACTGCAATAAATCTACAAGGCCTCAACCCATTTCACATTGACGCGGTGGAAACGCAAACGCTGCTATTTGCGGCAGGCGCGCGTATCCGCGTATCCGCGTATCCATCCCTATTCGGAACGTGGATAGTCGGCTCTACGCGGCGGCCGCATTCGCAGGTTTCAATTTCAATTACAATAAAAGCAGGAAGGCCACGGCAGAAGCCAGCAGCTGCAGAAGGAGGCATTCGGCTCGAACGCTCCTCCAGTACAAATGGGACACGAATCGTTGAAATTCCTTCCTGGGATGAGCCGTGGCTTTCCCATTTTTCATGTTTTCCCAGCGGAACTCTTTCTACATATTTTGCTACGAATTTTTCAAGCTATCAGAGGAATTTTCTTTTTTTTATTACGGATGTTTTTTTTTTTTTTTTTTTTTTTTTTTTGAGGAACGCCTGGTCTCAACCACAGCGATTGTTACCCGCTTAATTAAAAACACATTTTAAGCCACGAAATCTCTAGGGCGTGCCGATTTCGGTGTTGTCATTTGAATTTATTTGACGCTAACTGCATAGTTCTCATCAGTCTTTATGATTCGGGCTGCAACCTTAACCGAGGCTGGAATCATAAATCTCGATACATTGAAGAAATTCTTGACTTCGACTCGACAAATATTTAAGAAATAAACAAATTTTTGGGTGCAATCCAAAGGCCAGTTTGGAGGATATTTTAAGATAAAAGTATAATAAATAAATAAACTTATGTGATTGTTTTAGGTTAATTGATCAAAAATAGTTTCACGTAGTAGTGAAGGACGATTAAATTACACATTGCCTGCGATGGTCAGTTATAAAAAAAATAAAAGATTTTCAAAAAGAATGTGGTTACATAATTTTTTTAGCACGTCGACTTTTCGGCTGTTTTGAGATTAAGTGATCTAAAAATGTCTATTGGTAAATTTGTTGTGGAAATATTGTGTTTTATATATTTCTGGGAATTATTTCGTATACACTGAAAAAATATGTATAGTATAAATTTGATTAAAATATGAGGCATTGTTAATTCAGTTGGTATGAATGTCCTGTTTCAAACAACTAGATCATAGTTCATCTAACTATTTGAATGTAGTAATGGGGAAAACAAGCCCAAGACTGTAAAAGTCACACTTGGTCTTGGTTTTGGTCTTACATCAATAGACTTAGTCTTGGTCTTGGTTTCATTTGCAAGATTCTAGCAGTCTTATATTTCCACACTCATATACATATTTTGGATAATTCGTATTTAGAAGATCTTATAATTAAAGCTAGTAAATGACTTTCAGCTACTTACACTTGGCTGTGTTACTTATAAGAGTTTCAATTCAAACGATAATTTCCTAAACGAAAAAAACACAGCTCCTATTTTTAAGTTATATTTAAACAAAGTTGTAATTATAATAATGATCGTTATAAGAACCCGAATAAGAATCTTTTGAATTGGAACGTCTCAAAAACTATAGGACAAAATATTTATATGGAAGGTATCCCGACGTCTCACCGCTGATTTTGTTGCAACTGAAATATGTTATTCTACTTTAAATTTTAAGAGATACGTATTGTTTTTTGCGGGTAAGCATTTTTTGGGAATTTATTTGCGGATAAGCTTTGTTTGGGGGTAAAATGAACTTGTAAAAATAACCACCTTAAAAGGCAGTTTAAAGGTTTTACATTCTTACAGACAATATTTTTCAAACGACCAATTGGGCATTAATCTACCTACATGGAAAATGATGAAAAATGCGTATAAGTGCACATTCAAAATTAATAATTAAGGGGGTATCCCACTCTAGAATGTTCAAAAAATGCATTTTTTTTTAGTTTTGAAAAATTCTGTGTTCTTTCCTGAATCGTTTAAGCTATTTCTTGCCGGGAAATTTGAAAAACTCGCGCCGCTACAGGCGATTCCGTGCGCAGCTGCGCGCTCTCCACCACTCTTAACTTTAACTTAAATGCCGCTTTTCTCAAAACACCGTCTTGATGAATGGTGTGCAGCATTCTGAGAAAACCATTCATCCGAAAAATTTCATATTTTGGTACAAGCTGTGTTAGCTTTGTCTCTATGACCTAAGTGGAGCAAATCAGGCATTTTTACATTTACATAGCTTGTATCCCATATTTTAACAGTAAAAAATTAACTAAAAAATAAAACTTATAGTAGAAAAAATTAAACAAATGAATAAAATTTTTTGTTTCAAAATGTGCCACACTCATGCCATAGCCACATATGTAAAGAGTACTAATGTGCAATCTCATAATTTTTAGATTATTTGTTTGGCTGTTATCGTGCACACCGTTGCTAAGGTATGAGTCCCAGTAGCAGGCCTGCTCTGACCCAACCACTCAATAAAAAATTTTTTCTTTTTTCTCAAAATATTCATTAAAGATCATATAATAAGAGGATTATTATGTTTAACTCTAAATGTTTTGTATTTTCTTGTTAAACTCCCTGAAAAAAACGTTCAATTCAAGGGCCTCTAGAGTGGGATACCCCCTTAATTAATTTTTACAATGTTTGAAAGTAATAACAATTTAATGAAAAAAATCTATCGCTTATTTCTTAAGCAGACCAATTTTAATTGAAAGAGCAAAAAAAGCACAATATACATGTTTTTGCGTTTTGAAAAAAAAAATATATATATTTAATGTGCAAACTGCCCCCAAATAAGACTGTACCAGTTCATGATATATATACATATATAAATATACATCCAAAAAATGCTTATCCGCAAAAAAAAAAAAAAACCTATCTATTAAAATTTGATTCAGAATAACATATTTCAGTCGTAACAAAATCAGCGGTGACACGTTTGAGCCGATCTTGCACTTGACCGGTTTTTAATTAAAAAAGCGCAAAAAATGTTAGTTCATATTAATTTAGAATTTTAATCTGTTATACTACGAGTTTGTTTCTTGTTATTGTTTTTCTTATACACGTTTTCTTGTTTTATTCTAAACGATAGAATATCATCGTTTGCTTAAAGCATGATATACTTTCCTATTACTATATATAGCACAGAAGGGCAGCTAAATCTTTTTTTATAACCAGATTTGAAAAACGTTTATGCATAATGGAAGTGGAAAGATTATCTTTTTGAACCAATAATTCAATGACATTCATTGCTACTTCAAACCTAAAGTACTACAGGTACTCTTATAAGTCTAAAAGAATTTCCTACAGAAAGAAATCCTCTTTCGCTTTGTATTCAGAACCAAAGCACGCAAATATCTGTAGGCGTCTTATTATGTTTTCTTACAAGTTGCTCGCCTGTAATAACCTTTGATGCTGCAGAGGATTTTTTTTTAAAGTTCCTTTCAGGCATCCCTCTGAATCCAAACATAAAAAAGTTCCTTTAATTCCACAGAACCGCAGTCGGATTGGGCGCATTAACATCGTCCGATTACAAAATGTTATATCATTAAAGACAAGATTTAATGAAAAATTGATGAAGGCATTCTCGTGAGGTGCACTGTGCAGAATTGCGCAGAGCACCGCTTCCACCGGGGCTCGCGTGTAAAAGCCCCTTGACGCGAGGCTCCGATCGAACCGGGGCAAAGTGGTTCATTGAACAGCGAAAAATTTCAAGTTTTTATAGCGATCGCCGATCGAGAGGAGAATCGGCGTGACTCGCTCAAACCAGTCGCGGACTGAAGCAGCGCAGCGAGAGGATTCAGATTCAGATTCAGCTGATGCAACCAACGGATGCAACTAATGCGAAAAGCAAGTTTCATTGTGTCCCGACGGTGCACCTGTCCAATCAATGCGCTTGTACCTCTCGTGTACCTCGTGCCTTTTCGCATGGCTAATGGCCGGGGCAACTGTTCCCCGTGTTTGCCTTTAATGAACCTTTTTAGTGCCGGGGAATCGCAGCAAAATTGCATCGAATTGGATTGCGCAGGAGGCGCGGGGTGGCCGCGAGATCGACCACAAAGAAGTTGATCGATGTATTCTGCCGTCGTTGGTTGCTTTGCTTTGCTCGGCGGCCGGGTACGCCGTTTCTTGTTACGGGGGCATCACCATGAATCCGAAATGATTTTCCAGGTGCCGCGCGAAATTGTTTCCCCTGTTCATGACCAGGGATTGCCCCATTCGGGCTCCACGGGTATCAGCGGAGCGCTCCAATATCTTCGGAACAACTTCATATGCATGAGCCTGCGCATTGTGCCGAGGTATAGTTATCTGCGGCGCGGCGTCAATCGCAGGGCAAGGAACTGGAAATTGAATATAGCGTGCATCGGGTTCAAATGGTCGCCTGAAATTCATTCAGAGATGACGACGATATACCTGGCCAATGTTAATAAACCCGCGCGGTTGGACAGCGAGGCCTCCGCGCAGCAGTATCTGCGACCACTGTTTACTTCAGGTAGCGCGCTGCATTTCATTCACCAGTCCGCGGGCGGGCGGGGCATGAAAATTGCTTCCCGCGTTGAACTTGATCTCGTTTAATGCAGCAACTAACAATAGGCCAGAGTCGAGTCGCTCAGGTGAGACTTCTTGGCCGCGTCGAGAAAGGACAACTCCCTCTCTGCCCTCTGGTAGATAGTCGCGAACTTATCCAACTGGAGAATTTCTTGTTCGCAGCACTGCCTTAGGAGCAGGTTTATGTTTCCACATACTTAGGGCAATCTAGTCGTAATTATGTTTGCCTTTGAGCTCCTCCACGCTCTGCTTGCATTCTGAAGAGGGGCACCGGCACGGCTGGGTTCTGTTTCAAAACGCCAGTCGGCAGAGGCAATATGGCGCTCGGCAGTAATATAATTTGCTAGCCATTAACAAGACCCATTGTGCTTCCACAGGAAGCTGATAAATCACTAAACTCAATTAGGACCATGAAAAGTGCTATCATACCTATTAAATTGCTCACATGTTCCCGAAGTGGGTCTGAGTATGACCACTTATAAAAAGTTTAAGCAGGGGAGAGAACAACCTATTGTAAAATAACCTAAACCAGCTAGTGTAAAATATTTGGTATGGGAATTAATATTTAAATAAAATGTTCACTAGTATTTTGTTATTTTGTACCAGGCTAAGGCTTCCTAAGATTTGGTAAATCACATAAAATAATTTTATTGATTTCTTCCAGAATTTTGGAAAATTGTTGCATAAGTTTTAGATAAAATAATTTCGTCACTGCACAATTTACTCAACTACTTAACGTAAAATTTTGGAATTGTACATTTGTTGGTAAAATTTTACATAGGGATAAGGAAATTTTCCTAGACATATGCATAACTTGGAATTGGTACTCATCAATAATCCAAAGTATACAATAATGATTAAGAAATTTGCAATCTGTTATATTTTCATTGAAGTAAAATGTAAAAATATAAATCCGATTGAAAAATAGTGCTCAAGTCGTGTTTGGACCGTTCACTAACTCAGCAAAGGAGAAAGGATGGTCCGAAAATTAAATCAAATAACATTTCCTTTTAAGGGGGTAGTAGGTACACTTCTTTTTTGCATTTTTTAAGTGATTTTTTTTTTATAGAAAAATTTATTGAATCATTTGAAAATTTTACACATTAAAATATATGTATCAAAGAAAACAAAAATAATTTTTTCGAAATTTATGGCGTTTGTACGGCAGTAATATGGCTGCCTAAAAAAACCCTTTTCAAACTGGTTGGTTACAAATCTCAGCTCTGGGACGTCTGAAACAAAAAATTCAAAGCAAAGTCAGCTGCTATCGTGTGAACCACGATGAAGTATTTTGGCAAGAAAACAACAAAATGGCAGAATTTTTAATTTTTTAATGTTAATTTTTATTTTTTTTTTATTAAAATATTTATGAAAAAAAGGGTTCAATATTAACCTATATTAATAATAATGCTTCATACCATAAGCAAACATATATGGTATAAGTCCGCAAAATTTGAGCCCAATCGGACTAGTAGTTTTTTCAAAAAACTGCCAACCAGGTCAAAAAACGTAGTTTTGAGAAAAACGCGTTTAAAGTTTTTTTTTCAATTCGCAGATAATTCTGAAAAAAAAAGTATCTTACGCTTATTCGGCAATGCCTTTTCAATCGATTTAACATATTGTAAACTACTTTTGGAGGTATACAAATTTGATGTTTTTGAAAACATCGATTTCTTCAAAAAATAGAAGTGTACTGCCCCCTTAAAGGAAAAGGATTAATACTTCATGACTTTTGCACCTAGAAAAATTACTGGTTTAAACAACTAATTTTGTGGTTGATTTAACTATTTTTGCTTTTGATATTCACCTAAAGAGATTGCTGATAAGCATGAACAGAGAAGTATATTTAAAAATTATAAAATTATCTTGTTATTTAAACGTCATATCTGGTGAAGGGATTTGGCGGGATTAGTTCAGTCAACAAGGCCTATTTTGCATCTAAAAAGAAAGCTATACGATTAAAGTTTTGGTATGCAATACCTTTAAAGCATCCATGTATCCACACTAAGAGAAAAATGATATTCTAAAATCAAGAATGATTAACATTAAATTAAAATTGAAAATTCGTAGGTGAAGTTGTAAATTGCAGTATGGAAAAGCACTCATGAATCCAAATCACAACTAATGAAAAGTAGCAAAAATACAAATAAAAAATATAATGAAAAGTTAATGAGTAATCAGTGTTTTCGTGAGTTAATTAGTGTTTTTCTAAGACAGTTTAACTCAATTTGTGCTTAAAACAACCTTAAACATACTTCAGAAATCTCCTGAAAAATATTTTAAGGTTCTTATTATCAGAAAATTTTTTTTAAGTATTCAAACTCTGTTTTTTTTATCAGTGTAATAGAAACAACTATAAATGCTTGTTGAAACATACATTGACCAAATATGTAGGAAATTTAACGTGGAGTAAAAATTAAACTGATACGATTTCTGTTTAAAAATTAACAAATGTGTTCTAGTAGAATTGACATGTGGAATACAACAATTCTGTAGTAAAATCGATATTAAAATAATGACATGAACTAGAATCAAATGGATTAAATCAGAAAATTCGAACCAGATGAATTAACAAGATGTCATTAATGAATCAATAAATAAATATTTCTTTCAGTGTTCGTAGACTTTTTGCGTTTCATGATATTGCCTTGGTATTTTTAGAATAAAGTAATAGGGGTACCGGTTAATTCGTGCGGTTTTTTTTCGAAAATTGAAACTTTATTGTGAAAAAATGGTTACAAATTTAATATTCAAAGTATTGTCCATCGCTAGCTATAACCTTTTCCCATTTTTCTGGCAATTCACGAATACCCTTTCTGAAAAATTCGGCCGGCTTCTCCGCTATCCACGAATCGATCCAATTTTTGACTTCTTCATAATTGGAGAAGTGCTGGTCAGCCAGGCCATGTTGCATTGATCGGAAGAGATAGTAATCGGATGGCGCAAGGTCTGGACTATACGGCGGGTGGGGTAGGACATCCCATTTGAGCGTTTCAAGGTAGGTTTTGACGACCTGTTGCACATGTGGCCGAGCATTGTCCTGTTGCAAAATTACCTTGCTGTGCCTTTGTTCACATTCCGGCCGTTTTTCGCGCAGTGCTCGGCTCAAACGCATCAATTGTCGTCGGTAGACTTCCCCTGTCCCACCAAATACACAGCATAACCTTCAGGCCATGAATATTCTGAACGGCCGTCGATGATGATGCATGGCCGGGGTATCCATACGTTGCCCGACGTTTTGGATTATCGTAATGGACCCACTTTTCATCGCCAGTGACAATTCGATGCAAAAAACTTTTTCTTTTGTGCCGTTGAAGCAGTTGTTCACACGCGAAAAATCGGCGTTCGACGTCTCTTGGCTTCAATACATACGGCACCCAATGGCCTACCTTCCGGATCATTCCCATTGCTTTTAGACGATCGGAAATGGTTTGTTGAGCGACGCCAAGTGATTTTGCAAGTTCTTCTTGCGTTTGGGATGGATCCAATTCGTGGTCTTCAAACTTTTTTGGCTGTCCGGGCCGTTCATCGTCCTCCAAGTCAAAATTGCCACTTTTAAACCGTGCAAGCCACTTCTGGCACGTACGCTCAGCTAGAGCATACACACCATACACTTCCACCAAAATACGATGACTTTCGGCAGCCTTTTTCTTCATATTGAAGTAATGAAGAAGTACTCCCCGCAAAAACACTTTATTCGGCACAAAATTCGACATTTTTAGAGTAAAAAAAAGTATTGTTGTTTACGCTTCAGCTAAATGACACATACTGATTCTGAAACTATATGACAGTAGCTTTCCAACACATATTTGGAAAGGTGAATCACTGGAATATAAAACAAGTTACGCCATCTGTTAGAAAACCGCACGAATTAACCGGTACCCCTATTATAAAAGTCACTCTTAAATTACTTACTTAACTGAACTGAAGTTAGAAAAACGCAGACTTCAAACGCAACTCTGTACAATTAGAGTTGTGCTTGTGAATTTTCTATATAAAGTGCTGATTGCTGCATTCAACAGCTAAAACAAGCTGATTTCGAAAAAGGTATTACCTATACTCATTATATTTCGCTTGTATGTGTTCTAATATAATAATTCATAATACATCATTAAAATCAGTGATCCTGAAAATCTTTTCGTATACCAGTGTTTACCGAAATCGCGAAATTCTTACATATAACGAAGCTATTATAGCTTTTCAGAAGAATTTCATGGCAATTGTTATGTTTGTGTGGTGCACTTTTCAAGTAATGAAGTTTTTGGTAATATTCAAAATATCGGTTATATCGGATAAAAATTTTAATTTGTTTTAAAATATACCAACGATTAAAAAAAAAAAACATTCAAATTGTTGAGGCTTTCGGGGTTAATAAACTTCATGAGTGTTTCGTATGTATAAAAAAAAACTATTGGATTTTAATACAGGGTATTCCAAATGGATAAGAATTAGCTACTGTCGAGGTATTTAAATGTTGTTTATGCTGATTTTATGAGTTTTATGTAAAGCGTCTACTGTTGGAATGCTCTGGATTAACAAAAACATCACTTTTTATCTCAATGAAGTGGTTTTATCTTTTTCATACACACTCGGAACGAACTACGATGTAAACGGTTCAAATTTACATCTTTATATGCTCCCAAATCAGATAAAATTTATCGACAAGCTAAATTCCGTTAGCAGCATCCATGGACCACTAATTAATCTAGCCTACCGGGACCAGGCCAGGTGATTCGACAATAACAAGTGGAAAACAAGCGCTCATTATCAAATTTAAAATTTAGAGGCAGGGCCGCCCTGGGCGCGCTCAATCACGGTCAGCGGTTATCGGTGGCGTCTATTTTGATAAATGCTGTGTAAACATAGCGCCAAAGAACGGCCTGTTAATTTCCGCGTCCGCGGCCCATTTGCGGCATTTCAGCGGACAACGACGCAGCACAATTCGAGGTGTGTTCGATTTCAATTTTTAAGGCCCATTAGCTGCGCCGCGCCGCCGGGCATTGTTGAAAAATGGAATGAGCTCGTTTTCGCTTTTTACGCGCCCAAACCTCCGAGCTCCGTGGGCTTGCTTTAGCACCAGGTAATGAGAGACCTCGCAGGTATTAATTGAATTCACACATAAATTCTCGATACTGTGTCGCTTCGTTACACATACAGTCTGTTTCAAAATTATGTTACTGCCCATTCTTTACATTATTTAAAGAAATATAAGATTATATACTATATATTCAAGCAATTATTAAAGAAGAGAGTAAATCTTTAAAAAAGAAGACACATTAAATTACCCAAAAAACAAGTAAGTACCTAATGATCAATTAATGTTACAAAAAATTCGTATTTAATGCGTTACGACACTACAGGGTGCTCGATACCTCATAGTGTTGTACCTTTTTGGAAAGGTAATAAAGATAGGCAATTTAATAAAATAAAAAAAAAGTTGTATTAATTACATCAATTTCGTGAAAATATTTAGAGAAATTCTAAATTTTAGGAAATTGCAAGACATTTTTCTCAGTTTCGCAAGTGAGTGTACCAGTAGTAGGAGGTTCATCAATTTTGTTCACTGGCAATGTTATTTTTATTGGTAAGGTGTGACAAATCATCACGGAGAGGTATGCAACGATTCGAAATCATGGAAATTTATTTCCGAAATCAGGGCTCAGCTATAAAAACTCATAAAGCCCGTCGTGAAGTTTATGGACCGAATAATCGCTCATTAGAACGTGCTATTCGTCGTACTATTGAACATTTTACTCCTAGTTAATGCTGCATAACAACACGTTGATGTTGTCGACTTGTGGTTTAAACAGGACGGCGCTACATGCCATACAGCGACCAAAACAGGACAATTTGTCGAAAATATTATTTCATGAAATGGACGTGTCGATTGGCTGCCAAGATCGTGTGATTTCACATTGATGGATTTTTTTTTGTAAGGATATGTGAAGTCTCTGGTATATGCTGATAGACCAGCTTCTATTGACGGCATTGGTAGTCAATTTAAGACGTGATATTGCGGATATAAACCTCCAAATGCTAAAAAAAAAAAAAAAATGGTACACTGAGTTTAAACTACAGTCTCATTTTTCGACATACCAAATCATAGCTTTAATTAAAGATGATATGATTAAATGCCCGTTAAAGCAATATAGGTTTTAATACTAGATTTACGGATATTTATTATATGATTTTTAGAGATTCCGAAAAAAAATTTTTTGAATATATTCTCGTTCGAAATAAAGGGTTTGAGAGGTAAGGAATTTACAAGAACATAACGTCCTATTATAACATTAATTAATTTTAGTGAAATAATTGATAAATATGACTTCTCTAATTTTCGCTTCGAAAACTCAAACCCGTCCAATTGATGGGTTCCGTTAATCTAGTGTTAACTTCCGGCGTTTAAACTAAAATCTAGAAACTGGGCCTTAGAGAAGCACCCATTCTCCATTTAGTTGAAACTTCTGTTGGACATAATTGGGCTTTTCATGATTTTCAAGAATTGCATTTTCTATTTACTTGAATTTTTGCATAGTTTGAAAGGTTATTTTCTTACTCGTCTCGCAAAAACAACCTTCCGTCACAAAATGTCGGTCTAAAATACCAACAGAATTGTTGATGAACTATGAAAGTAGTAAGTTTTTAGCTCATTTTACAAAATTCGATAACAGATTAACCAAAAGATTGATTAAGCAACAATATGAGAAATTAAAATCGCTTAAAACTATTTAAATATATTGTTTCGTCTTATGCAAAGAAGACACAACGTGAGTTCCTGCATTCAAATCCCAATAATCTAGCCTGCGTAAGAATAAAACTTGGAATTAACTATTTTTGGTAGTTAATATTGCATAACAAAAATGTTTAAATATTTGCAGAGTTTCGCTTAAATATATTTTCATTCAACAAATGTTAATATGATATAAAGTTTTGAAACGGACTGTAGTTCTGTTAGCAAGTTGCGAACTTAATTTGCTTAAATGGGAGTAGCATTAGACTAGATAAACAGCACTCTAGACTCTAGACGTCGTCTGAAGAGGTGCCAACGACAGTCTGACTCACCTTGTCTCTGATGTTGTCGCAAGGCTTTGGGGGCCCCAGGCAAATTTTCCCGTCGGAGATTTTGATAAAACGCGGCGGAGCCAAGTCCTGGGGCTCGTCTTTCTCATCATCAGTCTTAATGTCGTGTATCGGCCTGGAAATAAAAACAAGAAGAATTTCATTAGCGTCAGACGGTAAACAAGTGGGTCATTAGTTCTTAATTTGCCCGGTGTTTATTGTCGCTAGAGGCTAGAGGCATCTTATAAAACTCACAAGAGAATCGAGCCTCCGCTTCACTTTTGAATGAAACTCAAGACATCGTTTGCGCGCCCACGGATAAAACGTCTTGTCCCAGAGAGAAGAAAACTTTTGCGTCGTTGTCGTCTCGCCCCTGCACAACTTAATATACTACGACGGGTCTTTGGGGGCCATAAGGCCTCATAGGGTCTCCCGTAGACACACGGGAAGTCTTAATTCATTCGCAGCGATTGCATTTATATTTTTTTTGTTTTTCTCCCACCATCACCACCGGGAAGGTGATCTTTCTTTGCCGTCTTTGCGTTTTTCTGCGTCATTTTTGTCCTTATAGCCTGCAAAAATCTTTGAGTTCTCATTCTGCAGAAGACTATAGACTAGACCAGACCTTGGGACAACCGGTGTAGGATATCTAGGTAAGTGGAGATAAGAGCTGCTTTCTATAATCCGAATCCAAAAGAGGAGCCACTGCCTTGACCTTTTTCCCGAGGCGGCAATGGGATTATGCAAATAGGGCATTAGCGCAGCTCGAACTAACGCTGCAAGTTGTGCGCTCTCCTCGACTCGATTTTTTGTTCTTCGGACGTAGGTGGCGAAACTGTGTTAAGAGATTAGTCGAGGACCGGAGCGATGACTTTAAGTGGCTGGGGCGGTGAGATAATCTGGAAAGCTGTCAGATTTGCGAACACAGATATAAGCGATTTACTCGCGCCATCTGTGGGCCGAGGCCCGCAAGGATTTCCACGGGGGAGTTTCTGGATTTTGCAAAATCGTGACCTTTTCACTTTTAAGTGCGTTCGCCGGTTTAATTGTTTGCTTGTTGGATTACCGACTCGGGCGGAGGGGATTATGTAATGGCTAATCTCGTGGGCTTACCTTGTCAAGACAAATTTTTCCCTAATTGAATGTCTTTCAGAGTAAAGTGAAGTGTGGTGTGGTTTTCCTGTTTACAATCGAGTTGATTTCATTTCGTGCAAAACGCACGACTCTAGAAGGCGTTGAGGAATTCACTGAGAAAATTTTAAATGTAAGCCAAGGAAAATAAGTGTTAATGGACATTTCGAAAGGTGGAGCCCACAGCAAATTCGGTCATATCGTTTAGTTTTAATAGGAGACAGAAGTAAATAATTGAATTTAATATTATAATATTATGAATCTGAGTCTCAAGCGTAGCTCAAGGCGAATTACGCTTGGCTCGCACTTAAATATTAAACTTGGCTTAAGCCTGATTCAAATCTTAAAGAAATAACGAAAATTTTGAGAACTTTTGTTAATTTAATAGTACATAGTTAAATTTTTCATTTTCATCGAGTAGTTCTAATTAAGCTTGAGGTTTAAAATTGTGCACATGTGTATAAGTTCGGTGACAATGCAATATAGTAGATCTAATATCGTTCTTAATTCAATATGGCGGATGCCCCAAGATGGTGGATTATCTTCTTCTTTTCAACCCCTTAATATGGGTATCAAATGGAAGGGTTCAACGATTAGAATGTGATTAGCTATGTCATTAAACCTAAAATTTAAATTACAATTATTGACTATTACATCCAACGGCCAGTTGTGAACGGTATGTTGCGGACTAAATGGCATAGGGGTATATAAAAATACTATATCCCTAGCATCTAACTTCAGGGCATCGGCGACACCTGGTTGTAATAAGCGCCTTGCCACTCTTTTGGAGCTCTGGTAAGATTAATACTCAACATATAATACAATTTACATATTACTCAAGGAATATTAAAATAAAATCTACAGCATCTTATCGAGCTGAACGTTCTTAGTTTTAATAATCTATAATAATTTAAAATAAATGTTGTTTAACACAAAAGAAATAATAATTTTTTTTTTTTTAGTACATTTATTTAATAATAATAATTTTAGCAATTATAGAGTATACACACATTTAAGGGTACCACTGTTTTTTTTTTTTCAATATAACAATTAAATGAGGAAATTCACAATTTTTAATTTTATTCATCATTCTCTTTCGTTTTTTGAGATATGTATGTAATACTAAGTGAGGGTCTTAATTTTTATATGTTAGATTCTCTAACAGTGCGCAACATAACACTGAAATAAACTCAAAATAGTTAAAAATTCGGACCTCCAAACGGGCTTTGTGTGGTATCTTTTTTAGAAAGCGCAACACAATTTGTTTTATATTAACAATAAGAATTATTTATTTTATTGTTTTGTTATTATTTAACCATAACAACATCCTTTCCCAGCTTTGGTATCATTTTTAACTCAAAGCTTTACGTCATACAAATTATACTTCTTTTTATAGTGGTTTACATAAAGTAAACATTAATCGAAACAAAATTTTTACATAAGCATGTGAAGCTCCAAGATTAAGATGTCAATGAGTTTAATACGTTTCCATTTTGTATTTTTTAAATTCGTTAAAGCATCTATTAAATAATGGATTATATAGGTATATAAAATACATAATTCTTCCCTAAGGTGTCACACATTTAATATAATTTTACGTTTATCAAGGCGATTACAAGATTTTAATATGGTGCTTTACTCTTTTTCAGGCCGAGTAAAATAATTTATTATTATTATTAGTTTTTTTTTTGCTTCCTTTAATAAAATAAAAGTCATATTGATCATAAAAGTTATTTAGATATCATCAATGTTTGAGCTAAACAGGTGGTTAAATATTTATGTATGATAATAATTAAATTGACCTGAACTGAATTGATTATATTTAAGCGTGCGTTTTAAAGCATTAATTTGAAATGTAAATTAGTGCAAGTAGTGTAGTGTAGTAATTACAAAAAAATGCTACACCAATGAACATTATTTTGCGTTCAAAGCTGCCGATGGATGCTATAAAAACAGTGACCAGTACATTTGACTATGTCTGCGTCTCGGCAACAGCACGCACTATCGCTGCACGCAGTCAAACGAAGTGGTCGTAATTTCCGTTTCCCTTTCATTTAGCATAAAATATTGCAATTATTAGCACAATCTCGACTTTTATCTGTAATTCCCGTCTGCTCTACAAAATTTGATTAGAGCGAAAGCAAATAGTTCCAGATCACGATTCCCGAGACCCAGGCGGACTGTAGCCGAGTGCGCTGAATGGCGGCGTGGTGCGGCACGCTCGACTACGCAATCAATTATGCGGCCCCAACGAGTGCAACAGACGTCGGATTAGCTCACAGTCACACTCCAGGATATATGGCGCGGAATTCCACTTGAGAGCTGAGACAAAGAAAAGTCCAAGACCTGGGACAAACAAATGCGCAGGAATCCAGACCACGGACGGAGTTGTCGCGTCCGCGGCCACCTCGCGCCCGATCCGCGGCTGCGCTAATTACTCAAATCAGTTCGGAATGATTAACGCTGCGCTCAGTGCGCGACTTTCAATTATTACGGAATGCCGAGCACGCGAAATATTTGATTTCGTGGCTCGCCTCCTTGGAGGTACCTGCAAGCGTACAGCAGCGGTCTATTTTCGTCCCGCCGCGTGTCATTGACCACACGTCGAGTTATGCGCCATCTAGGCTGGTGGCCACGTCAAAACGTCCCGCTTCTGCTTTCATACATAAAACATGATTATACATTTTCATACTTTTCAGTTGTTCGGACTGTGAAATGAATGAAATGGGACATATGAGGACTCATTCCATTTTTCCCTCTTATGGTGAGACTTCCATGTCTGTCTGTCTGTACGTATTTTTCAACAACTACTCATCCTGTCGACTTGAAATTTGGCACAGTTATAGAACTTGCTTGCCCACATCTATCGCAGGTGAAAGAATTTTGAAAATATTTTTATTTTTATTGTAAATGGGATCTCAAATGGGAAGTCGAAATTCAAAATGGAAGCAACAAGCTCAAGTGGGGTGTCATTTTTAGACAAAGTTTAAAAAGTTTTGTTGTTAATTTTAAGTCGCGTAGTGTTTGACTTTCTTGAATATCCCTGAATTATCTCATGCATTTTGGGATAGTACAAAATTTTAGTATTATTTGTAAAAAATAAGACCAGCGACAAATGTTGGCATTATCTTCTACAACTTTTGACTAAAGTTAAGGCGAAATTGTTTGATACGTCAGTTTGATATACATATTTTTCTTAAGATTTTTACGAAAATATCAATATTTATTGAAAAATCTGAAAGGGTTCTATTTTCTATTAATTTTGCATTTTTTAAACAATTGTTGTTATAGCAAAAAAATATGAAAAAAATATATTTTGTCCCTCTATGTAAAAAAAAAAAAAAAGTTCCAATTAATTTCATCAATTACACAGGGCTCTGATGGTTTTTCTTTTACAAAGCAAAGTGGTAATTTCGGTAGTTTTTAAAATCGTAATTCACGAATTCGCAAAAGAAAAAGTTCCATCGCGTCACGTTTCCGAAAAAAGTAATTAAAAAATAACGAATTATCATAAATTCCAGGAGCTCGTAAAGTAGCTCACATAAAAGTATGAACCTTATTTAGTTATGATATAAAACACAAGAGGTTTTAATACTTTCCGAAATATTCACTTTTTTCCATAAGCCGATTCTTTCATACAATAGATAGAGTTGGAGATTAAAGAAATTCAAAAGTCGTGTTATTAAGAACCACCTTAATATATACTACATACATATAATAATAGTCAGTATAAAAGATTATATTTGATCCATGTACTTTTTTTGAAACATGTGGAAATTTAAATTGTTGCTTGGTTTTAGTAAAAACTGAAATACAGATTTTTTAATATAATATCATGTGATTTCGTACGAAAAAGTACAAAAGATCAAACCTATAGCCAAATTCAAATTTTGAAAAAGTATTCGGTTTTCGAAATACAATTTTAATTATTAGATGTTTGTATGTATAAAAATTCTGGTAAATAGAGACACACATTTTCAAGATATATTGATCACTTATTTTAAAAATATAGGAATATAGTAGCTTTAAACAATTGTTTAATCATGTTCAATTATACAGTCTCATAGAAAGACATAATTTAAACCAATTTCATCAAGTTGGGATTTTTCAATAATAATATTAATCGGGAATATTAATATTAATCGGGTAAAAGTGATTAAAGAACTATAATTTTTTTTTTTTTCAGGGACTGTATGAACCGATAGAAAAAAAAATATATTCTGTAACAGATTTCACAACTTTATAAGGTTTCTTCTACTCTAGAAAATATGTTTCTAAGTATTAACATCTAAAAAATTACTCGGATTTTTGCACGCCTGACTGATGGCTACGTAAGTGTAATCGGCCCGCAGGAGGAGGATTTCCCGATTACTTCCACCGCAGGAATTGTCACTCAATCCATTAGACGGAATGGACACCATCTCTGGAAGGCTGCCGAGCCAGCATCCGAGCCATTCAGCACCCCATTCCTGTCATAATCCCAAAATACTTCTCAGATGAAGTGTATTTCGTATAGTCTCCCAGTTCATTTATTTATATCGTCCTCGGTATCCCCGGGTTTTCGGGTTCATTCATTTTTTATAGTCCTCCATTAGGCGGGGTCTCCTTAGCCAAGAAGCGGCCACTTTTCAGCCATGAAATATATTCCGGTTGCTGGGGCCCCGAAGAAGAAGTTACGGAGGCTGTGTTGGACCGACAGCGGCCCGACTTTCTGAGGATGATATAGAGTACTGACAAAAGCGTGCTATCACTAAACAATAATAAATACGCCCCCTCGTCGCTGCGGGGTGAATGCTCGCCCTGTTTTCATTGCAGACTCTATAAAAAAAAAAAAAAAAGAAGCATAAAGTCTTTGCTGCGTCGGGGAAAAATGTGATCAATTGCTATTTCAATGAGCCCGAGTTTGGCAGGCGCTCATTTGTGATCCGTCGCTTCGAAATGTCTTCTTCTTCAATGGGGCTCATCTGTTCCAGGACGTGCCAGGGTAATGCACACTTTGTGGTTTTTGGGAGAAAGTGATTTCCTGGAGGAAGGGCATCCAGTTCACGTGGCACATCATCAGTTTTTCGACGAAAGTACTCTCTGGGCTAATTCAATTTCGGAGCAGGCTTCCCCAAACAGATATTAAGATGCTGTACTTAAACGCAGAGGAATATTTCAAAAAAAAAAAAAAAAAAAAATCTTCTCACATCAATAACATTAGCTTTAAGAATTTTCATTACATATTTTTTGAAATTTTTAGAAATCAACATGAAAAGTTAATCTTTAGCGCATTCCGTACTCTTTGGATCGCCTACATGTTATTATTAAAATTTCAAAAAACGATACACCATGCAGTTTAGAAAAAGAATCTGCTCATAGCATAACTGAATAAATACAGGTAAGTTTCCTATAACACGGTAGATAGAGATTCCTAGAAAATGTCGTGTTGTGTGAATTCGTGTTATATGAAATTAGGAGCTAGTACTTCTTTTTTAAATTGAACAGTTTTTACAAAACAAAATACGTAACTAAAGGATTTATGTTCCCATTTTAATGTATAATATTTTTTCAGTTGTATCAGTGCTCGCTCAGCAGAATGATGCCAGAGAGTTTTTCGCTCTTCTCTACACAATAAGAAATGTTTGTAAATATATTTTCAATAAATTACGAGGTATTAAAGCATGAATCTTAGCATTCATGATATAATTTACGTATATGTTCTTGAAAACATATGTAATTACTTTTTGAAATATACGATTTCAAGATATTCAAATATATAACTTCTTAAAACAAGAAATCGAATTCGAAGTTCCCACGGAATTTTATTTCGAATAAGTTCAATCAGAATGGTTTATATTATACAGAATCATTACCGTCACGAGAGGTCGATTGGTTCACAACCCATCGAATATTCCAATTTCCACATAGCTGAAAGATGAGTGCATACCCCTGTCCGAAGGGAATTGATACCTTTCAAAGCATACGTAATATTTCTGATATTTATAGGCCGATTTCTCATAGCAGCCCCATTCAGGTCGTGACAGCCAGAAATTAGAACTTTGGAGCCGCACGAGCGCGTCAAACGACCGCAAGACTGAATCTTGACTTTGAGTTATGAAACATACGGGCTTTTCCCAAATTCGTCCAGTGACATGTCAATCAACGCTTGTCACCCAAACTGTGAGCTCGGAAAGACCTGGCACACTCAAGCATTCCCCTGGCTGCCAATAAAAGCAGAATTTCGAAATAACCCGACTTGCTGGATTCGAACCCGGGGCTAAGCGTGCAAGCGGGACCGTGCAAGTGCTTAATGCAAGTGTCTGTCACGAAAGTTTCAAATTGCACCTCCGTGCCGAGTTTGATGACTTACATGCAGCAGCGTGCAGTTTTCAGTCACCCTCCCCTCGCCCTGTACCTCCCCTTCCCGTCCATCTGGGGCTCTTCAGAACTGCTCTTGGCGAGATGCAGCCCAATAAAAGATGTCAACCCGGAGTTTTGATTAAAAATTTGTTTATGGCGGCTTTTATAGTTGCGATAATAAAAACACTGAAACATTTTACGTTTATGGATTTTCGAGATCCACTCGAATTCGGGCCGAATCGGTTTTATGACGTTTTACGATTTCAAGAGGAATTACCAATTAGCCCCAATGGCTTTCGGTGCGGAAACGAGGGATGGACGGAAGGAGCGGAGACGGGAAGTTGTGAACAGGCCATTATTACGTGATTATAAATAATTAAGAGCGGAAATTTTATTGGCCCAGCATGTTTTAATTAGGGCTGGATTAAGTGCGCGCCGTTAAGAGCTTAACGCCGCATTTATAATGAGCTCCATAAGAGGCGGTACAGCATCAGAATTTGCTTCAGATGATGAGAAATCTATCGACTTCGTCTCGTCTCTGATGATTTGTGAGGGGCTGATGCTCCAGGCTTCAAATGTTTATTTCCGTCTAATTTGTTTACATGCATCTGTTGTGATATTATACATCTTAAATGCACTTTGAAAATGGTTGATGACTCCTTAATTAAATTTATATAATGTCATTTTTCCGTAAAGATTGTTAGATAGTAAGAAAAAAGTTGAAACCACGTCCAGGTTATATATGCGCCTAACCCTTAGAACTTTCAAAAGCGAACTTTTGATTGTACAGTGCCATCTGTTGTCCGATTGTAATACTATTATTTAATTGGACTAACAGGATCTTCAGTGATATTCTCTACAATTTATGGCGTCATTGGAATTTGCAGTAATCACAGCCTGTGACTTTTTCCTGTTTGACTGACTCAAGAAATCCGTTCGGGGAACGCGTTTTGACAGCCGAGGAGAAATAATGGAAAAATCGCAGAAAGAAAAAGGCATTACAATCGGACAAAACATGACACTATAAAGTTCCTTTTCGTTTTTATCATGGCATTATATTCACTGTAAATTTCAATAAAAAAATCCAAAAATTGACGAAATTACATCCTTGGAAGGACATTTTTAACGACATTTTTAAAAACGGTCCCCAAAATATCTTATACGATTATCTAGTAATTGTCGACTGGATTTTTGGAAACACTATAGTTTTACTTTTATAAATAAACAAGGATCAATACTCATCATCAAAAATTGTACGGGGTCGACAAAAAAAAAAGGAAATTGCACAGCGACGTATCGATGAACGTAAATGTATTGAATGTAAACGTAAAATTAAATACACGTACTATATGTTGTCTACGTCTACGTGTACAATACTTTGCCCACAGAAATTGCGTGGCAAACGCATATAACAAGATAAGTTTAAGAGTTTTCAAACGGACAAAATTACGCAGGAATAGACGTATAAAAATCTTTGCTACTGTTTTATATACGTTCCTAGAAATTGAGGTTAAGTTTCACAAATTGCATTTTTGCTAACAGTTTTGCTGTAAAGGTGAATTGCTTAAAAAATATTTTAAAATGTAAATTGCTTTTATAGTTCGGTTAAATCTACTCATTTCTTTTTCTTACAGATTTAAGGAGATAGGTTTTAGTGGACCTTATATTCTTCGAAGGTCCAACGAACCATGAGTTATATCAGGCGCAAACTGAAACGACGTAAACGTAAACCTTTGCATGTTTTTACAATATTACGTTTATGTTTACGTTTTTAGTGTAATCTCTCTACTAGTTACTGATGTGCTCTTTGAGAGGACATATATATACTTATATATTTTTTCAGATAGAAAGTGTAGAATCTACATACATTGGATATCGTAAGAGCTCTCATCGCCAACAACCCTTTACAAGATCATCTCTACACGGAATAATTTTTACATTAATTTTTTAATTTTTGATTTTAATAGTTAATATAAATACTTTAATATTTATTTCCCATCAAAGTTAAAGGTATCTTATCTATCACTAGGTACATATACCCCTTAAACCAGGCGAACAGTTGCTGGACAATACCACACTGAGAAAAACACCCCAAATATTTTTTATATCAAAAGCAAAAAAAAAAGTAACATTTTCATTAAAATCGTAGGTGAAAACTGTCGATACATAATGTCGTATAAATATTGTTCGTCTTGGAATAACATTAAAATTGCGATATTTTTTTAAAGTGGTAATTTCAATTCAAAATGTGAAGAAATATTTCTACATTTTGCAAACTTTTTTAATAATTTCAATAATATTTTAAGATTTTTAAATGCTTTTTATATAATTTAACATTAATCACCTTCGAAAAAATTCACATTATTTGCCGCTTATTTCAATATGAGAAATTATTAATAATATAAGATATTTGGAAAAATATAGAACAATGCCATTTAGCATTTAGTAATTTCGGTCTTTTTGTCTAAACTGCTGTTGTGATTTATGGCTTATAGATTAAGAATTCAATTTTATGTAATGTATTTTTTACGAAGAATTTATTACAACTTAAATTTCTATATATTTTATATTGTGTGATGTAGTAAATTAAATTCTCCTTCACATTTGTACAAGAAGTACAGATTCTGCGTCAGCACAGCAGCTTGGGGGCAATTACCCTCGACCGCACGCGAGTATTGGCGCATCAGCAAAGACATTGTTGTTTTAGGCCAACAAGTCAATACTCGCAGATCAATTCGCTGAATGTGCAGCTAAGCGCACGCGAATCGATCGAGAATTAGGTTGCTGATGCAGAGACCTGCTTATATTTTGTAATAATTAATTATAAGTCATCATTTAATATTATAAGTAAGAAAATGTTATTGTATTTGTAAATAGTAGCTATTTAAGGAATTAAATTCACGAATAAATTGTCATTCAAGTATCCGAAGGTACGTAGGAACTTTCTCCCCCAACATTCTGGTCCTTCGAGTTTTTAATAGCTTTTAATTTTCTCACGAATGGCGCCCCCACCAGCGGTAAGCGCAAAGCCCAGTATTAGGAAAAAGAAAGCAGAAATTAACCAACCAGCGCAAGATGGAAGACAATTTAGAGATGCAGTGGCAGCTAGGAAGGATGATCGACCGCTCATATACCAATATGAGGAAAGATGGCCCTCTAAGACGCAGGAACCTCAGCTATATCCGAGGACATCGGGACAGCCTGGAAAAATACTGGAGACAATTCGTCAGCATGCATGACGTGTTACTCCGCAGTGGAAACAAGGACCACAAGTACTTCCAGGAAGACTTCTTCGGCACGGTGGAGAAGACCTACAATGAAGCAATGGCACTCCTACGAGACGACGAAGAAGCCATCACGCAAACAGCAAAAGGAACCCCGGTTACGGGTTCGGCAGCTGAGAAAATCCGTGAAGATACAACTTCAGCGGTAACCGTGGCTACAGTCACACCTGAACCAACAGCTGAGGGAGAGGCAGCGGAATTCTGCATAACACCGGTAGCCACCCGCCAGAGTACGACCACAGGAAGCGTGCTCAAGGGGGCACCGATGGCCAAGGCGGTCAAAATCAACACTCCGTTGAAACAAGATGAAGACGCTTCGAATCTGAGAGCGACAAGGTTCGTGGATACCACCATGGAAGAGGCCGATAAGCAAACCCTGCAATACAGAAGACTGCAAGTGAGGTACAGTACTCTGGAAAAACACCTAAAGGAAATCCAGGAGAATACCTCTAGCAGTCTCAGCAAAGGGTATTGTGAATATAAGGAGCGTATACTACTCGAAATTTGGAGCAAAATTACTTCTCTTCAGGAAGAAATTCTCATCCACGAGAACAATGAAGAACAAATTGAGAGCAACTGGGATTACTATAGCTTCACAGAAGATAAGTTACAAAACGCTCTCTCTATCTTGCAGGAAAAACGGCAAAATACAGGCACGGCCATAGTTCCAGACAACAACAATCTGGAAAACTGCGGAGTACGTTTGCCGAAAATCACAATCCCAACCTTTGACGGGAACTATAAATCATGGGTATCATTTCATGATATTTACGTCAAAATGATTCATACCCAAAGGAAAATAGGAAACGCAGTTAAAATGCAATACTTGAAGTGCTACGTTAGAGGAGAGGCGAACAAGCTCATTCAACATTTGGCAATATCAGACAGCAATTACGAAGCAGCCTGGAAACTACTATGTGATAGGTATAACAATAAAAGATTACTATTGAGTTCTCATCTTGACAACCTCTTAAATCAACCCACACTGGTAAGAGAATCAGCCCAGGAGCTGAAGCAGATTCATGATAACATGAAAGAAGCACTACAAGGCATAGAAAGTCTAGGAATTGGAACAAGTAGTTGGGGGCCACTGCTTGCTCATATCCTAACAAGGAAGCTTGACAAGGAATCATACAAGCTTTTTGAGCAACACTTGAATGATCCTAAGGAGATTCCAGATTTTTATGATCTACTCTCCTTTGTAGAAAATAGGTTTCAATCCCTGGAGTCTATGGAAACAGCAAGGAAAAAAGATAACGAAAAGAGAACAGTAGCACAGAGACCATTCCAGACGTATCAAACCACGGTAACACTGAAATGCGTATTTTGCGCCGGAAATCATAGCATGTTCAAATGCCCGAAACAACAAAATATGACAGCGAAACAAAAAATTGATGCAGCTAAAAGAAGCAATCTCTGCTTAAATTGTTTACGCAAGGGGCATGACACGGAGAGATGTCAAAGCAAGAAAACATGCCTTAACACGTTCCCGCCGGCAGCTGAATTTGTAGTTTGTTTCATCGGGCGGCGCGGTTTTCACACACATTAAATTGATTTCTTTCTTTGTACCACTAATGGTACATGCCGCCCGATGGGACAGTCCTTAATGTACCACTAGTGGTACATGCCGGCGGGAACGTGTTAAATGCAATCGTAAACACAACACATTGCTACACGATGAACAACGATCCCAACAAAAGCCACAAGAAACTAGACGAGAGCCCCAGACTTCGGAAATAATAACAGTTAACTCCGCAAAACTGCAGCAGGCGAACGAAGTGCTACTAGCCACAGCTATCATTACAATTAGAGCAAGAGACGGCAGCCTACAAAAATTGAAAGCATTAATAGACCAAGGATCTCAGGCTTCATTCATATCAGAGAAAGCTGCGCAGAGTTTGGGCCTAAGACGGGCAAAAACAAATGTCACTGTGACAGGGATACACGCGCAGTATAAAAATCCTGTCTCAACATATGTGGTCGTAAAAATATCCCCACGTTTCGAATCAAGCTTTCAAATTACAGTAAAAGCATTTGTCTTGAATAAATTAAATCATCTTCTTCCAGAAATTACTGCGGATAGCACGCAATGGTGCCATCTTCAACATATTAACTTAGCAGACCCGGACTATCAACGGCAAGGGAAGATAGATGTCATACTAGGAGCAGATGTATACGGAGACATAATACTGGATGGAATACTTAAAGGCATTACGGGTTCACCAATAGCACAGCAGACAGAGCTAGGGTGGATTATTTCAGGAAAATGTGGCCCTGGAAACAACAAAAATATTACAAGTCTAGTAACCAGAATTGACCTGGAAGAAATAAGAAAATTCTGGGAATTGGAAGAAGTAAATGAAAAACAGGAAGTTACTCAGGAAGATAAAAAATGCCTAGAACACTTCGAAAGTACTGTAACAAGAGATAAAAGCGGTAGGTATATTGTTCGATTACCTTTCAACGCTGAGGCTGATCCTCTAGCACTAGGAGATAGCAAGAGGATGGCATTATCAAGATTATTCCACATGGAAAGGAAATTTAGAAAGGATAAAACTCTAGAAAAGGAATACAAGCAGTTCATGCAAGAGTATCTAGATCTAGGTCACATGAAACCGTGCAAGAAATTCGAAAACGACCAAAAAGCACATTGCTTCCTTCCTCATCATGCGGTAATAAAGGAAGATAGTAAAACTACAAAGCTGAGAGTAGTATTCGATGCTTCCGCAAAAACCAGCAACGGTATAAATTTAAACTCAATTCTCTGCACAGGTCCTCAACTCCAAGCAGATCTGTACGATATACTACTGCGATGGCGCAAATACAAGTTCGTATTTAAAGCAGATATCGAAAAAATGTTCCGACAGATATGGGTAAAGGAAGAGGATCAGGTATTCCAGAAGATTTTTTGGCGCTTCACAGAAAAAGAACCAATACAGGAATACCAGCTCACAACTGTAACCTACGGGACAAGACCAGCACCATTCTTAGCAGTCAAAACTATGCACCATCTAGCAGAACGCCAAAGGGCAAAATACCCAAAAGGAGCAGAGACTGTATTAAGAAGCTTTTATATGGACGACTTACTGTCAGGAGGAAGCAGCATCGAGGAAGCACGGCTAGCGGCACATGAAACAATGGAGCTGTTAAATGAAGCGGGTCTCAAACTAAGGAAATGGTGTAGTAATCACAGCAAGATTCTGCTTAATATACCATCAGAAAAGAGAGATCTAGAGCCAAACGAAATCAAGCTTAGTGACTCAATCAAAACACTTGGGTTGCACTGGAACCCTAATACAGACAGCTTTGTCTTCAAGGTTAACATTCCTAATTCGACTACTGCAACAAAAAGATCGTTACTCTCTGAAGCATCAAAACTGTTCGACCCAATTGGGTGGCTCGCACCAACGGTGATAAGAGCTAAACTAATGTTTCAGGAATTATGGCAACATGGCCTAGAGTGGGATGACAAGCTACCTAGCGAATTAGCAGCCAGATGGCAACACTATAAGAATGATCTGCCTTGTCTAGAAAAAATAACTATTCCGCGTTGGGTAAACTTAAGGACAAGTTCAAGCCCATGCGAACTGCACGGTTTTAGCGATGCCTCAGAGAAAGCATATGCAGCAGTAGTTTACCTGAAGACCTACGATAACTGCGGTAATATTACAATCAACTTAATTACAGCCAAAACCAAGGTAGCACCAAATCGGAAAAAGATCTCAATACCGCGCCTGGAACTCTGTGGAGCTTTTCTACTAACAAAATTAATGCAAAAAGTAGCTGAAGTGATGGACATTCCTTTTGCAAAAAAATACGCATGGACAGATTCCGAAATCGTGCTTGCATGGCTGGACGGAAATCCGAACAAATATAAAACATTCGTGGCAAATCGAGTAGCAAGGATACAGACTGCCTTACAGCGTAGTAATTGGTACCACATAAAATCTAAGGAGAACCCGGCAGATTGTGCGTCACGAGGTATAGCCCCAGCAGCTCTTATTAACGATTCGCTATGGTGGAATGGACCAGATTGGCTGAGAAACAGCAATCGATCTCTCGAAAACAGGATAATATCCTCAACACAGGAAGAAATGAAGGAGACAGCACTTTCATTGAACACAGTAGTAAGCGATAACGTGGTTCTAAATGCTATCGATCGCTTTTCCTCACTACAGAAATGTATTAATGTAATTGCATATTGCGTGAGATTCGCTAACAAATTGCGAGGAAAAAGTATCTCCGGTTTACTACATACCACGGAACTTCAACATGCAAAAAACATCATGCTAAAAAACATACAAGAAAAGGAATTCCCCGAAGAATTTACAGCTCTGAGTAAAGGGCATTCTATAAGTTCAAGGAGCTCTCTTCTTAGCCTGAACCCATTTCTAGATAAATCTAAGCTCATCAGAGTTGGAGGACGCTTAGAAAATTCTGATTTAAGCTACGAAGAAAAACACCCAGTTATATTACCATACAAAGCTCACCTTAGTAAACTTGTCATTGACGAAGCCCACAAAAGGACAATGCATGGTGGAGCGAATCTGACTCTAGCCTACACCAGAAATAAATACTGGATATTAAAAGGTTATAGCGCTGTTAAACAACAAATTCGGAAATGCATAATATGCGCAAGGCATAATGCAAAAGCTCATGAACAGTTGATGGGAAATCTGCCGCAGCCACGGCTGAAGTTGACTCGAGCATTTTCAAACACAGGAGTCGACTATGCAGGTCCCATATCTATAAAAACAGCCAAGGGAAGAGGGATTAGGAGCTATAAGGGATACATAGCTGTTTTCATTTGCCTAGCAACAAAGGCAATACATTTGGAAGTAGTCGGTGACTTAAGTGCGAATGCCTTCATAGCAGCATTTAAGCGTTTCATCGGCAGACGAGGTATCCCACACAAAATGTACAGCGATAATGCTACTAATTTCCAATTAGCCAGCAAAATCTTAGAAAAAACCGCAACAGAATTCAAGAAGCATTACCAAGATCAACTACTAGAATATCTACAACCCTATGAAACTGAATGGAGTTTCATACCACCAGCTGCACCCCACTTCGGTGGAATATGGGAGGCTGGCGTCAAATCAATGAAACATCACCTAAAAAGAATACTAGGGAAGACAATCTTAACCTTTGAGGAACTTACCACTGTGTTAGTAAGTATCGAGGCTTGCTTAAATTCCAGACCCCTCTGTCCTATGACCGATGATCCCAGGGACTTATGTGCACTAACTCCAGGCCATTTCCTAATTGGAAGTTCGCTCCTGGCCCCCCCAGGGATGGATGTAGGCATTACTGAAACCAACATCCAATCAAGATGGGAGCTGCTAGAGGAACTAAAACGACAATTCTGGAAAAAATGGTCCAGCGAGTATCTACATCGCTTACAGTGCAGACCGAAATGGACGACAGAAAAAGACAATGTGAGAACAAACGACCTAGTTCTCGTGAAGGACGAAGCACTTCCCCCCGCACAATGGGCCCTCGGAAGAATAGAAGAGGTCCATCCGGGAAGTGACGGCTTAACAAGAGTCGTAACCATTCGGACTCGGAATAAGCTAATAAAACGACCATTAACGAAGATATGCACATTGCCTGTTAACCGTGCCCAAGACGAATCAATCCAAGGACGCGGCAAACGGAAGGAGGAAAAACAAAAGAACGACAACGAAATCATGCCCAAGAAACCCAGGCAAGGAACAAGGATAAACGCAGTAACAGGTTACAGCACACTTGTAGACTCCAGGCAACCTACAAGGACGTCAACAACAATGGAGACAGAAACTGGACCAAGCCATACATCCCACAGACAACCAATTCAGGGAAACATTACCTTCCTATGTCTACTGGCTTTACTAATAGTGCCAGCTCTTGCTGAAACCCACTTCGAAGTAGTTCCATTTCATAGCCACCCGGGGATTTATTTCGAAGATCTGGGGAACGCACATCTGATAGCCAGTAAATGGAATGTATTAGTATACTATGATCTCCAACACTTCTGGCATGAGTTTCGAGAACTAAGAAACTGCATTCAGGAGATACAAGGTCTCTGTAACAATACAGTGACCAATAAACACTACTGTACGGCAACTTATGACCTGCTTCAACGTCAACTGCTACAACTGGAGGAATCCAATAACCTTATTCAAGGGCAAGGAATTCACGCGCAAGGTAATCCCAGGTCACGAAGGTCTCCACTCGACATTGTGGGCAAAACTGCAAATTATTTATTCGGAATCCTAGATGCAGATTACGCTCAGGAGCTCGATGTAAGGTTGAACGAGATAACTCGGAACGAGAATCATCTACTTCAGCTCATTAAGAACCAAACGACGATCATTGATGCAACCACAAATATAATGAAGGGAACCGAAGAAGGAATTCAAGATCAATTCCAAATAATCCGAAGTCATATCTCCGAACTGATGCGTGAAGTTCAGAAAAACGGAGCCATTCAAGGAAGGGAACAAACGCTTCATTCTTTGATCGCACATACGACCCTCATGTTCTACAACTATGAGCGAGTTCAGAGAGTCATAATCGATGTCTTGACGGACCTACATCACGGACGAATTAATCCACTTTTGATAACTCCATCACAACTAAGGTCCCAACTACGACTCATCAGGGAACATTTACCCCATACTCTCATGCCGCCGGACATTGGTGCCGAACAGATGTTAACGCTCTATCGCCTAATGACCGCTGCAGTTCGGGTGACTAACTCAAGAATCTTATTTCAAATAAGGTTGCCACTTTTGCAAAATGAGAGGTATCAGCTGTTTCACTTAGTACCAGTACCGACACCTTTTGAGGATCATTTTGTATTCATCGAGCCAGAGACACCATATTTAATCGTAGATCTGCATAGAGAGAATTACTATCCACTCTCCCAGGCCGAGTTGGACAAATGCATCCACTACGAAGACGATAGATACCTCTGCCAGCGAGCCCACCCGATATATAATACGAATTCTCGGAAGGGTCGATGTGAGATGAACCTATTACGGCACATTGCAAATGAGGCATCAGACTGCATAACAAGAACCACCGCGCCATCAAAGATTTGGATTCAGCTAAGAACACTGAACTCTTGGCTTTATGTCATGGATAACAAGTACACTTTCAATATAGTTTGCGGTACTACCGTCCTATCCAGGACCCTTACTGGAGAAGGTATACTCAAACTAAGCGCAGACTGCGAAATCAAGCAGGACTCCATGACAATTGCAACTCACGGACTCTATCAAACGCAACTTAATTCCTCATTTATACCCAGCGTGAATATAAGTCAGGTATTGGCGCAGAGACCAACAAAGGAATCAGAAATTACACCGCCTGAACAACACTGGCAGCCCCACAGTGACGCTTATTCCAATATTAAGAAAACAATATTGGAGTTACAGCAAAAGGAAAAACTTCCAGCCCAATTAACCAGACACGACATCCACCACTACGCCATCAACTATCTGTTAGTTGCAGCGATAGTATCGGCAGCCATATTTATTACTTATAAATATTGGCTCTCTCGTCGCCAGGTTCACCACAGGCAGACTGCTCACCTCCCTACACCAGCTAACAGGCAATCCGATCACAACCCAACATATTCCGAACGGACCTGGAGGCTCCCTTCAGCAGAGCTGCACATTTAGGCCGGCAGGATGTACAAGAAGTACAGATTCTGCGTCAGCACAGCAGCTTGGGGGCAATTACCCTCGACCGCACGCGAGTATTGGCGCATCAGCAAAGACATTGTTGTTTTAGGCCAACAAGTCAATACTCGCAGATCAATTCGCTGAATGTGCAGCTAAGCGCACGCGAATCGATCGAGAATTAGGTTGCTGATGCAGAGACCTGCTTATATTTTGTAATAATTAATTATAAGTCATCATTTAATATTATAAGTAAGAAAATGTTATTGTATTTGTAAATAGTAGCTATTTAAGGAATTAAATTCACGAATAAATTGTCATTCAAGTATCCGAAGGTACGTAGGAACTTTCTCCCCCAACAACATTTAAGATGTTAAATTAAAACATTTTACTGTTAAATTGGTATTATTCTCAACTACTGATATTATGAAATATTAAAGAGTCGCATTATTCTTGTCGGCTGAAAACTATAAGTGAAAAACATCGGAAATGTTTTTTTTGTTGGTACATTGAACCCGGAATCCAACAGCCAAATCTAATAAAGGTAATAGTTCTACATTCAAAAGAAATCGCGACAATACTCGTTATGATCTTCATTGGTATTCTTGGCTGGAAGAACTGTGACAATTTTACACCCCCACACTATTTCAATCGTGTTTTGGCCACTGGCTCTCCCCAGCATGTTTAGAGCTAAACAAACTGCTAATTATGCTAATTACCTAATTTTATTGTAATAAGTCGGACATTGCCTCATATCCTACAACATAAATATTTCTTAAATAAGCACAAATGCGCACGGTGACGTGGTCACATGAGGCAGTGACACTTTTACCTTGCGTAATATATTTATTTGTTCTTAGTCAGTAATTATTTTTTGATAAATTTGTATAAACACCTTCGTTAATTGGTAATAAAATTAGTATACATTTTGAACTTTCTTATTATTTCGCCATTCCGAGCCGATACAATGTTTGTGTTGAAACTGTGCGAAATGTGTTAAGAAGAAACGACTGCCATTTACGGAGTTGCAAGAAATAAGTCCCTAAACAATAAAAAAATTCAGTTGAAAGAATATTTGCTGAAAAACGACGAATTTTTGGAAATAGTAGGACGTGAGTTAAAGACACCTAACAAAATGAATAAACTATCCCTCCGATTCTGGATAAAAGTTAAGAGATCTTAACCTCTTAACTGCTATCAAAAATCAGTTTAAAGAGATTAATATGCTACCGCATCATTTTAGAAATGTCAGAAATACGCTGTTTTCTTATAATTTGTCAATTTTTCTGTAAACAGAGCCCCGTCTTCTGAATTAAAGTGATTTTTTAAAATAATTAATTTTTATGTAGAATCGGGGGTAATATTGAATCTGCAGTTTTTCAAAATTTAGTTAAATCGATGTCTAATCAATTAGGGAATGTTATTAATTCAAAGCAATTTGCAAAATAATATTTAAAATATTAAACGTGTATAATTTCTTACATCGATCATATTTATTCGATTAATTTTTTTACTTTTAAAGTGGAATTATTTGTTGTTGCATATGGTGTTTTCTTGAATTTTATCTTAAAAACGTAGAACATGACAAAAAAATAAGTTACATATCGCACTAATATTGTGCAATTATTTCACTATATCTTCATGCTTTTTATCTTATTATTACCTTTTTTTCCGATTATTACTTAAACTTTATTTTTAATTTATCAAATATCGCGGGAATATCGTCCCAAAATCGGAAAAGTTCATCATATGCGACGCGTGTACCACAGTGAGTATTATTTTCTAGTGTCGAGGCGGGTTTTCGCAACATTTTTCTATGCATAGTATTAACTATTTATTTTTATATCTCGAAAGCGGGTCGAGATAAATATTTTTCTTTAATTTTTCTATGTTCAACACGACAAAATGTTTCGAAATCCGTTTTTAAATCGGGGGCGTCCAAGTTATAATAACATCCCCGACATTGAGCAAAGTGGAATAAAATAAGTATGTGTAAACTAAATCGAATATTGTACTTTCGTTAAAATTTTCATTTAATTAAAACAATTTTAGTTGGTTGCACCGGCACGCAGTCTGATTTTTCATCGATTATTTTCCCAGCGGAACTGATCCGTAGAAAGCACTTAGAAAATCGCCCTGATTCGGATCAGCTCAGTGGTTGCAGTTAGCATGCTCGGCACCTCCAAGCACACTCCTAATTAATATTTAATTAGTGCTGTGCTCACGTAAGCCGCGGACGCGCATGAGCCGTTAAATGCAGCCAAATTGCATTCACCGCATGTTTTGTTTCGGCCGATGATAATCGGTCGGACCGCGGAAAACGGGAGCAGGTCATGTTCCATACGTGGGGACCGCGCGGTCACATCACGTTCGCTAGCAGTTACGACATCAATCAGAGCTTTTTCCCGTCCAACTTTTTTTTTAATATTTTCTTTCTTTCTATGCGACAGCCTGAACATGCTGAATCCGGGGACCGTGATAAAGTGCTTCCTCCTCAGCTCGGAAATTATGAAAAAAGCATAACGTGTGGATTCCTTTACTTAACATTCGCCGTACAAAACAAATATGAATGACCCATATATTTCTGGGCGAGTGGTGGCCGGCCCCAATGCTTGTTTATGTTACCGCGTAAGGGAAGTCGCGCTGACACTCCACTTGAGCCAAACAAATTCATTATGCTCGCATATGTTGCAATTAACTAGCGCCTTTGTGCGTCTTCCGCTGCGTTGCGATGGGTTTTTGCTCCGATTGTTGCGGGCTGTGGGTGCTGCCGCACTCCGCTTAATTGGGCCAGGCGGGGCTTGTTCATTACGCACAGGGTGATTGCACCGGAGATTGAAAACAAGATCAGGCACCTGTGCACCCGGTGCAACGAAACGCAACGAAGAGCTGGGCGATAATTACTCGCACCTATCCAAAAATAGAACAATAATCGTACGCTCAATTTATTTTTGAGAATTAGGCAATAAGAGATAAGTGAAAACAAACAAACTTTCTCTGAAAAACGGGAGAAACTTTTTAAAAATTTTAAATTTAACTTTCATTAAGTTTCACTTTGTTAAGAAGAATATGCAATCAACCCTCCTAAGTTTAATTCGTACCGCGTTATATGCATAAAAATTACGTTAAATGAATTTCAGAAATAAATAAATTGTATATAAGTCAGACTGATTTGTTTTACATTACATTTATAAAAATTTAATTCTCTAGACACCAAGTTGTGATGTATACGGGTAATTAATAAATGGCAATGAATTTGTATATTTTCGTTAACATATTTGAATTCAGGTTTATTAAATATGTATACATATTACTCATACGTCTGAGCACATTTAAAAACAATTTTATACTAAATTAAAATAGAGCAATGCTTCATTGTTTGTTTATTATTAGGGAAATTCGCATCGCACTCAATACAAAAATTGGAACAAGTCTAGAACGGAAACCGCACTACACTACACTAAACATTATTTATATCCTCCCAGTCCACCGTTGCAAGCATAACAACCCCTGAAAATATAAAAATTTGCGTTATTTTCTTTGTACTTACCTTTACTCCTGATGACATCTCCCTGAAACTGTCATCCACATCTCATTCCACCTCTAATCTTCATGGGAACGTTCAGAAAATTACAAATTTTACAAACTGTTTATTAAGAGGAAATCTTCCTTTTACAAACTGCCTATTAACTAGGAATTTTCCTTTTACAAACTGTCTATTAGAGGGAATTTCCCTTTTACAAACTGCGTATTAACTAGGAATTTTCCTTCTACAAACTTAAAACATTATTGTTAATAAGTTTTCTTTTAATACGAATGTATGTTATCTGCTTTTCTGAACATTCCCATGAAGATTAGAGGTGGAATGAGATGACGTTACACAAATATGACAGTTCCAAGGAGATGTCATCAGGAGTAAAGTAAGTGCAGAACAAATAACGCAAATTTTTATATTTTCCGGGGGTTTTATGCTTGCAACGGTGGACTAGGCGGATATAAATAATGTTTAGTTTAGTATAGTGCGGTTTGCGGTCGCGAAATTAATGAAACTCGGCAGTAATAACGTGGAAATTTTCAGTCGTGAAAGCGACTTTTTTAGAAATTCAAAGTTGAATTTCTCAGAAAGTTGAGCTTTCCGACAATTTTTTTTTGCATATTCGTTCGTTCTAACCCTAGACGAACGTTCATACCAAGTTTCATTAAAATCCGAGAGGTTACCCTAATCTAGACTTAAGCCCAAAAATTGAATTTTTTCTATCAATTTCAACCAAACAAATTTAATACATCGAAAAAGTAATGCCATAGAATAACTTTTTAAGTAATTAAGTTGTTGGAATGTTCTTGTACAAAAACCACATTATAATTATACCGTGTTATATGCCTCAATTTACACGATAGAAGAAAAGTTCTAAGAAAAATAAGGATAGGTTTAAATAAACCTTATACCGTGTAAATTGGTTCAAAGAACATATTTAAAGAAAAGTCGTGAGAAATATTTTGTGATCACGGAACATCCCCTAAGTATTGGCAGGGAAAAAGACGGGAAAAGAGTATTTAAAGACAATTTTAAGCTCTTATGAGTTAGGTGAGATAAAATAAAAGATATATTTTTGGATATTTTAATTCTCATCGTCCTCATATTCAAAAATTCTTTTAAATCCTTCAACTTTACGTAATAAAACGTGTAGTAAAAAGTTGCTTAAACGTTAAACTCATTTCTTCAAATCTTTTAAACTGTTTACAATTTCCTCTTGGAAGAAATCTTATTTTATTTCAATAATTTTCATTCCTCGGTAACAACAAAAATTTCAAAATATGGCTAATTTACATTGTTATAATTATACCTGGTGTAATTTATCGAAGCTATTGCAAAATAATTAATTTAAATAATTTTCCCCTATATTTTGCCATCATACGTCACGTAACGACAAATGTCAAAATCTTATGAATATACCTTTTGTATGTAGGTATTGCCGTGAAGTCTATTCGATGAAGAGTTTTCTCGGGTTTGAGCAATTTTTCTTTGTTTTGTTTGATTCTATACAAAGATATAATCCACATTTTACGTAAGTATGTGATTTTCCTCGTGAAACTAACTTTTTCACTTCAGAAGCTAATTTTGTCACTCAATAAATATGCTAAAACATATGCGGTCTTTAACATAGCGGATATAAGGGCATCTTCAATTTGATGGATTCGATATGTGCGAAATTTTCGGTAAAAATAGAATTAAATCCACTTATTTTAATACAGAAATAGAACCTGATATATTTGTAGAATGACGTATATTTTCAAGTTTTTAAAATTTTATCGTAGGTTTAATAAAAATGTTAAAAATACCCTAGATTATTGATGTTATAACCTAGTAACTAGTATACATATATAATGTATATCGAAAGGGAGGAAACAAATTGAATCTTAAAGTTGATTCTAGGTTTAAGCCTTTAATCTTACCATTATACAAGTACAAGGGGGCATATAAATTATGTATAAATTCAAATTCTTGGCGTGTTCATATGTTTATTAAATTTTCTCTGAGGGTACAGCCAAAATACCGAATAGCTAATTTTCTGTTAAGTAATTTTTCTTGGCGGCTCATACGAGCATTTATGGTGGTGGCGTTTGCACGTTACCACGAATGACTTTCCTCGAAACACTTAAAGGCGTGTGGGAAAGAAATTTCCGTATTTTGCCGGGAACTCAATACACCATCGCTGAAGTGTAAAATCCCAAAAGCGCTTGCGGGAAGCTCAGGCATGAAATCAGCATAATTCCCTTTGAAGCATGAAACGCTTTAAGGAATTCCGTCGGTTCTGTTAGCCTTCTCCGCCGCAGAGGTTCCGCAGAGACCGCCTTCGAGGGCACTGAGGCAATTTGTAAAATTAACTCACAAAATTGTGCGATCATGATGACTTGTTCTCGGAAGTAAGACAAAGCTGAGATTTCAGTGGTCCAATCACCCACGCCAATAAATTCGCCGCAGAGTGTGTGTGCGTGTGACTCTGGATGCTGGGGGCTGGGATCCTCTTCTTAAGACGCTCCTCACATCACTTCGCGCGAGCAAGCAGTTCAGGCGGAGATAAGAAGGGCACCCAGGGTACTTCTGAGATCCCCCAGAGCTGATATAGACCCGCAAGAAGCTGCCTTATCTCGCATCTTTGTAGCTAGCTCTGACCTACTTGGATGCTGCTATCTTAGTGAAGTAAGAAGTATAATGAAGGGCCTCTCCGAGAATCTGCCGGCCCAGCCCAATTCGGCCCTCACGAGCAGCCGCAAGTCATCGGTCGATTCGTGGATTAATCCATTCGCGGAATTGTCGTTTTAATTAGAGCTTTTATGACTGTGTTAAAAATTTAAGCAGCTCTAATTGATGCTCACTGCGCGAAATGATGGGAGGCATGGAAGAATTTATGAGCCCTTCCCGCGAGCAGGTTGTGGGTAATATTATTTTCGTGCCCGATCCTCTTTGATGTCTGCTCCTTCTTTTTATCGCTCGAAGGCATCTCAGAAGTGAAGCGGGCGCGGCGCGGAGCTGCCAAATGGCAGAAATAACATTTCCCGGGGAAGGGCCAGAGTAGAAATTCCGCTGCCGCTGCCGCCAAGCACATGGCAAATTGCCGCTGATTTCAATTGCACGAAAATTTTTGATGCTGCGATGCCGCGGCCAACTCGCCTGGATCGCGGCACAAAGGGAGTGTCAAAATAATAACGACACGCGAGATTTATGAGGGCATGCAATTGCATGCCGAGCACAGCTCCGGGCGGCTGGGGCGCTGCAATTATCTCGGGGAGGATCCTGCATGCTTCGCAAGAGGTCTACCGGCTCCTTTTGTTATCGCCAGCATAATTAGACAAACGCGAATAGCTCCGAGACGCGGAACCAGTGGGAATTCGCTTTGGCCCCGTCTCGCTCGCTGATAAAAAGACCGGACGGAAGTCCGCAATTGCAATTATCGCAAGAAAGCGCGCTCATTATGTGCCCTGTTTTCGCCAAGACCTAAATATCAAGAACAATTGTTCAGATTATTAGCCGCAGCACAATGTCACAGCGGGTCTGACGAAACAAACGAAATATTTAGTTTTTTTCAGAATCTTATCGGCCCGCTCGAAAATAGGGAAATCATTATTATTTTTAAATAAATCAGTGATGTTATCAAAAGACTCCAAAGGAATTAAATCTAATAATAAAATTATTTTACGTCTCCTTTCATGACCCTAAGAAGAGTGACAAAACTGTGGGAAAGTTATCTTCTTTCACATGTCTGCTTTTACTATTGTATTATCTGTTTCACATGTATATTCAAGGTCAATTTAAAAGTAATACAATTTTGGTTTACACTATATGAAAGCTTATATCTCCTAGGAATTGAAACGATTTAAAAACATATAATTGTTATACAGTTTTCGAAAATATAGCCCTTTTTGTAATTAACAATAGTTTTCGCCTATTTTTGAACGTACAGTCAGAACCTAAACAAGGAGTGGTTATAAAAAGATATTTGGGGATTCTTGTCCTTCCGCCTATTTACGAGCAACAGTTGGAAAAGGTCAGCCTTATCCTTCAACAAAATAAAACGTTCGCCCAAAGGTATAAAATTTTGAGGAAAGATGCTTGAATGTTTCACTCTACCAGCCTGGTGCAGCATACGTTTTCTTTCTCAAAAGTGCTCATGTATTTACAAAATACAATCTCAAAGCCGTGTTCGCACGGACCATGAATTAGATTTTTTCTCCGCAATTGAGAAAACAGTACAATATGCTCGTGAAGTGGTGTGAATCTGAACCGTAGTAAACAACAATAAGTTCATAAATAATTAATGACAAATAAAGTAATGAGTTTGCTGATTCCTTGTTAATATTAATATTATTTTTACTTGCTTGATTGAATAAATTAGGACAAAATGACGAATTGCCAAATTCACTTTTGTTTTTTATATAACTATATTATTCAGTAATTTCAAGAATTAGTTTTATCTATTGGGTGTACAAATAAGTTTCCGACCTTTTTTACTGAAATAAAAGACATTAGTTCGTGTAGAAAATTAAAGAATATTTTATTCAAAATATGCTCCTTCGGAAGATATAACCTTCTCCCATCGTTCAGGCAATAAACGGATTCCCCGGGAAAAGAAGTCTTGTGGTTTCGAGGCGATCCAGTCATCGACCCATTTTTTCACGTTTTCATGTGAAGTGAAGTGCTGCTGTGCCAGGGCTGATTGCATCGACCGGAACAAGTGGTAGTCAGAGGGAGCAATGTCTGGTGAATACGGCGGGTGGGGTAGAATTTCCCAGTTCTGCCCATCCAAGTAGTTTTTGACAGGTATAGCAACATGTGGCCTAGCGTTATCCTGTTGCAAAATAATTTTATTGTGCCTGTTGTCCCATTCCGGTCGTTTTGCAGCTAGAGCTTGCTTTAAAGCCATCAGTTGTCGTCGATAAACTTCTCCCGTAATGGTTTCACCCTGTTTCAGCAGCTCATAATATACGACACCCTTCACATCCCACCAAATGCAAAGCATCACTTTCGAACCATGGATATTTGCTTTTGGCGTCGACGGCCCTGGTTCACCGGGCTTGACCCACGCTCGTTTACGCTTTGGATTGTCATAATGGATCCATTTTTCATCCCCAGTGATGATCCGATGCAAAAACCCCTTCCTTTGTTGTCGTCGAAGCAACAATTCGCACATGGTTTTCCGACGTTCCATGTCCCTTTCTTTCAGCATGTGTGGCACCCAAGCTCCCATCTTCGAAATCAATCCCAAGGCTCGTATACGTTGCGAAACACATTGTTGGGTAATATTCAACTCTTCTGCCAATTGTTTTTCAGTCTGACAAGAGTCCACATCAAGCAATTCTTCCAATTCTGTATCTTCAAATTTTCTTGGTCTGCCTTCACGTTCTTTGTCTCTTACGTCAAAATCACCAACTTTGAATCGTTGAAACCACTCTTTGCAGGTGGTTTTCGATGGCGCATGTTCACCGTAAACTTCCACAAGCAAACGATTTGTTTCCGCTGCACTTTTCTTCAACAAAAAATAATGAAGTAAAACTTCCCGCAAATGTTGTTTTTTCGGCACAAAATTCGACATTTTCAATTACATGAAAATAATTCTTGTTTACGCATTGAACAAATTTCACTAGTAATTATTCAAGCTTGACATCTAACCTCCGAAAAACATGTATTGCCCGATTGAATAATATGCAAGCAGTGATACTAACGACACCTATCTGAAAAGGTCGGAAACTTATTTGTACACCCAATAAATCAGTTAAGTATTTTTTAAATTATAACAATATTAAATTGAAAGTGTAGCATAAGATTTGTATTTCCTGACATTTTCATTCAGATTTTGCGAATTTTGTTTTGTAATATTCATTTTCATCATCGAAAGAGTTGGTATACGACAAATACCTTATTTTATAAATGTACAAGAAACGTCGAAAAACCCTGTAATCTCAATTTTTTGGGAGATTAGAAATCTATGACCCCGCAAATCTCTGAGTGTCAGTCAATCAAAACATAATCCAACTTGTTGGAAGAATAAAATTTATATTTATTTATTTTATTTGTGATATTTATGGCGGAACCGTCAATTTTACTCATATCTCGTGTTATAGAACGTATTTAATAAAAGGAAATCCCATTTGCAGAAAAAACCTCTTTATGTGGTGTGAAATCCAATCTTATATTCGTGATTAAGTGCAAACAGAAGTATGACTTTAAATTCTATATCAGCTTCTACTACGGCAAAATTGCAAAGTAATTAACTAAGTAATTGCTTTTAAATAGCCTAGTAATGGTATGTGGCAAATTTTATCACCTTGACTTTTTTGAAATGTCATCTTCTTGATTGCTTATTGCCTAAGCAAGTTTAATGGCATACGGAAAATACAGATAACTTTTAGTTAGTTTATTTAATAATCAAGTTAGACAACTTAAAAATAATAATTTTTAGATCTAAGGGTTATGATCAAATTATACTTTATAAATTTTTTGGAATGTGTGGGATCTGCTCTACAAGACAACAAATAAAATCATTGATATTAGTGTATTAGCGTAGTGTTAGTTTAAATATGTATATTGAGAGACGGTTAAAACATTGAATATTTTGATTTATTTCTTTCTTCAACTCTAAACTGAAAATGTAAAGTGTAGGTAGAGCGGATTTCCTATAAGTTATATATTTTGTTATGAAATTTATCTTTCGGCATTTTCGTAGTAATTCATATTTCGTGATTCTGTTTCGTGTTCTGTTCTCACCAAAGGGTTAACATATCTACATTAAACCTTTAAAAGGGTGAGCTATTTGTTGGTTTGTTTTTAAATTACATGTTATTTTGATACAGACAGCTCCTTTGCGCTCAAAAAATTTACAAAAACACAGTATCATATCTTTGCGATACGAAATGAAGAGATTTATGCTTGAACAACATTGGGGAATATTGAAGACTTATTTCCAAAGTAAATGCTGTGTTGCCAAAATTAATTTCGGTTCAAATAATGCATCAACAGTAACTGCTGTACGGAAGTTAGTATGATGCCGTTAACATTTTTTTTGTACCGTTAAACACCGACATTATGCTGATAATCTAGAAATGATTCAAACACTTAACTACAATATAGATCCAGCTATTCGTGAAATAGGGCCCAAACCATCGAAAATGTGCTGCAAAACTGGGTTGACATAATTGGATTACTGTCAAGCTGATGCAGCATTTAAATGAAGTCGTACTCCATAACTAATCCGAACGTTTACTCTTTTCAATAAATCAACAAACTTTCAAAAATTCTGACCAAAGTTTATTTATTTATTTTTTATTTTTTCAAGAAACCAGCCGATGGCCCACCCTATAGTTCGATATTTGTGGAATGTTTAAAACGACTTATTGATAGTGCATCATTAAGTTCGTCTTATAAGTTATGAATTTGAAAAAAAAAATAAAAAATCTTTGCCCGAAAAACACTGAGTTGGGCACTGTTGATTGTGAAGTTTACTACAATTCGTACTTAAATGGAAAGTACGATGTATGTTGCAAATCTCTTATATAAAATGTATATCCACTGCGCTTGTTACTTTGCTTCACGTTGTAATCATCGAACATGTAGCGGACAGCATGATCCAATTATATGTTGTCTATTTAATGATAGTATACAGCCATATTGTTTTGTCACTGAACAGAACTGCTTTTTAATCAGTGCTTGATTTTCAAAATTTGTTACTTTATAACTTAAATGTAAATATTTGTATATTTAACGATAGGTAGTCTATGCTATCTGCATACTGTAATAAACAAAATAAGCGTAAATAGAAACTACATAGCAAGGAGTTGATAAAACTGTGTGGTATGCAAAATTCTTACCTTCTATTGGTCTTCCATCGCCGCTTAAGTACACCCAACATGGTTAAAAAATAAAACAAAAAGCGGCTCCACTGGATATTACGTCTTCATTCCAAAAGGAAGTTGTTAAACTGCACCGTCGTCACACAACTGGCGAACTTCGCGGAACGGAGATCGAAATCAACGGCTCGCAACGAACTGCAAATTGGCGTCTTGTTTATGCTCTCATACTGACAAATCGTATGCGCTCTTATGCTCTGTCATGGTCGCGGAAAGAAAAAACACTTTTAACATTTTAATTATTCCACTGGGCCGCGGCGGCGAACAGAGCACGAAGCATCAAAGCAACAGCAGCACCACCACCACCGAGAATAATTAAGCGGTCTCCCCGCGCAACTTCCTCCTTCAGCACATGATCATCGTGTCACGTCTTGGAAGGAGCTATGCTTCTGATCACGTGAATTAATGTTGCGTGCAAGGAGCTCTGTGCCCAGGGACTGGGATGCACCAGCCTGCAGCAATTCATCTGGAGATGCACTTCGCCGGGCTCGGCATGTGGCCTCAAATAGCCAATTCTCGTAATGCGCGATAAACTCAAGCACTGCAGGCGTCTTCGGGTGCGCTTAGTGTTTCTAATCCTAATCCCAGCCGGAGCTTATCGGGGCGCTTATCTCCTGGGAATTGCTGTAACCCGCTTAGGCCTATTTCGTAGTCTAACGAGATTCAAAGGAGCCTGTGCATGTGATGTATTCCCTCTCCTAGTTTCCAGGGCGAGGGCTCATTAATGCATTTCGAGAGCGCTAAAATCCCAGCTCTTCCCGGTCTGGGTGGAGCCGCATATTTTAAGCATAACTCCGAATAAATGAGACCCACTTTACCGCATGGGTGGCAGAGCAAAAGGAAAGTGGGTCGCATTGTTCACGGCAGAGCCAAGAAGGAGCTGGGAATAGGGCTGCCATCTATTCGTAGAGTGACAATAGCAAGTCTACATATATATTATTATATTAAAAAAAGCTATTAATGTTACTATAGTATTGTATTGTCATCAGAACTACACGTGTACGCAAAATTTCAGTCTATTCCGATAAAGGGAACTGATTCAAAATTGACTTGCGAGATTTGTAGCAGTTACACAGGCAAGGAAGCAAGTTAAATAAAAGTTTATAATTAAGTAAAAAAATTTAGATGCTCTTCATTCCACCGAATAAGGTATATTTTTTACTTTTTGAATTCTTCGAAAATACATAACATATATGGGACGCAGAACGGATCACCTGCATACCCAAAATTGGTGTTAATGAACCTTGACGTTCGAGATATCAAAATGTTCGTTGGACAAGAGCTTTCGAAAAATTGCCGGCGAAATTCAAAATTCCATATGGTGTCTCGAATATGGCGGTCGGAAGCTGGGAAATATTTGAATATGCGGAAAAAAAAGCTTGTAGAAAAAAATATACGCGACCGATCCGGTCGGCTTTTGGCTCAAATTGTAGCTAAAGAACACTCTATAAAAGCTCGTGTGCTTGAATGAAAAACTCTAACATTGCGGTTCCAATATGGCGGTCGAAAATTCAATATGATGGACGAATTTTTAGAAATCAACTAATTTGCACCAAATTCGGTATATGGGGGTTTTTGGGGTCGCTGATTACGAATGCAGGGTGAAAAAAAATGGCGAATCCAAGATGGCGGCTAAAATTGTGAAAAATGAGCCGACTTTCCCCAAATTCAGTATACGGCGGTTTTTGGGGTCGCTGATTACGAATCTGAAGTCAAATTTGCAAATTTCAAAATAGCGGATCCAAGTTGACAGGCAAAATTTGTTATCCATCTTGGATTCGCCATGTTGCATTTTGTAAATCCCATCCCGCATTTGTAATCAGCGACCCTAAAAACCCCCATATACCGAATTTGGTGCAAAATAGTTGATTTCTAAAAATTCGTCCACCATATTGAATTTTCGACCGCCATGGAACCGGTATGTTCGATTTTTTCATTCAACCACACTAGCTTTTATAGGGTGTCCTTTAGCTACAATTTGATCCAAAAAACGATCAGATCGGTTCCGTATATTCTTTTCTACAAGCTTTTTTTGTCGCATACTCAAATTTTTTTCAGCTTCCGGCCGCCATATTGGAGTCGCCATATTGAATTTTGAATTTCGCCGGCACTTTTTCGAAAGCTCTTGTCCAGACGAAGATTTTGATATCTTGAACGTTAAGGTTCATTAACACCAATTTTGGGTATGCATGTGATCCGTTCTGTGTGAAACGTCCCATATACAGGGTGTTCAGAGGTGGGAGGTCAATACTGAAGGGGGTGAAAGGTCAGACCGAGACAAGCAAAAAATCGTATGGGTGGGGGGGGGGCATCTCGCACCGTTTGGCAGTTACAGGGTGATTCGTAAATCAGGATTTTGCCTTATATGGGAACCGCTCTTGTATTTTTATCTTTTTTTCTACGCATCGCAGCGGCCCCAAACTGATTTCAAAAAATCACTATTTGGAAGCACTTTCCAAAAAAGTTTACACCACCCCCCCTATCCCCAACCCCTTGGCCGCAATCCCCCCTGGAAGTTGAAAAAATTAACTTTTATTTCACGATTTTTCACCTTTCGCCCCACTTTTCTCCGAAATTCATGTTATTAACATACCTACTTTTTATTTTTTTTAAGTTGCCTATCTAATTACCTTTCCAAAAAGGTGCAACATGCCCAGGTAGAAAAGGGTTGCAAAAGTCCTGAAATTAAAACATCCTCACAGGTACCTAATTACTTTATTGCACCATAATGGAAAATGTCGTTAAGTAAACAATTTTTATGACAGCAAGTTCGGAAATGTTTGCTTAGGAAACAAAGGTAGTACATTTTTATTATTTCAGCAAAACAGTAATAAAATAATAAATGTAATCTCGTTAAATAGCGTTATTAGTTTATTATATCCAGTATTGACTCTTAAGTATCCTGACGCTCCGTTTCTAATACCTCCTATGAATTATGGTATAAAAATGGGTAAGTTTGAAAGGACATTGACCACAGTTGAAGAAGCAAGCGATAAAACCGGGTGTTTAATAGAAAAAATTAAGATAAAATGGCAGGATTCAGTGTTGACGAGTATGCCGATATAATTTACGTGCACGGTTTAGTAGAAGGAAATGATAGTGAGGCCGTACGAGAATACCAAAGGAGATTCCCGAATCGGCGGGTACTCAACAGAAGGGTATTTTCAAGGACTTTCAGAAGGTTAAAAGAAACCGGAAGTGTAACCGCCCCCAGAGCAGAAACGCGAGCAGGAAAATCGGCCGATTCAGCGGACCCCGACCAACAAATCCTCAACATCGTCAGGAACAGCCCTGTAATAAGCATCAGGCAGGTCGCACGAAGGTCAGGATTGTCTTCAGGGAGAGTTTGGGCCGTTGTGAACCGAGAGGGACTACATCCATACCACCATATCCCGGTTCAAGCACTACAGGAAGGAGATTCCGAAAGACGATTGCAATTTGCACTTGGCTGTTCGAGTCTGACATCGAAAACAGAAGGTTTCTAGACCGAATTCTGTGGACGGATGAATCGCAATTCACCCGGGATGGCATCACAAACTTACACAACCTCCACACCTGGTCAGATGTGAACCCACATAGGACCAGGTGTCGGTCCTTCCAGCAAAGATTTAGTGTCAATGTCTGGGCTGGCATCATCGGCAACCAGTTGATAGAATCCTTCATCTTGCCCCAAGTGCTGAATAGTCAGCTATACTCGGACTTTTTGGAGAATACCCTTCCGGATCTGTTGGAGGACATCCCTCTGGCCACCAGAACCGCAATTTATTTACAGCTCGACGGAGCACCTGCGCATACTGGGAACATTGTTAGGGCAAGGTTAAATGAAAATTACCCAGAGCGCTGGATTGGACGAGGTGGACCGATTCCTTGGCCTGCTAGGTCACCGGACCTTACTCCACTGGACTTTTTCTTATAGGGAATGATGAAAAATGAAGTTTACTCAAGACCAATCAACACCAGAGAAGAATTAGTTACCAGGATTGTATCTGCAGCCACGAAAATACGGGAGAGACTGGCTACCATAGACCTCAAACGTGAAATAAAACGAAGCCTACTTGCATGCATCGAAACTGGCGCAGAACATTTTGAACAGCTTTTAAAGGACATCCGTTTTAATTGTAATTAGTTTTTAAGCGAACAAAATGTATTTTTTAGTAAACTTAAGTATAATTTCCTAAAACTTCGAATTATCATGATATTCTGTAAAAGGATTTTTGTAAATAAATTTTCGTATCCTTTTCCTACCTGGGCATGTTGCACCTTTTTGGAAAGGTAATTAGATAGGCAACTTAAAAAAAATAAAAGGTAGGTATGTTAATAACATGAATTTCAGAGAAAAGTGGGGCGAAAGGTGAAAAATCGTGAAATAATAGTTAATTTTTTCAACTTCCAGGGGGGATTGTGGCCAAGGGGTTGGGGATAGGGGGGTGGTGTAAACTTTTTTGGAAAGTGCTTCCAAATAGTGATTTTTTGAAATCAGTTTGGGGCCGCTGCGATGCGTAGAAAAAAAGATAAAAATACAAGAGCGGTTCCCATATAAGGCAAAATCCTGATTTACGAATCACCCTGTATTATTATTTTTTTTTTATTTATTTTTTTTTTTTATGAAAAGAAACCAGCCTAGAGTTTTAAATATGAAGGATATCGTCGTTGCGCGTGCAATACCGCGAAAGAGCAGTTTGTAAATACCGCGTATCTGCGTTTTCACGATTTTACAGGAGGAAGAAAAAACTTAATATCTTAGCCATTTAACTATATTTTATGGACTGAACTCTAAGGCTACTTCTTTGCGACCTATTTTATAGGAAAATAACGTTAGCTTACTAATAACTTGCTTAGATTCCATATAAAATCACTTTAATAACTTGCTTAGATTCTGTTTAAAGTCACTTACGCGGTTTTGTTACAACAAATTACAGAAAAAGTAGTTTAGAATTAGCAGATACGCGGATTTGAAATGAATTTTAATATAGAATTGATTTTTTTTATGTCAAAAATGAGGTTTTTTATAGGCTAATTTAAATTCTGTGAGATCTATAAGGAGCGAAACTATGTTAAGAATGCGTAGGCCCAATATTTCAATTTTGCGCCTTTTGCTGTTACGCGGTATTTACAAACTGCTCTTTCGCGGTATTGCACGCGCAACGACGATATGCATTACATCTGATTTTCAAGGCTTTCAAGTTCAGTATTTTCCATATTTTATTGAATTTTGAAAATTCAAAACTAGAATTCTAAATTACAAGATATGTATTACCTAGAAAATAGGAAGGTACTGTATGGTTCTCGGTGTTTCTGATTACGAAAAGTTTCGAAAATCAAGATGACGGCTCCAATATAGCGATTAAAATTTCTTATGCAAAACATATCTATAAAAATTTAAAATTAATCCAGTTTCCAAAAAAACTGATTTACTCGTATTAAAGATATGTCGATTGCTAATTTTGATAGTGCTATTATATATTTGTGGAAATTACTCGAAAAACCTATACTTTATAAAGTTACAGTTGAACTTGGAACTACTAAAAATATTGTTAAAATAATTCCCATAGTTATCTTAACTAACTCTTTGCGGTTTGGTGGGTTAAAAACTGTGCCACATTTTGCTTAGCTTTTTATGCACAGTGAAATGTATCATAGTTATGCAGTTTAATATTTTCCATAATTCCATGCAACTTGATTTTTGTTTATTTGTTTTTGATTAAAATCGTGTGCCTCAAAGACTTAAGTCGAATTTTAAAATCACGCAATAATTAATCAAATTTTTGGACTTTGAGTTTTTTGTTGATTTTGAAAAATGTACGACTGTTTCGAAACTCGATTTAATACCAAAATAACAGTGAGCCATGAATTTCTTTTTGTTGTTACAATTTTCTTTTTTAACATAAGAGGCTTTCGAATTAGGATCACGATATGTAAACACAAATACGTTGCTAATTCCCCCAAATAAAAGTTTCAGATTAAAGACACTATTTTTCATTTCATAATGTATTTATTGGATAATCTAAGGAATTTTTCTGAAAAGATTATTGGTATCTTAAGGAGTACGTGTGGTAACCCTTCATAGTTGGAAACCTCCAACATCACTGACTGTCCTAGGATTCGCTGAGCCCTGGGTAAAAGGGTTATTGTTGGAGAATTAGGGAAATAGTCTGGCGGTGACATGCAGGAATCTGAAGGCGCATAAAAACCAAGAAGGGTCCTAAGATTTATGCAAAACGAGAAGTGCACCGGAGCGAAATAGCTCTGGGAACAAGCTGAAAACATGTTTGAATTTGCAATCGCACATAAAATGGCATTTTTGAAAGTTCCAGAACAAGGCGAAAAGTCGCACATGTTTGTTGGGTCCCTGTTGGGGACTGCTACCAGGACTACAGGATCTGGGGGGATGGGCAGAAAAATGCTTTGCTGAAGAGGCCTTGAAGAGATGTCGCACATGAAAGTGCTGAAAAGCAATTAAAACTTTTTGTTTTTATGTTTTTTTCCCGCTTTGCGGGTGGGTTTTAGCAGAAGCGGGCAATGTCACTAGCGAATGAGTTATGAACTACTATATAAAAAGGAGGAGGTATTCTATTATTAAAAAGAGAAAAACGCAAAAAGGTGCGGTTCTCTGCCGTGACTGTGACATAAACGGCATTGAATCGTCTAAACTCTAAACGAAACAACATTTTTTTTTTGGGTAGGTATATATAAAAAGCAAAAGCACTGCCACGCTGTTTGCCAAAGAAACGACATTTTCCTTTGCTTCTGGGTGATAAAAAGTTGCAGATAAAAAGAAAAGCCTTGGCACTTTGCTCGTTTCGTGTATGCTGACAAATTTCAAAAGATTTTTAGTTTTTTCTTCTTCTTTTTTTCACAAAATTCATGTGATAAACAGTCATAAATTCCAGCCGTGAAGTGGAGCCTTTTTCAAGTTATGCAAATTCGCATACATTTTTATGAGACAAAGTGTGGACACACATACAGATTGCTTTTATATTTTATTTATTTCTTTTATGTGTACAGAGCTCTTATCGAACCGAATATTTGATTATGAGATAATTTATGTTTGCCAGCCACTTGATGCTTGATTGTGCCTTTATGAATTAAACAAGATTTTCTCCTCTTTCGCATATTCATGCACGAAAGGTTACTTAACCTTTGTGATTTTGGGGAACGCACACAATTTTGTCACTATTGGGATTATCTCATAATTCGGTATGAGATAAGCAATATTTGGCTTATTTTATTATGCATTGGAGGCACTTGAAATATTCAATCAAGCAAATTGCTTCATGTTCTAGGATTGTGTATCTTTATCGATATAGAAGTTTCAATTTTCATAAAATACTTTTATTTCGGTTTTATGGGAGTTTTCGTCTACCAGAATTGCTTTTACATAATTCTGTCACTTACTTAGAAAATAGGTCATATAAGAAAACAATATCTGTTTACATTTTAAGCTGAGATACGCCTTAGTAGCGATATTGTTGATATTCATGTGCATAGTAAAGCACAAAAGCGTGTTAAAATTGTGCTTGTGTATGCTTATGCTAATCTTTTGTTTTGAGGCATTCTTGAAAACAGCTATGGCTTTTTAAGAAGCTTAAATTTTACAAGCAAACAAATGGGTTTTTATTTAACCCATTCGACGAACAAATTTTAAAGTTTTAAAATTAAAAAACAAAAAAAAAAAAAAAAAAAAATATATATATGGATCCGCCTCTAAAAAAGTATTAGATAATTTTGCTCAAATTAATACTTTTACAATTTTTCTCTGTTAATACTTTTAATATTGAATCCAACGATTTTACCAGAAGTTTGAAGTCGGCAAAAAACCTCGACTTTAGTTACTTCAGACAGCAAGAATTTATTTTACACCCTTTAAAAATTTCATGCACTATCTCCAAAAATTACTTGAAATATTCCGAACAGAACATCCTAAATGCAAATTCTACGTGAAATATTAAATTCTCGAAAACTTGTTACTTACGGAAAAGATATCGAATTGTGATGTACATTAATCTTTGTATATACTGTACTGATAAAATATATGTTCTTTTTTTATTAGGGGTAAAACTACCTCAAAATAGCAATACCAAAGATTGGTTGAGCTTCTTAGGTTAAACCAGATTCAACTAAAGTGTTTGCAAAAAGTGATCAATCCTCTTTGTAGGAAAATTGTGCAAAGCAATTGAACAGCATATCTCCGCCTTTACGTGATGCATGGGTAAATATCATCCTTTATTTCGCTTAAAATGTATGAAAATGCCACTTTACTAATTTTAAATATTTTTTAAAGCTTAAATTTTATAAATTAGAAAAAAATCCCCAAAAATGAATAGTTATCTTACGTAAAATTATGAAGGTGCATTATTTTCAATCAATTCCTTAATAATCGTTGATATCTCCTTAAGTTTCTCTGTCTTTCTAATCTAGGTATATGGTAAATGACCATAAAGTAACACTATCCATTTACAATAGCAATCACACTTTCACATAAATCAAATTACCACTTGACATCATTTGACTGGCATATCTGATTTCGCAATTCGAGACAGCTGTTTGATTTTCTTTTAAATTTTGTTCGGAAGGAGATTCTCGAACGAATTCCTCTTCCATCGTTATGCAGAAAACGAGCCATTAGGTAAGATATTTCAAAAGATTTTCAAATTAATAATTAATTAATTAAATGAAAATTACTACTAGACCAAATTAATTAAGGGACTATTTCGGTCTAGAACGTAAAAAAATGGTCTTTTTTTGGGAATTTTTTTCTGGGCTCCTTTATTAGATATTTACATGAAATATTTTGTAACACGTTATTACATAAAAAAACTACACAAAAAAATGTTTTTCTTTTTTTTGTCACTCTTCTTCCGAAATGTAGAGGGCGTCAAAGTCTGGTCCTGAAAAAATTCTCCTTCTATGGCGGATAGTTAATCTCATGATTGAGAAGTCTGAAACAAAAAATTCAAAATAGGTCTTTTAAAAGAAGGCTTCTTACACAGTAATACAGCAGAAAATTCGGAAAATCGATGAAAAAAAAAAAATGGCGGCATTTTGAAAAAAAACTTGGAAAATTGACCTCGTTTTTAGTTCTTTTTTCTCGCAAATTTTTTTTTTATATAGAAAATTCTCAAATTTTCTGCTGTATTACTGTGTACGACACTTAAATAAATATGTACACAAAATTTGGTAATGATCGGTTGAGTAGTTTCGGAGATTAACTGTCCGCCGTGTGAAAAAAGTTGATTTTGAGAAAAACGCGTTTAAAGATTTTTTTTGTGAAAAAACATGAATTATTTGTAAAAAATCGCTCTCGAAAAACTCGCTCTAGACCGGTTTAGAATTCGAATTTCATTAAAATATTTCAGGACATAATTTTTGAGACTATAAAGAGTCAGAAAATGTAAAAAAAAAAAAATCGATTCTTTGAAATTTCTAGACCGAAATAGTCCCTTAAAACGATGAATGAATGAAAAATATTCCTAAAGTTGCAAGAGGTATGGAAAATGCATAGAAAAATGAGAGTAAAATTTCGTTCCTGTTATTTAAAACATGACTTGCTCTAATTAGAGACGAATCTTCAAAGAAGGAAATTCTTTTTAAGTTGGTTAACACAATAAAGAAAGTAAGAGAGATTAATATTTTATTCATCACCTTGTGATATTAAATTAAACTTAGATAGTTGATCTTGATGGTGTCAACTTTAAACCATAAGAAGATTAATAGATTTCCGAAAGAATATTAAATCTGTCTGTGACGAGAGTAATAAATTTCAATTTTCAAGTCATTGGTCGTGAAAATAAAGATGATAAATTCGTATAAACTTCAATCAATTTTTCATAAGGAAGATCAAAACTTATGACAGATTGTGGTGTTGTAAAAATGTGATAACATTAAATCATTTCAAAACTTTTAACTAGCATATGCAGACTTATCACTTTTTTGCTTCATTTTTGCAATTAAAATCTTTATAAATTCACATAAAAGGATCTCTCCAGACGTCTTTGAGAAATGGTTTTTTTAATTGAATTATAATTGATCTCTTGTTTTTCGTTAAATTAATTTCCTGTGGGTATCTTAAGCTATTAATACCCCACATCTGGGTTCGTGCTAAGGAATACCCAACAGCAAATGCAGCACCAAAATAAAAAAGTGCGCAGCCTGGGAAATATCTGCAAATTAATTATTTTCATTGCATGACTGTTAAGTCTGCAGTTTACTCTTTTTTCTCCCTATCAAATACGCCCATGGCTCTTAGAAGTCACGTAACCTAATTGAATGCACAAGATTTTGACCCTGTCTACATTAAAAAGAATTTATGAGGTTGTTTCTTATATATTTTATCCCGTAGAGAATAATTGCACGTATATATCTACAGTGGGTAATTTTATCTGTAAAACCAGTAGTAGCCATAATTTATTTTTAATCACTCCTTCGAGGGATTTTCTCCTTCCGACTTTTAAATATTTATCTTGTACTTAAGATGATTACAATTTCCTGCTTTATAGTAACAAAACAAAAACAAAAACAAAAAACAAAGTGATTGTCGCGACAATACCGCTAACGAGAAGTAAACAACCTTCAAATTTAATTGTCGAATTGGTCTTATCTAATTCAGGTGTATTTTGGTAGTTTTCTTCGTAATTTGAAATACGTTTCTTGGCTCGATTGGCCTTATAGCGTAAAAGACGCAGTTGGTCATTAATGACCTCTATAAAAACCACTTTCGTGGTTATATAGAGTTCTTATCAAACTCAAAATGTTTTCTTATCAAAGATCAGGGCCCTATTTCATAAAACTGATGAGCTCTTATGCTAAAAAACCGAACAAAAACACAATATCAACTTCTACATAGAAAAGCTGAGCTTGATCTCAATTTGAAAAAGAAAAAAATCAGTTTTTCTATATAAAAAACAAAACTACTTTTGTTCAATTTTTTTCTAGAATGCCATATGAGCTAATAGTTACAATTTTACAAGTTTATTAAAACATAATGACATTTTTTTTAATGTTAAACATGGAAAATTTTGTTAAACAATAACGATGATATAGTTGTCACGATAAGTTCTGATTAATCAAAACTTGCAGTTACAAGTAAAATGTTGCCATTATTGTTTATCTAATGGAACTTAAATTTGTCGTCTTGAGTTTGTCATTACTGCTCAAAATTGTCTATATGTGTTTAGGTTAATTAAAATAGGTGTTTATCTATCCAAAATGTCATAAGTTGAAATAAAATAAAATATTAATTGGAAAACTCAGTGAAGCGTTACACATGAAATATAAAAGCAAGAGTGTGGTAGAAATTTAAAAAAAAAAAAAAAAAAAAAAAAAAAAAAAAAAAAAAAAAAAAAAAAAAAAAAAAAACACTTGGTTACATTGATGAAAAACGTGACTGGAAATACCGTCGTGATATTTCACTTGTCAATTTTTCTTCGGGCACGAAGTATATCCTCTCTTCTGTAAATTTTTCTAATAAATATGTGACAGACGACAATATTGTTCAGATTTTACAAATTTCCGTTTGAATAAACAAACCGTCATGATTATTTGAGAAAAAAAAATTATGAAAATTGTAGGAAAATCTTTTTTTTAATGTGAAATAGGACTTTGATAAATCATCAAACTTTTTGAAATTGTATTTGTTGAGCAGAGCGTTTAAAGAACAAAACTTCGTTATTAGCTGAATTATAAATTACAAATTTGTAGCGCTTGTTGGTTTTATGAAATACAATAAAAATTGAGTGGATATAATATAAAACTTGCATATGCTGTAGAAATTTTGCTGAGGAATTCCTAGTAATTCGCTAGTTACGATCATTTCCAGGAGCTGGCATTGATAATTGAACGTAAGTAGGTATTGGCTTTATATAAAAATTCGGTATCTAAAACTTTAAACGCGTTTTTCTCGAAATCAATCAGACTGAATTTTTAACGTATTATTATTGATATTTCAATTGAATCTCATCAGATTCACCTGTCTCTTTTCGATTTTTAAAATGGATATGAAGATTGAACAACGAATTTGCATTAAATTTTGTGTTAAAAATGAAATGAATATTCCGAAAACGTTGTAAAAGTTGCAAAAGTGTTTTGGCGACAATTCTCTTAGGCAAACAGAGGTTTTCAAGTGGCATGAACGCTTCAGACGTAAGTCCGTCAACGATGACGATCGTTCTGGTAGGTTATCTACGTCAATTCAATGAAATTCAACAATTATTGACCAAAAACCCAAAAACTGACCTTCAGAGAGTTAGCAGAGATCTCTTTGGATCCATTCAAAGCATTTTAGTCCAATCAATTGATCTTGAGACGTGTCACTGCAAAGACTAGCGCCGAAAGATTTGAATTTTCTGCAAAAAAGGGACTGTGTTGACATCACAAAAGACATATTAAAAGTATCATTACTAGTGACTAGACGAGGGTTTATGAGTATGACAGGCAAACCAGATACCAACTGAGATATTTTCCATTATATATCCATTTTAAAAATCGCAAAAAATTGAAGAGAAGTAAGCAGATGATATTAACAAAACTATATCATTACTAGAAATGTAAATGTATGAAACCACAAATTATAGAGAATGTCAATGAAGGTCCTTCCAACCCAAAAAAAAGAAAGAAGTATTTCAATCGAGCAGCAGATGTCACTGTACGGTCAAAAGTTCCCTTTCTTTTTGATCATGGTAGTAAAAGTAAAAAATTAGAACAGCGATATATTACTCTTGGCACTTTTCACAAATACGTGAAGAAGTGATATATCATCGCTCCTTAGAACTCATAGGGTTAAGGAAATTTTAAAAACAAATATTTTATTTCTACGGTGAGTTCAAGAAACCCGCCCGATATCGATCATCTTGTTACGTAGTAGACATATCAAATCCAGCCGTGATGTTTTGCAATGTGAGAATCTAAGAAAAATTGTAAGATGACTCGCAAGCAATCGATCTTAAGGAGCAGACCGCACGACGATGGTAATTGCATGCAGTCAGCGCAGGCAAAAAGGCAACGTGTAATTCGCGCTAATTACAGCCTCAACGCAGGGAAGAGTTTCTCCTCGAGCTCCTCGCACATTTCGCTTCGCATTTATTTTTAATTTGCACTTTTGACGAGATATAATTGGATTTGCTATCTTTGGAGAAAGATGCACAGCACCACAGAGGGGGCCGGCTCGCTGGACCGTACGATTAAATCGTTAGATCCATTGAAACAGCTCGGCCCCGGGTTTGTGTGTTTGTGTTTGTGTTTGTGTTTGCACTGCGCTCTGATTAATGAAGGAAAGAGTTGATCAACAAGCAGAATCATTCATTCCCAACAATGCGCCAGTTTGCCACTCTGTGCCGACGGCTCCTCCGGACTGGATGTAATTAGATTTATCTAAATGTCCACGCTTGTTTGCTTTCAATTAGACTAAATTATACTGGGCAAACCTGAACCCTGCGATTTCCGTAAATTGCCCGTACTATTGCCAGTACAACAGTACGGATGCATGGACGGTAAAAGTCTAGCACATAAATCAATTCAAATATACTCCGGTCGGCAAGCATTTTTGGAATTATGATTATCATCAAAATTTGCATAAACATGCAAATCTAGGCTTTAAAAATAGCCTATATAACACCAGGCCTCACCAAATCCGTTAGTATAGTATAGTATGTGGAGGCTTTGGAGTCTAAAATTCTCGACCTGCTTCTGAGTTGGAACGAATCAACAAACTTTAAACGCAATCCTCGAAAAATCGATTTACACTTCGAAACTTAAGCCACAAAATTTAAATCAATAGTTAGATCGTAAAGCCTATAAATAACAAAACCGCATAAACTTTATGGTCCACAACAAACTGGACCCGAATGGTTCGGTGCGTTTTCTGGGTTTATTGATTCATGGTGATAATGGGGCAAAACCTCTACAGGTCTCTGCGGACTATGCGAACTAAGCTACTTTCAAACAGTGCGAAGCAAATCGCACTTTATGCTGTTCATAAATTTATTTAAATTTTATTCACCCGACAACCGGAAGTTACGCTGTGTTTTATAGCGCCCCGCCTGCATGTGTAATTAAGAAACAATCTTTTTTTCTTTTTTCGGATAACATTTACACTCCCGCCGTGCATACGCAAGATATGAAAGAGGAGGAGGTGTTTGCAATTGAAATTACACTTGAAAGGCCACAGTGACACTTTGAAGGCATGAGAAAATGGATTTGCCGCTTTTGAGGTTTCTTTCCTCTTAATATATGTATGGCAAAAAGCGCAGATGATACCTGAGATGGTTTCAATGGGCGCACTCAAAAAAGCACGGTGATTCCAATTCTTTTCATAAAAATGCAAAAAGGGGGAAAAGTATTCTTTGTGGCATATGATAGCAACGTTTGTTTCTAAAAGTTTTAAGCAAAAGAAAAAGAGAATTAAAAGCATCAGTTAGATAAAAGATTTTTACAAGAGATTAACCGACTAGAAATGGACTAGGGCAATCCTGAGTACAGTCAGGGCTGAATCAGGCTACAAAAGGGCATGCCCTACTAGAGAAAGTCGCACGTGGTCCTGATTGGGTCCGAATATGGAATAACCTATAATGGTGTAGTTAAATAGCGCAGTGAAATTTTTGTCAGGTTTTTTTCGAGCGGTATACTCTAATTTGCCTTATCAGGCCTTGGTATGATCATCTGTTCAGATCGAGTTATCTTGTCTAGTAGCCCCTAGTAAATTTCACGCTCGTCAGAGCCGGCTCCTAATCTAGCCTTAGGGTTTTTCTAGTCGGGATGTGGAACTGGCTAATTCCCCATTTTTACTAAAATTATAAAAAAAAAATAAGTCTCAATTTCTTTGTGAAATAATATTATTCATATATTTCCCTTAATTTCCTACTTCTCTAAATCGTATGCAGAATTTTGTGTCTGTATTTATACAATACCAAGATCAACTAACATAAAATTATTAAAACAACGCAAAAATGTAAGAAGGAAGGACATATCTTTTCGACGAGAACGCCCAAAATCGCTGTCCTAACTAGAAATAATGAATATTTACGTTCGGTAATAATATTTTGAATAGTTCTGAGAGTTTTCACGATATCAAAATTTTTTTTTAACAGAAAAATCGTCAAATGGATTTTTACTTGCAAGTTTTTCATCAAAGCCCATCAGCCACGAACAAATTTGGAGAAAATGGGTTTAAAATAGTATTACAATAAATAAACAGTGTATAAAAAGAGATAAGGCTGTTTCTTGGACTGATCGTTTACCAAAAGATCGTTTAAAAAAATAATTAGGTGTATATTTATACATATTTAGAGGAATACCATTGTAATGAATTACTGATTGATAATATGTATTTTTTTAATGTAATGTTCTATTATTATAAAATGGCGAAATGAAAATTGTTACTATAGTTACAACATGAAACAAAATGACATGATGTAGAAAATTAGGTCTACTATATAGATTTTTTGTAAAGAGCATACATATTAGACTTAAAATATTTATTATCACATACTATTTTTTATGAAGCATACTTAGGAATGAATTTCTAGTTTTTGCAATAGCAATGAGCAACAATGTATTTTATAGAAGTTCGGACAAATAAATAATCGCTTTACCAAGAATGAGTTTTATTGTTAATGTCACCTTCACTAACTTATAGTAATTATTATTTAGTCATTTTAGCGTCCGTTTTAAAATTATCGATAATCCTCACTAGATAAGTTTCTTGTAGGAACGTTAAATTTAAATCAGAAAAATAAATGGTAAGCAAAATGAAGATAAAATATAAAAAAGTTAAGTTTATAAAAATTATAAAAAAATTTAATTGAGGAAATAGTAGATCACTATAAATACGAAAAGAAGCCCAATTATTTTATGAACATCTTTGAAACAATATGTGTATATTGTTACAATTCCTAAATGCTTACAGGAACTTGATAAAGTGTTTGAACAATTTTAATACTGATAAAGCCATTCATAATAAAACGGCGAAATTCGAAAAAATTCGTAGGTACTTTTTGCTATCTTTTCTATCTCAGATAACATACCATAAAAATAGACGAATTGATAATCGCTTATTCGTGAGTAAAACTATTATCAATCGTCAATTAAAATATTGAACTGTGGGGTTTTTGTTATGAAGATGTTTGCACAAGATTGCGTAAAAAAACATTTTTTTTCAATCAATCTCAATTAAGTTTTCTTTTTGTCCTTCGAAAGACACTACGTCATTTTAAAGATATTTCTTTTAACTTTCAGAAATCTGCCGATTTCGAAACGTTTTTCAAATTTTTGTTTGTATCCTGAAATTAAATAAATTATTACAATTTTCCAGAGATTACAATTTGCTATAACTTTTCAATTAATGATTTTATGGAAAAATTATTAAGACATTTTTTATAATTTCAAGTTTTATTCATTGGTTTTTCATTTTTAATTGATTATAATGAGAAAAACCGTGTGAAGATAATTGGTTGCAAATGCAGTGGAAGTTAAGTGCTTATAATATTCGAATTAATACAATTTTATATATTAAGTATTAAGTAGTTTAATGTTTCAAAAATATTTCCGTATAACAAAAGTCAACATTACTTATATTTCATGCTAATGGGTAAACCAAAATATCAATTAGGATTAGTTTTGTAGATGTAAATTAAAACCTGAAACTCTACTCAAAGTATCACGAAAAAATCAATTATCACTAAAAGTGTCGCACGTGCACAGAGTTGCCGTGTAAGCTGCCTCTTCGTTTCTAGACTAGCAAAATGCTCTTAAAGTATCGCATATCATCAAAGTGTAAGTGTTCCCCACTGGGGTATTGATTTCCGAAAAGGCCCTCAGCCACGTTCCCACGGGCGCATTCCTGCAGCTGATCTAATGCATAATTTCTACTGCAGACCCTAGACGATTATGCTTGGCGACTTGGCTACTTAGCACCTTTGTGCTGCATTTATAATACCAAAGACAGAAGCTGAAAGGGTCAGTCCTAAATTTTACTGTATAATGCGTTGAGAACGTTCGCTGGGGCGCATCCAGCAATTAATTCAGATTTAATGAGGCGCTGGGAAAAGGAGTCGAGTCATTAAAAATGCGAAAATGTTAAGCCGACATTGATTGAGAAATATCGGTGAAATTGACTGATCTATGAAATCTAACCGGTAATTATGAGCAATTTGTTTGGATTGCTTTCGACGAGGCGCCAAAGAAATGTACCGCCTTCTTCAAATTCAAAGGCCCCGATAACAAGAAAAGCCCTCCAGAACGAATCGAATAAGCTGAAGGTGTGTTATCAGTTAGAAAGCGTCACAGCGTGACTAATGACGCGCAGACTATCTTTCGAATTTCGATAGTGGAGCCGTCGAACAAGTGGACCAAGGTGAAATGTGGCCTTAACACGCCGGCAACGACTACGCCGACGACGACGACGACGACGACGACGACAGCTAGTTGGGGCTTCACCTTTCTTCCTGATGAATTTCGACAACTGTGGTGTGGGGGGAATGTCTAATTGGATGGCGGATAACGCCACTGTTTGCCGCTCATTTGCATACGCGGCCCGTGAACATTTTACCAAACTGTTCGACTTCTTCGATTAGGCACTTCACTGGTAATCCGAAATGATTGGTACCCACTCACTGGATGACCGGGCGAGGCCACCGTTCCGATTCGAAATTACCTGTTATCACACACCACACCGCCTTACAACAACCGATCTCACCGGACCAACGTTCTTCGTTTTCGAATCCACGACGTCCGAACCTGCGGTCATCTACGCGAGCGGTGCACGACAGACTGAACGTTTTGGAGCTGAGCAGCTGCTCCAAGTCCAAATCGAAATCGAACCGAGTGGATGATGTCTGTTCACCCACTGGAACCAGATTTTCTTGAATGGAACCTGAGTTCAGGCGGTGAATGAAACCGCTCTGCGTGTGTAGGGAAGTGAACCGGTGAATTTTACAGTTGTGGGCATTTTAGCGAAGTCGGGCGGCTTGCGGGAACCCTTCGAATGAACTGTGAGAGAATTCACCGCTTGCAAGGTACTCAGCCTCAGCGGAATTTCCAGAGCGAAACCTTTCTGATTGCACGTGTGAGTGCCAAGTGGGTGTGCTGCACGACACGGTACGGTAGTTGCAATCAAGTTTTCGCCTAGTGCACTGGTGTTGCACACTATCAAGTTTATTTACTGTAAAACAATACCTAACTTATTTTTTTAAATAAACGATATGTTTTTTTTTTTTTATAAATTCGCCTGAAACTAGAATTTAGCATGAGGTTTATTTTACGAGGTTACAAATAATCTGCTAGTCTAAAAGTTACATAATGACTATTTTGTCTATCCGTCAAGACCCCTTTTTCGCAGGAACGGCTAGAGGTATCGAGTTGAAATGAATACGAAATACTAAAGTCTATTGCCTCAGAGTCCTGTAAAATATGTAAGTTTCTAACTCAATGCAATAAAAAGTTTCGGCTTTTTAAAGGGTTTTTTCATATTTTCATATTGATAGTCCAAAGCACTGACTCACTAACACGTCAAAACTTATAGGGTACTTCCTGTTGATCTAGAATCTTGAAATTTGGCACAAAGGAGAATCTCATAGCACAAGTAAAGGGGAAAAATACAAAAATCATTTATTTCTAATTCTATGGAAAGTTTAATTTTTGTTCGCGAATTTCCAAAAGTTGTTCAATTTCTGATACCAAGTAACCCCACCAAATTCTTAATTATTTAAAATCCTATATAACGGTACAGAACCCTGAGGACAGGTGTGCTACTCTGATTATTCGTCTTTTTTTTTCCATAGTATTGCAAAATAACGAGATATACACGAAAAACTTATTTGTTTTATATTTAAATTCTTATTAGCTTTGGACGCACATGTCAAATCGTTATTTGTAATGCCAACTAGAAATTCTATTCAAAAATGCAATGTAATCGAAATGTCTGTAAACGTATACCCGTTTGTGATTTAATCTTACTGGATCTTACTCAGATTGCAAAAATACAGTTCCAAATTAAAAGATTGGTACGAATGAAAAGAAAACATAAATGTCTAGAGTGACAGAGAGCTGCTATTTTAGTTTATAAGGACTTAGGACTTTCTTACGGGCAATTTGCTCTAAGAATAGGAGGATCCGCACCGTTATTAAACTAAGAAGGCAAAAGGCGCACCAAAAAAAGTTCCTTCCAGAATTACTTATATATATTTATAATTATTTTATTGAAATTGAATAGAATTTAGGGGATTCTGTTTTATTTATAAAACTGGGGAGGAGTTATTTATTTTTCTTTAGTTTATTTATTGAAATGTTTATTTTAATTTTTTCTATTAATTAATAATGATTGAATTAGTATATCTATGTAGATTTACGATGAACATATTGAAAAAGTTGTGGATCAAAATTTTATTTTTCAGCATGAAAATGCTGCTATTCGCAAAGCTAAAATTTTGGAATATTTACAAGTTGTAATTAGTTGTATATTAGTTTCGAACGTATAAGAGAATGGTAAGCAACGTAGGCACGTTGGAGATCTAAAATCGGGCATACACCTTGTAGAGTGAAATTCAACAGGAAACTTTTAAAAAATTTATAAACTCCTTGCCAATGTGTATATGAATAGCTTGCATACATTCGTGCTAAAGTGCAGGAAACGTTATTTCGGCAATTAATTATGCCAAGTAAAAAATGTCGGTAGCTTGCATTTTTCTATGTAGGTAAAAATATATTAGTAGCTATTTCTCCGTGCAACTATGTTAATCAGTGTCAAAATCTATATCTATTAGGGTGCTTTTTGCCTTCGCGAATATTTTTTTTCCGTCCCACCTCGAAATTTTGTGGCAAATACCTAAACAAAAATTCCCTGAAAATTGGAACCCTTAATATTAATATTAAGTACTAGACCAAGGCGTATAAAGATTTCCCATATAAAATACACGTAAACTTTGATTCTTTTTCTTCAAAACTCTACAGCTCAGAGGCATTTTATGGTATAATCTTGGACAATGGTAGGGTTTCTTCAGAATTGAATGCTCTAGAAAAGTGTCCATTGCGGTGTAACCCTAACTCCCACCAGCGAGGTAGTACGGGTCACTAACCCCAATTTTTCCATGAAATTCTCGCTTTTTACCCCTATCTCGTAAACAACAAGAGGTACAGAAAAAGTGAATATGACAAACTTGTAGGAAATTCAATTTCTTCCAAAAACTTCTAGAACACCAAATCGCTAACATCGATATTTCTTGAGATATTGGGCTTTGAAGTTGAGGTAGGGTGGCATTTTCATGGATTATTGAGATAAATTATAGAAACACTACCTCAACTTCAAAATTAAATTATACATACATATACGTAAAAAATGATAGATCACTTTAGTTAGAAAAAATTAGAATTCAATTTCAAGTTATTAAAACATATTTTTGATTGTATAAAGTGCGTTTGGCTTATTTTCTCAAAATCAATAAAATGACACTTGGATCATTTCTGCTCCAAGCTATCCATATGTTAAGCTTTGTATATGTGAAATCATTTTTCAATACCTTTCTTACAGGCTAACCAAAACTATCACTAGATAGTTTTAAATTAATTTCGCTCACTGTATAGATCGACCTATAATAGCGTACCGTCAAGTACAACAAACATAATTGGTTCTCTAGCGACTCCATTCGCTCTATAATTGAATGTGATTAAAAATATAAACAAGGAAGGCGTGTAAGTATCGTAAAATAAATGAAAACATGACATTAATTACCCCACCAGAATAAATTCCCCCAGTTCCATCAGATAAGTGTCCCTCTCGTCTCGTCTAGCGCGACTAGACGACGACCATCGGGAGCGGGACTTCTTGCAGTCTGCAGTAGCGCGCAACCCCGCAATTGTTCTGACCTTGTTCCCTATTGCAAGCGCCTACCGGCGAGCGCAGAGATAGATTTAGCCGGATTCAAGCAGTGTCACTTAATTACTGCGAAAGATCAAAGCGCACTGTCCAAGGCAGTGAACTCGAGTGGCAATCGCCGGCCACTCGCCGTATTATCGCCGGAGCCCGGACAGGCCATTGTAATGAAGCCGTGGCAAATCACACAGCTTAATTAGAATTGATGCGAAAATAATTTTGTGTTATTGCAGTTGGTTCGTTTCGATAAGTACGGTTTATGCGCCGATTGGACGTGCAATTTGCAACCGCAGTTGCACTGACTCACTTCTCTTAATATCGCTATGGACGAAAATATTTGTTTGGGTTTTTTCATCGCTTATTATGCAGAGGTGGGTTTCTACTGTAGAGAACGAAACATTTTGTGCCCCAGTTTATTATTATTTAAAAATAATTGTTATTTCATTTGTACCATAGGCAAATAATTAAATAGGTTACTGTAAACCTAATTTGAAGTGACAAGAAAAATATATCTACCTACTCAACTAACGACTACAAAACGCGGTAGTAAGCAATCTTCTGAATAAAGACGAGAACTGAATCTGATGAAGCACAATTAATGCTGGTTAGCAATTTAAAAAGATTTTTAAATATCAAAATTCAGTTTTCCTAGTTGGATATTCCTTTTATTATATTATTATGTAGCACTAAAAACTAACCTTTTTTATGTTATATTATTACATACACATGTATATACCTAAAATATATATTTTTGTAACACATAACCATTTTGCTACTATGGAAAAAAACTTTTGCACATCAATCATTATGTTGATTATTTAAACATTGTTTCCTTTGAACACGTGTCACGTGAAGACCTCAAAAAGAATCACAATGACTCATCATGAAACAAAAACGTGTATATGAAAGAAGGGTTCCAGATTAGGCTAATCGCTGTCAAAATAGTCAAATTATAATGATTGCCACAACATTTCTATAAGTTAAACAATATTAATTTAATGAGAATGTTTTTTTGTTTGTAGAAGCTGTTAATTGAGATAATATGTTGGAGTTAGTAACACAAGGATATCAAATTAAACTAATTAATGGAATACGAAGTTACATTGCATAGGTAGAAATATTATAAGTATGTATAAATGAAATACTGGAAATATGCAAATTGGATGTGGTAAGACAAATCAATTTTTGGATATAACGTGACAAATGCTGCATTATCAATTAATTGTTACATTTAAAATTTCTTTCAATATTTAAGCTGACATATTATAAGATATGATAGCTCACTTATCATTTTGTCAACTTTACAATTGACACAACTCTTAGTCTTGTAAAATTAAGATACTGTAGATTTCTTGACTCCCATTAAAAACATCAATCACTTCAAATTAAAAACCTATCATCTAGAATATTTGTGAGTTGTTTTGGTTGCATCATTTGTAGCCATAACATTCTTATCATAATCGCTGATAAATTAAATAAGTTCTGGAACAGTCTTCATCTGGTCTCGTGTAATTTGGGCGGGACTGGTGTTAAGAGTGCTTGATATAATTTTTTTAAATGATTTATCGTATTACAAATTTGAATTGTCAAATGTAATGCTTGTGCCAATTAGTAGATTTCCATGTTCATACAGTATTCAGTCTCCTTTTAAACAATCTTATGTATTTTTTGTTTATGTTTATCGGTCTTTTCTTTTATACAGTCCAATAAAGCTGTTGTTCAATACAATGTGAAATCAGCAAATAATATTCTCTTGGTTGTTTTTTAGTTTATCGTCTGCATTTTATATATCCTTTTCTTGCATATTCTTCTTCGTGGCAAAATATTCATATCCTTGTCCGTTTATTATTATCACACACATTTAGTGAAATTTCGAATACATTTTTAAAGAAGAGTTGGAAAATTACCGCACTTTACACTCCGAATACATTAACAATAATCAGTATATAGAACTGCTTTAGAACATATGTAATTACCAACACTGTCAATTGACATTACGCACATTGAAACAATAATTTGTTCAAAGACACCCCTTTTTAAATCCTTGATGATATTTTTTAAATAAAGAAATATAGTATAAACCATTCTTGCTTCATAATTCAACTATAAAAGAATTTATTGCAAATTATAAAAGCGTAAATAAATTTTTCGTAAATTATAAAGTAATTTATGTTGGCAATCACAAAAGTTTTAGGTATTTTATCCCCAATATCTTATATTTTTATATAGTTGTTTTAAACTATACAAAATACTAGTGTATTTGTATGATGATGATACATACCAAAGTACAATAATTTAATAGCTTGAGGTCCGACAAATAAATTGGTCATTTAAATTTGATAACAAAATCAATAATCAAAAAAAGTAGTGATTTTTGGAAAGTTTACAACATTAATTGTCCTGGTTTTGATTTACTTCGCAGTATGTAACCGTTCATAAACTATACTATATGTAACAGAAATTAATGGTTCTATGCCAGTTATCATTCTGTATGTGTACATACACTTTTTACTTAAAATTTGTCTATCTCTATGTACATTGTAGAAGACTTCGCATTCATACATCGGATTTTAATTTCTTTAGAATTAATATATAATATGTCCATATTTTGGTGATATATTCTAAAAGCCATTTCCGTATTTATTGAGTCCTTTAAATAAAACAATTTTTTCTCTATAAATTACTGTTAACAATTGTTTCTTTTTCTGGGAGTAAATATCATAAATAATTCTTAAAATATATTAATCATTTTCGTTGGTTTTCTCATTAAATGGCGAATGCATGTTCTTTTACTACGTTGAACGGCCATGAAGATCGGAGAGGAAATTTGAAATGTCAGATGTCACTTTTACTAAACTGTCATTGTTATTGGAATCGAAGCCAAGTATGGTTGAAAATAATGTAAAATTAACAAACCTCCTGAAAGAAAAAGGAAGTGTAGTGCTATATTTTGGTGGTTGGTTTGAATTAAATTTTTTGGGAATTAATGTGGAATATTTTGTCGTTAAAGTAACATTTCGAAAATTTTATGCCTTTTTTTTGAATAGGAAGAAATCTGAAACTTTCGTAAGCTTTTCGTAAGAGATTTTATTAATTTGTGTTTGATTATGACAATTTATAACAATTACTGAAATAGTATTACTTTAACTATAGAATTACTATATATTATAATAATAATAGATTTTTTCTCTGTCGCATTTCACAGCGTATTGCTGGAAACATTCACCCAACTCTTCACCGTTACGGTACAGGAGTTTGGGCTCTGTGGATCCTGTCGAACCTAAATCTCAAAAAAGAATATAACAATTACAAATTTCTTCGGAGCCGCTCAATCAGCTTGATGCTGGTATAAGAGCAGCTCAGCCAGCTTTCAAAAATAACAATAAATTGACTTAAATTATATTTTAACACTTAATCCTAAATTACCAAGCGCGCACCCATTCACTCAAAGCTTTTAATTTTTATTTTTGTATCTTATTCAAAAAGTCACCATTCATACCTTATTTACAATTATTATACGTCCTATTGTTAGTTTATTACAGCACCTGCTCTTACATATTTTTTTATTGCACTTGTGAACCTTTTTATATCGTCTATTTTTTTTATTTCCTCTGGTAGTCTGTTGTAAATCTCGATTGCGCTGGTGATGAGTCCTGTGCGATTCCTTTCCGTTCTGGCCTTTTCCACACGTAGTAGGTTCCTGATTCGTGTGCTATAGTTGTGTATTTCCCTGTTCTTTGTGAATACTATATTGTTTTTCACCGCGCTTGTTACTGCTTTGTGTATAAATTTGGCTTTTTCTATGTAAATTACTTCTTTCAGTCTAAAATTATTGGATATGTCATAAACTTCTTTTGTTGGTGTGTCCCACGGAAGACGGTGCAATACTTTTAGAGCCCTATTCATTAGTTTCTGTATACGATCAAGATTATATTGTGATGTTTGGGACCAAATATTTATTAAATATCTAATATGTGCTAGAATGTGCGAATTATATATTAATTTAGCGACAAAATTATTAAGCTTTCCTGTTCTCCCAATTGCTCCTATGATCGGGGTAATTCTCTTTATTAAATATGATATATGCGACTTCCAACTAAGATTTTCATCCAAAGTGAGGCCCAGGTATTTTATTTCATTTACTCGTTCTATTTTCTTACCATCTATTTCAATCTTGGGGTCGACATCGTTTTTATTTTTTACTTTAAATATAATATATTTAGTTTTTCCAATATTCAGCGTCAGCTTATTCCCTTGTAACCACGTGTTGAGATTTACCAAATCTGCGTTTACCTTATCCTTTAATTCGTCTTCCGTTTTGGCTCTATACAGTAAGGCAGTGTCATCGGCGTATATTTTATATCTACCTCTTAAGTGTACATTCTGGATATTATTTATGTAGAGCAGATAGAGAAGAGGTCCCAAAATTGATCCCTGTGGAACACCACATTTTTGTATTTGCTCTTGGCTGTATTGATTATTCAACTTTGTTTTTGCTGTTCTTGATGATAAGTAACTCTCTATTAATTTGTTACATGTCCCTCTAATACCCAGTTGTTCCAATAGTTCCAATAGTAGTTGATGGTCCACGGTGTCGAACGCCTTTTGTAGATCAATAAATACTGCTAGGGTGTAGTATCCTGCATCGAGAGCATCGTTGATGTCCAAGAGCACATCTGCCACTGCTGCTTCTGTACCGCTTTTTTCCTGAAATCCGAACTGATTTTTGTCGAACCCTCCAGTTTTTTTTACAAACTCCTTTATACGATTATGTATTATACGCTCAAATATTTTACTTATTGTACTTAGTATTGTAATTGGCCTATAGTTTGACGGATTTTCCTCGTCCCCTCCTTTGTGTATTGGTGATATTATTGCCTTTTTTAAGCATTTCGGGAAGACTCCACTTTCGAGACATTCGTTTATCAGCGTTGCCAATGGCGTTTTAATATACTCCACTAAAGTCACTACATCCTCTGTTGTAATTTCATCTATCCCGGGCGATGATTTTCTCTTTAATTCTTTAATTATTCTTTCAATCTCTTCGGCATTAGTTGGCTGCATGAAAATGGTTTGTGCTTTAGTACTGTTTGCCACTGCAGGTCGTTGCTCAATTTTGCGTTGCAGGTCTATTCCAATGTTATTGAAATGCTTGTTAAGTAGGTTTACGATTTCCGTCGAAGTTGTGTATATTTTTCCCTCGTAGTTCAGTCTCTCAATTTTGGTCCTTGTGTGGTTTCCTGTTTTTTCCAATATGTCCTTGTTTATTACATCCCACAACTTTCTACTATTTCTTCCTGCTCGATTTATTCTCTCGTTTATATGGTTCTGTTTGGCTATTTTTACCATTTTATCAATCTCGTTCTTTAATTTCTTGTAGTTATCCTTCAGTTGAGAATCCATTTTATGATTCAACCTGAATTTTAGCTAGTTAAGTTAGGAATGCGGCAATACGACCAATTATTTTTTCCAACGTACATTTATCTAGGATTGTACCCTTAAACGTAGTTTTGCATGCAGCCCGAAAATTGAGTGCTTTAACGCTGACTTCATCGAATTCCTCCGTTTAATGACATTTCTTTCCGCAAGGAACGTCGCTAATTGTCACAGTCTGGGTTTGGTGATATAATCTTATCTCATTTCGACAAAAAAAATCCAAAAGGTCCTAGGGGACTGAAGGCACGCCTGGAATCCAACTCGCAAGTAGCAACGCAACAGTCCCGCTGGAATGCACGAGCGGAACGCCATCGGCCCCACGAAGTGCTAATGAGACGAAGCCATGCACGCTGCCGACCGAAATAAACTGGCAAGACGGAGGGGGTAAAGAAAACAAAAGCGCGACCCAGGCGCTGTTATCGTAACAGTACTTTACTTACCGCGACTCCAATTTAATGAATTCCCACGACGTTGACAGTTGTTGCATGCTGCCGCTTCCGCCCGCGCCGCCGCCGCTGCTGCTGCCTCCGTTGCCATATGACGTCGATGCAGACAGACTTCTGTGATAATCAGACACACGGTCGGTAACGGTAACAGTACCGGTCTTATCACTTCGACTGACAGCCGGACTAGACGTTTTGTTGTTGTTGTTGGCCGCCGAACTGCCACCGCCACCCCTGCCAGATAACGCGACAAGAGTTTTGATCGGTAAATTGTCCGAGAACAGACCCATGCCTTTGCGACCGGAGCAGAGCAACCTTCCTTTCGCAGATCGCACACCGGAGCCGCCGGAATGAAAATGAAAAGTCTACGGGAAGGGTGCCACCACACAATAACACCGGGCGAGGGTCGACGACAGAATGGCGGAAATGTTACGGCCTATGGCTAAATTTCCTTCGTTCTGTCAAAAGGAGTACACTTCAGATGCGGAACGGCCGCATTGCAGGGCACATAATTAACGGCACATAAATCACATATTCGCTCCAAAGACTCGAGTAATTTTCTTGAAAGTTCTTTCAAAATAAAAGAAATTCAGATGAAAACTAGAAACCCATCCGCACACGATGCACTCCCGTCGGCCATTTTCACACACTAACTCCCGTTCTGCGTTTATCGTGACCAGCGCGAGTGTGTGCTACCCCTCGGGAAGTGTACGCCACTGTTCTGTTTCTGCTTCTTCAAGAAGTAAACGAAACCTCGAAACGCTCAGCTCAGCAGCGCCAGCTGGGCCCTATGCTCTAACTTGGAACTGAACTCAGAACTGGGACCGCCGAAGGAGCGGCAGCGGCCGGCGACTTCTGAAGTTCGCCTCGCGTTCACCGCCTGTTCATCCGTGCAGCGATGCCTTCAGCCCCGACTACACGCACGACAAGCCGCCCCGTGCCGCACCGCAGCTGTGTGAGAGCGCCGGTATACGTGCCCCGCATGCCGCATGCGTAGCTCGAAGCCGACAACCGTTCGGTTCGCGAACAGATGACACAGAAAAGGGAAGAAGAAGACCGCCTCTTGCGGCAGAGCAGAATGCTACGCTGCTGAGGACGATGGAACGGTCATCGTAAATTGTAACAATCGGAAGGTCGTGGGAATTTGTCTAGCAAATAAGCACAAAAACTAGGAATGTGATCTCCTTGATAGACAATTAGAAAAATTTTAAATCCACCACTATAAAATTGTAAAAGTTATCCCGATATATAAAAATGAAAGTTTAAACCTTTGCTTCGATATTTTCCACTTTTTTTCCAAAGGTAGTACATATTCCAACTTAATATACATATAGGCTAATTGTTTACGTATAATATATAAAGCTATAAAACATGACGGACCCAATTTTCAATTTGAAGGAATTTTCCTGAAAATTGGTACTTAAGAGTTTTGGGGAATGTTGACTTCAAATCTGCTGTCCAAATTTAGAAATTTAAGATAGCTGACTCATAATGATTAAAATTTTCTTGATTTCAACGGATTTGTATGTATTGTACGGATGAATATTAGTACAATTATTATTTTGAAGACACTAATATTATCAAAATTAGCAAATCCAAGATGGCGACCAACATTTTTGAATTTCAACTAATCTTATAAAAATTAGTACAAAGAGGATTTGAATTTCGAATCTAATTACAAAATTGTTGGCGACCAAAACTATTGAAACAACGATTTCTTATGAAAATTAGTATAATGCTGGGGCCACATTAATGGCAAACGTCAATTCCTATCAACGCCATTAAAACAGCAACAACATTAACGCGATAACGAGATGGCCACACTACAAATTCAACGGCAATGCACATCATCGCCAATAAGTCTGTCTGGTAACTATAAAGTTTTTACTCGCGGGTAAAATTTTTACCTGAAAGTGTCTGTTAACCTCACGGAGGGGAAAAACTGAGCTCTTGACAGAACTTCTCCTCTTACACAATTTTACCAAATTTTACCCACGCTGCGAAGACCGAGTAAATTTGGGTAAAATCACCGATTGCTTGTCACTGTGTAATCTGTCATTTGTGTGTTTCAATTTTGCGTTGCGATTCAGATAGAAGAAGAAGTTATTGAAAAATTGTTTAAATAAATAGAAAACATATTTCAAAATCTTCAAAAATATTAAATAAATCCATAAGTTTTCCCTCTAACATCTTGATCACATTTGACAATTTACATACACAAGTAAGATTTACCCAATTTTTACTTGAAGTCGTCTGGTAACTTTTGAGGTTTATCCCCACTACCATATGAAACTTTTTACCAGATTTTTACTCAAGAAATTTGTACCCAAAAGTTACCAGACAGACCTAATATGGTGTTAAATATGACATGGTTAAGTTTGAAATATTTCAAGGAACTCAATCAAATACATATATTGTATGTTTGAAATGTATATTGCCTCAGTTTAAAGAAAAAAACATTTTTTTTTCATTTAATATCTTATCTTAAAAGGAATAACGTGACGAGTCCGAAAATATATAGGTTGTTATAGTAGTATATATAGTATCTAATAAACATGAAATGTTAAAAAAGTTTAAAAAATATCAAAAAGAAGTCATTATGACCTGGACTTTCAATATTCTATACCAGGTTAATTTATTTTTTGTTTTATACGCTCTGAACTTAAATAAATGTGAGTATTAGCCACTAAGGTCGAAAATATAAACTACGTTGAAAATAAGCTACCTTCTAAAACTCCAATATGTATGGGTCATTCTACAGAAAATCATCAAATGGTCAAAGCCGCACTATTTTTGATTTCGACGAAACTTGGTGGGTATCTTTGTTTAGATGTCAGAAGAGAAAATTCAGCATCATTTAATTTTTCTGATGTCTCAGCTTCGGTGCGCGACCGCAAGAGCACTAAAAAAGAGTGATTTTTACGCTCTACTACCATGCGCTGTAAAAATTGTTCTATTAGAGATATTTGAACATTTGTGGTCGCAGTTGAAAGCTACAATATAATAGTTTTAGGAAAAAAATATAGAAATAGAAAAATATTTTTATTCGAAGTATACTAGCATCCTGAAAATACTATTTTTTTCACATTTTTATATGATTTCCAAATGGCTGTAGTATCTTTCCTGGTAAATTAAAAAAATTTAGTTTTTGTGTACATCATGTCCATATATTAAACAAAACAACAGTCCATTATAAACTCGTTCGACAAATTTTTTATATTAAAAAAATAAGCTTGAAATTTGAAAATTTCTGAAAATTGCATATTTCGAGCTTCAAAATGAAAATGTGGGACAGGAGATAGAGAACTGAAATTCTCAGGAAATTTAGGTGTAACCTTGAACTTTAAAGACCCGTTGAGTTTGTTTTGTTTTTTGCATCCCTCTAGTAATTACAGCTATTTTAATACAGCTAATAATGCAGATTTTCCTTTTTAATTAGTTTCTTTTCTTATTTCACAATACGAGGAAACAACAATGCAATAATAAAAAAGAACAACAAAAACAATAAAAAACAAAACAAAACAATATGTGGTAGATACTCTGTATACATACATCCCAAAAGAAGAAGGCGATTTAAATAAATATATCCCAAAAGAAGAATGCAATTTATCGTAAATGAAGAATGCGATTTCAAATCTCAGAATTTTATTTTGTTACTCTAACATTAATATCATTATTAATACAACAATGAATTATTAATATTTTATATTATATTGCTTGACATGTTAGACATACTTATACTTACAATTTCTGAATTATTTGAAGCCTAGTATTTACGAATTTTCAATTTACCTTGAGAAATGGGTACAAAACTATGAAACATTCTTGTTCCCTTTATTGTAATAATATTACTAAATCTATCACATAAAAATTTATCCGCAGCTTCAACATCAGCATTGCATACAAAAAAAAAAAAAAAATTCGATTCCAGAAATTTGTGCGGAACAAAAATTGAACATAGCTTTAGTAGTTAATATATGTATGACGATCTTCAATTCGTTGTAAACTAGCACTATTCGTTTGATCGTTCCCCCTGCACCATCACATGGACTTTTCCCTTGAGAAGTGACAAAAAAATACCACTCTGCTTCCAACCCAGAATCATCATTATGATGACATAGATTAACAAAATTTTTCTTATTTTTGTATTGAGCCGCTGATCCATCGATGAAATATTTAACTTTTTTAATTTCTGGATAATATCTTTTGATGTATTGACTGAATACTTTTTGAAATAAATAGAAAGCTACAGTACTATGGGTTAAGTAGTCGCTAATTACACAAAATGTTTTTAACTTAATCAAACTATCTTCTTTATGATATACTACAAAAGGATGTAAAGTGGCTTGATCTCATTTATTTGCTAGTATTTACGGGTATCTGCTACACATTGTTCTTTTTTTATTACTACATTATTGTTTCCTCGTATTGCAAAATAAGAAAAGAAACTAATTAAAAAGGAAAATCTGCATTATTAGCTGTATTGAAATGGCTGTCTGTAATTACTAGAGGGATGCAAAAAACAAAACAAACTCAACAGGTCTTTAAAGTTCAAGGTTACACCTAAATTTCCTGAGAATTTCAGTTCTCTATCTCCTGTCCCACATTTTCATTTTGAAGCTCGAAATATGCAATTTTCAGAAATTTTCAAATTTCAAGCTTATTTTTTTAATATAAAAAATTTGTCGAACGATTTTATAATGGACTGTTGTTTTGTTTAATATATGGACATGATGTACACAAAAACTAAATTTTTTTAATTTACCAGGAAAGATACTACAGTTATTTGAAAATCATATAAAAATGTGAAAAAAATCGTATTTTCAGGATGCTAGTATACTTCGAATAAAAATATTTTTCTATTTCCATATTTTTTTTCCTAAAACTACTATATTGTAGCTTTCAACTGCGACCACAAATGTTCAAATATCTCTAATAGAACAATTTTTACAGCGCATGGTAGTAGAGCGTAAAAATCACTCTTTTTTAGTGCTCTAGCGGTCGCGCACCGAAGCTGAGACATCAGAAAAATTAAATGATGCTGAATTTTCTCTTCTGACATCTAAATAAAGATACCCACCAAGTTTCGTCGAAATGAAAAATAGTGCGGCTTCAATTTTTTTTAATTTTTGATGATTTTGTGTGGAATGACCCGTATGATATTTGGTATGTGAGTTATATTTCGAAATTCTAGAATATGAGAAATGCAATTAAATGTATCGGTTACTTTTTCAGTAATAATTGCCTTTCACAAATGATCTAGTTTTTGGAACGAAACAATGAAAATTATTACTTCACTTTGTTAGCAGCTACCATTAGCAAGGTATTCGACATCCATTAAGAGTTTCCCTTCAGTTTCATGGTTTCGTTTGGTTGGAGTTAAATCTTGCTCACAATTCTGTCGCAAATTGTCCATTGCTCCTAAATCCAAATCCATTTTTTATTATTCCTTGTGTAGCACCACTTTACGCCAGATCTTTTTATTTCCCCCAACATTGCCCGAGTTTTTGTTTGCTGTAGGTCGATTCGATTGTCACCTCACGTCGACAGCAGGAAGTGTGGCTTTAAATGACAGTGGAGTGTCACCTCAGCGACCGCAGCTGCAGAAATCCTATCTCTTGCGGCGAAGATGCTTAACCTCAGCTGTAGTAGGAAGCCCGTGATTTGATTACCTTCAGTTCAACGATGCTGTGCCGCGCCGCGGTAAAGCACCGTCATAACTGTGAAACTGTAACTGCAGAATCTACATCACTCTGCCGTTTTCTAGGGCTTTTACCTTTCTGCACAGCTTGGTGTTTTTTAAAATCGTAGGGTAAGCAAGTACAAAAGTTCGTTATACTAAATATACCACCTTGATCAGCAAGTTTCAGGAATTTATTCAGAAAATCAAAAATACAAGTTTATTCATCAAAATAGAATTGTCCCCTTCAAAGTACTCTCCATCAACTACAATGCACTTATGCCAGCGCTTGATACAATCCTCCTGATACTCCTTTTTCTGTATGGCCATCAGAGCTGTCTTCGATTTCTCGATTATCTCCTCTTGGCTGCTAAAACACGTTCCTCGGAACGGTTTTTTTAGTCATACTCATAACCCCACTTCTCGTCTCCAGTAATTATACGTTGGATCAATGTTGGGTCAGCCATCGAAATCATGTCTTTCGCGACGTCAATGCGGTCCCTTTCCTCATCCTTGACGGACTTTCGCCAACCTCTGAAGTGTTCGTGCCACACATAAACGTTTGTTTTCGATAAAAAGAAAAAGAAAAGACTCGAATCGGGTGACTGACAGCACCACACGGTGGTCTTCCTGAAACTTTTTGATCAAGGTGGTATTAATCTTCTTGTTAGAAAAATAAGGGCTCATTCGTGTGGATTCATTATACATACATACATTCGTCTGAGGGCATAATTGTAAAACGAACAAGTTACACCACGAGCTGTAAAGTAGTTAAAATGACAAAATAAATTATTAATATTTAACCTTCCGACCGAAATCTTCCAAACAAAATTTAATTGATTGATTAATAATTTAATAATGATGATAATTATAATAAATTTAACCAAACAAATTAACTAAATGTTGTCTTTAATTATGGTTATTTAACCATATCTCAATAAGTTATAATAATAAGCCGTAAGTAGCTAGAAAGACAGCCACACTAAGGACCTGCTCAGTGCAGCACCCATACAGCACCTTCGTACTTTAGTTCGTATCTTCTAAACGAATCGAGATACCATTCTAAAATTTTTTGCATAATATTTCTATACTACAAACTATATTTTTTGGTAAAAATAAAAAATTTAAAAAAATGCGTAGTTTGAAAAAATCAGATTTTAAATGTTAACTACCGGTTTACTATACGAAAAAAAATCCAATTTCATATTTTAATTAATTCTAAGAAAAACAAGTAATATTCTCAAATAAACATGATTTACTTATTATTCAATCCATTTGATTCACTGTATTATAGCATTCGAAAAATCCGTTCGTCAAATTTTGCCAATTCTATGAAGTTGCAGAAATTGGTAACTAAGCTAAAAAAAAAATAAAAATAATCATGTACATATTTATTCAGGTCCCATAGAAGTACAATTAATCCAATTATCAACAACATCCAGTACTTCACATTTTTTCGTTGTCTGCTTCACTTGAAATGCCCCACATATTAAAATCAATTTACACTATTTTTTATAATTATACACTATTACACTTTTTTAATCTTTTTACTAGTAGAGGCTATGAGCAGTTCAACAATAGCAAAGATTTTGCCTTTCTGGGTTTCTCTGATACCTATAATTAAAATATAATTACTACATAAAGTATAACTCAACAATACAACATAAACTCCTTTCGCACATTATGATTTCGCAAGATGGAAAACTTCAAATTCAAGAAATTAAACGTATTAAATTAGAAAACAAGCGGCCAAATGCAATGTAGATTTTTCAAAATTTCTTTAGAACTCCAGCCCATTATCCTTTAATTCCGCCTCACATTTTAACATTAATTAATTTACTTTTGAAAGTTTTTGAATGTTCTTATCATGTAAATTAATTAAAAAAAACCCTTACAATACTCCAAGAAATATATCAATCCTCTAAACAGCTATAATATTGTTTTTTGTCAGTCATTAAAATAAGCTATTTTTTCCTTCGTTGCCGTAGAGCTACCCTTCGTTATCCCAAAGTTTGGAAAGAAAGGAATTTAATATTCGTCCTCCGAAGGGGGCGAGATTAATATCAATATTGAAACATTTTCAGTTTATGATCGAGAATAAAGCTCCACGTGCCCCCATAAATTCCTCCATTTACTCTTTTCATTCGAACAATTTATTTAATCCAGAGCACCCGAGACCGCTTCCAATCTCGCCCGGAAGGAAGGAACTGGGACGCTTAAAAGAGGATTAATCCACCTCCAGAAATCGATACGCTTTACATACAGACAGCCGAGTGTAAAGGAACCAGCCGAAACGAATTTTTCACTTGATTGGATCCTAAAAAAATCGAAGCTCAGCATTTCCGGAGCCAAAGTGCAAAAATCTTCCGCACTTTGAGCATAGAGCCCTAGTGCTCCGTGCCCCAGTCGGGGGTGGTTAGATGAAATTTTTCATGGATGGTCGACGACAATGTCGATATAGCGTTTGGGGTAAATTTCGACCGAAACTGAAGATTTCGCTGAATTAAGATAAATGAGATTAGAGGTAGACGCAGACGGAGGCTTTATTAAATTTAAATAATCTCTTCGTTCTCCTACGCCTGAACATCTGAAGGCTTTTCAGCAAACGAGTCATAGACTAAGTCCCTACTCGACCCAATTACTTAGGAAAAGTGGAAAATTTCGAAAATTGATGTGCATAAACTCCTAGTGAATTTGATAAGCCCTAATAAACGTCTCATGGCTGTTTGAAGTGGCTAAACTGGATAAATTTGTAAATGTCACCTTCATCAAAAGAGCTCAGTAATAAGCTCAATATTAAGAGTATACGCCTTTTCTCCTCAGAAAAAGAATCGTTAATTTACTGTGAATGAAATATACCATGCAAGTGGATCTTGAGTAGACAATCGAAAAATCTTGGATTTCAAAAGATTCCTCAAACAAAGAATGAATGGAGCAGGGACCCCAAACTAACCCACAATGACCCAGGCCCGCACTATCGTCAAAAATGTGAAAGAGAAGAGATTCGAAAAATCCCATCATTCACCGAGTCTTATTCTCTCTCTAAAAATGGGACCGATCGAGGAGAGATCGTCTGATCGTATCGAATCAATCTTCGGATCAAAGAAATTATTTTAAGGCACTTATCGTGCAATTAATCACCGAGAAGCATGAAGCCTTCCTCAGATTTCTTGTCACGAACACATGTCGGACAGTAAGTGCCTCCGGGGCCCCATATTTTGCCACGGTCCTCGATCTGGTCTGGAGCCGGACGTGCACCGTGACGAGAGTTGGATCAACTCCTCTTTGAACTACTTTCAGTCTGTTTTGATAGGCGATGTCGTCTCGACGGAGGTGACTTATCCCACCTCACGATCATTACGATCATTTATACGGCTCATTTCCAGCACCTACCAGAGACTAAATATCATAAAATATCTTACAGATCATGGGCGAATTGCTGTTATACGTCTTGACCAGCGCCTTAAGTGATTGCTATAGATACACGATCACCGTCGGTGGTACATCGATCATTATTTCCTCGACGAATCACATCATAGTCATAAACGTTTCAAAATTTTCACCTCGCTGCGCTGCTGCCTGTTGTGAAGGGTCAGTTCGCAGCAGAGTTAATGATCGAGTTATTTCGTGATGATCTTTGGCAATGGTGTGATTGATACCGCCAGACCTACACAGGTAGATCTTTATAAACTCATCTCTGCGGGATCCCAACCCTGCAACTTCCGAGACGTATGAGTTGTTTACATGCTCAGGGTCACTGTCCATTAATCACATCTCGTTTTCAACGATCGACAGTTTAAGGGCTCAGAAACACCTCAAAACTGATCTTTATGTTGCGCAAGTTGAGGTCAAGGTAGGTCGAATTATCAACAATAGATCCTAATTTTTGAATATGCTTCAGGTTTCGCAATGAGGCACCCGTCTGCATATCATTATAGCGAGAATAACAACTTATCAAAATTTAAAGGGAAGTAGTAACTGAGGAAATCTGAGCACCTTGAGTGGAATAAATCTAATATGCTGTCATATTTGGTCTGAGTATTGCTACATCGTCTTACCTGACGGTGCGTGAAAAAGCACATTCAATCGATTTTTTGGTTAGACGTGTGTCACAATATCCGGGATATTATTTTTCTCATCAAAGTTTTTACATTTATACATATGTTCAATTGCTTGCGTGCAGTGAAGGGCAACATTTTTATTTCAGTATACCTAATTGGCTGCAGAAATTCACTGTTTTTTATTTATTAATATACCAACAGGAATCACAGAATTCTAATATTTATGTTTGTACAAAGAGAAATAGATTAAAATTATGATAAGTTCTTTTAATAATTATGCAGACTACTTATTGTATTGTTAATTTAAGGCATTGAAAGTAAAGTTGTTATCTCCAATTTGAAATTTATTACATCTGGCTTAAATATTATTGGAATCAAAATAAAATTAAAAATTTGAAAATATATGGAGCAAAAAAATGTTGCAAGCATTATTATTATTATTATTATTGTTAGGGGTGACCCTCATGGTGGGATGTTGCAAGCATAATAAAACGGTAAATTGGTAAAGTGGATCTCTCAAAAATAAATAAATACATAAATTCTTGTCTACTTCTTCAAGAGTAAATACCTGCCTCTACCTGCTCTTTTGTGATCTTTCAAAAATATGTAAATAGTAAAAATTATTAACATTGATCGAAAAATACGTACGTTGCATGTACCAGATTCCAGTCTATAATATCCTACATTTAGAAAGGAATTAAATTCCATCGGAATCAAGAAAGGCTATTAATTTTCATGAAAAAGTATTTTACTTGAAAGCCACTACGTTGACTGATAAAATAATTATCCCCGAAAATTTACGATAGTTAGTTATTATCAAAGCTACAGAGCAGATTTGAATAATTATTTCACCGCTGGCATGCTAATAGTTCCCAGTGGATATAGGATATATATAAATAAGCACAAATGAACTTCTTTATCACAGAAAAATTACTTTTTTTGCTTCGGTTGGCTCTTTTGTGTATCGTTCATCACACAAGACATGACGAATTACATGACATATGACATAACACAATACATGACTAATTATATGACACATAACGCGATACATGACATAGGATATGACAAAAAATATGGAAGATTATTGTCATAAAAACTTTTAGGACAAGACTTTCATTTGAGTTTTCGAGCACATTTTTACCCACTCGGTTAGTTATGTTTTTATTGCCCTTTTAATACCTACTTTTAAAATTCATACTTTAAGTAAATTTTGCTTTTTTCAGGACAATAATTACGCCCGGGCAACGCTAGATAACTCAGGTACTTAAAATAAAATATTTACCAAAATATAATAAAATTAATTTCATGTTATCGTATTCGTTCAACTGGCAAAGTATTTTTTACCTCTGAATATTTCAGAATTCATACTTATGACTAAAATTTAAAGCTCTATTCTTAATTATATATTTGAGCTATTTAGTTAAAAAGTACTACATTTATTTATTTATGTATAATACAATATATCTCTAAATGAACTAGTTTATTCATAATTCTTTCGTCTCGTCATATTTCTAATTTCCCCCAAGAAATTAAATGAAAATGCTCTATGAAAAATGTTTCCATAAGGAAACTGTCGCCCTACATTCTTGAATAGCAACTTGTGCTGCGCTACTTTCATTTATACGTTACAGAAAATACCATATATTTAAGTATTCCTAAATAGAAAGTGACATTCAAGACATTTTTTAAATTTTAATAAATGATACTCAATGGAACAGACTCTATTCTCCAAAGAATGCAAAAAGAGTAAACCAGACTTGTTCAGATGTTCATAAATTTGATCTATGCCACTTACAAACTAAAAGTATAAAAAGCAGCAAAAACGTAATACAAAAGAAAAGGAATGTTAGAGTCGCATACTTACACGTAGATGATGAATCGATGTCATTCAGGCCAATGAATTAAATGCATTTTATTACAATTAGACAGTAGACCAATGAAAGAAAAAAATGATAATAATAAGACTTAATTCGAATATGTTGTAAACATTTTCTTAGAAATACTATACATATGGAAAGATTTTTCTTGGCTGTATATTACAATATATCTATGTAAGTACGCATATTTCATTGAAAAACATTTACGAACTAAATCATTATTAGAACGTAATGATGACTATTTGGTTAACTTTGTGTATTATTGCAGTAGGAATATTATAAACAGAATTATAACATAGATGACCTGCGGAGCAAATCGACAAGTTTAGCTATGGGAATTAAAGCAGTAAGGCAATTAGCACACAAATTGACACATTTCCATATAAACATAAAAACGCAAACTTATCCGCTTTCGAACGCTAGCAAAATTGTTATGTTTGATAAATTTATTAAAAATTTTATATATTATACTGAAAAGAAACTTTGACGAAAAGTTAATAAATTTATTTGCATAGCAAATTCTGTCACTTTAAAATCACTTATTCAGCCATACATATATGTGTATTATGTACTTTCAGAGTTTGAAAACGCAATGTAGAAGTAATCATTTTGTTATAATAAGCTTTAAAAGTTTTTTAGGTTTTTTCAAACATCCAATTCATCAACCTCTTTTAATTTAATTTTTTTATTTTTTTTAATTTTTTTAAGTTTTTTTTTAATTTTGCAAATTAAGAAATAGTCAGAGTTAAAAGGATTTTGATTTGACGATTTTTGACGTGGTGCTGAAATCCCAAAATTCAAAAATTATATCTTTCGAAATCAATATAATATATAAATGAATAAGGATAACTTGTAATATAATTGTTGTTTACAATTTCACATTTCCTTTTGGCTTTTTCACAAAAAGAGAGGACTGCCTATTCATTTCTTTCTATCAAACATTTTCGCATGATAATTCTGTTAAACTATGGCCAACTCAAAGCTCTGGAATTTATATCTGCGCGAAGAATAACCCCAAAATATCTATCAAATATGAATGTTAATTAAAAGGTGAAAAAGAAATTGTTGGCATTTTCTAACGACATCCAATTTAGTTTTGAATGTCCGCCTCCCTCAAAATGAATGATGATTTAAGATAAAAGAATCTGTCCATCATCCGTTTTTTCTACATGATTGGGAAATGCGAATGGCATTCTGTCGTCAGTGCGATTTGAGTGAAGAACATGTAAACACATACAAAACGGTAGGAACGGCCAGTTCAAAATTATCGGAAATCTTTTAATTTTTAAGAAAAATCGTAAAAACGATGGAACAATGGGGGAATAAAGAGCGGCAATCAAAGAAGAAAGAATTTCTTCTCAAGCGGGATTTATGTAAGTTACGAAGAAATCCAATTAAAGCCTCATAACCCTTGGCACCTTTCAATACAGAGTCACCGGCGAAGAAATGTGGCCGGCAGCAGTGCCCTGTGCGGAGCAATCATCATCTCTTGTTTACCAAGTGCGTGTTACATATTTGTGGTGGCAACCGCGTCGGGGACATCAAAGTTTACGAGATGATGGAAAGGTTTTCCTGGAACTCGCGAGATTTCGATCTGGCACTCCACCAGCAGCCCACTGTTAGGGCAGCACCGGCTCTACGACTGGGCGGCACTTTGAATAGACGATTGTAAATATCTAGAATTTAGCCAAGAACAAAAGGTCGTAAGATACAGCCACTGACTGTATAAACACTGGACCGTTGATTAACGATTGAAAAAGGGCATTGTTTCTATCCAGGAAATTTAAATTTATAATTGAATGTAATAAGTAATAAAATCCAAGTTCTGCTTAGTTGCATATTTTGATTTAAGGGCTAAAAAATTACATTTCCTGTCGCATTTTCTACAAGTTTATATTATAAAAAAATATGTTTACAAAAGTATTTACTACAATATGTAAAACTTTTTTTGTAATCGTGGCTAGAAAGGACAAGATTACAGTCTATAATGTAATTTTATGTGAAATTTAAAATGTTTTTACTGATTGACTCTACAATTTAAGGGGCACCACTAGTGTGACCGCCTGAAAAAAAGGTGATTTTTGGGAATTTTTTTAAAGACAACTAGTGCATGGAATGTTTTAATATTTTAAGCATATATTTGCGGATATATAGTAAATACATGATACAATTTTTGGACCAAAAAATTGAAAATTCAGCGAGTTATTCGCAATTTCCCAAGGCGTGAAATAAAAAAAAACCAAAAAGTTTAGAAGGTTTTTCCCATGGCATGAAACTCGATCGAAAAAAAAAAATAAATTTAAAAAAATGGCGGAGTTTTAAAAAAAAATTCAAATTTTGCGCGGAAATTTGGCATGGACAAACATGTATAAAAGAAGCTGCAATAAGAATAAAATCGATCGGATGATTTGTCTTCGAGTTACAACTGCAGCAAATTTGAAAAAAATTGTTTCGAGAAAAACGCTTTTAAAGTTTAATTCATACATTTCTCAATACTTCGATACGATGAGCGGCTCCTCTTGAGATAGCTTTAACTCAAAAACTATTTGAGATATGCACTTGAAATTTCAGTATGTTATTTTTAAAGGTATAGACAGATGACTGTCGAAATATGCAAAAAAAAAAAAAATGTCACACTAGTAGTGTCCCTTAAGCGCAAATTCGTTTATTAAAGTATTATCACCAAAAATGAATTTCTTAGGAACATTTAGAAGTAACTTTATTTAAATTTAGTACAATTTAAATTTTTGAAGTTAAGCGTATTTTTTTTTTAAATATTAATCTCATATATTTTAAATAGTCGTTTTCGTAGTCTTTTACTCATTATTAAGATTTTGGGTCTGAAAAAGTTAAATGCATTCTTCGGATAGGCTGCTAAATCATATCATTTATTTTTTCAAAAGCTTTAAATCAGTAGTTTGGAAACAGTATTTTATGTTACGCTTCATCTCAGTTTCACTTGCATGGATATACCATATGTATTGTAGCGTGCAATTGCGTCAATTTTCAACTACTCCTACATATGCCATTAAGCAGACCCGGTGGTTTAGCGCCCGAAAATTTGAGGTATATTTATGATGTTTTTAAAAGTTAAAATAATAAACAACTATACTGAAACATTTTTGGTATACATACAGGGTGATCCAAAAGTATGGGAACGGCTGAATAACTTTCGAGGAATGCATTTTGGAGCTTAGTACTTATATTTCATATAAAACAATTTTTTTTTTAGTTTAATTTTTTTTTTTTTAATTATGTTAGAACGATGCTAAATAAGACCACTCAAAAAAATGGACCTGGGTGGTATGGTAAATTTTGACTCTTCTATTTATCTGAAAATTAAAAACTAAGAAAATTATTATTCAGTATGAGTGCAATTATGACCGGAACTAGAACAATATAAAAAATTGAATATTGACAGAATGACGCGCTTTTGAAATTGTAAATTTGAAAACAGGCCTTTTTCTTACCAATTTTTAAATGTAAAAAAAGTTTTTAATTAAAATTTTGATTCGAGTTCCGGCCATAGTCACTGATGTTCTGAATAACATATCAAAATTTCAGATGATTTGACTTAACAACACCTTGCAAAAAAAAGTAGTTTCGAAATAAATGAGTTTAAAGTTTTAAGTATGGGAGTGAGCCGACCCCGTTCGCTACCTGCTAATACGGCTGTAGAATCTGAAATACTGTCACTATCCTTACAAAAATTCTTGAAAGACTATGCTTTCGAAATCTCAAAAAAAAAAAATCGATTTTTTGAAAATTCTAGACCACCAGGTCCCCTTAAGTTGAAAATTGGCATTCGTTCATGGTTCCCATAATCATTTTAATACTTTGGTAGAAGATTTGCTGTCATTTACGATCCTGTTCGATTTAAATTTAATATTGGAAAGCTGCGAAGTCGACGATTATGCAATTTTGGTCATAACTTAGAAATTCCAAAAGGTTGCTATAATAATGGTAGATAATTTTAAGAATTGCAAATTTGATTCAATTACTGGGGATTTTAAAATTTGTAAATAGGCAAAATATTAGAAAAAGAGAAATAAATCTAAAAAACGCGCTTTAATTTAATATGCACCAAAAATTATAAACAAAAATATTTTTGCTTAGCACTCACAGAGCGTCTTTAATACTTGTGTATAATGAATTCACAGAATTCATGATTTTGGGTGACTAAAGTGATTAAAGTGCTAATTTTTGTTGCCTTGTAGTAAAGAGCCCTTTACACTATGCAACTTTTGTACCGATTCGTCTGACAGTCAGTCGGTACAATCCGTCCGACGGTCGTATAATGTCAATGATTGCCGATTGTGCGATTGAATATCTCGAAGAGTCAATTCATGCGATAGATGCGACAGTCGTAAAGTGTAAATGCTTCTCGTTTCAATTTATACGACACATAAAACGCGAATACGAGCAGACCGCTTATGAAAAATGGATAACGAAAATAAATGTTTTGTTAAGGAATTCATAGAAATTTATAACTAGATAAGTAATTATGTACGTAAGTAAAAAGTGTCATCCGTCATCCGAAGAAAATTTCTAAAGTGTCCTGGATCAACGCTGACCGGCTTGTACCTCTTTTTTTTTTTTTTTTTTTTTTTTTTTTGCTTAATTTCATTGATGAAACTATTCAAGTTATGGCAGCTAATTTTCTTTTATTCATAGGGTCCGCATGCACATAGGCTGACCAATTTTTGCCGTACATATTGGTCCGAATGTTGTACTATGTATATATGATCTGTACGACTGCAACACGCACAACAGCTGTAAGGTGTAAAAGTCCCGTAAATTCAAGATATAAGTTCACAAAAATATTAAATGAATGGCTTTATTAAGTTGCGAATCCATTAAAGAGTCTATACTTAAAAGATTCGTCGAAGTGATAATTTTGTTTTAATACTCAGATGTTAATCGGAATTTTGGGACTTGGCTCGGCCAATTTCTGGTTGCGTTAATGGATATCAAGAAATTTGTTGAATTCGTTCACCTTGCCTTGCTGTCTATTCGTCAACATTTCTCCTAAATCCGATGTGCCGGAGGAGTGAAACAAAAAAAGGTGAAAATGGAAATGTTTTTGCTCTTTTTGTACAAACAAACTGGGTCAACACAGCTGCTCATCGTAATTGATCAAAGCTGCGAGTTTGGCTAACATCTTACATCTTACAACTAGCCGTCTTGGTAGGGCACCCATCGAATCCACAAGCACCGTTGGCCGGAAGTAAGATCTCGGTAGCTACATGATAACATAATCAGCACCATGCTGAAAGTGCGGTTTCTTTGAAAGACTATCGATCGCAGGTCGTCGTCGCGAGGTATCGATGAGGTGCCACTAGAGCGCGACATGCAGTCTTTGGGCTGCAGCTGGATATCTGGATGCTGACGACCATCGATTCAATATCCAGGTACCAGGTGATCGTATTTCTTTGCGATTGATTGCCCCGGGGAAAGTAGGACTAATCAAATCATGTCATCAGAATCAAAAATTACCGCAGATTATGAGGAAAAATATAATTTCATATTTATAGTTCATGTTATGGGACGATAGGGGCGACGAATGTGGCACAACAACTCTGGGAAACCGCAAAACAGATACTCAAGCAAATCGGTCCAGAGCAAAATGTGTGGAATGAGGGTCTCTAGGAACACGTGGTTACATCACTACTCCGCGCCGTTACCCCCATGTTGCATGTTGAGTCATAATCAAACCGCGATCAAAATAAATCAAGTCAGCGCGACTCCACCACCGTTTCACAGGTGAAAATAGAAAATGTCCGCGTGTCACGTCGCTATAATGTAGCGGAATTTATGAATTTGTCGCTCTTTAATTAGAGCCCTCGAGGAGATTCGAAACCATTTTGCAAGTGGCAAACTAGCTGGGGTAGGCGTGGACACCCACGTGGTTATGGCGGATTTAAAATGTCATTCGAGGTGAATTAAGGAAACATTCGAGGCTACTTAATGATACAACGCGAATGGCCTGACATCAGGAAATAACCTGAGATGGTAGCTGTCCTTTCGCCGTGATGTCTACTTTTTAGACGACTATCGAAAACTGTCTTTACCTATTTATTAAAGCTTTTAACCACAACAATTTACCTATGTAAGTGTCTAAGAAAAAGAAATGTTAACCGGCAGATATCATCTGTGATATGGTCTGAGTAGCAGCAATTACTCCTGTTCAGTTAGCTTATGCGCCTCACTGACTTTTTTCCGAGTATCAGCCGCAGCTTGAAGTAGACTTTCTTGGCTCTATCGCGGTCTTGCATCTTTAAGCTCTACTTCGAGCAGGCATCTGCTCAAATTGATTGATTGGACGATTATCTTAATAGCCACCTGACGACTGCCAGCTCGTCAACTGGGCAGGCCGTCAACGAAAATGGTGCAAGCCAATCAATTACCTTATTATAAAAATAAAACACTACTTTTATCTAGTCCCGTGCATTTGAAAAGGTGTCACGTTTTCACTTAACGAGGGTCGATTGCGTGAAAAATTTGTTGAGTTATTTTACGAGAACACTTTAAAGAAATTTTTGTTTACTTTGCAGTCTATTTTTTTTTAACAAGTCTAAAGAAGTCGTTCAACGAATTGAAACATTTGGTTGATTCGTATACACGTAAGTGTTTAATTTGTCTTTAGTTTGACAAGATATTTGTAATAAGCGCGTTACTATGGTATTGCAACATGCATATAATCTTTGAAAATTACATATTTACCCATGTTAAAAGCAGGGCTATCAAAAAAGTACTACGATTACCATTACAATTTCCAGTACAAGTAATGCAAGCGAGACAAATTACCAGCATCATTACTAGTATTGGTATTCCAAAAAACTTAATTACCATTATCAGGTAATGGTGTTGGAACTTCATGACATTACCTGGCATTACTTAGAAATACTCAACGAGTAATGCTAGGTAATGAGGAGTAATGTAAAGCAATGCTAGGTAATGCTGAGTATTTTTAAGTAATACCAAGTAATGCTGAGCAATGTTAAGTAATGCTTCTGAAGTACAGCAATGGTGAATGGTAATGATAATTCAATATTTTGAAGTACCCATGCTGGTAATTTGTAATAAATAAGTATAATAATTATTATATTAAAAGGGTGATTTCAATAAATTAGTAAAAGCAAAATATGTTTTAGGCAATATAATGTTTTTTCACCAGCAGAACATGTAAAAATAATATAATTTAAAGTTAAAGTATTGGAAATCTCCATCCATAAAATCCTATACTCTGATGTTTAATTAATGGCACATATTTGGTACCCATAAAATTAAAAGACAATAATTCGTGTGGAAGATTTCTCATTAGTTAAAATTATAATTTCCAGTTTCGAACAATGAAATTGAATGTAATTCTTTATTCATATATATGTATGAATATATTTTCAAATTCACCGAAATGCAGGCATATTTTTTTCAATACATTCTACTATTTTTTAATTTATAAATTATACAAGACTAGTATTTTGAATCACGCCAAGTTAACCATTTCTGGGCAAATAGACTGAAATTCCAGTGACTTTCCCCATACATTTGCACCGAAAATCAGTGGATTCTTACTAATTAAATTTTAGAGGGTAACAAGTAGTCTATGAACGCGTGTTAAAAGAACACGTATTGAAAAAAACAGACTTTCACTTGTTAGCCGAACTTTGGCGTTTTTCAAAATTACTAACCTTGAAGTGCATCAAAAATGACTACATGAAAAATACACGTTCCAGTACCATCAAAATAATGAACTTAAAATTAATTGCAAATATAAATACATTTTTTCTTTGCAGTTGTATCCGTAAATAATTTCTAGATTGTAAATAATAATAATAAATAACAGTTTTGGCTCTACTGAACAGCACTACCACCAATTAAACTTTCAACTTTTCTTAAAAATTCCCAAAAAAAGAAATAACCTTTACATTTTTGTTTGTACATATATATGTATGTCTTTTCGGTTTAAAATTTGTAATCAATTTTTATATCACTTGCAATCGCCCGATTGACCTGAAATTTTGAATATATGTATAAAATTGATGACGATATATATCAACACTTTTTATAATAACATTTGGCGAATTAACTTTTTTTATCATTTATTGTTCGATTCGATGCAAATTTGATAATAGCGAATTTTTGGGGTCACAGTTTAAGAATTTGTTGGTTAAAATTTAGGAACTCAAAATGACGGCACTAATATTGTTTAAGTTGATGCTTGTCTACTGTTGCAGATTCCATTTGTTTCGTGAAATAAAATAAGCAAACCATAAAGGAACTAGGTCCGCTGGTAAACAAATTTAATAATGGTTTTTCTCAACAACGACTTCAGCTATAGTATACAATACAGAATATATGTTTTGAACAAAAAATCGACGTGAATGCCCCATATAAGAGTATTTTTCCACAAATTACTAAAATATTATTCAGTTTAAGTACAAATATACACTCTGTTTCAAAGCTATAAACGAATTTGAAATGTTCCTTTTTCTCGAGAACGAATACAAATTGTGGGGAACGGTTTTTATAATATCGAGTTACACTCAAGACTAATCTAACGTACTGGATAAGTTGTCTGGTCATAACGGTATTCGAGCTCAGTAAATGAAGTTTCACGAAATTGGCAAAAATCATTGTTTCATTATTATAAACGAGTCTGAAAAGTGCAGTGTTTTACGAGCTTTGTGAGTGTAAGACGTTGCAAATAGTTAAAATCCTTCTTTTTTTCGAGGTTGTGATTATTTTTAGCGTAGTCATGCCACGAGGCAAGGTTCTAACTGAGAGGAAAAAGGAATTATCGATGTTTTATTTGACGAAGGATTTCCAAAAACGCAGATAGCAGAAAAATTGGGGAGATCGGAGGGCGTTATTCGTAATTATCTGAAAAATAAGGAAAATTACGGTCGCAGAGAATATTCCGGCAGAAAAAAATTACTTGCAGATAGGGACGTCCGAAGGATATGCCGTAAAATATCCAACTCCACAACGTCTGTACGGTCTGTTAAAAGACAGTGTAACATTTCCGCGTCTGTGTCAACTGTCTGGAGGGCAATAAAGCGAAATCCTGACATCGTAAGGGACGAAATGCAAAAGACTCCTCGTCTAGAAGCTCGCCATAAAGAAGCGCGGCTTGCTTTCGCCCATGAAAACATGGAACGGCTGTGGTCACAGGTACGGCGATATTGAGTATAGAACATTTTTCCCAGGAACCTCGTCTTTACTTAGCTCCGGCTTCACAGGTTATCTTTTCTGATGAAAAGAAGTTTAACCTGGATGGCCCAGATGGTTTGAACGGGTACTGGAGTGATCTTAGGAAAGATCCTCGTTATTTTTCAAAGCGAAATTTCGGCGGAGGATCGTTGATGGTATGGGGAGCGTTCAATAAGCGCGGTACCTTAGAACTCGCGCTTCCATCCACCAGGATGAACAGTCTGGAATATCAAGAGGTCATGGAGAATTGTTTGCTACCATTTCTTGATTGTTATCCTGAAGAAAACCTGGTTTACCAGCAGGACAATGCAAGAATTCATGTTTCTAGATCCACGCGGGAGTAGTTTTCGAATCACAACATTAATGTTATGGACTGGCCCGCTTGTTCTCCTGACCTAAACCCTATAGAGAACATTTGGGGATGGCTAGTTCGCAGGGTATATGCCGACAACAGGCAGTTCAATACAGCTAACGAGCTAAAAAACGGCATCAAAGAGTCCTGGGAACTCTTGACACCTGATGTCCTAAAGCCATATTGGGAATCAATGTCCAAGAGGTTGAGCGAGGTGTTACGAAATAATGGCGGACCCACAAAGTACTGAATTAGTCTTAAGGTGACTTTTGTTAATGTTTTTAGGAATAAATTTATATTCGTTTATAATAATGAAACAACGTTTTTAGCCAATTTTTTAAGGTTTCATATACTGAGCTCAAATACCGTTACGACCAAACAAATTACCCAGTGCATTACAATAGTCTTGATCATCACTTAATATTCTGCAAACCGTTTTCCACAGGTTGTATTCGTTCTCAAGAAAACGGAACATTTCAAATTCGTTTATAGCTTTGAAACAGAGTGTATTAATCATAAGTATCAATTAAAAATTATGCTTATTGTCAGCAGTCTAAGGCCTATAATTTTCTTCTAAATAAAAATACAAGCCTCTGTTTGTTTGTTGTTTATTTTAATTGGCATCTTATTCAAAGTAGTTAAAGTGAACAATATTTTAGTACTTTATAGGAAACTACTCTTAAGTTTAATAAAGATAATCCTGTTTGGTTCATTTCAGTTCGTTTAATTTTATTTTTCATTGCATAACCCAATCAATATCGATAGAATATTCTATTGTAAATAAAGGCAAATATAAATTGATCGTAACTATTATACTAAACTACTCAAAGGTGATAATTCCTTATCCAATTTTTAATAAGATTTAATTTTAACCTCTAATTTTGTTGTGTAAGGTTATGTATCGTAAACAGATCACTACACACAATCCAATTTGAGTTGCTTATGAAATCCGGACATATAATTTATCTTGGCATCGTGAAAGCATGTTCAGCAAACAACCGCGTGACACCCCAATTAAATCACATTGACTTTTCGTCAAATTATAGTGAGTAATTTTCACAGCAGGCTCATTATTTTCTAATCAATTATCACTATGTAGCTCCAGGGAAAAACTGTAATTTATATTTTAAATAAACCAGCTCACTTCTGGTTATGAATTATGCAAATTCAATAAAATACTTAGTTTCGAAAGGCAGAAAACAAGTGTATTGCTGGAAACCTATAAGAAAATCACCTTGACTGCAATTAGACCAATGATATTTTCGCATTGGAATTTATTATTCATTTATTATGAGCAATTTCACGGAGATCAAGGCGAATGAATTGGGTGCGCAACGGTCTTAAAACTCCATTTGTAAAGTAATTCTGACCTCTACATAATTCCGCAGATCAATACGGCCAAGCGGGTAAATAAGACGTTCTGTTAACCATCGGCATTTGCCTAATCCTCTAAATCAACCAAGTTTGAAGGTGTTAATTTAGCATAAATTTCGGTAAATACGAGAGGAATTGAACACAGTTTAGCTAAAATTAAAAGCCAACCGAGCACGTGAGAAAGGATTTTTTAGACGTCGACATGTTCTGATAAAAGATCGGCTGCAACAGCAAGAAGTCGTGACTGGAATTCCATCGCTATCTGGTTAAACTTCAGCGAACCAGCTGGTTTCTTAGCGATAATCTAAAAGCCGCAATTGCACCCAAAGATACAAAATAATTTTACACCATAAACACTGACGGCTACGAGACACCTCTGTTGCCCAGGTGCTCGTCAAAGGAGCCTGCCTTTCTAGCGTGCGATAGTGCAACAATTTGTTCTTAACATTTCGTCACCAGCGTCGACGATAAAAGCCCGACTCGATCCCAAGCCTGACCTTTTTCGCTATAAAGTCTTAGATACAGAATGCACCGTGCACGCCGAGATTTGTTGCTCTATCATTTGTTTAACGCTCGTTCGCTATAATACCGCGTGTCCGCGAGATAATTGTAACTATCTGGACGTGAGCGATTTTTACGGCATGATCGCTCGAACACTAAAGGTATCATGGGAGGTCAAAGTGAGCTAAGATGGAAGAATCTTTTTAGAAAGTCTTGAAAACTAACTACAAGAAGAGGCCATCACCTTTTCTATTTTGCTTTTGCAATTAAGGCAAATGACAAATTATTTACCGTGAGTAAAATGAAGATTAAGATTTTTTTCCTTGATATGAACCGAATTTATTTCAAAAAAATTACGAATGTAACCGTCACGAGTGGTTGAAATGCTTTATATCTTTGGAAATATAACTTTTCAATAAACCCTCGAGTAGCCATCACTACTTTTGATACATAGTTTTAGAGAAATAGAATTTACGGCTGGGGCTAATGCCGAAAGCCATCCGTACAATATTGGCCAATTACTGGAAAAAATAAATAAAATAAATAAAAAGAAATCTTCATCTTCTACAAGCTCAATAATTATTAAAATATAATTGGTATTATAAAAATTATTAAGGGGATTTTTTGATTTTCATTACAATTATATTTAATTCAAAAACTTTGCGATAATATAAGATAATACAGACGAGCCTCGATTTACGTCGTTTTCGGGACCAGAAAAACGCGACATAACTCGAAATGACGTATATCGAATCTAATAGAAATGTAATTCATTTCGGGTAGTAAGAATGAAGAACGAAGGAAATGCGCAGAAATGTTCATTCACAAAAAAAAGATGCCAACATAACTCGAAATTTTATCGCCATAAATCGAAACTGGGTATTAAAAAGTAAGACAACGTAAATCGAAACGACTTAAATCGAGATGACGTAAATCGAGGCTCGCCTGTACTGTAAAAATGTAACGCTATTGAATACATTTTCCAAGAACCTACAAATAAATATTATATAACTTAAACAATTGGCTCACCGTTTTGATTCTATTTTTAATGATAGTTTTTTACACGTACCGATAAACTCCCATAGGTTGACCTAGAGTGGCCCAAATCAATAACTAATCATTGACACACTATTAATAACCTTACATTGGCCGAGTCTTGGCGGTTTTGTCATTCATGGAAATCCTATACGGGATATAGGGAATTATTACTTACTACTATAATAAAACATACTAACTACCAAACGTAAAACTAGGGACCAGGAGACCCCACATGGGTATCAGAATAATATACCCCAACATTTCTTTCTGCTCATATGTATAGTGGTTTCAAATAATATTTTTAGAAATACTTTTCTAATAAACGGAAGCGTGTGAATTTACTCGCGTTTGACCGCTTTTTTAGCTTATTGGGTTAGAAGGAAAATATGTTAAATATCAGCGCATGTTTGCAAAAAAAAAAGATAAAAACTTTTGAGATCAATTAAGGAACTCTGAGAGGAGAAATGAACCACTTCTGCGCACCATCGTAAGTACCCCCAATTAAATGTTAAAACCAATTAAGAGCTTCTCGCAGCCCGGGGACAAAATGTCGATAATGATCGCCACCATAAATCGTCCCGTCCCAATGACACACCCATAATCCTTGCGGCATCTGCGCGAACTACCTTGTCCGTTACTCGATCACCTGCCCGGAGCGGCGAACAGCGTGCAGCGTGCAGCCTGCCGTCATCGTGCTCATGCTCTCGCCGTAATTACCGCCACGTCGCCATCAGGTGATATTTCGCGCCAGCCACCCAGCGCCATCCGCGAAATTCGTCCGAATGTTCCTGTCACTGGTCCAGCGCGCATCAACATCGGCATCATCTGCTGCGCCGCGAATTGACCACTCCGCCGAAAGCGCTTCGCCTGCATTACGACCGGCCTTAATAATAAATTAGCCCTGGACGCAATTTGGGAACAAGGTGCGCCCAGGTACCCGGATTGCGCGGACTCATCATCGCTTTTTATGCGCGGGAATTGTAACAAGCGCGTCCAGAGGCATGTCACATTGCAGCGGATGCGCTTGTTGCGGTTCACCGACTGTCCCGCAGACACGTCATGATGGATGCGTTTCGAATCGTTATTTATGCTGCCCTGCATACACGCTTGGACCGGCCCTCCTCCAGCGGCGGCGGCGACGCAAAGAGGCAGGTATTTCGTAAGTACGTGCTAATAGCGGACGAAACGCAAACAAATATTTGACAAGCCTGCAGCTGGCGCTTTTTACGGAACTTGAAGACGCTAAAAATTCTTAGAAAAACAGCAACGAAGGGCTCGGCACTTTCACAATAAATCAAACGTGAAATCCCCAGGCAGGCGGGCAAAGGGTAAGTAACTGAGTTCCGGCATGGCCTTTCATTTTGGAGCCCTTGGTATCGTTCGTTTTTAATTAAATTAGAATTGCAAATAATATTTTACGGTATACCATAATTCATAGTATATCAAAGCCGAGGGAAAAGTTTTTAAAAGAAAATGAATCGCCTACAAAAACTCAGAAGCCGTAAAAAGTATAAAATCACTTTAACTTTGGAATTCTCCGTTGCTAATTTATTTACAATGTTTAACACTTAAACGCCCCGCTTTTTATTTTGTAGTTGTGCATAAACACAAAAATCTAGGGTGATCTGGACAATATTATGCGTATATGTTTATTTACAAAAACTTATAAGAGAACATTTATAACATTCCTTTGATATAGATACCAACCTAGTAAGAGTATCATAAGTATTACAGATTGCAAAAACGCAATGCCGGGCGTTTAGCGATAGTCAAGAAACGTTGCATAAAGTTTTTGCATAAGTAAGTAATTACCAATGATTAATTTCTATCAGTCTATCTATTTTCCTCCTCAGTTTCTGAAAGCGGTTCAATTTATTTTCAACCTTTTATTGCCATACAATTTTCCACTACTATTGAGGTAATATAAGAAATTATATTACATATTTTAAAATATTTTGAAAAATTTTGTGAATATCGAATTAATACGTTCAATCCGGCGTGGACCATTTACGGTCCACAGGCACTACCGGTACTCCACATCTAGTTTTTCCTCAATTTAGTTGTATGTGGACTTGCTAACAATTTCATGAAACTAATCAGAAATTTATATAGTAATTTGGGCATTTTATTCTTATGATAAACTAAGCGCAATCCACGGATAACGTAAACAATCAGTAAATCAAACACAATTTAGAATTTGCTTTACAGATAAAATTTTCTGAATTCCTGAGGTTTGACATATTGAATTTTTAAAAGTGAATACTAAATTTCAATCAGCTATCCCATAATCCCGCATCCTTTCCTTTTTCCCAAATTTAAATGAAATTTAGCATAAAGAATCCAAAGAATCGAATTTTTTGACGAAAGTAGTGGGAGCTTTTCACATTATTATAATGACAATTACTTCATTACAATCCCCATTGCAATGAGTAATGGTAATGAAAGCTTCACAAGTATTTAATTATAATGAAGTAATTGGAACATAATTACCATTACCATTGCAGTGATGGTAATTAAAAAAAAAAATTTAATTACTGGTAATGACTACCAAAGAAATTAATTATTTTACTAGTCTTCAAGATATATAAAAAAAAATGTCCGATAAAACTCAAAGTTACCTATGTACGTACAAATATCACCTGGAAATTAGAATCAAAAAACGTACTTAAACTTGACCAGATAATTAGGTTCTTATTCGACCGAATTGTAGATTAATTTTTGATTAACTTTGAAATTATGACTTAGTTTAAGTAAAAAAACTTTAGGGACTTTATTGTGATTTTTTTTTTAAGGAGCGGATCATGTTTAAGTTATTGCATCCACATCTTGAATTTTGTTCCCACATTTTAGCCAATTTGTTTTAGTTTTTTATTATATATATAAAATGGGGATGACGGACTTTAATAAAATTTTGTTGAAATCAATATCGATCCCTCTTGTCGAAAGGGCCCGACGGACGCTCCTCTAGTGGTTTCGAAGAGACAAGCACGCATCTTTGGTTTCGTGAGTGGCATCAGGCAGCAGGTGTAATCGAAACCACTGGCTCTGCTGTGGTGCAATTTCGTTTCCTCTGCCGACACCCGAACCCATTATCAGTTGGTAATCGCCTGTGGTTTGTGAGTATCAAAAACGAATAAATTGGCGATGCAATCCCTGCGAGAGCCCGTCCGCAATCCCATTCGCCTCGGTTATCGGATTTCCATCCAGGTTACTTGTACAGAACCTTCGGAGCGAAGAAACCACCGCAGAGGTGAATTAAGTAGCCGCAGTCTTCCTGCGAACCTGGCCATGGACATTCGATGTAAATTCTGCTCCCAAGACCTTTTAGGAGAACAAGCAATTAACATTCTGTGAAACTGCCTGAGAGCCCTATAAATAAAATGGGACGCTGGCCGCTAAACGTTCGGCGCTCTTTGTCGCGGCTCCATTAGAATAATCCTGCGGTGTCCTGCGGTAGTTAACATTTTTTACCTTCACACGATTTTTATTTAATTATTCCGACGTCGAGTTCCCTTCAATGTTGCAGGTGGTTGCTATACATGGGAATTTATGCCAGAAGGGCACTCCTGTTTCGAGCAGCTCATTCCTCAACCGGTCGGAGGGCCCAAATATTCACATACGAATGAATCCATTATTCCTTCGCCCGTGGGTTTACATATTTCAGGCATTTGTAAACAAACCGTCATTTCACACCTCAGTGATCCTCTCCCACGATTGCAAGAGAAAATATCGCATCGCATGTATCTGAAGACATTTAGCAGCAATTGTTTCAGGTATTCCTCGAGCGATTTTATCGCTTTTTTATTGAGGCCGTAAAATTTTCTGTTTGATGAACAAAACGCTTTCACGAGGAGACACACAGTCGTCGGATAATAGGAACGTTTAAGGAAATAATGTTGTACAAATGTTGTATAAACGACGAATCGCATGAGACATTCATATATTAAGGGAGTCACTTTACGGCTCTATTTTGCTGCTTTGTGATATGAAATGCTTGTAAAAAGTTCTGATAATATAAAATAGTTGTAGAAAACATTTAACATTTCCTCTTGCTATAAAACCTTTATTATACCAAAAGAAAGAAATGCGAAAGGAAACTTCATAATATATAATTTAAATTTATTCATGATATTATTCAATTTACGATATGAAAACAATCCGTCTTAATCATAAAACCACAATATTTGAGGATGCAAAGGGGTTCTTTTATTTAATTGATTTTATTATAAGTTTTATTGAATATTTTTTCTAATTAATCATAATTTTGCCAGTTCAACCTCTGACAATATTTGTTTCTAGTTGATTTACACAAAATCATGTTTAATCAATTTTCGGGAGGGTTATCTTTATTGAATATTATGATGGGATTGCAGAGCTTCTGTAGAGATGTAGATGTAGGATGATGTGGCTGTCCCAAGACACACTTAGACGATTTATAGGCCCATTATGATACCACTTTTTTTGACTAGGGTTTCTGGTGGGAATTGAACCCACAGCCTCTAGCGCCCTGTTGGCTCGCAGCCAACGCGTCTGTAAAAATATATAATTTTTTATTTTAGTTTTTAATTAAGCTTACATAAATTACTACTGAATATTTTGTTTCTTTTTTCATTGATATTGATAAAATTGTTGAGATAATTATTTTGTTGAACTTGTTCAAGATTTGTTTTTAAGTAATATTCTTTCGTTAGAAATTACTCAAAATTACAGAAATTTATACTCACTACGAAACGTTGAGATCTGAAGGGAATATCTAATTTTATCCATAGTTCTTACATCTCCGAATATTCTAGTTTAAAATGTCTTAGTTAAGGTTACTTCATAATTCTTATATATTCATTCATTATTAAAGCCTTCTCCTACTCCCTTTTCCTCGTATTTTGGATTCTTTCATAGTCTTTTAATTTTTAAAAGGTTCGTTTTTATTCGTTTAGCTAAGATTCTAGCTTATTAGCATTCAGTTTCTCATAAAAATTGAAGTTAATAGACTGTGCAAATTAAAAACAAACCAAACAATTCATATTGAAAATTGGTATTTTTCAAACATAGCGAATGTGGCTAAAATCCACTCTATAAAAAGTCATCCATCATTCATTGTACTCTAGAACCTTTTTACGCTAACTCCCGTAAAATAACTCATTATTTTGACAATATCAATCAGTCGTCATATATCGTTTCGGATATTTCTTGAGGCGATACATTCATTTCCGGTATTTTTTATGTAGGTTTAAAAAGGATAAAAATAGGGGTATGATTAATCGAAAAGAACTTTTTATTACAAATGTTTCTTGTGACTTTCAATGAAAAGATGAAAGATGAAGGGGAATTAATCGAAAATTCTTAACCAACTACATATAGCATATGATTTCGTAGACATACGCACATGTAATGTACAATTTAAATCTTAACTTCATCAAAAAGCAATGAGTGATTTTATGATTAGTCGCACTAAGCTAAGAACCTTGTGAATCTGTCTAATGAATGTTTCATTTAGACAATTTTGATTTTGACACTACAAATACACTGATTTGGATGAAAGAAATCTAATTTCGAATTTTGCATTGTCTACTTTGCAACCTTTGTATCGAAAATCTCGTTTATTCCCTACTGCGCAGTAAGAGTAAAAAAATAGTAGGAAAAAATGATCCCTTAATTTTTTGTGAAGTTTAGTGGCTTCTATGGGTTTGGAACCGAACCATTTTAAAGGAGTTATGTTATCCTTTAAAACGGATTTTACAAAATTTGCCCGTGTTTTTGTTCAAGAATAAAGCAAAAAAGTATTTGCAACTTTGAATTTCCTTAACTCGTAAACTAATGACCTCAGTAATCTGTCAGACGTCATTGGAAAGCTTCTTCAGAATGCTTTTACTCAAATTTTTTGACTTTTTAATATTTCGATTTAATATTTTCATTGTAATTTTTTCTCAATGTATAGGGTATTTTATTTTACATGCTATTTTATTAAATTCTCTCTTTTTTTTATAGAATTAAAAAAAATTCTCAATTTTACAAAGAATTTAAAATATTTGTGCACAGAAAACTCGATTTCCATGAACTCTATACCAAATTTACAATAAAATATGATTTTCGCATAGAAAATATACGATTTTAGGGTAATTTTACAACAATGTTTACTGTGAGGTTTTTGTTCTTTTTACCAGACTACGGCAAAACCAAAAGCAAGAGTTATGATTTTAGCAGTCTATGTATGTATGTTTGTATTTACGTATGTTCGCTTAAACTGCTGTGCCGATTTTGATGAATGAGGTGTCAATCGATTCGTTACTATGGTTCAGGTGTCATAAGGTACATTTTATACGAACTAAGTCAATATGTCGATGATTTGATGAGTTCAAAAATATAAATATAGTAAAATATTATAAAAATGAAAAGTTTAAGATAAACGAAAAAGTTTAAAAAAACTGTACCCTGACTAACCAAAAAAATAAATATATGTAATTAAGGGAAAACAAGTTCTAAAACCTTACATAAAAAAAAATAAAATAAAAAATAAGAAACAAGTTCCTTCTGGCCGTTTCACATTAATAACATTATAATTCAACTCAAATGCCGTGGTCGTGCGTTGTCAACTATAAAAAGCAAACATTCTAATTTGATAGACAAATAAAACCAGTGGAGATGTCGTCAATCAAAGATAAAAAATACACCCGACCACTGCATTTGAATTGAATTAAAACGTTATTAATGTGAAACTGCCAGAACGAAGTTGTTTCTTATTTTTAAGTTTATTTTATTTATGTATCCCTAGTCGGGTTAAAGGTTTTTGAATCTTTTTTCCTTAATTATATTAATTTTTTCCTTAGTCGGGTAACATTATTTTAAACTTTTTCTTTTTAAATATTTCGTTTAATCATTATGAAACCATAAATGAAAAAATGGACCCAGATTTAGAATTCGATGACGTAGTCGTCTTGAAATGTTTGCAAAACACAGCAAAGTTGGAGAGATGCTCGTACTAATGGGGAACCCGAGTGGCAATAAATTCTCACCTTTTTTCATTAAAACCCACCAAGTCCACTTGAAGCCTCTGCACGCTCTGAAGGCTCCAAAGGTCTGTCTCGAAACAGCGGAACCTTGAATGCCATTGATTTGTGCGAGGGATTAATGGGCCCCATGAATTCTGGACTTCTTGACGGGGCGGTTGCATTAATTTTTATATCTTAACTCGAGCCACCCACAGGTCCGAGTCGCTTTATAAAATTTTTCTAAAGCCGTGTGGGGAGCTCGGGACCAGCTCCAGCTCCAGAACTCTTTCCCCGGGAGGGGCTTTTTCCTTTAAGCCTTCTTAAGGGCATCGCCTGAATGGAATCGTGGAATTTCTGCTCTTTTTCTGCAGGAAGAGATTAGCTGCAGTCCACCGCGAAGAAAATGGCCACAAACGAGCTCTAAATGGCGGGTGTTGAGTTACAATCCCTGCGGCCGAGCCGGGGGACGGGTCCGGCCATTTCCGCGGATTAAAATAAATTTCGCGGGAAACGCACGGTTGTTGCGGTGAGGAGCCCCAGCATGAGCCCCAAGTCCCGATTCGCTAGCTAGCGAAAAATTACTCTATTCCGCGTGAAGTTGCGGTTATGATTTTGGCATATTTTTAGCTAAACATATTTCGCGCGTCTTATTTAGTTTTGCGGTCGTTGCGTTGCGGCCAACTTATTTTATGGGCATTTTAGTTTATTGGGTCCGCACGCCAGCACCACTCCTCTTTATGATGCAAATTAGTTTGAATTGCAGCTTTAATTCAGCGCATTGAGGAGCGCGATTACGAGAAGCCTACGTTGGATCCTCTTAATAAACTTTCGGCTTTGCACGGCTCCGCGTTGCGTTTATTTATTTTGTGTAAAACTGATTATTTATCTCGCCATATATCCAACTTAATGGTGATTGAGTTCGGGTTAAATTCGGTGGCAAGACCTCCCGCAAGTTGTTTTCTATGACTCTCCTGGAAATTAAATTTAATACCCTGCTATAATCATTTTCATTTCATAAGAAACAATTTTCAAAAGTACGTTATATGCAATAAACTTTTCTCAATTGCGACATATTATTGAATATTTAAGATATCCTCGTGGATACTTCATAATCGTAAGATTAAGCAAAGACATTTTTTAACCATAAAATTTACAGGATATATGCATCGTAGCGCATTTAAGATAAATGAAAAAGGAAGTAAATCGAATATTAAATAAATAACGAGTAATTTACAACAAATTTAATTTCCATGCCTTATGTTTAATAACTTTATGGTAGTAGAATATAAGTTTGTACTTTATTTAGGTACTTATCGCATAGTATCCAAATATTTTAATTTTTTTCATTATGGATATTATTAAATAAATCTAAACAAGTCAACTAACACGTGGTAGTGTTTTTTAATAATTTTCTATGTTTCTTAACTGCTGATAAAAAGCACGTTAAAGAAATTACTATTCTATTTCAACATTTAACTTTAGAAAGGCTCAGTGTCGGATTTACTCGTAAATGTGTGGAGTCCGCGGGGCAACGAACTTAATAATTAAATTACTAATTAAAATACCAAAGAAAATCGACTGCATTTTTATTATGAAAAAGTTATTTTTAATAATTTAGAAATAGTCCGGTCAAAGTAGACATTTCAATTTACAATAATTCGCATAGAGCTGTAAATTGGTACAGATTTTGGGAACTTTATTACAAATAAAATACTAAAAGTCCCCACCGATCCCACATCTGCAAAAAAAAGTTATTCAAGGTCAAAGGTAAAAAAAAATGGTTTTTCCAATTTTTTTTGGTAAACGGTAAATTTTATCATAAAAATAGATCAGACAAAAGTTGTAGATCCTGAAATTATCTACAAAAATTGTTGTTATGCTTTTTTCTTTTAAATCACCATTCCTGAGATATTGCGATTTTAAAAGTCGAAGAAGTCGTATTTTACATACCTAATATGCACACATTTCCACACCACCTGTGAGGTAGTGTACTCGGCGCATTTTTTTAACATGCTGTCACCGGTAGGCATAGTCCACGATCTATTGCAAAAAGGGTTGTAGTACAAAACTTAGTTGTAAAAAATTCGGGTTATTTTGTTCACCAGTATGTATACTAATTGCCAAGGCCAGTCTTGCTCCAATGTTGAATCAACTTCAACAGATGAAGATTTTTATGATATCAATGTTTTCAGCTCTATGCGAATTATTGTAAGCCTACCACTATTTTTTCGACTATTTTGACCGGACTAAGAATTGTTATTTCAATATTAACCTTTTATTAATTTATTATTCAGAATTATGAAAAATTGCAGAAATTTAAAAATTTTCAGTTGCCCTTCCTTCAATCCGGCAAATGTTCGACTTTCTTGAGAGTAATCAGTTACATAGGTCCTGGAAATCGGAGCTTCGAAAAATTCATAGTTGTGAATCTGCAAAGGTTTTTTCTGACATTATAGACGGGCTTTGGATCATAACGATATCACTGTCCTAATATTGCTAGACTTAGCATAGTATCCTCCTTAAAAACCTCTGTAACTCTTTTCATTTTATCTCATCAGCAGTTAAGTTATAAAACGCTTCTCGTAAAATCGGTACCAGCAAGTAAATAATTCTCTATCTATTTCACATTCCCTACTAAACGGTGTTCCCCAGAGTTCGATACTTGGACCATTATTTTTCAGTCTTTATATCATCGATTTTCTGGGATTGGTCAAGAGTGTCCAAATTCATTTATGTGTTGAAGATTTTATCTCAAGTTTTATCTCACTAGACTTGTTTACCAGTATTTTATTTGTAAGAAATCGCGTTAGATTAATGATTTCCTTAATTCTACTCCACTTTATATGTGACCGAATATGTTTCCTTAATAATTAGACAGCATTTGTGCTAGCTAAGTTAAATTTACCTTTAATGAATGTATATTGACTTAAAAATAAATAAAATTGCATTAGACCTAACTAGCAAACATGTCTTAACAAATCCTACATTTAGTCTAGATTTTTTAATGATGGATTGATGTGCAGTCTTTTCTTAATTTTAGAAAAAGATATTTCTATATTTTATGATAAAAAGAACTCTTTTTGCAGCTATAATTCTTTAATTAATATTTCGATTAATAAATTCTTTCTCGTCCAGTTTGTTAATATTTTGTTGGATGAAATACAGAATATTAGTAAGGTAGAACCTTTTTATTTTATTTTACACTATTTTCATTTAGCCTACATACGCATATATTTAATTAATGATCCGTACCGAAATTAGCAGAATTTTTGTTTTTTATCCTCTTAATCCAGAAACCTTTTCTTTCACACTACTTAAATCCAGGGTGCCCAAAAGACTAAATTACAAAGATTTTTTATTCGTAAAAATGAACATTATTTATTTATTTACCTTAAAGTTCAGTGGTTGCCTCAAATTTGGTATAAAATTTATGTAGGCTTCCAAAGCAACTAGGTATATCAATAACAAAAATAATCAAATCAAATTCAACTACAACCAAATCAAAATAAAGGGCGAATTTTTAAAATAACTAACAACTTTTTCAATTCCACACATAACCATAGAAACTACAATAAGTTTTTATTTCATCATTTCAACAATATTTCTTGAATAACCCAATGTTTAATACGCAACATCCCCCAAAAAAGTTAAATTTATCTAACCGCTTTCTATATTAAGCGGCTGATGGCCACAATTTTCCGCTAAAAAATCACTAATTGAAACAAATTCGTAATTGCATAAATTTTTGTCGCCTTCATTGCAGCTTCTTACAGCTGCTAACAATAAGCCATAAAAAAAAAAAGTGGAGAAAAGCCGGCCTTCCACCGCTGATGGCTCATTTGCAATCCTGAATACACATTTTAGTCCCAGGGGCCAGGGAACTTTAAAAAGCGCTCGAATAAATTTCCTCAACAAAATCTTTGCGTTTGCATAATTATGGAAATCCGTCGAGAAAGATTCCCTGCATCCTTTTAACTGCCTTTCTTATCAGGACGTCTCGACCCGTCCCCTAACTTTTCGCAGCTTCAAAATGAGATTTTCCTCCCATTGTGCGCCCCTCAGGTCTTTTTACACAATGGGAGCCACGGTGGGGCTCCGGCCTTCGCATCACCTCAAATAAGTTTTAACTTCTCCTGAGGAACAAGGAACAAGGACATCGCTAAATGCTTTGTTGGGAAGATTTCCTGGGATACTTTCGCCCCAAACCCCGGTTCTCCAGGACCCCGATTGAAATCTGTCGTGCTCCTGTCGGGTGCGGGTTCGGGTTCGGGTTCGCGTTCCACCCTTTCAAAGTTCCCAGACACAGAAAAGGAGCAAACAGGAGGCCACCTATCGGTCGCAAAAACAACCAAATCGCAAAGACGTGAACAGATTTTCTTTGTCTGCCTCAGGACGCGAGGAAAGGAAGTGGCGAAAGTCAAGTTCAATGCCTCTGAGAAAGTGGATGGATGAAGTAAAAAGCCCCAAATCAACTGGTGCTCCGGCTGCCAGCGGAGGCGCGCAGACGGTGCGGAGCGGCCCGGACTTTTTGTGTCTTTTTTACACGCTCATACACGCCCGTGGCCCTTCGGGCGGATACTTTAGTTTATGACTGTCTTCTCATCATTTCGCATTTCGATCACGATTCGAGTCCCGTGCTGAACTTTAACCTTCAACTCTGGCGAAATGCGGGTCTCGGTCTGGTCTTGTCTGGTCTGGTCTGCTCGTTCCGCCCCCGCATCCGATGCCGTGCGACGACGTGCGGAAGGTAGCTGGAGTAATGCACTAACGTGGTGCGCTGTCGAAACGTTTCTGTTTGGGTAGTCAACAGAGGAACATTTCGGGCAGACTGCAAATCTGATCAAAATTGAATTTTTTTTTGCCCGGCTGGCTGCCTCCCTACGTCAGGTCGAGCACCTGAGAGGACAGACAGACTGTACGACATCATATTCACATTACGAATAAATTGCTTTTAGGTAGATTTTTATTATTAAAAAATAATAAGGTAAAAAGCTAAAAGAAGCAAACGAACAAAACGTTTACCCATAAATTATACAAAACATTTAAAAATTAAAAAAACATGAAAAATTAATAACATAAAAGCAAAATTTTAAATCAATCTTTTGTACACATAGATATATGATTAATTTACTAAAATTAAGTAAAAACATAGTTTAAAAAATATTTACTTCGATACGAGCCTAAGATAAATTTTTTTATTTTGAGTTTGTCGACTGACTAAAAATGCTTTCACATTTCTTTAAATTAAATAATTGAATAAAACGAATCATGTAAATTATTTCTGGAACCAAATAATTAAGATTTTTTTTGGAAAAAAAAGTATTATTATAATATTAATAATAATATTAATATTGGGTTGTCCGGAAAGCTTGTACCTATTTTTGGTAGGTGGTCTGAATATATCAGAACGATTCAAAAAAAAAAAAAAAAGGAAATGCATACATATACATTCAGGCATATTGGGAAAAAAATTTAGTTACGTTACGTTAATTTTTGTCAGTTGTATACGCTTTTGAATATGGAAGAAAACAGAATGAATTTTAGGTATTTAATGCTTTTTCTTTTACCGGAAAGGTAAAAATGCCACACAAGCAGCAAACAAGATATGCGCTGTTTATGGGGTCTTGACACATACAAATTTTCAAAAATTCAATATATTTTTAATGATTGATTTTGATAGGAAATACTTTGAAGAATAAGAATTTCATTATATTAAAGTCGAATTCGGTTTCGGTGCAGGCATTGCAGATTAAATTTAGGTAAGCTTTTCCTTTCATATCTTTTAAAAACTTTAAGCCAGATTTCCTCAAAACTGCTTTTTTTGGTGCACACGATTTAAAAAAAAAAAAACTATTTGACCGATCAGTCGGAAATCTTGAAATGTTATTTGACACATGATTTTCCAGGGATTAAACCAGGACAAAAACGATTTTCTGTGCGTTTTGTGTAAAAGCGCCGCCATTTTGTTATTTTTCGATGAACATTTTTCCTTTTGGCTCAATCCCTAGAAATTTTCATACCAATTAAAAACCTTTTATTTGTTTTTTTCTGTCAGACGTTCGAGTGATTTAAAATCGCGTACACCGTGATTTTTTGAGGTTTTATTTTAAACAATTTCACCAGCCAAAAACAGCCTGGAAAAATCTAAAAAATTATTTTTGTATTCTTAGATTTAAGACTGCATAGTTTCATTAATATATCTCTTTTTTCCCTTCAATATTGCAATTTTCTAAAAAAAAAAAACCAATTTCAATTTTTGAGTGTGTCAAGTACCCTTATGGCGAAGGTGCTGCAGCTGAAAGCATTGTGCGGTGGTGGTTTGCTAGGTTTCTAGGTGATTTCAACCATAAAGATCAAGAACGCCCGAGTAGACCCTCCACCAAATGAAGATCAGATTAAAACACTGAACGAGAATAACCTATGCTATCCTGCATGTAAATTAGCAGAGATATGTTAAATATGTCAAAATCCAACAAATACCAAAATCCACCCATCCAACTGTTTTGATGTACGGGTTCCCCACGATTTAATGGAGAAAAATCTGATGGATCGAATTTCCATTTGCGACTTGGGGTCCTGTATTATGAGCTTTTACCAAACAACAACACGATAAATTCAGAGGAGTATTCTTCCCAATGAAATGAATGAAAGACAGCAATTAAACAAAAACGTCCGGAAATAGCGGAAAAACATCGTGTTTCATCAGGACAATGCGCGGCCTCACGTGTCTTTGCTAATTCGACAAAAGTTCTTGGAGCTCAGTTGGGATGTTCTACAATTACCACCTTATTCACCAGACCACGCGCCCTCTGATTTCCATAAGCCTGGACGAAGAAGGAACGTTCACGCACTAAGATGTTAATACTTGGAATGCGTAGACTAGGACGTCTTACAGAGAGTAAGAATAACTTATCTTTATATCAATGTAGAGTTTGTTCTTTAAGTTAAATATGCCTAAACTGCGAACAAGAAAGTAGATTCATTAAATCAAGTAAGAGCTTTTTTTTTATACAAGGAAGATATTTCGGGTTATTTTCCCGATAAACTGCGGAAGCATGTAGATAAACTTAAAATAAGAGAAAACTTCCATTCCTCCGGTTGTATTGCAAACTGTTACTCTTGTATTATAAATATTTTTAGTAATCCCAAATATCACTCAACAACAATAGATACTTCCAGCATTTTCCGAGGAGCGTATTTTATCTTTTTCCTGTTTGAAAGCTTTAAAAAGTGTATTTTTTGCCTTTATAATATTAAAAATCAGAAATTTGATTAGCTTTTTTTGTATCATTAAGTATTTTTTTCTTTAAATTAAGGATATTTATCAATTCTCCTAAGAATCATTATTTCCGTTGAAATAAACATTCCTTTAATTAATTTGAGGAAGTAATTTCCTAAAGTGGAATATCTCACATTATCTTTATATCATTAATTTAAGGATGCCTTTTTAAATTCAGATTTTATAAAGGTTCAAACGTAAATAAAGCAGTCTTTAATTTTAAGAAATATTATAAGATTTAAGAAAATAATTCTTTAAAAATAGGAACTTTGATTTTTTCCTTGGTTTCCTTTTTTATGTACATGATCTCCTTAAATATAAGATGCTCATTTTTCTGAGTGGTACCTATACCTATATATACTATATATGTATATTGTATAATTTAAAATATATATGTAAGTAATTTCTATATCTTTTCATCTCACAACTATTATAGGTATAACTTGTCATTAGTAATATTTTACATGGTATATTTGGATATTTTTACCTTTTACCTTAAATAAAATTTTTAGCACATGTCGAATCAATCAGGATTTTTGATATTTCATTTTGAATGAAGATTTAAAGGTCTATATAAGGGTAGTTCTACAAACTAAGGAATTTTTGGCGGCTCAGCCAAAATATGATAGAAAAATTGTTAATAACAATTTTTTTTGGATGGAATACTATTAATTACAATTGTTTCTAGATGGTCACTAAAAATAATTAAGATTCAAAATTCTTTTCTGAACAAAATTACTGTGCAAAGTGCCGAATTCTCAGGATCATGCAGTGTCCCTCGTACAAATTTTAGTTCAAAGTGCGTCGTGATACGTTTACTTATACATTAGGGTCTTAAAAGAATCCCAAATTAATAAGTTTACTATTTTTCCTGGCTAGGTAGAACAATTACTATAGTATTTACTTCAAAAATATTAAATAAATCTTGTTTACATTTTGTCCCCACCATTTTATCTCAGTATCCTGTTCGCTGTTGAATTAGCAAATATTTACTAGACTATTTGCCTTGAGTCTTTACCATTCCGCTGAGTCGATAGTACCTACGAAAGTGATAAAGAATGTCATCTATCTATTCTCACTTAACACGTTGTTTAGTGAGCCTAGTGCGTTCGGCGAGTGAAGTGGTGTCGTAATCAGTGAAGTTCTCAGGATCCTGGTAAGATTTTTATTTACGAAATAAATAATGAATATGACTAATTTTAGCGTATTGATATGTAAGATGCTAGCGCATAGGCCTAGTTTAGGTTAATTTTTGTTGAAAGTTATAAATTGGTTTGTTTATTTTATTTTTAGACAGAAATTCTCAGGAACCTGGCCTCAGGATCCTGTCCAATTGGTACTGAGAACCATCCAGGATCCTGAGAAGATCATATTAAAAATATTGTTTCTGTGTAATAATAGTATTTTTTTACACATAAACATTAAACTACAAATAAATAATTTAATAAATAAATTGAACTTACTCTCATAATTTGTTTATATACAGTTATTTAGTTTTGGTGGTGGTCTAAGTTTAAGTTTAAGGGGTTATTCTACTGTTAAACGGGTAAGAAGCAGTATCTTTTTAAAAGTGTTGTAAAAAAAAAACTATTAGAGATATCAATTTGAAATTTTGCATGCATCTTTATTAATGAAAAACATATATAATGGCATAGTTGATATATCAAAAAAATCGGTTAAAAAAACTTTAAACGCGATTTACTCAAAATGTGTTTTTTTGGTGCGCGGTACATCGTAGAGAAAAAACTAATGAAGCGATTTAGCTAAAAATTTTTTTGCATAGTTATATATCAATTTTACACAGACTGAACCTAAATTGAGCCATAAAAATTGAAATTTGGTTATTTGGGAGCACTTTTTTCATCGAAAAAACGTCCAAAATCGAGCATGCTATTTTCCAACGCTTGTCAAATCGCGAAAATTTAATATTTATGGCTCAATTTAGGTTCAGTCTGTGTGTTTTTAGCTAAACTAATAAAATTTCATCGTTAAATTGATTGCAGATCACCTGGACGACCTGGGCAATGTACCGCGCAAACGACTCTGGCCGTCAGCGCGCGCTACATCAATCATAAACCGAAGCCGCCATTTTTTTTTTTTTTTTTAATCAACTATGCCATTATATATTTTTTTCATTAAGGGGGTAGTACACTTCTTAAGGCCTTTTTTTAAAGATTTTTTTTTTTATAGTTAACTTTATTTTGATCTTGCAAACTTTTTATATATGATACAACTAACATTCAAGAACATAAAAAAAAATTTTTTTTTTTTTTTTTGTTCTTCATAGGGCCTTAATATGGCTGCGTAAAGGTGACCCCTTTTTAATCTGGCCGACATGATATCTCGACTCTGGAACGTCTGAAACAAACAATTCAAAGTGCATATTAAAATATAGATCAGTCGCTATCGCTCGAACTAGGATAAAAAATTTTGGTAAAAAAAAAAGAAAATGGCAGACTTTTTAATTTATCGGTCATTTTTTTTTGCAAAAAATTGTTTAAAAAAAGGGTTAAACATTAACCGATTTTCAAAATCCTAGTTCGGGCGAGAACTACACATGTATAGAGTATCCCATAAAAATTTAAGCCCGATCAGACCAATAGTTTTTTCAAAATCATGTCGGCCAGGTCAAAAAACATGGTTTTGAGAAAAACGCGTTTAAAGTTTTTATTCGATAATTTTAAGGTGCGATTAGCGTAAGGCACCGCTACAAATGTGTCTATAACTTTTTTTATATATCGAATTTCTCAAAACGATTTTGGGAGAACATTTCTGTGATATATTAGAGCACATTTATGAAATAAAAAAAAAAATAGATTTTTTCAAAAAAAAGAAGTGTACTACCCCCTTAATAAAGATGCATGCAAAATTTCAAATTGATATCTCTAATAGTTTTTTTTTTACAACACTTTTAAAAAGATACTGCTTTTTACCCGTTTAACAGTAGAATAACCCCTTAAATGGACATAAATCAAAAAATATTAAATTTTTTGACTGTTCCCTTTAGGATAAGCTAAAAGACACTGTTCTCTAGTTATTAGACTGAATTCTGCCACCAGAATGTATAAAAAATGTCGGGCCGAAATCAGACTCGAATTCTTCCTTAGTTTGTAGAACTACCCATAAATTTTCAACTCCATCAGAATTTTTGAATTGAATTGAATTTGAACGTTAGATGCTAAGTAGTTTTTTGGCCTAGAATTGGAGTACTGCTAAAAGGTATATTAACTTTTTCACGATACTCAGGTCGAGGACCTAAAATTTGATACGTTCCCTGCACACCCGTAAAGAGTTAATCACCAGGAAATCATATTCTCATTACGCGCGAGGTATCCTATAAAAGGCTTTTCATTAGTCTCTCGCAGACGCGTCTTTGCGGATGGAAGGAAAGCAAAGACGATTCCTTCTCTTACATAACTATCCGTATCTTCTGACAGGGACCCATCATCCGGAGACAGGTCTGCAAATTTTATAAATATCCAACGAGCGCGGCACGCCCTGTTTGAGAGTTGTGCGAAACGTCGCCTTGTGATATTAAATATTCACGTCAAGCCATCTCTCGTTGCCGCGACCAGGGGAATTTTATAATTTATATCTGTCGTAATTAATTACGGCGGAGTGTTGAGCAAGAAATCTTGCGGTTGCAGAAGCCGCACCAGAACTGGGTTAATTTGCTCCCCGCGTCGTGCGGCGCTTATTGTCATTTGTCTTGCAATATTCATTAAACCGCTCGGTGGCGGTGGCGCTCGTTCGGTGCAATTAAGACGCAAATCCGCGCAATGAAACTCAACTTTCCTCGAGTGTACTTCGCCTTTTACAAGAAGTGTTCTCGGCTTCTAAAGAACGTATCGTGAAGGAGCTCTGTTTACTGCAGTCATAAACTTTCATCCTTTCCTTTCCGAGAAAATGTGACATAATTTCGGGAATTGATTTTACGATTGCAAGCATCTCTGGGACTCGTAACTTATGTATTCGTAAGTTTGCGTAAACTTTTGCACAATTTCTGTTAATTTTTAAACTTTTGTGTAGAATAAAAACACTTCCAAGCGTTACGCAAGGCTCTTGGAGAAAGAGCCAAACTTACCTTGCTCGAGGAAATGCATTCGTAAACATACAAACATACGATTCCAATTAATGGGAATATGGGTTTAAAAACGAACACCTTCAATCCGACGATAGGTGCATACTGAAAGCTCAGGTGGCGTTCAGAAAGAAATTAAGAATAAAAGGGCGGCTACAGACGACCCAATCTGCAGGGTCCGATTTGTAGGAACCCTACAAATTGAGTCGTGTGTAGAACGGTTGGGCCGATTTCTCGTCAGTCATGGACCAAAACAGGGATGAAATGTGTGGTACTGATATCACCATCGCCACCACTGCTAACCGATTTTTTAACGTTTCGACGAAGCCATGCTTTACATACAGGTGCTCAATTGTGTCTGATAAATTATGTCCTGCGAAGATCCTAAAAGTCGATCCGCAGATTGGTCGTTTGTAGCCGCCTTAAGGTGGAGACCACATTGGAAGGCCAAATTATAAGTGCTTTTTGGGATTTTTTTGGAATCAACTGAACGTTTTTAAATTTAAGGATTTTGCTAATGTTTTCATGTATATGTCATTAAATTTTGAAATCATTTCAGCCGGAAAACGCTGATTTATTACTACTTCTCCACAGCAGGTCTTCAGCCGACTTTCTAGCTTGAATACATCCTCGCAGTAGTAATGTTTATCAGAAATCATAAATAAAACGTGTGTACATTATTAATGCTTTATGACCGCTTAAAGAAAGAGGTATCAATTTTCACCCCTTTTTTGTAGCTTTATGCAAAAAAAAAAAAACTTTAAACAATGAAATGATCCCAATTAGTTCATATTCTTGGAAATTCTATAAGGCAAACGTAAACAACGATCAGGCGATTAGTTTTTGATTAATCAAAATCAAGATGTGGTTTTGAGAAAAATGCGTTTAAAGTTTTGAATACGGGAGCAGCGAATAGCGAGTAGTTTCGGAAAGATTACGAATTTCGTCCTAAATCTTTGAGAACATATTCTTCAGATATTTTGCTGAAGATTTCCCCCTTAAAGAATCCTTTAGGAACTTTTCTAAACCAACTCAGAGACAACTTCTCATCAACCCTTCAGTTGAAAACAAAAAATACAATACAATTACAAAAGACAATTAGAAAAGAGCCAGCACACTCCACTAATCACAACCCAGAACGATACACAGTACCTACGCCATTCCACGGTCGATTCATAGAATACATCGACGGTATGCTACACAATATACGCCCAAAACAATTGGTCGTGTATCAGAAATTACAAACTAAATCAATATCCGAGAAAAAATCGAAAATAAATACGAACAGGAGTGGTCAGCTAGTGGACATTGCAGTAGACAATGTAGTTGCTGTGTAGGATATTATCCTGATCTCTAAACATAAACAGACTATATATAGTATGTAACACCAGACCAAATGAGCTAATGATAAAACATTTGGATTTGAATTACTGTCCAGTATATATTATGAAGAACTAAACTTTTTCTACATTTTTGGTTTGATATGATATGCTTTATAAGTGCCCAAGCAAATTACAAAAGCTCGATTTCAAAATCATTTGCATTTATATATGAGCTTATTTCACTTTATTATGTAAAACAACTAAAATAAGCTCCTTACATTATCTCAAATTGGCAGAGCAATACAACTTCCATTTTAAATCATCTAATTTATCGTCTCCTTGGTTGGGTAATGTCTATAACATTACATGCCCAATCTAAATCCATAAAACGAATGGTCAGGACTTAAGTTTATTGCTGCACTTCACTATCCAGTTTTGATTAGTGTAGACTAAGCGCATAATAAAAACATCGTAAATCATGTTTTCAGAGTTTTAGTTTCGCATTGGCGGGACGAATTTTAAATTGCTTTATCCGATTCTACTAAAATAAAACCGCAAAAATTCAAATTTCGGCAAGTATTCAGATTAAAATTAGTTTAATCAGAGTTTTAGATGGTCACGAACCCCAACCGCAAAGCCAAGAAGGCTATTTGTTATGTTTATAAAACTGCATATTTTATATATGAATATCTTTTGTGTGAGCTACAAAAAGTCCTGCTAAAGGAACTTATAAAACCCTTAAGTAGTCGCATAGTGGTAATTCAATCTCCTTAATCACGGAACGAGGGTGCATCCACAGTGGTGACCCAATGCCATACAAATGGGCCACTATTTATTAATCCAGTAATCCAAAGGACTAGACCAGACTTTCGGGATCCGGCCTTCCGTCGAAAACCATAAATCGTCCAAACTCCGACGTCGTTGTGTCTGCACAGTTTACGTTTGATGGAAAAAGTTTCGGCGCCAGCCAGACAGGCGAAATGGGAAACTGGAGCATCCGGGGAAATGTGAAAATCACTTGCCGGAATCGCATCGCCTCGCACAGTCCGCGACATTTCACCTCCCAGCAAAAACCAGAGGGCAACAGCCGATGGAATTTTTGATAAAACTTTTTCCGTAAACAGAATTCTGAGGCAAGTTGTTGTTCGGAGTTCAGACACGAGAATTTTCGCCTAGCCCTTTGTTTGTCGCAATTGTTCGACGATTGTTGTAAGTAAACTGTCTGTTTTGTCTGCTGAAGTACATACACATATATCACACACGGCCCTTTGAACTGGATCTGTATCTGCAGCCGTGGTGATAGAAGGGCCTCTGGTGGGAATAGGTGCCAAAGCCAGAACCCTATCAAAATTCGATGACGAAGCGTCAGAGCCAAGCACCAGCTCTAAATTGTTTTAGCCATGCAAGGAAGCAGGAACCTGCACTCCAAATCAATATGAAGTACTGCATCCAGTGGCGTATAGATATCGGAGGCTTTTCGTTTCGATTTTCAATAGTTAAGTATAAAATCTCTATATCTCTCAAATTTTCTGAGTATTATATAAAAATAATTAAACAAATAAAGCCAACCTCCTATTTCACTTTGTTTTTGTGTCACTCAATCAGTGCAAACATAAATTATATGGGTATTATACTTGAAGGAATATGTGTTCTTGTGTATACTTTCCCTAAATTCTTAAAATTGTTAAAAAATTTCTTACATTGTATTTATATACACTACTGTGATCAAAAAGTAAAGCCAATTTGTTTATAACTTTGAAAATATTTATTTATTCATCCAAATCTATATCATCCCCTTCAAAGTAGTCCTCGCCCGATAAAATACACATATGCTAGCGATTTTTCCAATACTCGAAACACTTCTGAAACTCGATGATTGGAATGGCCTTCAGTTCCTTCTTCGATTTTTCTTTTATCTCATTAGTCGATTCAAAACGGTGCCCCCGAAGCGGTCTTTTTTAAGCTTAGAAAATATCCAGAAGTCACGTGGAGCTAAATCGGGCGAATACGGTGGTTGTGGAAGGACATGCATCAAATTTTTGATTAAAAAGTCTCGAATAACCAATGCAGTATGAGAAGGTGTAATCGAAAAAATTGAGTGTTTTTGGAACCAAACGAAAATGCGACGCGTCTGAAGCCCAAATGGTCTTTCAAAATCGATTATATCGACCCAAATTATATTTGCGTAATGTCAACAAGGTCTCTCTAATTGTTAATTGACGATTTTTGAGCACAAAATCCTTGACTTCCTTGACGTGGTGTTCATTGGTAGACGTCGAAGGAATGACAGGACGTTCATCGTCTTCAACGCGTTCTGTGCCTTCTTTGAACAACTTATACCAATGAAAAATACTCGATCTGGACAGTGCCAGTGTCACCAAAAGCCTTTTTCAACATTCTCAACGTTTCGGAAACCGTAATACAATTTTAGAAGCAAAATTTAATGCAATTCTTTGCTCAGTTAAATCACCCATTGTAAAATCTGTAAAATAAAAAATTCGCTTTTAGTTGCTCAGAAAATACAACGAAATTAAACATAAAAATGACGCACTGGCGTGAGATTAGAGTAACAGTGCTGCCAACCTAGAAACAAGAAGATTTGCTCGAATCGATGTACCCGCGCAATTTAAATTTAAAATTGGCTTTACTTTTTGATCACATTGTAATTATAAAAAAAAATATCTGGTGGTTTATTTGAATATTTTTGTTTATACTTTTCACCTAAAAAAATGGCTGAAACTATATGGCGAAAAAGTTCACACAATGGTAGCACTAGTACGACCAACCCGTCAAATTGACGGATCTAACACAGTAATTTAACTTATATAAAATCTGATTTTTTCTGACTTTGTGTTATTATTATACATATAGATATTGATTCTTATGTCTGTATAATTAATTCTCTAAAAGTAACAGGAAAATATAGAGAAAATAATAAAATTAAGCTGTTTCATCAAAATGAATCTACCCAGAAAAAAGACGTTGTAAAAACAATGGTAACAACATTAAATCAATAATTTTTAAATATGATTTGGCACCAATTACAAAAATAATACGTTTTACGTTACAAAAAACCTAGTTTGAAAAGAACTTTTGTGAACTATTAAAACATTATTCTTTATTTTCATTATTGCCTAAATATTTCTTGTAGCATTAAAATTTAATGTAGTTGAATGTGAATTTCATAGTTATTTCAAATAAAATATTTTTAGATATTCAACGATCCGCAAGCAATTTTAGCAACGAATATACATGCTTGATGAAACAAACATTGACCATGTTAAGTTATGAACAATACTTGATCAATTTAACATGGACTAAATGTAGAATTGAAATAATTTCTGTTTAAAAATTAAGAATTGTCTTTATTTCAACTATTCTCTAGTATATAGTAATTTACACTAAAGTAGTTAGATATACTAAGATCTAGTTAATTTATTGTTGAATCTACTAGGAGAATCTTTCCAGTGTCAAAAAGTAAAAAATTCTCCATGAAAATTTAGTATGGGCGCAAAATTACCCTTATTGATCCTCAACCTTTCCTTATAAAAAGCAATTTGGCACCTTCAAATATCAGCAAATATTTTATATAAATGTCAATGTTTTGATATAAAAGAGATTTAGCATTTTGACACTTCTGATTAATTGCCCATCAATTCAGGATAACTTTGCAAACTATGTGAAAAAATAAATTTAAAGATTTCCTAGGTATATTTTCAAAACGAAAAATTGTGTAAGAATGATTGAAGCTCATTTTAAAGCCTAAATTAGTTTAGGCTGAATAATAATCCATGTATTCTGAAAAATTATAGGGTAATTCACAAAACATTACTAAAATCTTTTTGAATATTTCAAATCTCCCACATTTCGGAGTTAAATTTAAATATATCATCAATTTTTCAAATGATACGAATATTAAATATGTTGGTTCATACATTGTAATTTTCAAAAAAAACAATTTTACGTTTGTTATAATAACGACTCTGGGAAAGGTCAGTCATACGAAATTAGATTGAAGTGATTTTAGATACAGGCGTCATTTCATTCTGAACAGTTGATTAGTAAATGATTGATAGTTAAATGATTTCAATCTTCTGCATCTGACTATTTAATTACATTTTAAATATACAGGGTGTTCAGAGGTAAGAGGTCAATACTGCAGGGGGTCAAAGGTCAGACCGAGACAAGCAAAAAATCGTATGGGTGGGGGGGGGGGGGCATCTCTCACCGTTTGGCAGTTACAGGGTGATTCGTAAATCAGGATTTTGCCTTATATGGGAACCGCTCTTGTATTTTTATCTTTTTTTCTACGCATCGCAGCGGCCCCAAACTAATTTCAAAAAATCACTATTTGGAAGCCCTTTCCAAAAAAGTTTACACCACCCCCCTAACCCCAACCCCTTGGCCACAATCCCCCCTGCAAGTTGAAAAAATTAACTTTTATTTCACGATTTTTCACCTTTCGCCCCACTTTTCTCCGAAATTCATGTTATTAACATACCCACTTTTTATTTTTTTTAAGTTGCCTATCTAATTACCTTTCCATAAAGGTGCAACATGCCCAGGTAGAAAAGGGTTGCAAAAGTCCTGAAATTAAAACATCCTCACAGGTACCTAATTACTTTATTGCACCATAATGGAAAAAGTCGTTAAGTAAACAATTTTTATGACAGCAAGTTCGGAAATGTTTGTTCAGGAAACAGAGGTAATAAATTTTTTGTATTTCAGCAAAACAGTAATAAAATAATAAATGTAATCTCGTTAAATAGCGTTATTAGATTATTATATCCAGTATTGACTCCTAAGTATCCTGACGCTCCGTTTCTAATACCTCCTATGAATTATGGTATAAAAATGGGTGAGTTTGAAAGGACATTGACCACAGTTGAAGAAGGAAGTGAAAAGAACGGGTGTTTAATAGAAAAAATTAAGATAAAATGGCAGAATTCAGTGTTGACGAGTATGCCGATATAATTTACGTGCACGGTTTAGTAGAAGGAAATGATAGTGAGGCCGTACGAGAATACCAAAGGAGATTTCCGAATCGGCGGGTACTCAACAGAAGGGTATTTTCAAGGACTTTCAGAAGGTTAAAAGAAACCGGAAGTGTAACCGCCCCCAGAGCAGAAACGCGAGCAGGAATATCGGCCGATTCAGCGGACCCCGACCAACAAATCCTCAACATCGTCAGGAACAGCCCTGTAATAAGCATCAGGCAGGTCGCACGAAGGTCAGAATTGTCTTCAGGGATAGTTTGGACCGTTGTGAACCGAGAGGGACTACACCCATACCACCATATCCCGGTCCAAGCACTAGGGAAGGAGATTCCGAAGGACGATTGCAATTCTGCACTTGGCTGTTCGAGTCTGACATCGAAAACAGAAGGTTTCTAGACCGAATTCTGTGGACGGATGAATCGCAATTCACCCGGGATGGCATCACAAACTTACACAACCTCCACACCTGGTCAGATGTGAACCCACATAGGACCAGGTGTCGGTCCTTCCAGCAAAGATTTAGTGTCAATGTCTGGGCTGGCATCATCGGCAACCAGTTGATAGAACCCTTCATCTTGCCCCAAGTGCTGAATAGTCAGCTATACTCGGACTTTTTGGAGAATATCCTTCCGGATCTGTTGGAGGACATCCCCCTGGCCACCAGAAGCGCAATTTATTTACAGCTCGACGGAGCACCTGCGCATACTGGGAACATTGTTAGGGCAAGGTTAAATGAAAATTACCCAGAGCGCTGGATTGGACGAGGTGGACCGATTCCTTGGCCTGCTAGGTCACCGGACCTTACTCCACTGGACTTTTTCTTATAGGGGATGATGAAAGATGAAGTTTACTCAACACCAATCAACACCAGAGAAGAATTAGTTACCAGCACTGGGACTGCAGCCACGAAAATACGGGAGAGACTGGCTACCATAGACCTCAAACGTGAAATAAAACGAAGGCTACTTGCATGCATCGAAACTAGCGGAGAACATTTTGAACAGCTTTTAAAGGACAAACGTTTTAATTGTAATTAGTTTTTAAGCGAACAAAATGTATTTTTTAGTAAACTTAAGTATAATTTCCTAAAAATTCGAATTATCATGATATTCTGTAAAAGGATTTTTGTAAATAAATTTTCGTATCCTTTTCCTACCTGGGCACGTTGCACCTTTTTGGAAAGGTAATTAGATAGGCAACTTAAAAAAAATAAACAGTAGCTATGTTAATAACATGAATTTCGGAGAAAAGTGGGGCGAAAGGTGGAAAATCGTGAAATAAAAGTTAATTTTTTCAACTTCCAGGGGGGATTGTGGCCAAGGGGTTGGGGATAGGGGGGTGGTGTAAACTTTTTTGGAAAGGGCTTCCAAATAGTGATTTTTTGAAATCAGTTTGGGGCCGTTGCGATGTGTAGAAAAAAAGTTAAAAATACAAGAGCGGTTCCCATATAAGGCAAAATCCTGATTTACGAATCACCCTGTAACTGCCAAACGGTGCGAGATGCCCCCCCCCCCCCCCCACCCATACGATTTTTTGCTTGTCTCGGTCTGACCTTTCACCCCCTGCAGTATTGACCTCTTACCTCTGAACACCCTGTATAAAGAGTTTACAAAGAACACTTCTCAAGATTCATACTAAAGTTGGTGCGAAGAACTGTCTGAAATCGAAAACGTAATCAACAATCAACAAGCAATTAACTAGTAAAAATTATTCCAAATATGTTGTTTTCTTTCTGAGAGTGAAATCTTCGGATAAACTTATGTCATCATGACTAGAATGCAAATAACTACAATAGAATTTATATAAATCGGAATGAAAAGTGTTCAAATAAACCTTCTTTTCCGCTATTAAAGTTTGAAGCTTTGTAACTATATTTTATGCTGCATTAATTTTAAAGAACTTGAAGTAATTTTTTAAAAACTAACTAAACTTTAAGAGTTTCCTCAGAATTGCGAAGCCCCAGGCATTGCCCTGGGTACCTTGAATAGCAGTTACGCCACTGGCTGAAATTTGTCGACTGTGATTTTGGGTATTTTTCTCGCATGAACAGCTTTTTTCCGCTGTTTCAAATTCCGCACCAGGAGTGTCCTTCCTGGAAATTCTGGCAAACTTTCAAGGGACCAGGAGTGGCCGGGAGAGGTCGCTGCAGGGTGCCCTCGTGCCTGCGAGTTCCACAAGCTGCCTGAATGGGGTCGCAAGTAGAAAAGTGCACTGCTCCCTGCGTCGTGTGGGAACCGGGAGCCCGGCCGTTGGTGCCTGGACGACACATTTGGAACGTGTCCAAGATCCCAGGAATGACCATCAGCATCGGTGCCTGGGTGCTCCCGAGTCCCGACTATCGGGCCCTTGTATCGGCGGGGCCTGCGAAAAATTTCCAGGGATGTTTATATCTTGTGGCCATGTGCGCTGTTTATCTCGGCCGGACTCGGGTCTTCTTTCAGACAGCAGATAACTAAAATACTCGTACAATGCCCAGACTAATTTATATTCTGGTTGCATGCAATAAATTTGACAAGGATTTGGTGGCGTGGAGCTCGAACCCGATAGCCTTAGAGGTCACCGACTTGGGAGACGGCGGCGGAGACGTCGGAGGAGACGTCGGAGGAGACGTCGGAGAAGCGCCGCCGTCGCCGCCACGATAAGCACCTAAATAAAATCCCGCCGGCTCAAATTGCAGCCATTAAGTGGGCTGGTTACCATTCGCGAAATTATTATTATATATTATATATTAATTATTTATATTCGTGCAGAGCAGACAACCACTCGAAACTTTGCCGGAATAAGAAATTAGATAGTCTGGCAAAGGAGTTCAAAAGTATGGAATATTGACCTCTGTGAGTATGAACAACAGCTTACTCGATTCGGAATTAAAATTATAATAAATAAGTTAAGTTAATAAAATAAAAATTCTTAGCATTTATGAAAAAACTCCACATGCTTGCAGCTATAGCATATTTGAGTTATTTATAGGTTTGAAACGGGCAATGCAACAATATTAAATACATTATTCGCAACAATAAATTAAAATGCACTAGTTTCCGACCACACAACGCTTTCGCCAAAGATAACTTGTTAACCTGTGTTCAATCGACGATTTAAATTAATTTTGTTTGTTTTTAGATTAGTAGAATTGTTTCTTGGCGTTAAGTAAAAAAAATTCATAGAATCCGTTTTCGAGAAATGAAGTCAATAAGAAAATTGTTTTGTTAATCCAGGGCAATAAGGGTTTTATCTCTGGAGAAGTAAGTCTATTCTGAATAGATTTTCGTGAAAGATTTCATTGAGTTTCTAGTAGTTAAAACTACATATAAGATAAAAATTTTTAAAATTTGCACATGAAATCTGCCGGTATATAAATCATCCAGTGATTTTTGCATCACTTATCTTCCAACAAATTTGTATGTTATTTTTACAAACATTTTTATTTATTATTATTTTGTTTGACATTTTGAACTCTTAGCTATTAAATGAAGGAGTTGTTGGAATTTAGAAGTAAACAGATCAATACTAATATCATATTAAAAAATGTCGCTTACACAAGACTTTGCAGACTGCTGATGATAAATGAGAACGATTAATATGGTATATTTAGATACAATTAATGCGAGAGCTATGCAAATTTCAAAACGAAGTAATGAGTATCGGCCGGAATTAGGTACATTTATTCTATATCTCCATACTCCAAACTACATACAGGGTGTCCAGGAAGTAGTGCGCCAAAATTAAGGGGATGGTAGCTTGGGTCATGACCTACCAGAATATCAAAATATGACCTGGGTTTTTATGAAAAATTAAATTTCAGTTTATTGACTAGTTGGTGCACATAAAAAGACATGTTCTCTTTTTTTTTGTTTTTTGCTAAAATATTCTAGATAAGTTGACCTACCTGGTAAGCATGTCATTTTTCATTACTAACACAAGACCGTCGAGCAAAAAAAATAATCAAATTTTTTTTTTGCTGTTCAAAATTATTTGACTCTACTTTGACCTTAACTGGTGAAAAAAAATGTACTAGGCAGTGATGGGAAAGCAATTCAAAAAATTGCTTAATTAATGCAGATTTCAGAATCACCCATTTTATTCTTGAATAACAAGATATTGCCATGGTTATTTTAAATCAAATTTAATTTTTCATAAAAACCCAAATATCTCGAAAACGGTGAGGTTTTCACTAAGGTCATATTTTGATATTCTGGTAGGTCATGACCCAAGCTACCATTGCCTTAATTTTGGCGCACTACTTCCCAGACACCCTGTATAATAATTGCATAATTTTGTGCTACTTTATACGTTACTAATGCATAATTTTAATATTATAAAACAATAAAAAGGTAATTTTTATGGTATATAAAGCTCGAAAAGAGAATTTAAAATCAATGTGAAATCTTTTTTTCAAATAATTTTCAAATGTGGTTTACTTCAAGTTGTACAGTAGCGAAAATTTAAATAAGAAATAGAAAATTCAATAAAAAACGTTTTAAAAACAATACGTATTTATTTTAAATTCTTAAAAACAACAAATGAAAACGGGTTTTCATAAAAAGACATTTGCTTAAACAATTAATTTGAAAAAGTTATTTAAAATGTGTTTTATATATTTTGTACGATGAAAAACAATCACAAACTTTTTAAAAAAATTGTTTATCATGCGAACACTGTTTTTTTAATTGCCCTACAATATTAAAAATCGATAACATTTTTTATAGTCGGGAAATTCAGGGGGTTGAATAGTACTTTTATTACGTGGGTATCCAACAATATCTCCCAAAGAAATGAAAACGATGTCAACTATGGTTAATAAATAGTTTCGAAAGAAAGAAGAATTATGTACGTATATAAAATGGAATGACATTTCTAAATATAAAAGTACTATGATTTGTTTTAGAAAATTTCTGATAACATAATATGTATTTTGCGCATTTTGTACGCTCACAAATCTTATTTTAAACATTATATCTATTCATAATTGAGAAATAGGAAATTGACGCAACTAATATCGGCTAATAACTAAAGCCTTAATTTTTGTTTTTAACTTAATTTGTGTAGGTACCACTTTCAAAATTTTTTTAAATGCAGAGTTTAAAATGTTTACACAATTTTCTAGTCGTCATTCTGAATCAAATCGAATCTTTGTACATATTTTGCTAACATGGGTATCAATATACTTAACTTTTGAACCCGTTTACTATTGACTTAAATGAAATCAATTCTACTTGTTCACGCAAGAAACAGGAAAGGAAACGGCAAGACGACAAGCCGTCTCAGCCTAGAGGCCGTCTTGGTGAAAAACAATCGCAGCCGATCTAAGCAGCGCAGCGGCCGCTTCCTATGACTAAGAACTTCCTTAAGACGCTAGCGCGCGGAATGCGCGAGTCATCGAGCCCTCCTGACTGATTTGTACACGACAAGGGCAAGTGCTGCTCGCCGCGACAGGTAAGACTTCTTATGCTGTTTATGCTGCTTATGTTGCTTATGCTGCTGGTGCATGCTGGCCACAGAGTCAATGAACTTGGCCGAGCCGAGCCGACCGAGCACCTGGCAAATGCGGCGGTAATGAGCTGAGCCGGCTCCTCTTCCGCGTCGCGAGTGCTCCGGGTGTCATTAAACCGAAGATTCTCGCGGCCATCTAATTGCCGCCTAAACTTAATGTCCGGCCCCATTTCACCCGGGGGACAGGAGGCTCCTCCAACCTCCGACGACAGGGCGAGGCCGCGAGTTTATAAAAATTGCGCAGCTGGTCGCCTCGCCGCGCCGGCCACGAGTATGCGGTGAAAGGCACCGGAGGGGCGGGCGCGGTCGGACATAAACGCTCTTGCGGTAAAGCCGCGTTTAACAAGGCTACAAATTACCATGCGAACGCGGATTGTGCAATACTTTCGAGCGAACCGCCTTGTTGTGGATTTTAGTGCAATGCTCCAATGCCCCGCGCACCCGCTGAGCCGATCGCGCCTTCTTCCAGGTGGTTGACGCGAAATGTCAGCATCCGCTGTACCACTCTTCGTGCGACCTTACAAAACAAAGCCATTTCGGAATCTGACGCTGCTTCAAGATGCTGCGCTCTGGCTAAAATTGGGGCTCTGCTTGCAGTACAATGTTTCGCTAAGCTAAGATTGTTAGATCAAAATTCAGAATATCCGATGCAAATGACAATTGTTTTAGTGTTTTCATTATAAACAATGATTTCCGGCATCAACAAAATAAAGAATACTAAATATTTTATGTCTATCCATAGTTTAAATAAAAATCAAAACAAACAGAAGCTTAGAAATATTAAACCCTAAAGTTGTTTGTGAAGTTTAACTTTTTTTTGTAGTCCGGGAAAACATCAGTTAGCTAAACGAATAATTCAGAGAAACAAAACTTTAAAACTTTATAATCTATGGGGGCAATCTTCATTTCATTAATGAAATAATACTTTTATCAATATGTGTTGGAAACTAAAGAAAATTTTGTAGTTACACGCACTGAAAAAAAAACTTTTTCTTTCATAGAAAGAGTGTTGAAAAAGTGAATCAAAATATTTGAAAAAAAATCAAAATAATATGCACTACAAATGAACAATTTGCTTCATTCACTGAATAAGAATTATTAAAGATTTCGAAGAATTTATCGAAATTATTAATAACATTATTGTTCGAACTTTTTCAAAAATCAATAGATATTCACATGCTTCAAGTTGTTATAAAGATAGCGAAGGTTAATATTTTCATTCTCCGTAGTATAAATAATATTTTTGTTGATAATTTCATTATACATTGAGAAAACAGATTTACAAAAATCACCTAATTTGGTTTAAGTGATTTGTTTTTAGGTGAAAAATCCATGATTCGGTAAATTCACAATTGCCTTTAGGTAAACCACCTACTCCTATTTAGGTGAGTTAAAAATATCACTTTAAACTGAATCTAGGCATAGGTGAAAATCTCAAAATGTGGTAATAGAAAAATCATCTACAAAAATAGTTTTTCATCTACTTCAATAAGCAAATAAGACATAAAGTCGTAATTGTGTTTAGTCATTTTACAATTTGGTAGGAAATTACCTATTGTCTACATTAAGTGATTCCACGCTTATATAGAACTGGCTTATTTGATATTCTACCCACGTCTACATCTTGTAGAAAATTTGTGTGCATTTTGTAGGAAATGTACATATAATATAATAATAATAAATAAAAGATGTAGAAGAATGACTTAAAATTTGTCACTGTAGAAAATAGGTGAGCATTTTTAAGCATTATATCTAATTTTTGCTTTCAGGGTAAAAGATAGGGTCATTCACTTAGTTAATAAATATACCAATTTGCGAATTTCATATCTTAGTATTTGCAAAAGCTATGTGCCGAATTTCTGCAAAATTGTAAAATGTTATACAATTACAAACCATAAACTGATTTTTTGTTTGTGTGCGTAAGTGGTCTGGCCATTGTATTTCATTTAAACAAATCACACCACTTTGCCCTTTCGCGGTATGTGTGCGCCGAATCCATCCACGGACTCTAATTGAAGGTTTCGAAAATTGTCATTACCATACAATTGTCTCGGTGTTTTCAAAGATTACAATATTACGTTTTTATAATTGTTTTTTTTTTTTTTTTAATTTGAAATTGTGGCAATTGCAGTTTTTGCTTCTTAAGCTTGATAATTGTTCGTGTAGTAGCATTTGGCAGATTCCAATTTCGAATATTTTAAACGCTGCTTTCAAGTAACTATACCAAAGCCGTGCATAATGCTATTTAAAAGTTTAGGAGAATTGAAAGATTCCCAAAATGTGTATGCCATCCCCCGATTTACGCGGTATTTTTTTGCACGATTTCGTTTTTACACGGTTTTTAAAATTATAAATTAAAAAGAAAAGGTAAAAGTGAACATTTTAACTATACATGGAAATTACTACTGTCATTTTCGATTTTCGTTCACAATAAAAATCGTCTTAGTAAGAGTTTATTAATTTTCTACAATATCTAGTACGGATTTCAGTACCAAGTTTCGCCGATGCGAGATTGTGTCTTATTTCTCTACATCAAATCATTATCGCATTAAGTGCTATGATGAGAGTTAAACAGCACCAATCAGGGAGATAAAATTAGAAAGACAATTTTTAAGGAGTTAATTTCTTCTTTCTATATGTAAAATGAAATACCTTCTATACTAGTCATTTTATAAACATACTGGTATTTTTATGTTTTTCAAAATATATTCACTTTTATTTTACGTTGAAATAAATGACTGAATTATGCCCATTTTTGTCTGTTTTCGATTTACACGATATTTTACGTATACAAAATACCGATTTCGATTTATACCGTTTTCTGAGGAACTTTTCTACCGTGTAAATCGGGGGATAGAAAGAAAGACGAAAAACGAAATTCTATAATTCTAATAATTTACAAAAACAAATTGCCTGCGATGGTTTTCCTCTTACAAAACAAAATAATAATGTCGATTTAATTTTTCCCCTAGATCACGAATTTGTAAACGAAAAAGTTCTATCATATCACGTTTTTAAAATAAAAATAGGTTTGAAAAATACAAAAGACCGTATTTTGGTCATATTTGCAAATTAATTAGAAAATAACGAATTGTCGCAAGAACTTTTATAGTAGCTCAAATAAAAGTATGAACCTTTAGTTAATATATTAAGGGGGACCACTAGTGTGACATTTTTGAAAAAAATTTTTTTTTTGTTTTGCATATTTCGATAGTCTATACCTTTAAAAATAACATACTAAAATTTCAAGTGCATATCTCAAATAGTTTTTGAGTTACAGCCATCAGAATAGCAGCCGCTAATCGTATCGAGGTACTAACAAATGTATGAATTAAGGGGAGGTTCTCATCTAGAATCTTGAAATTTTCGATTTTTTTTTTATTTCATATTATTAAAGTTTAATATGTCTAGAATGTTGCTTTAAAATATTTAGTCGATCCGAGCACTAGAACGGATTCTACAGCCCATTGATTCTGGCGGTGTCATGATCGTAGTGGGGCGCTCAGCCTGTGCCGTGCCGTTCAATCACGATTATCTCGGAACTTTGTTTTTCAAGATTTTTCAAATTTGCGTACAAGATAACTCAAAAACGGTTCAACCGATCAACTTCTAGTTTCGTGCATATTAAAGTAAACAATTTTCTTCATAGAAAGAGTGGAGCACATTTTGAAAATTGTAACATTATCTCCTTTTTGTAAGTGATAAACTATGAAAAAAAACGGCCGAAAACGGCCTTAAAATTTCAAAATCGCGCCATTCCGTCAATTTTAATTTTTTTTTGAAAGTCGTCCACTCTTTCTGAGACAAATTTAGTCTAGTTTATAATAATGTCATCATTATTTGATTTCAGACCAATCTGCGACCCCTAAATTGTACGCAGCTGGGCCATTTTCGAAAAACATGCCTCCGGAGAAGTTGAATAACGGGCGCCATTTTGTTTTTTTTTTTAATAAAAAATTTTTTTCGTACAGATAAATATACAATAAAAGATAATGCCAAATATCATTTCCCTATGTCTTGTCATTTGCCTTCAAAAAAATCACGAACTTTACCTACCTTTTGACGTTCTAGATGAGAGCCTCCCCTTAAACTTTAAACGCGTTTTTCTCGAAACTACTTTTTTCAAATTTGCTGCAGTTGTAGCTCGAAGACAAATCATCCGATCGATTTGATTATTATTGAAACTTCTTTTATAGATGTTTCTTCGTGCCATAAACCTCCAGTTTTCCGGATCGAATAAAAAATGTAATTTTGGCAGGCCAAAAATCACCAAATTTTCGAGCAAAATTTAATTTTTTTTTTAAAACTCCATTTTTTTAAATTTAAATTTAAATTTTTTCTTTTTTTCGAGGTTTGTGGCACGGGAAATACCTTCTAGTTTGATAAACTTTTTGGTTTTTTTGATTTCACGCAATGTGAAGGTTTCTATAACTGCAGCAGTGGGGGCACTTTTTTTTTTGGAGCCTTGGGAAATCGAGAATAACTCGCTGAGTTTTCAGATTTTTGGTCCAAAAATTGTATCATGTATTTACTATATATCCACGAATATGTCCTTAAAATATTAAAACATTCCATGCAGTAGTTGTCTTTAAAAAAAATTCCAAAAATCACCTTTTTTTCAGGCGGTCACACTAGTGGTCCCCCTTAAAATACGAGAGATTTTAAGACTTTCTGAAATATTCCGTGAAATTAACTTTTTTTCATAAGCTGATTACTTCATACAATATAGAGCTCATGAAAATCTTATTCCCGAAGATGTTTCGTAAGTTCTATAGATTAGAGGTACTTTATATACATAGTCGTGCCATAAGTTCTGTCCCAAAGGAAAATTTAAAAAAAGCTCATATAAGAAACAAATAATTAAATTTTATTTATTATGTTTAGTAATATACATATTCTAATTTACAGTAATGCAGACAATTATTCGAAATGCCCACCCTTTGCAGCTACATATTTTTTTAAACGTTTCGGCCATTCATTAATCGCAGTACGCAAGACATCTAGTGATATTTCCTTCGTTGCTTTCATCAAACTTGCTTTTAATGACTCAATGTTTCGATGTTGAATAGAGCAGGCCTTCTCCTCTAAAATATTCCATAAGCGGTAGTCCAAAGTATTTAGGTCTGGGCTACCAGAAGGCCAATCTTCAGCAGAAATGAAGTCAGGAACATTGGATTTTAAACAGATTTGCGTTGTCTTGGATTTATGAGCTGGTGCTGAGTCTTGCTGAAACACCCAATGCTGACTATGATACATCGTTGTGTTGAGCGGCTTCACCATCTTCTCCAGGATGTCACTTTGATAGTTCTTTGCCTTCGTTTTCACGCCTTGCTCAAAAAAATGCAGCTCCGTAGCACCGTAATATCCAACTCCCCACTAAACCATGACTGAGGCGGGATGTTGACCACGCTCTACCTTGGGTATCTCCTCAGCCGCTTCCTTAGAGCTATGCGCGTACACTCAGTCATTCTGTCGGTTAAACTTCTCTTCAATAGTAAAAAGTTTTTCGTCTGAAAAAAGTATTTGTTGGTATTTTTTTCCCGCGTACTTCTTCAAGAGACTTTTAGATCGCATCTCTCGTATCGCACGAAGCTTGTCCGTAAGCCGATGCCCTGTTGACCGTCGATAAGCACCAAGCCTAAGGTCTTCCTTGATAATACGAGACATCGTCCTTTTAGGTATTTTCATCTCCCGTGCCATCACCTTTTGTTTCCGGAGCGGATTTCTCAGTATGCGGTGACGCACCGCTTCTACTGCTGCTGGTGTGCGAGACGTACGAGGCCTCTCGCTCCTGGACCTATCATCGACACAGGAAGTCTCACGGTATCGTTTGATAGTACGATGCACAAATTTCATTGTAATTTGTAGTAGCTGAAGAAGCTCAAATATCTCCTTTGCTGACTTGTTGCACTTAAATAGTGCAATAACGGCGATCCTGTTCTCTTTAATGCCCCACTCCATGTTGCTCCTTCGAAGTCCAATGGCATAATGATATTTTTTTAACAAAGCGGGAAGTATTTAAGCTTATTCGCGACAGTAAACCGGGATGCGTCGTGAGCCTTTTAGTGGAGGCGAGGGAGACAGAACTTATGGCACGACTATGTATATAAATAAGAGTAAAGGCTTTTTTTGGAGTCATGTAACAAGCTATATTCACGTTCCGTTATTTTTTAATGAATTTTTCAAAATATTCTAAATACGATATTTGATACTTTTCAACCCTATTTTGCTAAAAGACGTGACATGTTAGGACCTTATTGTTTGCGAATTCCTAATCTACTGAAAAAATGCTATAGAAATGATATATGACTTGTTCTGTAACATATTACATATTAAATTTTTTCGACTGGTATTATTTTGTTTTTATCGTACAATAAATTAATAACGATTAAGTAAAGAAATTCTTGAATAAGATGTCTTGATTTTACGAACCATCCCACTGTTATCATATTCCGAAAATAGCATGAGAATATATTCAATTTACAATTTTAATTGCTAGTTTACGTTGCATCAACGTGTCCTTTCCTCAAATTGCAATAAATCTCCGGCTCTAAAACTTGCATTCGAGCAGGTTTCGATTAGATGAGCTCATCTGTTTTCATAGGTGGCTCGCCTCAACTTCGCATAAATTACAAATTCTGATTTTCTGCAATTGCAATTGCACTCACAGACGAGCTCCCACGCGCCCACTCCGCTGCACAATTGCGAGCTGCAGTGCGACTGCAACGCGTTCGGTTTTACTTTCATTTGTTCATCCGTCACTTCTGGCGCGACCGATGAACGGCCCACGGTTCACCCTCTCCGCTGAGCGGAAACTGCGCGGTGAATTCAGCTCTCTGTTTATCGCGGTTCACCCGCAGCAACGTGCAGGGAGCGTGAGAACGGGAGCGTCGCCGGTTCATTCACCCACGGTGCGTCTTGTGTTTGTTTGCACTACCCCCGCTCCCGGCCGCGGTTGCTTGCAGGCGTGCAAGTTTCCCCCCAAAGAAAGAAGCGTTTCCCGTGGAGCTTTTTGCGACGTGCGTGGCCAGCCAACTCCCCCGGCCACCCGCTGGACCCCTCGGGCATTAGTTTCATGACGGCCGCGATGGTTGTGTACATTCGCGCGCGGTTGTGACGCCGACTATTGAACTCGCCGCCGCCGAAGCCAGACTGTCTGATGCAGCAGATGCAGATGGCTGCAGTGGGATGCAGGCGCGCAGCGGTTAGATATTTTGTCGCATCGCGGCTGTCGGGGGGAAGGGGTCTTATCTAAAATCGCGCCATGCCCGCGAATTGCCAATTTTGTTGCTTTTACGACGAAGCACTCGATCTGGCGACTTCGGTGAATGGGGACGAATAAACGTGGCCTTTGCAAGTGGCTGTGGCGGTGCAGCGGCTTCTATGCATTCAACTGCTGTGTTTTGACGTAATTTGGTCGAACATAAAATATTATTCCAAGAGGGCATTGCACAAAATATAGAAAATTTGTAACTTCGAACTCTTATAGTTGTGCTGTGTACCAAAGTCTTTACATATCGGCAATTATTTTTGATATCACGATATACAGGGTGTTCAGAGGTAAGAGGTCAATACTGCAGGGGGTGAAAGGTCAGACCGAGACAAGCAAAAAATCGTATGGGTGGGGGGGGGGCATCTCGCACCGTTTGGCAGTTACAGGGTGATTCGTAAATCAGGATTTTGCCTTATATGGGAACCGCTCTTGTATTTTTATCTTTTTTTCTACGCATCGCAGCGGCCCCAAACTGATTTCAAAAATCACTATTTGGAAGCCCTTTCCATAAAAGTTTACACCACCCCCCTAACCCCAACCCCTTGGACACAATCCCCCCTGCAAGTTGAAAAAATTAACTTTAATTTCACGATTTTTCACCTTTCGCCCCACTTTTCTCCGAAATTCATGTTATTAACATACCTACTTTTTATTTTTTTTAAGTTGCCTATCTAATTACCTTTCCAAAAAGGTGCAACATGCCCAGGTAAGAAAAGGATACGAAAATTTATTTACAAAAATCCTTTTACAGAATATCATGATAATTCGAATTTTTAGGAAATTATACTTAAGTTTACTAAAAAATACATTTTGTTCGCTTAAAAACTAATTACAATTAAAACGTTTGTCCTTTAAAAGCTGTTCAAAATGTTCTCCGCCAGTTTCGATGCATGCAAGTAGCCTTAGTCTTATTTCGCGTTTGAGGTCTATGGTAGCCAGTCTCTCCCGTATTTTCTTGGCTGCAGTCCCAGTGCTGGTAACTAATTCTTCTCTGGTGTTGATTGGTCTTGAGTAAAATTCATCTTTCATCATTCCCCATAAGAAAAAGGCCAGTGGAGTAAGGTCCGGTGACCTAGCAGGCCAAGGAATCGGTCCACCTCGTCCAATCCAGCGCTCTGGGTAATGTTCATTTAACCTTGCCCTAACAATGTTCCCAGTGAGCGCAGGTGCTCCGTCGAGCTGTAAATAAATTGCGCTTCTGGTGGCCAGGGGGATGTCCTCCAACAGATCCGGAAGGGTATTCTCCAAAAAGTCAGAATATAGCTGACTATTCAGCACTTGGGGCAAGATGAAGGGTTCTATCAACTGGTTGCCGATGATGCCAGCCCAGACATTGACACTAAATCTTTGCTGGAAGGACCGACACCTTGTCCTATGTGGGTTCACATCTGACCAGGTGTGGAGGTTGTGCAAGTTTGTGATGCCATCCCGGGTGAATTGCGATTCATCCGTCCACAGAATTCGGTCTAGAAACCTTCTGTTTTTGATGTCAGACTCGAACAGCCAAGTGCGAATTGCAATCGTCTTTCGGAATCTCCTTCCTGTAGTGCTTGGACCGGGATATGGTGGTATGGATGTAGTCTCCCTCGGTTCACAACGGTCCAAACTCTCCCTGAAGACAATCCTGACCTTCGTGCGACGTGCCTGATGCTTATCACAGGGCTGTTCCTGACGATGTTGAGGATTTGTTGGTCGGGGTCCGCTGAATCGGCCGATTTTCCTGCTCGCGTTTCTGCTCTGGGGGCGGTTACACTTCCGGTTTCTTTTAACCTTCTGAAAGTCCTTGAAAATACCCTTCTGTTGAGTACCCGCCGATTCGGGAATCTCCTTTGGTATTCTCGTACGGCCTCACTATCATTTCCTTCTACTAAACCGTGCACGTAAATTATATCGGCATACTCGTCAACACTGAATTCTGCCTTTTTATCTTAATTTTTTCTATTAAACACCCGTTCTTTTCGCTTGCTTCTTCAACTGTGGTCAATGTCCTTTCAAACTCACCCATTTTTATACCATAATTCATAGGAGGTATTAGAAACGGAGCGTCAGGATACTTAGGAGTCAATACTGGATATAATAATCTAATAACGCTATTTAACGAGATTACATTTATTATTTTATTACTGTTTTGCTGAAATACAAAAAATTTATTACCTCTGTTTCCTAAACAAACATTTCCGAACTTGCTGTCATAAAAATTGTTTACTTAACGACTTTTTCCATTATGGTGCAATAAAGTAATTAGGTACCTGTGAGGATGTTTTAATTTCAGGACTTTTGCAACCCTTTTCTACCTGGGTATGTTGCACCTTTATGGAAAGGTAATTAGATAGGCAACTTAAAAAAAATAAAAAGTAGGTATGTTAATAACATGAATTTCAGAGAAAAATGGGGCGAAAGGTGAAAAATCGTGAAATAAAAGTTAATTTTTTCAACTTCCAGGGGGGATTGTGGCCAAGGGGTTGGGGTTAGGGGGGTGGTGTAAACCTTTTTGGAAAGGGCTTCCAAATAGTGATTTTTTGAAATCAGTTTGGGGCCGCTGCGATGCGTAGAAAAAAAGATAAAAATACAAGAGCGGTTCCCATATAAGGCAAAATCCTGATTTACGAATCACTCTGTAACTGCCAAACGGTGAGAGATGCCCCCCCCCCCACCCATACGATTTTTTGCTTGTCTCGGTCTGACCTTTCACCCCCTGCAGTATTGACCTCTTACCTCTGAACAATATGGCGTATTACACACTAAATCGACCACTTTGGAACCTTACCCCTTTTACTTTGGCTGACATTTTTGTGTGTTGTAATACCCCACTAAATATACCTTCCTGGTATTTTTTCAATTTTTTTTTTTTTCAGTTGGAAAAAAGTTATGAAATTTCAAAAAAACGAAAAAAAAATAACCCATTTTTTTTCAAATGATAATAACTCTTTAAAAAATTTACCAAATGCGAGAATGTTTTTTTTTAATTGTTCTTTTTAAAATGCTCTTTCCAATACAAAATTCAAAAAGAATATTAAAATTCATCTTTTACAAATTCTTTAAGTTTTTCCAAAAAAAAAACTTGAATTTTTCAAAGTTCGGCATTTTTAATTCTTAATTTTTTTTTTTTTTAACGTTGATCCATTCTGCTTTGATATCGCAAGTTTCAAAATGGGGATACTTTTCTTACGAAAAAATGTTTTTCTCTATTTCAATTAATTTTTTTGTCTATCAAATAGTTTTAAATAGTTATATCCATGATATTTAACGCTTAATATTTTCATATTCAGATTTAACTCGATAGAAAGCGTTCTGAATAATTTTAAATTAATGTTACAGGATTATTTAAGGGGACATTCTCATTTGAAATGGACAAAAAGAAGACTTTTTTTGGAATTTTTTTTTTAAACCCTATTGCATGTATTCAAAAAACTTTTTTCCACATATGAATATGAGCTGTTGTTTTTGAAAGTGGTATAAGTCCATTTTTGGAAAAAAATGAGTTATTGGTAGTTTTAGTCAGATATTGATATCCTCTTTTTATATTTATAGTCACAAAGCCAGTGGAGTAAAATATCCTCTCAAAATAATCAAAAGAATTTGAACTGTATAGTAAAATTTTACAAGTCTATAGTTTTAAACACGTTATCCAAATTGTATTACTTTTGTCCTTATTTTTAAGTTGATTCAAATGCAAACTCTTAAATATCTCAATGTAGAAATAAATGGACTTATACCACTTTGAAAAACAACAGCTCAAAATTTTGCATAATTCGTTCTTATTGAAAGTGGTATAAGTTCATTGGTAGCTAGAAAAATCGTTTGTTTTCTTGAACAATTTTATTAATTATTTTTGCATAATAAAATTAAACATGTTTATAGTCTTAAAAACATTACCCGAACTGAATAACTTTTACCATAATTACTTGGTTGATTCAAATGCAAACCCTTAAATATCTCACTTCATGAAAAAATGGACTTATACCACTCTCAAAAACAACAGCTCATATATAAGCATCGAAGTATACAAAAATTTTTTTTTTTTTTTTTTATGTTTTGCGGCAATAGAGGGTGTTGTACGAAAAGTCCCTTTTAGGCTGGTACTAGTTCCTGCGGTCTTCCTGGAGAAGATGGAGACAAAATTCAAAATGGTTTCTGTTCTTTAGACTTTTTTCTAGAACATAAACCTTTAAAAATGGTACTTTTAATTTTTTAAATTATTTTTAGGACTGTTTTTCTAAAAATTTCAAAAATTGGCCATTTTTTGGGGGAAAGTACGTGTATAAAAAAGAGGGTCGGGGTACTTTTATGCATTTTTAAAGGTCTATGTCCTAGTATTTATGTTAATGAGTCGAATGCTTTTCGATTTTTTTAAATCTATCGAGCAGAATTTGAGATATCACTGGTACCAGGTGAAAAAAAGTAGTTTCGAAAAAAAAATCAATTTTTTTTCATTTCAAATGAGAATGTCCCCTAAGAAATAATAAAATAAGTTATACCAGTTGATGAACAAATTATCACATCTTACGAATTATATGCATGAGCATCTCCCCGAATAATCTACCAAATATAGTAGTCAAATTTTCGTCAGACAAAGACTACAATAAAACCGTAAACGAGCTAAGGGACTGATTTTCGAAAACTAAAACCATTACAGGAACTCAGCAATTACGCTGTTTGACACCAAATACAGGTGGATGTATTTTCATTAAAAATGTTTCAAATTCAGCAGAGTATAAATGTTTTTAAATTATTTAAAAGCCAAAAAAAAAAAAAATTTAATAAATAACGTTTATGTCAAAATATACAATAAGCATAACTTGGCTCATTTTTCCGCGCCTCTTCTCGATAATTTTTTTACGCAACTGCCTTAATAAGTCAGAGTAATATGCCACTTTAACGAGTGTATTCGATTCCTTGAAGTCAATCAAGAAATTGTAGCCATTACTTTTTTTGTGCTTTGAGTGTACCTTTGTTTTTGTTTTTTTTGCTTAGGTTCTGCTTTCCGGGCCACTCCATTGAATCTCTTTTGGATGTTGGATCATAGTAGAGTAGATAGTTTCATTCCCCGTCACAATTGATTGAATTATCTCTTCTTGCTCCTCACGGTAAAGCTCCAAAATTATTTTATATGTTAATATGAGAAAAATTTTAGCTGGTAATTTTCCCAAGCTAAAATATTTTCGCCCACCTCTACACACCCCGTATTTGTTTATTATTTTTCTTAGACAAACATTAGACATTAAATTTAAGAAGAGTATATCAATGCGTTATCGTCAACTCTAAACTCAAAGACAAAGACGTTGTACTTAGCTGATTAACATAACAGTCTTCAAGGCTTAACCTAAAAAACAACTCTTCTTTGAAAGCATAGTCCTTCATTTCTTCTGTTTTTTTGGTAATTTGGTGCAAACGAGACTCATTTTCGAGCTGCTTGCATTACAAAGTAGTTTCCTTTGCCAGAAGAAAAGCGCACCTCCTTGGTGCAAGGAATTGTCTCAAGCTCCACCCTATTACAGGCCAACCCTATGCAGCTTTGGCAAGATGCCCTTACGTCTTGGTCCGTTTGTCTCTGCGACAGTGAAGGAAAGGAAGCGCTCACGGAAAAGAGAAACAAAACGACGAAGGGCCTCATAATTAGGCTCCTTCGAGGGAGCAGTTAATAGAGGTTGTCTTTTAGGTAATTTAGATGCTTTTAAGTTTGTCGAGAAAGTGCTACTTTGTGACAATCACCTACGTAGTGCTCCTCGTTTTCATTTCTTGGGTCCGGACTGACCCACTTCTTATTCTTCACTCTCGACAAATGAGGAAAATTGCTTCCGTTTTTTGCACAGATGTGAAACGCTTTAAGTACACTGTAATTTCGCTACTTATATTAAATTCCATCTTGAGGATTGATCCAAGTATTAACTGTACTTTCTCGAGACAGACTATGTTAATGACTTGTTGTTGGGGAGCACCCAGGTAGCGTGGCCCCGAGGTGATTCTTCACACCTTGGGCAATAAATCAAAAAATGCCAAAACGACGGCGGCTGCCGGCCCCAAAACCGGTGCGCGGTGATTGTGGCCAGACATTTTACATTAGCACTGGGGTCAGATTTGCGGATTTCTCGAGATTCGGGGGAGATTAATATCGAAGGCGGCTAAATGCCGAAATAAATCACGACTACTGCCGCCGTCTTACTCCGTCCTACACCCCGAAGTGGATTTCTGTGTAAATGAAACATCGAAGCAAATTGCTATAAGCTCTCGGCACTGCCAGAGTTCCCCCTTGTCTAATTTCTAACAATTTTAGACCTCAAGCCCTCCTGGGTTCACAGTACAGTCGCGGGCCATTAGATCATCTCCTGATCGCGACACCCAGTCACCAGCCGGAGCAATTTACATCTCAATTACGTTTTGGTGCAAAATTTATTTGTCTGGGGCCTAAGTAAAGGGCATTGCACGCGTTTTTTTTTGTGCCCGATGTGTAATGCGGGAGGTGCAGGAGACAGGAGTTGGACGCCAAGAACAATGTGGTCGCTCAGCAGCTTCGGGACCTGTAACCTGGAACATGGAACTCGAGAACCAGGATCCCCGCCGGCCAGTTCGATTGCTTTGCTCTGCGCAGCCGCAGCCTACTATTTCCCATCCGTTTGAATGGTACCGGCGATTTACGCGGCCATAATTTGCGCCGATCGTGCAATAAACGCCATCGTTCGGCTCCACAAGAAAACAATAGTCTGGCCGGTGTATGTACGTATATATATAGTGTGCATATGCACTATGTAATCATGTATGTATGTGGGTACTATGTGCAGAATTTATTGCCTTTGATGGACCAAAACGTGATGGGGACGCGGACTGTTTCGGGGCGAATCTCGAGAATATCAATAGTTGCAGCCACGTCATTAGTTGTGGTGAGGTTGCATCTAAACGCGATCTTTTGATTGCCCTATTACTCGTCGGAAGGTACAAAAGTGCATCTAACTCTAACAGAAAACCTTTTTATAGGCTCTTCGAGTATGCAGGCGGTTAATTGTAACTTTTGTCTTACTTCTGGATATATACATGGAAAGCAAAAATATGAAATTTTCGCTGTAAAATTGATAAGATTCCGATAAAAAATCTATCCAGTACGAATGGAGTATTATTTTTATATGAAATCTTATTATTTTTTGACAGCGTATTATTTTTATAAGAAAACGTATTAAAAGTAAACGACTCTTGATAAGGAGGTATATCAAAATCATACGACTCTTATTGAATTTATATTTTATTGATAAGGAGCCATATCGAAATAATACTATTTACATATGCGTATTTAATTAAAAGTATGGGATTAATTTCAATACATATTATTTTGATATTTGTCGTATAAAATTGGGTGTGAATTATTAAAATATAAAATTAATAAGAAAAAAATATTAATTTCATACGGAATATTTTTTTCGGTGTATGAGCCGAGCCGTATTTTTTCACTTTTTTAACACATAATTTAACAACTTATTAAGTTAAATCTTAATGTATATATAGTTCCAATATGATTTTTTTTTAAAGTGTACTTTCATAAATAACAGCTTATATAAAATTAACACTTAAGTAAGCTATCTATGTTTTCAAAACCAATATAAAAGAAAAATCATAAGAAGCCAAAAAAAAAGTCCAATGTATGAGTTAAGAAGAGAAATCTTTTACATGTTGCGTATGTTTTTTAAACTTATTTGTATTAAACAATTTTTTTTTTATTCTGATTTATCCAATTTTTTAGTTTACCGACAAATTATTATTAATGAAATATATTTAAAAATTAATTAGAATCGGTCAGTTATATTTTGCACTTTCGCTTGCGTCAATTTTTAAAGTGTTATTTTGAGTAAAATACATTTAAAATTTTACTACATGAAAATTCAATGATTTCAATGATTTACCTAATAATTTTCTTTTCGAAAAACTTTCGGAATGCTTATTATAACTAAACATGTGTCCTACCATATTTAATACACAGGGAAAGTGATACGAGGGGATTAAGGAACAGATATGCGCACTCGAACGGGCCTTTTTCGGAACCTATAACTCCAAAACTAATACGAATTTCACTTTAAAAATTTGCCATAGTATTGCCACAAACTATTACTTTATATAGAAAAAAAAGTAGACTATTATTTCATATAAAAAAAGTAGAAAAATTCCCTCACTTAACTACATAGATGATTTTAGCATAAGCCTACGAACATTTAAACATTCTTCGAGATCAGATATATTTTTATTGTTTCATAAGTTATACCTTTACATTCCCACTCCAACTTTTTTATATTTTTACACGACATTTTCTATTAATTAGTTTGTTTCCTTCTGAATTTTTTTTCTTACTTTGAATTACTTTTTTATTATATTTATTCCTTAATTCGAATATCTTTACTAATACACCTGTTGTTTTCATTTTCATAGTAAATTTCGCTAAATTTTTTTTTATTTAACTATTATAATTATATAAATTGTAGTATGATTCTTGTGTAACTTCTGCATTGAAATGCATTTCTTGTAATGCTTCCCAATATATTATTCTTAATTTTTAAAATCTATAAACATGTTTGTTTAATTTTTTAATGATTGCTTACGAGTTGATTCTGAAAACAGTCGTAGACCGATAAAAATTTACAAAACAGTGACATTAATTTTGACTTTCTTATGTTTTGGGATGCAAGTTAGAATTTTTTTATTTAAAAAAATATATATTTGCAAATCTATCTGTGCACAGAAATAAAAATACTCTATTTTAAATATTTCAAGGGTAGGTTAAGTTGCAAAAAAATACGGAAAGCACATGTCAAACAACATTCGAGTTGGTCTACCTACATAGATACTATTGATTTTTATTGGATAAGTTAAAGTTTTAAAATAGCAATTTCTCGGAAAAAACGCTGAAAAGTTCAAAGAGTCGAATTTAGCAATCATTTTACGGGTTTCCAACTTATCTTCGTTCCCTCAACGACCTCATAACAACTACTTATCCCCGAAAAGATAAAAGAAATCCCCTTTAGTACCCTCCCCAGTGCCGCAAAAGTGCCATCACAGCAGCATAATTGTTTCAGTTGTGCACTATCAACCAGTTTTATGTCATTTCCGACGATTTACCGTCGCACATAAGTCAGACTCATGTGTGTAGCTCGGTTTGCATTTTTATTGCCTATCGCTGCCGCTCGAACGCCATAGATCCGTGCGAGTCTCCAAAATTTTATCGCCGCGACTGCAAAAATTTATGCATTTATTTTGTAGGCTTATTTATGGGTAATGCGATGCGACCCCCGCCGAAATGCAATAAATAAATTTATCGGGGCCACTGGATTCTGCATGAGCGTTTGAATATTGGCGCGAATATTGGCAGCCAATAACGTCTCTTCCGGCTCATTAGTGACGCAAGCTTTCGAAAAATAAATCCCACGATTCGATTCCATTGCCTACTCATTGCATATTTATGGGCGTATTAAATAAAATTTGTAACGAAATATGATATGATCACGTGCATTTCAGTAGTAAACAACATGTCAAGCAATGTGTGTTTTTATTTGCCCATATTTTAACCATGGAAATCACAGGGATACTATTATAGGAAACCAAAATTGATTTGATTACGAACAACGAGAAATTCGATAAATTGCCGGTTTCAGACGATAAGCTAAAATATAAAATAATGTATGAAAAGTGCGAAGATTGGTCAACTTATAAAAGGACCCATTTTCAGGATTAAATAAGAATGAAAATTGATAAAATGTATTCAAAATCTACACAAAATGTAATACTCAATTTAGCACAGTATCTTTAATAAAAATAAAATTATCATACATAGCAAACTACGTTGGTTTTAAATAAAATTATAAATTGACACCTATGTGCATTTTTTAGAACATTAAAAGTTAATTTTTTATTAAAAATTTGCCTAGTATAATTAGTTTGTTTTAAAATTTGTTAAAAGGCACCTATAAGAGAAGTTGGTTCACATTTGTTAGTACATCATTAGTTGTATAACAAACATATTCCAATATAATATACATAACTATGTATTTATGCAACCCTTTTTAACACGTTCAACCCGGCGTGGACTACCGGTGGTTCACAGGCGAATAGTTCATCTGGTGGCGTGTACCACCGGTGGCTCACATCACATCACATGTTTTTTTTATTGAAAAATTGAAGATTTATTTGTTTTTATGGTTTTTTTTTTAACATTTTGTGCAAGGCGCCGCCGCTTGATAAAGCAAAATACGATTTGTACTGCCGCCCGACGAAGTGAAGTGTAAAAAACTACGCCGGGTTGAACGTGTTAAATATGGGTCATTCTACAGAAAATCATCAAATGGTCAAAGCCGCGCTATTTTTGATTTCGACGAAACTTGGTGGGTATCTTTGTTTAGATGTCAGAAGAGAAAATTCACCATCATTTAATTTTTCTGATGTCTCAGCTTCGGTGCGCGACCGCTAGAGTACTCAAAAAGTGTGATTTTTACGCTCTACTACCATGCGCTGTCAAAATTGTTCTATTAGAGATATTTGAACATTTGTGGTCGCAGTTGAAAGCTACAATATAGTAGTTTTAGGAAAAAAATATGGAAATAGAAAAATATTTTTATTCGAAGTATACTAGCATCCTGAAAATACGATTTTTTTCACATTTTTATATGATTTTCAAATGGCTGTAGTATCTTTCCTGGTAAATTAAAAAAATTTATTTTTTGTGTACATCATGTCCATATATTAAACAAAACAACAGTCCATTATAGACTCGTTCGACAAATTTTTTATATTAAAAAAATAAGCTTGAAATTTGAAAATTTCTGAAAATTGCATATTTCGAGCTTCAAAATGAAAATGTGGGACAGGAGATAGAGAACTGAAATTCTCAGGAAATTTAGGTGTAACCTTGAACTTTAAAGACCCGTTGAGTTTGTTTTGTTTTTTGCATCCCTCTAGGAATTACAGCCATTTCAATACAGCTAGTAATGCAGATTTTCCTTTTTAATTAGTTTCTTTTCTTACTTCACAATACGAGGAAACAATAATGTAGTAATAAAAAAAGAACAATGTGTAGCAGATACTCCGTAAATGCTAGCAAACAAATGAGATCAAGCCACTTTACATCCTTTTGTAGTATATCATAAAAAAGATAGTTTGATTAAGTTAAAAACATTTTGTGTAATTAGGGACTACTTAACCCATAGTACTGTAGTTTTCTATTCATTTCAAAAAGTGTTCATTCAATACATCAAAAGATATTATCCAGAATTTAAAAAAGTTAAATATTTCATCGATGGATCAGCGGCTCAATACAAAAATAAGAAATATTTTGTTAATCTATGTCATCATAATGATGATTTTGGGTTGGAAGCAGAGTGGTATTTTTTTGCCACTTCTCACGGGAAAAGTCCATGTGATGGAACGATCAAACGAATACTGCGGAAAGCTAGTTTACAACGAATTGAAGATCGTCATATATTAACTACTAAAGCTATGTTCAATTTTTGTTCCGAACGAACTGGAATCGATTTTTTTTTTTTTTTTTTTTTTGTATACAATGCTGATGTTGAAGCTGCGGATAAATTTTTATGTGATAGATTTAGTAATATTATTACAATAAAGGGAACAAGAATGTTTCATAGTTTTGTACCCATTTCTCAAAGTAAACTGAAAATTCGTAAATACTAGGCTTCAAATAATTCAGAAATTGTAAGTATAAGTATGTCTAACATGTCAAGCAATATAATATAAAATATTAATAATTCATTGTTGTATTAATAATGATATTAATGTTAGAGTAACAAAATAAAATTCTGAGATTTGAAATCGCATTCTTCATTTACGATAAATTGCATTATTCTTTTGGGATATATTTATTTAAATCGCCTTCTTCATTTGGGATGTATGTATACGGAGTATCTACTACATATTGTTTTGATTTTTATTTTTCATTTTTTTATTTGTTCTTTTTTATTACTGCGTTGTTGTTTCCTCGTATTGTGAAACAAGAAAAGAAACTAATTAAAAAGGAAAATCTGCATTACTAGCTGTATTGAAATGGCTGTAATTCCTAGAGGGATGCAAAAAACAAAACAAACTCAACGGGTCTTTAAAGTTCAAGGTTACACCTAAATTTCCTGAGAATTTCAGTTCTCTATCTCCTGTCCCACATTTTCATTTTGAAGCTCGAAATATGCAATTTTCAGAAATTTTCAAATTTCAAGCTTATTTTTTTAATATAAAAAATTTGTCGAACGAGTCTATAATGGACTGTTGTTTTGTTTAATATATGGACATGATGTACACAAAAAATAAATTTTTTTAATTTACCAGGAAAGATACTACAGCCATTTGAAAATCATATAAAAATGTGAAAAAAATCGTATTTTCAGGATGCTAGTATACTTCGAATAAAAATATTTTTCTATTTCTATATTTTTTTCCTAAAACTACTATATTGTAGCTTTCAATTGCAACCACAAATGTTCAAATATCTCTAATAGAACAATTTTGACAGCGCATGGTAGTAGAGCGTAAAAATCACACTTTTTGAGTACTCTAGCGGTCGCGCACCGAAGCTGAGACATCAGAAAAATTAAATGATGCTGAATTTTCTCTTCTGACATCTAAACAAAGATACCCACCAAGTTTCGTCGAAATCAAAAATAGTGCGGCTTCAATTTTTTTTAAATTTTGATGATTTTGTATGGAATGACCCATATAGATTGTAGTTGGCGTTAATTGGTTTGGTGTTGAAAATTAGTTGCTAAGATTTCTTGTGGCTACAATGTACTAGAAACAGAGAATTGGGGAAAAAAAATACCCAAGTCTCATATACAGGTACTTTGAACGTATTTAGGGCCTGTCCGAATCCAAGTCTTCGTCTTCATCTTCGTCTTGTTATGACACTTCATGACGTCACACTGAGCTAAGCTCTGTCCGAATTCATGTCTATGTCAGTGAGCTTAGCCACTCAGTATAACAGTTAAGTCACTTGGTTAGCTTGATGAGCGAGTCAAAGTTTGCGTTGAATTTCTGGTGCAATAGATGAATATTTTTTTTGAAAATGTCAGCTAAAATGTGTAAGTAATTATCAATTTAATAGTTTTCTTACAGAATCATTTTCAGGCAGCTCATCCTGATCGATGTCGCTCCAAATTCTGCTGCTGTTGACCCAAAATCTGCTCACGATTTGCACAACAAATATGTTTGCGTTCATATTTCTTTGTGAACTTTCCCTATTCTCCTTTTATTTTTTCTGAACTGCAGATACTTAAACTTCAAATGTCTTATTCTTCTTTTTCGGCTTTAAAAACTTGACAAATGACAAGCTAAGCCAACGAATTCGTACATCTCAGCTTCGTCTTTACCTTATTTGCTATAATAGCTTAGCTTGTTTGTTGACGTCACAAACTGTCATAACGAGACGAAGACGAAGACGAAGACATGAATTCGGACAGGCCCTTAGTACTGAATTTTTTTGATGGAAGCATATCTGATAAAAATTTTAGAGATTTACTTGATAGTTCTTGGATACATACATCTTAATTCATAAACGTAATAATTCTAGCTGCCTAATCATATTAAGATCAGAATAGAACATAGCGAATTATTATTAAAAAATATTGAAAATTGAGTTTTTGACATAAATTCGGTGAGACACATAACTAATAGCTGGATCATCTGAAACAAAAAAACCAAAAAGATTTTGTTAGTTAATAAGTTTCTTGAAGTAACGCCGTCGAGTTTTTTTATTTATTTCGATTATTGAATTTTTGGTGTGAGTTTAAAGTCAAAAAAACGAAAAAAAGGGAATTTCTGTTTTCGGGAAAAATTCTATTAAAAAAAAAAAAACATTGAAAAAAAAATATCTCGACAGGAATACCTTGTAAATTGTCTACAGAAAAAATGTGCACAATTTCAAAAGCATCGGTCAAGTAGTTTTCGAGTTACGTGTCTCACCGCAAATCTACTTTTTTTCGGAGCGTCAACTTACAATTTATGTCAAAAACTCAATTTTCAATATTTTTTAATAAAATTTTTTTTGAATACTCTTAAAAAGTTGTTCATTAGTCAGATCTTACCAGATCGATAAAAAAAAATCTTAAAAATGGGTCCAAAAAATGCATGATTAACTATAATCCCCCCTTAAAACAGCGTTAATGATGAATAATTTTTAAAGAAAATTAATAATTTAGTTATAATAAATAAACTTAAAAAAATATTTCCCTTTTCAAGTTTTTTCCTAAACAAATGTTGTTATTGTGAGAATTTCTATTAATATAAAATATTTTAAATTGATTACAAATATTGTCAAAAAATCATTATTTAACTTACGATCTTTCGATTTTTTTATGTACTTTGCAGCGTATTTTTAAATAACAGAAAATTTAATATAAAACTAGAACAATTATGGGCCCTCAATTATCAGCTCCCCAAAGTTAATTGAGTCTAATTACATAAAGAGGATTCTTAATAAAAGCGAATTAAAAATTAAAGAGAATTCTTAATAAAAGCGATCCATACGCAAGTTTTTATGAATACTGCGGCTCATAATCACAGAACGTTGTTTTTATATTTAAATTGAAGCTCTAAGAGGTTTTTTTTTTTATTTATTAATATTTAAAATTAAACTCTTAGCAGACTTTATATATCAATTTTTGCCTTTTGGTCAATCAGAAGGTATGATAAAGAAATGTTATATTTATCTTTTTTGATAATTTGAAACCTAAAAAAATTGCTTAATTGTCATACTTTTGTTATTGTTTCGCTATCAGCATATACCACAAAACAAATTGCAGAAATCAGGATTGTATTAATTAGAGTGCTCTTTAAAATGCTGGTATCAAAGATTCATTTAACTAGATTGTTTCACCAGAGCAATGATTGTTTATCAAAATTTCTTTATCTGCGCGGAGCAGCAAAATTTTCCGCGTATTGAAAGTCAAATTAGTCAATTTCAGTCCCCGATTCAGTCAACTTCGGTTTAATCTAGTGTAGCTAAAAGTGATAATAATGGATAATTTGTTGGGATTGATTTTCGTTATTCTGTCTGCTGTGATTCTTTCGGTTTATTTGTTTTTAGCATGGAATTTAAATTATTGGAAGAATCGCGGGATTCTGGGTCCCAAGCCGGAAATAATTTTTGGAAATTTAAGAAATAGTTTTTTTATGAAGAGGCACATGATGTACGAATTTGACGATATTTACCGGTAAAATAATAGTTTTAATATGTAGGTGTTTAATTTAAGCATTTTGTGTTCTTATAAAAAGGCAGTACAAGAACCAGGATAAATTTGTTGGTGTCTTTATGGGAAGATCACCACACCTGTTATTGATTGATCCGGAAGTAATAAGGGAAGTGATGGTGTCCAATTTTAAGGACTTTCATGCTAATGAAATATCTAGAGTGGTATGTTTATTTTGTTTATTTATTTCTTTCAAATTACGTTTTAATTAATCGATTAGACGACTACAAAAAGAGATCCACTAGTAGGACCTAATCCATTTTTATCTATTGGTGGAATATGGAAAACGAAACGATCTGAAATAACGCCTGCTATTACTCCTACTAGGGTAAAAATTAGATTCTTAAATTTGGTTTTTACTTTTTTTTTTTTAAATAAAATTTTATAGATAAAGAGCAATTATCCAATAATGCGAGATGTTGCTGAACGTATGACTATGTATTTAGAAAAGATCGTTGTAGACCCACCGAAAGGTGGTATTGAAGCGAGAGAAGTGCGTATGTTTCATTTTGACCCTACAAAGTATTCTTCAATATCTTATAAATCTTTTCTAGTTGGCGATGAGATTCACCACGGATGTTACAACTAGCAGCATCTATGGCTTAGAAGGTGGTGGTTTCGAAAGCAAAATATGTCGGATACTAGAAGAGGGATCCAGCTTTACACTGTTCCAAACAAAATATAATTTCCTTGCGTCAATCCTTCCTATTGTTAGACGTTTCTACACACCGAAATTAGTGAATCCAAGTTCTGAAAATTTCTTTATAAAACTATGCCAAGACGCTATAAAAATACGTGAGAAAACTCAAGATGATATAAGGATCGATTTACTCAATTATTTGCTGCAAGTCAAGGAAAAGAAAAATATGTCTTATATGGATATCGCGGCACATACAGTTACGTTCTTTCTCGACGGATTTGATACATCGGCTATTGCTATTTCACATACTTTGCATATGGTGAGTATTGGGACCCTTGCTATCAACAACATATTTCAAACTTAAAAAAAGGACTCTGTGACCCTCAAAGTTTTTCGTATTGTATTATATACGCCAGGGCTTCTGTAATTATATATGATCGATTTTTTTTCTTAAAAATCTGTCACAAACTACCTACCTAAATGAGCATCTTATATTTAAAGAAATTATATACTTAAAAAAGGGAACCAAGGAAAAAAAACAGAATATCTTATTTTTAAAGAAATATTTTCTGAAATCTTATATCTTAACATTGAAGACTATATTACTTAAATTTATTCCGTCGACAAACTTAAAATAATGAAATGTTCCTTAGGCTCGTATTTCTTTAATGTTGACTCTTTTTTTTTACTTGATTTTAGTAAATTCTTTCCTGAGTGTGAAATCTGGACATTTAATACATTTAAAATTGGGTCTTGCATACTAATGAGTGAAAATGAGAAAGGGGGTTTTAAACCAACATAATATTTTATCAATTGAATTAATTGAAATTTTAATTTATTATTTTACTATTAATGGGAGGCTGCGTTTACATGTCTCCAACTAAGCACTCATCATAAAAAAAGTTGGATATTTAGATTTGGTAAACTTAAAATATGAAAAAGCCCATTTACATCAGTATGTAGATTTTAAACAAGAGTATACACACGCATTTTCAAAATCTTCCTTAAGTTCTATGCCTTGTAAGATTATATTAAGATTTTAAAGTTATAATTTCATTGTCCAAAGCTTTTTTTTTTAATATTAAATGTGTCCAAAATATTTGCGGCAATATGTTTTAAATTTTAATCCTTTTTAAATGGGAAATACAGATACTCAGCAATAACTTTAACTTTTTCAAAATTATGAAATTTTACTCGAAGTCTTCAATTATTTTTTTAATTTTTTCAATGTTGAAAAGCGATTTAAATTGTTTTGTTGAAGCTTTTTTTATATGCATTAATGTTAGTGATCATTTCAATTGTTGTCTTGCAAATTATAACTTTAAATCAATTTCAATGTAAAATCTATATGGAACGTTAAGGGGTTATATACAGTCAGAAGGCCCAAAAAAGTCGATTTTTCAAGAATTTTTCTTGAGATAACTTTTTAAGTTATTAATGTAAAAATTTGCACACATATTATGGTAACTCTTGAGTATATTTTAATGTTTTTTATTTGTAAAAATAATTATTTTAAAAGCTGCTACAACTGATCTCCGGGAGCAACTCTAAAAAAAGGCGTTTTGCGGTGAGCAAGATATCTCTCATCCAAAATGAAAAAACCAAAAATATTTTGTAAATATATTGTTTTATCTTGTAATTAATAGAAGGAATAAACAAAATACGGTCTTTTGACAAAGTGGCGGCTTCTTTAAAAAAAAAATTGATTTTTTACAAAAATGTTGGCCTTAAATTTATTATAAAATGGAAAATATTTATCGGTGAGCAAAAACCTTCGATTAATTACTAAAAAATATACTTAAGAAGCTTGTGTTAAAGATTGAAACTGATCGGTTCAGACATTTCCGAGAAATCTTACTCACCGAATTTAAGAACACAGTTTTGAGAAAAACGCGTTTAAAGTTTCAAAAGCACTTTACATATAGTAAAACAACTCGGACACGTCATTACAAATATGCGTGTAACTTCGAGAATATTCACCGGATTGACATGAAATTTTCTGTGAGTGTACTTTAATATATGTACATTACGAAAATAAAATAATAAAAAAAATCGATTTTCTAAAAATCCTGACTGTATATAACCCCTTAAGGGGAGGTTCTCATCTAGAACGTCAAAAAGTAGGTAAAGTTCGTGATTTTTTTGAAGGCAAATGACAAGACATAGGGAAATGATATTTGGCATTATCTTTTATTGTATATTTATCTGTACGAAAAAATTTTTTTATTAAAAAAAAAAACAAAATGGCGCCCGTTATTCAACTTCTCCGGAGGCATGTTTTTCGAAAATGGCCCAGCTGCGTACAATTTAGGGGTCGCAGATTGGTCTGAAATCAAATAATGATGACATTATTATAAACTAGAATAAATTTATCTTAGAAAGAGTGGACGACTTTCAAAAAAAATTTAAAATTGACGGAATGGCGCGATTTTGAAATTTTAAGGCCGTTTTCGGCCGTTTTTTTTCATAGTTTATCACTTACAAAAAGGAGATAATGTTACAATTTTGAAAATGTGCTCCACTCTTTCTATGAAGAAAATTGTTTACTTTAATATGCACGAAACTAGAAGTTGATCGGTTGAACCGTTTTTGAGTTATCTTGTACGCAAATTTGAAAAATCTTGAAAAACAAAGTTCCGAGATAATCGTGATTGAACGGCACGGCACAGGCTGAGCGCCCCACTACGATCATGACACCGCCAGAATCAATGGGCTGTAGAATCCGTTCTAGTGCTCGGATCGACTAAATATTTTAAAGCAACATTCTAGACATATTAAACTTTAATAATATGAAATAAAAAAAAAATCGAAAATTTCAAGATTCTAGATGAGAACCTCCCCTTAACCGTCCGGTCAATGACCAAATTTTCACCTTTCGTTCAATAACCGGGTACCCGGGTACCCACGTATAGTGTGTCAGGTAGAAAACTTATTAGTAGACTGTGTGCATGTGAAATAACTATGGTAATAGGGAGACCCTATTGTTCCTCTAACATTCTGGTATTTGGGATGCCCTGCCCCTTCACCCCGAACAATAGAAGAATAGGACTCAAGTGTTACACGATGAGGTAAAGTAATAATATTTCATTATTTTAAGAATTTAGCGAGTCCGAGAACAGGCGAAATTATCAAACAAGGAGCCTATTTTTAGCTTAGAGTATTGCCCTTTGGGATGAAACAAAGGGTAGTAAAGCATGTGCGCCAATATCCTATCTCTCGGGTTCCTTTGAGGCACGGAAGGGTTGCACTGCAATAAAAGTAGGTAGTCGCGCAGGTACTGTGTCAGGACAGAAATATCTCACTCTTGAGGCAGGAGAGAGTGAAGGTTCAAATTGAAATAAGTGCAAGGAAAAATAAAATAAATTTACAGTGAAAGTGTAAAATTAATATTATTAATAAATAATAGTATTGAAAATAAATACGATGGATGATTCATCGAGTTTTCAACGGTAAGGAGAGATTTACTTGTTTTATTTTCGAGTAAATGATTTTATATTATGAGAAAGTAACCAGTTATGTGCCAAAAAAAAAGGCAGTAATTATGCTATCATCAATGCATCATGAAGCAAAAGTTAGTGATAGTGCAAAGAAAAAACCCGAAATTATTGAGTTTTATAACTGGTCAATAGCTGGAGTGAACCCAATGGATAAAATGCTTGGTAGATATACTACAAAAAGATCTACTCAAAGATGGCCTCTAGCATTTTTCTATAATATCCTTGATGTCGCCTGCCTTGCAGCATATATTCTGTATTATGAGAATAATAAAATGCTTGCTAAAAAGTCTTATAAACGGCGATTATTTTATTGGCAATTGGACAGAGAACTGTGTACTACATTTATTGAAAGTCCTTCGCAGAATGCACAAATCATGAGGCATTTCACAACAAAAGTGGCGATTGAATCTTTTCTTGGTCGAGCTATCAATCCATATGCGCAGCCAACAACATCTGGATCATCAACACCCCAGACATAGCTCGATTCAACCGGAAGGAAAAGGATTACTGGTGTATGCTATACTTGTCTTCAAAGTGAATTTAAAAAACGTCGCAAAACTAGAAAAATATGTTCGGTGTGTAAGAATCCTATCTGTGATGAACATTGTATTACAACCACGGCATGTAAAGACTGTACGAAATAATTAAATATATAGCATTATTCTTGTGTGGCATTGCATTATTATAAAAATTAAACAATATAAATAAACAACTAATCGGATAAAAAAAATTCTTACTAAAATAAATATGTATAAACGGAATTACGTTTTTCTTACCTACTATCTTTGCTATTGTTTGTAATAAGAATTGTTTAAATAAAAGAAATTAAAAATGACATTGTTTATTATTAATTTAGAAGTCAAATTACCTCAATACTTTAATAAACAGTCTCTTTAGTGTGCATAAACCCGCTATTCATACATAATAACTGAAGTGGGTACCCGGGTACCTGGTTATTGAACGAAGGGGGTATCAAGTTTGATAGTTAATAACTATTATTAAATAATTAATTATAAAAAATTTTTACGAAAATTGGGTATCAAACTACTTAAATTTTGGGGATCCGGACGGTCTTAAAAATTTTTTGAGAAAAAGTTAATAAATTCTACCTGCGAAACTGAAATGGATACCCGGGTACCCGGTCATTGACCGGACGGTTAAGGGGGTATTCTAGTGTAGAGGCACGAATTTCGGCCGTTTTTGCAAGTTTCGTAAAAAAAGAACAACAAATATTTTTATTATTATTTATTATTGTTTGTTGACATTTAAGAATACATAAAAATTAAAGTAAAAAAAAAAAAACCAAAAATTCCATAAGTAATCGGCTGGCAGAGTGGGGGATCCAAAAAAAAGGGGTGTGACGGCGGTCAAAATTACAACCGTTCTAGTCACCTGAAACAAAAAAAATCCAACGGATGCATAATTAGTAATGTTGTCGCTATGGAAGCAATCTCAAAAAAGTAAAAATTTTTTTTTTTTTCACAAAATGGCGGCCAGTAGGAAAAAAAATTTTTTTTTTGCGATTTTTTTCAACAGTTTTAAATTTTTTTAAAATATTAAAAATCAAAATTTTTGAGGTTGTTACGATAGAGGGATATATAAAGAACGTTCACACCAAATTTCAAGTAAATCGGTTTAGTAGATCTCGAGATATCCTTACCGCCAACTTGAAAAAAGTAGTTTCGAGAAAAACGCGTTTAAAGTTTAGAGTAAAGTTTCAAGCAGTTGCGCTCATACAATCGTACGGTATACTTAAATATTTTTAATCGGCGATCCCTGCTCCATACAAGGGACCTTTCTCCAGTTCAAAATTTTCATGGGGGAATTTATCCGCAGGTACTCGGGCCGCGCCTACCGTGTATTGTTCAATTCATTCCGGTCGGGCAAGTTTGGTTGTCGCTTCACCAAAATTGCTATAACTCGGTAAATAATTGAAATTTTGAAAAATCCCTCTGAAGGCATATTCTTGAATGTTTAAAATTTATAAATATGAAAAAAAAAAATTTTCGATTTTTTCGAATTTCTACACTAGAATACCCCCTGAATACTAGAATACCTCACTGAACGAAGTTTCATCATTGAAATTAGCACATCCTTGATTTTAGCCTTGCTTTCGCTTATTGAAGCTGTCGACTTTGATCGACCAAAAATCGCTTCGAGTTCGACCGGTTTCAGGATTCTCGTATCGTTTGTCTATGTTTAGGATTAAGAGATATCCAAACCTTATAGTATATGAAAAATATTCTTGAGTTACATTTCAAGTTATATCACACAATAATTGTTCACAGTCATACTTTTTTAGGATTTTAAACGCGTGAGTTCTGAGATTCAGAAAACTGTATAACTATAAGAAACAGTGAAACCATATGTACAATATCTTAAGAAGTTTTCTTATTTAAAAAAATTAATTGACCATTCTCTTTACGAAAGTGTAATTGTTACGTGATTAGCCTTTTTAACTGACTGTATTTTTAAATTCTGGGCGTTATTGAACGTCCGATTTTTCAGACATCAATTTGGACTCTGCTCCATATTTCTATGAGAACAACATAAAATTAAAGATAGAATGCCCTGAAACGCCCTCCCTAGTTCTTAGTTTTATTCATATATTCTAGCGTTTAAGTTTGTATGTATGTATAGCTTGTATTAAGCTTAAATAAATAAATAAATAAATAAATAAATAAATAGTGCTAATACCCCATATTTTATAAATAAATTCGACTCGTGATTGATTAAGTTTGGTTCAATAGAAAACAAAACGTGAACCTGTTGTAATTTTTACTTAAAAAAATATTCATCAGGTCCATTCCCCTAATTCGAATTAAGACATTATTTCGAAAATTTGGAGTTTCGTGATTCTAAAACTTAAGTTTGCTTTATGCAAGAAAAAAAGATTTTTTTTAAAAGTAACGATAGCGAAAGATCAAGTAATTTAGTGACGGATGGAGATAAAACGTATCCTAAATGTTAACCCAGTTTCATAAAAATCCTTTCAATAGTCTTTTGTTTGTGTGTACAGATCTCATAAAGATATTTCGATAGTAGATTCCAAATCGAACGCCCAACATGCATTTTGATAGTAGATTCGAAGTCAGTAACCTCGAAACTCTTATAGTATTAACGTTCATTAACATGTATTTGATTCCATAAATGGTGAGCACTTTTACGAAAATCTACATTTTATCGGAATATATAATATTCATAATATTAGCCTAGGGCATAAACTATGCCAAGTTTCGTTAAAATCCATCCAGTAGATTTTTCGTTGTTATAGTTTTATTTTATGTAACGAAGAAGGGAAAAATTTAAAATGTCATTGATCAACATATTTAGGGGAAGAACACTGATTTGTGCTTTTCTTAAGTGTTTATCAAATAAGATGTTGTTTACTTAATTACATATGTCTAAAAAAACGTATCAATTGCAATTATTTATCAATTGGAACGCTAATCAGATTATAGTGAATGAATAAACTTCTTTAATTTTTTTTAAAAATTCACTGTCAAAGTTGAGAGTAGATAATATTGGGGTAAACAATATCAGATTATTAAGTGTTGTAATTTGCAAAAGCTTATTATTTGATACATAAAAAATTGCTGGGGTCCGACGTGGGAAAAATAAGCACAAAGAATCTACGAATGTGTTGAATGCTTTAACAATTTTATGATTGATAATTTACACAATGCTTGAATTCTATGTAATCAGCAAAATACCTTATGTACATTGTAATTTTGAGCTAAGTTTTATGTATAAAGACAGTTTGATGTCACTGACTTTGAAATTAAAGAATTTTTGTTGATAACAAAGTTTGATGTATTTTTACAAATTAATTTCCATTTTTTCAGCTAGCACGACACCAAGATGTGCAAAATAAACTACGGCATGAGTTATTAGAAGCTTTAGGAGACAAGAGGGAAATAAGTTTCCAGAAATTAATAGAACTACCATATTTGGATCAAGTTTTTCATGGTAACAAAAATATTAATGTAGTTTAATTAGCATTGCTAAAAGTAATTTTATATTTCCAGAAACCCTTCGATTGTTCCCGCCTTTGAACGTGCTCACAAAATTATGCACTGAACGCCATGAGTTTACCAACTCACAAGATAAACAGGTTGCTATAGATAAAGGCACAATTTGTATAATTAACACTTATTCGTTGCACCGTGACGAAAAATATTACCCAGAACCAGACAAATTTATACCAGAAAGATTTAGTCCTGAAAATGGTGGCATTAAGAAATACAAAGAAATGGGGGTTTTCCTTCCTTTCGGTGAGGGTCCAAGAGTGTGTCTAGGTATGTAATATTTTATAAATTAATTTTGTTGATTATTAAGATATTATAGCAAATTTTCTAGGTATGAGATTTGCTTTGGCACAATCTAAAACTGCAATTGCTGAACTAGTGCTGAATTTTGAAATGACTGTTAACAAAAAAACCCGTGATGATATTATAGCTGATCCAACAAAGTACATGCTGATGATAGACGGAGATGTTTGGCTCGATTTTAAACGAATTGAGAGAAATATTTAATTTGAAAGAAGTCAATTTGTTTAAATACGGAAATTAATGAATTACCCCATAGGCGTAAGCAAAATGATATGTTTATAATATAAAAGCAGTTTTACATAGTAAATAAAATATTGCCATAAGAAATAAAATGTGAGCATACAAAGCTACGATCTATATTTATAAGAATATTTTATTTACTGGAGTATTGTTTTTATAACTATATTTAACTTTAAAGGCAGAAATCTGTGAGCTGACCTGTATAAGCATGTAAACACTTATTACTACGTATTTTTAAAATGAAAGAAAATACTTCTTTGTCCTTAAACTGCTCTGAATTTTATTGATCTAAAAGAAAGTTTCTTCATATTATGAAATCAATGATATTCGCTACTAAAATTTCTTAGGAAGTATGTTTTATAAAATTATAATTGCACTTATAAAGCTGGTAACTTTAATTTAATAAAGTATCTAAGAGATTTGTTTTACATTTTGAACTACATATAATTTAAAATATTCAAAAGGATTTTTCTTATTGTTTAAGAAATATGAACTTTAAAATATTATATATTAATAAGTTTTCTTCATTCCGTAAATTGGAAAAAGTTTTCATAAAGTGTAGATCAATATATAATTATATTAATGTTAATTAATTTCAGTCCAGGTAATTTTCATTAATGAGTGCAAACAGTTTCATTAGTAGTAACGTAAAGGTCTCATCAATCGCACATATGAAATATAATATATTAATTGTGACCGCATGTGATTTCATGCCCTTCGTCATTTAGTACAATGAAGCAGTTCTGGGCTATCAAGTATTCCTTAAGAGTGCCTAGTTCTAATGAAAAATCATCATAAATTCTAGAAGTACTTTGATTGAAATTGAAGATTTTATTTTCATCGAAATCAGTCTTAATTTACATAGGTTGAAAATACATAAAATGTTCGATTACACAGTCGAAAAACTCAATTTTTATTTTTAATAAAAGCGCCATTCCACCTAAAATATATTGATTGCATAATTTTTATGAAAAAAAATACGAGTGTGCTTTAGACCACACGACTGAAGTAAAACTTCTTTAGCTCCATCTATATGTATATATATGGGACATTCCACGTCAACCGGGCCACCTAAATGACCAAAAATCATGGAGACCTAGAAAATTGTTTTTGGGCTTAAATTTTTGGTCTATCTTTACTCTTCAGAAATTCACCTGGCGTTTTGAAAAATTCGAAATGGCGGATCCAATATGGCGGCCAAATTTTCAAAAATGAACGAAATTTGAATAAAAAAAATACTATGATATTCTGCATAAAATTCTAAGTAAGAAATGTCTTTTGCAAATTTTTGAATAAAATGGCCGTTTTTGAGAAAAAAATTCATGAATTTTAAAAATTTTCTATCTTGATGAAATCCATATTGGCCATATTGGTCATATTGGATCCGACATTTTGATTTTTTTTGACATCTGACATTGCATTCATCACTAGCAACCTCCTAACACCTGAGTATTTTTAAATCTTTCTAATATGCCAATGGTGAATTTTTTCCTATATAAAAATTTTTAAAATTCATGAATTTTTTTCTCAAAAACGGCCATTTTATTCAAAAATTTGCAAAAGACATTTCTTACTTAGAATTTTATGCAGAATATCATAGTATTTTTTTTATTCAAATTTCGTTCATTTTTGAAAAGTTGGCCGCCATATTGGATCCGCCATTTTGAATTTTTCAAAACGCCAGGTGAATTTCTGAAGAGTAAAGATAGACCAAAAATTTAAGCCCAAAAACAATTTTCTAGGTCTCCATGATTTTTGGTCATTTAGGTGGCCCGGTTGACGTGGAATGTCCCATATATATATGTTTATATATGTATATATGTATAATATATACATGTATATAATATACATATATTCATTTTCTACAAATATTTAAATTTATTATCGGTTTTCATTGATAAATTAGTGCTCGCACCTCTCTCTCTTGCTTCTACAGTAATATACGAAACGTAACTCTCTTATCTTTCTATTTTCACTAACTTATATCTACTTCCGTTCGCCTCGGCCCGATCACACTTTTCCTAACGCTCTCGTCATGCATTTACCAGCTTACTCCCCAAAGTCAAGCGTGCGTAAAGAAGTTTTACTTCAAAAGCATCCCCACGCTGCGATTTGAACCCATGACCTCTGAATCCCAAGTCCAACTGTTCACCACTGCACCAAACGCCGCTTTACTTCAAAAGCATCCCCACGCTGGGATTCGAACCCGTGACCTCTGAATCCCAAGCCCAACTGTTCACCACTGCACCACACGCCGCGTTCGCCTTGCCCGATCATTTTTTTTGTAACGCTCTCGTCATGCATTCACCAGCTTACTCCCCAAAGTCAAGCGTGCGTAAAGAAGTTTTACTTCAAAAATTGTCTTACTTAAATCGGCGCCATATCATGTCTAATTTTTATTAGGATTTATGATATATATGAGGCATTCTTTGTGAACGGACCACCCCCCGCTGTCCACAAATGGTGAGCTCCATTTAAGGACTACCAAGGCGCAAAAGGAAGGTTTTGGTTTCTACTTTCGAATGCACACTGCCTTTCAAAGAGTCCGCCTATACAGAACCCAATATGGCGGCTAAAACCAAGTGACCTCCTTTACTTTTACTACTCATGAGGCTATAAAATCGGTCGCATCATTCCGATTTAGGTCTACAAAGGCCCAAATGAAAGCTTTTGACTTCTGCTTTCAAAAGCTGTATCGCAAATTTTTTTTTTTTGGATTGCTTAAAATTCAATATGGCCGCTAAAACGACGTGACCTTTATAATTTTACCACTTAAAAGAGTACAAAATGGCTCGCAGCATTCCGATTGAAGTCTACAATGGCTTAAATGAAAGCGATTTTTGCAATACAGCTTCTGAAAGCAGAAGTCAAAAGCTTTCATTTGGGCCCTTGTAGAGCTCAATCGGAATGATGCGACCGATTTTATGGCCTCATAAGCAGTAAAAATATTGGAGTATAGACGGACTCTTCGAAAGTAGAAATCCAAAACCTTTCTTTTGAGCCTTGGTAGACCTTAAGGTACTAGTTGCCTCAAAATTTTCCCCCAAATGGAATTTTTTATTTTTACATTTTATGGTTCCTTACACCTTCAGAAATCATCTGCTAAATTTTTATAAAGAAATTCGAAAAAATCGAGGAGCTACAGCAGTTTTAGTGCGCGCGCATTTTTGATTATACACACATAAATATATCGTAAAAAAACTTTAAACGCGTTTTTCTCGAAACTACATTTTTCGAAACGGCGGACAGTCAATCTCCTGATTGGCTGAACCGATTTGAATAAACTATATAGCGTTTTATTTTTTAAGGTCTATTCTAGGGCAATTCAGCAGAAAATTCCGCAAAAGTTGATAAGAAACATATTTCCAAACCGAACAAAGCGAAAAAAAATGCGATTTTTTCAAATTTTTTTTTAAAATTTCCGCCATTTTTTTTTTACCAATTTTTTTACTAATTGTGGTAAATTGAATTGCCTCATAAAATATCTTCCTTTTTAACATGCTTTTTTTTATTTGTTTTGGACTTGTCGTTTCTGAGATTGAGTGTCCGCCATGGAACCCTCTTTTTTTGGACTGCTCCTTTTTGAGAGCCCTCGATATATATAATAAAGTACTAAAAAAATAAAAAACTATTTTTTTTTGTTAACCTCAAGACTTATATATTCAAATAAAAAAAGATCCAGTTAAATTTATAATAAAGGAGCTGAGAAAAAAAATAAAGTTTAAAAGTCGATTTTTTCCTATTCTATAGGGAACTAGTACCTTAAATGGAGCTCACAGCGGGGGGTGGCCCGTTCACAAAGAATGCCTTATATATATATATTTTTTTTTAAGTCCATAAGCTTAGTCAAAGCTTTGTAAAATAACAGAATCAATCTGCAACATATGACTGATTATTCATCATATAATCCGATCTAAGTAGAGATGTTTACTCTGATATTATAAAAATGTTTTCTCACTGAACTCTAACCCGATAATTAGCCGTAATAATTTGAATGGCTTATTAATTTAATTTAGACTAGACAAAACTAAGTTGTTCGGTCGCTTAAAGTAGCTATGACTGATTAGCAGAAACCGGCAGCTATTACTGAATAAAGAATTATCATAAATAGCTCGCCTTTCACTCTGAGATTAGACAATCGACTTTTATTGTTTTTTCGGTACTTTTTTTTTGATAAGCTCTTATGAAAGATTAAAAATATGCTACTACTTTCGCGGTTACCAATTGTAACAACGTCATAAAACATTACTATCGAAATAAGGGTGGCTGTGGTTAACGAAAATATTTTATTGAAAATTACATATATGACACATTTTGATTAGACGTCAGCAACAAGATTGACTATCTTTGGGCCAGTGTAAGTTAATCTGGACATCGAGCGTATTCATATGAATAATTAGAGAATTCAAAAATTTCATTAAATTATTGATTAATCATCACTTGATGATGAAACATGCTTTATTTGCTCCATATATATGTACATTAATTAATGTCTAATAAAGTCAATTTAAATAAGATCAATTTGAAGCCGATTTTTCAAATTAGGCTTAGATAAAATAAACTCAAAGCTGTCTACGTATTTGTTAAAGAGACGACTTTTCTCGGATATTTATTAACATTTAACAGTAGAAAATTGTTGGCGTTCCACTTATAAAAATTGGCTATGTCAGATTGCAAAAGATGGCCAGTCCGTCTTTCTAGAATATTTTTGCGTCATCTGCTTAACAAAAAATCTCGAATGCAGAATGAAACCGAGAGATGTCGCAAATGTAGAGAATTAAAAGGAGCGGACCAGGCATGCTACCTTGAGGTACACATGACGAGTTACTAATTTGAGAGGAAGAAACTCCCCGAAATAAGTAGGAATGCAACCAGTGAAGGAAAGGAGGAGAGAATTCAAGTTTAGACAATTTAGAAAGGGGAATAATGTGATTATTTCTATCGAAAGCCTTACTAAAATTACCGTAAACACAATCTTACAAAAACCACGTCATACTCGCAACAGCTTATAGCACTCAATAAATGCGTGTTATATATCTTATATTCTGAAATTAAGCCCAATATAAAATCCTAGCTCACATTTGAATTAATTTTTCCTTATATCTTATCCTTATGCCAGTTTAACCATAAGTAAGGGTAAAGCGATTTTGGTCAGTATAGTAAAAGACTAAATTCAATATTTAATATTAATTAATTTTATTACTTTAAATCATTTCTTTTTGGGGTTTTAAAGTTTTGGAATTTCATTCATTCAATAAATATATTAAGTACATAAATAAAACTTTTGTTAATTCCGCATATTCCTTGTCATTTTAATATTAATAATCTCAAAGAATTAGTTATGCTATACTGTTTTTTTAGATTCGTGAATTTTTTTATAGTCCACCCATACACCACCATCCATTACAAAAAGAAAATTTTTGAGGTCTGCACTAAATTCTGGTTTTGTCTTCTTATTTAGTGTCATTTCCCAATTTAACGCCAATTCTGCAATTGCTGCTTTCGATTGAGTTAAGGCAAAACGCATACCTAAAATAAAATTATTTAATTAATCTGTTAATGTTTTTATGTTTGAGTTAATATACCTAAACATATTCTTGGACCATCACCAAAGGGGAAAAACACTCCCATGTCCTTATATTTTTTCACTCCACCATTTTCCTCGCTAAATCGATCCGGATTGAATTTTTCAGGATCTTGATAATATTCGGGATCTCTGTGTATTGAATAAATTGAAAGAATTGCGATTATGCCTTCCTCTATCCTTATTTGCTTTCCTTCCGAATTGGTGAATTCTGTTGGCTCAGTACAAATTTTCGAGAGAAAAGTTCCAGGGGGGAATAGCCTAAGGCACTCTAAAAAATATAAGAGGTTATAATATTTATTAAAATAAAGAAAATATTTAACTGAATACAAAGAAAAATTGCTTACCGTTTATAACACAATCAAGATAAGGAAGGTCGTTCAGTTTTTCAAATGGTAAAGAACCATCTTCAGAAAGAGCCGATTTTATTTCTTGTCGTAGTTTTTCTTGTACATCCCTATGTTTCGCCAGCTATTTATTAATATACATAAAATGCTAAGGTATATTCTGAATCATATGAATTTTAGACTTTACATTTACGTGTAAAGAAATTTTAACGGAATTTTTTTTTCCTACTTACCATATGTATGACATGCGAAATTAGTACACTTGAGGTTTCAAATCCATCGACGAAAAATGATAGTGTGTGAGCTGCCATATCAAATTCGGAAAGGTTTTTCTTCTCCCGCAATTGAAGTAAGTAATTCAGAAAATCAATACGTTCATCTTTAGTCTGTTCACGCAGCTTGATTGCATTGCGCATCAAATTTGTAAAGAATTCTTCAGTTTGCTTTGAAATTATGGGGTAATAATACAATTTTTGTATGAAAGGAAATGAGGAGGCTAGGAAGAAATAAAGGACATCAAACATGGAATTGTTTCCGAGGAATTCAGTTCCTTCTTCACGGATGCGACATTCGCCTTTCGAAAAGGCGCCTGCTTCAATACCAAAAACTGTGTTTGAGACAATTTCGATTGTGTATCTTGCTGCAAGCTAAAAGAATTGAAAAAAATGTATTAGTTAACATTAAAAAAACAGCAATCAAGGATAAATTTAAAGATACATACATAAATTTGAAATTACTTATAAAGAAATATACCCTAAGTAAATGTACACAATTATATATTCTCGAATAAAAATCGAAGAGATAAGTATTTCTAATTTTTGGCGGATAATCACTTCTAAGGGATCAAATTACTCTCCAAAGTTAGTATCCTAATAAAATAGTATCTTAGTTTAACATATTTTCAATTATAACATTCGAATGGGACCTTTTGTAACATAATAATATTTATACACTCAAAAGATTGGACGCATTATCACAATAGCATAAAAACTTTGAATTCTCAAAAAGACTCTTTTATTATTTTAATAGAATATCCTGTTAAAAATATACGCATACATAGCAGAATATTAATCCATACACCTGTATTTAAATAAGAATGTCTCACTTTTAAAAATTAAGAATTGAAACCTATTAAATTAACATGGAATTCCATATTATATCAATATCAATATTATTATATAACCAACTTATTAATATACATATAGGAACTACATATTACTTACTAAAAGGATAATTTCTATTAACCAGAATTAATCGGAAAAAGTATTAAAAACCTATGAATTTGAAGTGATTTATCTTTGAGTGTAGTGAATCATCAGAACTTTAAATATTTCTCTCGCAAATGTGTGATACAAACTATACACTAAATTATAGGAAATAAAATTGGGGACCTATTTCAGCCTTTATAGAATACAGGAAAAAATTATTGAATATGAAATATGGTAAAATTTTAAATATTTTTACTACTGAACGTAGCAATTTATCCAAATATATACGAAAATTGATTGAAAGGATTTTTTCACTTTATTAATTTACATACACATATTTTCAGTGTTTAAAGATATCAGTCGCGTTCTCTGTGAGTTTTATAGAATGTTAATTCTAATTTCTCGTTTTTCTTTACACTTTCAAAATTACTCAATGTTGTTTACGTTTAAATTATTAAAAACATAATATTTGAAAAGAGTTTGCAATATACAGCCTCACAAGTGCTCTTATTAACTAAAGTTAAAGCCTTAAATGCGAGAATATTGAATATTGTAAAACTTGAAATATTTGTGGAAGATTTCGCACTTTTAGGTGTAATTCAAATAAGCTTGCGTTTCTCAAAGTCATTTGTGACTTCGTGTATATAATAGAATAATTATTTACATTCTAATGTAGTTTTAGATCCGAAAGTTAAAAATTTATTTGTTCAGATGTAAAATTAGCTTGGTGTTTTAAGTTCAAATGGCTTTTACAAACATGTAAATGTATCAGTTTAAATTTCAAATTTAGAGATGTAAATTGACATTAAAAATTTAATTTTATACCCACAAGGGAATTTTTTGATATGGGGAGAATCACATCAACTGTCCCAGGCGCCGCGGTGGACGGCCCGCGCGGGCGTCAAACACGACGTTTTCAACTCGTCGTTTCGGTGTCAAAACTTTGATAAAAAAATTATCTAAAAACATATTCTTACGTATTTTTTCTTCAGCTTTCCAGTGGTGGCATCAGTTTTTCGAAAATTTGCTCCCATAACCTCGAAAAATGCACTTGTTTGAAAAACACGTTTTATCTCCATGATCCTCAACTTTTTGAATTTTTTTGATAGTCTAGATCGAAAGATGAGACATTTTTACGTAGATATCGACAATAAAAAAAGAGGGGTTTTTCGTTTTTATAACGTATTTAAACGACGAACGAGACGATGCGAGCCGCGGCGGCCGGGCCATCCGCGGCAGCAGCGCGCCGTCTGCTACCGTCTCTCTGACTGGATGTAAACAAATACACCTAACCGTGAGGCCGCGGCTCGCATCGTCTCGTTCGTCGTTTAAATACGTTATAAAAACGAAAAACCCCTCTTTTTTTATTGTCGATATCTACGTAAAAATGTCTCATCTTTCGATCTAGACTATCAAAAAAATTCAAAAAGTTGAGGATCATGGAGATAAAACGTGTTTTTCAAACAAGTGCATTTTTCGAGGTTATGGGAGCAAATTTTCGAAAAACTGATGCCACCACTGGAAAGCTGAGGAAAAAATACGTAAGAATATGTTTTTAGATAATTTTTTTATCAAAGTTTTGACACCGAAACGACGAGTTGAAAACGTCGTGTTTGACGCCCGCGCGGGCCGTCCACCGCGGCGCTGGGACAGTTGACGTGATTCTCCCCATATGCAAGTGTCGTTTTTAGTCGTCTTTTTTTGAAAACTCTGCAAGCGAACATTTAATTTTAATCCACTTTGACATATTAAATCTATCTAAATTTTAAAATATTTCTTAGTTTGGATGAGCTTAATATTCATTCTAATTCTAATATTCTATTACTATTATAACGCAATATTTCAAATCTATGCAAGTCGTCTACTCTAAAGTAAACTGATCATACCTCTTTTCCTTCAATTCCATCTTGGGGAGGATTTTCGAATTCCGATTCAATGTACTTTGATAACTTTTTACACACCTCTGCCATAATAGGATAACTGGCTTTAACCTGAATAGTAAATAAATATAAACACCTTTAAAATTTACGCGCCTAAAGTTAGAGTACCCTGCTAGCCGTTAGTGCGGGTGTAATTTCTGCCCGCTTTTTCTTCCATTCTAAGCCACGCAAAAAGAATGGGTTCTGGGCAATTAATTTGTCTACGTTGGGATCGATCTAAATTTATCATATATTTAGTGAAAGTAGAAAAATAAATGTTATTGCATATACTGGGAAAATTATATCATTGTCTTGAAAATTCTTAAAGTTTGCTATCAAGATCTCTCGGATTAATTTAGGGTCAATAATCAGCAATCTCGGCTGTCTTAATACGAAAAGACCAACGAAACGCTCCTTCCCTTTGTATTCCCTTGAAAATGAAAACACTTATTCACTTAATTGATCAACACAAAAAGTTCGATTGGCTCACTGATAGATTCGATCTAGGTCGTAGGCCATATGGCTCGAGAAGGTGTCCAATCCAGTCATGTTGCCATAGAGTGGTCTAGGTCGTGGACCTTTAATTCCACGCTTCTTCCAAAAATTAAAATTCCACACCAACCCCAAGTAAATCAACACACCACCGATTGTAGATATTAGAAACACCAACTCAATTAAATTTTCCATTGCGAATTTATTTTTTGCCCGAACCGACGTGCTGCAAATGCCAGCCTAACTGAATCCAATAAGAAGTATCTTCTTAAAAGTCTGCTTTATTAAGAATTTTCATATTGCGTAAGATGTTTGAGCAGAACTTCTAAATGGAGCATTTTGTTCTGCTCCCACAATTTAGCACCTCAACTAACTCGGAGTAGAAACGCAGAAGAGAAATTCAATGGAACAACGTAAGAGTTTATGAAAGTTTACATAAGTATGCTGTTATCAGATCGATGCGTATCTCTCACGAAAAAAACCATGCCCTTGACAATAAATTTGGGGAGATAATTTCATAATTTCATAATTTCGCAATTTATCCAAACTGCCGGAATCATGGCGATAATCGTTTTTGGATGTTTTTTTTCCAAAAAATTTGTATGGGCAAAAAATGGCACTTTAGAAACTTGAGAAAATTAATTTTTTTATTTCTTGAATATAAAAAAAAATATACATGCAGAATTTTACAATTACACCATCATTCTTTCTATATAAAAAAAAAATAGTAAACAAAATTATTTTTCTAATTCTAAGGTAAAAAGATCCCGTCACGATAACGGTAACGGCCACAGTAGTTTCTTTTTCTCAACTCAATCATGTGGGATATTGGGGGTATGAATATGACTCCGACTTTTCCCAACAGATGTCGTTTTTAGTATTGCATACGTGTACTAATAAATGGCAACACTTGCGTTCAATAGTTATTAATTTACTTTAGACTAGATAAAATTAAGTGGTCACCTAAGGTAGCAATGACTGATTAGCAGAGACCGGTGGCTATTACAGAGTAAAGAATTATCATAAATAGTTCGCCTTTCACTTTGAGATTAGGCAATCTACTCTTATTGTTTTTTCGGTACTTTTTTTTTATAAGCTCTTACTAAAGATTAAATATATCTCACAATTTTCCCGATTACCAATTGTAGCAACGTCATAAAACATTAATGTCGAAATAAGGGTGGCTGTGCTTACATATGCTTTTTGATTTGACGTTATCACGTCAGCAACAAGATTGACTCAAAGTAAAAAGTGGAATAGACAGGGAGAGGGGGTTCTTACATTTTTTTTTATTAATTATTAATTTAAAATAAAGTTTAATTTTTACATATTCAATATTTATTTAATTAAATATTTTAAAAAATATATGAGTTAGTATTAACAAAATACAAAATAAAAGCTCTAATTTTTTAAAACACTTAATTTTTTAAAAAGATATCTTACAAACTTTAAAAAAAAAAAACGATTCCACAAAAGAAAATTTAGTTTTCGACTTTTCACAGCGAAAGAAAGATTAAGAAATATTTTAAAAAATATGTTTGAACTTCTTCAGTTATCAGTTACAGTCTGATTAAATCAATAAGTGCTAAAAGTGTTCGTTGATCACATCTAAAATTTGCCTACTATTTATAATATTCCACTACTTTCAAATTGAGTAAAGGCGCTAAAATTTATATCCTAGTAGGGAGGACCTATTACTTCGTTACCGAGGGCATTTTTTTTCATACATCAATTTTTTTGTAGGACATAGGGTTTTTTTAAAAGACCCTTGAAAAGGTAAATACTATTTGTGGTATGAGGAAAACATCACTCATTATTTTTAAAAAGTTACATCGATATAGAAATTATACTATTTTTTATATTGTATGTAAAAGAGAAAAAATTGACAATTATTACCTTTTGTATTTATAAGAATATACTTTTTATAGAATTAAATCTTACAACTGAATATGTTGAACAGTTGCACATATTTTCATAAAATAATTAAGTTAATTTTATTAAATTTAAAGTTGGAATACAAAATAATTTGTCTAAGATACAAACATATTTTTTACATATTTCATCATTGTCAAAGAAAAAAGAGTTTAAATTACAGGGGGGGGGGGGGGGGGTTAACTTCCTGAAATATTTTAAAATTTAACTGAATATTCTTGAAATGATACTTTATTATGTGTACAATTTACAAATAAATACACTTTACCATATGCTCAACAAAAATTATCAAAGATACGCTTAAAATGAAGCCCCCCCCCCCCCCCCCTCCCCCCCATTGAATAAACAACATTTTGGAACTGAATATTAGTAAGTATGAAATCATGACTTTCTGTAGGGGCCGCCACCTGCATTTTGACTATACCTTATCATATTATGCTCTACGACGTGTTCGTCTGTCTCCATGTTGGGTTTCGTTAAAAGATGATCCCGTGAATTTTCCAATAGGGCTGTGTTCAAACAGCTTTATTTTTCTCTTGTTAGACCAATTCTTGAATATGCGAGTCAAGTTTGGTCGCCCTAGTTTATGTAAAAATAACTATAGCTTTTCCAACCTATTAATCGGATGAGGTTGAAAGTGAAAAAAAAATTCTGATTTGTTTAAAGTTCGTGACAGGAAGCATGCAGTAAAGAAGGGTCTGCTTGGTGGTTGTGGTCGCATGTATTGGTTGGGTGAATATGACTCCGCCCTTTTTTGTTAATATAAAACACATATGCTTTTTTAGAAAATTAAAGAAAAGTTGATTCAAAGTATGCTCCATAGGCAGCTACAACCTTTGTCCATCTTTCAGGTAATTTACGTATTCCTTGCATGAAGAAATCCTTGTCTTTTGAGCTGATCCAATTATCAATCCAAATTTTGATACTTTCGTATGAAGTGGACAGTTCTACCGTATGATCTGATTGGATTGTTCAGAATAAGTGATAATCCGAAGGAGCTATGTCTGCCGAATATGGCGGGTGGTGTAGCACTTCCCATTCCTGTCCAACTAAATATCTTTTCACGACTTGTGCGGTATGCGGTTTGGCATTATCCTGTTGAAGAATTAATTTACTGTGACTATTTTCTCGTTTTTTCGTCTATGGCTCCCTTCAAACGTTGTCGTCGGTAAACATCCCCATTAATAGTTTGAGAGGGTTCGTGCAACTCATAATAAACAACACCTCTCTGATCCCACCAAATGCAGAGCATAACCTTGTCACAGTGAATATTTCTCTTTGGCTGTGTTGGGCCGAGATCATTTGGCTTCACCCAAGCTTTTTTACGTTTAGGATTCTCATAATATATCCGTTTTTCATTTCCTGTGATTATTCGATGCAAAAATCCTTTTCTTTGCTGCCTTTGAAGTAGCATTTCACAAATTGTTTTTCGACGTTCGATGTCTCGTTCTTTCAATTCATATGGAACCAAGTTACCCAGTTACCCAGTTACCAACTTTTTGAACCATTCCCATTGCTTTTAAAAGCTTTGCAACAGTTGATCGTTCAAAATTTAATGCAGCAGCCAATTATGATTGAGTTTGGCAAGAATCCTCTGCCAATAATGCTTCCAATTCAGCATCTTCAAATTTTTTTGGTGGTTTTCCATGTTCTTTGTCCTCAGTGCCAAAATCATTGTTTTAAAATCGTCGAAACCATTCCTTACAAGTTGTATTAGATGGAGCATGCTCACCGTAAATCTCCACAAGCAAACGATGAGTTTCCGCTGCACTTTTCTTTGCAATAAAAAAGTGTAATAGCACTTCCTGCAAATGATGTTTACTTGGAACAAAAACCGACATTTTCAAGGAAGTAAAAGCACTTGTTGCTAATATTTCATCAGTCATATGCTACAGATTAATTCTGGTATTTTACAAGGCTTTGACTAAGCTGATGGTTTGCAAAAAACAAACAAATAAAAAAAAATTTCTGTCGAAAGCCATAATAAAATTAACGTACATACAATATTACACAAACCCCGACGTACTCGCAAAAGTTCATAGCTTAAAATAAATGCGTAGTTTTATTTTCTGAAATTGAGCCCAATATATTCCTAGCTCACGTTTGAATTAACTTTTCTATATACATATCTTATTCTTATGCCAGTTTAACTATAAGTAAGGCGATTTTGGTCAGTATGGTAAAACACTAAATTCAATATTTAATATCAATCAATTTTATTACACTTAATCATTTCTTTTTTATAATTTTGGAATCTCATTAACTTTCATTAAATACGAAAATAAAATTTAGGTACTTTGGCATATTATAAAGGGGAAAATGCTACAAAAAAAATTGTCTCTTTGTCATTTTAATATTAATGATCTCAAAGAATTGGTTATGTTATACTGTTTTTTTAGATTCGTGAATTTTTTTATAGTCCACCCATACACCACCATCCATTACAAAAAGGAAATGTTTGGGATCTGCACTAAATTCTGGTTTTGTCTTCTTATTTAGTGTCATTTCCCAATTTAACGCCAATTCTGCAATTGCTGCTTTCGATTGAGTTAAGGCAAAACGCATACCTAAAATAAAATTATTTAATTAATCTGTTAATGTTTTTATGTTTGAGTTAATATACCTAAACATATTCTTGGACCATCACCAAAGGGGAAAAACACTCCCATGTCCTTATATTTTTTCACTCCACCATTTTCCTCGCTAAATCGATCCGGATTGAATTTTTCAGGATCTTGATAATATTCGGGATCTCTGTGTATTGAATAAATTGAAAGAATTGCGATTATGCCTTCCTCTATCCTTATTTGCTTTCCTTCCGAATTGGTGAATTCTGTTGGCTCAGTACAAATTTTCGAGAGAAAAGTTCCAGGGGGGAATAGCCTAAGGCACTCTAAAAAATATAAGAGATTATAATATTTATTAAAATAATGAAAATGTTTAACTGAATACAAAGAAAAATTGCTTACCGTTTATAACACAGTCAAGATAAGGAAGATCGTTCAATTTTTCAAATGGTAAAGAGCCATCTGCAGAAAGAGCCGATTTTATTTCTTCTCGTAGTTTTTCTTGCACATCCCTATGTTTCGCCAGCTATTTATAATTACACATAGTATATCTTATTATACCCGCAAAATATAATGCAAAGGTATGTTATGAATGATATGAATTTTGGACTTTATATTATCTTATAAAGAAATGTTAAATCAAAATTTTTGTTTCCTACTTACCATATGTATAACGTGCGAAATTAGTACACTTGAGGTCTCAAATCCATCGATGAAAAATGATAGTGTGTGAGCTGCCATATCAAGTTCGGAAAGATTTTTCTTCTCTCGCAATTGAAGTAAATAATTCAAAAAATCAATGCGATCATCTTTAGTCTGCTCGCGTAGCTTGATTGCATCGCGCATTAAATTTGTAAAGAATTCTTCAGTTTTTTTTAAAATCATGGGCTTATAATACAATTTTTGTATGAAAGGAAATGAAGAGACTAGGAAGAAATAAAGGACATCAAACATAGAATTGCTCCCGAGGATTTCACTCCCTTCTTTACGGATGCGACATTCGCCTTTTGAAAAGGCGCCTGCTTCAATTCCAAAAACTGTGCTTGAGACAATTTCGATTGTGTATCTGGCTGCAAGCTAAAAGTATTATTAAAAGTTTGATTACAATCAGGAATAAAGTTAAAGAGATAGGTTTGAAATTAATCATAAGGAAATGTACCCTTTCGGTTTGTGATAAAAATCCAAGAGATAAGTTATTTTTCATTTTTGGCGGATAATCGCTTCTAAGGAATCAAATCACTCTGCATAATTAGTAACCTAATAATATAGTGTCTTAGTTTAAGTTTTGCCAATAATGACATTCGAATGGGACCTTTTGCAAAATAATCATCATACATTCAGAAAAACCATCCTTGCACATTATATGCGACAAAGTAATAAGAAGTCGTATATTACTATCTACAAATAGTTTATACTAGTCAGATTGCATAAGTTATCACAATAGTATAAAGACTTTTAATTGTCAAAAAGACCCATTTATTATTTTCATAATAATTAAAAATATAAGCATACATAAAAGAAATTTCATCCATGTACCCCGTGTCACTTTGAAAATTAAGAATTGAAACCTATTGTCAAACTTGTACGTTATTTGCTGCCATATATTTACTTTTAAAATAATTACATAACAGTGCTTCTTCAAGCAAGTGTAATTTTGCGACAAGGGGACTTCACTAAATGTGTGGTTTCCAAATAAAATTATTCTGTGATGCCTATATTGTAATTATGAAAATTTCCAAAAGTTTCACAATATCACGTTATTTCAATGTATCCTTTATTTCCACTTTATATTCGAGGAATGTTAGAAAAACATATAAAGGAATAGTATTTAAAACATTAATTCTATTTAGTTTGTAAAACACGATCCTATCATTTTTATTAGGTTGTAACATAATAATCTGATAATTTTTTCGGAAACGTTCTGAAAATTTTTTACAATTTCGAGAAAGTTCTGTGACTATGAGTATAAATACCCGTGAGCGCTCTCAGTTCATCAGTGCAATAATCGACAGCGCAGCGAGTAGCATTATGGAAAAATTCGATTTGAAAAGACGAGACATCCGCGTCCTTCTACTTTATGAGATCCGTTTGAAGCATAAAGCTAAGCAGGCGGCACAAAATATATGTCAATGTATGGGAGAAAATGCGGTCTCTTATCATACAGCAGTAGATTGGTTTCGGCGTTTCTCGAATGGCGACTACAAACTTGAAGATAAACCTCACGAAGGGCGGCCGGTTGAGGTTGATGTTGACCGACTAGCGCAGCTCATCGAGGAAGATCCAAGGAGGACTACTCGTCAACTTGAAGAAGAACTGGGATGTTCCCATACTACTATCGCTCGACACTTGAAAGTAATGGGTAAAGTGTACAGGCACAGTCAATGGGTACCCCACGAATTGACGGATGGTCAACGGATGATGCGAGTGGCGGTTTGTACGCAATTACTCACTTCACATCGTACTTTTGCTTAGCTTCGTAATTTGGTTACCGGGGATGGGAAGTGGATGCTTTATGTTAACCATAACAATAAGCGACAATGGCTTAGCGCGGGTCAAAGAGGAGTACCGACAGTTAAATGTAAAATTACTATACACAAGGTTAAGTTGAGTGTTTGGTGGAATGTGCACGGCATTATCTACTGGGAAATATTACAATAAGGAACGACTATAAATAGTGAACGCTACTGTGATATGCTGGATAACGTAGCCGTGAATCTTAAAGGAGAACAAGGCAATGTATACCTCCTCCACGATAATGCCCGCTATCACACCGCTTCGGTGACATGTAAAAAAATTATGGAGCTAAGCCGGATTTCCTTAGCCCATCCTGCATACTCGCCGATATGTCTCCTTCTGACTACCACTTGCTCCGATCGTTGCAGGTTCACATTAGCGGAAAATCTTTTGATGACCGAGATGCACTGGAACAGTGGTTGTTGGAATTTTTTAACTCTCGTGAGCCCAAGTTTTACGAGAATGGAATAATGTCGCTTCCCCAACGTTGGCAGGAGATTATTGATAATGTTGAACTATATGTTCAATAAAATGTTAAGCTAAATTGTACAAAAATATCAAAATAAAGTTTCTTAAAAAATTATCAGATTATTATGTTACAACCTAATAGATTAAAAATTTAATTTTATATCCACAAGGGAATTTTGGTATATATAAAATTGTCTCTTAAATTTTGATCAAGAATTACGTATTGAAAGAAAGTCGTTCTTTTCTGAAAACTCTGCAAGCTAACATTTTACTTTAATCCACTTTGACATATTAAAACTACCTCTGTCATATTGTATAAAATTGCTTTCAGGCACATTCCAATGTTATTCTTTATGTATTAATTTTAAAATATTTGTTAGTTTGGATGAGCTTAATATTCATTCTAATTCTAATATTCTATTACTATTATAACGCAATATTTCAAATCTATGCAAGTCGTCTACTCTAAAGCAAACTGATCATACCTCTTTTCCTTCAATTCCATCTTCGGGAGGATTTTCGAATTCCGATTCAATGAACTTTGATAACTTTTTGCACACCTCTGTCATAATAGGATAACTAGCTTTAACCTGAATAGTAAATAAATATAAATACTTATAAAATGTACACGATTAAAATTAGAGTACCCTGCTAGCTGTTAGTGCGGGTGTAATTTCTGCCCGCTTTTTCTTCCATTCTAAGCCACGCAAAAAGAATGGGTTCTGGGCAATTAATTTGTCTACATTAAGATCGATCTAAATTTTTCATATATTTAGTGAATGTAGAAAAATAAATTTTATTGCATATACTGCGAAAATGATATCATTGTCTTGAAAATTCTTAAAGTTTGCGATCAAGATCTCACGGATTAATTTAGGGTCAATAATCAGCAATCTCGGCTGTGTTGATACGAAAAAACCAACGAAACGATCCTTCCCTTTGTATTCCCTTGAAAATGAAAACACTTATTCACTTAATTGATCAATACAAAAAGTGGGATTGGCTCACTGATAGATTCGATCTAGATCGTAGGTCATATGGCTCGAAAAGGTGAGCAATCCAGTGATGTTGCCATAGAGTGGTCTAGGTCGTGGACCTTTAATTCCGCGCTTCTTCCAAAAATTAAAATTCCACACCAACCCCAAGTAAATCAACACACCACCGATTGTAGATATTAGAAACACCCACTCAATTAAATTTTCCATTACGCATTTATTTTTTGCCCGAACTGATGTACTGCAAATGCCAGACTAACTGAATCCAATAAGAAGTCTCTTCTTAAAAGTCTGCTTGATTAAGAATTCTCATATTGCGTAAGATATTCGAGCAGAACTTCTAAATGGAGCGTTTGGTTTTGCTCCCACAATTTAGCACCAAATACAACTAACTCAGCGTAGAAACGCAGCAGAGAAATTCAATGGAGCAACGTAAGAGTATATGAAGGTTTACATAAGTATGCTGTTATCAGAACAATGCGTATCTCTGAAATGGCCTTGACAATAAATTTTGAGGAGATAATTTCATAATTTCGCAGTTACTTTCTCTTCGTGTGTATAACAACTTAAAAAAATTTATCTGATTTGCTTAGGAGTATTCAGTTGGTAAGTCAATAACCTTAAAATGAAAATATTGATTACTTTATCGGTTTCATCACAATGCTTGCTTTATTCTGCTCTTTAACCTAATAATTTTAATTTCACAATCATTATTCTTGCTATTATTTTGTTGAACTTCACAAATTGCTATTTGTTTAATAATAATTAAGTGCTTTTGACAGAGCTTCTATTGTAAAATTATATTTTCTGAAAAGTTTTAGGGCTCTTTATTTGGTTTGTCTGTTTGTCAGTCTTCAAAATTAAAGACCTTATGTATTCCATGAACTGATATTTTTACTTTAACCTTAAAATATCCTATAACTTCTAAAAGTTGGAACTAAAAGAGCAATAAAAACATAACCAAACTAGAGGGTGCTTGAAAGCTCATAAGAAAACGAAGGCTTCTCCAAAATAATGCTTCAAACTAGGACCGACAATTGAAGTCCAATTTCCCTATCTTACATTTAATGTTTATAATACAATGGAATGAAACACTCTATTTTAATAATATGATAATGAATTTTTATGTCATACTTCACATCTTGTGTCATTCCATTCCATATTTCATGTCATGTATCGTGCTATATGTCGCGTCAAGCATCATATTACTCGCATGTCATATGTTATGTACTAATTTTCGTGTGCCAAATCATGTTGTCATGTAGCATGTCAAAGTAAACAAAAGTACCCATCGAAGCAAAAAGTGATCGCTTCGGAATAACCAATTAATGTGGGCACTAAAGGCACAGAGAAAGTCAGATGGAATATACTCGATTCTACTTTATTCATTTGTCGAATATGTATAATTTTGTTATCATAAACAACCCTATCGCCAAGCAATATACACCAGAACTAACTGCTAACTCTCATTAGAAGATGGAGCGATCAGGAAATGCATGCAATGAGGTCTATTTTTGTTTACAACGTTTACAATTCGAAATTGACTGTCCCTACACTTTCATTCACAAAAATATGGTGTAGTGTAAAAGTCTTCTTTCGAGCTTATTTACAGCCTATATCTACCGGGAAGACATTAGCTTGCCAACGGTAAAAGAATTATCGGTTCAGTAGTTTCTGAGATTATCTCTTACACATAAACAAAATGGCTTTCTTTATATATTTAATAATAATTAATAATTTAAAAAGTCTTTTCCGTCTGTCGAATTTCTCGTAAAAAGAGTAAATTTACTATTAGAATTATTCACTTTACCTGCTGTGGATTTTGGTCTTCAAGTTGTCTGTATTTATTCAGATCTATGAAAATCGTCATCCAAGATTACCAAATGTATGTCACTCGTCTTCCTCTACAACTTCAAATTAAAATTGAGGAAAAGGACATAAAATTTATTTATGCAAAACATCGCAAACTATATTTTAACAACATTTTCAAACAATCACTAAATATTGATGTTCCACCCCTAAACATGTTTATTATATATTGACTGATTCGAGGCGGTTCAGCGTAGATTTCTCAGATTCGCTCTCCGCGGGCTTCCTTGGCTGTATAGTATGAATCTACCTCCTTACCAGGATAGACTAAGATTAATTTCTTTAGATTCGCTCCGAAAAAGACGGGATATTTCGAGGTACCTCGTCATTTCTGACATCCTCCAAGGAGCAATTAACTCTCCCTAGTTGCTGAGTTCAATCAGGGTTTCGGTACCGTCTCGCTCGTTGAGAACTCACGATTTTTTAGACGTTCCATATCATCGAACCAAGCATGGTATGCACGAGCCCATTACCTGAATGTCTCGCCTCTTTTACCTGCATGTGGACAGTTTTGAGTTTAATTTGTCTAAGCCTAATTTGAAAAATCAGCTTCAAACTGATCTTCCTTAAATTAATTACATTTATTGTACAGTAATCAGAATTTGATGAATATTGAGCAAATAAATAAATAATTACTATATTATAAGAATCCGATAGATAGAAACTTTTTCTAGTAAATTCAAAGTGCCGGAACATTTGATGAACAAGTTTAAATTGCACTTGAAAAATTTTGTTTTACACTAAATTTCTCTATTCTAGTTTCTGCCATTTATTAGTGAAAGAAAATCGATCTTAGGCTTTATGAAGAACTTACTTCGGGAATCTGACAATTTTTCCGAAATTAAACTTTAGCCTTATTTTCTTAGTGTTTCTAATAATCGAACTTAATTGATTAGACTATTAACCCTCAAACTAAAGCTCGTGAAATTTAGGCTTAAAATTGTAACTGAGATGAATTAAAACATTTTTCTCTGCTTTATTAACAATTTGATATATGGTATGTATGTTGTTGTATTTAAAGAATATATTTACATTATATTACACAGTTTTTTTGGTTTCCTGAATTTTTTTGTAGTCAACCCAGACTCCACCTTTCATTACGATCAGAAAATGTTTGGGATCTGCAGTAAATTTCGGTTCTGTCTTCTTATTAAGTGTCATTTCCCAATTTAATACCAATTCTGCAATAGCTGCTTTGGATTGCGTTAAGGCAAAGCGCATTCCTAAAATTATATTATTTAGTTAAGCAATTTAAAATAAATCGTTTTAGGGCTACAGTACCTAAACAAATTCTTGGACCATCACTAAATGGGAAGAACACACCCCTATCTTTATATTTTTTTGCTCCTCCACTTGCCTCACTGAATCGATCTGGAATGAAGTCATCGGGATTTTCGTAATATTCCGGATCTCTATGTATCGAATAAATTGGAAGCATTACAGTAATATCCTTTTCTATGTTAATTTGTTTCTCTTCAGAATTTGTGAACTCGGTCGGTTCTGTGCAAATCTTCGAGAGAAACGGTGCAGGAGGTAGCAGCCTCAGAGCCTCTGAAAGAATAAAAATGTTATTATTGTAAATGACATTAGAAAATATTTCTTTATAAAATAAAAACCAGTTGCTCACCGTTTATAACACATTCCAGATAAGGAAGGTCAAGCAATTTCTCAAATGTTAAAGAACCGTCTTCAGAAAGATTCTCTTTTATTTCTTCTCGCAACCTTTTCTGCACATCCTTGTGCTTGGCTAGCTACAAGAATTTATTTCTTATTTTACATAGATGTCAGTAAGGTTCTTGTTAAATGTTACTATTATTTGTGAGAACGAACTCGTCGTTTCTCCTCCTGCTCAAATAAAATTGAAAGATGCTATCAAGAGTTATACCTGATATCTGATATTAATTATTTTTCATATTCTTGTTAGTGCTATCGCGCTTTCGGGGGGATACCCATAACTTGGCCCCCAAATTTGAGGAACGGGGTTCGAAGCATTTTGCTGTCCTAAATACGGGAAAAATAAAGAAAAAAATCTATCTCGACCCGTTTTCGAGATATAAAAACAAATAGTTAATACTTGTCCCGTATCAACTCCAGACAGCAAAATCTTTCGAAACCCCGCCACGACACTGAAAAACTTGAATATTAACAAACCGCCACTATTTTCCGCACATTTCTACTTTACCGCCGATCAATTTATTTATAAACAACGCACGAAAAACACTAATTTGTTACAAAAATAATCCCGATACCGCGAAATGTCAATTTAATTACCAAAACAAGCTGAAGTTCGTTTCGTTTTTTCGTCCTGAAAACAGGAGTACCAACAGCTTTAGCAAGTTTGTTGGGTTCGTTGGGTTCGTTCGATCGTTTATTGTAACGGTATAATATTCCTTTTACAAAATATGCATATTAACTAAATATTTTCCTTTTACAAAATGCGTATTAACTAAATATTTTCCTTTTACAAAATGCATATTAACTAAATATTTTCCCTTTACAAAATGCATTTTAACTTAATATTTTCCTTTTACAAAATATGCATATTAACTAAATATTTTCCTTTTACAAAATGCATATTAACTAAATATTTTCCTTTTACAAAATGCATTTTAACTAAATATTTTCCTTTTACAAAATATGCATATTAACTAAATATTTTCCTTTTACAAAATGCGTATTAACTAAATATTTTCCTTTTACAAAATGCATTTTAACTAAATATTTTCCTTTTACAAAATATGCATATTAACTAAATATTTTCCTTTTACAAAATGCATATTAACTAAATATTTTCCTTTTACAAAATGCATTTTAACTAAATATTTTCCTTTTACAAAATATGCATATTAACTAAATATTTTCCTTTTACAAAATGCGTATTAACTAAATATTTTCCTTTTACAAAATGCATTTTAACTAAATATTTTCCTTTTACAAAATATGCATATTAACTAAATATTTTCCTTTTACAAAATGCATATTAACTAAATATTTTCCTTTTACAAAATGCATTTTAACTAAATATTTTCCCTTTACAAAATGCATTTTAACTAAATATTTTCCTTTTACAAAATATGCATATTAACTAAATATTTTCCTTTTACAAAATGCGTATTAACTAAATATTTTCCTTTTACAAAATGCATATTAACTAAATATTTTCCCTTTACAAAATGCATTTTAACTTAATATTTTCCTTTTACAAAATATGCATATTAACTAAATATTTTCCTTTTACAAAATGCATATTAACTAAATATTTTCCTTTTACAAAATGCATTTTAACTAAATATTTTCCTTTTACAAAATATCGATTGATCGAAAAAGAACGAACTCAACGAACTTGCTAAAGCGGTTGGCAGTTGGCACACCTTTTTTTCAAGAAGAACGAAACGAACTTCAGCTTGTTTTGGTAATTAAATTGACATTTCGCGGTATCGGGATTATTTTTGTAACAAATTAGTGTTTTTCGTGCGTTGTTTATAAATAAATTGATCGGCGGTAAAGTAGAAATGTGCGGAAAATAGTGGCGGTTTGTTAATATTCAAGTTTTTCAGTGTCGTGGCGGGGTTTCGAAAGATTTTGCTGTCTGGAGTTGATACGGGACAAGTATTAACTATTTTTTTTTATATCTCGAAAACGGGTCGAGATAGATTTTTTTCTTTATTTTTCCCGTATTTAGGACAGCAAAATGCTTCGAACCCCGTTCCTCAAATTTGGGGGCCAAGTTATGGGTATCGTGCCGCGCTTTCTATAAATTCTCAATAAACTCAATAAATAAAGTTAGAAAAATGATTTTTTACATTATAGTCCAAAAATATAAAGTAATATGTTCACATGTAAACATTGTTAGACGAATATTTCAAAATTGACTTAAATATAAAGCACTTTTTACAGCACTGCATAAATATATAAAAAGTGTTGGTGTTTTTTGCTATAAAAGGAAGAAACCTCTGCCTTCTCACAAAAAAGTAATGAAAACAACTTGATTTTCTTTCCACTTACCATATGTATGACATGTGAAATTAATACACTCGATGTTTCAAATCCATCGAGGGAAAATGTCATGGTATGCGCTGCCATCTCAAGTTCGGAAAAATTCTTTTTTTCTCGCAATTGAAGTAAATAATTCAAAAAATCAATACGATCATCTTCAATCTTCTCGCGCAGCTTGACAGCATCGCGCATTAAATTCTTGAAGAAAATTTCTGTTTTTTTCTTAATAAAAGGGTAGTAGTGAATTTTCTGTATTATCGGAAAGGAAGAGACCAGGAACAAATATAGCACTTCAAGCATAGTGCTACCTCCGAAAATTTCTGTCCCCTCTTTGCGAATGCGACATTCACCCTTTGAAAAGGCACCTGCCTCAATTCCAAAGACGGCGCTTGAAACAACTTCGATTGTGTATCTGGCGGCAAGCTAAAAATTTAAAAACAAATTTAACTGATACTCGTGGTTAGTCTTAACAACAACTTGATTGAAACAAATTCAGAGACATCGCAGAAGATGCAAAGATAATAAACGCAAGCAAACTTTTTTAATTAATAATTCCTTCGCAAATATTTATGAAATCTTAGCAATATATTTTTAGGGTATATTAAATACATTTCTGCCATTGAAAATTAGACTAGTGTTATCAGTTTTATTATAAATCTTAAAATAAAGGTAACAATGTCTGATGACTTTAACTTCGAAACGGGGAGGATCAATGCTTTCGGAATTATTGCTATGTTCGCAGCGGGAGCTGCTATGCTAGTTGTCATAGAATCGTGGAATGTAGCGCTACGAGTGCTTACTTATGACATCTTTATTAAAACGACACGCAGCAAAGGTTTAGAATGCATTTGAATCGGTAATTTCAAAAAGCACATAAGTCACACAATTAGAATTTTTCTGAAATCAATAAAAACGTTGTCATTCACAAGTTAATGAATTTCTAATCTCTCTTTTGGGCTGAATATAGTGTTTATTGAAGAGGAAGGAATGTACTGACTTGCATGGTTTTTTCCCAGATTATGGGCCCCCTTTAGTATGTTTGAAGAAAACTTAAATTATGTGGTTTCTGAAATTACCGATTCATTTTAATTTCGGACGATAAGGAAGGTTTCTGTCAAGGAATAGTATTCTGAAATGGGTGAATACCTTTTTTAGGACGGGTTCAGTTAGCCAAGAACGTTGGCAGCTTTACACAATTCAGGAACGAGAATAATAATAATAAACTTATTAATCGTTTTTCATTTTTGCCGGACGCTGTATGTTGTTCTTTCAGGATGAGTTTTCTATCAACTCGTTGTTAGAAAGTCGAACATGGTAGTTCGTATATTGTATGTATGCAATGCGTTACATTTGGTTAAATTATAATACGTACCTCTTTACTCTCAATTCCGTCTTTGGGGGGATTTTCAAACTCTGATTCAATGAACTTTGATAATTTTTTGCACACTTCTGTCACAATTGGGTAACTAGCCTTAATCTGCATATTAAGAAAATGATATAAGTTAGGAAATTTTCACAACAAAAGCTGCAGTACCCTGCTAGACGTTAAAGCTGGTGTAATTTCTGCCCGCGTTTTCTTCCATTCTGAGCCACGCAAAAAGAATGGATTTAGTGCGACTAATTTTTCTTTGCTGATATCGACCTATAGTTTTCCATATATTTAATTAAAGTTAAAAGATAAATTTCATTCCACATACAGGAAAGAGAATGTCATTGTCTTGAAAATTCTTAAAGTTTTGGATTAGGATTTCTCGGATCAACTTAGGGTCAATGATCAGTAAACACGGTCGTCTAGATAAGAAAAAACCAACGAAACGCTCCTTCCCCTTGTAATCTCTGGAAAATGTAAACACTTATTCACTTATTTGATCAACACAAAAAGTGGGATTGGCTCACCGATAGATTTGATCTAGATCGTAGACCATATGACTCGAGAAGGTGAGCACCCCAGTGATGTTGCCACAGAGTGGTCTAGGTCGTGGACCTTTAATTCCACGCTTCTTCCAAAAATTAAAATTCCACACCAACCCCAAGTAAATCAATACACCACCGATTGTACATATTAGAAACACCCAGCCAATTAAATTTTCCATTGCGCATTTATTTTTTGTCCGAACTGACGTACTGCAAATGCCAGACTAACTGAATCCAATAAGAAGTCTCTTCTTAAAAGTCTGCTTGATTAAGAATTCTCATAATGGGTAAGATGTTTGCTCCATTTTCGTTCTGCTCCCACAATTTAGAATCAAATACAATAACTCGACGTAGAAACGCAGAAGAGAAATTCAATAGATTCAAACGTAAGAGTATACGAAGGCTTAAGTATAAGTATGCTGTCATTAGAACGATGCGTATCTCTCACGAAAAAACAATGACCTTGACAATAAATTTGATCAGATAATTTCGTAATTTTGCAATGTTAATTCTACAATTAATATTCTGAAAAGTTTTATGGCCCTTTATCTGAAAGGGGAAAGACGCAACCATTAACGGATCACTTGTTTGTCTATTTGTCAGTCTTCAAAATTAAAGACCTTATACATATATTCAATGGACTTATTCTCTTACTTTAACGTCAAAACATCCTTTTAGTTTTAGAGGAAAGACTCTAATAGCTATCTATGTCCTTTACTCGGCATTGTCCGGTCGCAATAATTCTTTTAAAGAAAGCAAAACTTATTCAAAGTATGACTTCTAAAAGTGGGAATTAAAATAGCAATAAAAACATAACATACCGGAAGAATAAAACAGTGTTCGAAAGTTTATATGAAAGCAAAGCCTCGTTCTGAAAAATTCTTCAAATAAAGGCACAAAATTTAAGACCAATTTCCCTATCTTACATTAAATGTTTACAATACAATACAATAGAATGATACTGTCCACTTTAATAAAATAATAATAGGTTTTTATGTTAAACTTCTCATCTTGTGTCATATTATTCCAATTTTCATGTCATGTATCGTGCCAAGCATCATATCACTCGTCATGTCATATGTTATGTTATGTTATGTACAAATTTCGTGTACCAAATCCTGTTGTCATGTAGCACCGAAGCAAAAAAGTGATATATATATATATATTAAAAAAAAAGAAAAACATGAAGAAGATAGTTAATGTGACCTCATGCCAGTTTTTGCCGTCTTTCGAATTTCTCGTAAAAAGAGTAAATTTACTACTACATTACTAATCGAAGCCATTTGAAATATAGGCTTAAAATTGATCTCAATTAAATAAACATTTTTTTTTTTTTGCTTAATTAAAAATTTGATATAATGTTGTCGTATCAAAGGAATATATTTACATCATATTACACAGTTTTTTTGGTTTCCTGAATTTTTTTGTAGTCAACCCAGACACCACCTTTCATTACGAGCAGAAAATTTTTGGGATCTGCAGTAAATTTCGGTTCTGTCTTCTTATTAAGTGTCATTTCCCAATTTAATACCAATTCTGCAATGGCTGCTTTGGATTGCGTTAAGGCAAACCGCATTCCTAAAATTATATTATTTAGTTAAGCAAGTTAAATTAAATCGTTTTAGGGCTACAGTACCTAAACACATTCTTGGACCATCACCAAATGGGAAGAACACTCCCATGTCCTTATATTTTTTTGCTCCTCCATTTGTCTCATTGAATCGATCTGGAATGAATTCATCGGGATTTTCGTAATATTCCGGATCTCTATGTATCGAATAAATTGGAAGCATTGCAATAATATCCTTTTCTATTTCAGCTTGTTTTTCTTCAGAATTTGTGAACTCGATCGGTTCTGTGCAAATCTTCGAGAGAAACGGTACAGGAGGTAGTAGCCTCAGAGACTCTGAAAAAATAAAATTATTGTTATTGTAAGATGTAGAGATGTGTAGATTGTTGTGGCTGTCCGAAGAAACACTTAGTCCATTACAGGCCCATTGTGATACCATTTTTTGTGACCAGGGTTTCTCATGGGAATCGAACCCACAACCTCTAGAGTCCTGCTGGCTCGCCCCCATTGTTATTGTAAACGAAATTAGAAAATATTTCTTTATAAAATAAAAACCAATTGCTCACCGTTTATAACACATTCCAGATAAGGAAGGTCAAGCAATTTCTCAAATGTTAAACAGCCGTCTTCAGAAAGATTCTCTTTTATTTCTTCTCGCAACCTTTTCTGCACATCCTTATGTTTTGCCAGCTACAAGAATTTATTTGTTTGTTTTATATGAATGTTACCTTACTAAATGTTACTACTATTTGTGAGAGCAAACTCCTCATTTCTCCTCCTGCTTCAGTAAAATTGAAAAATGCTATCAAGACTTATACCTTATATCTGATATTAATTATTTTTCATAACCTTTTCATAAATATAACATAATATGTTCGAAATAATATAATATGAAAAAATTGCTAGAAAAATATTTCAAAATAGACTTAATACAAAACACTTTCTACAGCTGTTGGTGTTTTTTGCTATAAAAGGAAGTAACCTCTGCCTTCTCACAAAACAGTGATGACAACAACTTGATTTTCTTTCCACTTACCATATGTATGACATGTGAAATTAGTACACTCGATGTTTCAAATCCGTCGAGGAAAAATGATAGGGTATGCGCCGCCATTTCAATTTCGGAAAGATTTTTCTTTTCTCGCAATTGAAGTAAATAATTCAAAAAGTCGATACGATCATCTTTAGTCTTCTCGCGCAATTTGATTGCATCGCGCATTAAATTCTTGAAGAACATTTCTGTTTTCTTCTTAATCAAGGGGTAGTAGTAAATTTTCCGTATTATCGGAAAAGAGGAGACCAGGAAGAAACATAGCACATCAAACATAGTACTACCTCCGAAAATTTCTGTAGCCTCTTTACGAATGCGACATTCATCTTTTGAAAAGGCACCTGCCTCAATTCCAAAGATCGCGCTTGAAACAACTTCGATTGTATATCTGGCGGCAAGCTAGAAATTTATAAAACAAAATTAAGTTAAAACCTTTATTGCAACAAATTCAGAGACAACTCAGAAGATGCAAAGATAATAAATGCAAGCAGATGTTTTGAATAACTAATTCCTTCTTAAAAATTTTTAATATGTGCCCCTCGAGTATTATGAAATAGTTAATGTTTCCAAACCTTTTATATGCCAGTCAATGTTTCCAAACCTTTTATGTGCTAGAATTCGTATGCCCCCAATATAACATGTAGTACATAAGTTTTAATATTCAAAAATTGAATTGTTCGCTGGAGAAACTTAGATGATATGTTTTAAGAAGAAATCTCGAAGAAATTGTTAAGGAAACACAGCAAGTAAATTTTTGAAACATATAATATGGAGAACTGAAGTTTATTTTAATAAAAGTATTCCGATATATTTTTAATTATTAGTATCTATTTATCATTTAAATATAGTGATGCGCTTGATACTTGCTGCAAAGAGATTTTATGTTAACTTCTAATTTAGTTATCTTCATTCTCAACTCTCCGCGTTGTATTATATCCAGCCTATTTCCTTTTTTTTTATAGCAAATCAGTTATGGCTATAACGATGTTAGCCCCACAGAACTACCAGCTCTACATATATTACTATATTGTATATACTATTACTATGTATTATACTATTACTATTATAAGGTAAATCTACGACCACTAATCTGTTAGAGTTTAACTAACTAACTTTTGCACTTCCTCTATTGAAGCTGGAGTACAAGTTGATTGTGTTTTTAACGATTTTAGCAAGGCCTTCGGCAGGATTGATCACAAAATTTTCATCCACAAGCTTTCTCTTTTCGGTTTCCCATCTATTTTTGTTGATTTGATTTATTCATATTTGTCTAATCGTACACAGCGTGTAAAATTTCGTAATGCTCTGTCTTACGAAATCAACAACACTTCCGACGTTCCCCAGGGAAGCCATCTGGGACCACTGCTTTTCCTTATTTACATCAATGATGTATCTCTGATTTAAAAAAATTCTAAAATCCTCTTCTATGCTGACGATGCCAAAATTTTTCGCCAAGTGTCTAATGTAAGGGACGGTGAAATATTAAATTCTGACTTAGACATCTTTTTCAAATGGTTTTATATCAATTACCTCCCCCTTAATGTCACTAAATGTACTTCCATGTCTTTTACCCGTAAAAAGATCCCCCTTCACTTTACTTACTCCATAAAGGGATGCTCCCTTACCTGAGTTGACACAATCAGGGACTTAGGTGTCGTACTCAACTCTCGCATGTCCTTCGAAGGCCACATTAATGCCATTGCTGCCAAAGCTAATGCTATTTTGGGCTTCATTAAGAGATGGTCCAAAGAATTTGACGATCCGTATATTACGAGACTGCTTTATTGCACTTTTGTTCGGCCCATTTTAGAGTATGCTAGCCCCGTTTGGTCACCTTTTTACGCGGTGCACATCAATCGCGTTGTAATCGTTCAGCGGAGATTCATACGCTTTGCTTTACGTGGGTTTCCCTGGGCCAACCCTGATTCTCTCCCACCTTACTCCGATAGGCTAAATCTCCTTTCTCTGCCTTCCCTAGAGAAGAGAAGAGATATTTCCAGGACTGTTTTTGCTTTTGAGTGTATGCAAGGCTGAATTTATTCTCCAGAATTGGTTGATTCCTTTAAAATAAATGTACCCTCTCGCTCCTTGAGGATTTATAACCTTTTCTACGTTCCGCCTCACCACACAAATTATGGTTTAAATGTGCCGGTTTCATCGATGTCTCGACTTTTTAATCGCAACTTCCATCAAATTGATTTCAACCTTACGAAGCGCCAGATTAAGGGTCAGCGTTCTTAGGGTTACATTTTTTTATTTTTTTTTTTATATAAAATATTTTTGTAGTAATCAGTGGTTGATGAAGCTTTGATAAATAAATTAAATAAATTAAAATATAACCACGGACTACTAATCTGGACGTGTCCATCTTTGACTTATTCTCTCTTAACAATCAAATTGACCCCCTGTGTGTGTGTGAGAAATTTATAAATTCATTAAATGTAATTTTAACTTAACTTAAATTAACTTTGTGAACTTTTTGTTATTAAACATAAAAATAAATCAACTATTCAACTGATTTGATTTACCTCTAATTTTGTATTAATTAATTAATGATGTCTTTTTATCTGCACAATATGTTTTCAATGTAAATATCGAATGTAAAAAAGTTAAATAATGAAATAATATTAATTTAGAAAATCTTCACTATTTCATGTCAAATACTTGAATCGAAAGTAATTCTACAAGAAAAAAGGAATTAATAAGTTCACATTATTAAAAACACCGGAAAATTGAAAATGATTTAGCTGTCGGACTATTTAGATTTTTGTAAGTGAAATGTTTTAATTGATTCTTTACTAATTCATGAAATTTTCGAGAAAAACTAATATAATTCTTTTAATGGATTCGCGAAAACTAAGTAAGTAAGTCAATTACGATTTAGTTTTTTCGAGTAAACAATTTATTTCGTTTTTCTCGAGAGTTTCATTAAATCATTTCATTCTCACGCTGAAGTGCAAATAAAATGATTCATTTTCGATTGTTTTTCGATATCATTAACGTATACTATGTGTATGAAATTATTTTTCGATTCATTTAAAAATCATTTGGTTTACCAGGTTTCAATCAATTCGCTGTTATCAGCTTGATCGCGGTAATTAATGTATTATATGTACGCAATGCGTTATATTTGGTGAAATTATAATACATACCTCTTTACTCTCAATGCCGTCTTTTGGAGGATTTTCAAACTCTGATTCAATGAACTTGGATAATTTTTTGCACACTTCCGTCATAATTGGGTAACTAGCCTTAACCTACATATTAAACAAAAGATATTAGTTAGGAAATTTACACAACAAAGGCTGCAGTACCCTGCTAGAAGTTAGGGCTGGTGTAATTTCTGCCCGCTTTTCCTTCCATTCTGAGCCACGCAAAAAGAATGGATTAAGAGCGATTAATTTGTCTTTGATGGGATCAACCTAAAGTTTTTAATATATTTAAGTAAAGTTAAAAGATAAATTTCATTTTACATACAGGGAAAAGAAAGTCATTGTCTTGGAAATTCTTAAAGTTTTGTATCAGAATTTCTCGGATCAACTTAGGGTCAATGATCAGCAAACACGGCCGTCTAGATACGAATAAACCAACGAAACGCTCCTTCCCCTTGTAATCTCTTGAATATAAAAGCATTTATTCACTTAATTGATCAACATAAAAAGTGGGATTGGTTCACTGATAGATTCGATCCAAATCGTAAACCATATGGCGGAAAAAGGTAAACAATCCTGCGATATTTCCATAGTGTGCTTTAGGCTGTGGACCTTTGATTCCTCGTTTCTTCCAAAAGTCAAAATTCCACACCAATCCCAAGTAAATCAACACTCCAATAATCGTAGTAATTAAGAACACCAACGCAATTAAATTTTCCATTTTGCATAAGAATTATTGTCTTTGTCCGAACTGGCGTACTGCGAGTAAAGTACTAAAATTCCGAGCTATCGTGCAACAACTCTCTACCGAAATTCTGTGTTTGATTAACACTTCTAATTGTATATTACGTAAGAGGTTCAATTACTATACATACGCAATTGGAGTCTTTAATTCAGCTATCACCAAATAACCCGCGATAGAATCGCTGAAGAGAAACTAAATAGAAGTAAAAAGAGAATCTGAGTTTTAAGTTTTATGTTATACACAAGACAATAAGACAATTTCTTAATTTTACCATCTCGCCCGCTCAATTAAAATAAGGAAGCGAAGCATATAAGTAAATATGTAATGTATTTGGACATTTATCATTTAATTTGCTTCTAGTTAAGGCATCTAATCAATCCTCTCACCGAATATTAGCCAACTGAATTGTTTATTAATCTATCTTAGATATTATTATGTAGATTAACTTTTTTATTGATATTTACAACATAGGTCCAAATTGCAATAATGAAAATAAAATATTCCTACTTATTATAAATATAAGAAAATGTTTGTTTATGCTTCATATATTTTAATCTGATTAGTAAAGCACTTCTCATAATCGAATACTCGACACTAATAGCTCAAAAGCAATTGGTTTATTAAACGGTCATTAGTTATTAGTCCCACTAGAAAATAAACAACTTATACTGAGCTTCCGCAAAAATTAAATTAACACGTGGTAACGCAATATGACGTGAATGCCATAGCATCCAAATTCTTAAACCGCGTTTTCGGCATTCAATTCTTTATATGGTAATATTAATTTTTGAAACTAAATATTTTGAACTTCAATTTAATATATGACTGCGTATTTTCATTTTGTATTAGCTTTTATTTGTGTACTTAAAAATTTCTGTCAAATAACTGCTTTTACAAAATCTATCTATCTAATGAAATTTCGGATATCATAATTAATTTATTTTAAATCGCCCATCTACTTTTGCAGCTCACTGATATTTTTAGCATCCGGGAATGTGTTAAGATCTAGAGAAATTAAAATGTTCGATAGATTTTAATTAATCTTGAAATCTGTTGACGCTGACTGTTATTCGAATTCACTGAAATTCTAGTTGTTTGATTCTGAAATACATTAGCCGCTAATACTTATGCTTCGCGGGTTTTCAGTGTTAATCATCAAAACTGGAAGCCTCCGTATTCTATATATTTCTTATATTACAATTATACAAAATTAAATAAAACCTTTTTAAAATATAAATCGAAAAGCCTTCAAGACTTTAGAAGCCCTAAAAAGTATAACATATAACATTTTATTATATGTTTGAAATCGGCGAGATTATTAGAGCGATATAAATCCAATACTAGGAAATTATAGAAAATCTTATAAGGAAATTATATAAATCCAATACTAGGAAACTATAGACAAATATACCCCGATTTCAAACATGTAGTAAAATTGTTGGGAATAAATCAACGAATCGAAATAAAAATATACTGCATTTCTAAGAACAAAAATTACAAATCTAGATATTCTAGTAAAGTTTTTAAAAACCCAGTGAATTTAGACATAAATATATTTAAGAGAAATTTATTGAATTTTTAGTGCTTTTAATTCAAATTTATACATGGAATTTTAGTTAATTTAGATATAAATTTAGTCAAAATAGGTAAATAGAATTCTAGTGTCTATATTTTCTCTAGATTTATAACCGGAAATCCTAGTAAGTTAACTCTAGTTGGAATTTTGCCAGATTCTAATTGAATAACGTTTGCATTAATGGCCACTTTGACAACCGATATCTTTTCATAAAACTACAAAAGTATTTCAAATTCAAAGTATTTATGTGTTTTTCATAAAGTACACCCCCTCACTTTCATCTTCACCGCTACCGTCCAGTGTATAATTATGTACAGTGAACATATTTTTACTACGAGTCACATTCATTACTAAGGAGAGTTAATTTAAGAACATCTGACCTGACCTGATGCAAATCGTTACTCTTGCATCTAAATGGTGTCTGTACAACAAGCGCCAAAAAATATGCAACACTCTCATGACAGTGATAGGAAACTGGAAGTCCACGTGTGACATGCTTTCATGATGGTGAAAAACGTTTCAATTAACAAGATTGAAAAGTCAATTTAAAAAAAAAATTTTAACAAAAAAACCAAATATTTGAGGACATAATTACAAAAAATGTTCGATATATAATACTTCATTCAAGTCGCATTTTATTTCACAATAATTTAGAAACATGGTCTTTTCATATAATGTTAAACAAATTTCCAAACGATATGAACTACAATTTTTCTACAATTTAGCTCAACAATCCATAAAAATTCCACACTACCTCAACTTCAAAGCCCAATATCTCAAGAAATATCGATGTTAGCGATTTGGTGTTCAAGAACTTTTTAGAGGAAATTGAGTTTCCTACAAATTTATCATTTACATTTTTTCTGTAGCTCTTTTTATTTACAAGATAGGGGCATAAAAACGAGAATTTCATGAAAAAATTGGGTTAGTGGCCCGTACTATCTCGCTGGTGGGAGTTAGGGTTACGCCGCAATGGATACTTTTATAGAGCATTCAATTCTGAAGAAATCCTACCATTCACCAAGATTATACCATAAAATGCCTCTGAGCTGTAGAGTTTTGAAGAAAAAAAAATACGTGTATTTTATACGGGAAATACGTTATACGCCTTGGTCTAGCACTTAATATTAATATTAAGGGATCCAATTTTCAGGGAATTTTTGTTTAGGTATTTCAAACAAAATTTCGAGGTGGGACTGAAAAAAAAAATAGTCGAAAAAAAAAAAAAATTGTCGCAAAAAAAAGCACCCTAATATGCATATTTACTTTTATTTTATTTTACAATACAATTGTGTTTTTATTAAATCTTAAAAATTTTTTTTTTGTTCTTTAAAGGTTTGTAATTAACTTAACGAGATTACATCATATATTAGATAAATTTTTTGGACTCATGTATTTTTTTGTAGTTTACCCAAATGCCGCCATCCATTAGAGTAAGCATAGCTTTTGGATCAGCGACGAATTCCGGTTTGGTCTTGTTATTGAGCGTTAATTCCCAATTTAATACCAATTCCGCAATTGCTGCTTTAGATTGCGTTAAGGCAAAGCGCATTCCTAAAAATAATTTAATTAGTGATTCAATAAAAGTTCCTAAATTGAAATAATGTTACCTAAACATATTCTTGGACCATCACCAAAGGGAATAAACACACCCATATCCCTAAATTTCTTGACTCCACCATTTTCTTCACTAAATCGATCTGGAATAAATTTATCGGCATTTTCATAATATTCGGGATCTCTATGTACTGAAAAAGATGATATTATTGCCACAACGTCCTTATCAATTCGGACTTGTTTCCCATCGGAATTTGTGAACTCTGTTGGCTCTTCACAGCATTTCGTTAAATAACCTGCAGGAGGGAACAGCCTCAAGGTCTCTGAAAATGATAATTTAAACGGATAATAATTTATTTAATCTATTTTAATTTAATAAAACAACATTTAGAATTGCATACCGTTAAAAACACAATCGAGGTAAGGAAGTTCAATGAGTTTTTCAAATGTTATAGAACCATCTTTAGAAATAACACTTTTCAATTCCTCTCGTAACTTCTCCTGGACATCCTTATGTTTTGCTATCTGCAAAAATATATAAATACTCATAAAATATTGTATGAAACCATAATTGTATTATGTATAACACTTTAAAAAATTAGCTAAATTTAACATAACATAGTAACTGATGCTTTCCTTTGAAATGAAGTACATAAAACTATAAAACTTCACATCTATAAATTTTTACATGAAAAATAGATGAAGTAGATAAATTGGTATTTATTTATACAAAGAAGTGTAATTTGTCTCTGATAATCATTCAAATAATAATGGTTAAACTTTTCTGTTCTGTGCTTTTATTATTAATTAAAGGTTTAATCATCTACATATATCAATTTCCATCATGCCCTCATAACTTTTTAATAAACTTCTCATGACTTACTGAATCATGTACATACATTGTACAATCTCTCCAAAAGATCCAAAAATTCAAAAAAATTAGTTTTTAATTTTTAAAAAAATCTTCTAATCAAAATAATTACAAAAAGATGAATGATTACACAGCCACACAAAAAAAAAGTGGTCTGTACTTTACATGCGATATATGGTTTTCGATGTACCATAGCGACCCCAAAAACCCCCACATACCAAATTAGGCGGAATTCGGTTTGTTTCGAAAATTTCATCCGCCATATTGGATCAGCCATCTTTAATTCTGCAAATTAAACTTCAGATTCATGATAAGTGATCCGAAAAACCCCCACATACCAAATTTGGCGTAGATCGGTTGATTTTCGAAAATCTCGTCCGCCATATTGGATGCACCATCTTGAATTTTGCAACTTTGACTACAGATTCGTGATCAGAGACCCCAAAAACCCCCACATACCGAATTTAGCGTAAATCGGTTGACTTTTGGAAATCGATATTTCTGACCCGGTTTTTTGAGGTTAGGAAAAAAATATGACATGCCACCTCAACTCTAACGGTGGATTTTGATTCAGGGGCTTCTTTTACATAAAAGTATACTTCTGGATATGAAAACCAAAATTCCTGTATTTTTCCTTGTACATTTATCCGGATTTTTGCTATTTTTTAGCTGTTTTTTGAGGTTAGGAATTAACTGTGATGTGATGGCTCAGTTCTGACTCCAGATTCGTGCTCAGCGTACGAAAATACATCGAAAACTACATATCACATGTTATTAGAATAAAGAATTATAAATTAAAAAGTGACGAAAGAGAAATAATTAATATCGGGCACATAAAAGAATTGACCGCTTAATATATAACAATAACTAGCTAGCTTAACGCTAAACGAATGATGTGTGGTAAAGTTAACCCTCGTCGCCGAATGTAAAAGGTTAACTCAATTCTTAATTAACATGTTAAGTTGAAAATTAAAGCATTAAACGTAATAATAAAAAGTTAAAAAACGTCTTAGATATACTCCCATGCTAACAACTTTTTACTTATTTATTTTTCTTGTAAGAAAGTTAACCCTTTACACTCGAGTTCATTTTGGTATGGGGAAACCAGTAATTCGAGGAGTGTATTTAAAGCAAACACAAAAACGATTGTAATGTGTTCATTAAGTTGTTTTTTATCTCTTAAACTCTATAATTTTTCTACTATTCGAGTTGCAGCAGTACATTAAAGCCGAGTTCGCAATTGCAACCGCTTGAGTGAGCAAATTACGATCACAGTGTTCGCGATAAAAAGATAATAATTGTGTACACAACTTCAGCTGTACGACCAAAAAGAAGAATACTGAACTTATCAGTGGCGTGGGGTGAAATTTTTGAGAAGGTAAGCCGGTGCAAAAATCAGAAACTTAATAGCGAAAAAAAACTCACCAAATGAAGTCAGATATTACAAAATGTGTTCAACAGTGACTGCGTGTATTCTTGTCGAATTTAGTCGGCCACTTCTATCATACTTAAAGTCATTGGAAGTTAAGTGCTATATGAATATTATGAATAAATACGGACATATATACAATGAACTTCAAGAATAATATAAGTGGCTTTGAAAAAAACCGTTATAGTCGCGTGTATCGTGCAATCAAACTAAAGCGGTTAACAAAAACTGTGAAAAGTTAATATGAAATATAATTAATCTTACTTATACTCCAAAACTAATCTACGATTTTTTTTTATAAATTCGAACAAAACATCATTGTAAAAATTAGACTGATTTCTAATTTGTAAAAGAAGGTGTTTTTCTATCGATAAGAGTGCTAAATTTGAGAGCCTTTCTTCGGTTTGAGAATTTCTTAAATAAGTATGTATTCTCTTAAGGGCTGAAAAAGATCTTTCCGCGGAAGCAACTGTAATGGGAAGAGTTAAAAATATACAACACAAGTTTAAAATTTGAGGAAAAGTATCTTTTAAAATGCCACATTTAATATGCGAGTAAAGCGCGAGAATATCAAATTGCCGTAATGAAGAAGTGGTATATAAAACGTTCAATTCATTTTTTAAAGCAGAAAACTGGAAAATTCCCGGGAAAACTGTAATTAAAAATGATATCTTTTCGTTAGGACTTGATTGAGCAAAATAATCATATTTTGATTTATTAAGTAAATCTAAAAATTTTAGTTGACTAAAGGAACTATACCGAGTTTTAATCTGAGAAATGACGAGAAGCCGGATTCTATCGTGTTATCGAGAGGTAATAAAATAGCACCACACCACACTCATAAGTCACAATCCGTTGAGCACCAAGGCAAAAAGAGACACAAGTTAACAATTTTTTTATTAAAATATAATAAACAAAACCACACACCCCTCCCTTCCGAGAAGACGACTTCTGCCGTGTTCTTGTGAAATAAGGGAGCATTCACTCCTACAATTCACAGCCCCTTCAGTATCAAAGAGATTTAATAACCAAACCCACCCCAACCAACCCCACTCACCCGAAAAGCCGCTTTCTACCGTGTTATAGAGCACCACTACACTCACACCCGTTCATAGAGAAGACACGAATCAGCTGACATTCTAAGAAATAAACAACCACCCGCCGAAGTGACCCGAATTTCAACTTCTGCAAAACAAAAACAGCCGAGAAGCCGGTTTCTATCGTCTTATTTTCTTATAGGATTTGCCTTTAGTGAGCAAAGGATATCACACACGATTTCTTTGTTACTCGTGGAGAAAAGTGTGGGCTTGAGTAAGCCGTAAAATGACCGGCTTACAGAAGCAGCGAGCGAGCACTTCATACCCGATGCAACCCCTTGATAGAACCTGCTACGGTGCGAGGGAAGGTTCCATCGTAGTGCAACAACAGATTATGGTTGTTTTTGGTTGTAACACTTGTTTTGCCATGTTTTCTTTACGAGATGAATTTTGGGAGCGCTTTCCAGGAATTTTACAGTCATAGAACAAGTTTTAAATTTACGGGAATAGGATGAGTTCCCAAAAGGGAAGCCGGTAGGAATCGTGTTATATGGACCCCACGCCACTGGAACTTATATAAATTTTTATACTGCCACTTAATTACAAACCTTACCCACTTTTGCGTGCATTTTCCTATTAAAGTTGATAATTATGCGCACTTGGAAGTTTAAAGCTAGTTTAACAAATAATGATAACTAAATTATATGTTAGATCCGTTTAATCGATCTTTACCCACAGATCACACAGAGCGCGCTCGAAGTGATCTGGATTGAATGTACGGATACAAATCAGATTATTCTGAGAACTCGGATCGTATAAATGGACACAAGTGGGGTGGTTAGATCAATCCGATCTTAATTGCGAACTTGGCCTGAGTGGCGACTAAGAGTCGCTTGTTGTGTACTGCATTTCTATCAACAAATATTACAAATCTAGATATTCTATTAAAGTTTTTAGAAACCTAGCGAATTTGGACGTCAATCTAATATATTTAAAACAATTCAATTGAATTCTGACTTCTATATTGAAATATCCAGTGAATTTAGGCATAAGAGAATTTTTAAATAATTTAAATTGTATTTTCATGTTCAGATTCAAATTAACCCCACATGATTTTGAGATTGAATTTTTTCGACTAGTTCAAGTAGTGTATAAATTATTCAAATTATAAAGAACTTGATGAAATTGAAATATTTTGGAGATCATCATAAAAGATATGTTATATTTTATTTTAAATTAAAAAAAATTATAACATATTTTAAAATACAACATATTTTAAAGTAACTTTATAATGGGCCAGACTAATGAAGAAATTTAATAAAATTGATAAAGCATTAATTACTTTTGCTTATAGGGGTTAAATTATGGTTTTCACCTTGATTGCCCAAAGTAATCTTATAAAACAAAGTAGAAAAAAAACGAGAAAAAAAACTATAAAGTCTGATCTGCAAAAATGCAATCATATAGTCATAACTTTCTAAAGGTAATTTTTTGAAATGTTTTTCGAAATTTTTTTTAAAAAACGGATTAGTATAAAATATTAAATACGTTAACTTAAATTTTAAAAAGAAAATTACTCTAGCTTGGAAACTCCATAAAAACTGGTTTTTGTTTGTTTCGACTCAGCACCATAGAAATGATACTTGTACTACTTAATTTGCTCAAAGATCAAAATTGAGTAAATTTAAGATTTGATTTTTTCACTTACCATATGTATAACGTGCGATATAAGTACACTTGAGGTCTCAAATCCATCAATGAAAAATGTAAATGAGTTAGCCGCTATTGTTAAATCAGAAAGATTTTTCTTCTCCCGTAAATGAATCAGATAATTCATAAAATCCACGCGATCATCCTTATTCTGCTCGCGCAGCTTTAGTGCATCATGCGTTAAATTCTTAAAGAAATCCTCCTTTGTTTTCGATATTAAGGGGAAATAGCAGAATTTCTTTATTATAGGAAAAGCATTAATTAGGAATAAGTAGATAATATCAAATGTAGAAGGGTCTGCTAAGACTTCTACTGCCTCTTTGAGGATGCGACATTCACCCTTTGAAAGAGCACCTGCTTCAATTCCGAAAACCGCGCTCGAGACAACCTCGACGGTATATCTGGAGGCAAGCTAGTGGTATAAGAAATTAATTTAAATAATATATAGTAATTATAAAGTATAGCTCCTAGGTAGCTAGTATTATCTTATGTGATCTTACGTCTTTAGCTTCAATTCCGTGTTGAGGATAACCTTCTAGTTCCAATTCAATGTATTTTGATAATTTTTTACACACTACCGTCATGATAGGGTAGCTAGCTTTAATCTACATAAGAAATGAGATCATTTTTTTTTTTAAACAGTGACAAAAATGATTTGAGCATACTCTATTAGCCGTAAGAGCAGGTGTAATTTCTTGGCGCCTTGACTTCCATTCTGCGCCGCGCAAGAAGAACGGATTTTCGGCAATTAATTTTTCCACTTTGATATCTACCTATATTTTTTCATTATTTAATTGAAATGAAAAATTAAATTTCACTGTACGTACTGGAAATGGAAATTCATTTCTATGGAAACTCTTGAAGTTTGAGATCAAAACTTCTTGGATCACTTTTCGATCAATAATAAGCAGTCGAGGCTGTCTGGATACGAAAAAACCAACGAAAGGCTCCTTACCCTTGTATTGCCTTAAAATTGATATTTATCAATAATAACACTAAATTTCGAGCTTGTCTCACCGGTAGATTCGATCGAAGTCGTAAACTATATGATTCGAAAACAATCCTGCAAGATTTCCAAAGAATAGTTTAGGCCGTGGGCCTTTAATCCCGCGTTTTTTCCAAAAATTAAAATTCCATGCCAACACTATATAAACGGACACACCGATTAATGTTAATATCAAAATCACCCACTGAATTAAATTCTCCATTGCAATCTTTTAGTTTTTTGACCAGACTGGCGAACGACAAGTGCGACACTGATTTTAAAGCTCTTTCTGCAACTCTCTACATAAAATCTGTGTTTGATTACGAATTATAAAAAATACGCAGTTGTTATTACTCGCTCTACCCCTACGTTAAACAAGTTCAATATCAAAAGCACGACATCATGTTGTGCCGGCTCTGTTTTTAGAATGTATTCTTTTCCCCATAGCATGCTATATTTGTGTATTAGATAATAATAAAATAATTTATATCGTTAGAAAAAAACCCACATAATTTTATCTATATACGGGCACTGCGTCGCATTGAAAAAAATTATTATTGCCTTGAACGTTCCTCTCGAGTCGGCGGCGCAGACAAGTTTGGCGCTGCCTCCAAATTGCATAATTTTAAGCTTCCTAAACTTGAATCAGAAGTCATTTAGAAGTTGAAAAATTAACTCGGGTGACAAAGATATTTATTGGTCATTCAACAAATAAAAGTGAAAATAAATACAGACGTATATTTTTTCATTAGGAGCAATAATTAGAGGCCTGCATAAGTTTATATAGGTAATTTTACAGATCAGGGAATTTAGATAGGCTCAGCTCATAGTTTCTTAATTTTTCAATGGTAGTCATTTTTTCTAAATCTACACTAGGGTGCTAATTCGTTTCTACATGGCAATTGAAAATCAGCTTGCTTAAAAAAACTAGTCTTGGATAAAAATACATACCTCCAAATAGTCAAAATTCCCAAATTTCCCTATAGAGCGAATTTCCAAAATGCAAAACTTAAGTTGAATTTATAACATTTAACAAATTCATTAATCGGAAACACCACTAATGTGAAAATTTGCTATAATTTAAGTAATTATTTCATAATCATCACACTTTCCGTCGCTGAATAGGGGCAATAAGAATCCTAATTTAAATCGCCCGCCAAAGAAATAATAATAATTGCCGTTCTTACCATTCAAAGTACGGAGTGAAGTTAGCTTCATAATATTCGTGCTTCGGCCAACTCGCCAATAGGCTAACACTTATCTGGTATGTATTTGCATGAATATCATTATACTTTTTGCTTCCCTGTCCTCTGTGAATTGAAAAATTCGCTATAAAATGAATATTTACCATTATTTTGTCTCAGCCGTTTAAGGTTCACTATATACGGTACAACCCTGACTCATAATCACACTTGACATCAATCAACGGCAAAAATGTCCATATAAACGACTCGGGGACGATAGTATATAAATAGCATTGCGCTGGTTTAACACTTAACCTACCAACATCCGATTAAATGGCCGGTTTAAACCTTTTAGATATGTACCAACTCAAACAGAATTGAACAGAAACCATTTTGTTGTTGTTATATTTCAAAGACTATTTAGTGATGTTTTCAGTATTAAATTGGTATTTACCTTTTATATAGTTTGTTCAAAATATAGGCTTTAATTTAGTTTGTTGATTGGTAGTGTTTCTACAATTTCGCTCAATAATCCATGAAAATTCCACACTACCTCAATTTCAAAGCCCAATATCTCAAGAAATATCGATGTTAGCGATTTGATGTTCACAACTTTTTTGTAGGAAATTGAATTTGCTACAAGTTTGTCATATTCACTTTTTCTGTATCTCTTGTTGTTTACGAGATAGGGGCAAAAAGCGAGAATTTCATGTAAAAATTGGGGTTAGTGACCTGTATTACCTCGCTGGTGGAAGTTAGGGTTACACCGCAATAGACACTTTTGTAGAGCATTCAATTCTGAAGAAATCCTACCATTGACCAAGATTATACCATAAAATGCCTCTCAGCTGTAGAGTTTTGAAGAAAAATAATCAAAGTTTACTTGTATTTTATATGGGAAATCTTTATACGCCTTGGTCTAGTACTTAATATTAATATTAAGGGCTCAAATTTTCAGGGAATTTTTATTTAGGTATTTGCCACAAAATTTCGAGGTGGGACTGAAAAAAAAATAGTCACAAAAAAAAGCACCCTAATATATATAATATATATATAAATAATCAAGCAATGACAACGATAATATATTTAATAAAAGTATGTCTATATTTAAAAAAAAAAACGGGAAATTAAAAAAAGGTTTTATAATACACCGCCAATATAAATAGAAATAATAATATACCATATATCTGGAATATATTGTGGACATCTGTTCTACATGATTTTTTGGGAGAGTTTAGTTCGATTTTTGAAACTTTTTGAATTTTTTAGGAATGCTGATTACCAAAACTACAGATAAAAATAAATACATATGTAAATATTTCCCCACTGACTTTTAATAGGAAGCTTCAATATTCTATAAAACAAGTCAAACACATTTTTCATATATCTTCGCCATTCGTGCGATCGCGGCAAAATACTTAAAATTGCAATTTTTGAAATTTCAAGAACTCTTTTTAAAATCGGTTACATTAGGCAGTACAAGTAAGTAAGTAAGTTTTTAATTATAAATAAAAAAATATATTTCAATAGTCAGAATATATATATGTATTGTGTAATTAGGAATTTTTATACCAGATTTAATAAAAAGAAGTAAAATCAGAAATTATGCATCTTCCGCCCCTTCGAGTTTCGTTTTTAGTTCCAACTGAATCTTGATGTCCAAACGAATTAATAGTCTTAAGGTTATCATATCACAACATGTAAACATTTAAACTCAAAATAACTCTTACGTAATAAGGAGATTAATAATCGCTAGCCTGTATAATAAATAGGCAATGGGGTGCTTTGAAAAAAAAAAATTATTATCAATAAAAACTGGTCAAGAAAGTTACGATTCATGCACAGAAAAAAAATAAAATTGTGTCTTTATGTGTGTTCTATTATATATAGTCAAAAAATGTATAAATACTTTTGTTGAAATTTAAATAGGTACATTGACCAGTTTCTCAGAAAAAAGATTGTCCAAATTAATTTTAAAAAATCAACTGAATTTGTTAATAGGCTCAAAATTAATGATTATCTTTAGATGAGCATGACTACTATAATTAGTATGCAACACAAAAACTATTTATAAATTTAGTTAATTGTATTTACTCTAAAAAAATGTCCCATTCTATTTATGTTTAACAATTTATTTTTTTATTCCAATTAACTTATTTACACATGTGTTTGTGACCGAGTAACTCCATTATTGTTGCAACTATAACATTAACTTCGGTGTAGATTTGGTCTTGAAATCTCAAAAATAATAATAGATAGATAAAATTTAAAGAAATTGTGATTATATAGCTACAAACCAGAAGATTATTAGAATTAGAATAAAAATATTAATGTACTTATTATACATATATAAATAGAGAGTTAAAAAAAACTTCCAAATTGTGCACATCAAAGTTGTAAATTATTGAAGAGTAGCAATTGAAGTCAGATATTGTTAGATTAGATTGTTTTATTTTGAGGTAGTGGACTTTTCAGACCGTTAAGGAAACATCCATCGTGAACTTTACACTCAAAAAAAATTTTTAGTTGATTCAATAATGAGGGCTTGTAAATTCATTTGGTATAAATAGTTTACTCCGACCAATTAGATTCATCTAACTATTTTAATGTCAATTTTACTAAAGAATAGTTTAAATCAGCAGTCAATTTTATTCTTGTTAATTTTTCAAAAGTAATCATTTTAATTTTTAATGTTTGTTTCAACAAGCGTAAATGTATAGTCGTTGCTACTCGAAAGTTGGTTTAACACTAGGACAACAACCTATGCGAAATACTATATCATAAATTATTTATTATACAATAGCTTAATTTTATCTATTTCCTCTATATTTTCATATATTAGAATTAATATAATTTCACAAAGTCAGAAAAAATCAGGTTTTATATAAGTTATTTAATAACTATGATACCCGTCATTTTGAAGTTTTGGTCGTTGTAATGTGAGCTAATTCCATCATATCGTTTCAACTAGATATATGTTTTAAATAACAAGATTTGTTTATAATTTTTAAAATAGATTTCTCTGGTCTTGCTTACCAGCAATCTTGTTAGGTGAAAATTATAAGCAAAATGAATCGCGAAATTAGTTGTTTGAACCAGATATTTTTTAGCTTTATTTGGCTTTTGCGAATTTTGCTCTACTGACTATAGGAAATATGCTAATAGCTGTTTATTACCAAGATATCTTCAGCGGTTTAAAATTCTACCTACATTCGATTTTCGACTTACTAATGTTATAACTAAGTTGTGAAAATAAAACATATACGAAAAATTCAATTATATATACATTTTAGTTGTGGCTACATCTACAATTTATTTATTTATATATACAGCATGTTGACTTAATTCACAAAAGTTTAACTATACTTCAAAATAAAATCTGGTCAAAAAAAAAAAATGTTACGTTTTCTAATTTCTCAAATTACAAATTAGTTATATTATAAAAGCATTCTAAACAAAACTTTCTTAACTCTTTTAATTCATAATTGATTGAATTATATTAAAGCAATTCACATTGTTTTCAGAAAATGTGTCACATTTCTATATTTCTTCCGAAATGCCCATTCAAAGGTAAATCCACCAATTTGCCCATGGGAAATCAAAGGACATGAAAATCAATTTTACACATTTCCGAAAATCGCTTCCACAGCACTTCACACAACTAACAAGCAATTTGAAGTGGGAACGTTCCTTCAAATGGTCCCATTAAAATTACAAATTCTAATTGAATTATTCATGCCGCCAGTTTGGGTGTTCTTTGTTCTTTGATTTGAGATTGAGCCACACAGATTTATGCAATTTTTCTTCTGAAAATTGTCGTTTCATTTTCTCCTTTTCAGGGGGATAACAAACAATTACATGAAAGGACTTTCTTCCTAAAGCAATTTGAAGGCCTCTGTTGAAAAGAGCATTAAGACCTCTTTACAGATCATCTTTATAATTCCCAAAAACAAAGAAACAAAGCCGCTTTTGTGTTAGAAATCCTCAGGATATGTGCAAAGCGAGTTAATCTGTTTGTTCGAAATGTAAAATCCAAAGTAATTGCGTCCTGACATCCAAAATGCCAATATTTGCGAAAGGATAGTGATGAATGCTAGGTTCCAAATTAGTAGTCCTGGACTGAAGCGTTACTCAAGAATGTACCCTCGGGGACGAAAGCAGACACATTAGGCTCATGTTATTAGAGTCCTTTATTAGCATCCCTCATGTTCGGGGCCGATTGAATGATACATTTTGGATGAATTCATTTCCGCAAAGGCAAAATTTGATAAAGGCTGTGTAATTAATATGAAACGAATGTCACTCGGGAACTGGAGGCTCTTGATAAGCTCCAGGACGATTTTAATAATTTTAGTGTAATTTACCCTTCAGATATAGGCAAAAAGGCTTGTTTTAATTTGTAATTTTATTGTTGGTCATAATGACTTTTTGTCAAAAGCAGACCATCACAAAATATTAAATTTTAAAATTTATTGAAATTTAAATTATTGATGTGGCATAAAAGTATGAATTTTATTAGATTAGGCATAGAGTTAAACATCAATTACAATTTACCTGCACTAAGTGGAAATTATGTCTGTTATGAAATTATAAGAAGTCAAACTTTGAAGACTAAATATAGAAAGTCAAAATAAATAAATAAAGGCTTTGTATTAATGATATTAGTCTAATTTTGCATCGACAGCTTGTTTAAATCCGCTAAACGTGCAGTTCAGAGGAGAAAATTCTAATTTAGCTAAAAGAACAAAACATTGCATTGATTTATGCCAATTTTATGTCAAAAAAATGTATCAAATATTTATTTCCATTATAAAGATTTGAAGTTTGACAGAAAATTCATATCAATTTGATGCGTTTATTGCAAATATTAAAATCCTTACTAAAGGTCACGGTTCAAAAAATTTATAATAATTCGATGCAAAACTCCAGGCCCATATCAGATCATTAAAAAAATGTAGCTTATATAATTTTGTCAAATCTTCTATCAGAACTGTAAGCATTGTATGATACATTTAAAAAAGATAGTATGTATGCAAAACACCTTAATGTAAAATTGATGTGAAACTTATTGCAATAAACACTCCAACTACCAAGATCAGTCAAATTGACAATTTCTTCATTGAACTTTTTAATGATATATCTTAAGAGTTATGCCAAAGCATATTAAGGTCTTAAAAATACAGCATATTAGAAATCTTTTTCCATTTATAATTGCAAATTTAAATGTGAAATCATAGCACTTTGATGATTCCTAAAATTATCAAATTTACACATTTGCTTGTAGTTGGGAAGTAATTTTTAAATTATAAATGTATTCGTCTTTCAGTAGTCTGGGGGCACATTAGATTTCAGGATAGGATGTAGTCACCAAGCTAATAGAACGTACCAAGTTTTATTTTTATAGCTACTCTAGATTTTATTAATATGTAAAGTTCATTGATTTCATCACTCGCTCAAGAGTGTTGACCGATTGTTTTATTTTCCAAAAGCAGGGATGGTTTTTTTTTTTTATGGGAAGAAAACAATAAAATAACTCCAGAGATTCCGAAAAGAAGTATTGAAATCCTATCCAAAAGCTTAAAAAGTTATGAAATCTCATGTAAAATTCGTGATTTGGCCATTATAATTCACGAAGCTGTCGTTTACATTTCAAAGTTCACATTTATTATTGAATTAATTGAAGTAGCTATTGTATGCATGTAATATAAGAAGTTTTTATCTATACAAGAAGAGAATATACATAAGTATGGGAGTATCTCTTTTGATATAGTGGTCAAGTCACGAATTATTTTAAACTAAGATGTAAAGACTTGGAGTGATGTGAGAATGAAAGTGTTAGAGTTCGTAAGAGGAATAGATTTATATGAGATTTCATAACTTTTTTAGAGTTATAGATTGCAAAGTTTTGGTTACATTTTTTACATTGTTTTTTATGGGATGTGAAATTTTATAATAGGACAATTTTTATGTTTTGTCTAAACTTTTTAAAAAATGTACGTTAACTCTAGGACCAATCGGGAAATTTTTAAAAAAAATCATATAAAGTTTAAAATTATATTAAAAAGAATATATACTATCTTGAATTTCCAAATATCGAAAACAAAATCCCAAGATTCCAATATATGTATTTAATTTCATGGAAATCTCATGAATTTCAGAATTTTCATTCGACACATCTGATTCGTTATTTTGAATTTCCAAAATTCAACATTAAATTCGAAATCAGCTACGCTGAACCTTCCTTAGAACTCGTTTTCATAGAAATTCTTTACAGTGATATCATAACCTTAATATTAGCTGCGTTATTTTCATTATCCGATCTGCATCAGATTAAATAGCAAATTTCGCGTTAATTTGATCATAGACCATTGCCTATAGTAAAATTGTAAAATTTTCGAAAAGCGCCAAATTAAAAATGTTTACTACAGGTAACTAACTATTCATTTATTTCAATTTAATGTAAAATTTTCTGCTAAATTTGCTCCAGATCAGATTGTGAAAAAAACGTTGCTATTAGTTAAGTTATAGATATTGTGCTACCTTGAATATTTAATGAAATTGTCCATTGTACTTGATTCTACGGGAAGAAAATTGCGTCTCCTACCAGATTTAGCACATACCTAAGAAGGCAAGGCGTACTTTATTTATTCATAATATTATTTATCGCAGTGCAACCCTATGAAAACTCGCCGCAAAATCAATTTCTATTACATGCTCTGAATTACCAGATATCTTCAGTATCATACAGAATAATGGCGGCAATTTAAAACTTCTGCTGCAATTTATAACCGAAACGAACATGCCCCGGCCAGGACTGTCGCATATTTCACCCGAGGCATAAAACGCACGGACCCGCTCCGCACGTCCCGGTTCAGCCAGTCGCATAATGTAAAGTGAAGTGTTAATTTTTGCATTTTTTCCGGGGCGAATGCAATAAGAGGAAGTCGTGTTCATGCATAAAGCGATTGTGGAAGAGTTCATTGCATCCCATTCATCACGACCCCTCCTGTACACATTTGTTCCGGCGTTGTCGCAAAAGACCCGGAAGAAGCCCCGGGGGGCTGTCAGTTGACAAACCCCAAAGTCTGTCACGTAGGGCACTTGTCAGGGAAAGAGGGTTATTAGGGCAAGTGGATGGAATTTTGGTTCGGATGAGCGCAAGAAAGTCGCCTGGAAATTAATTCAGGAGGGCCCGGGTGTATCATCCCGTTTGCCATTTAGGGCTGGGTTTTTTCGGTGATTGTCCCCGAAATTGGAAGAATTTTGGCGCCAAATTGCGCGGAGGTAATGCTTTTTATCTGCCGCTTTGACGAATTTGCGGAGTGCTGCAATGTATTCCTGCTGGGCTGGTTTGTGCTTTTTTCGCCCTTCGTTAAGTACATCAGAATCCCTCATCTCTGATTATAACTAACACAATTGTAATCAGGTTCAACGAAAGGGAAATAAAGCAGCTTTCTACACCAAACTTTAAGGGGTGAGACCACTGTAATGGACCGAAAAAATCAATTTTTTGTTTGTTTGCTGCCTTTGAAAGTTCCAAAGTATATGCACAAATTTGTGAATCAAATCAAAATTTGCAAAAATAATAAAGTTTTAGTTTTTCAACTTTGTTTAATAAAATCACCAAAATCGTAGGCTGAACAATAAAGTTTTTTTTTTTTTTTTTTTAACGAAAAATAGTTGATGTCCTGGAATAACATTTTGAACAAAAAAGTAAAATTTTAATTAAACCACATTTCGTTGCCCAGGATGGTAGATACGTAGAAGCGTTCAGGAACTGAAAGGTTCAAAAGTATAGTTTAAATTTGAGTGGCGGACCGAATACAAAAGAAATTGTAATCTTTGGGCTAAACAGAATTAAAATTTCTATTCGGGATGACTATTTAAATGTAAATTTATATTTTCTGTAATTAAGAGAGGACGTTTTTGTTTTGTATTCGATTTATGTTATTTTTAGTAATTTTGTAACATTTCATAAAAAAATATTAATTTTTAACGTTTCATACAAAAATATTAATTTTTAACGGAAATATTCGCGATAATGTTGAAAGCGTCAATCTAAGTGGTGACCACTTTTTCACAAAAACTGCTAGAGCGATCAACATAGAAATTTGAAAAATCACCATCACTTAAAAGCGATCGCAAAAACAACCTTCTTTCACAAAGTCACGTCCTAAAATGCTGACTGAATTGTTCGAAAGCTAAGAATTTAATGAATACTGACTTCATAATGTTGATGAACTATAAAAATAGCAAGCGTTGACTAAGTTTTACAAAATTCGATAAAAAAAAAAGATTGATTAGTCAACAATATGGAGAATTAAAATTGCCTAAAACTATTTAAATATGTTTAAACCATTAATGCGCAAAACGAGGATTTTGTGCACGCAAGTTCAATTGTACGATTCGAATAACAAATTGGAGCGAATTTCCTCCAAATTCGTATATAAGGGGTTTTTGAGGGTGCTCTTTCAGAAGCATTTGTTTTGCAAAAAAACTACAAAAACCCTATTATTTTTTGGGTTTTTTCAATAAAGTGCCGATTTGTTTTGGTCATTTTTCGTCTCAAAGTCGATTATCTTCTCGTTGCTGCTATTGAATGATCATATAACTACCAGAAATCGCAGTCCGAATGTCTAAACTTTCTCAAACCATGGTTTTAAAATTTCTTTTTTTGTTTTGGTTTTTGCAAAATGGCTATTTTGTACAGCAATGTAATAAAAAACTCCGCGATTTTTTTACACGAAAAGGATCAACTTTACAAAAAAAGTTTATATAACAAAAAGTACTTATAATTAGCCAAGGAAAACATGTTAATTTTTTCAGAATTTTTTTGGACAATTTTTGGTTTTTTGTATTTGGCAAATTTTTCAAAAATGTCCCGAAAAATTCTGAAAATAATTTGCACGTGTTCTTTGGCTAATTATAAGAACTTTTTGTCACATAAAATTTATTCGTATAATTGATCCTTTTTGAGTAAAAATATCACCAAGTTTTATATGATCATTCAATAGCAGCAACGACAAGATAATCGACTTTGAGACGAAAAATGACCAAAAAAAATCGGCACATTTTTTTAAAAAACCCAAAAAATAATATGGTTTTTGAAGTTTTTATTCAACACAAATGCCAGATTCTGAAAGAGCACCCCCAAAAACCCCGTATATACGAATTTGGAGGAAATTCGCCCCAATTTGTTATTCGAATCGTACAATTTAACTTGCGTGCACAAAATCCTCGTTTTGCGCATTAATGGGTTAAACTGGTCGCATACGAACACAACGTTAGTAAATGATAAAATTTTCACAATTACTATTTTTGAAGGTTCAAATGAACAAAAATGTTTAAAAAATGCAACTTCACCTACGGCTTTTTCCTCAAAATTTGATTTTTCAAAACTACTACATAAAAATATCTATCAATTTAGAAATTAATGTATAGTGTTCTTTTCACTACTACCGAGATATTGACATGCGGAGATGATTTTTTCATGCACCAATATATATATGTATAAGGTTTTATTAATTTTTAATTTTTTAATATTTCCAAAATTCCAATTATCTTTAATAAAATATCCTAAAACAAATTATTAAATAATAATAAAAAAAAATCGAAAAATCAGCAATTTTTCGTATTTTCGCAGTGGTCGTCCCGCTTAACGATAAATAAATTTTAATGCATTTATTTATCGTTAAGAGGGACCACCACTGTGAAAATACAAAAAATTGCTGATTTTTCAAATTTTTTTTATTATTATTTAATAATTTATTTTAGGATATTTTATTAAAGATAATTGGAATTTTGTTTATAAAAATTTCTATTAAGAAATATTAAAAAATTACAAATTAAAATTAAAAAGAACTATTAAAAATGTATAATTTTTATTCGTTTAATTCACTCCTTCTATAGACTAAGGCACTTTTATAAACTAAAAAAATTTGGTTTGTAGTTTGAAATTTTATATGAACTCGACTGCAGTATTGTAAAGAACCTTAATCTTAGAGAAAATGTAAAAAACTTGCTAACAAAGTAGAAATGTCCTTTACGCTTTATTACCTGGAATAAAGATTCCCCAAGAACATCCTTTTGCAAGAATGATCCTTTATCTCTACCCGAACATTATATCGTTATTAGTTTCGAATTCATAATTTTCGATTAATCCTCTGTCATTTTTATTTCTACCTTGTCTATATGATAATATTCCCTAAACCAAGATGAAATAATAAACCCTATACCCTATTTATCAAAATTTATCAAGTATAAAATCGTTGAAAAATACGCATAAGTATATCGATCAATTGGCTAAAAAATGATCTTAATTTGTCTAAGTGTCTCAACATGTGAAATTAGTTAGAACACTTTACAAACTTTATATACTCGTAGCTATTGTGCTGAATCCCACGTGTATTCAAAATCTTAACTTATCAATGTCATGGTATTCAATCAATCAATTATATCTTTTCTGTATTTGCATCTCCAAATGTTGTGTCCAAATTTAAAATCAAAACGTGGAATGGTTTAGATTTTAGCCAAGTAATTGGACCCGAAGACGTTAAGCGCATTTTATAGATAAATAATTTTTGGAAACGATGGTCATGATAACTACTATATTTATGAATCGAAATTTATACAATTTATTAGTTTACAGTGATTAATTGTTTTTTTTTTCCAGAAACCTTCTTTGTTTCCATGTGTACATTATATGTGCGTATCTCCATTATTTATTTCTTTATCTGCTTTCGTGTATCTATCTATTTCCCACCAACTATTAGGGTCTGACTAATAATTATTACCAATTATTTGGTTGGGTAGAATAAAATTTTTGTTTTGATCTCTATTACGTCACATAATGTTTAAGATATTAAGAATTCTTAATTGCCTTGAACCTGTGATCATTTTCCTTGAATATCTTTCAAAATGATACATATGTTGCTTTTAATTATACTGGACCTGTAAGGAATGTTTAGAAACATGTGGCGAATTTTTAAAACATATATATTATACAAAAATGTCCTTATTTTATGAGAAGTAGCTCTGATTGTCCGAAAATTAACAAAGAAAAGTCTTTTAAGTCTTTTATTTAAATGCATAAATGTACAGACATTGTTAACATTATTTTATACAAAAATTACAAATGCATAAAATACAAAAATTTATAGTCTAAACCGAGGAAACAATGGAACAGTTAAGACAACGAGCTACCAAACACAAAATCACTGAAATAATTCTAAAATCTAAGCTACAGGTGCAGCTAAGCGCTATAACAAATTTACTTAGATGATAATTTTATGTAGTGTGTAGTGCTTAAAAATTTCTGGAGGTTCTCATCCCGTTCCTGTCAGTTTAATTTCCTTTAACCTTCATAAAGTCCGGCTGGTGGCATGAGCACCTGATGCAATACCCGTAGAAGGTCTGGGCAGCACGCGATTCAAGCTGGTTTTATATTTAAAGTGAATGATTTCAGAGGTATTTTTTGGCGGATAGTTGACATGAGAACTCCACATAACTGGCGTAGGACGGAACTGATGACGGCTTTTAAGGTCGTGTAGTACAAGCTATGGAACACTTTTCTCCGCAGGGATTATCTGAAAAGAAATGAAAACCCTTATAAGGTGTGACTGCAGGTGACGATGTTCTAGATGCACTTTATGAAAAACTAGAATATTATGTGGATCTTAATTACTCCAGATTTCGCTGAAATTTCTCCTCACGCGGTTCACGGCTCCCGAAGGGTATGTCTAATGGGAGTGACCCATATATTCACCTTCGTGATGGATTTATGGCCTTGATAAAGAAGAAAAGGATTTATGGGTTGACGTGCTGTTTTCAAAAAGGCACCTCACATTCAGGTGAATGGGCATGAATAGACATGCCAAGCAATTTCGCTTTTAAATGCCATGCACGCATTCTCCGCCGACATTAATTTGGTTTTAACATTCGAAGCGGCAAATGGAAAACGAATAGTAGAAACTCAGAAGTTTTGCGATAAGTCAGAAGCTATTATCCAACAAATTTTTACTCGTCATACAAATCCTATAATGTATGAAATAAATTTGAATGATAGGCACTCCATCGCTGCACATGAGAAATTCACAACAAACATTGTTTTTGTTGATTTTAGCAAAATCGGATTTTCATAATCATTGACTACCCGCAATTTCTTCTGATTTAGTAAAATCAAATCATAATATTAGAAGCCATTTTTTTCTTACAGGTATTATGTAATAAAACAGAAAATGTATAATGTCTTATTTTAAATAAAAATTTTACTTTGTATTAAGTTATTTATAGTATTTTGTTTTAACCCTTCGATTCCCATGACGAGATTAATAGAAAAAATAATGTTAATTTCGGTTATGTATTCCTTAGACATCCCCAAGAAGAATAGTACAATTTTTATAAAAAAATCTTTTAGGGTTTTTATAAAAAACGTGTCACCTACGGATGACACTTGAAAATTTGACACATATTTTGCAATTTGTTTTTCACACACAATGCACTGATTATATTAGTATATTTATTAAAAAATGACATACAGTAAGAAAACATATTATACTCAGGCTTTTGACATTTTTTATTGCAATTTTTGCAGAGCAAGTCACTGTCACGACAGAAAATAAGAAATATAATAATAATACCGTTAGAAATAATATAATTTTTTTGACAGCTGACATGACATCAGTGTGGAAAAAAAAAAAACCAAATATTACTATTCACTAATATCCTAATAGTAAAAAGTTTCTTGAGTTATGTTATCATTTAATAGGGAAAAAAAATTATAAACTGCTGTCACCTATAATTAAAATAAGAATGCTCTCGTTAAGAATTTTCGCGTAATATTTACTCCAATTATGCGACGTCATATAAACATAAATTATTAAATTTTTTAACATTTCGTTTGTCAAAATTCTCCGTCTACATCTACTATGTTTTTCATTAAAATCGTCAAATTATTTTTCAAAATTTTTTAACTTTACGAAACGTAAGAGCGAAAAAACTGATCCACGATTGATTTTAAAAATATTGCATTTTTCACGATAAAGTGCGTTCCTAATAAAAGTAATGCGCTACCACTAAATTATGATAGCTAGTAGTTCTTTTTTTGTTTTAAATATAATCCTTACTTATAAAATGAAGATTATAACCCATCTCTATATCGCTCATAAATATTTGTAGAGAGGTAACTCAAAAAATTACTTTGATAAGATATACTAAAATGTGCAGAAGATTGCTTTCATCAATCTAAATAAAAATCGCTAGTTTAAAGCTTTTAGGAAATTAATACTAGATATGAGTTTTTTCCACGTTAACAGATTTCCTGAACGATTACATATTTCACGAGTTACTTTTATAGTTTTTTCATGGTTGAAAACACAATTATGTTTCTAATCAAAATGTGATAAACTTTGGAGAACCGGAAAACCGATACATCGGGTTTGGAGGAAAATCAATAATTTTTTGTCATAAACAAGATCCAGGGCGTTTTTGGGGTTGCTGATCACGAATCTGGGGTCAGATTTGATAAATACATTCACCCTACCCCTAATACCCCCTCCCCTACTCTTCAAGTCCATCCGCGAGATTAAATTTGTCAGTATCCCAAGAGTATCCCAGCGTCTCTCAGCGTATCCGTGAGCGTCTCTCAACGTCTCCCACAGTATCCCAGTGCATACCTGAGTGTTTTTATGAATCTCCCACAGTCTCCGGTTGGGAGACGCAAGTTTTTCCGAGTCACCCGAATTTCTTGTAGCGGAGGAGCTAGAGTGGGGGGTAGGGATATGTAAATTGATCAAATCTGACCGCGGATTCGTAATCAGCGACCCCGAAAACCCCTAGAGTCACATTTTCACCGAATTTTAGCAATTTCATAAAATTAAATACTACAAAATTTTTCCATCCCTTACCGGACCGGAGCTGAGAGCCGATATATCGGCTCGCCCTGTGATATGAACTTTGTATATAGTTGATACGTGATATCAGATACAAATTGGGGCACTTTTCAAGAGCGATGTTAGCTCTCAAATCCCGGCCGTCTAAAGGTTAATATACGAATACCCAAGCTGCGTTTTTTTAATGATCTGAATCTAGAATTTTGTACTGAATTGAAATTTTTCAATAGTTACTCTTTGCAAAAGATGAGAAAAACATATTTGAAATTTTCGGTTTAATGAATAATGCTTTTGAGTAATGAGAATGCATTGCAACCGAAAAATATTCTATCAAAAACTTATTTAAAAAAATATCCTATCAAAAAATTATTATTATACTCTAATTTGCTCTGATACTTATTTCTTTTATATCTGGACGCAAGTACTCTATCTGTGTCCCTGACCTTAACCTTGTTGTTTTCGCTTTAATTAAACCCATTAAACACAGCTTGATTGGAGTTGTCTTTTTACGTTTTTGGTAGAATAATATAATATATTTAAAATAAATACGTTTACTTCGGAAACACATGCAGTAGCGACAATATACAATATTTACTTTTAAATTTGTCTAACGCAAAGGTTGAAAGAACATGTGGTGAAGTTGTTCTAATGGGTGAATAATATTTAGATGTGTTGGATTAACAATTACTTTGAAAGAGTACATATTGCGGCCTCTTTTTTCTCGTCGATTGCTAAATTGGTGAGTATAATTTTAAAATACATGGGTATGAGTATATGCAGAGCAAATATATCTATGTCAGTTCATCAGCGGCGTTCGCACGACAGTCGGCAAGCAATATCGCAGAAGTGTTTCATCCGACTTCTTTCTATTATTCAGTTTAACATTTCGCGCTTAAAACCGATTTACATATACCTCACGGCAACAACAAAATTGCAACATGTGCCCGCTCTAACTAATAATTTAAATGAAATAAGTTGTTCATATAATTTTCACATATTTCCTTATTTAGGCCGTGTTCTTTATTACTAAATTGAATTTATTGAAGATAAATAAGTGTGCAGATTCGTTAGGTATTCCGACAATAGTTAATTGAAGTGATCTATTGCATTTTTGCTGATAAATAGTGTTTCCAGCAGTGCAACACAATTCTTAAATGTTTTTAAGAAAATTGTTTTTTTTTCGAAAAATTGTGAGAAAATATTTCTTTGATATGTTCTGTGTATTTTCAATTAAAATCCTTAAATGTGAAAAAAAAATAGACTGTTTATAGCGTGTAAGTGTGCCTAGGAATCATGTCAAGCTCAAACTTTTCATCCAAGCATAAAAAGGCATACAACATTTGGACGTTAACTTAATTTTTGTAAATGTAAACTCATATTTTTGGATCCTGAAATGAAAAAGCATCAAATTCTACGTTCAGATATCCTCAAATTGATTTCAGGAATCAATTCAATGTTGTTTTGTTTTTTTTTATGAAAGATCCAATGTTTTACTTCAAAAATAACGAAATTTATAAAAGTGATTTATTTCAACTATTAGGATAGAAAAGTACATCACTTCAAGAAGTTGTAACAAAATTTTCATGAAAAAAAAGTGAAAATTGAGCCATTGACAGCTGGTTTACGAAAATCGATGATTTTTTACCGTAGGCAGAATATTTCTAGATAGGATTATCTGAAATCAAAAAACAAATTTTTTTTCTGTTAATAGATGCAAATGGCTTGTACTTGAACGAAGGATTTGAAAAAAAAAATTATATTTGAATTTTTCACACCGTTTTTTAGCAAAAAATTGATTTTTTTTCAAATTTCTTTGAACATTTTGGTGATTTTTAACTAGTAAAACGATTTGTAATGAACGAAATTAAAAATCCTTCGTTCAAGTACAAGTCAATACTAACGGGTCCGCCAAATAACTTTTTTTTTTGAAAATGCTATAAAAAAAAAAACTACTGAATATTTTTTCAAATTTCTTTTTTTATTTCAAATTACAATCCTTCCGGTTAATGATGGAAAATAATTTCATTCAAATGGCTGCCTCGGCTGGCCATGCAGTAGCCTACACGATCGGCTACGTGCCACACAGCCGACGCTACACTTGATATTTTGCTCCCTGTTTTTGAAAATCGCAGTCGTTTGGCCACCTCGGAGCTGCGATTTGACACCGTTAGACTATTATTTGTGGGGTGCCGTCAAAGATAAGTGTTACGCCGACAAGCCAGAGACAATTGACGCTTTAAAGGACAATATTCGTGAACCCATTGGTGAAATACAGCTGCACACAATCGATAATGTACTTAAAAATTGGACCGATCGTGTAGGCTACTGCATGGCCAGCCGAGGCAGCCATTTGAATGAAATTATATTCCATCATTAACCGGAAGGATTGTAATTTGAAATAAAAAAAGAAATTTGAAAAAATATTCAGTAGTTTTTTTTTTATAGCATTTTCAAAAAAAAAAGTTATTTGGCGGACCCTGTATGTAGAAGAAATGTGGAAAATGTCAGTCAGATTGGATTATTAATTTTTGAGAAATCATGCCTACGGTAAAAAACTATCGATTTTCGTAAACCAACTGTCAATGGCTCAATTTTCACTTTTTTTTCATGAAAATTTTTTTACAACTAACTAAATTCGAAAAATTGTTTTTTTTTTTTTTTTTTGGAATTCAAAACCCACGTAACCCCTTAACTAACTTGGCCTTGCAATGATACCTGGAATCAATTTGATAAAATTACATAATAGTATTTATAAACATTTTTGCACGTTGAGTTCTCTGCTACTTTTATTTCTGGACTAGAAAATAGAGGTTTTTGTTTACAAAAATGCAATTCAAACTCTAAAATGACAACTAAATTATTTGATACCTGGGGAAAAAATTAAATTTAAACATTTACTTCAATACTAAGTTTTTACACAAAGACTCCAATGCGAGTGAGATTAATAAATCTAAAAAAGTAACAGTTACTAAAAATATTATATCTCTCTACTCTAGCTACAAAATCGCACCATTATCCTTTATCGTAGGAGCATTAGCATTAGTATAATGCTTATAAACTAAAATTAACAAATGAATAGAAATATCCTAATAAATTTGCATTACTGTGATTAAATACGTTATTAGTATGAAATTATAATTAAATATTAAATTAAGTTAGTACTCAGGTTTAGTGGCCACTAATTTAAGGGCGCCACTAAAACTCGTTATTGATAAAGTCCACTATTTATTTGCATTAACTTGGTAATCTTAAAAATCCAAACTGTAGTATATATATATTCACTAATTACCCAGAGGGATCCGGAATGATGCATTGGATTAAGCAATGGAGAAATTATGTTTCGGAAGCATAGATTTGCTTACCCACCGTATTAGCATCTGAATCTTTTTAGTATGGACATGCCATTGAAGGGAAGCAGATTTATAATAGTGAAGATTAAGTCGGTCTCTTCGACAAATAAAATAAAGAAGCTTCGCAGGGTTGGTTGATGTTACTTGACTGATTACTGATAATTAATACATTTTGGATAGGGTATTTTGGATACATATCACTGTGATAATTAAAAAAAAAAAAGATATTAACAAAATATGAAGGTGACCTCTATCAAAAATGTGAGTTTAATAATGATTGATATTGACCCCCGGGTCATACATTGGAAACAACCCTAACCCTAAGTATTAAGGGTTTTTTGGGTCTAGGAATCGGTCTGTTATTATTATAGTATATACAAGCATATGATCTTAATACTTCAGTCAGCTTAGTTAAGCTTGAGCCGGGAATGAGTCAAGCTTAAACCAGGTCTGAACCAACTTAAGCATAGTTCAGGCTCGGTTTAACTTGAGTTTATTTTAAGCCAGGCTGAAGCATGAGGGAATTGGTTGTTTAATACTAACTAAGTTGAATTTTTGTTGGCACTAACCATTAATTTTACAATTATAAGATGTCAAATTTGTAGAAAAAGTTGCAGAAAATGCAGTGAAAATTGTCATCCCCATAATTTTGGTATTTGTATTGCAATTACGTTCTACCTGTTGGTTTACATCTAATTTGAGCTGTTTTTCCCCAGAAATGTGTGTCACCGCGGCAATCAAGCAGCCAAACTGAGTAATAACAGGGGCCCAAACATAATTTCCCTAATTCATCGAAGGCAACAACATACCGAAATTAATAGGAGTTTATACGACGAGCGTGACAGGAATAGCGGCCTCAAGGATTAGGCCTCTCAGCCCCAACTCCTCGAGCTCTTTCCTCGACCTCAGCAGCCCGTCAGCAAGCGGCACTTGAGGGCTCGAGGCATGTTGTTAGGGCCATTCCGCCGGAATCGTCGTCGGCGGTTCCATTTCGAAGTGCCATAAATATCGCGTGATGGTCGCGTCGCGCGGACACAGCCCAATAGCCCGAAGGGACGCCCCACTCGAGGTGAGCCACCGGAATTCCCCCGGGCCCTTCTATTAGTAATATAATGAAGGAATCTCAGAAGTCGTTGCGTTGGTCGTGCGGGGCGCGCTCGGCGTAGGAGGGCATATAGAAACTGATTTGGGCCCAGACATCAACCAAATTAAGGTCAAAGCAATTAACGCAATCGATATCTGTTAATGATGGTAATTTGAAGCTATTGCAAACTCACCTACTTAGCCCGCTCCCGCCGAATGGAGGAGGCCAGCCAGCACGCCAGGGCGATTCCCAGGAGCTGGATGAAGGCGATGCCGATTCCGACCCCAATTAGGATGACGGCGTTGCTGTCGATTCGCTCCTTCAGTTTCATGACACATCCGTCCTGCGATAAGAAAATATGGTCTAAAGAAATTTCTTCACAGCATTTAATACAGGTGAAATATCTAAATCAAAAATTGCTTAAAAAATAGGACAAAATTAAAAGGTTCATGAAAATCTTACATAATGAAGGTTTATTTAACCCTAAGTATTAGTAATCCAATGAGTCTCGAACTCTAGATACAGCGAATTAGTATATTTATAATATTTTTGAGTTTTTTTTTTTTTAAATATTACCTCTATTTTTATTTTAAATAATTTAACTAATTTAAGAGCTAGATATCAGACGTAAAAACAATGGCACTAATTACTGTCAGTTTTAATCTAAATGTTAAATTCAAATCTTTGTATTTACATAATTCTACATGAACTTGTATAGAGTGGGTCATCTGTTGGCTTCTTTTAAAATAACATATTATTTTGGAACAGGTAGCTCTTTCGCATTCAAAAGATGTACAGAAATACAGTATTATATCTCCGCGATACGAAATAAATAAAGTTATGCTTAAATAATGTTGAGAAAATTTCAAAAATTCCAAAGCTGAAGCAATGCTAATTTTGAAAAGAAATTTTGGTCGAAATAATGTACCAACCGCGCCTACTGTACAAAGGTTGGGAAGAAAGTACGTGAGGTTGGTATACACCTATCCCCCAATTTACGCGGTAGATGGTTTTCTCAGAAAACCGTATAAATCTGTCACGGAATTGCGTATACGTAAAACCGTGTAAATCGAAAACAAATTAAAATGGTCAATATTCGGTCATTTATTTCAACGTAAAATAAAAGTAAATATTTTTTTTAAATGGATCAAAATACCAGTATATTTATAAAATGACTAATATATAAGGTATATGTATGTAATTCATTTTACATATAGGAAGAAGAAATTAAGTCCTTAAAAATTTTCTTTTTAATCTGTTCTGTAACTTTCATCACTCAATAGTACTGGTTTGATGGAGAGCAATAAGAAACAATCTCGCATCGGCGATATTTGGTATTGAAATACATAATTAAAACTTGAAAATAAATAAACTCTTACTTAGACGATTTTTATTGTGAGTAGAAATCAAAAATGGCAGCAGCAATATTCTATTTACCTGTTTTTTTTTCAATCTCTGATTTTAAAAACTGTGTAAAAGCGAAATCGTGTAAAAAACAGTACCATGTAAATCGAGAATAGGTGTACTAATTGATAAGTTATCCTCGTAATTATCTTATGCGCTTATTGTCTAAATCTGAGTACTCAAATTGCCACGGATTTAAGCAACTAAACATCGGCACTAGTCCGATGAGAATTATGTATAAAGATCTTGGATTATTCCTCTATAAGGTCCAACTGACTCATGAATTGGATTTGGGCGAGCTCTGATTCCAGCAGGATGGTGCTACATGCTACACAAGTCGCACAACAATACGATTAGAAATTTCCAGGAGAGCTTCCGGGTTGGGAATGAAGTTTGGATCGAAACTTCGTGTGACAGATTTCAGTTAATGTACCGAAATGTAAAAATAATAAGTCACAATAATCAGCTGCTTTTGAGAAAATAGAGTTTTCGTTTCACTTGTCAAATAAAATAAAATGTTAAAATATTTAAAAAACGAAAAAGCATTATTTAGTACATTTTTTGTAGAAAAATATCTCTTTTATATTTTAAATATATTTTTTTGGGTAAAAAATGCTCATTTGCAATTTGTTTAACTATTCACAATAATTTACATTATATAACTTGAACTATTCGTGTGCAAGTTTCGAACGAAAATTTGTAGATATAGTAGACGCTTGTAGTGGGGTTGACAATCCCCAAGAAAAGTGGTAAACAATTTCTTTTGCAATTTGTTAAACACTTTATTTTTATTGACCGCTGGCCATTGTGACTTATTATTTTCACATTACAACACACTAACTGAAATCTATCACGACACGAACCCTCGATCAAAACTTCATTTCCCAACCCGGAAGCTCTGCTTTTATTATTTATGAGAGAAAAGACATTTAGGTATTCTATCCACATAAATGAGATCATTGTTATTGAAATTTTATTGATTTGATTTGATTTGATTTTATGTCTTTCTTTAATTTTTCTGCGAGTTTCTGTCTGCACTGAGCTATGTAAGGGTATTACTTTAATAACACAAAAACGACATATGTATGTAGAGCTATTTTTTAAGATATATTTAGTACACTCAATTATAGTATAGAAAAAGCAACCACTGTTGTAGATTTTCTAACTTATGTTATGTATTAAAAATGTTTCTACATTCCGTAGGTAATTTGCCGTAAGATTGTAGTAAATATAAGATTGTAAAAGCTCACCTAATCTTTGTAGAATATATGCCTACATGTTGTAGCCAATTTACCTAAAAGTCACTGACATAGTTTAGAAAATTTTTCTGCATTTTGTAAACACTACATTGTGTAGAATATTTACCTACAAAATGTAGAATAATAACCTATTTTATGAAACTTGTCTAAATTTCGTAAATAATCTCTAGAAAGTTATTGTACAAAACCTAGGTGAATTATCTATAAATTGTATAACTTCTATAGACAACTAGGTACTAGCCCATGGAAAATTCTCTGTTAAAATCACGTAATTCAAAATAGATAAATCAGCGACCCGGTTTAGCTGGCTGAAAATCACCTACAAAAAATAAGTAAGTTGCCTATTTTTAGGCTTTATATCTATATCTTTGCTTTCAGTCTATATTAAAAAACTAACTCTATTACATCACTATTTACCAATTATATGTTAACCAATGCTAGTTGCAGGAACATGTGATAGATCCCAAATTACAGATAATTATGTAGTTTAATTTAAAAAAAAAAAAATATATTATTTACGAGATATTCAAAGAAAACTCGGTGTCACTCTTTTACCATACACTCATAAAACGTCATTCCGCTCTATCTGTTGCTTTTTGTTGAAACTTATCGGATTATTTATTAATACCTATTGCAAAACTTTCCGTTGACCTTCTAGTTTTTACGTTTTAAAAAGGACCTTTTGAAAATCTATTTTAGGCATATTAGTTAACAGCACGCTAGTTTCTGCGAGAATTACCTGGAAATATTTATCCTTGAAGAGGGGCGAAGCGTCCTTGCAATTCTTCTGAATGGGATCGATGAATTCTGGCCGGCAACAGCTCGTCCTCAAGGTCTTGTTCTTGCTGAGGTCAATCCAATCGGAAGGACGATTAACTCCGCAACACTTGAGCTTCATTTGAGCGTCGTCCCAGGCCTTGAGGTCCTCGTCGTTGGAACGTTTTATTGTCTCCTCGAGGGAGTCCTTCAGGGCGTTCTCCAGGTCCGCCTTGAAGCAAACGGCTGCGATGCCCACTGCCAGTTCTATTATGAAAATGATTCCCAGGAGAACGGCGAACTATAAAGGGGAATTAATTTAGCGGAAAAGTTTTCTTTAAGTATAAGGCTGCTAACAGTCAGCAGCAGCGAGGGCGACTCCTTAATGGCCCCGTAGCATCCCAGGGAGGCGATCAGGAAGATTACCGTTCCAGTGATGATGAGCACAATCGGCGGTGCCGTCACTCGGCCTTCTATGAAATGGTTGAACTCGTTGACGTCGGCCAGCACCAAGGCCCCTGTAATTAGGATGCCGAGACCTGACACCTACAGGGTGGGCAAAAATCTGTGGTTTTATTGCGTGCTTACACGTGACAATGATTTTGATTTTAAAGGTATGAAAAATTCGAAAAATGTTGACACACTCTGGAATGTTGGATGAGTAAATTTGATATTTCAATGTTTTATAAATCCGAAAGAGGAATGGAAAAAATAGGTGAAATACTAGCTGATTTTTTTTTTTTTTTGCTCGTCTATCCAGAATATAAGGAAATTATGCTTTGAATTGGTATATCTCATGAGTAGGAGAGCCAAGATTTAAAATTGTTTTAAAATAAGATCATCATCAGCCATGACTTAGAACCACCTTGCAGTCAAAAAATACTCAATACGCAATATCATGGCAATTTAACGCACATTTCCAAAAATATCAAATTTATTTATTCTGGGTAGCTGCTCGTAATGATTTATTGTTCTGGATAGACGAAAAAACGTAGCTACTAAATGGAAGCCATAACGAAAAGTGATAAATGTTAAATTGGCAATGGTTTAATTCAAATGAAATTGTACCAAAACCTAACACCTATAAAGTCACATTACGTATTTTAAATTATAAGCTTATACATATACATATTATTATACTTAATTAATATTGAAGAGTTTTTGGAGCAGAAATATATTTTTATCGGTAACAAAAAATGTATTCATTGTCAGAATTGAAATGTAGTTTTTGCTTTTTTATTTAAAATTTATTTTTATTTATTTATTTATATTCCATATATTTTGACAAATAATTGGACAGTTTTGATGTGCCATTTAGTTGGACACGATATCAACAAATAAATTAAATTCAACGACAGCCAAATCAAATTTAACCACATCAAAATCAAAACCAGGACAAAACAAATCAAAATTAATATCAACCGAATCAAAATCAAGACGAATTAAATCTAAACTGAATTTTATTTGGTTATTAATATGGTTCCCTTTGAAGTGTAAATGTTATATTTTAACAAAATTTCATTAATCTCGAAGTCAAGAACAGGGACGGCGTTAGAGTGGGGCGAGGGTGGGCGCCAGCCCACCCTAAAATTTGTATGCCCACCCAGCCGCCCACCCTAAAACTGTGGATTCAGATATTTGTACTTTACTTACAACTTCTGTAGTAAATCGAACAAGCCTGCAATCTCAGTAAAGCAAGCAAGGGAATTTTTGTAAAGTTTAAGAAGCAATGTAAAATTTGCATCAATCTTCATTAATAAGGTAGGCCTCCTAATAATTTATTCTTTGTACAATTAAACGGGCTTTTGTTATTAATGTTTCAAAAGTTCGTATGCATGAAATTACAAGTGAGTATCCCATATGCAAAACGCACTATATGCTTTTTAAAAAGTTTTGAGTTATTCAAAGAAAACGTGTAAAAGGTCTCACAGATATGTTAGAGTGCTGATTTTTATCACCTTATTTCAATAGAGTTTCAGTTCTTTTTGCAGCACAAAATATTTTTTTTAGGATGGCAGAAGACATAAGGTAAATATTTCCACCATTAACTGAACTTAACTGAATTAACTTTTCTTGCATATAGCAGGTTTTGCATATAGGCTACTCAAGTGCAAGTTTAATTACTACTTAATATTATAAAATTAGTGTTCAAATGGAGTGACTATTACTGAACGGATTCTTTAAATACGAACTGATTGTAATTACATATTCACACCTACATACATATACATATTCTCCTTGTAATTACATATTCACACCACACATTGAGTTATATGTTTGAAAAAAAGACGTGTATGTATACCCCATTAGATTAATGTTCCGCCCACCTCCCGCCCACCCATGGTGAAAATCCTAGCGCCGTCCATGGTCAAGAAGTGTGATAAAATGCATTTCGATATCGAATCGTGGAAAATTGTAATGTTTGCTGAGATCGAAACTCTTTCAGTCGGTATCGAATCGTAGTTACTAGCCGATCTCGAATCGTTATTTGCTGGGATACGGCAATAGCTGCACAAATAAACGAATAAACATCGATAGATTTTAAATCAAAGTCACTAAAAATAATTCACATTTAAATTCGTTACCTTTAACTATCATTTTTTAAAACTACTTCATTGTTCGAAGTTGGATTGGAAAAAATCTTATTACTAAATATTTTTCAGTTCAAAAATAAGTATTACATTAAAAAATATTTAGTATTTATCTTAATAGCATTTCATTTATTTTAAAAAATATTTGGATAAGATAATAGAGAAGTCAACGCTTTCCAATTAACTTACTATTTATATTGAAGTGAAAGAACTTATTCTCAAATAAATGGGAAAGGAAAGGACAGTATTTTTCCATCATATCAAGATGTCGATTTACCTGAATATTTAAAAGATTAAACAATTACAGGAAGTCTCTCTTACACGAGGCGAATGAAAGGCTGAGTAAATTTTCTTTATTGAATCAATATTTTTTTAAATAATAAAATCGAAGCGATATTTATATCTACTCCAATAAAAGTTCACAGATTGAGGCTTTTATGATTTTACAATAGTGGTACTAATCTAATTATTATAGCAGCTCTTTATTCCAGTACAAAAGTACTTTACACTGTGAATGAATTAAAGTGCTTGTGAAAATCCCACGAGCATCACGGAAGTAAGATAACTAATGTCATTTCAATGTTTGTCAATGGTAAGGTCGCAATTACCAAAAAGTGGTCATTTTGTTATGTAATGCGAATTCCAAACATATTTTAGAAGAGATTCTTCTTCCTGATATAGTAAAAAAAATTAAAATTAAATTAGGCTTCATAAATATTAGTCATTAAATAAAGCAAGTAACATTGTTCAATTTTCATACTCATATTAATATGCATGGGACGAAAACAATTATCGCTAAAATCTCTGCTAACCATTTCTAGTGTATACGCATCTATTTTATTGTTATGACTTTGCTTGAACGCATTTTGTTTGCGAAATGATTATGTCGATTGCTAGATATACAGTGCTGTGCAAAACATTAGCAACTAAAATCATAGTTTATTACAGATCATTATAAAATTTTCTAAACCACTGATACCAAAAAAAGTTTTACAGTGCATTATTCTTTATTATGTCTAGTTTCCAGATATAACAATAGCAGAATGTAATATCCCATAATAAGGGAGCAATATCCAGTTTTTTATTCAACGTAACAATTTAGCCTGTGCAAAACATTTGCAACTTTATATATCAACAAATTATTTCTCGGAATAAATAACGCAATTAAACTAAAAGTTCGTAAAATGGGAGTAATTAATTTTACAACGAAATGAAAAACCGAATAAAATAGCTAAATCCATCATATCCAGAATTATAAGCAGTTTTAAAAAGACTGGGAGTATTGCAAATATTCATAAAGGGTGGTACACCAAGGAAAACGACAAAGGCTGAGGATCGTACAATTTAAATTTTAAGTAAATTTCGGCCTTTCCTCAGTTCAAGGTACCTACTTAGGTAAAAAACGAATACAACTTGGATGTGGATCCTTCGACAGTAAGAAGACGAGCCATAGAAATCGATCTTAAGACCTACAGGCCACCGAAAAAGCTACTACTTTCCGAAAAAAATGGCTGAGCTCGACTTGTTTTTGCTCAAAGTCATTTAGAATGGCCCCTAGAAAAATGGACAACTGTCCTTTTTTCGGATGAGTGTTTAACTTTAAGTTTAACTTAGTGGGGCTAGATGGAGGGCAAAAAGTAGGACGGCCGACGAACTAACGACTAAATCCGCGATAAACTGTGGTAACTGTGAAGCATCGAAGTGGTAATACAATGGTCTGGGGGTGCTTATCAGCTCAAGGCGTGGGACCTCTTTATGAAATACCACGGATAATGAAAGCGGAGGACTACAAAAACATTATGGAAAATGTTATGCTCCCTTACGCAGAGGAAGAAATGCCCCTGCGCTGGCGCTTCGAACAGGACAATGATCCCAAGCACACCTCTAGACTTCTTCAGGCTTGGTTTTTGCAACAAAACATTGGAGTTTTGAAATGGCTCGCACAGTCCCCAGATCTCAACCCCATAGAAAAGCTATGGCAACTGGTTAAGAAGAATATGAGGGGTCAATTTTACAACAATCGTGGCGAACTCTTTAATGGTATAAAAAAGGCTTGGAATGATATAACTTCTTTACATATTGAGTCGCTATTTAATTCTATGCCAAGAAGATGTGCAGCAGTTATTGTAAATAAAGGCTATTCAACCAAATATTAATAATAATATATATTTAAAGTCGCCAACATTGTTAATGTCAAGGAGTTGCAAAAGTTTTGCACAGTCAGTTTTGTATCTTAGTATGAAAAAACGAATATTTCTCCTTTTTTATTGAATAGTTACCTTTAGTTTTTTAATATTCTTAAATTAGATATAATAAAGAATAAAATACTGTATTAGCTTTTTTGTTTTTAAGAATTTAAGGTTTGTTGTAGTAAGACATAGAAAATAGGGGTTTTAGTTGCAAATGTTTTGCACAGCACTGTACATAATATGTGCATAGGCATATATGTATATAAAAATATTGTAAATATGTATAATCAAAATGTATTAGATTATTGATACTTTAGTTTGCTATATTGGTATAAAACAAATGTAAATAATTTATATAATTCATTTTTAATTTTTTTATTGTCATCCTTTTCATAATTTAACTTTGTCTCAAAATTGCATCAATTTAAATTTAAATCCTTTCTCGACTTCTTTAATCTTCACTTCACACAAAATTGAAATTGTAAAAAGTACTGCTCCTAAATTCATTGCGTAGATTTTGGTTCTTGTTTATTATATAATTACGAAATTTTTGATATATTGTAATTACTTCTTCTTTTTTGAAAACTTTTTTTCAGATTTTAAATGTTTTCACTTTCGTTTGATTATACATAAGAAGACTATTATAAAAAAAAGAGAATAATAATAATCATAAATAGCTTAGACCAACTTTACTTTAACATATGTATACCAATTTCTTTCTCAGTCAGTCGTTTTTTTAAATTTCATATATCCTTTTCCCTATTATTTTTATTTATTTTAATTAAATTATTAATTGATGTACATTAAAAGGAAAAGCTCTAATGCAAAATTATGGAAACTTCTAGCACGCCGACCATGAAAAAACACTTGCATGCAAAAGCGCATTCAAACTAGTCTACATTTCGCGGAATAAAGTTAAAAGCAATAAATTCAAAATTGTCTGATAGAATTTTCTTTACACATTGCTAAAATAAATTGCCGAACCCATTTTGAGAATTTTATTTGGTTTAGAAATGTAACAGCGTTTGCACCATCAGAAATTTTATTGTTTTATATGTCCGTGAAAAATTATTTGAAATCATTGTGTTTATTGAATTTGCAGAAAAGCTAGTATATTACTTTAAAATACAAAATTAACAATCATTCAACTGTAAGACCCATGATCAGAAAATAGCATGACATACATTTTTGCTACTTTGCTATTATATTTTAAAAAATATATGAATTATCTCAGACTTATTCCAAACACGTTCAATTGTCATATTCAAAATTTTCTCTTTCAAAACATAACGAAATAGGTCGGTGGAAATTAAACAAAGTCCTATTTCGTAGAGTATGAAAGGCTTAAAGAAGTGGGAAAGGCAATCAGGCAAAGGAAAGCTACAGATCGATCAAACAGCCCTTATAATTAGAAAAATTAGTATTTCGATCCGATTTCTAATTGTAATACTATATATCCTAGAAGTATTTCGAACGAACTGACTATCACACATAGAAAAACGCATCGATATTGATTAATTCATTAATAATTTACCAGTGTACAACATACAAACGAACAGGTTAAACGCAAATATACAAGTAAGACGTGTTTTTTATTAGTGGTTAAAAAAAGGCATTTCTAATACAAAGTCAACCCCAAAAAAGGAATGCACGAAAACGAAAACCAAATAGAGCAAAAATAAAAGTGTTTTACCAGCCTACACTTTTACACTTAAGGTGGTATTTCTGTAACGAATAAATTATAATTGCTCCCTTACTTAATTCGACTTTTAGGTCACAGAAACATTAATAGCCTTCCCCACTATAATTACATTTTGATCTAAATGTGAAATGAATTATCGCCAACGCTCTGCGCGCCAACGAATCTAGGTAATCGTTTTAAGGAATTATGTAGTTATGTGTATTTCGCAAAGGAATTAAAAGTGGGACAGCGAAAGTATGTCTGCAAGTCACTTTCTAAGAACACGAAAGGGCTGAACGAGGAATAGGTCATTAAAAATTTAAGTAGATTTTCAAAGACTTCATGCAATGTGCATATTATAGTACAAACTGCAATAAGTTGCAGGGAATATGGTCGCTATTTAGTTACATATCGCAAATTATACGTACAAATTGCTTCAGTCGTGCAGACATGGTAATTTTAATTAAAAATATGAAATTGACCTTCGAAATTCAAATTAAGGACAATATATGGAGGAATCAATTACATAATGCTTTCATGTTCAAAAAACTTGTAAAATAAATTTTAAAATCATAAATATATACATATATTTGTATTAGATTTTATGTTGATTGTCGAAATCCATTAAAACCTTCGTTACTGAATCAACATGAAAAACATTAAAACACTGCCTCCCTTACATCGCTAATTTGAAAAACATCACATTAAAAGGATAAATTTCGTGAAATTTATTTCAAATGCGTGTCAACGTTCGATTTATCCTCAAACAGTCGCGAACAATCGATCCATAATTTCACTTTCAGTAGAACAACTGAAGAACTCTTTAGTTTAACGAAAAATGGAACGTTCGTAATTAGAGAAACCTTTTCACTTACCGCAAATATGAAATTGAACGCGAAAAGTATGTACTTAATTAAACTCATTCCACAAGACCTCATTTTGGCGGCTAAGGTGCTCTGCTGATTCCTGCTCGACTAACTTCAGGCGGGTTTCGCGCGACTTTTTCTTCAAGCTCCGCTCACAATGGAGTTAGAATAGTTACTGATTTCAGACTGACCAACGACCGAACCTCAACTGTTCGCTCTCGGGAAAAAATGGAGTCGCGGTTCAGTTCGGTTTTCACAGCGGCGTTTTGATGGACAGGGCATTCCCACTTAATTGATTGTCCCTCGCGATATTTAGATCTAAACAGAATCGCGCAGGGCTGGTCAGCAGTAGGTCGCTCGCTGGTAGGTAAGCCTAAACGCGAAGGTTTGTCAAGAAAGGTTGATGGAGCTTTGACCTCTTTGTCGTAAACGTATCTAGGCTTCGGGCGGTAGTTTTCCTTTTACCCTAAATCTGGAACATTTAATTAGTTCTGAGTTTTCTTCACAATATTTTTTAAATTTTCCGAGGTTATTACGATATAAGGTATAACTATAACGCTCAATGGTTCTCTTCTTACGAAACATGAAACCATTCCCTTGCGAGTATATACATAAAACAAATTATTGAATAACAAGATAAAACCTACCGTTATTAAGTAATCTGCTTTAGATTTTATTTATTTATTTACCCACGTCGAACTTTTGCTACTTTTCAAAACCTAAAGATTCTACTTTTTAGAATTTAAAGGACATAAATACCATTTATTTTCTCTCATAACCTCTCCATAAGACCTCGAATAGTCGGTTACCAGAAAAAGTGACATATTCAGTAGTTGTTTAGGCGTTAAAAATTTATAATATAAGCCTTATCTAAACCTAAATATATTACAAAAACTCATTAAGTCCTATTAATTCTGCCCTCTTCTAATAATTCTGTAGTTCTATTGATTCTAATTAAGCTCTAGATATTCTTATTAGTTTCTAAATATGCTAATTATATTCTGTGATTTCGATTAAAGTGAACAAAATTAATTAATTATAGGAACGTTCATAGTATTAAAACTAGATTAATTTTTTCTTTGTCTCAAGTTCAAAATCAAAACCTGATTATTATTTTTTATACAGATATATAGATATATATTAGGGTGCTTTTTTTTCGCGACTATTTTTTTTTTTCAGTGCCACCTCGAAATTTTGTGGCAAATACCTAAACAAAAATTCCCTGAAAATTGGAGCCCTTAATATTAATATTAAATACTAGACCAAAACGTATAAAGATTTCCCATATAAAACACAGGTAAACTTTGATTATTTTTCTTCAAAACTCTACAGCTCAAAGGGATTTTATGGTATAATCTTAGTCAATGGTAGGGTTTCTTCAGTATTGATTGCTCTACAAAAGTGTCCATTGCGGTGTAACCCTAACTCCCACCAGCGAGGTAGTGCGGGTCACTAAACCCAATTTTTCCATGAAATTCTCGCTTTTTGCCCCTATCTCCTAAATAACAAGAGCTACAGAAAAAGTGAATATGAAAAATTTGTAGAAAATTCAAGGAGGTCAGCAATGGTGATGACCAATAATAGTTCAAATTTTAAGAAATAGTGGTTGGGTTTGGCAATATAATATTATATTTAATAGTATACCATTGTTAGGATTCGGTAGCTAGTTAGGAAACCTTAGGCAGGTCGCTCACTAAAGGGGGTAAATACAATTAGAAGGTCAAAAAAATCGATTTTTTTTTGTTCCTCTAAAAAGTTAGGAAATTTCCCGTAGAATACGCTCCAAAAAGTTTCCAGTCGAAAATCGAACTCCTTATATATTTTTTTTTCATTTCTCGAGAACGCTTTCTTCAGCGCATAGCAGGTTTTCAAAACTTTAAACGCGTTTTTCTCAAAACAACATTTTTAAAATTTGCAACCACGATTGCTCGAAAACTACTTGTCCAATTTAGCTGAAATTCTTAGAGTTTCTTCTTTATACCTTAGGCTTGTCTGTAAGCCTAATTGTTTTGGAATTTTTTGTTGCAAAATTGATTTATTAATGCAAAAATGGCTGAAAAAATAGCTAAAATTATCGATTTTTTACAAAAACTTCTATCAAACGCAGAATTATTATTTTTTTTTTTTAATTTTTGAGGTTTTCCGACAAATTACATGTATATTTAAGCCAAATTTTTTTTATGGGCTGTTACAGATTAATAACACGACGTCCAGAGTGGTTGCAGTTTTTTTTGTAGGTCAACTTCACGCCAGCGTACAGCAGCCATTTTGTTTTCAAAAATTAAAAAAAAAATTTTTTTTACATTCCTCATTTATACCTTAACAAGTGTACAAAGTTTTATAATGATTGCATTAAACCTTCTTTGTGAAAAATAATGTTTTCTAATGCGTAATTTTTGCCCGTGTAATTGTATTTACCCCCTTAAGTGTTTTATATTTAAAGTACATGTTTTTATTATTTAAAGAAAATTTCAGTCCAATCTCATCACCATTTCACTTACAATGGGAGGCCACAACTTGATAAGAATGGATTTAAATCATTTTTAAGTATGTTGTAGAGGTTTGTCCTCTATGTATTATGGCAAAAGAATTTTATGCAACCCTACTTCGTTTACTAGATAAGCAAGCCCAAACTTTATCACTTAACTTAAATAATAATTTAGTTTGTTGCAGAAACGTATTTTTTATGAAGAACACAAAGCAGCAGCAAAAGCCTGGGAATATTAATTATCACACAGGGTACACATTTTCCTTGTATAGTATAAAATGTCTTTTGCCTGAGGATTTTCCTTGTACAAAATGTCTAGTGGCGAGGATTTTCTAATACTAAATTTCTACGATGGCTATTGTTTAAAGAATATCTTCAGTAAATAGATATTTTGTATGAGGAAGATCCTAAGTCAAAAGAAATTTTAGCCAAAAAACATTTTGTATAAGGGAAATCTGTAACCGTGTAAGCCATGTGGTGATACCCGTATCAACCTTATGGTAGTTTAGTCACTTCGATTAGGATTATTGAAATATTGTTTGACAACCCCCCAAACTGGTGATTTAACTGATTTCATAGAATAATTATTTTACAGTGAACAAATATAATTTAGTTGTTACAGCAGCGAATCCTTTACCATAACTTCTAAGTGTGTTTGCAGAAATAACCACCTTCAATAAAAAATTAATTTTATTCAGACAAACAAATTTAGTCATTAATAAACAGAAAAAAGTTGAAGAATTCGAAAATTAAACTTAATATAATTCAGCTGCTAGAACCAATTGTTCTGATAAATAAACTATGCGTAGTTTCTGCAATTGAAGAATATTTGATTTGGTTAGGAAAGCGAAATTTGAATCTTGTGTGTATTTTATTTTCGTCAGTGTGTAATTTATGGTTCCTTCCTACCATCTCGAAAGTTTAATATTTTCTGTACTAGATCAGATAACGTGATCTGAATCTGATTGTGTTACCTGTAGCTCAAAACGAATGCACTGATGTTATGTAAATGTATGTTCAGCAATAGATACTTCATTCGTCTTTTATAGATTTGTAAGAGAGACATAGTAAAAAATTCTTTGTCGTATCACATCGTAAGTACGTGGTGCAATATTCCAACAGAGGTTTTATAAACCAAAGTTTTAACGACAAAATCTACCAATAAATCTTCTTACAATGATCAATAAAAATTTACGTCACACTCAATTCCAGCGACTTTTGCGCTTACAGTAGCTTAGGTAGTTAAACTTACCTGAGCTTTTTTCAACCCCAATTAAGGGCTACTGATAAAATCTCTCTTTGAGGAAAGCCCTTCACTTTCAGCGCGCTTATTCAGGCACAAAGTTTTGCCCTACAATTCCAACGACGAGCCTCAGCCCCTTATCGTTGTATTTCCTAGAAAGTGGTAGAACTATTACTCACCCGAGTTTTACATATTCAAGTAGATTCCCCCGCGGCACGAGAACCACTGCTCCTCCAGATGCCCCCCCACTAGGTTAGTGACCAGGCCCCGTGCGCCACAGGTATGGATTAATTTTTAATTTTTTAGGGCACGAAAGGTGCCCAGCGGCAGAATAATGTTGAGGGTGAAATAAAAGTTTGCTTGGACTAAAATCAGAGAGCGTTTGCAGTAATTAAAAGAGTGTCTTGTTGAATAAAAAACTATAGAAATAAACGACTTTATTAAGGGTTATCGGCCCAAAACGAGGTACAAAGACCTCGTCTGCGGTGTAAGAATGTTTCCAAGGATTGTGTCGATAATTTGCATACGGTGCAATCTATGAAAGCTGACCTTTATTATTAATTGAAGGACATGAACTTTCGAAAAATTGCGTGATTAAAACATTCAAAAACGTCTGTAAGTTTCTGAAAGAGAAAGGTTCTTAGGTTCCTACCTTCTTAATAAACAGAAGAATGTCCTCCTCACCATTGTGCCAGCTTTTTAAGTATATACAAAGCCACATAAAAGAGTTCAGCTACCTCAGCGTATTTTTGGAATCTTATTAAATATTTTATATGGTACATGGATTATTTGGTTTTAAGGGCAAATACCGTGGTTGGAAAGAAATTATTACATTTCGGTAAAGGATATGTGACAGGGAAAGGGATTGACAAGGATCTCATTACCTTCGGACTCAAGGTTGAAGTTGGAACATTAATCATAAAGTGTCACTACCTTGAAATATGAAATATTCCATTAACCAAAAGTGGGAAAGCAAATTTTCTTTGTTCTTGCTTCGAATACAAAGTACAAGTACTTTTTTATAGAAGTTTTAAATTAATATAACTTATAAGAATATGTTGTTGCTGTTATTTTTATTCAGAATATAGAAGAGTATGCTAATAAAGGAGGGTAGGAGATTAAAATTTCAACAACGTACTTAAAAATCGACAGACTAATATGCTCAATAGTTTTAAAGAAATGCAAGTACATATATGCAGACACCGACTGACACAAATTTCGAAACTCATTCACTGTTTTATAATATCTAAATCCTGTATTTTCAGTAATTAATTTATACATATCTGTTTTTCAATTTATGATCTATGATAGGGAAACCGCAAAATAATATGCATAAAGTAAATACCTACCTAGACCAAAAACTTGTAAATCTATATCTTTTGTACTATTTTTACTTCTATATACTCTATAATATCATACTTTGTAGAGATTTTTTATATCTAAGATTTGACTAATTTTTGATGGATATATGTACTATAAGCTATAAATTAACACGAATAAACACTTTTATACTACTTTTTTATGACGGAAAGATTGGTTTTTTTTTTGTTTGCTTCGATTTACTCTTTTGTTTGATGTTATATTACAACTTGATAAGACATAACATATGATGTGATACATGATAACTGAGACATGCATGATATGAGATGGAATGACACAAGACATGATACATGACACAGGATACATGAAATGACAGAAGACATGGAATTTGAATTTGTTCTACCCGCCGGCTGTTTTTCGGTCTAGACTCTAGACCATCGTAAGGGAGTATCTGTGCGTTTTGTATGCTTAGATAGAATTGTCCGCTTTCTGTTATTATAGGATAATTAGATTTAATAAAATGTTTTATTTTCAAGATATCAATAGGCTATCGGGCGGTAGGCGTTGGTGATAAAAAGCCGATTAATAGGCTATCGGTCGGTAGGCGTTCGCAACAAAAAGCCGATTAATATGCTATCGGTCGGTAGGCGTTGGAAAAAAAATCCGATTAATGGGTTATCGGTTGGTAAAGTGTTAAGAAGAGAAAAAAGCATAGATAGTAAGTAGATGCTTGATGACTTCGGCATGTTAGTACATTTGCATCTTAAGTTTGAATTTTACTTGATTTTGCTTTGTCTTCTGGTTCTCCTGTGTCTATTGGAAGAACACATAGCTTCGTCACAGGACGTTTAAAATTACCGTCTTTATGCCTAACAGTGGCTACTCGTACTTTTCCGTCTGAGCCAGGATGAAGACCGACAATCCTACCTAGTAGCCAGCATTAAGCGATTGACAGATACTTCAAGCAGGCTAGACTCCGGTACACCTAGAATGCTTTCGCCTACTAAAAAGTGGCCAGGAGTTAGAGCAGTGATATCTGATGGATCGTTAGATATCGCTTGCAACGGACGAGAGTTAAGGCAAGCCTCGATTTATGCCAATAATGTGAGCATTTCCTCGATGGACAGAAGATGGTTCCCGACGACGCGTTTAAAGTGGTGTTTCATGGCTTTAACACCAGCCTCCCACAGACCTCCAAAGTGGGGAGAGTAAGGAGGGATAAAATTCCATTCGGTCACGTCTTTCAAAGTTATTTGCGTAGATTTATTCATAAACTGTTGGAGATGACGTGAAAGTTTCTTATCGGCATCTACAAAAGTGCGACCATTATCACTGTAAATGCGAGCACAATGACCACGACGACTGACGAAAAGACAAAAAGCAGCAACAAAAGCTTCAGCTATAAGATCCATGACGAGTTCTAAGTGGATGGCACGAGTAACGAAGCAGATGAAGCAAGCAACATAAGTTTTAATCTATGTGCGACAAATACCTTTCATAAGTTTGACGACAAATGTTCCAGCAAAGTCCACTCCGCTATGTAAAAAGGGTTTAGCAGGATGTATTCGAATTCAAACTACACAACGACGTATGAATTGTTTTACTTTGTTACGACCATTTAGGATCCAATATTTACTACGAACATTTTGTAGAGTCTCCACCGTGTAGAGTCTTCGTATGAAAGTAAGATATAATAAGTTGATTTAAGCGACTATCAGCAGGCAAAATGAGAGGGTATTTCTCGTCCTCAGATAACAAAGCGTGCTTAAGGCGTCCACCTACACGAAGTAATAATTTGTCGTCAAGCCTTGGATTAACCATGCGTAACTTGCTATTCGATGGTAGAATAGCATTATTATCCTTCGCTATTAGCGGAGAAATATCGATGTTGGACAAGTCTAATCAGTGCTTCAGATGCCATTTGAATTTCATGGGATTTTAGTACTCCTGAATAGTGAACAGACGATCTGGATTGGCAGTTGAAATACATCCAAAAGCACAGAGCTATGATTGGAAAAAGGCGCATTAAATCCGAATAGCGATTAAGAACCGATGTGAGAAAGTGTTCAGTAACAAGACTGTCAGTATTAGAACCAAAGAATATCGAAGTGCAGCTGATGCGAGTAGTTTCTTGAATTACTTCATCGGAGAGAGGAAGCTCAGTCACTGGCCAATATTCGGACGAGAGACTAAGCCAACTAGGTCCTTGCCACGATAAATTAAACAGATGAAGTTTCAAAGCTGTGATCCCTCGCGTAATGCAGTCTGCAGGATTTTCACCTGAAGGAACATGATGCCACATTGCATTAGGTAGATTTTCATGAACTAGTGAGATCCTGTTAGCGACATACACCTTCCACTTAGAAGGATGTGCACTCAACCAAACTAGGACGATAGTCGAATCAGTCCAAATATGTACAGGCACTTCTGAAAGTTGTAGATTAGTTTGCAGTTAAAGAAAAAGCTCGGCTAACAATGCAGCACCGTATAGCTCTAACCGTGGCAACGATACTGTACGTATAGGGCTTATACGAGGCTTAGCAGCTAGAAGCTGTACTTCGAAATCATCGTTGCCGTGATTGATTCGCAAATAAACAGCAGCACCATAAGCGGCTTGCGAAGCATCGCAAAAGCCATGAAGTTTTTTGAAGAAGTTTTTAGGCCGATCAAACGAGGAATTTTTAAGTGGTTTATATCCTGAAGTTGTTATTTTAAATGAAGCCATTCAGTATTCAAATCCGTATATAGTTCATCATTCCAGTTAATTTGACTTTTCCACAAAGTTTGAAGAAATATCTTTGCCGTTATAGTCACAGGAGAAAGCCACCCACATCTCTCGCGACGGAACCACAAAAAAAATGGCAAGGTAGGGAAAAGGATCGGTGCGGAAGGAACCCCTATTTTTTTTTTTTTTTTTTTTTTTTTTTTTTTTTCTTATTAAACTTATTAATTAAGCCTTACCGCTAAAAAAGAAAAGAAAAAGTTTCGGGCGGCCGCCATTGCTGCTGCTGTTGTCGCTGTTGTATTTGTTTTATTTGGATTCTCAGTTTCGTTGAATTTAATTTATTTGAACTTGCACTTAATTTTTAGTTTATTTATTTATTATTTATTTCTTATTCGTTTTTTCTAAATTTTTTTTTTTTTTATGCTTTATTTTTAGTCACTCTTTTCATCGTTTTTAAATTAACTTATTTCGTTAGTTTTTATTTCATCTTGGTTTAAGTTTAATTTAGTTTCCACTGGTTTTACAAAACTATTTTATTTGTTTTACTTATTTGTTTATTCTAATTAGTTCTTTCTTTTCTCTAAATTTTTTCTTTTGCACCAAATTTGAATTTTATATATATATAAAAAAAATAAAAACTAAAGACACTTTCGAAACACGAGATTTCCCTGCAATTGAGTTTACGAGTTTATAAATCAGTTTACAAAAATTTTCAATTCACTTATTAGTTTTTCTCGTTTAATCCTCGAAACATTTAGATTCCAATTATGTACTTTAATTTATTATTTTATTATTATTTGAATAAAATTCAGAGAAAACAACGCGATGTACTTGTTCCTTTTTAGTTTTTTTTTTTCACTTCCTCAAAAACAAACTCGTGTGCTGGGAAATTATTATTTAGAATAATTCAAAGACATTCAATGATATAAATTTTTGTCGGTTTTATAATTTCACTGCGAAAAATCCTTATCGTTTCGTGGTGTAATCTACAACACAATTTCACTTATAAATGATAATCAACTCTTCGAGCTATGAGAGAATCACAAGTCTGGATGAACTGGAGAGGGAAATCTTCACCGGCAACAACCACATGGTAACTCGGAATTCTCGGCAGTGTTGTCAGGTCTAAAAAAAGACTGACCACAACAATAATCAGTAGCAAGTTGCTGTAAAATCCTACAGGCTAAGAAGTATGGTTCACAGGCGGTCCCATATGTGACTGTTAAAAGCCTGTAGCATTGTACTGGCTCATTTGAAGAAGTTCTTCACAGTATTCTCTGTTCGACTGTTTACAAGCGAAGGATGGTTTGATTTAAAGGGAAGTTTTACAACATATCTTCCCTGTGAATCTCTACAATGGGTGTTTGCATATTTCACTTCGCATTCTGTTTCGTCGGGCGTGTAGATTGTAGCTTTTGGGGGTTCTTCTGTTTCCCAGAATTTTTGGAATAACGAGTTAAGCTCGCTTGTTATAGTGTGCAGACTGATAGTAGCTGTCGTTTTAGATTTGTATCTTTAATACTACTAGTGGAAAATGGTAAGAAATTTGATATGATATGTATTTCATGTTTCAACAGTTACGAGAATCCACAATATCAATTGTGCAAAAACTTCTAAAATTTAAAGAAAAATGGTTTTCCTACTATTTGGAAATAAGTAAGTAGAAACTATACGTATCTATTTCTTTTCTTCGTTCAATATATATTCTAAAAACATAAACTTCTCTTTCGCTTCAAAATATTAGTCTTAACATTTATTAAGAACTTATTGGAAGATATTATTCTATAGTATGATACAACGGTTAAGATAAAAATATAAAAAATACAGAAGTTTATTAATAAAAAAATTAATTGTTTTTCCACTAGAATACAAAGGATATATTTTTAATGTTGTACTTACCTTTTTTTGTACCACACATGTGTACTTACAAAACCAGGAAACAATTTAAAATCCTATTTCTTTATCGTCACTTGTGAATTTACGCCCCTATCATTTGAATTACCACTATTATTTTTATTACTTTTAAACGTTGCAAATTTTTACCTTAAACGATTTAGTTATACCGTATCTTATTTATATAGTTTTAAAATTCGTTATATCTCTTATAATACCGTGAACACAAGTGACTACCAAAGTTAGCCATATAATTGTTACATGCTTCTCTAATTGTATGTGTTTCTTTAATAGTTTTCATTTTGTCTTCACAAGTTTAAAAATTTTTGGAAATGATATTACCAATAGTCTTTTGTGGTCTATGGATATCAGAGCATTTGGTGTTGTAATTATTATATTTATATAAAATAAAATATTCTTTATAGTGTTCTTTTCAAAGGGTTATATTAAAATAAACTATAAAAAATAAAAATGGCGTAAGATAAAAACTTTAATTCTGTTTTGTACAATACTCTTAATTTACATGACTGAAGCACTTTTTAACAGATATATCTTTTCATAATACTTATAGTGTGAATCGATAGTCTCAATGAAAAATATAAAATTAGAACCTGACCGCTTGGGCGACAAGTACACCAAACAAAGAAATCGCAGTAATTGTTAAATAGGCTCCATGAAATGCTGTGCCAGCCGAGCAAACATTCCACTCTTCGGAAGACCTTCCGGAGAAAAAACAAAAAGAAATTCATTAAAATTAGTCAAATTTACACGTAAAGTGCCAGTGCTGCTCGAATTTGAGATTGACGCAAGCACACAGGCACGCATAATTTGAGTCCGAGCCAAAGGCGAAATTAAGTCAATTATGCCCGACCTCAGGACAAACAGTTAGAGAAGAATGACAATGACTTCACATGAACGATTAAATAAATTATGAGCGAACAGAAGTCCCCGCAATTGCATAGTGTTGCTGCTAACAGTGTCGGAAAAGTGTGTTCTTGACATTGGCCACTGTGTTTTGTGGTTGATTTTTATCGAAATTAGTCAATCTAGTTGATTTGGACGCACACAGATGGATTAGTTTGAAGAAGGGAACAATGAAAGATAAATAGTGTTGCAATGTACAGAAGCAGTTTTTATCACTTAGAAGCAATGTTAAGCACATAAACACAAATCGAGTATACTTTCACAAATTTACTTGACACCAATAACACCGCAAGCCGCACGTCCACCAGCGTTTCCAGTCTTCTTGGAATCGGGGTGTCCACCACGGCCAAGGTCGTCCTCGCCGGTGTGGATGACCAATCCTCGTCCAATAATTGTCCGGGGTCCAGCTAGAGAGATCAAGTGATCGGTCAAAGTGGTGTCTGAGATCCCGGACTCGTCAGCCTTGATGTTTCCTAAATCACCCACATGCCGAATTTCATCACTTGGTGCACCATGCTCTAGCTGAAAATAGAAAATTTTATTTTACAATTTATTTGCAGATATAAAGTCTATATGTATTTACACTATATATAAAAGTCAAGTACCATTCACGCAGTGACTTATCACGAAATCTCAAAAACTATAGCCTACAAACTTCAAATTTAGCACGTTCCATCGTACGAATTATGGCATATCTGAGCCTATTACGTCAACGTTGCGCGTTTTTAACTGCAGGTACGACCACACTGATTTTAATGGTTTTAGGGATAAGATAAAAAATCAGATTCGTTGCGGTTGATGTATCTATTGCCTAATTTTGTGTTGTAGTCAGATTAATGATGAATGTGCAAATAAATTAAATTAAATTAAATGCTTCTACATTCTGGAGTTTTTCGAAATTCAACACCTAAAAGTGTGAAAATTGGGGTGGAAGATTGCGTGGGAGAATTTTTTTTTTATTTCATGTTTATTTTGGGTTTGTTTAATCACTGCAAAAAATATTTTTAAAGTAACGAATGTTACAGCAGCAATTTGATAATGTTACATGTTGGGAATGTTTCAAAATTAAATCAAGAACAGAGGAAAGCTTACGATGAAATTATCCACAGTATTGCTTCTGAATTTGGACAATTTTTATTTCTTGAGGCTCCTGATTGGCACTGGCAAAAAGTTCTTGATTGATGTGTTAGGGATATTTTGTTAATCAGTTTAACATTGCAACATAAGATAAAGGATGAGAGATACATGAAGACAGACGAAAGATAAAAAATTGCAGTTGGCTAACATAATGATGAATAATAGATATAGTTTTTTTCGATGTTTACCCTTTGACAAATATTAGACGAAAAAATGTCTAGAAAAATTTTCAAGTCAAAATTACTAAAAATGGACGAAATAAAGGGTGTCTTAAAAAAAAAACCGGCTTTACTTTAATATTTTTAATAAAACACATATTTCATTTGAGCTGAGAAAATGTTTATCTTTTGAATGAAATTTGCGTATGAAATAAAGGGTTTTCCAATAGGGACTTGACAACTTTGAATTCAATTTGTGAACGCACCCTTTCACTAATCATCGAACTGTCACTGTCAATTTATTCAGTAAACTTAACATTTTCATCATGGTAAAGTACACGAACGAACAACGTCTGCAAATTATAAAAATTTACTACAGAATTTCGGAGTCGGTGACCGCTACTTTAAGAGCGTTAACTCCGATTTTCGGTTGTAATTCTCGCCCTAGTAGACAGGCAGTAACAAGTTTAGTGCAAAAATTTGAGTCTACATATTCGTTGTGTGATGTTGCCGTGCCAGTGAGACAACGGGTTGGTCGAAGTGTCGAAAAAATCGCTGCCGTTGAAACGTCCGTAGCAAATGATCCAAATCAGTCAATTCCATGGCGTTCTCAAGAGTTGGGCATCGCCCAGACCACTTTATGGCGAATTTTACGTAAGGATCTTGGTTTACACCCATACAAGATCAAGCTGACTCAAGAATTGAAGCCGATGGACCATTTGAAGCGACGTACGTTCTCCGATTGGGCTCTGGAAAAGATGCGCCAAGATGATCAATTTCATCGCAAAATCATCTTCAGTGACGAAGCTCATGAGTTCGTCAATAAGCAAAACATGCGTTATTGGCCGGGTGAAAATCCACATGTGCTTCATGAAACACCACTTCATCCACAAAAAATAACTGTTTGGTGCGGTTTGCATGCCGGCGGCGTCATAGGGCCATATTTTTTCGTCGACGATAATGATCGTCACGTTACTGTGAATGGTAATCGTTATCGCGCCATGATTACCGATTATTTTTGGCCCGAATTGGAACATATGGACTTGGACAAGATGTGGTTTCAACAGGACGGTGCCACAAGCCACACAGCACACGTTACAATCGATTTATTGAAGAGTAAGTTTGATGAGCGTGTTATCTCAAGAAATGGACCAGTCGATTGGCCGCCTCATTTGTGCGATTTAACGCCTCTAGACTTTTTTCTTTGGGGCTACGTCAAGTCATTGGTCTATGCCAACAAGCCGACGACGCGACGTTGGAAGAGCTCAGAGCCAACATTGCACGCGAAATAGCAGCCGTTTCGGCCGAAATGTGTGGCCGAGTCATCAAAAATTGGGTCCAACGAATCGACCTCTGCAAACGTGCCCGCGGTGTCCATATGAACGAAGTCGAGTTCCACTCCCTCGAGAAACTCATAAAGTAACATAATCTTTTTGAATTTTTTTTTTCAGATTATCCAGTGGCGAGTTCTGATGTCCACCGCAAATTCATTTTTTTTTTTTTTGGATGTGTCTGCGAAAAATGGCTACCGTTGCCACAATTCTTAATATTTTTACTTGAAAATTCATATAATTATTCTTTGAAATATACCTAAAAAGCCTATTTAAATTAAAAATAAAATAATGTAGCCATACTTCAAAAAAAAAAAAAAAATTCACAAAAATTTGATTAAAAAGTCATTTTCAAACCTTTTGAGCTTATAAAGCCATTAGAGTTTTTAATAGACTGGCTAATTGACTGTTAAAAAAAACGTATTTTTTCCCCAAAATATCGATGTTCTTCTTAATTTGGAAGCAATACGCTATATAAGTTGTGGACAATGGCGGATTAACAGAGAAGTACAATACAATAAATACGTGCTTTGCCTTTGCACTACAATAATTCCAACGTCAAAAACTCGAGCATGTGATTTTGAATCGATTTGAATTTTTTTCAGATTTTATATAGATATTATTTTAAGGCTAGCGCGCGAATGCTTGCAGTTTGTCGACAAAAAAATATAAATACAATTTTAATGACTTTTTGCCATATCTAGCTTAATTTTGCGTAAGCGGTGAAAAGTAAAAAAAGTTATTTAAATTTGTTTTTTTAAACAAATAATAATAAATCTGCCCCTAAAAAGCTCAACTCAATGTGCCCTACACGTTGATACCACTCATATATTTTTTTTACTTCAGAATTAATGCAATCGAACTAAAATTAACTCTTAGACTTTAATCGTAAAATGTAAAAATATCCAGCTAGTCCAGCTAGTCGAAAATATAATATAAATTAATTATCGAAGAATAAATACCTAACGCATCAATATTTTAGTGACACTACTTGTTTTTTCCGTGTACCTTTCATATTAAGCACTCAAAAAAGCTTCACTGTACCCCTTATCTTCCTTTAATTATTAAAATTTATATTTTTGATTTTAATAAACGTTGTGTTACTTTCTGTCCTTCTGATTCAAGTAGCCGAAGGTCTACAAAACCTCTATCCTTCGGGCCTCAAAAATCTTAATGCTGATATGTGTATTACTCTCGCTTCTAAAATTGAATTTTTAATTTAAGAAAAGATATAGTCACGAATTTTCACAAATGAAAACGAATTTTCTCACTTTGATTACCTAATTAAATGTTATAACTATGTAACGTAACAAGTCAAATTATATTATTATTATGGTTCAACTGCACATATTTTTATACAATATTTTACACATCAACAACACACACATTAAATACTGCCAAGACAAAAATCTTGTTTTTAACCCAACAAATCAGAAATTAGATAATTTTAAAGAACACTTTACTCGTACGTTTTAATATACCACAAACTCGAAACCTAATTTTTGCACGATCACAATAGTTCGACTATTGACCTCTGTTATATCTACATATAAAAAAGAAAAAGACTAATAAGACGCACCTTATCAGGATTATAATGACCTCCTGTGCTCATACATCCGTTGGTAAGGTCTCCTTTTTCATGAACGTGGAATCCATGAAGACCTGGCGCCAATCCTGAAACATAGACGCGAATGAACACAGGCTCACCGCATTCATTTTGGGTAAACGTAATGTTTCCTTTGACGGCTCCACCAGACCCCTCAACAAATGCAATTGCACTTAGAGGAGTCTTGAGCTGGAAAATTGAGAAATCCATAAATAGTGAATTGAAGTAAACAATTTATATTGATATACAAACCTCGGCCTTAGCATAAATCACGCTCATGGCGAGAACGAGAAAAACATTAATCGCCTTCATTTTTCAAGTCTATCGACAGGTGATCTGAAACGAGATACGGAAAGTGTCGATTATGATCGAACGGACCTTAAGTTGTCCTCCTACACTAATTTTTTGTTATAAGATCGGATAAAAAAGCGGGAGTTATGGCACGTGCTAACTACAGCTGGACCAATATCGGGGCGTCAAATGACCAAGTTATAGTACATCTCTCTGGTCCAGAATCTGTGTGGAGGATTTGAATTTGCAGTTCACATTTCCACTGAGCAAAGGTACCTCACCGCGGTGCTTCCAGCGCGACGGTCCAGCAATAATTGAAGATCACAATGAGACTTGCAAATTATCATCGGTTGCGTAACTGGGTCAGGGAATTCGTAATGGACCGAGAGCAGACGCTGGCATTGTCGTGGGCAGCATTAGCATAGCCGGCAGCATGAATTTTTAATAGGTCTCCGCATACTCGTACGAGTCTGTCGCGTGCTTACACTCAATCAATTCACTAGCCGAATTTAGCATTTGAATCGTTTGCGCGGACTTTATTTTGATTTTTGTAACTCGGGCAATGTATACTGTTTTTATAAAGTTATGCTTTGTCGAGCATACAAGAGACGCAAAAGTGAATTATGCGAATTTTTTTTTTTTTTTTAAGATTGTATTTGAGCGATAAATATGAGTAGGCTGGTCAGTATTAAAAATACATGACAGTACGTTCTTTAAAATAGAGATACACATTTCTAAAACTCACAATTAACGTTGGTAGCCTAACCCTAATCTTTTATTAGGATTATTAATGGTTGATACCATGATAATTTCTTCTCTAATTGATTTATGAAATGTTCAAGGTAAAAGTAATGAGTAGCCAGCAATATGAGTCGTTCATAGGCCAAAATAACTCCACTTTTGCAAATTTTTTTTTAATTATTTTACTTTTTGGTTTTTCAGGTCCTATTAAAAGATATTCAATAATATTTAAGTATCTTTAGGTTCATTTACTTATCATTAATATTATAATTTAATAATTGTCTACTCTATAGGTTAGCTGAATATATTTAAATAATTTTATTTTTAGTTCCTTTCGAAAGAGAAATAGGGATTTAATGACTTCCACATTATCTAATTTTAAAAAATCACATATACATGTCGCATATACTTTTGGGGGGTTCACGGGCCAAAACAACTTCATTTTGAATTTTTGAATCTAAGAGAAATTCATTCTAGCTTAAATTTGAAACAAATTACCTTCTCAATTAAGCGTAAAATTACTTTAACTAAACAATATTTATTTATTTTATTTTAAAATGTGTTTTAAGAACTAATGGTTGTAATTTAATAAGTGTCTTTTATTTTTTTCTTGTGAATTTAATCGATTTGGCAAATGAATTTCATATACAATTTAAACAAAAAATCATTAAATTTTAAAATTTGGGTTTACAAGTGGGGGAGGGGGGAAAGAGGTGGAAAAATCTTGTGAGAATTTTCCTTACATCGAATAAACTAAAAATAATTTAACTAAGGAGCAAATAAAATACAACATGCACAATTAGCATATGGGCTTGATTTTGGGAATTTCCAGTTTTTTAGAAATACTTTTCAGCAGTTCGGAGATTTTAGACCTCTTCTATTGCAGTTGTTTTAATAAACTTTGCCGAAAATTTCGGGTAGTTAAATAGCAAAAAGTAACAATACTGACATCAAAATTATATATGCTTCGTGATTTTTACTTTATAAAGGCGAACTGAGAAATTTCAAATATCAACTTCATAACTTCATACACTCGTTTGCATAAGGGTTTTTAGAGTTGCTGATTTCAAATCGGCAATTGAAATTTTTGAATTTAAAACGTTTAACATTCTCATCTGAAAATGATTTATATTAAAATGGATTCGTTCAGGGTCAGTGCTTTTGAATGTTTTAGTATTAAAATCTAAATATTAGGAACAATTTCATCATAAAAACCGGACTATATGAGCATCCAAGAATTTTATATTATATCAGTAAAAATTCATTTTTGAAATTTAATTTCGGAATATTTGTAAGATAATAAATCTTGCATACATTTACAACTATTTTTCTTATTACGGGAAGAGCACATCACTCTCTATGCGAGACTACTTCATGGTTTTTTAAAGGCCAGTTCCTCAATAGATAGATTATTCGTTAAATAAAATCATCCCAATTGATTTAATTGCTCTTACTTAAGAATTTAATTGCTCTTTAATAATTACATAATTTTAAAATAATCATGAGGATGCAAAAACGCATTCACAAGATTACTCTACAAATTATAGTATATAGTATATGATCAAAAAAAATTAAACATTTTATGAATAGCTACATACATATATACAAAAAATATATACTGTGCACTATTAGGGGCATTTCACGTGAAGCGGACAGGGAAAAAAAAGTTGAGGTTCTGAAAATCGACCACATTCGGCCTATTTGTACTTCTAGTAGGTATGAATGTGCACGCAAAATATTTTTTTTGTATAGTGTATATTTACCAAGTTATAGGTTTCTAAAGAATGGTCGTTGATTGGTACAACAATTTATTGAAAGTACTTTTTCGAATATAACAAATTTACTATAAAATATTTAACATAGCGATACATGTTAAAAATATACTGTTCTTTTTGACAGTAAAAAAAATATTGAAAAATTATTTTTTTTCATATCTAAAACCGGAAGTAAACTTTTCAAATCAGAATTAAAGTCACTTCGACCATTTTTTTTTTCTTTTTTTTTCTTTCAAAATATAGCTTAAAGAATAATAAAAGTACACTAGAAAATTTAAAATGGGATCTCTATTAGTTTAGGAGTTACATTGAATAATATCCACCCACGTAGCAAGAATTCACGCCCTTTGCGACGCGGGTGTATATTATTCAATGTAACTCCTAAACTAATAGAGATCCCATTTTAAATTTTCTAGTGTACTTTTATTATTCTTTAAGCTATATTTTGAAAGAAAAAAAAAGAAAAAAAAAATGGTCGAAGTGACTTTAATTCTGGTTTGAAAAGTTTACTTCCGGTTTTAGATATGAAATAAAATAATTTTTCTATATTTTTTTTACTGTCAAAAAGAACAGTATATTTTTAACATGTATCGCTATGTTAAATATTTTATAGTAAATTTGTTATATTCGAAAAAGTACTTTCAATAAATTGTAGTACCAATCAACGACCATTCTTTAGAAACCTATAACTTGGTAAATATACACTATACAAAAAAAATATTTTGCGTACACATTCATACCTACTAGAAGTACAAATAGGCCGAATGTGGTAGATTTTCAGAACCTCACTTTTTTTTCCCTGTCCGCTTCACGTGAAATGCCCCATTATTGAAATTGAAATAAAATTGATTACCATTGAAATGAATTTTAGTTCGTGATCAATTAAAATCGTAAAATTATAATTTCTAATTATAGTGCAACGTTCGTGATGTCTTTTGTATTTTATTTCATTGCAGTTTCAAATTTAAAAATAATTAAGACACCAATGTAACCATATAGTTTTTTATGATTACTGGTTTTGAGTTAGCTTCATCTTAATAAATTTTGCGCAGGAAAACTTAACTTCAGTAATAAAAAAACGAAATAGTAATTCATTTAAAATAATAAATTCAATAAAATTTATCTGAAAAGAAATTTATATGACCTTATTTGGTTTTGATTGCCCTGCCTTTTATGACGTTGACATGAATTCAAACTGTGTGCCATTTATCCCTTTTCAGGCTATTAGGATGTAATATGAAGTAACCTTCTAATGCATTTAAGACTGGTTTCGGACCTTTTGGGCTAAAGCATAGTATAAGTCTAAATCAAGTATTGGTGCAATTATATAAAATCGACAAAGCGCACTTCAAAAATCACTCTTAAGCCGTATTACCATTAGAATAAATGAGATTGAAATATTAAATTTTCTACAACAAATTACGTGATTTATTTGGCTCTGTTCAGCCAAGAAAAAATTAAAAAATAATATAGGAATATTCAGGTTTTTTTTATTTCCCATAACACCATTTTATCGATAGTAAAATTTTATACTTTCATATTTGTTTCCATCAAACCGATTTCCTACACTATTTACATCGATATTACAGCAATCACAAGAAAATTCGCTAAATGAACCGCTGTATAAAATAAATATGCAATTATTTTTCAATTTAGCGTAAGAAAGTCTTATCGTATACCTAGCATAACGGACAACTCTGGAATTCAATATACACATGCTGGTTTTAAAAATACTCAATTCAGTGCAAAATTTCTTTTTAAATCAAAATTAGATCAAATAAACACATTTTTTTTTATCAGTGCTAAAATAAATCAATTGGTTTTATTTCTAACTATAATGTTGTACTAAGTTAATAGTTAGTACTACTCACGATTGCATGTCAAAATTTCAAGAATTACTCATTGCTCCGTACGATATAAGATCGTAAAAGAATATAATTTAATGGACAAACAATTTAAACACATTTTTTGGCTTAAATTGAGTTTGAAGCCTCTTCATAGATTCTAATGAAACTTTATAGGAACATTCATGTGAGAATACGAACATAATGCATGTCAGTGAATTCATACTCATATCCCTGAGATATTTAACGTTAAAATTTCGAAAAGTGACATTTTCCGCCACGAGACAACAGAAAAATGTTAGTTCAGACACAAGTATAAAAAAACAAAATTCGACTTAGAAATAAAGAGCTTATTTAGCAACTATCATCACTACTTGATAATAAGCGCGTTTATTATCGACTAGACCAACATTGCTTTCATCGATGGATATGTCTAACACATCTAACGAACTTCAATCCATTGGAGGCTATTAATAACGACCTCTAGTGTTGGCTTTATTTTTATTAGGAACTCTGTTATCAGATGCTGCGTGTTTTGTTTCTCAAGTTGCTTATACAGTTCTTGACACCCAACGATTTGCAGACTATGTTGACATTTTGATACACGTTTCATATCCGAAACGACTGAGAGTGAGAAAACTTTCAAACCCTCGTCTTCGTCATTATGGTTTTTATTACTACCACAATGGATGTTCGCGGTTTGCATGTTGTCAAAGTCCTCCCCGACAATTGCGTGCGATAGAGTTATAATTTTCTCATTCTAGCCAAAATTCTCTCCAACAAGCTTTTAGAGTAGATTTCATATGCAATCCAATAATAATAATCATATAATTTTTATGTGTTTCCACGACCATAAAATTTCTTTTTTCGACTGAATCCAAAATATATTTAAATGATTCTTCTATGTAATAAATTTTAAACTTTGTTATTATTTAATGATTTAGTAATTCATATGTAGATATTTTATTTAAGACACCACAAAAACGAACAATTTTTTTTTTAATTACATATTAAATAATTTTGGAATTCGTATTAGAATAAATAATTCGTGCAAAAAAATAGTAAAAGAAGGGTTGGGTATATTTACAAAATTACCACGAAACTTTCAGGGAATATCCAAAAATTTACAACGGAAAAATGTAATTTTTTTAAAATTTTTAAGTTAAATATATCGGGAAATACAAGCATCCGAAAGCAATGTTTAAAGTCTTCATCACTTTTAACAACAAAATAAATGTTTGTACAATGTTTCATCAAAATTCGTGATGTTTTAGATTTTAGACAATCAATTATTACCATCTATAGCTAAAGGCAACATTAGCTGTGTAGTGTATAATGTGTATCTCATTTATACCTCTAAAATTTTTTCTTACCTACTATATTAAAGTTTATTAAATAAATTTAAAGTTTAGTTCACACTTGAATGCCGACCACAGTTTTTGGATGATTCATTTAAATACTGGACATAAATTTATGAAATGTGTCGGTTCAATGATTTTTCTCTGCTATTATATAACCTTTCGAAAATTTGGATAACCTTCCTTTAACCTGATCACGTATATATGGTTATTTATTGCAATTAAAAAAAAAAAAGCAAAATACAAAACAGATAACAAAATATGCAAATAACTGGTTTAAATCGTCTCTTACTTTATGACCGCTATTGGAGTTAAGATAAAATTTATCCTCTCAAAAAGATCACAACACCGTTTCTGTGCAAATGGAATATTTTTAAATGCAATCGTTGTCTCATCGTTTTGAAGATTATTTATGACAAATTCAATCAAAGAGCAAGTTTTATTCAACTGGTCAAGTAAATTTAATTAAACGACAAGGTAAAGCGCGTGTTTTTGTTGATCCACTATCACTGAGGAAGAAATTGCCGGAAATTTCCTTTGAATTCCAAAAGTCTGAATAAAGTACTGATAATACAATATGTCGCGTTATTACACAACTAGTGTGTTTTGTCTACAAAGAATACAAAACCTGTATTTTTTTATATTAAGCGATCTTTTTTTCACTTTTAAAACACCTTTATGAAATGTTTGCAACTTTCACTTTCTTTCAACTCTTTGTTTTTAGTATATATTATCTCTTGAATTACAAAATAGCTGAATGAACGTGTTTTAGCAACGAATATAAGCAATTGATATATGTTAACTTTACTGACTATACCTACTATTAAAAATCACTAACCTCTTTACAGAAAATTAAACAAAGTGCCACTTTAAATCACGACCAAGTACAAATGAGATGTTACCGCAAACGCGTCTCAGCTAGTTACTGAAATCTGTAGAGAAGCTTTTCGATTGCGGCGTTATCTCTCCGATTTTGTCCAGAAAAAGAAAAAATAAAATAAACAAATGAGAAGGTTGTTTATGGAAACAATTTGTCACTGGGAAACCAGCTCAGAAATCAAGTTTTCTTCTGTCCATAGCTACTGCTCACCTGGACGATTTTAAGACGGCGAGCAGACGCGATGTGAATAATAGTGGTAACCAATTTGCATTCGATTTAACAATATTTTTACCTTGCACTTTATTGGCTCCTCAAACTTTGGTATTATTACTTTTTGCTTGAAACAATGAAGTAAAATAGCAGAGTACAACCACATGCACAGCGACTTCGTCTAGAACCGATTTATCTGAATTTTCCAGTTAACATTAATTCTTTTCTGTATTTTTTCCTCCAAACAAGTTTTTTTGTTGCTCGTATATTCAGAAAACTTGTATATTATTTTTCTTTCGAGATTTGCTATTAAAAAACAATTGCTAGGTTTTAAATTGGCGTTTAAATTACAGCTAATCACACCTATTATTTAGCGAAAACTGAAGTTTATTAGGGGTATTTAGTATTTACGCTTTGTTTTATTCTCTAGTGTATCGTTATTAAGATGTAAAGAAATCGATTGCCATAAAAACAACTACAACATCAAATTTTACACTCGTTACGATATAATGGGAATTACAAACAAAGCATGGATGCCATTATCATTTTAATTTTTATGTACATTAATTTTTTTCGAATTGTATGATTCTTAGTCACTTGGTTTTTTTTATGTGAAATTTTCAAAATAATCGAAATTATTTAAGACTCCACTGATTTGTAAATTTATTTAATTTGCTATTGAGGACATCTTAATGTTTGCTGCAAAACAATAGAAATATTCCGAGTTTAGAAAGTTTGACCCTTTACAAGTGTAATAATATTGATATGGGACGATGAGTGATTATTAATTATTTTTGAAGAAAAAACAAGGAAAAAGGCAAATAAAACACACAAGTTTTGGTAATTTAGTCTACTCTTCCTAAATAAAAATAAATACTGATATACTTATTAACATGTTGTAATAATCAATCGTGAGAGCTAGAAAATCTCAGATTAAAAGAATGATAATGGATTAATTAGCTAGAGATTGGATTAGAGGGTTTATCGATGAGGAACAGTCTGACAGAAATTTTTCTGATAATGCATTAAGGGGGTAGTCCAGTGAAAAAAATTTTTTTTTTAATTTTTTTGTTTTTTGCTTAAATCTACTCTACTACACCTCGAAAATACTCCCTTAAAATATCTAAGCAAAATATTGAATAGTTTTAAAGATACAGAGAGTTTTCGAGAGACGTGTAATCCGAGCGCTCGAAGGTCCCCTGGCGTGTTTCGGAGCAAGGAGGACTCTTGTATTTCTGTTTGCTTCGCCCATTTTTTTCGGTTTATAACGGTCTAGGTCCTTCTGCTTTGTATTTAAGGTTAGTTATGTATGGAGGAGGCATCGCGTTATGTATGGAGCAGGTATCGCTGACTAAGGTCAAATTAATTTTTTTAGCTTTTTTCCGCATAAAAAACTTTAAACGCGTTTTTCTGAAAACAGCATGTTTTGACTCGGCGGACGTCAGATCTCAGAGTCTTTTGCTCCGATTGATCTAAAAATTTAGCTGTATATTTCTTGATTGTGTATCTATCGTCGGAACTAGAATTATTAAAATCCATTGTTTATTTACAAAGTTATAAACAAATTAAGTACCCAAAAAACACCCGAAAAATTCAAAATGCCGCCATTTTGTTATTTTTTATTGAAAATTAATAATTCTAGTTCCGACGATAGCCAATGTTCTACAGATTAAAACCTCGTTTGAATTTTTTGTTTCAAATGAACCGTTGCAGAGATTCGACGTCCGCCAACAAAAAAATTTTTTTTTTTGGAGCGGCCATTTTGTCAGGATGACTCATAAAAAGAATAAAAAATTTTTTTTTTGTGTAGTTTAATAGTTGTACTATCATATGTCAAAAAGTTTTTTAATAAAAATTAATTGCTAATATGAAAAAAAAATCGTTGAAAAAACAGTTGTTTTCACTGGACTACCCCCTTAAATCTAAAACTTTATCTTTATCGACGTTGACCATTTGGTGTAGCCTAAACGTGCAGAAGTGTTTTGTTTTGCTTAATTTGCAACTTAGATTGGTGAGTACGTGCATATTGATGCCAGATAAGGGTGCCACAGGCTGAAAGATCGTTTTAAATAATATCAGTTTAGTTTCCCGGCTTAAAGTGGATTGGCGATTGATAAATGGATAAAGATTTGTTTATTAGTAATTCACATTTGTGAAATACCATATATTTCCTAAAAGTTAGCATTTTATCTAGAGTGAGTCCTAAATGATTAATATTTTCTACCCAGATGATTTCATATATGCATGTTGCTATTGTGGAATTTACTGGGTTTTCTTTTCTTAGTGAGAAACATTTTGTTATTTTCCATTTTGAAAAGTATTCTTGAATTTTGTCGAGATCGTTTTGTAGATTTTGTGTGCTATCATGTGGATCATAGGCGAAAATTACAAAAAGACAATTTTCAAGCCTAGAAAAATCTGTTGTGAAGATGTTATAAAAAATATACAAATCACGAAAAAAATTAGTTTCATAATATTGAGTCTTGCAGATCCCAAATTTTTTTTTACAATTTAAAGTTGTATGAATGTAATTTTGGAAAAAAAAACGTTTTCGGTAGAATGTTTGGCATATTATCTACGTTCTTTATTAGTACTTTGAATAATGTTAATTTTACTTTCTTTCTTAATAAATGAAGGTTTACTAGTTCTGTTGTATAATACTAACAGTTGAGTACGCTATGGTTTCAGAAATTATAGATTATGAGGTATATTTAGTGCTATGTTAAAATTATTTCCTATTTAATCTATTTGACCTGTCTGTTTTATTAATAATTGTTAGTTGAATTTATTTTTCCATATACTTATTTTACATTGTATTGTTTTGCTATTATAAATGAACGGTACAGGGGATAATCGAGCCAAAACAAAGAAAAGATATTGTAAAATTATTATTTAATGAAGAAATATTAACAACAATTTATAAACAAATTAAATGTATATTTATAGACAGCTTCGAAATTCAGTAAAGTCATTAATCCTCAAGATATTCAATCTGCCTTCTGTTAACAATATCTGTTGGTAGTTTCCTGGTTACTCGTTTCCATCAAAGCGATGTTATCCCATAGTCCTACATCTTGTTGTTGCAAAAGAAACCGTCTACAAGTGTGACTTGAAAAAAATAGTAAGTCTCTCATATTAAATTAATAAAAGGAAGGGAAATGATCGTGGTTAGCCCCTGGGAATTTTGGATGTCAATAACATAGGTATTGTAAACGTTTATCAGCTTTTTTCTATATATGTATAACAAAAGATCACTGTGTAATTTGCTTTCCATATAGCACATAAAAATACACCTAAATTTTCAATGGAAGGTAGTTAGTTAAAATATTTCCATATTTCCAAAATTACGTCCTCCGTCTTAAGTAAATTATACTTTTTTTTTTTTTTTTTTTTTTGGAAATTTACCTTTCTAGATTTGTGGTGTACTAGAAAATAAAAATACCTTTCAAAGTATTTTGTGAATATTTCATTTCAACAATAAGTGTTCAGTTATTGCATTTTAATAAAATCGTATTGTATTGTCCTTTAATAATTAAGGAAGTTTAGTTTCGTTAAAAAATTCTCAAAAGTCACAGAAATCGCTTCGTTAAATTACACTAATCTGCAGAAATTTTACCCCGTACAAGTCATAGGCTAGATTTATCGGATTTTTTCCGGAGATTACGAATCCGCAAACGAAAATGTTCCATCACGTCACTTTTTCAAGAAAATTAGGTTTAAATTTTGAAAAAGGCGTATTTTACACGTTTCAGGAATTTTCTTAAGAAATAAGAAATATTGCATTAGCTTCAAATTAAATTAGTATTATATAGTACTTGAAATATGAAGTATTATAATTACTTGTTAACATTAATAGAATTTGTTAGGAAACAAGTTTTCATAAGCCTTTCCCTTTGATCTGTGTGAAGTGAATGAACTAGAGAGAATCTTGTGAAAAACTTGTCTATCGAACAAACCCTGATAAAGATTAAAAATAAGTGATATTTTATAAAGAGTATATATTGAATTATGTGCTTCTACAACTTCTCGTTATTTTTTAAGAAAATAATAAATATGGCCAAACTACCGCGTTTTTCCATTTTCAACCCTACTTCTCTCGAAAATGTGATGTGATGGGACAATTCATTTTTGGATTCATCATCTACAAAAAAAAAAAATCCTATCAAAAACATCACCCTTTCAGGGAGTACGATAAGCATGAAAAATGCAGAGCAGTGTTATCAACCTTATTCTGGCTGAAAAATTATATTGAATTACTATTTTTACTATTTTTACTATTTTTAGTTTATTATTAGTAGAGATGCCACGAATATTCGGCAACTATTCGGTATTCGGCTATTCGGCCACTTTTTTTCGCTATTCGGTATTCGGCCGAATATGGTTAACTATTCGGCCGAATACCGAATAGCAATTTATTTATTATTTTTTTATTACTAGCTGTTTTCCCGCGACTTCGTCCGCGTAAATTATAGCCCATGTCCTTTCTAAGGCTCTAGAGTATGTATCTGTGTACCAAATTTCATTTAAATCGGTTCAGCAGTTTTGGCGTGAAATCGTGATAAACAGATTTACTTTCGTATTTATGATAAAATATAGTAAGGATTACCAAATAAATCATGAAAAAAGAGCTCAAAATATTACTCACAAAGATATATTTATTTAACCAAAAAAAAGAACTAACAAATTAATATTTAAAATCTACCAGTGGTAAGTTATGATGAATGAAAACAATTTTTTCAGCGTTTGTTGATAGCAGACGATTGCGTTTTTCCTCATAAATTATACCTGCTTCCGAAAACAGCCGCTCACTATACACACTGCTACCGGGAGATGATAAATACATCTTAGCAAATTGTAAAAGGGTTGGATATTGTTTCGCGTTTGCTGACCACCACTTGTAAGGGTCTGCTGTCCGATCTAAATGAACAGATACCATGTAAAAATCAAGTTCATTTGCAACAGAATTTTTCTGTTCCACACCTTCATCTGAACGAACATTTTCGGTAGCGACAGTTGTGACTTGTCGCCCGCGGAAAGTACTAAGTGTGGCCGAATATTCGGCTGCCGAATGTTCGGCGCTTCGGCCAAGAACCTCGCCGAATATTCGGTATTCGGTATTCGGCCAAATTACTATTCGTGGCATCTCTAATTATTAGCACTATTTTATTTAACGAATTTTATCTGACTATTAAAAGATTGGCCGTTAGATTAGCTTACGATTTTACGAGCTTAGTTCCGCAGATTCTATTATAATTTTGCATACCAAAATATAAGAAAACATTACATTTAAGGAAAATATTATATATATAAAGTTATTAATAATCAGGCGACAAACTTTTTTTGTATCATTTAAAAAGGATACTTTCAAGGATTCCAAAAAAAATATTTTGTTACAAAATGTTTGGTGTATTGCTTATAAAGACATAGTCTAAAGTATAAGCCTCCTCTACTTCTCTTGATCTTCTAGGTTTCCAAAGCTAAGATTTTAATATTATCAGGGTTATCATAGAGTTATCTAGAGTTATAGATAGCAAGAAAACTTTTTTCGTCAGTCTTATAGCTGCATAAAAAAAAGTTTCATAGAATCCTGATTGCACAAGCCCGATTACCTTTTGTGTGTGTGTTTTTTTTTTTTTATAAACGTAATATCTTATACAGCAGATATTGGATTAAGACCAAAATTGAAGCATTTTCGAAAAAAAAACAGTTTCTGCAAAGATATCAGTAAGAGTAACAATTAAATTACACCTTATGTTTTTAACATATCTACATGATCCGATGATGAAATCTACATAAAGCTAATTTTTTTTAAAATTAGTCACTGTGACACAAAAATATTAAATACAGTGAGTTTCTAAAATCGAGAATGTAAAATTTCTCGAGAAGCACGGACAAATTTTTAAATGAAAAAGATATTATTTTCGAGGGGACATTTATTTATGCTAAAATTGCCCTATTTTAAATAACGGAGGGAGAGAACTTGGTAATGATCGGAAAGGGGTAATTTTGTTGGAAATTAATAGACCCTTATTAATTATTATTAACAACTAGCAGAGTTAGCCTGTTTCACCCGGCGTGGCGTAAATACTTATTTATTGCAAATGCCCTCGTTTGGTTGTATTGAGACTCAAAGTTTTTTTAAAGTAAACCCTAAAAAAATTGGATTGCATACGTGCGTTCGCCTGTTTGTTTTTTCAACTTTTACCCATTTTGTATCCACTTTTATGGTATATCGCACACAGGATCGGAAAATGTTATATGCGAGGAAATCGAATTTTGACAACTTCAATTTTCCCATATCTTCTGATTGACTAATCCGATTGCGATGTAATAAAAACTATATTTTACTTAAACTTAAGCCCTATATTTTTCTTAAAACTCCATCCGAATTGGATCAGTAGTAGATCCTTCTTAATCTTCATCCCTCAATTAATCTGTTTGCAAATATATTTAATGTACAGACACGCAGAGTTTACAGTTTTATTATATGTATGTATAGATTTTGCATTTGAATGGCTATTTCGCGAGATATTCTTTCGGAAATCTAGTTTTTATTGCAGATTCCTATTCTACGCTGAACAATACGTTTCTTTATTTATGAGTGAAACATTTTTTCGATTAGTGATTAATTGAGGGAAGAAAAATAAAAATTTATTAATATATAGTGTCAGCGGCGGATACAAGGAAGGGGTCACGGGGGTTATCACTCCCTCCTCTTCCCCCGAAACAGAAAGCACTATAATCTAAATGCTCGGAGGAAAGAAAATTCTACGCGTGTTACACCGAAGACAGGAAGCAATAAACCTTAGAATTTTTATTGTGAATAATATGTAACTGTACTATTTAATTTTATTATGATTAAATTTCTTGTGACATTAGTAATTCATGAATCTCTGACCCCCCAAAAAAAAAATCTGTCTCCGCCCCTAATATAGACTCACTCAATAATTAAGAATCATCTCTTTAAATAATTAAATAATCATCAGCAAACATTTTTAGACTTTTGAAATGAAATGTTTGACTATTAGCAAACTAAATGAAACAAATCTAAGGGGACCATCAAAAGATGTCGTCGAAATTCTCAGATTAGGAAAAACAAAGGGCCGATGTTCGTTACTTTGAAAGTGTTATATTTAGCTAATTCGCAAGAGTAACAATCACAGGCCGGGCAGAATCAGACGCCGTGGCCGTCGTCACTAAGCCTAAGAAAACCGTTCAAAGTTGATTTGCACAGAAGATTGCAGCGTGTTATTAGATACATAAATACAATAAATTAGCAAAGTCCCTCGGCTGAATCCGAAAGGTGCGCAAGATTCTCTCAAAGACGGGAAAAAAACGGTGGGTGGCAAGAAGTCGGTTGAACGAGAAATTCGAAGTTCGAAGTTCGCGGTTCTAGCGGACGGGGCGGGCGTCTTAGATGTGATTACTGCGCCCCAAAGAGGCCGTCTGCAGGCCGGTGGAGTTCTCAATGAAGTTGGAATCGAACGTCTTTTCGCCGTTGTGCATACGTTTCGCGGGGCGTTTTCGCTCCAATTCGCTTTGGATATTCAACTCCACCGTCTGCAGGCTCTGCGCCCTCTGCAAGGACAGCCGCAGCGGCTTCTTAGGCGGAGTCGGCCTGACGCGGGGGGCGACCGGCTCGGACGTGTAGTCGACGTGCCGCTTGTTGCCGCCGCCACCACTGCTGTCGTTCGTGTCGCTATCGAAGTCGAGGCTCTTCACACTTCGTAGATCATTTCCGGGCTTTCGTCCGCCCCCGCCCCCGCCGCCGACGTCTCTGCAAGCACCCTCCCTTCGCTTATCAAGTCTGCAAGGGACAAGAAGTTCACAAAGAGCTTAGCGGGGTGCTTAGCCGAGACATACCCATTGTAGTTGTTCAGGTGCTCCACGCTGCGAGCGTGACCATTGCTGCGGTGATGGCTGTGGATGCCGTTGTTGTTGTTGTTGCTGTTGTGGTTGTGGTTTATGTCTTCGATCTGGAGCTTTGTGTTGCGCTGCAGCAAGCTGCGCTCGGGGCAGCGGCGCTCCCTCCGGTGGCAATGGAGGTGCATGTCGCTGTTTATTGAGATTTTCGATGCCGAAAGTGACCTCATCGGGGGCAGGAAATTATTTTCGGAGTCTGTATGATGACCGTTTTCCTTGATAATAGTCTTCGTCACGTGGGATTTGTTCGAATTTCCCGTCAATTCAATGGGCTTCCCGCCAACCAAAGTCGTTACGTAGTTCCCCCTTTGGAACACTTGCGGTCTGTCGGGGGGTGTTGAGGGCGGTGATGAAATGCTGATGCTCGTCACGTGCCCGGAAGTTCCGTTCAGGGAGGGCAAGTCCTTCGGCGCCTGCAACTCCTTCACCTGCTCCTCGAGATACGAAATTCGATGTTGCAGTCGCAGATTATCTTCCTGCTGCTGAATGAGTTGCTGGTGCGGAATTGGGGCGGTCTTTTTCCTCAGCACAACTAACTGGCACTTTCCCGAATTGCTAATGAGTTTCTGGAGCTCTTCCCGGGTCCGGCACGTGACTATTTTTCCGTTTACTTCCAGAATTCTGTCGCCCCTGAAGAGACCTTCGCCGTCCAGTGCCCATTCTACGAAGAGACCCGGGCAGTCTGCTTTGGTTGTTGCCGCCCACCGACCCACGGTCGCTTGGACCGCGTGCAGGCTCAGGCTTACTCCTGATGTTATGATGCTGAAATAAAAGTTTTATGTATTCATAATTCTCATAAAAACCCATTTTTTTTTTCTTAAAGGGTTCCACTTAGTCATGAAATTCGAATCAAATCGCATTTTTTTATTTTCATAGATTAGACTATCTTAGTGTTTTCGCAAGTACTTTCAGAAATATTTAAATTACAAGAGAGGTACAAAAGTTGTGAATCACAGATTTCGTCTAGTTTTATACAGGGTGACAAATGGAAAGTTGCCTAAACTAATCATTTATAACTTAAAATTAGTGCAGGGAAAAAAATACACATAAATTCAGTAAAGATGTCACTTCTATTTGAAATTAGTTCCAGTTGAATCGGACATCTTTGACTTGACTTTTTGATACTTACTGAGATTTAAAAAATCCACAAAATTTGGCCATAACTATTTATGGTAAATATTTTCAAAGTGCACAACAATCAAGCAGTTTTTAAAAACTGTGAAAAACATATTAAATTTTAGATGAAGAAATACAAGAAATTCCTTTTTTATATGCTTCAATATAGTTTTTACCTTTAAAATAAAAGCCCTCTTTTTAAATAATATAAAATCATTATAAAATAAAACTACTTGTTAAAAATAATAAAAAATTGAGGAGGCCCTCCTGTATAACATATAAAAAACTGAACACTGAACCTTGATACTCCCCTTTTTAATAAAAATTATAGAAAATCCTAAATTTTAATTTTATTCTGAGTTACAGAGGCAACAAAGAGTTGGCTGTTTCTAAAAAAAATATTTTTAAGATTTTTTTGTATAACAAAAATACTGGCATAAGCCAAGACTTTGTACTACCGAATAAAACATAATTACCACAAAATGCAAAATGCATGACTAAATGTAATCCCATAAATTTTATACCTGTACAGTGTGTTGGATTCTGGCTTTGATTTGTCTAGACGGGCTTGAAGTGCTCTAGCCTCTTCAACAATCGAGAGAAGTTGGAGTTCTTCCCGTCCGAGAGCATATTCTAGTTCAGCTTGCCGAATTCGGATATCAATATTGCTAAAAATAAAAAACAATTATATAAATTATTAAAATAAATTATTTATTATGTAAGATATATAATATAAAAAAAAAAAAAAAGTTATTAATCCTTAGAATTATAAGGCATTAGGCTTAAAAAAAGAGATTATTAGAAATCTATGGTTATCAACAAAAGCTTATATAAAAATAAAAAATAAAACCGGACACGTTTTCTGCTTATTATTAAATTCATAAAACAAGTGTTTGTACCGGTTTTGCGTATTTTTGTTTTAATATGTTGTTAACTGACTTTTAGCATAGCGAATACTATTTTGAGCTATTTAGTGTGTTGTTATTATTATTATTGTTTTTATCAATTAATATTATAACTTTTCTTCTAATAATTAAAAAGTTGTAAGATTAAAGTTCATAGCTAAAGTTCGAAAATTAAATTACATGTTAGCTATAACTTACTATAACTTTTCACAATACTTTTTATATAAAGGACATCATCAAAATTAGTTGTAAGTTTTAGAAGTAAACCGAAATTACATATAAGGTCACTTTTATTACGGAACAAAAAAAGATTTTGACAAGTTCATGATGTTTAACAAATAAATTCAACTTCTACCCAACTAGTAAAATTCGTGGCGACAAGACAATGTTTTTTTGCAGCAATACTATAAATTTTCATTATTTTTGCAGTTGTCCTCTAAATTGTCGTTATTTTTGTAGTTCGCGAATTGCTTGAACATTCTCTTTTACATTTTAACCCTGGTTTAGATTAGATTGACAAGTTTTTACATGTTTTAGTAGGAAATTTCACCGATTCTGACCTTCTTGCAGAAGTTTAATTATATAATACCTGCATTCACTTCTTTCATTTTATCATCATGAGAAAAATTTAATTTTATGAATTGTCTACCCTATAAATTTATTTTAAAGTGGAAGAAGTGCGGCGTGTTTTAAATATTGCAGTAATATTGCGGAATACCAACATTCATCAAAGAGTTAAAATAAATGTTAACCCGAATAATGATAGTTTAGACAAATGAACGAAATGAGACTGCAATTTCGGACTTCTTTAGGTAAAAAACTAAAACAATCATTACTTTATATTATTTTGCAGATATTTGAGCCTTACTTGAATTGCTATATAACTACAAATACCCAGCAAACAATTTTACGAGGGTTTGTAAATTTCGAATAAAAGCGAGGGTTTATAAAACATGATAGCAAAAAGGTTATACGATAAGAATTTTTCAGATAAAATTCGGTTATAATTATTCAATTATTATATATTTACTGTTGAAAAAAATCTAATGAAATTTTGAATTGGTTTCTAGTTTTTAATTTGTATAGTTCTTTGGCTTAGAGTAAATTTCTCTCATTGGGTTTTTATAAATTATTTTTTCCTAAAAATTAATATTAAAAAAAAATGAACTTTTATATTCCACACTAAATATAAGAGTCCTATTTGTATAGATCTTGTAAATAATATAAATAAAAACATTACTACTACTACTACTTTGGAGTACTAAAACATTTTTATTATTAAACTAACACTAAATTAATTTTCTTTTACCTATCGTACTAGCATATTAAAAAATAAATAAATAAAATAGATCGGAAAAAATTCGGCCCTCAAAGAATATCTTCTGATGTTATCAAATATTTGTAAAAGTTTTTACTAATTTTTTTTAAAAATAAGTACACGAATTAAAACGAAATTTACTAAAATAATTAAGGATAAACAAAGATTTCATATACAACTGCTGTCACTATCCCTCTTCTCCTTATTAACAAGTGATGGGCTAAGGAATAGGATATGTGTGCAAAATCAACATTTGGTCCTAAAATTTCCGACAGCACTGTATTTCAAACACTCAGGCTGTACGGCGCAGCTGAATGGTTTGAATGTGTACCAACTCATATTGAAAAACTTCAATATTCACAAAATAAAATTGTTCTACCACTGAGCTACACAAATTTGCAACAAATTAAGGAGTGCTACTGAAATATTTTATGATGAGGTGTAACTATGTTGACTACACCTTAGTTAGGCAATCATCTACGATTGATAACATAGTGTTATTTAGGTTAGGATATATAAGATATAACTTTAAGTTAAGGCAAGTTTCTTCATTGGATTTTTCTATATATTTTTCCCCTAATTGTTTTATATATGGGTAATTCTTTTACAAACCGTACGGATTTTGATAAAAATTGACCGACATGTCTCCGATTTGGCTGAAACTTTTTTTACGGGTTCTATATCGAAAAATAAGAGATACGTGTCCGAGGATTTTTTTTTGTTCCGCATATTTTCGATAATACTAGTGATCGAAAATGTGAGAATAATGAATTTTTTGGCTTGGAGACTCATTTTCAAAAATTTATAACTCTGGTTTTATTTGAGCTACAAACTTCTTTTCTTTTTCATTTTAAATCTAAAGGACTGAGTTTTGAGAAAAAAATAATTTTAATAAAAATTATTAACAAATTCATATTGTTATTAACAATTTAATTGTTTAAATCAATTTTTAACAATTGCCCCCACCTCATAGCAAGTTTTTAGTATATTTATTGTATTCTCCGTCATATTTTACATAAAAAACATGTTTTCAAAATATGGAGCCTTTATTATTACTATTTTTAAAACATTAATTTATATAGCGCGACACGTCAAAAAAACCGGTTTTTTGTTAATAAAAAGAAAATTATAGCTCGGATCAAAAAAAGTGAAATATAAAAGTTGTAGATAATAAAAAGACCTACAATTCTTGTCTCAAATACTTTTCGACATAACCTCAAACTTTTCGAATAAATTGAAAAAAATGTTTATGATTACTAGTATTATCGAAAATATGCGGAACAAAAAAAAATCCTCGGACACGTATCTCTTATTTCTCGATATAGAATCCGTAAAAAAAGTTTCAGCCAAATCGGAGATGTGTCGGTCAAAAAGGTGTTCGGTTTGTAAAAGAATTACCCATATACATATATAAAAATCAATATCACAATCTGGCCACACCAATGAATTAATAATAAAATAGTAAATATAAGAGTCCTATTAGTATAGACACTATAAATGATAATATAAATGAACAATAATCTACTACTCACAGATGTAGAGAAAATACATGTGATTAAAGTTTTACTTGTTATGCAAATCCGTTACAAGAATTATAAATTTTATTCGTACTGATGACATCAGTATCACTTTGTCTAATTTTAATCAAATTACTTTTAATGATTGAACCGCCAGAAGCTGTAACGTGCACTGTACACAAATTATTATGTCGGGTTTTTCTTAAAACTTTATCTAGATTTAGATTTAAAAAGCGCTAACGCTAACTTTTGAAACTAGAACTCACTCTGTTATATCCAGCCGATCCAGAGCACTCTTCAGATTCCTTATGGCAATCCTTTTGTTTTCCGCCTCGTTCTTGAGCCGAATCAGTTTTTGCTCGGCGACTGGTCGCTCTGATTCCTCGAGCGGTGGTCCCGTGGGTCGCGGCAACTTCCCCAAACAGAGCTGGATCCTCAGATTTTGGATGACCGCCTCTCTGTCTTGCAGCGCTGACCGCAGCTCCTTTGACTCGGGTCGCGGCGAAGATCTAGCAGAGATCGTTCCTCCAAGGGACGTGCCCTTCCGGCGCCGCGCGGGATTTGCGGAGCTCAGGGAGACCTCAATATTGGCCATCTGCAAGGTAAGCAAAAACACGGTTAAAACTTCAGACCGTCGCTGGCCAACTGAATGACAAATTCCCAAATGTGGCGCGAATTCCATTTGAATCTGAAAACGGGTGAAACCACGCGACTTTTAACCGAAACTGGATTTTCTAGATTGGCCAGTAAACAAAACGGTCGGACTTAACGCACAAGAAAATTTGTTTATTGTCCGCAGCTGATTGATTGGCAGTGCGATTTTTTGGAATTATATAGTAGTTTTTTGTTTTTATTTTCACTTCAATCAAAATCGCTGCTTTGTTGCGACTGTTGCGGAAGTGAGCGTTTTAACCAGCATGGAATTTCTTTCCTTTTGTCTTATGGACACAAAGAGATCCTAAGACACAGATTTATTGCAGATCCGACGATAGAAACATGGGAGGAAAAAAAAAAAAAACCTGGTCGTCGGTGGATATTGCGAATGGAAATGAAACAGCGTGAACGCACAGTTAGCTTATGGCAGGTAAATTCCGAAGCTACAACCCGCCAGAGTTTATCGCTGGTCGCGAATCATTATGGAAAATATGCCTGCGGTTTTAGCTGGCGTCGATCGAACGAAGCACCTTACCTTGGCCTCCAGAGTTTCCAGTTGAGACATTCTCGGTTGTCCAGAGAGCCCCTTTGGTGATATAATTGTCTGGAAATGAAAAATAATTTTTACTGCAAATGGCCTAACAGTAAACATACCTTGCATTCCCAATTATAGTCCAGGAGCCAGATCAAAATTCATAAATGTTCATAATGCGCGATTTTATCTAGTGTATTTAAATTCAGGTTGACGTAGGTGGAGGTGTTGTGTTATAGTCCCCCTCTTGAAAAACACGATCGAACTAAAAACTGAACATCTTAAAGCAAAAATGATTACAACTATAATGAACTATGGCTCAATAATAATTATTCTTTTCAAAATTCGCAGTGTTTAAAAAAACTAACTAAAACTAAAACATGTTGCGATATTTTTGCAACATTTTTCATGCATACTAGTTGCTGAAATCAGGTCTATATTTTGAAAAATAAATGCAAATACATTAACATGATCTTACATCCCGATGATGTTAGAAATTTGCTAGTAGAACTTACTTAGATGACTCATACGTAGCAGAGGTTGCTGGTATGTTAAGAATTTTCTTGTAAAAATAGAAACTTTAGGAAGTTTAATTTTATTATAGTACCTGTTGAATATATTTTAACCGATAATCAAGTTGTAATCTCTTTCAAAGCATTATTTCCACAGGAATTGAATACTCCTTAAATAAGTACAAACTCGAACACTTAAGTAATCGGTAGTCGAGTACTTAAAAGTCGTTAACTCAAACTCGTATTTTTAAACTCAAATACTCGATTAGTTAAAAATGTTTTCGGGGTCTTATCCGCTGCTTTTCTCAAAATGATTTATTATTTTCAGTACAAATTTTCTACAATTTAATGAATAAACTAAATATATTCAATAAATTCTATAATACTGAATAGGTACTAACCAAATTACTAATACTTAATTAGTTTACGTTTAAAATAGAATGAACTGAAAATTCAATGATTAAATAATTTCAAACCTTTATAAATATAACACATGGTAGAATTTTAAGTACTTCCCTAAATTGTATTTTTCTAGTCTAAAATCGGTCATATTTCTTAGTGGATGGTATGTTAAAAAACCAAGTTATTGACATTTCTACGGACAGCTATCAAATTGAAAATTTTGATTTTCTTTGAACCCCCATTTCTAGTTTTGTCAGAACAATTTTAAATGAAAGTACATGCACAAATTGTTCCTTCTTCAAAATTGCAATTTCTTCAGATTTTCTTATCACGATAACAAAAATTCCAAATATGTTAAAATTGCAGTTGTGTACAATCAAGTGCAAAATTTTCTGTTGGCTCCGAAAAATGCAATTCACTTATTTAAGAATTCTGTTCTGAAGCTGAATGCAGAAACTGAATTATTGAAGGGAAATTTTAAGAACATCCAAATTTTCTTATTCGGCACGATCATCTAACCTAATTTAATTTAAAGTTATCACAAATTCACTAATCTCACGTTTTCCACATTATTTATTGTTCTACAATTATTTTGGAAATAACTAGTTTCATTTTTCAATTCTAAAAAACTAAAAAAACTTTGCCGCACTGTAGGTCGAAAAGTATTAATAAAATTTAATTTTCAATAAGAACCAGTCGCGGTCAATTTTGCCACAAGATGTATACTGTTTAAAAGATATTGGAATTAGTGCCACAACAACTTAAATTTACACTAAGGAAACATACCAAAATAATATCGAAAAAATAAGTTATGATCATTATTACGAAAAAGTATCTGGCCCTGGATTACAAATTTTCTTCAAGGCTTTCTGCTAGATGCAAGCAACAAAAAAGAAGCATGTAAAATTACCTTCAGTCACCAATTCTATATTTCTCATTTATAAAAATTAAAAACTAAAATTTTTATTTTTACCAACCGTCTGCAAAACAACCACGAACCTTCGAAGGTATAACTCAAACTGCGATTCAAAGCAACCAATTTTCTCCTTCAAGTTAAAAAGACAGAAAAAAATTAACAATGCAAAAACCTTTCAACACGCATTGTTATTGCTTTCCGAGCATTTATATAAAATTTGATAATTAATGCATTCCTTCTCGACGATTAAGCCGTGTATGCAAATTCACCTTGTTTTCAGTTGATAGATGACAGTCCCTTGCCTTATTCCGCCAATCGATTAGGCGCCTTCGGTTAGCAAATCAAGGGATTACAAAAAGATTTAAAAAATTGGCAACAGACCATTTTTATAAATATTCAATTGTTGTGACGGCGCTACCATTTTATGTGCGTCATTATGCAATTAAATCAAAAATTTGTCCGGGCTTCTGTGAATTGTAATGAATCCTAAAACAACGCTTCGATGTTTTGCTGAATTGAATGTAATATTACAAAAATATGCGGTGAAACCTGTAATCGGTATTTTATACTTTGCTTTTGAATAACTTATAATAATTAAACACTTTTCTCCTCTATTTGTGCCTAAAATTAGGCATGCAATAAATAAGGTGAAGGTCATAGTTTTCAGGTAGGCAATCCTAATCTGATTCATAGTTTTAATGACCTTTAAAAAAAAGTTAATTATATAGGAATGACTTTCGATTGGGCTTCTATTGTGAGCTCGACTGTTACATTTAAAAAAATAATGGTTTTTAATTCAGCTATAAAGGATAGACACAAATCAAGATTGACAAGTATTCCAGTATTTTGTAAAATTTTAATAATTTTCAACAAAAGATGTCTCTACTTACTTTCAAAGAGATTGGCACAAACTTTAATTATCTGATAATGATATGATGATATTTTATTCTTCTACTAAAAAAAGAAAGATATCTCTTTTTGCATTTTTTATTCTTAAGAAATATTCCTTTATAGATAGTCAGTAACTAAAAGTTACAACTAAAAATCAAAATCTCTTCTACTTTCAAAGATATCAATATAAATTTTTTTATATAATATATATATATATATTCAGTTAGTTATAATATAAGAAAAACAACATTTTATTACAGACAGAGTACAACGTTTAAAATAAGCTTACGAAAAATTAAGGAATTTTCAACTATAAAATATTGTTTTATATTCAAGATGATAAAACTTATCAATATTGGTATGATAATAGGCAATCGTGAAAAAATAACTTTGTGAAAGTAACAGGTGAGCAGTATTTTATAGCTATAATTAAGAGTTGTTAGTGACTTGATAATACGGCAAAACTCATAATGAAATATCTTTCACGCCTACAAATACCAACAGAAATAAAGAAATGAACTTAAAGAAAATCCATTAATTTTAGTCTATAATTTCTGCTTCAATATAAATATTAGGGTGCCTACTTTCACACTCCATTACGAAATGCGGCATAACTCAACCTCTTTTTACCCTAAATAGTAAAGCAGCAAAAAATCTTCAAAAGTGAATATCCTTTCGAAGCAATCCGCACGTGTTATGCTCTTGAGCAGGATTGATCCAAAACAGATGGCAAAAGCAGTTTCACTTGAAGCGTTGAAAGGCATACAACAGTTGGTCCATTAGGTAAAAACCCTGCTGACATATTCGATTTGTTATTTTTAATTGAATGGCTTTCCGGTGTGGATGGTATCTCACTATCGAAGATATCAACTGTCTGCAGGGATCATTTTGGGATCGTCTCGTTATCTTGAAAGGATAACAAATTTACGAAGGTGGTTTTTTTTGTCTCTTTTTTAAGAGACAAACTGTTTAAGGAACAGACAGAGCTATGTGTGATAGTATTTGATAGGAAAGAGAATTTTTTTTCGAAATTATCTTTATCAAAGGCGTTTTAGTTTCCAATTTATACAGAAAAAAAAATTTAAATAAAATTCTTCGTCTGAATACTTAAAATCTGTAACTTCGTAATTTTCATGTCGGCGGCATATTATTACACATGATAATATTATAACATATTATGTATATTATGTATATATGCAGAATTTTAATATCATTTTAAGGTGATTAGTTCTAGAATATAACACTATACCATATATGTAAAACAGGAAGTTAGGCCATCTGTTGGCCATTTAGTCCCAGACATTTCTTTCGCACTACGTGCCACACAAGCCGTAAAACAATCGACTTTGGCGCACTAAGTTCAATAATCGTGTAATTGGGAACCATGGAAAATGTACTCCAAAATTGGCTTCTCAGAATGGGCAATTGCGAAGCCAGCTGATTCAAACAATTAAATTAAACTATATTTCATAACTAAACGAAAGGTTTATTCTTCTCAATAAATAAGCTACTTACTTACAAATATACTGAACAGTACTTATTTTATAGCATTTTTAAAAATAAACCAGCCGATGGCTCACTCTTTAAAAGACGACAACTATTTTAGAAAACAAAAATTGTCTACCAATTTTGGCTATAGCATTAACATCTTTTGTGTGCAAAATCTACAAACTGCAAAAGTCTAATGCTCAAGACTCCAATACCTTAATTTGTATACTATATCATAAAATTTACCTCATCAGTCCAATTTTATGTTGGCTCATACTTACCTTACTGAAACAATTGCAACAATATAAAAGCCGCATATTTATAGTACTTGAAATTATATACACATTGTAGCATAATTCAGAAATCAACAAAATTAAAATGATTAAGTATCAAATAAAGACGGATTTTTGGAAATTTGTTTTAACCTTAAAATTTTGTTCGGCCTTTCCTTTAGCTTTTTTCTATTAAAAAGAGCAATACCATGTTTTGAAAGTTTGTGAAAGTTTGGTTTTTTGCAAAATAAACTATGTCAAATTCTAGAATTTTGTAAATCAATAATCACTAAGTTTAAAAAAGGTTTTCAAAATATGCAAAGAGAGAGAGATATATATAGAGTAGAATAACAATAAAAAGGCATATAAAGGAAGAAAAAAACAACAGGCATACAAGAACTAAACAAGAAACCCATTATTAGTCACGTTGAAAAAGGCTCAATTTTAAAATTTTATGATTAATAAAAGGCATACAACACGCAACATGCTTTATGTAATTTCATTAAAAACTGTGACAGATCTCATGCGACTAATTAAGGGGTAATGCATATGATTTTTAAATTCTCAAAGGTATAAATAACGTGCAAAATACCATTGATGCGGAGCGTTCGGCGAGAAATCCTCGGTGAGCTGGAGAGTGTACAGGTTCACTAAGAACACTACCGGATTCCATTACTAATGCATAATGGCTGCAGTATCGTCTGAAACAAATCAGTAGAAAATACCAAGTTAACAATAGAAATGATGATGATAAATTATGAATTGTGGAATTCTGCATGCTGCTAACTATGCAATTCAGTTGTTCAGTTGTTGCTATAAAACCACGATCGAAATTTTGTTTACTCTTTCATAATTTCACGGAAATTAAAAAATTTTCACTTAATGTGAATTACTTGCATGCTTAAAAAGGGATAAATCAAAAATTATTCATACATACATACAAAATTTGGTTGCTTGTTAATCTTTCTACCGTTAATTTATTGTAATTAAAATTATTTATTCTGTAAACTAATATTAACAATTTAGATGCGGTGTAGATGTATACAAAAAAAGACAAATGCAAGTCAATATAATATAAATTTTAAAACCATAGCTTAGAATTAAAGGTTTGAAATACGTTTTAGCTTCTTTAGATTTTCAAAAATACTTCCTAAAACCCTTAAACATTACTTGGTAGAACCTTGTTGACTATTTTCTAAACTATCCGAATAATGCACAAAGCAGTCGAATTAAAAATTAATAATGTTTATCTGTCGAATCTCGTTATTAGGAAAATAATTTGTTAAATAATTGTTAAATGTTGAACAGGAGGTAATAGTTGATATTGTGTTGAGAAATTACAAGAGGTACTGGTTTTTGGGACAAATTCAATGATGTTCAAAATTTATTTCAGCTAAAAAGAAATGATCAATCACCTTTCTACGTCAACTCTTTTCGAACAAAACACGAAGTTCAGTTCGAAGTATTAGCGGAAAGTGCTAGTCCGATTGAATTCGAAAGTGGCCTAAATTAAAAATGTTAAGTTTATGTTTAACATCGCTATTTACGAGAAATTATGTATTAATGTACAAGTTTCCACTTTCAAATCGAGCAAAAGCCTCATTTTAATAAAAAAAAAAAAAAGACTAATTTATAGAACTGAGACTGAATTTACAAAATTAAGATTTAGTTTGATGGAATAGGTGGTTACACCACAACTCTTCAAAAAGGTGTGATAAGTAAGAAAATAAATATTAAATGACTAACACAAAACAACTTTACATTTACAACACTGATTCAATGGAAATCTTGCAAAAAATCTGCATAACGATTGTACAGCTGTTGGGAATTTTAGATAATTTATTATTATTTCTTTCCTACTGTTTAAGATTTTGAGACATTAAACACGTAATAAAACACCTGAATATATCATCAAAAATTCCGCATTATCTAAGTTTCAGATATTCAGAAAGTAGATGTTTCTTAAAAGCATCAGCTATTAGACATTAAATCCAAGTTAACGGTTAGATAAGCAACGACATCAGTTATAAGAGCCAAGATTAATTATTATTAGTGGCCTAAATTAGTCTTCTTTCTTCATAATTATTTTCGCCCAGTTAACTAAAGACCCATTCTAATCTATTCTAGATATTTATCTCCTTCAAAAATTACTTTGACACTCTAATGCTTCCGACCAACGGGTTTTTATTATATTACATAAAAAATAAACATCACACAAAAATTTCGCATTCCGGGATTTAATCGACTTTCTTTGAAGGGGACCACCACCTTTTATCCTCTAATTTCTGCCCACACGACACGGTTCATAAAAAAAACGGGTATTGTATTTTTATGCGGCAAGCAGCAGTAAACAGCCAAATTTATGTAAAGTACCCGGCTCGATTGAATCATGCGATAAACGAGCGATATAAATCACGACCCGTGAGAAGTAAACAGATATAGATTTAAACGGATTTTATAAAAAGATGAATTTCTTTAACATATTCCAGTCACGATGAAGACGAGTATCTAAAAGAATCCCACGACTTAAATATCATTGACTTTAAGATCCCATATTTTTTCGTATCGTAGCAATCGCAAGATTACTTCGAAGATTGTTAGCATCCTTTTCCGGTTGTCTTTAGATAACTAGAAATGCATAAAAACAGAAATGCAATAGAATCAGAATGTTCGAAGGTGCTTTTTCTTACGTAGATTACACCTCAGAAAAGTGTGGGCTGTCTATCTGGAAGACGTTTGCGTGGACGGTAGCGATTCGACCGGTAATTGTTCTGTCTTATTAATAATAACAATCGTGAAGAAAGTGAAGTTCGCTCGAGATAAGAGCGAGCAAAAGAAGTGAAAATGAGTCGAGTGGCAGGCAGCAAGGTTGAAGCGTATTCGATGAATAATTTATGAATTGCTGAAGATGTCTGCATTTATTACTAAAAGATGTGCTACCGTGTGACTTATGGCCAGTGACGGGCAGTTATTTCTTCATTGGCATGTTTTTCTTAGAAGGAATAGATTGAGCAGCAAATTGCGATGTATGTTAACATTTAATGACTTTATCTTCGTATAACGAAATAGGATCCTAAGGATTAATGTGTAAAATATGCAGCACATTAACCTTCATTTTTTTTAACACAATTTTTGTTTTTTCTGTTTTCTATGTACATACTTGTACAGTTTGTGAGTCTTTACATTTAAAATATTGAACATTTATTGAAGTTAAATTTCCCAAGAAGAGATATTCCTTTTAAAAAGTGTGTTTAGTGTTTTATGTTATTCTAACTAGGGAATTTTCGTTTTACACTTTCTTATTGCAGTTTAGTGCCAAGGAAGTATAAACCCAAGAGAATTTAAACGAATGCGAAGAGGCGTTAAGTCGTAACTATACTGTGATACTTAAATCTTGTTTATATTTTAGTTTCTTAACCTTAGATAAAGCAAATTTTTACTGTACTATAACAGGTCTTTGGTCAAATGGTCTAATTTATAAACTCCATAAATTAAATTCCCCCATTTCTATCAATAAAATTGTCAAAAACTTTTTAATCGATAATTGCTTAAGAGAATCCATCGGTAGTCAAATGTGCACAAAATTTTTGCGAGAGTTCCTCAAGGAGCCGTTCTGGGTCCTTTATTGCATAATATTAACACATCTGATTTTCCACATCTCCCAAATTGCGATCAAAATGCATCGAACATTTTTACAAAACTAAAAAATGTATCGTATATGCATAAATAAATATTTTAAGAATTGATAAAAAAATATTATTCAACAAACATATTCAATTTACACTCCAAAAAGTAAAAATTTGATTAAATCTCTGTATCCATTTATAAATCGTAATTTGAACCTAAGTTTTATTATATGGTACTCCTACCTGAGCTGAGTTTGCTAAAATGCATATTGACAAGCTTCAAAGAATGCAAAATAAAATCTAAAGATGATGCTTAATCTGCCATGGATTTTACATGATAAAGGCAATATCGATCTTGTTTCAGATGAACCTGCATAAACAATTTGAGCAAAGTACTGCCTCATCAAAATCTATATATATCAAATCTGTTTTTATAACACAGTAAATATCGTTAATTTAGTGTAATAATTAGTTTAATTAATTGTTTACGTTTCCTTTTTGAATTATCTATAAAAATTATAAAACACGCAAAAAATTACATGTAGATTTTAGAGAACATCGACATTCCAAGCCTGGCAGGTATTTGACTACTTATTATAAAACATAGATCCGCAGCAGCATCGCCTACCATACTTATTAAGTTCCATACCTTCGAATCTCTGTTGTCAGGATCTAATAAATAAACATATGTATTTACTAATCGAATGGTCATGCTTTTGGATTATTGCTATAAATCCATTTTATCACTAATTCTAAGTTACGACAAATTACGTAGAAAAAAAGATCAGCAGCACAGCAATAAGAAAATCTGCTTTATAAATTAAAAGCTTCTTCCCTGCTTCATTGATATTTTTATCGCCTAAAGTTATTTTCTACATTTCATTTACTAAATACCACAAAAAAACAATACACAAACCAAATATAAATCTAGCTATTTCATGTCAGACGAACTACAAACTGCAACAACTTAACTTTACCTTAGCTTTTTAAAAAACTTTCTCCTGCAGTACTCCATATTTTTACCAATAATTGTCATGAATAATAAATTTTGATTTTGATTATCATTCCAGCGTTAGTTCGATGGTGTTAGTTTACGCTACGATAACAAAAACCTGAAAAATGGATTTGAAGAAGTTAAAATATGCTTTGGTTTTATTTGTAAATGTAAGTTCTATAAAAATAAATACCTAATTGTTTACGAAAGAGAATTTGGTACTTTTTCAATAATAATTTATTCCATATCTAATATAATATAGTCTGAGACAGATACCTTCTATATAATATAACATTAAATAAGTAAAGGTTCCACCACTTTAGAAATATAACATCAAGGAGCAACTGTGTTTTTTCGCACATTTTGAAATATATAAAGATATAACAAATTCTCAAACAATTTTGAAAATTTTTTTTTTGAAATCCTTGAAACTCTTTCAAAGTACGTCTTAATAGCTCGGTTGGTAGCGCGACGCGTTAACTCTGAGCCAGAAACCAAAAGAGTAAATCTGTGTATTATTATGTTTATATATAATTGAAATTTGAATATAAAAAACCGGTCAAGTGCGAATTTGATTCGCGCGCAGAGGGTTCCGTATTATATTTTGTAGAATTTCTGCAAATCTATATAACCTAAGATTTTCGTTATAATTTTCGCTGATTTCCTGATTTGGGTTAATTAATTAAATAATACTTCTTTACTGCACTAAATTTCAAGTTTCGTCGTAGCATGGTTTCGAATTGGCTGTGACAGATAAATAGACACGCGAATGATCTAATAAGGGTTCCGTTTTTACAAACTTTTAATTTAAATTGTTCGTAGGTATGGTATGTCTTTCTGATTCAAAATTTGCAGTCGAATTTTAACTCATTTCCTATTATTCGATTTTTATAAAATTTGTTAAACTTACGTAAGTTTCGTGACAATGCACTATAGTATATCCTAATATCGTTCAAATCCAATACAGCGAACGTCCCAAGATAGCGGATTACTTTTTTCCTCCACAACCCCTTTGAGATGGGTATCAAATGAAAGGGCTTGACGAGTCAAATATGATAAACTATGAGACAAATTCAGACTAAAATGTACAAAATACATAAGAATTAAAAAAAAGTTTTTAAATATGTATAAGCTTGATTTAAGGGGTTATAGTCAGGAGGTCCAAAAATGTTGCTTTTTCAAGTATTTTTCTTGAGATAACCTTTTAAGTTATTAACGTAACTCTTGAGTGTATTTGAATGTTTTTTATTTGTAAAAAAAATTATTTTAAAAGCTGCTACAGCTGATCTCCAGGAGCAACTCTAAAAAAAGGTGTCTTGCGGTGAGCACGATATCTCTGGACTGGATCATCCAAAATGAAAAAACCACAAATATTTCGTTTATATATTGTTTTTAATCGAAGGAATAAGCAAAATAATAATTTTTGACAACATGGTAGCTTCTTAAAAACAAAAATTGTTTATAAAATGGAAAATATTTTTCGGTAAGCAAAAAACTTCGATTAATTACTAAAAAATATACTTAAGAAGCTTGTGTTAAAATTTGAAGCTGATCAGTTCAGCCGTTTCCGAGAAATCTTGCTCACCGACTTTAAGAACGCAGTTTTGAGAAAAACGCGTTTAAAGTTTCAAAAGCACTTTACATTTAGTACAAAAAAATAAGTACAAATAAGCGGGTAACTTCGAGAATATTCACCGGATTGTCATGAAATTTTCTGTGGGTATACTTAAATATATATCCATTACAAAAAAAAAAAAAAAAAAAAAAAAAAAAAAAAAACGACTTTCTGAAAATCCTGACTGTATATAACCCCTTCGGAGGTATGGAACTCTAAAAATTAATTAAAAAAAGGGTTAAAATTCTTATAATTTTAACCACTTTTCTTTTAAAATCTTTAATGAGTATTTACATGTTATTTTCAGTCATGGAACTTGTCGCGCTCGGACTATTTCTTGAATCATGTGAAAATTGGTCATTTTGGAGAGCCCGAAACGCCCGAATGTTTCTCACGCCTAAATTAAAAGAGTTTTTAAGGCATTATGCTCTGACGATTGTTTTTGTAAAGAATGATTTTCAAAAAATATAAAGGGCTTTTATCGTGTGTCACTTGATTCTCACCTTGTAGGCGGTAAAAGTAAAAAATACAATTAAATTATTTAAACAAGGTAATAATTGGGTACAATTCGAGTTATTGTCTGTAACGATATGATAGGCTTTATAACGTTACTAGCCTAATTGCAATTTCTTGAAGAAATAATAAGGGGATTGATTTAGACTTAATAAGAGGTTGAAATACGGTACAGTGACTGTCATGGCAAACAGAAAAAAAATTGAGTTAATATTATACGGAGTGCGCTGAAACCATAACCTTAGCCAGGAAATGTCTCTTTTAAGACTGGATTTAACAGCAGGTATGTCTAAGGTGGCAATAATTTTATTTTTTCCTCACACTCTGATGACTCGAATAAAACAACCTGCTTCACGTCTTAAGGTATTACGAGAATGCAAAACCTGAGAAGAACTTGCAGAATTCTGAACAGGGGAATATTATGCCATAAGTAGCCAGAGTACAGCTTCCTCGAGAATACTTGACTATATACGGGAAACCGCGATAAAAACAGTCATCAAGATATCATCTAAATTAGCGGCTAGCATTATCGTGCTTGCTGGACGGTGGCACCCAATACCTCACATTCAGATGGTAATGTCGTAACGCGTGCGCGCCATTCTTAAAAGCAAGCGTCACTGGGGACCCAGCGCCCGTATATCCGCCCGTGACAGCTGGCTGATCTTCGGGAATTAATGTGACCCTCCACCAGCACTTCAATTTGCTTAGGAATTAAAGTAATGTAGCGATATACACCTTTCGTTATAAAAAAAAGAAAAAAACACCGTATACGCTTCTTGCTGATAGAGACGACTTAATGTTGTGTCTTATATATTTTTTGTCCCATCGTCTGGCCGTTCCGCAAAACTTGTTCACGACGAAGATGCAGAAAAGGAATGCGTCGGCCGAAACAGGAAGTTATCAATAGCTTCCTTTCGGAGACTCGTCTCGATCATATTTGTAAGGAACGCTTATATACCCGATAGCCAGTTTTAATTAATTTTTATGGTGCAATCATGCAGCAAAGAAGACGTTAGTTACTACGCGGAAGACTGTTAAAACTATATCGCCGTAACTGGAACCTAATTTTAAGTGGTAACTTGAGTACTCATGAAATAGCCCATATTATTTGTAAAATTGCACATAACAAAATATATTTGCATTTCGTAATGAAATATTTTACTACCAAAGAATTGTGACAAAGTCACTATAAGAGATTTCTTCCAATCCCATCTTCACTAGGAAGGTGACCACCTATCCCTTTTGTCATTTAATTATAGCATTCCTTGGTGTGTGGGAAGTTATACTCAATGCAACCATCTGCCTCAAGAGACCAGCCTTACTCGCAACCTGACTAGTTTTTCGCGAAAGATGCTGGTATCTTCGGCCGTCGGCGTTTTATCTTCGAACGCCCGTGATGAGGGCATGAAAAAGCCCTTAGGGGACGAATTCGATTTCGCTTTTTTGCCCGTTCCAGTGCCTATTTTATTACACGCCGCATTGCCATGAGGCTGCCGTTTTCTTATTTATTGCTGGCCTTTTTGTTTGGATAGTACAGGCCGAGAGTTCAGACCATACGAAACGAGTTCTCTCGCAAAGAAGATATGTTCTTCGATAATTTACACGTTGAGTCAATGTGCCTTCGATGTTCGCATGTGCTTACTCCTCTTAATTTATTTTGAGAACTTCTAGCCGATGTAATGGAACACTTTGCCAATCCTGGTTGAACATAGTCCAGAATAATTGCGGTCGTTTGCTTTCTCACGGTTCACTATAACTTAGAGTGCAGGTTCAGTACAGACGGCTTGAAACTCGTGCTTCTTATTTATAGTCGACATTTTCTTAATAAGTAGCACTACTAAATAATATCTATAACCTTCGAAAACCCTAATTATATGTTGAGATATCAACGCGTACTTGATACAGATGTCTCAAATTTTATGTAATTTTCACATTTCATATTTATTGCAAACACATTGGTTAATTAAAAGGGACCAAACTGTTGGAGACTTTTGAAATGTTTCTATAACCCCAAATACAATGGAGTAGAAGTCCAAAGAACGAAATATAAAGACTAGAGTTCCGAAAACGTGCAACCTCAGAATGACCTGAACATTCGATTAGGGTTGGACAAAAAGTAGCTTAGCAAATTGTTGGCGCATTTGAGTGGAAGGAATTTAAAAGTGTTCTTTTATATACAGGGTGTCCAGGAAGTAGTGCGCCAAAATTAAGGGGATGGTAGCTTGGGTCATGACCTACCAGAATATCAAAATATGACCTTAGTGAAAACCTCACCGTTTTCGAGATATTTGGGTTTTTATAAAAAATTAAATTTTCACTACCTTTTGTCAGATTATTGACTGGTAAGTGCACATAAAAAGACATGTTATCATTTTTTTTTTTGCTAAAATATTTTAGATAAGTTGCCCTACCTGTAAGCATGTCATTTTCTATTACTGACACAAGACCATCGCGAAAAAAAAGCAATGTTTAAATATTTGTAAAGAAATTTTACTTAAAGACAAAAAACATCAACCCCCTTTTTTTTGTGGGAATGTCGTCAAAATAAATTATTTTTATGTACAGATCTCGACTAATTTTTATGTAATACTAAAATTGTTAATTTTTGTTAATAACAATCATGACAATCCGACAAAATAGCAAAAAAATAATGTGGTTTAACCCCTGGGTACTATTTAAATGCGCCAAAAATCCTTTTAGATGTAACAGAGCATGTTCATAAAAATTCTCAAGTTAGTCTGAGGTTGGACTTTTCGGAACGTTAAATTGCTTTAGTTCGATAGCTCCTGAAAGCAAAAAATATTTGTTGGTATAATTCGTTTTAAATACAGAATGAAAATAGGATCGGTTATAATTGTCATTCATTCCATATATTTGCAAATTTTTATAATTTTTTCATAAGCAATTTCAGAGATATGGTATCGTTTCCACTGTTTAATTTTAATATTACCAGATTTTTCCAGCAAACTTTTATAATATAATATCTTATTAGGTCAGACGCCTGTGTTTGTTTACAGTCTTTAAGCAGATTTCCAGATGGTAAAATGGCATTGAAATCATGAAAATTCCAACGTTTTCTTTATCAATTTACTTTTTTTATTTTAACATAAAGCATTGGTAAAACTTAACATTTTCCAAATATATATATTTAATTATTTCCAATAATTTTTCCCCTCAATTTCGTTTTTTAAGATTTTTTTTAATTCGGACACCCTATTAACCAAACGTGTATAAATCAAACGCAACGCTTATCTTTTAATCATACTCAAAATTCAATATTAAACCAACAATTTCAAATAATAAATTCGTATATCTAAATTCATCCTTCAACTTAACTTAAAAAATTATCCATATCACGGTTCAGCAAAACTACTATACTCCATGTGTGAATTACAAAAAAACTAAATTACTCAACTTTGACTCTCACGCAGAAAATTCCCTAAACCGAAACAAATGCTACAGGTTTTGAAAATTTTAGTGTAATTTACCCTAAAAGTAGTCTGAATTTAACATAAAACAATCCGACATGCTTTCTTTATCTTGTCTCCTTATGGCAAACAATTCTGTTCTTTTACTTTGCATATTTTCTCTGTAAATTTCCCATGAAACAAATCTTCATATGCATTAGAGCAGGTAGCAGTGCTTCACAAAGCACAATTTAATCTTGCGTTATGAAACACTTAATTTCTTTCTTTTGTCATCGCAAGTTTCTGTTTTCTTGAAGCAAGTATTGTTATAATTATCGCATCCCCGGCCGGAAAGATGAAAAAGTAAAAGTCCGTATAATGCGCAGCAGGTGAGTGAATATTTCCTTAACTTGCCAGATTGCTTATTCTTATCCAAAAAAGCAGAGATTTCATAATAACTTGCGCAATTAGTTTGCACTCAATGATTTTTCGTAAAAAGAGTATAGAATTTCAAAACATATGGACTTTTTGTTTCAGAAAATAAAATTACTGAAGATCCGAATCATTCATAACTGCCATAAAGTAAATAAACTGATTTTGAAGAAATTTTTCTTGGAACATCTGTATTTTAAGGTTCCTAACTAAACAAAGAATCTCTTATCTTATGATGTTTTGAATCTATACGTTTGATTTAAAATATACAAATATTTTTATTCCACAAAATAAATTCATATATATCTAAACAAATAGATGGTTATAGTGTGACAAACAAAAAATTGGTGCAAATTCAACATACTGCTGACTGGTTAGTGATGAACAAAAGCAGACCAAGCCCAAACCTTTGAAAGGGTTAGTATCGGTGTTGGTCTTACACACTTGGTTTTGGCCTTGGACTTGACCTTAGTCTCGTTTACAAGTCTCTTGAGGTATTTTATTTCCATACTCAAATATTTTGGATAACTCACTTACTCGTATTTAGTATATCTGATAAGTAATATTACTTTCAACTACTTACATCATTTAAGTAATCAACAATAAAAAAATTAAAAATATAGAATTGAAGTAATCTCCTTATTTCCTTGTTTTCCTGAAGATTGATCGATGTGAAACTCATTTTGCGGAAATTGTTTATCATTTGTACCAGTACAAGTCTTAAAATGTAGACTACATTTCCTTTGAGCCATATTTGATGGGAATATATATAATATAATTGAATATGCAATTTCGAAAAGGGCACATCTCGCATATTTTGACAAATACGTTTTTTCATACCAATGTGTTCTAAATGCTTCCCTGTACCTATTATGTTTAATAACATCTCTGGTATTTCCTTCTACTGTCGAGGTCATGGCGTGTACAGAAATAATTTCGAAAAGGTCACAACTCTAATGAGATGTAAGATGTCTTAAAAGATATCATCAACATAAATCACGTAAAAGGGGGTATCATGGATGAAATTTCATCCCAGAATATGCTTATATTTAGCTTAGCTTAATAAAAACATTTAAATGCAATTAAATATATTATTATCATCACTGAATGTTATATTTCATGATAACGTTACTTTTATAGTGCCCTCATAAATGTGTACAAGAAAAATTACTGTTAAAAGTCATTAGGTTTTTCTAAAAAATCCAGAAGATCAATTTGTCTGGGGTGAATTTTCACCCATGATACTATTTAAGGGTTAAAACAATAAACATATTGCATCATCAATCATACATTGCGTTGCCTGAAGCTTATAATGGTAAAGTCCTATTAATCATCTGAAAATTGCAGATATTGCAAAGGTGAAACAATATATACCAGCAGAATTTACAGAATTTTATAACGAAATACTGCAAAGGATGCGATAGAGAGCCTCCAGAAGAAGATTTTAAAAAAAAGTCTATTAATTATCTTTTATTTAAGTATTATGTTTAATTTTAGATACATAAAATAAAAGTTTCAGCAAATTTATATAGTTTTTTTCTTTAAATTACGTGAATTCAGTATCATAAATTTCGAAAAGGGCACATCTCACAAATTTAAAATATCTAAATATACATATATAATAATAAAGTTAACATCAAAATATTTCTGTAACTTCCGATTGCTAATTAGCCCCAAAATGTTACTCAAAAATATTTTTTTTACATATATTTCTTCTTTACAAAATAATTAGTTTTTTATATGTATTTCCTGAAAAGTTTAAATATTCAGACATGTGCCCTTTTCGAAATTGCATATTCAATTTTACTAGTAAGAAGTCTCATATAATTTTCTCAGTTTATTAATTACACTTAAGCTCTAAACTCCAATGATTTTTGTTCTACTGGTTTTAAGTAATATTTAACCAAAGTTGCAGTTATAATAATGATCGCCATAAGATATATCTATACTTATTTGTTTGAACGCGCTAATCTCAAGAACTACAGGTTCGAATTGAAAAATTCTTTTTGTGTTGGATAGTCTATTTATCGAGGAAGGCTTTAGGCTATATTACATCACGCTGCGACCAATAGGAGCGAAGAATCAGTGGAAAATGTGGAAAAAACGGGGAAAATTATTCATCTTTGAGGGCTTCCGTTGTTTGTTTGAACGCGCTGATCTCAGGAACTGCTAGATCGAATTGAAAAATTCTTTTTGTGTTGGATAGTCTATTTATCGAGGAAGGCTTTAAGCTATAGAACATTACGCTGCGACCAATAGGAGCAAAGCATCAGTGAAAAATGTTGCAAAAACGGGGAAAATTATTCATATTTGAAGGCTTCCGTTGCGTGCGCTGCGCAAACGGTTCAAGTTACCCAAAAAATATGTATGCAAGAATTATTCCTCTTTAAATAATCTAAAAAAATGTCCGCGACAGTATATGTCTACCTTTTAATATTGACTCACTATAACCTTTTTTATGGTAATCAAATTTGGTCGAAATTAATGCATTATTGCCAATTATTGGCCAAAGAGTTTTATCAACATAATAATAATATTAATCCTTATCCAAATAAATGTGTTGTTGATTAAGAGTATTTATTTTAGTTTAGATTTCGATTTTTTTTTTTCATTTTCATTTAATTATTTCGTGTGACATTACGTTGGTGTTGACCTGTTTCGTTTTTTTCTTTCTTCATTATTTCTCCTTTCTTTTTTTAACTGTTTTTCTTATTTTTCAGTGCAATTGGCAGTGGAATTAAGTTATGTCGATTAAACTGCGTTTCAATTCAAACGATTAATATTTCGTTAGTATTTTTTATTTTGTTTTGTTTCTTCTTTGTTTTTTAGATCGTGTTTTCCTTTTTAAACTTTTTCAATCTATATACATAAATAAATGTTTGTTTGTTTATTCGCCTTTTATAGACTCCGAAACCGCTGAACAGATCTCCTTGAAATTGATACTAAGTACAGTAGGTGGCCAGCTCATTATAACCACGTGCAAAATTTCGTTGTAAGCCATGTAGTGGCATTTTGAAATTGCCACTTCTAAAGAAGTTATGTAGCGTTAGGTAGATATAAGTATAGGCTATTTAAGGACGTAGCCTGCCGTGTTGTGTCACTTGATTTTCAGTGCCTAAAGTGATTAGAGCGTTAGGTATGTCAAAATTGCAGTCATCATTATTATTCATAATACCAAAAACTTTTTGCTCAAATTAGAAAAAATGTTCTTACTTTACAAATTTTGTGTTGGAAATTATTACAAGACTTCAATAAATTAGAAAAATAAGTTTTTGATAAATTCTTCTTCTTGCTTTTGAGTATAGTGATTTCTGATTCTTGAATATCGAAATATTCTAATTTTTTAGAAAATGGGGAAGAAAAAAGATCTTAAACCCGAAAAAATTGCAGCGATTTTTGCATTAATTAAAGGCAAAAGACACTCTCTTCGGGAAATCGCTAGGTTGGAAGCCGTCAAACATTGTTGTGTAGTGAAATTAGCGAAGAAATATCGGGATGGTGAGGACCAGGTGATTCTTTCCCGTCGTTCGGCGACCTCTGGGCGTCAAAGTACCCCAAGAACTGATCGGGCAATAATTAGTACGGTTGCCGCGAATTGCTCTCTGCCATTGAGGGAAATCTGCACTATTCTAACAATCAAAGGAATCGAGCTTTCAGAGCGTACGCTGAGACGTCGTTTCAATGAGGTCAGTTTAAAATGTCGGCGGCCAACAAAAAAGCCGAGACTGACGCCAAAAATGAAAAAACGAGGCTATTCTTCGCTAAGGCTCATCGACACTTCACAGCGAATGACTGGAAAAAAGTTAATCCTGTGAATAATAGCTTTCCTTTTTTTAGTGGCATATTTATTTAAACATCGAAATTTTAATTTTTGTGCAGATTGTTTCCAGCGATGAAACAATGCTCCACGTCTACACTACCTCAATAAGAAGGCCTGAAGAGAAGCTTCACCCTTCCTGCATCCAACAAAGGGTGAAGCATCCCCCTGGCGTCATGTTTTGGGGATGCATACACGAGAGAGGACCAGGACCCCTCTATAAAGTAGATGGTAGAACCAAAATATAAATGTCGTAAAAAATACACAATTGCCTTATATCACTACAACAGGATTCAGGCGAGAAGGCTGGACCTTTCAGCAGGATAGTGCACCGTGTCATACAGCTAAATTTGTTAAAAATTTTATGTTAGAAAATAAAATCCCAATCCTTCCTTGGCCTGGCAATTCCCCTGACCTAAATCCCATAGAAATCGTTTGGTACATTTTGAAATCCCTAGTTTGTAAAAGATCTAATCCCTCCATATAAATCCTAGTCCAAAATATCCTTGAAATATGGCACGGTGCAGAAGAAATCAATATGTGCATTGATAATTGCATTCAAAGTATGCCCGACAGAATTGCTGCCTTCATAAAAAATAACGGCGAGCACACCAAATTTTAAACATTTAAAATGTTAAGCAATAAAGTACTAAAGTAGACATTCTGGGCTTTTCAGTGATATACAGTGCGCGCAATTTCTATAAGCGCACGTCTGATTTTCAAGTGAAATGCACATAGTCGGGGTGCCAGAGGTTTTCATTTCGTTGTTGGACGGAATTTGATGAAAAATGGCAGAAAGGGAAGGTCATTGCCCGTACAGTGACCCATTAAAAAAGTTAGAATGAGCGATGTCGGGAAGGTACTTTGTTATTGCAAAATAACTTTGATAACCCGTTATTTTTCAGTTTTCTTGGAATAACTCGAAAACGAAGCGTTTCAGCGAAAAATATTAAATACAAAAGTTGTTCAGCTGATGATTTTACGTAGGAATACGGTTTTTTGATTAATTAAAAAATTGTTTTTCCGACCGAAAACCAGCAGAAAAGTAACAAAAATGCAAAAACAATAAGCATTAAAAAATAAAGGAAAAAAACGATTTCCATCGTTGATATTTGGGTTATTGATAGGTATTGGTATTGTTAACCAAATGCACCCGGTCCGGTTTTTCAAAAACAATATGGCGACCTATTGCAACATTGTTAAGTTAAAACTTTGGAACGCTGTAAATTCTGCATGAACAAACGGATCTTGATGAAACAAATTGGAATCGGTAGGTATTAACGGCATCTTTGAGTGTGCCAAATTTCAAAATTTTTCAACAATTACTTTTTTTGTTATTAACCAATGTGTATTCGTAATTTCGTCAATTTACAACATTAAGCTTTGCAACAAAATGCATCAAATCATCAAAACTCGCTATTTTCGCGTTTTTAGTCACCACTGTAGGATGTTAAGAGTAATCAAATGCATTTTGTTATTGTTGTAATGTTGTAAATTGACGAAATTACGAAGCACAGCAAATGGTTTTTGGTTAATAACAAAAAAAGTAATTGTTGAAAAATTTTGAAATTTGGCACACTCAAAGATGCCGTTAATACCTACCGATTCCAATTTGTTTCATCAAGATCCGTTTGTTCATGCAGAATTTACAGCGTTCCAAAGTTTTAACTTAACAATGTTGCAATAGGTCGCCATATTGTTTTTGAAAAACCGGACCGGGTGCATTTGGTTAACAATACCAATACCTATCAATAACCCAAATATCAACGATGGAAATTGTTTTTTTCCTTTATTTTTTAATGCTTATTGTTTTTGCATTTTTGTTACTTTTCTGCTGGTTTTCGGTCGGAAAAACAATTTTTTAATTAATCAAAAAACCGTATTCCTACGTAAAATCATCAGCTGAACAACTTTTATATTTAATATTTTTCGCTGAAACGCTTCGTTTTCGAGTTATTCCAAGAAAACTGAAAAATAACGGGTTATCAAAGTTATTTTGCAATAACAAAGTACCTTCCCGACATCGCTCATTCTAACTTTTTTAATGGGTCACTGTACGGGCAATGACCTTCCCTTTCTGCCATTTTTCATCAAATTCCGTCCAACAACGAAATAACCCATTTTTTGAACCTCTGGCACCCCGACTAACAATTCATTGAAATAAAGCGATATAGTAACAAAATTTCTTTACAGGACAATTGTTAAAGTTTATAACTATTCATAAAAGCAATTAAACAATTCCAAATATCAGGCAATGCGTGAATGCAATAGATCAATCTTTCACAATTGATCTTAGAGTGCGCAGTTTCTATAAACGCAGTTTCTTTTTGTAGTATTACTAGTTAAACGCAAAGTAATTTTGCAACTTTTTAGGAAACAATTCATGTGAGTTTCATTTTCATTTTCCAACTATAGCTTAATTCTGTGTAATTGCTGTTATTTCTTAAGATTTATTGTAATGCCACGAGGAAAGGTCCTTGACAACGACGATCGCGTCAGAATCCGTGCGTTTAGGAAAACTGGCCTTGGTATAAAAGAAATTGCAAGGAGAATTGGACGTTCAGAATGTGTGGTGCGAAATTTTATTAAAAAGGGCAATCGTAATGGATTATGGGATCATCCAAGAGGGAGCACCAAAGTTTCCAAAAAAAATATTGGGAACATAAGAGAAGAAGTTATGAAAAAAAAGTTAAGTGCAGCTCAAATTATAGCGGAATTACAACTCCCAATTAAAGGAAGAGAAGTTCAACAAATTTTGAAGGACATTACTTATATTAAATATAAGAAACCGGCCGAATCTCTCCAACTGCAACAGCATCATAAATATGCGCGCCTAGATTTTGCTAGAAGCCACATGAACTGGGACGAAAAGTGGCAAAACGTTATTTTTTCTTACGGAAAACAATTTAATTTAGATAGCCCAGATGGATTGAGTACATATTTGCATGATTTAAGGAAGCCCGATTCGCCTCGTCTAAGTAGTAATTTTGGTGTTGGTAGTTTAATGTTATGGGGTGCCTTTTCTTATCAAGGAAGTTATTTTTACGCTTTGTTCCCACCCGAATGAACTCTGCCATATATACAGACCTGCTGGAGGAATGTCTTATTCCATATTTAAAAGACAATATGGAAAAAGATTTGATTTTTCAACAGAATAACGTCGCTGTGCATTCTTCTGCCGAAACAAGACGATGGTTTAGTGAAAGAAATATTCCTGTAATGGAGTGGCCATCACGTAGTCCGGATTTAAATCCAATGGAAAACATTTGGGGAATCATGGCACGAAGAGTTTACGCAAATGGTGGACAATTTTCTTCGTTATCTCAACTGAAAGCCGATATTTTGAAATGCTGGAATGATATTGATGAACATTTGTTTAAAAAGTTAATAAATTCGATGTCTAACAGGTTTTTTCAAGTTATAACTAACAAAGGAGGTAAAACACAATACTTAGAAAATATAAAAAAATTTTCTTTTCGTTATGCTTTTAAAATAATGACTATAATATAAAGTTAGTTTATAGAAATTGCGCAGACAAAAGAGACTTTTAATTTTATTTATTTTTATTATAAAGTAATTACTTACTTTAATGAATGTTTTATATTATTTAATTAATATTTACGAATGGGGAATTTATGCAATATAATCGGTTTTGAAAAATAAAAAGTAGTTTTCTTTAAACATGAATAAAACTGGCTGCGCTTATAGAAATTGCGCACACTGTATATATGTCCTATATTGAACCTATTTAACCAATAAAAAAGTTACCCCCAATTCATGAAATGTAGAAATAGCTAAGTGGTTATAATGAGCTGGCCACCTACTGTAGTCTCTATTCAAAGGGGAGTAACATAGGAATTCGCATAAAACCAATTGTTTTCAGGGAAGCGTAGCAAGGCAGATAAATAGATAGATAGAAGTTAGATAGAAGCTAGATAGAAGCTAAATAGATAGGTAGGTAGATAGATAGATAGATAAATAGAAGACAGACAGAAGATAGATAGACAGATAGATATATAGATAGAAGATAGATAGATAAACAGACAGAAGATAGATAGGAGGTAGATAGATAGATAGATAGATGTAGATAGATGTAGATAGATAGATGGATAGGTAGATAGATAGATAGATAGAAGACAGACAGAAGGTAGATAGACAGATAGATATATAGGTAGAAGAAAGATAGATAAACAGACCGAAGATAGATAGATAGATAGATAGATGTAGATAGATAGATGGATAGGTAGATAGATAGAAGATAGATATAGATATATAGAAGATAGATAGAAGATAGATAGAAAGATAGAAGATAGATAGATAGATGCCGTTTAGTTACGGAAATGATTCTATGACCTCAATAACTGAAAATCTATTTACGTTTGGATTAATGGTAATGAAATATTTTATTTATACATCTCGCATAAAACCGATTGTTTTCAGAGAGGCGTAGCAACGCGCGCAGGGTACGGCTAGTTAATTTATAAAATAAAAATTTGTTTGCCAAATAGCCTAAAAAAAAATAAAGGAAAACATTGTGTTTGAGCTCTCTTCATGGATTTTGATAAAACGTTGTAGAAACCTTCATTTAGGATCAAAAGTTGATAATATGTAAACAATTTGTGTCGGTCGCTTGTACTTCCCTAGATATTAAGAAATGGCATTTTCGCATTTTTTGCATATTTCTTCAAAATTTCATTGCTAATTTCATAAATTCCTTAAATTAACGATGTTGGCACCTTTGTAACGAATTAAGAGAAAAGTCTTTCATGCTCGCATTTCCCAAGAAAAATTACAGATCTAAAAAATTAACAAATTTCTTTTAATTTGTGTTTTTTTTATAGACTTTTGCAGAATTATTTACTTTCCACATTTTTGACTAAGGTTTAAGGAAACATGTAGAAAATCGGGAATGCAGATAAATGCTACATAGTATCTTCAGTATTACAAGCAATGAATTGAAGATTAGTATCTTGGCAGTGCAAAAGTTGTTGGTTGATAATTTTCACCTCAAGTGAACTTTCATAATTTCATCAAAATCGTGAAGCCAAAACGTATTTATCAAAAACATTTTCAAAATTTTATTTTCTTGAATTGTTTGTACATTTAACAATTTCTGGAAGTTTTATATTATTTTTAAAACCATTCTAGAGTGTGTAAACGTGTTATTACTATATCTCAAAACAAATAAAAACTGTATATGGTATACACGATTGTTTGTCTCGAAACCTGATCGTGACCTAACTTTTGATCTGTGGGTCATGGACCATAACATATTCATTCGTTCAGCCAATTTAACCGAAGCTCTTTTTTCGAGCAAAGTGTGCTGAGCCCTTTCTGGAATTTCCCAAACAAGGGTATCTTTCCCGCCCCAAAACAACTGGACTGCGGAAACAAGTAATTTCTGCAAACGAGTGCGGCGCGCTATAAATTAAGCAATACAGGTGCGTTTCGGTTGGGTGGCGAAGCACCTGTTAGCCGAAGTCTTGGCTGCAGTAAGTCTGGGAAGACCAAGACCGCCTCTACCCCACATGCTCACAGCACTGAACTGAATTCCATGCGTGCTGCCCTCTGCTGGAACAACTGGACACGGCCAGTTCCCACGACAATTACCCGATGACAAATGAAGCGCGGTGACATGAATCCCTGCAGTCGCTACCTTGGGCACGGTATTAATTTCATAGGTGCAAAATAACTGCACTGCAAATACGCGCTCAGTCTTGCGCGTTTTCTTCGTGGCTATGCGCGAACCAATCGCGGGCGCAGGCGTGAGGGATGCAGCCTAAGAAGTATGAACGTTGAATGCTTCACAAGACATCGCCCGAAACCTGTTTATCCAGACTGAAGACTGGGCGAGACAATTCCCATTCTGATAAAATCCATGGCAGAGTGCATCGCATTAAATTAAAACCTTGTTCCCTTTCCCCATTACTCCGAGATGGTCGTCGTATCACCTACACGACTGATGTTAAGTAAATTTTTATAAATTGAATGAAAACCCATTCGAGCTATCATTAAAGTGCTTTTGTTGATGCTTTTCATCGCCCTTCGTTCGTTTCCAATTCATACTATGAAAAGAAAAAAAATTGAATTCAATGCCTAACTAGTTTAACTTTCAGGTGGTCGCTCGATGTTACAAACAACCCTCTATAAAAAATGTACAGCGAATAGAAATAAAAGAAATTTATTTCGACACGAAAATAATAGATATCCCTATTTATGTTGTCGTTAAATAAGTGTAAACAGACGCTATTTTTATATAGGTTCAGAAAAATGTTGAAAAATATAAATGCTCAATGTAGAAAAGAAGAGTTGAATTATACTTTTTAATAGAGGATGTTCTAAAATTATACAAAACATAATAAAAGAGTAGACTTCTGCAATATATGTATTTAAGAGTTAGAGAATTTCGAAGACCGATTTTTTAGCATCTCATCTACTTATTGGATAAAGATAATTTTTTATTTATTGTATGTAAATAATGACTCCTACATGATAAAAAACTTATTTAATTCAGCTTTATGCAAACTATACATACAAAACAAGCATACAAACTTAAGAGCTATTACTTATAGACTAACAAGAAAAATAATTAAAACTAGACTGGTCAGATCGAAAGGGTTAAAGGTTACTGCACCGAAGAGAATACAATACTGACGTTGATTTAAGTCGGATCTCATCCAAAAACGAAAACACGGTTGGAAACCAAGGGAACTGAGTTTTAAAAGGATAATTTGGTGTGATTAAGATTTATTATATAGTTTGCATTATTATTAAATAAAATATTAATTTATTTAAAAAACATGGTAAATCTAAACAGTAATTCAACAGTATTTAAAAATATCACGTGATTTCGTTGAAATTCCCCTACCCTACCAAATGATTAAACCGTGATTCTGTCATGAACCCCTTCCCTTTCTCAAAAGGATCACGTAATTTATGGATGGCCCCTAAAGATAAATTCTACTTCGTTTTTAATATACTACTATTTTAACGTTGCTTTTTATGGAAACAACTTCCGGTGTTTTCTTAGCTAACGTAAAACTTAATAACTCACACTTAACTGATATATTTTTGGTCGAAAGTTTATATAAAAAATCGATCGGTTTTTCTGTAGATTTTTTTTTTTTATATCTCCTTCTATTAGTTTTTTTTAAACATTTTCCACTATAGCCAATATATTTCTGTTATTCTCTGATATTTTTCCTTTTTCTCATTCATTTTGAACTTGCCTTATTCAATATTGCTAGTGAAACTCCATCAATATAACAGGCGGTATGTTTGAATCAATCTGGTTATTAACATAAAATTTGGTAAATTAAGACTTACTGGGATTTAGCATATTTTCATGTATTCTTTTTTGATTTTTTGGTCTACCGAAATGAAGTTTGTACATCCTGAACGACTTCTGGAAAATCATTTATGTATTTATTGTATACATAGACTAAAATGTTAAGATCCTAATATCGAACCCTGGGGGACATGACGACAGCATAAGGGAAGAATACTAGATAGAGTGTCATTTAGTTTAATTTGCTGGTATCGTTTGGATACGAAACTATATTTAAATTTGCGGCTGATGTGCTAAAGTAAAAGGATTCATAGTGCTTTTTACGGAGCATGATGTGTTATAATTGTTATATAAGCAAAGAGACCCCAGACACGCGTCTCTTTGCTCAAGTCACTCAAAAACAACAAGTATTAAAATAAAATTCATAAGTTTTCTTTAAAAACAAAAACAAATCTGAAATTTCCTATTTTTTGGTCCCAAACAAGCACTATTACAAATTTCTTTCTCTTGAATCGATATAATAGCGCAAAACTGACAAAACATTCAAATAAAAATAAAGTTTCAAGTAAATTAAGTATAAACATTAAAAAAAAAACAAAGGACCTATATGGTTTTCCTGAGGTACACAAGAGAAAACGTTGACAATTGATGGGGAAAAAAATCTCACCTTAAAAATAACGGCCTGTAAACCAAAGCGAAGGAGAAGGTGGAGTAGGAGGAGAAAAAATCGAATCGCGCAAATATCACTACAAGATAAAATCGTCGTTAAAATATCACTACAAGACCGAATTATTCAAAAAGTGGGCAGAATGCCTTCGTAACGAGATAGAAAATTGTCAATTTCCGACTATGAGACAGGTCGCGAGTCACGCACAGTCGTGATGAAACCATAAAAGATGTAAAATGCAGAGAGACACAGTTCGAGGCTAAAGTGTAATTAGATAATTTATGCGATCCCATACGCATTCGCTTGCATTGTTTTAAGGCATCAGACCATGACGACTCTCTCACAAGACCGCAACCAAGAAAAGAAAAGGTTAAGAACCTTCTCTGAAGGAAAAATCTCGCGAATGTGGTCGTCTCGGTACTTCCGACTGTTCCTTGTCTAAATTAGAGCCCGATCTCATTTATGGCGGTAATTTATTGCAGCTTAGCGTGGATTTATGAAATATAAAACTGCGCAGCTCACACGGTGGTCCGATGCACTCATTGTTCCCGGTTGTCGAAAAAAAAAATATGTATTATATATAGACGCCACCAGAGCAGCCTGTCCCGTTCAAGCGGGAATAAAATGATTATGTCGCCGATGAATTCGACACCTTGACGAATTCATGCAAATGAGGTGCTCCTCGGGCGTAATCTGAGACACCTATGCTGGTTTCTTGTCCAATTGGTTTAGAGATTTGCATACGTTTAAGGGGAAAGTCCTTTCACGGTAGAAAGTAAAAAGAAGGAACTTACCGGTCATGAAGAATTCTCCAGCTGCTCGCCTAGCAATTTCGTTGATGAGGAACCTGTAATAAAAGCGAAATTGTTTTTTTTAGTCTTAATGAGCACTGAAGGGGTTATTCTGTTTTTTTTCCGAGCATAATTTTATGATCCATTGTGATTTTTTATGATCTTTAACTGTCCGACATTTGAATTTTAATCCGCACTAAGAAGAAGTCTTTATAAGAAATTCCTGAAAATCTTCTGGATAAAAAGTGGACCCGGACTAAAATTAGGTCACATTAAACTTGAAACTGAATCTATTACGATTTGTACATTAAGGGGAGGCTCTCATCTAGAATCTTGAAATTTTCGATTTTTTTTTTATTTCATATTATTAAAGTTTAATATGTCTAGAATGTTGCTTTAAAATATTTAGTCGATCCGAGCACTAGAACGGATTCTACAGCCCATTGATTCTGGCGGTGTCATGATCGTAGTGGGGTGCTCAGCCTGTGCCGTGCCGTTCAATCACGATTATCTCGGAACTTTGTTTTTCAAGATTTTTCAAATTTGCGTACAAGATAACTCAAAAACGGTTCAACCGATCAACTTCTAGTTTCGTGCATATTAAAGTAAACAATTTTCTTCATAGAAAGAGTGGAGCACATTTTGAAAATTGTAACATTATCTCCTTTTTGTAAGTGATAAACTATGAAAAAAAACGGCCGAAAACGGCCTTAAAATTTCAAAATCGCGCCATTCCGTCAATTTTAAATTTTTTTTGAAAGTCGTCCACTCTTTCTGAGACAAATTTATTCTAGTTTATAATAATGTCATTATTATTTGATTTCAGACCAATCTGCGACCCCTAAATTGTACGCAGCTGGGCAATTTTCGAAAAACATGCCTCCGGAGAAGTTGAATAACGGGCGCCATTTTGTTTTTTTTTTGAATAAAAAAATTTTTTCGTACAGATAAATGTACAATAAAAGATAATGCCAAATATCATTTCCCTATGTCTTGTCATTTGCCTTCAAAAAAATCACGAACTTTACCTACTTTTTGACGTTCTAGATGAGAGCCTCCCCTTAAGCGAAATTATGAGAACGTATTTGAGTATATCCAATGCGTCTATGATACATTATTTTAAAACAAATTAATAAAATATTAAAAAGATTCTAACCTCAATTAAAATCAATATATAAAACATTATTTAAATCTAAATTTATATTTATAAATTTCGATGTACATTCAGGGTGATTCAAAATAAAGTGAACATTAGAAAGTAAGATGAGTCGGAATTGGTTGCTGGTTAGTTGAACAATTAAACCCTGGTACTTTCAAATAAGGAAAAGAAAATTTGATCTTTAATTTGTTACACATACTTCGTAATTCTGGAGATAATATATAGCTTTTTTGTCATATAAAAGCAAGTTTCGTTCGTGCTATATATATTAAAAGATCGCTGATCGATTGATGCAAAAATCAGACAAGTCCGAATCATAATAATATAAGCTCTATGGTCTTGACCATCCATTTGAAAGCAAAAACCGACGTCTTCCGATAAGGACCTTCTTATCTTTTGACCGCTCCTGTGGTCAAGGGAGCAGGTTTACGAACCTGAGGAATGGAAAGATTCGGTGAGAAAAATTTCTAGAAAATTTCCAATTCATTAACGTAACCAATCACATAATAATGAAATTTACCGAGCATTTTAAATCCACGTTTAAAACCACATTTATATCCCTACATACTACAAAGGCTCAGGCATATATGTCAATAATTGTAAAGAAATATGGTACTATAAATACTTGAAGAACCTCAAAAAGAGTTAAAACATGAACCTCAAGTAGAAGTGGAGAAGCCTCACGAAGAATTTTTAAAAGACACAGGTCATGAATCTGATTTATGAAGTTTCGCTTAGTTACTATAATTAATATAAAAGCTTTTTAAGCAAACTAAGATATTGTTTTTTTATTAAGGTTTTGGTGAAAAATTTACACAAATCCAAATTTTCAAAATGAATTTTGCCGTTTCTTGTTTTAGACAATTTTACCTAAACCCCATATTAAACAACACTAGTATTTATGTAACAAACAAAAACTTATGTGGAATGCAATGTAATTACAATATCTGGAAAGTTTTTATCATTTTCCCACAAATTTTAATTTTAGGACTTGGTTTAAACGACAAGACAAATTAATTTCACCTGACATTTATTCTTAAAAGGCAAGCCCTTAACATAAAATTTTTCGGATATATGTACATACAGTGATGTAATTTCCATTTGTGGTTCAATTAAACTACTCAAATTAAATGTAATGCGCTACAACTGGCTATTAAATCCCAAAGGTTTCTGGGGTAAACGATAATTAGTATTACTTATTATAAAAAGAGTGTTTAACGGACATTCGTGCATAACTTCGAGTCCAACATAATAATTATTTTTCACATTTACCTAATTAGTTAAACCAATTATTGAAAACATAATTTAGGGTAATTATGAGGCCCTAACAATTAGATATTGTTATCAGTCCTTTTAATAACTCCCAGATGTATTACATTTTCCAAATGTAAGCCTAAAACGCACAAAACTTTTTAATTAAAGAAGTGAAAGTGTTATTGGAGTAGGTTCACACCCTTTATTGGGGCTAGGCCAGAATATGTTATGGCGTTTATGTTGAACCATTAACGACCAACATCGTTGATTTTATAACATGTTTTTGAACCTAAATTTTATGAATGTAAATAAGTAATAAATGGATAAAAGGTAAGGTTCTTGATGTTTTCAGGTGTGTTGAAACAGGATCGGGGCTCAACATTGATAAATTTTGACGACAAAATTAAGTATGGCGGTTTCTGTTTAAAAGCAATGACAAAAAATTTGACTGACTTTTTCTTTCTTTAAGAAAATAACCTGGACAACATATAAATGACATATGCTTCAATCGCAACTTTTCCATAAAAATCCAAAAATCTAAAAGACATATTGGGTCCGCCACTTTGAATAGCAATTTCGTTTAAAATTATGAGAAATATGCTTTATACTCAGAAAATATTCATAAAAATGGATAATCCTTCGGAAAATCCAGGAAATAACTGAATTGTAGCTCTTTTTTGTCCGCCATATTGGATCCACCATTTTGGAAATTTAGCTATGCATTGACAATCGGAGGGAAACTTGATAATTATCATTTAAACTTATCATAATGATAAGATGAACAAGAAATATTAATGAAAATCGCAGATTTTTGGGAGATTTTTATATTCTAGCCGCCATATTGAAATAAAAAGTCTTTAAATACAAAAATTTGCTGTTTAACTTCAATAATTTTATGCAACGATGGTTGCAAATTTTCCCGCGTTTTATATGTGAAAAAAAAAAAAATTATAAATATTGAAAATAACGAATTTTTTGTAAAAAAAACCACCATATTTAACTAAAACATAAAGAATGTTACATTTTATCCACTTCTTACTTTGTTACATACACAAAATGTAGGTTCAAAAACATGTTATAAAATCAACGATCTTGGTTATTAATGGCTTAATAGAAATCGTTACAATTTTTTCGAAAGATGCAATTAATTTTATCGTTATTTGAATGTATTATAGAACAAAGGCATATACTCCTACATAACCAAAAATGTAAATAGAACTAGAACGCTTGTAGTGGCCCGAAGCAATCTGTAGTAATACTCCCTCGAACCCGACAAATCCCATAAATATCAATTGCACGGCAATATCAATAATTTGCAGCCGTCAGCAAATACTCGGCCATTACTTTAATATCTAAACCGCTTGAAGTGATTTTACACTAATTCTTACCTGTCCGCAGCAATTATTTCGCGGATAATTTAGTTAGAGCCGCCGCGTGTCTGGGGCATCGTTCAGCCGCCGAACATTTTTCCGCAAATCGCATGCCGAAACCGTCTCGGGGGTTCAATTTATTGGGGCGTTTGCAATTCGATGTGCTGTCAAATATCTGCATGAGAAGATAGCCGCCGGCATGGATTTAACTAAAATTGATTGCCACGGTTGTTTTCGTTCGCCCGCCATGTTGCCGCTTCGCGATCCGATCATGACTTCTTTTGTGGCAGGGAAAAAACACGATCCATTGCGCCTCGATGCATTCAATTTATGTAGTGTGGAAAACGGTAGAGACTTTAAAGAACAAAGACAGTGCACTTGGAACCTTTTTAGTAAAGGTGAGCTCTGAAAACAATAATAATTATCCCGCAAACGCGTGTAATTTAAAGATAATAGCAGTAGGTAGCGTCATGGACTGCTACCGAGCACGCCTTAGTGCGTTTTGTATCTGAACACCTTTTTTGTTCAGGTGAGAAGTTGGCTTTGTTGATTTTATTCGAAGATCCACTATAGAAAAATATTGTATTGCTTTACAACACAATGAATGCTGTTGTAAATCATTATTACAGTATTCATATATCAGCATTACCTATTACACACAGAATTATACAGAATTATAGGAAATATTCGCCATTAATCAGCATTTAGCGACATGGCAAGTAGTGCATATTTAAAAATTTAAGTCTTAAAACAATTCAAGATGCTATTAGTAAATACTAATTCATCATTGCCGAATTTATACAAGCATTATTCACCAATTTAAGACATTAGCCGTAAAAAATTGTAATGGTAATTTGCTGTAACTCTAAGACATCTATAAATTATAAGGGAAATTATGTTTACAAAGGAATTTTGAAAAGACAATACTGAATTTATACAATTCAACTATTCATTAAAATAGTTTCATTGAATATTTACAATTCGCAATTTACTTATTTGTGATACAATTTAAAAATGTACTGAGAAATTTTTGATTTTTGTTGAAACATTAGAAATAATGTTATAAAATCTTTTAATTTTTACCATGTAGAATAGGACAAATCACTATGCTGGAAAAAAATATCGAGAATATAACATCTTGGAAGCTATTGAAGAGCAAAAATATATATGGGACATTCCACGTCAACAGGGCCACCTAAATGACCAAAAATCATGGAGACCTAGAAAATTGTTTTTAGGCTTAAATTTTTGGTCTATCTTTACTCTTCAGAAATTGACCTGGCGTTTTGAAAAATTCAAAATGGCGGATCCAATATGGCGGCCAACTTTTCAAAAATGAACGAAATTCGAATAAAAAAAATACTATGATATTCTGCATAAAATTCTAAGTAAGAAATGTCTTTTGCAAATTTTTGAATAAAAGAGCCGTTTTTGAGAAAAAAATTCATGAATTTTTAAAAATTTTCTATCGATGAAATCCTAAATTTCCGTCTTATATAGGAAACAATTGACAATTGGCATAATAGAAAGATTTAAAAAATACTCAGGTGTTAGGAGGTTGCTAGTGATGAATGCAATGTCAGATGTCAAAAAAATTCAAAATTTCGGCTCCAATATGGCCAATATGGATTTCATCAAGATAGAAAATTTTTAAAATTCATGAATTTTTTTCTCAAAAACGGCTCTTTTATTCAAAAATTTGCAAAAGACATTTCTTACTTAGAATTTTATGCAGAATATCATAGTATTTTTTTTATTCGAATTTCGTTCATTTTTGAAAAGTTGGCCGCCATATTGGATCCGCCATTTTGAATTTTTCAAAACGCCAGATCAATTTCTGAAGAGTAAAGATAGACCAAAAATTTAAGACCAAAAACAATTTTCTAGGTCTCCATGATTTTTGGTCATTTAGGTGGCCCGGTTGACGTGGAATGTCCCATATATAATTTTTTTGTTATATTTTTCGATTAACCCAATCAGAAGTTACAAATTTTCCGTTCAATAGATGAAAATAATTAATAAAAAAGTAGCTAAAAATTTCACAGAATATGCACTTTATATGTGCGAATATATACCCAAAGTTCGATGGAACTTGGAATTGTGTCGCGCGACGATTCAATTCCATGTTTCAATTTCACTTTGTTTGCAGGAATAACATTAAAAACGAGAAATGTCACTTCGAAATGTAGTTTCCCAGCAATGCAAAAGTGCTATTAGTGGTTTACAAGCGAGCGAAAATTATTAATGAAAATTAGTACGTAAGAAAAAATAATCGTTGCTGTAAGGGAAGAAACGGCTTAACTGACAATGTTGACACGACTGACGATTTAGTCCACTGAGTTCTGAACGTGCAATTGTTCCTATTATTCCGTCGTGCCACAAAATCGTGTTGCAGACATTGTAACCTTAACCCTTTCGGTCCTACCGCCACCTAAAGTCAGCATCAGCGCAACAGTTTGTGTTCTACCGCCGCCTAAAGTCGGCATTCACAGAAAGCTCTATGGGTACGATCGCTGGCTCTAGTCGTCACTGAGAATGCAGGGAAGGCTTTCCATGGATGTCGTCGACGAAGGGCTCGAGCTTTCTATGAATATCCGTTATAAACGGTACAGCTTAGAATACCGTGTTTGCAGTAAAATATATTTTCGCGGCCTACATTGATTGTGTACAGGGAATGTATCATCGCGACAAACTTTGCCGTACCGAAACAGTTAATGTTTTGTATTTATTCCTATACTTCGGAGTTGTCTTCTCATTTACATAAAGTAGGGAAATTTTTACCTCCTATTAAGTTTTCTCTGTGCATTATCCAGCATTACTTGATGTTACTTAAAAGTTAAAAGATTATCTAAATTAATGAATCTTATTATTTTTGCTTGTATGTAGTGGGATTTCAACAGTAATGGTACTACGTGTTTACAGGATTGTTTGCCGATAGAAGCTGTTATCACATTTTGTGGACATATATCACAAATACATTTAAGGTACTTATAAGGAATTTCATCTTTAAGTCTACCTTTCAAGCTGTCTATCATAAAACTTCCATCACGAATGCTTGCTAACTTAATTGCATTTGTAACCAAAAAAAAAAAAATATTGCGTTGTTTGGCTAAGCCAAATTCAATCAATAAAAAACTCGCTTACTCACAGGCTCTTCATACACCGGATTATCAAGCAATCAAAGGCAGTTGCTGTTTCCTCAACTGGTGTCAACATTGCACAACAAAAAGGTGTTTCAGAAATAGCGTCGTCGCCTCTAATTGAGACCTTGTAAACATAGATAACCGAGAAAGCCTGAAAACGGAGATGAGAAAAAAATATACTGACATGACATTTGTAATTGTACCTAACCTCAAGAGCAGGTGTTAATTTTGCAAGTGTTCACCTGTACGCAGCCGCAGGTAGCTGTTGAAATGGATGAGATTACAGAAATATGCTCGGTACGAGTACATTAACTCTTGTCGGCCGAAATTCACTTCAAATTAATCAATTTTTGCCAGAAAAGAAAAACAAATCCGAAGGCATTTTAGATGAGTAATTCGCATTTTGTGGAACTTGGAACGCTAAATAGCATTTTTTGGAGCCTTCTGATTTGGTTACAGTTCAGCGAATCGAATTGAATTCGCGAGAATGAATCAGCGTGGTACAAAGAAATGTTTTAAGCAATAGTAAGGAATAATTCTGAACTGCTATGGTGCGTAAGAGGCTATGTAATTTATATCAACAAAATTATATTACGGCACTGCACGAGCTCAAATTTATAAGGAATCGAAAATGACAAGGCAGTATGGATGATTATTTAACAAGAGCCGAACATAATTAGATCTCATTACCAGACGATTTATAGTTCCCTTTCCTTTAAAATTCGTTTGTATATTGTCGTAAAAAATATGTATTATACCTATAGAGAAAAAAACTGATTTAACAAGCTTTCCATATTAATTAATTCAGCAATAACCTTACGGAAATGGAATTATGGAAGTTTTGGAATTTTTGACATACACTAAAGTAATCAACTTTTGTTCACTACCAAATGGCTGACCTAGACGAAAAGTTTTTTAATTCTAAGTAAATTATATCCTATAATCTTTAGGGCTGAAGTTATATCCAAACTTCATCCATTTCGATGAAACTTTGTATGTATGTTCAAATATGCTCATATGTAAGGAATATACAAACAAAAATCGTTATATGCGAGTACAAGTATTATTCTGAGATATAACAATTAAAAACATTAACATCATATAGTATGTTAAAAGTTATTCAAAATTGAATGCCAAGAAATAAATCCAAAAGAAATAAAGCCATTTTTTCCAATGAGTATACTAGGGTGCTTTTTTTTTGCGACTATTTTTTTTTTCAGTCCCACCTCGAAATTTTGTAGCAAATACCTAAACAAAACTTCCCTGAAAATTGGAGCCCTTAATATTAATATTCAGTACTAGACCAAGGCGTATAAAGATTTCCCATATAAAATACACGTAAACTTTGATTATTTTTCTTCAAAACTCTACAGCTCAGAAGCATTTTATGGTATAATCTTGGTCAATGGTAGGATTTCTTCAGAATTTAATGCTCTACAAAAGTGTCCATTGCGGTGTAACCCTTACTCTCACCAGCGAGGTAGTACGGGTCACTAACCTCAATTTTTCCATGAAATTCTCGCTTTTTGCCCCTATCTCGTAAACAACAAGAGGTACAGAAAAAATGAATATGACAAACTTGTAGGAAATTTAATTTCCTCCTAAAAAGTTCTGAACACCAAATCGCTAACATCAATATTTCTTGAGATATTGGGCTTTGTAGTTGAGGTAGTGTTTCTACAATTTAGCTCAATAATCCATGAAAACTCCACACTACCTCAACTTCAAACCCCAATATCTCAAGAAATATCGATGTTAGCGATTTGGTGTTCAGAACTTTTTAGGAGGAAATTAAATCTCCTACAAGTTTGTCATATTCACTTTTTCTGTACCTCTTGTTGTTTACGAGATAGGGGCAAAAAGCGAGAATTTCATGGAAAAATTGAGGTTAGTGACCCGTACTACCTCGCTGGTGGGAGTTAGGGTTACACCGCAATGGACACTTTTGTAGAGCATTCAATTCTGAAGAAAACTACAAATGGATTTTAATCTCTGTTTACGCATGGAATATTTTATGTTGCGTACCTATTATACATATTGAGGAAAAATATGTCTAAAGCTTCAGGAAATGATTTTATACTATCTACACACTAGGGTGTTTCGAAAAAAAAAATTGAATCACCCTAATCTACACACTGCAGTTTTTGGCTAGTTTGTTAACTTAATCCTCAATAAGTTCGGTGCCTGGTCTTAGATGCACACTTTGAATTGAGAGCAATCTTAAGGAGAAAAACAGCTGTAACGTGAAGATATACAGACATGAAAGTTTGACCATAAGAAAATACACACAAAAAAGCGAATATAATAAGTTTTGATTTTGGTTAGTTGTAGAAAAAATGTAACTTATAACTCTTTATTTCCCCGTCCTTAAAAGCTTAAAAAATCAAGGTTCTTTTAATGCGGTTTATTTACCAGTTATTATCGTTTATTGAGAAGCATTTCAGGATACATGTTTAATTTGGGTTTCTTTCATTGTGTTTACAGTTTTTTGGTTATGTTGGTTAAAATGGCTTCGAATCTTAGAATCTGTTCAAATTTTTATGAAATTGAAGATTTTCTCTGAATTGGAACGATGGAAAGGTGTGCGAAAAAAAAACGGAGAGCTTACAAAAGATAAGCAGTGTGTTGGAACTCGCTCGACAACAAAGGTACTAAATGAACAGCAGTCATCAAAGGAAGAACAAATTAAGCAGGATTGCCGTCTAGAACTACATTAGAAGGTGCTCATTATTATGTGCAACCAGTAAAATTTATATCCAATGGACACAAACATCAGGGCGACGATTAATCAAACCAACCAATGGTTTTCGAATGTATGGACCGGTTGGCCTGGAAACTTACCGAATCCGATGGATCACTTGTGGGTTCGACTTCAAAATTGAGTATTTGGGCATCCAAGACCAACCAATAGAATAAGCCTAGTTAGAACAATTGCAGAAGAGTGGAATTCAATTTTTATCCTGATGTCATCTTCCGTCATTGTAATACTTTTAAGAATTAAATTAATTAAAGAATGTCTAGAAAAAGGACGACTACGTACCAAATATTAGTTAGATTAAATCTCAAATGAAAAAAACTTTCTATTCACCCTGTAGATCATTTCCCCTATTCTTACGTCTTCAGATTATTTACCTACTAAACATTTTTTAATAATCATACTTTATAAAACTCTTTTGTAATGTGTTGAGTACCACTTTAAGAGATAATAATAAAAAATTAGAGTAACACTTTAAAAGATATATAAAAAAAGCTCATCAGGAACGCTTCTAAAAAAATTGCTCTAGCAGTGTTCCAATTGGAAGACAATGTTAAGAAAAATTTGTAATTATACAGGGTGTCTCAAAAATACCAGGTCAGAGTGACATGGAAGATAGGTTAGTCTTAGATCTGTCAGATAAAATAAACATGACTTTAGTAAAAGTTTCTTAGTTTTCGAGATATTGTCGCTTTTTTAATTTTGTTTAAAATCTCTACTTTTAGTTAGAATTTCAACCACCATTGCTAAAAATAAATTCAAGTTGTTTACTTTTTTATTTTTCAGGTAACTTGAATAGTTGTTTCAGGCGTTAAAAGTAAAATTTTGCCGTTTAGTTTACCTTACAAGAAAAATAACTCATCTTGGAAGATACACTAAATTTGGGCAAAATTTTTCTTTTAACGCCTGAAACAACTAAGGTAGGTGCGGGTAATAAGGCCTAGCTAAGGGAGATTTGAAATAAAATAAAAAGTATGTATCCGAATCAACAAATTTTAATGTTAATTGAAACTTTAGATGAATTACTATAAAGTATAAACTAAAAATAACAACTTCTGCCGTAAACTAAAACAAAATTAAACATTTTTGAAAACCTTGTCAGTAGGCCTTATTATACTATAGTAGGATAATAAGGCCTAAGACTTTGACATACATAAATAATCAAAATAGGCTTCTTAGATTTGGTAATTGAGATCAATAATAATATATATACATTAATCATGCTTAAAGTCTTAAAAATAACAACAAATTTCTTTGTTTAACAGCCATCAGGACACTCGAAATTATCTGTATCATCCTGGATCTAAGTGACAAGCTGCTCCATCAAATATTAAAAGGCACTTTCCCGCACTTTTGTACCTGGCTAGGTGCTTCAAAAATTGTTTGAGAAGTTCATTAGTCATATAAGCCTTTGTAGACTTTTCTACCAATGATTCCGATGGAAAGTTGTCATATAATTCTGGCTTCAAACGTATAACTTTAAATATGATCATTGGTGGTATAGCGCTACCAAGTGCATTTACACATTTCGCGATGGTGACACTTTCAGCATGTTATCCCCCATCTTTGCTTTCTTTATAAATGCACTCTTTTATCTGGTGGTGAATTGTTAAACAGCAACCTTTCTCATCCATATTATAAATCCTTTCAGGATTTCTTTTCAAATCTAGATTATCATAAACTTCATTCAGTCTTTTGAAGTGATCATCAAGGATAAATTTATTAAACTTATGTGCCCTGGCCGGGTTCATAAACTAAACTTTTTTTCTAGATATTTCCGGGTGGCTTTTTATAAGCGCTTTAAACCAATCTTTACCAGCAACTCTAGCATGTTGATTGAAGTTGTGCTTGATGTTATTAAGCTCACAAAATGTACAGACCAAGCATCGGAGAATCCGTGGTGTCACAGGCACCTCATAATTCTGCTAACAAGACCAACTTCTGTCACTGAGTAAGGATTTTCGACCTAGTGTTTTTTTTTTCAAACTACCAGTCTGGAGCTGATTTCTAATGGTTCTTCTGGGAACTTTATACCTCCAACTTTATATGTAGATGCTCAGCATTCCTATTTGAACTACCTGGACAGCCGACATCAAGTCAGACCACAATGCTCGTTTGGGGGGCATTCTGGTTGTAGTCAATAAAAATAAGAATAAATAAATAAGTAAACAGTTGTAATTACTTATTTACATTCCTAACATTTTGAAAAAGAAATAACATAAACTGTAAAACAGTAAAATTTTGATACAAAAAAATGAGGATAATAAGGCCTATGGTCAAATTTGGTAGGCCTTAATAACCGCTGGTAACGTGCGTAAAGAAAAACTAAAAAGAACATTATTCGGATCATGATATATTATTCAAACAGCAAAGGTCGTAGAAGCATTAAATAATAGAAAATTATAGTGCAAAATTATATATATATAAGTGTAATATTACAAAAAATAGTTACAATTGATTCGGACGATTTCTTATTATTCGTGCTGCGCAACCGCCCCTCACAATGAAAGACACCACACTAGTGGCAGCGAGCGAGCTAAAGCGTCGCAAAAAGTTTCAGGTGCCATCGATGAATGTTAGCTACCTGCGATTATGACCTTGAGCGACATCAATCATTTTAAATTATATTTTTGTTACTTAGGCTTTATTAGCCGACAGGCCTTATTACCCGCACCTACCTTATTCAAGATACCTGAAAAATAAAAAAGTAAACAACTTGAAGTTATTTTGAGCAATGGTGGTTGAAATTTTAAGTAGAGATTTTAAACAAAATTAAAAAAGTGACAATATCTCGAAAACTAAGAAACTTTTACTAAGGTCATGTTTATTTTATCTGACAGATCTAAGACTAACCTATCTTCCATGTAACTCTGACCTGGTATTTTTGGGACACCCTGTATAATTATTTGTAGTTGAAAAATAAGATCCTTCAATCAAGGACAAGCCTTTTATATCTGAAATAAATGTGCAAAGTTTCGTTAAGATCGGTGCAATAGTTTTTGAGATATCATGAACACCAACTTAAAAATTCAACTTTTGAGGAAAACGCGTTTAATTGAATCAACTTGAAAATTTCATTTCTTAGATATTCTACTTAAATTTTTTGAAATATATAACTGCCTATAATTAATTATATATAATATAAAATTCAAGAAACACTTGGTGAGGACAATGAATTTATGCTAGAACGCAAACAAATTTATTTCTCTGTTAATAATGATTGTTGTTCTGTTTTAATTTCTTACCTCGAATTAAACACTTAATCAAGTGCTGCTCAGTCATCTAAATTAATAGCAAGTTCCTCGCTTGTGTCTTGTGACGCACATTAATAATTAATCCAAGCAAGGAGTGATTTCTCCGTCGCAATTTACAATTACAAAGAAGTGAATTATGATTACTGCCAAAAAAGGTTTGCCCTGTCTCTCATCCGCCCATTAATATTCACGGGAAGTCTGGGAAGAGGCAGTCAGATAGATGCCCGGTGGTATGCCTGGTTGGGTTTCTGCTTCACTTACGTCATCCTGCTGAGTCCAACTTTAATTACATAGAATACAATGTAGCCGCAGAAAAATTAAGGGAAATTATAGAACTCAATGTCGGTCAGCCACCTTACCCCATCCATTTATTATCAATTAGCTAATTACACCTCTAGCATGTAGTTTTGGGATAAAATTTCGCATCAAGCGTATTATTTGACCATTTCCAAATTTATCCAGCAAACCCGATATTGCAGTTCATCTCTGTCGCCGCAATTAAAAGCCGAAAATATATTATTATTGCTGCAGCCCCAAAATAGGAAGCATCAAGCTATGCAGGTTTATTTTATTCGCGAATCGTTTATGGAAGTTGAATTCGTAATATAACGAGCTTTCCTAATCAGTGGATCGTTAAAAATATGTTTCCCTGTTCTTTTTTTGTTGGTATCATGGCTCTCGGTTGCGAGTGATGCCGGATTCCGACGGTACGACGCTAATTCCGGAAAATAGTGTCTTAAATCCCACTAAGGCGGCGACCCAAATTAATTAGAAAAATGACCTAGAATCTGCGTCCCCGTCATGCTCGATTTATTTAATGTTTTGCCAAAAGTTGTAAAGGAAAACGTGAACTGAATTGCGTGAATTTATACATAAAACAATTTAATTGCACAGATATAAAAAAAAAACGAAGATTGCATTCGAAAACCATATTGGCTGCTTCCAACAAAAGGTAGGAAGATATTCATAGCAAGCAATAAACACAAAAGAAAATGCCATTAATGTTTTTTTCACACGATTTGATTAAAAACCGGCAACTAGGCTTCAGCGATTTCCGCGAATTTGCGATAAAATCTTTGTTTTCTCTACGATTTTAGCAAAGAATTTTGCACATTTGCGTTTCTTTTATTTTCCAGAACATGTTTTTTAACAAGCGCCGGAAAATAAACATAAAGACAAAGTTATATCGATGGTGTAAGATTGCTAGCAAAAACGACGCTAAGGTGTAGAACTTCCTTTTTTCTCGATATTATTTATTTGAATACAAGCATTTGTCTATTCTAAGAGGAATATGAAAAACGATATTATTTTTTATATGTATAGTGATTTATTCGGAAACATTCTCCATGCCAAACAATTTCCTGGAATGTTAAGGTCAATGTTTGTTCTGTATAGGTTTTTATGTTCCGTCTCACCGTTTTCCATGTTCCGTCTCACCGTACTAACTACGGATTTTTTGAACCCATTTCATCGATGTCGCGCGCAGTTAATGAGAACTATTCTAATTTTGACTTTTTATAATTTCTTGTTAACCTGTTAATTAGTGATTTGTCTTTACACTCAATTTTATTTTGTAGTAGTCAGCTTTTGACGAACTTTTGTATAAATAAATAAATAAATGTAATATACAATATGTAAATATTGAGAAAAACACGCTGTAAAACGAAGGGAAACAACATTAAATCAATAATTTACAAATGCAATTTGGCAGCAATGTCAAAAATTATTAATTTAATTATGAATAGCTTTAAACTTTTTTGTTAATTTGACAAAAGACAATTCTGAAACATTGTAAAAGTAAACACAACCAAATATTTTTTTTTCGGTATTAACTATATTTGTTTTAAAATCAAAAGTATATTGGTATTTTTAAGCAATGCATTTCGTAGTAAAATTAACTATATAGAGTTTTTGATTCAACTATTATTTTTATTTACTTTTGATGTTGTTGTTTTTTGATTTAAATGATAGTTTTATAACGAAATATTGTTAAACTTATGCCCGTCAAATACTTTCAACTTTGAAATAAAAGAATCAATAATCATAATATCAAAATTAATAATCAAAATGAACAAATACTTTAGTCTAAGAATTCATTTGTTAAATAAATGCTTATATTTGCAAATATATATATATGTATGCCTATGTAAACCACAATAACAAATTCCGTAGTTTTTTAGAGTTTTTGGTTACAAAACCTTTTCGTAATTGTTTTATAACTACAAAATGATGTGCTTCAACATAAGCCAATCGATTCTATGAATTACTCTCATCAACATTTGTTACGGGTGGTGAAGTTACTAAAAGTACCATAAGTCCATTCAAGGATATTGTAGGATAATAACAAAAGGCTCGTTAAAGTACACCCTCTTAGATTTCAGATGGTACTCCATGTGCTGTCCGTCCACAACTCTAAAAGCTGGACAGATTTCAATGTCAAAATTGTCGAAAGTAAAGTAAAAACATCGACATATTTTCAAGTATGAAAGACAGCTGAAACCACCTTCAAAATGCAACTGCACACAATAAAGCTTTTCACTATACTAAAATTACAGCAAACGGCGCTGCTTTAAACATTTTGCTTTTTATTTTAAACATTTACTTTGTAACTATAGCAACAAAAATTGTTTTTTGCATACACACAAAGCTGAATTTCTATTGTACATACATATGTAAAGGAAAGAATTTAAAATAAAATGTTGCGAAATTTTTTTTACAAAGTTATATAAAAACAAGAATTGTTGAATTAATATTGTTACAACATTCAAATTTAATTTTGTTAAATGTCTTATTTATTGCAATTCGCAACCAGTTTAAAAAACGTGTTAATCTAATGATGTATTATTATCAAGACTTAAATTGCAGTCAATCCACAGATCTCTTTAGTGTAAAATATGTGAGTTATATTACTATGAATTTCTCACACTTTTAAGTTACTTGCAAAGTTTTGTAGATAAACATACAAGTAAAGCGTACATCACAATGGCACGGCAGCAACAGCAACAGCAAAACCTTTTCATTGACCGAAAATAGTCACGTGACTCAAACACGGCCAATGAGGCCGTTTCACTGCTGCTGTTGGTGCTTTGATGCGCTTTTTGTAAAATCTTAAAAGTTTTTCTAAAGGTAACGCTTTAAAAAATTTAATTTAATGCAAAATTCCAGATCCGGAACACATCATGAGAAAACTAAGCAAAGTTTCGAAAATGCCATTATCATCTTCGATTTACCATATTGAAAATGTATAAATTCTGTTTTATTCATGATTTTATCATAGGTCTTGCGGTCTTCTATCTCTTCGTTTAAATACATTCTATTTTTCCTTACAAAAATGTGAAAACAGACGATTAAACATTGTCAACCATTTCTACTCTTTTTTGTATTGAGTTTTTTTTGCTTAAAAGTTTTATGATTATTTTCCGGGATGGTTTGTGATTAGTAGAAACTTATTAGGACCTTACACACCTAACAAACTTACTAACTACTTAACATAAAATGATCATTTCTGAAATTAAAATGTAATATAAGGTTAATTTCCAAATAGGTTTCAAAACAAATTTGCAAGCCAACTAACTACTGTTAAGATCAGAAGATTTAAAATCTCATAAACCACAATACCTTGTCATTATGCAACCGAAAACTGCTCCATAATGCACGAAAGAAGAAACAACAAACCATAAATTAAGAGTAATTTCCTATGGTAATCCGAAGCCAGAAAAGGTCACTCCAGAATGACCATCATGGACATCATTAACCCTCCTAATGTGATAAAGAAAGAAGTCAGTCCTCAGCCTCAGACACGGCCGCCTTTTGTGCCACTCTCTAAAGTCTAAACAAAGGTGGAGGTGCTAAACGATCCGTAGCAGACCACGTCTGGATCTGGACGGAGATTTCAAGTGTATGCTGCTCTGCAAAATAGCACATAATGAGAACTTTATGCATTAATAAGAAGTAGCCGCGAAGAAAATGAAATTGTGGTCGCGCGGGAGATGATATCGCGTTCAAAAAAAGAAGCAAAAACAATTTCCGCTCAAAGGGCGTTTGCGCTTCTTGAGAAAAGAATGAAAGAAAAAATGAATTTTATTTGAATAACGGAGTTAAAGCTTTGAGATTATGTTTGCATTAGTTATTTGCAGCTTTGTTTTTTGTGTGATGTTGAATCGTTCTCAGGAGAAACTACTTAATAATGCTTTTAAATTGCCAATTTTATGTCAGGGTGTGTTTTTAAGCTTAGATAGAATTTCCTTTATAACTGTCAAACCGAGCTGTCATTTTTACAACTCTATGTGATATTTAAGAATTATCCAAATTTACTTTGAAAATAGATCGTCAATTCGCGAGACTTCGTGATTTTTATGGTGCACATAATCGTCGTTCATTTCTGGTTTAGAGGTTAATAAGCAAAATTGTCGCTTCTGGAATGATACAAATCCAAAAGACAGTCTAGAGAAACCATAACAACCAGGAAAATGCACCGTCTGGTGCGGTTTACGAGCTGGTGGTATCATTTCTCCTTAGTTTTTTTAAAAATGAGGCAAGGGCTCGCAGTACGGTCAATGGAGATCATTACCAGACCATGATCAATGAATATTTCTTCGAAAGTATGGATGACATTGATTCTGATAACATGTGGTTTCGATAGGATGGCGCTACGTGTCATAAAGCAACACAATCCATCGTTTTATTGAAATTACAGTTTGGCGATAAAGAGATCTCGAGAAATGGCCCTATAAATTTGCTTCCAAGATAGTGGATCTGACACCTGTCAACTATTTCCTATGGGGTTACCTAAAGTCACTGGTTTATGATGATAAACCAGAAACAACTGACAACTTGGAAGCCAACATTATTTGTGTTTTTCCTACATTACTCGAAAAAGTCTCCCAAAATTGGACTGACAGAATGAGCTTCGGCAAGAACAGTCATATGCCCAAAATCATTTTTAAATATTAATGCCACGAATTGGTCTTTCGAATAAAAACAAAAACAAGTGTTCATCAAAAGTTAACTCTTTATGTTATTTTTTTTTTTTAAATTTAAAGCTTTGTGACAACTTTTGCATACGTGAAGATATCCCAAAAAAGGAATGTTTTCTGCAATTAGTAAGCCGCACCTTCCTGTAAAATTTCCTTGCAAAATATTATAAAATTTATTTAATATTTAAATCAAATAAATACTCCGAACTCGCAAATACTTCAAAAACAAATCTTACTAAAGTGCCAAACAATTATTTTAGATTTATAGTTTAAAAAAATTTCAGCTTTCCTTTGGGATCTCCCACGCAAAAATATGAAATTATTTTTTTACAAATTTTCGAATTTTAGTAAAATACAGATTTTGTTCAACTTTTGATTTAACTCGAATATTTGTTTTATGAGTGAGTGAATATGGAAAAATATAGCAATAGTACCTAATATACCTTGCATTTCTTTATAACACATAGTTTGGATAATATGTAAATAATACCTATAAAATACGACCAAAACTAAATTTTATTCAATGGGTTTTAGAAATTATTTTTCCCAAAATATAAATTTACTATACACATTTATTTTCCGCTAGGCTACGTCATTTTAATTATAGATGAATGAAGTTTATAACTTCTAGCACTAAAATGAATTTTTATATTGTATATACATATGAATGTTTTGAACTTGGAATAAATTGAATTGAATTGGAAAAAACTAAATTTTCATATATCTCGAAAACCGTGACAACTTATCTAATAGTATGCTTGCAAATGAAATTTTTTATTAAACCCTTAAAGGAAAATTTCGAGTTAATAATATCTCATTGTAAAAGTAGTAGGTACAATATTTACAACACCTATGAAGAATAAAAAACTGGGCTCAGCTTTTAATCTTTCATTGCTATTTATAGACTGCAAAATAATCTGCACAACTCTAGATGCCAATCCCCTTTTTGATAAATTCTGATATTCATTAAAGACATCTTACAGTTAAGTCAAAAAAGTTGTTTTCTTAATTAATTATAATTAGCAGCGACAAAATCGAGAAGAGAATATTTTGCTTAACCCATAAGAAAACATCATTTGAATAATAAAAAATTAATCTTGAAAAAAAAGCCAAACAAGACAAAGACTTTTCAAACAGGAAGTCACATTTAGTTGAAAAGATTTAACAGTTTAACGCCTCTTAGCCTGTGCGATTCGGTTTCTAGTTGCTTTCTAGCGTGATGAGGCAGATCAAATGCGCGCAGCACCGGCGATCGCGGCGCATCTCTCCATTAAAATTAAGCTCAAAATGACTTACCTTATTTTCCTCAATCGTCGGCGATTTCGCTTACTAATCCAAAAGTGCGACTGTTTTCGATTTCCGCCGAAAAAAAAGCACTTTGCGTTTGATAACGTAAAATTTCTTTTCTTCTCCCAACAAAAGCACTTGTTTTCACCAATTTGATGGCAACCACTCTTTACTCATTCACAAAAACGAAATGCATATAACAAAAGAAAATTTAAACATTAAAATTCGAGTATTTCGCGGTCATAACATAACAACAGAACGGGGGACATCTGCTTTCCGCTCTAGCACCGGCACTCGTTTTTGATGCGCAGGTTGCAAGTCGAAGGTACGTTTTTACCTTGCACAACAAAAGCGCTGCTAACCCTCAGTTCACTTTAATCGGATCTGGATAAATATCGCACTCGCAATCACACCTAAAGTCGGATAGTCCCCTTCAAAGTACGCACGACTCGACGCGCTCGTGGTTCGGAGGAAACTGAAATGAAATTGTGAATGAAATGAATTCGATTCGACTTTCCTCTCGGCCAAGGTGCTAGCTGAAATTGAACTGGAGAACAAAATGGAAAACGCGCAGTCAAGCCCGAGCCCGGTTTTGGACACCTTCTCGGTGAAGCACGAACTCAAACTCATCCCGCAGGCAAGTTGAACTCGAATCGAACCGCATGCAACGCGGTTTTCTTCTGGTTGGTGCGATCAGAAGACCTTCAGTTGTTCGAATTTCTCTCGAGACCACCTACAACTTGCAACGAACATTTTCGAAATGTTTCATGGTGTCTGATAAAACACGTAACCCTGTTTTGTTTTTAAGCGTTTTTTATTTAAAGGGTTTGCTAGAAATTACAAAACACCGAATATATGAAGATATTTTTGTAATTTGGTTTCATAACTTAACGTATGTACAATACTGCACTCGGGCGGTGTTTTCAAATTAATGACAACGAAATTTAAAATATGTACATTATTCGAAAAAAATTGTTATTACTTTTAGTGCAATTGTTATAGTATTCAGAAAATATAGCTATTGAAGCAGAAGCAGAAGAATAACTAAAATTCATTCCTAAAGTAAAATAATTTTATTTGTAATAATTATAATATTATAATAATTGTAATAATTTTTTAATGTAAAATATTTTTTAACTAATGCACATCACTTTTTGCGATATTTGGCGCAAAGAATTTCAAAATAATATGATTCAATCCCATGGGTGTAGCTAGAATTTCTTTTTAAGGTGGGGCTGGCCGAACTAATAATTTACAAAAGTAAATCCTCACATAAATTTGAAATAGACTCATGAAGCTCTTATTAGTTTTTTTATAAAGAAATCTGTCGTTAAAGGGGGTAAATACAATTACACGGGCAAAAAATACGCAGTAAAAAACATTTTTTTTTTCATAAAGAAGGTTTAATGCAATCATTATAAAACTTTGTACACTTGTTAAGGTATATATGAGGAATGTAAAAAAAAAATTTTTTTTAATTTTTGAAAACAATGTGGCGGCTGTACGCTGGCGTGAAGTTGTCCTGCAAAAAAAACGGCAACTACTCTTAACAGCCCATAAAAAAAATTTGGCTTAAATATACATGTAATTTGTCGGTAAACCTCAAAAATTAAAAACAAAATAATAATTTTGCGTTTGGTAGAAGTTTTTGTAAAAAATCGATAATTTTCGCTATTTTTTCAGCCATTTTTGCATTAATAATTCAATTTTGCAACATAAAATTCCAAAACAATTAGGTTTACAGACAAGCCTAAGGTATAACTTCTTAGAGGAACAAAAAACATCGATTTTGTTGACCTTCTAATTGTATTTATCCCCTTAAAAGCTTAATTAATAATTTTCCTAAAAATCATTTCTAATAGCGTATTTATATTTTATCTCTTTAAGAATTTTTTCTTATATTACTTACACACTTTTTCTTATATTCTCTTACACAGAGAATTCGTCTTTCTATCAAGGTTGACTATCTTATAATAATTGTGTATTAGTTTATTATAAGGTAATAATACAGTAAGAAAACATTCTTTTAAGAGCTTCAGTTCAAACTATTTTAAGAATAAATGATTAAACTCTAGAACTACGATTTTATAAGATCAGTGTGTGAATGAGTGAAAATAAATCGCGTATTTAACAAAAGAAACTCATATTTGAAGTTCATCGTGAAGATAATGCTCTTTTTTTTTAACAGTGAGTGATTTGAAGATTTCTTCTTCAAAACTCCTACAGGGTACGGAGAATCAAAAAATTTGATTCGTTCGTTTGCGAATGGATCCCAAGCGAATTAAATTTTTTGATTCGCTCACGAATTTTATTATTCGATTCTTTTTCTAATAAAATTCGACTCGCGAATTGAATCGAAAATTTCAAGAACTGAAAATTTAATTCGTTCGCGAATTTATCGCAAATGAATGATTTGGGAATCAAATTAAATACAACCGATTGCAGATACCCAACAACATAATACGCATATACTTTTATTCATAAATTTTAAATTTATTATTAAATTTAAAAAAATCACGTATTCTACCGCAGTAAATTAAACTCTTTCACTCTGGTCAAAATAATTGCAAAAAATAAAATTTCAGTTATTATAACAATTAATGCTTGTAAATATATTTCGAACTTAGCTGATCGGTTCCAAATCGTCGACGAGTATTCTGCGTGCCGTAAAATGCGACTAAACAGCTAATGACACATGATGTGACATGCAACATGACATGTGACATGAATTTTTTTTTTGCACCATGTTGTAGAGCGGGTCCGATAACCCCCTTAGAAACCCCGAAGGGGTCGAAAAAGCCCTAGGAGGCCAAAAAATAGGCCAAAACATCATTTTTGTTTTGTTTACGAATGCCAAATTAACGACGAGTCTATTGCAAGCCGTAAAATGTGGATTAACGGCTTATGACACATGATGTGACATGTAACATGACATGTGACATGAAATTTTTTTTTTGCACCATGTTGTAGAGCGGGTCCGATAACCCCCCTTAGAAATCCCGTAGGGGTCGAAAAAGCCCTAGGAGGCCAAAAAATAGGTCAAAACATCATTTTTGTTTTGTTTACGAATGCCAAATTAACGACGAGTCTATTGCAAGCCGTAAAATGTGGATTAACGGCTTATGACACATGATGTGACATGTAACATGACATGTAACATGGAATTTTTTTTTGCACCATGTTGTAGAGCGGGTCCGATAACCCCCCTTAGAAACCCCGAAGGGGTCGAAAAAGCCCTAGGAGGCCAAAAAATAAGCCAAAACATCACTTTTGTTTTGCTGGGATTTTTCAGAAAATTAGAATTTGAAAGTTTTTGAAATTGAAGATAGTAGTCAAATCATAAAACTTCAAATATTTTATTAAAAATTGCTGCGAGAGGGTTTTCAGGGTTGCTCATTCCGATTTTTCTTTTAAGAGTTTGGAACTCTAGATGGCGATTGAAATACAAAATTCTATGGATTTGAAAATTAGTATCTAGGGTTTTCTGTAGAAGGCGAGGAGGGACATTTTTGAATCAAAGTCGGATGATCAAAAGTGGTGAGAAAAATAAGTAGGTCAAAAGATTTAAATGAAAGTTAATTCTAAAATAATAACAATAGTATTTTTTGTTGTTTAATATTGCCAGTTAATTGTCCTTTTAATTTTTTTTCCGCATTCTAAATACGTCGACATCTTGCTATCCTTATCATAGCAGACGTATTTAGAAAATTCAAAAACTTTAAGTCGACCCATTCTTAAAATTACAATTGGTTGCACCCTGAAGATGCATATATCAGTCGCTAAACAGCTCACAAGAGTGACTGGCCTACCTATTACACAGTCACAGCTGACGCATCGCCAACAAAGAACAGCAAAAAGCACGAGAAGAGAGCGAACCGAAAAGAATGATTCTTTTCCATTCATATTCGCTCGTGAACGAAATCTGAAAAAGTTCATTTGACTCATTCTCAGGGATGAATTGAAAGCTTTAAGTTCTTCTCAAAAAATTCGCTCACGAATTTTATAAATTTGATTCGATTCGCGAACGAATGGAAAGAGAGGAATTAAATTTTTTCGATTCGCGAACGGAATTTTTCCGTACCCTGCTCCTAATGCTTTAACAGATTTATTTTATACGCTACTTCTTGATTACGAATTCACTTCAAGAAGTTTTAAGAAATATTTTTTTGACGTTATTATTTTAGCTAGTCTATTTTATTTCTCGTAAAATTGTTGGAACCCGTTATAAGAAAAATATTTTTTTTTGGGATCGGGGCTTTGACTCTATCCAAACGTAAAAGATAGCCTGTTCCAAATACTATTAGTATAAAAAATTAAATTTATTAAATGTTCCTTAGAAAAAGTTCATCTAGTAAGCAATGACGAAGTTAGGCGAACATAATAGGTCTGTCTGGTAACTATAAATTTTTTACTCGCGGGTAAAATTTTTACCTGAAAGTGTCTGTTAACCTCACGGAGGGGAAAAACTGAGCTCTTGACAGCACTTCTCCTCTTACACAATTTTACCAAATTTTACCCACGCTGCGGAGACCAAGTAAATTTGGGTAAAATCCCCGATTGCTTGTCACTGTGTAATCTGTCATTTGTGTGTTTTAATTTTCCGTTGCGATTCAGATAGAAGAAGGAGTTATTGAAAAATTGTTTAAATAAATAAAAAACATATTTCAAAAGCTTCAAAAATATTAAATAAATCCATAAGTTTTCCCTCTAACATCTTGATCACGTTTGACAATTTACATACACAAGTAAGATTTACCCAATTTTTACTTGAAGTCGTCTGGTAACTTTTGAAGTTTATCCCCACTACCATATGAAACTTTTTACCAGATTTTTACTCGAGGAATTTTTACCCAAAAGTTACCAGACAGACCTAATATATACGTAATGAACTAAATCAATTCGTAACTGAAAACTCCTTAGAATGTTCATTTAAAGTCTTAAATTTACTATTCTTAGAAACAGAAACAAGGGTAGTCTAAAAAACATATGAATTGATTTTTACTGGAATTTCCTGTTTCCTTTTTCTATAAAACGGTTCGATAAGAACAATAACATTTGGCAACAGACTTAAATAGGTAGTTAATTTTTATAAAAATTACGACAGTTATCAAGTTATATTTATTATTACCTTATCTTTGTTTGAGTGAACGATTACTTATTGAAACAATTTTTAATTGGATCTTTTTTTTTCTGCGGGTGGCACCGTCGTTCATCGTTTTTCACAATCTTCAACTAAAGTAATGATCTTCGAATGTTAACGACAAACTGATCACAATTGCTGATCGAAAAAGCCAAAAACAAAAATCAATTTCTTCATGAATATATTTATTGTATTTATTTTAATTTCAAATTTCAAGGAGAATTGCTTTTCGCCAACCGAAAACTGCGAACGAATTAAAGTTTTTAGAGTTCGTCAACTGTATTATTTGCTACCTTAGTAAAAACGTTTCACAACCATACATTTAGCCACTAACGACTACCTTAACGTACAAGACAAAAACCGAGAACTGGATCACGTCCAAAGTTCAATAAGAGGATTCATAAAAGAATAAAGAGGAGAACGAAGAGGGCACTGAAACCGCATATGTATTTCGTTTCCCACATTGCCCGAGGTGCTCAGGCATAACCTAATAATTTCTAAGATATGCGAATATCCAAATTGCTCCGTGATCGCCCAAAGGTGAATCATTTCCGATTACACCCCCTGGCTGCAAAAATTCTGCTGCCAAAAAAGAGGATCATGCTGAAGATCGATCTGTCCTACAAAACCCAACGTACAGTCTGTAGGAGGTGTCTGCCAGTAAGATGTTTGCTAATTATTTCTCGCGCAATTTGCAATTTGTATGAGATAGATATCAATCGATATAAAAAAAAAGAAAAGGCCGCAGAACATGCTGAGGAAAATTGTTAGGTGCTGGCAAATGATGCGCTCGTCAATTTAGACCGACTTGAGCAAATTAGTAGACAACTGGCGGGTTCTGAGAAATGCGTGATTTTACTTTGCTATCGACCGACGCGGAATTGCGAATGCAGTCGCGGATCATCACTTGATTTTATCCGTCAATATGAAATGATTTTCGCATGCGTAAGTAGTTGGCGAAGACTTGATAGGACTTAAAGCCGCCGGATAATTGCGATTGATTCACTGAAAAACTCGAACTTTGTTAACAAACATGCGGCAACGGTGACACTGATCCTTCATTTAAGCTATTATTATTTTAACAGGCAAGAATAATTTGCATTAAGTTCTTCTTATCTTTACTGATTTGATGAAGATTTAGTTTTGCTAAATATTTAATATTATTGCTAATCAATTCTAAGTTTAGGAATTTTATGGTTTTTTAAAAACTAGCACATGCACGATGCAAATTTAGTTTATTTTTTATTTTTTTAAATCTCTGTCTGTTTTTGCTTTTGTTCAATTACTTATTTCGAACTTTACCATTTTTTTAAATATTTTAAATAACTAGAAATGAATGATATTTATCATTCTGTAATTATAATAATAATTGAAGTAGACCTTGCATTAGATGCTCAAACTAATACCGTGAAAATATTCAAAGTGTAATGACAATATTATATGGGTAGTTCTACAAACTAAGGAAGAATTCGAGTCTGATTTCGGCCCGACATTTTTTATACATTCTGGTGGCAAAATTCAGTCTAATAACTAGAGTACAGTGTCTTTTAGCTTATCCTAAAGGGAACAGTCAAAATATTTAATATTTTTTGATTTATGGCCATTTAAAATAAATCGAGCCATAGGAAACTGAGAGTGTCACCAGGAAGCTGAGGAAAACAACATGGATTACCAGGATTCTGTGAACTTCACTGATTACGACACCACTTCACTCGCCGAACGCACTGGGCTCACTAAACAACGTGCTAGGTGAGAATAGATAGATGACATTCTTTATCTCTTTCGTAGGTACTATCGACTCAGCGGAACGGTAAAGACGCACGGCAAATAGTCTAGTAAATATTTGCTAATTGAACAGCGAACAGGATACTGAGATAAAATGGTGGGGACAAAATGTAAACAAGATTTATTCAATATTTTTCAAGGAAATACTATAGTAATTGTTCTACCTAGCAAGGAAAAATAGTAAACTTATTAATTTGGGATTCTTTTAAGACCCTAATGTAGAAGTGAATGTATCACGACGCACTTTGAACTAAAATTTGTACGAGGGACACTGCAGGATCTTGAGAATTTGGCACTTTGAACAGTAATTTTGTTCAGAAAAGAATTGTGAATCTTAATTATTTTTAGTGACCATCTAGAAACAATTGTAATTAATAGTATTCCATCCAAAAAAAATTGTTATTAACAATTTTTCTATCATATTTTGGCTGAGCCGCCAAAAATTACTTAGTTTGTAGAACTACCCATATAATATAGTAATTATTGAAAATTTAATTTAATTCGGTTAAATACCTAAATAAGATACACTGCTAGAAAAAGGTTTCTTGATTTAACAAATTGATATTTTTGGAACATTTCAATATATTATGTTATAAATTAGATAAAGCAACAGCAAAAGTAAGAAATTGATTAATATTTTACTCTTTCAATCCATCAATTTAATTATTCCTATTCATAGAAATGTATTATTGTATTCAATTGTAGTCAATTCATTCGCATAATAATACGAAAATTAAAATTTATTTACCGATATATTTAGAAATTTCTTTCAATGAACATTATTTAAGAAAATTTTCTTGAAGAGAATATTTTCTTCCTCAAAAATACTAATATTTAAATTAGGCATATTAAAAATTACAAGAATTTTGCATTTTCTTGATTTAAAAAATTAAAATTAGGAAAAATCTTTTACCAAAATCAATTTATATTTCTTTTACAATTTAGATTTCCTTTACAACTATGTATTTAACTACATATAACAAAAACGAGAATTCCAAACAATTATTTTTTAAAGCACGTAAGTGTAACATCAGTCAGACAAAGAAGATAAAATTTTATAAGAAAACTACTGCCCATTAAGGACAAAGGGAAACTTTTGTTCCACACAATAATAGCAGTAAGCAACTATAAATCACCTGAACGATCCAGTATTAGACATTAGACTATGCAATGGACTTATGTATCAATTCTCATAAATATCTCCAAAATATAGCATAGTTGAGATATAAAGGGTTATCCTATGACTAGATCTCTATGATAATGGTTTAAGCCATTATTCTATGCAAACTCTCCAATTAATCGCAAATCATTAAATTTGTTTTTGCATTTTGAAATTTGAAATCTTTATATCTGAAAAATCGGATTATTAATATTTAAAAAGTTGTTATTTCGGAAAAAATGGAATTGAATTGAGACATTAACGGAAGAATTGGAATATTTAAAGAAAGCAAGTTATGGATTTGTTAATTATTAAATCGAAAGTCGAATCGAATTCTATTCATGTATTCCAAAGGCACTTAAAAACTTGGACGCGATTACGAATAAATACATAGAATAATGAAGTTCAAGTATAGATTGATAAAAAATCTCACAAGAAAAATAATTGAATCCAGACTCAATCTAAATTCGAACTTCTATGTATACGACATTGACGATATTTGTTGACTTTCAAATATTTATGTGAAATTATTCAATATTTTTCACTAATCTATTGTGTTAAAATTCAAGAGGACTACATTTCATTTAGGATATTAGCGTTCCTTTATATTATAATTTACATTTTTTTTTTGTTAACATCCGTATAGAAAATTTCATAACTTAACAGACATTGCTACTTACAAGCCCCCAATTCTACTTTAACTAAATGGCGTACTATGGATGTAAAATTGACCTTTTATTAACTACATATTGCTAAACCTAAGAAAAGGAACAAACAACGAGTTTATATCAAAAGATTCAAATAGAATGCGTCGGTGTCGGAACATAGCGCCCTCGGTTGGGCGTTCCAGACTGAGGTCGTAAACTATGAATACTTATTGCGCGTATGAACGACAAAATGAATAGCAAATTATAATTAATTTGCATAATGTTTGTAGGAAACGATTACACTCTCTGAGGCCGTAGCCAAACGCTTTGATTGAGTGCCTAACTGTTGAAATCAAAATAAGAGGTTTAAAGTAGGTGGCGTTCTTCGTGGCGCCGCATCTTCTGGAATTGCCTGAATATTATATTCGCGACATCATCAATCACTCGCATTATCGGATTAATGTTGTTTGCCATCTGTGATAGTAACCAAACGAGTCATGTAGTCACGGACGATAGCGTTGCCAAATTTGATAGAACAACAGCAGATATTTGGACGATTTGAAAAATCTTTACATTTTTCATGGACAAAAGAATATTTTGCAAACAAATGTTGCTGTGTCACACCCATCTGTTTGGTAAGTCGACAATAACCCACAGATTCTAGTAATTTAGTCAATTTATTGCTCATTTAAAGCTCGATTTCATCAGTGGATTGCCTCTAAATAATTTCTACCTACGTGACGATTCAACTATTGTTACTCATCTCTATTATACAAAAAACAGTATAAAATGCCAAAATGGCATTATTAAAGTCCTTTTACAAACATTTAGGGAAATCTCATTAAAAGCCTTATAAATAGCATTCTGGGCGGGCGTCATGTGTTGCGATTTTTTACGCATCGAATAATCTGCATGTTTAGCCGCCATACAAACGAATAAATTAATAAATTCATTGTCTGAATAATTCCGGGCGCGTCGAGATATGTATGCAGGGAAACGATAGATGGTTCATTTCATGCCTACCTGATCGTGCCTTGATGTTAAGCTGTTGCATAATTATTGAAATTTAATACGAAAAAGTGGTTAAGTTAACTTGGCGCAAACATACGCCGCCATAATCGAACACACCTCCGAAAGAAATATGCCTTGCATTTCTACTATTGATGGCATAAACGTTATTTTCCACATAAATGATGGTAGGGTAATAATTTCAGATGCATAAGGCATTTTTCCTTCTCCCTAATTATGGAAAAGGACTCGTAATATGATGCACCCTTGTACACAAAAAAAAAACCTAAAATTCACCAGTACCCATCGCTGTTTCGTATGGAAGTAAGGAAATTTCCTGCGTGTTATTGTCAATCAAAATGTGTTACACTTAATGCTTTCGATCACTTCATCAAATCGCGTGCCACTTCAGCGGTGCCAAGGGTCGTTGCGCAACAATAGAATTCCGATCTGATCTTTACGACCCTTCAAAATTTTTATTATCTCCAAAACTTAGTTTAACGCCTCATTGATTCTATCGATCCTCGGGACCCATGTTCCTGTTCTTTATGCCGAATCCAGTGCCATTGTTCTGTTCTGATTTACTATTGTTGCAGAATGGCATTTTTTATGCAACGGCGCTTGTGGCTACGTTTTGCAGTGCATTTACGAGTTGTGTTAATCTTATTGTCAAGCTCGCAGAGGATCATTCAATAATTGGACGGGTATTTGTTTGGATCAGCATGACATCCTTTTTAAAGATTTGGGAAAAAAGGCAGTTAAAAAGTTCAAGTTAATTGGATCGTTGCCTTTCGCGTAGTCTTATAAAAAACTTCAGGGTATTCCTTATTAACAACATTCGCTTATAAATGTTTCTAAAAAAGAAAATAATAAAAGTGAGTTACGGCTCATATGTTACTATGTTGCTAATTAGGGAACCTTTTTTAGGTTTGGCATTATAAGGTACAATACTTGGTATATGTAAATATGAGTGGAAAAAAATTAAAATATCCAAATTTTTTGTGAAATCAGCAATAAATATATTTTTAAAGAAAATTTGAAAAATTTAATTACACAAAAATCTTATATGATCTATAATACTACATATTTTATTTATAGTCAGTGTTTACCTTTAAAAATTTCTTCAGAGGTATCTCAAAGTAATTAACATCTTTAGGAAAATTGATAGGCTTAAAAGTTGTAGATGAGTGAGAGTAATAAGAGTCCCAAATTTATGAATTTTGAATTACATGTTGGTATTTTGAAAAGTTTAAGGCTTTTATATTTTATTGTTTTTTAATTTTTGGGTTCCCTATTACACTTTTGTCTGAGTAGCAGATCTACATAAAAAATTTGATCTAGTGGAATAAGAATAGGCAGCTGGTAAAACAATCATACCAACTTAAACTTAAAAGTTAGAATTTATAAACTAACGAGTGACTTACTCAGGTGGAAATCAAACTAGGGTGTGAAGTTCCTTTACGTTCATCCTGGAAATTGGTTCGGAGAAGCCATAAGTAATGCCGTAATGCGAAGGGCAGAAGAGATATCAGCAGTAACAGAGAGGAACAGTCGATGGCACACAAAGCAGCTAAAGAATTAAGAGAATGTCGCTTATTTAAAGGTTCCAAATCGATCAGTTTCAGGCGATCCTGATAAGAAGATAAGTTCTAGTGGTCTGACTGAGGAAGATCACGTAAGGCAAACTACATGCAGGGAAAATTTGTTTGTAGATCTAGAATGATATGCACTAAACATCGTTTACAAGCAGAATAAAGATCAATGGACTCAGATGGCTACCTTGAGGGACCTTTGAACGAGATAGAAAATGATAAGAGATTACTGAGCTGAAGAGAACAAAACATTGACGTTGGTTTAGGTAGGATCTCATCCAAGAAAGAAGATGCGGTTGGAAACCAAAAGAACTGAGTTTAAAAAAGATAATTTGGTTTAAGATTTTGTCATTCGAGCAAATTCAATTTCACAATAATCATATTACCTTGTAACAAAGTACAATTTATGTCAACGGAATATTTAGACTTGTTGTAAAACTCAGATTCTTAAAGGACTTTAAGGAAAAAATGTTCTGAAAGTAAAAATTTCTTAAATATCAAATATTACTGAATTCAGCCTACAAAAATTGTCTTTAAAGATAATTTTGGAAGATCCGAAGGCAAACTCGCTTTCAGGCTAGTAAGAATTGCTTAAATTTGTAAAACAAAGTGGCACTTATTCTGTTTTTAGGAATTGAAAATCTCAAGCTAGAAAAATTAAAGACAGTATTTTTTGTTGGTATCAATGGCCTAATTCACACTGCCTCACGACCATATCATACTCTTTTTAAAATTGCGGAGAAATGTCCGTGCAAAGACGGTTTTGAGATTGTATTTTGTAAATGTATGGAAGTTTTAGGGAAAGAAAATGTACCTGCTGCTAAAAGAGGATGGTTTTGTACGATTTGTGTTGCACTAAAACTCACGTTCAGCTGACAATTGCCTAGAACTCAAAAAAATTTCTATGTTTGCAACATGTCCTTCGTTTGGATTTTTTCTAAGTAATTCAAAGATTTTAAAATTGAATAAGTTACGCCTGACATTCCAAATCTCGTTTATATCTGTCCAGAAAACCTTTTTCAAAAAGCTATATTGCAAGGAAATAATGTTTAAAGCTTCGACAGATGCCACTTTAAGCATCCATCATAGCATCTTTAAGCTTTAGAATTTTTAAACAGAATTTTCTTTAACTTTTAAACTAGAATTCCGGCTTAATGAACATTTACAAATGTGCAGCAGCGTTGTTCTAACAAGGCAACAAAGGTCCATTTATCACTCAAAAGACACCAATGTATATTATAGGAGCAAATGGTGCGCACATAATCGCCAATGAAAAATTACGCATCGCTTAACACTTAACCCGTTGAGATAAAAAAAAAAAATGGGGAAAAAAGGAAACATCAAAAAAGGATGAAAAGTCGTGTTCACCATCAATCAAAAATAACAACGCATCTGCTGCGTGTTAATTTCATCCCTGAAGAAGGGTTGTTCGTGTCCACTGGTGAACCATTAATGTCATCCTGCGTTGATTTCCCCGCCTTTGTTTTTGCCAGCTTTGGACCTCAGTTTAAAGTTGGCGCTATCAATTTCGGACAGGTACGAATCGCATGTTTGGATCAAAGCAAAAGGGAGAATTTCACGGAACCGCAATTTTTTACAGATGTTAAGCACACGACAATGGTACATGAGTACCTCTGTCAAAAAGGGGTGCAACAAACATTTTTTTTTTCCTGACTCATATATTATGTTCTATGCTACCGCTTTGGCAGGGATTGTTTTGGGCATGCGCCGACTAATTAAACTTCAATTGTTTGCGTTGCCATGAGTTGCGCAGCCGCAAAAAATCCTAGCTACCATTCGAGGGTCTATGAATGATTGCTTTTTACGGCTTGGCTTTGCTCGACCGCTGCAATGTCGTTTTCTTTCAATTCGCGCTCTATTTTCGAACAAGGGAATTCCATTTCACCGAAAAATGCGTCAGGGGCCGGGCTAGCCCAGCCGCGTTTATTATACGGATCAGATTACAAAACGCTAAATGGTTTTGCTTGTTTTTAATTAAGGGGGTAGTCCAGTGAAAAAAAAATTTTTTTCGTTTTTTTTTTTTTTTGCTTAAATCTACTCTACTACACCTAGAAAATACTTCCTTAAAATATCTAAGCAAAATATTGAATAGTTTTAAAGATACAGGGAGTTTTCGAGAGACGTGTAATCCGAGCGCTCGAAGGTCCACTGGCGTGTTTCGCAGCAAGGAGGACTCTTGTATTTCTGTTTGCTTCGCCCATTTTTTTTCGGTTTATAACGGTCTAGGTCCTTCTGCTTTGTATTTAAGGTTAGTTATGTATTTAGGAGGCATCGCGTTATGTATGGAGCAGGCATCGCTGACTAAGGTAAAATTAATTTTTTTAGCTTTTTTCCGCATAAAAAACTTTAAACGCGTTTTTCTGAAAACAGCATGTTTTGACTCGGCGGACGTCAGATCTCAGAGTCTTTTGCTCCGATTGATCTAAAAATTTAGCTGTATATTTCTTGATTGTGTATCTATCGTCGGAACTAGAATTATTAAAATCCGTTGTTTATTTACAAAGTTATAAACAAATTAAGCACCCGAAAAACACCCGAAAAATTCGAAATGCCGCCATTTTGTTATTTTTTATTGAAAATTAATAATTCTAGTTCCGACGATAGCCAATGTTCTACAGATTAAAACCTCGTTTGAATGTTTTGTTTCAAATGAACCGTTACAGAGATTCGACGTCCGCCAACAAAAAAAAATTTTTTTTGCAGCGGCCATTTTGTCGGGATGACTCATCGAAAACAAAAAAAAAAATTTTGTTTGTGTAATTTAATAGTTGTACTATCATATGTCAAAAAGTTTTTTAATAAAAGTTGACTTCTAATATGAAAAAAAATCGTTGAAAAAACATTTGTTTTCACTGGACTACCCCCTTAAAGCTGCTTTCGACCTTGTTATTTTTGCAGCGGATAAAAGCCATAAACAAATACAAGAAAGAATGTGACTGCTTCGGTCGCCCAGGAGATTTTCTTCCGCACTCTTTGACCCGTGAATTCCGGTTGTTTGCGCGCAGAAGATTTTAATGAATTCCTGCGGTCGGGCATGTTTATTGATCAATTTGATTATGAAAGTGCAACAGGATCGCGTTAGGGTAACCATTTTCCGCATTCCGTTTATATAGTCAAACTGAAAACATAAACAATTTTTAATCTCATGATTATTTAAAGTCGGGTTGGGTACGATTAACCGCAAGCTATAATTTCACTCTAAAATTTAATTTGCAAATTCTAAACGTCGCATATGTGAATTTTGAATTCTCAAAATGTTAATAGTGCTAACTTTAAATTCACTCCAAAATTCTAAAATCCAACATTCTCAATTATTAGAATTGGAACAGATTAATTCTAAATACTCCATACGAATTTTGATGGTTTGATTGAAGAAATTTTTTTTATTTTGCCAACGTATATTTAGGATTCTTTCAGAATTATTTCCAGATAAAGCGTGGAAACAGCTTTAACTAAAGTAGTTTTACGATTTCCACCAACATCATGAAGGAGTAAAAGTGTAAACAGTTTTCTCTAATTTCGAAATTTCTGGCTATCAAAAAAAGATTTTGTTCTTGCGAAATGTTGATAATATGGGAATTCTAAAAGCGAGTTTTTGAAATTGCGAACTTGAATTTTTGTCTAAAATGTAAGATTTCATTATAAAATATTTTAATTTGCGATCAATGGTACCGCTCCCCTCATGATCATTTTCGGAGTTATTACATTGATGGCACATTAAAGTTCCCATTCATTTCCAAATTCACACCTTTAAAGAATATTAGTTGAAAGTTGAAACGTGATGATAATTGTTTGGCTCGTTTGCTAGAAATAATACATTACATCCCAATCGATTCAGCCTTTTCAAAGCAGATCTTTCTCTTTGATTGCAGCTGCTAGTGATCCTGCTGCTTAGAAAAATACAAAGGGTCTAGTTGTTCACCTCAAATTAACCTTTTCTAATATTGGTATTACATGTTAACAGAAAGAAAGGTTTTTGTTTGTAAAATTGATATTTGATTACCTTTTTGAAACAACCATTTGTATGGTTCCTGCGGTGCTCTCTATTGATAAATTGTGAATTATCTATAACATGTGATATTAAGGTAAATGTTGGGAGGGAACTTAATGCCTATAATTGCTTAGGGTTGATAACAAATAAAATGACTCTTTGAATTTTGTTGACTGCCAAATTTTATTCAGCAACGTATGACATGATAACGAACAATATATTTTACTAGCTATATATATTAAAGCGTTCTTATACAACTTTTACTTTTCTAAACATTACAAAATTAATAATTAACCCAAGAATGTTAAAGTTTTAAAACTCAAAGGTTCTAGCGGGCTATTAAAATGATATAGGCTCAATATTTCTTCTAACAAACATTAAAAAACGATAATAAGTTTAATTCAGAGCTCGGGAAATAAAAGTTCTCAACCAACTATCACCTCTATACAATACAATTCATTTCATTTACAGTGTATTTCGTTTTTGACGTTTTGCCGCAACAACAAGATTTAAATTAGTGTTCATTTAGTCGTCGGTGAAACCACACTTGTAGTGCAAAATCAACTTAAAGACAGTGTAGTTTAATAGATCATTTCCACATTCATAAAATAAGAAATTACACATAAGGTAAACGCACTAGTAGTGGCCACATTAAGGACGTTTTTCGAGGTTTTTCTTGATTACGTGGTCAGCTTTAGACTTTGAATCTTTTTGTGCGAAGATTGATGTAAAGTATTCTTTTCTGTATATGGCAAAGGTTTCACATTTCGGTTTCTATTAATTTTTATGTCATAAAAACATCGATTTTGAAACGTCGAAAATGCCACTACTAGTGCATTTACTTTAAATACGAAATAAATTAAATCTTTTTTAAAATAAAAAATTACAAGGAATATGGTTTTACAAAAAAGACTATTGTTAAGAAAATACATAGATCTGCCACCATTGTAGATCATTTTATAAAATTAAATGTACTATATGGAACTTAGAGAGCTAAAACGGGTCCAGAGAAAATAACACCACGGAAGAAAAAACGAATTTGTAATTAAGCACACAGAAATAAATTATCTGCTTCACAAATTAAAGATTAAATGCAATTATCTGTCACTACCGAAGAGGGCCACAGATTTTGCAGAGCACGTGCTGTCAGCCATAAAGAGAAAATTTGCCCGTGATCATATCTCGTTGGATGAAATTTAGTTTTTCAAATTCAGTTTAGATGGCCCAGATGGGTGTCAGTATTGACATGATTTTCGAAATAGCAAGGAAATAAAAATGACTAAAAACTTTGGAGGATGAAGCTTAATGATCTAGGGAGCATTTATCTATCACGGGGAGATGCCATTATTGTGTTTTCCTAGTAAAATTATTTCAGTAAAGTATATTTACTATTACCATGACTTTATTTTCCATCAAGATAACGCCACCGTGCACTCTACTAAAGACTGGTTTAAGCGTGTAAATATAAATGTATTAGATTGGCCTTATAGGAAATTTTAGTTAGGAAGGTTTATGCCATTGGGAGGAGTTTAATAGCATTTAGGAGCTTGAACGAGCTGTAAGACTTGCTTGGGAGCAAGTAGAATATGAAAACATCAAAAATTTGGTGCAATCAATGCCTGATCGATTACTTAATGTCTGCTGAAAATTGCAATGGACACACAAAATATTAACGAATGGAAAAAAATTAAATCTAACATTGTTTTAAACTTAATTGCTGTTATATTAATTTGCCATCATTTTAGACCAATTAATATAGAAAATTTCCCTGGAATCCGGCGAGCTAAAGAGCTTGTTCAGACCCTATACCTACCTAAATTGAAATCAACACCTTGGGAAAAGAAGATCTCAGATTGTTGGTAGGCTACCTATTTGGCCACCATGGGCTAAGATACGACCTACATAAGATAGGTCTGTCAAATGAGATGGAATATTGTCTGTGTCTTGAAGACGATGAAACTACATCATACATCTTGTGCTTGTTCTGCTTTAGCACGGTTAAGAAGTAAGAATTCTACTTTAAAGCGGCTTCGACACAAAAGACCTTTCAGTTTCAGTGCCCACCATAAGAGTCACCCCTAACAATTAATAATAATATATAATATAACATAGAAGGGGAATGTACTACAACTCTTTCAGAATATACTTATATCTATTTTTACTTCAAAATATACCATTTGCCTTTAAAGTCATTTCTTGGGCTGTATTGACATTTATTCAACTCTAATCATTAATTCGTTTTAATATATCAACACTGCTCTTGCAGGTAGATGTGAACAAAATATATGCATTTTCGGCCACTATATCGGGGAAGAAAAAGTTGACGTCTACAGTAATTATTGCAATTTAAGTGCATATAGAATTACTTTTCATTCTAATAGTTTGTTACTTTTTGTCGTCTCTCTATAAAGTCAGTGGAAAAATTTAGGTATAGTGTAAGAAAATTCATCCCTTTATACCTGTTTTTAGGATACTGTACCAAACAGCTGCCCTTATTGTCAGTCCTCGTTGTTTGTGTGTCACAGTAAACTAACTCAACTTGCAAGGAGTTTTAATTTTATTGAAATTATATAAACGGTGAAAATATAAGCCAAATACTAATGACTGAAGTACATAATTTTTGCATAATATTCCGCACATAATTTTCGTAAATTCTACCTACAAAGGATGAAGGAAAAAGTTTGCTGCCCCGGGTGAGGATCGAACTCACGACCTTAAGATTATGAGACTTACGCGCTGCCTACTGCGCTACCGAGGCATGTGGTGGGGATTGGTTTAGAGTGTAATTAGACCTGCATGTTCATCAATTTTAATAAAACCTACCCCGTAGTCCTTGAAAAGAATTTCTAGTTAATCTTATTATTAATTTAAATAAACATTTTTCAGTGTTATTTGGAACAACGAGAAGAATATATGTAACAATTTTAATTAGTTTTCTATTATGAATTCATTATCCCTTAAGTTAAAAATCTGTTAATAAAAAGCTCAGAAATGCCTGATTGAAGTAAAACGCACGTTAGCTATTACCCGAGTTTACATTTTTGACCTTATGCTGATAGTCGTGCTACACTGGAAACGTTAAGAAAACACAACTAGTGTGGTAGTTAAATTAGTGTAGATTTAAAAAAAAAACTATCCGAAATGGGAAATCATTCATTTCATCTGTTAAAGCTGTTTTTATTTCCATGGATTAATAAATAAGAAATTCTGCATGCATTTTACCTGTAGAAACAAATCGACCATTTCGAACGATTCAGCGATGAGCAAACTATAGTTATCTTTAGAAGATCCGAGAACACTCCAACTCAGAATTATTTCAAACCCTCTAACAAATGATAAATAAATAAATTTCCGAAGAGAGAAAATAAATAACAACCCACAGAATCACTTATACTTTTTAAGAAAAGACATTTAACTTGCCGCAAGGTTATCATTTGGTCCAAGGTAAACGAATTGGTTTGGTATTTCTTCCAACTTGATGTGTCGTCTTTAAAATGTCGTATGAATATTCTCAGAATTATACGAAGCTCCTTAAGGAATAAAGTACTAATTTTGTGTTATCCAGCACAAACATCTTTTATTGTTTAACCATGTAAATTCCAAAAGACACAAAATAAAAAATCGTTATTTTATTCATAAAACTTAATATTTGACTGAAGTCACCTTGAAATGATTGTTAACCTTTTAAGGACGGGGAAAATTACGTTAAAATTGACCTTTTATTAGACATGAATATTATAAATAAATTCAATAAACTTCTTATATGGAGTCCCCCCCCTCCTTGCTGGTCGATATATCGACCAGGCCCGTCCGCAACGGAAAGTCCCATGTAAAAAATTTGGCGCGACGGTTTGAAAGTGTTTTATAGGTAATTTGATGGATGAATGCTGGAAAAATCATGAAAATCTCAATTTTTGACCTTGAATTCACCTGGCAGATGAGTTTCGCGATTCGTGGGATTATATTTTCCGTAATCAGTACATAAAAAAAGGTAGGTATGCCATCTTTCAGGGCGAAATAGCAAACAAAAATTTGACTATGAAATAGCAATTTTCAAGGTCAAGGATGCTTCCAGGAATTTCTATACAATTTTTCCCATATTTAGCGCATAACATTTTCTCTGAAAAACATCAAATATTATATGTCCTCTGGCTGGTCCATATATCGACCACTCCCGTCCTTAAAAGGTTAAATATGATTTCAATTACACAGGCCTGCGAATTAAAAACTTTTTTCTCCCTTCTCAGTTTTTATAGCCTATTTACGAATCTGCACTCGGTTTTTTTCTATCAGATCACGTTTTTTTAGTAAAATAGGGTTTAAATGCACAAAATACCGTATTTCGGCCATTTATAAAAATTCATCAAAAACTAAAGGAACCTGGAAAAAGTTCGTAACACGGCTCAAAAGAGACCCTGAATCCTTATCCTATATACACATAAAATAGCACTTATAAAGCGTCTTCGGGAATAAAATTATCATGAGCGTGCGCAACCAGAGATCTAAATTCACTATCTATTGTATTAAATAATCAGCTTATGGAAAGAATTGAATTCCACGTAGTATTTAGAAAAGTATTAAAGCCTGTCGTATTTTAATATAATAAAAATATAAGGTTCTTGCTTTTATTTGAGCTAATTTACAAGTTCATGCGACCATTCGTTATTTTTTAATTAATTTGCAAAAATGGCCAAAATACGGGCTTTTGTACTTTTCAAACCTATTTTTTTTTAAAAACGTGACGTGATAGAACTTTTTCATTTGCGAATTCGTGATCTACGAAAAAAATCCTATCGAAATTACCATTTTGTTTCGTAAAGGGAAAACCATCGCAGGTCTGTGTTATTAATCTGTGCATATTAAAATTAATTTACTTACTTTTATGAAGTATCTAATGCGTTGTGCATACGGAGCTACGTGCTTACTATTGTTCATCCTGTCGAAAGAACCATCAGAATTCACAAAATGGAAATAAAATAAAATTCTGATGCACTCACATTGTAGTATCCCTCCTACGATTAATCTCCATACGCCTACAATATTTGTATAACTTACCTAAATTCCATGGAAAGTAAATTCCAAAAATATCACTGTATTAAATATTGAAAGTTTTTCTTTTCGCTAAAAATTATATCTTTAAAAATACAAAGCAATTTCGGATATCACACATGATTTTATTTCTCATTTTCTTTAAGAAAATAAATAGCTCGAACAATTAGTTCTCTCTTGCTTATTGCTAAGAACTTAATTAAATTTATTATGCACCCTAATTTGCTTGAAATTTTGGTATGCAACATTCTACAAAATACTCTCGAAATACTAAATTTGTTCAGCGATCAATTCGTAGGAGGGACCCGAAATACTCTTTGGCGGATACCAAACGAATAAAATCAGTTGAGCCAACGATAGGGCACATCCAAGGAAATTCGGTACCTAAAAGGAGTTATTTATTTAATAGGAGTCAACGTATAAAATTACTACATAAAGTATCATAAGAAAATAAATAGTTCTAGTAGCTACTTTTATATTCTTAAAATAATAAAAATTTATAAGAAATAGATTTATAATTTTGCTAGAGTGAATAAAAGGTGCATTACTAAAATTCAAAAGTAATCAAGATAATAAAATATTTGTTATCTTGTACTAATATTATACTTTTTCTGACTTCAAGCATCACGTCCGGAGTAGACATGGATTACACAGGAGTCTCAGAGACCCCAAGCAGTTTTTGAGCAAATATATCGACAATGTGAGGGCGGCTCAACCGGGGTAGAGTGATAGAGCATTGATTTGATCCTCATATGTATATCAAGGGAAAATTGTTATTTTATTGTTAGACAAAACCGTCCACAAGTCGTGAACTGGCCTTTTATATCAGTGCGTAAGTGGTCTGGCAGTTCGAGAATTTTACAGGCGCTTATGTTGAGTGAATAAAACTCCAACTGAAATTCGAATTTAGGCACATTATACCACATCTAGGAAGTGTGATGTTCCATAGAACCTCAACGTCTTTAGCTTTAAAGTAGTATAAAAATATGGATTAATTCCTATCGAAAGCGTCGTGATTTTTTGGTTATTCGGACTCAACTATCCTTTCCACTGCGACATACAGCTGTACTTTGCAAATGGTCTTGGACTCGTATTTTTCGTAGAGTTGAATTCAAACTTTAGAAACTGCCATGAACTTTTTGGCATGCGTTGTTCGCTCAATGTATTTTATTTGACAAATCAGGCCATTTTGCCTTCTCGTTGTGTGCGCTGGATCACTTTACGGCTTGTCATTATAAAGTATTTTGACTTAGGAGTTATGTAGGTTTTAGTATAATTTTAAATAAACAAAAGTTTTGTCTACAAATTTTGTCGTGCGAAAAACCGAAATACACAACATTTTATTACAGGGCAGAAACCAATATTTTGGCAATTGTTTCAGCAAGCTATTAAACTATTTTTATTTCGGGGTGAGCTAATAATTCTTAATGACGGTACATTTTTAGAAATATTTCGATCAATTCATTAGAAAAATTATTTGATTATAGAAAGGTAACCAACGTGTATCTGGACTTTGAAATCAAAACTCAAGTCCGCTTGATAATGAAAAAGTGATCAAATTGTTATATTCATTTTAAAAAGAATAATCTATCATACACAAACTCCTGATGAGAACTGAAAGAAAGGACGTATTTATTCTTTTTCAAAACGCTGTACACGAAAACTCAATCTGGAGTGAATGATTTTCAGTAAGAAAATCGTTTTCAATAAAATTACGTAGCTTTCTGCAAAGGTCCTTTTCGATCCAACATTTAATTTTTCTTATAAATAAATTAACAAAGTAGTTGTGATAGAAAAATTAATTTTTCCGTTTCAATTTTTCACCTTTTTTATACATTTGTTGGCTTGTTTTTAAATTACATATTATTATTATGACACAGGTAGCTCTGAGTCTGTCTATTGAAAGACACAGTATCATATCTTCGCGGTATGAAATATATACACTTTACACAATATTGGGAAATATTGAAAATTTATTTCCAAAGTTGGGTTGCAGAAACAGTACGAATTTTGAGCCGGAAATGTGAAAATGTCCCACGGCCACCGAGCAGTTGCGAGTTGATGCTATTTGAATTTTTTGAAAGATGCCGTTAAAGATCGATATTATATTGGTAATCCAGAAATGATTCAGGCACTTAAACACAATATTGATCATAACTAATCGAAAGGCTTACACTTTTCAATAAATCAACAAACTTTAAAAATACTGAGCTGTATTTATGTTATAGCATTTTTAAAAGAAAACCAGCAGATGATCCACCCTATATATATATATTTTTTTAATCAATAAGAATTGCTTCGTAAATAGTATGTCATTTTCAATAGGAATAAAACTTGGGTTTCCCTTCGAGATGGTAATTCTCGAATTCAAATAAATGTAATCTAATTAATTAGGCAACTTGATTTTCAAGTTAAATAAGGTTAAAATTATTGAATTACGAATAGATCCACTTTTTCAAATTAACTCAAATTACAAATTAGCTCATTTGTTGTGCATTGAGACCAGTGATTTATAACAGAACCCGTCATTAATCTGCGAAAGTTGTCTCAAAAGCAAACAAGTTCACAGCAAGTGGCTTCGCCCACCAGCAATCCGACATACATTTAAAACAATCACTTTTCTGATATGTACTGATAAGTTGCAAATCCAACTATGGCAAATATTTCTGAGCCAGATTCTTGGTGTTACCTCAATTTCCGTGACGTGACAGCTTATGGCTGAATTGCGTGCGTTGCTTCTTAAAAGAATTATTTCTTTGCAATTCAGATATAAGTTGTCGCCTCACGAAAAGTTACGTGATAATCAGAGTTAAGTTATCTGGCAAATTCTAATGAAATCTATATAATCAAGCATTTGCTTACCCGAATGAATGCGTCGTCAATAATATTGCCATAAATGTACCACTGCAACGATACAACGAAGGAGGCCACAATAAGCGGAAACGGAAGGCTCTCGGAGTTTTTAACTTTTATAACATGGAGCAGCATAGTCAGTGGAGCTCCAAAGAAGAGAACAGTCGTAAAGCAACAGATATATCCTGGAAAAGATGAGTTTTAATGGGATTTTAAGAGATTATAAAAAGGTAAATGCTACCCATAACTTCTGTTGCCTTCGCAGGCTCCTCATACTTGGTGTAAATGCAAACGGATATCAGAAAAACGAAGGCAATTGCAAATTGACGAACGTAGTGTTTCTTGTTCACTGTGAAAACGTAATAAGTGGCGGTGTAGAGAAACATCAGCGTCGATCCTACAATGTTTACGACGATCACAATGTTCTCCATCGTTAGAAATCCATACCGCAGCCATAGGCTACACCTGTATCAATAAAACTAGAAAAATATCTCAACGTATATGAAGCAGGCTTACGACAGAAATCCGCAAACAAATGGGAAGCCCGACGAGTCCCCAGTGCTCTTCTTCTGGACATATTTTCGACAGATGAGTCTGGAAGGGTAAAAATAGCGTTTAATCTTCGCCGCTTAAGCACTAGTGTCCTTGGGCCGCTCACACTCCAGTCAAGAATTGCAGGATCGTAGTTATCACAGCGGAGGTTTCCAACACCAGCTCGAACGAGGGGGCCATCTCGGCACTGCGGGGGCGGCCTCCGGTCTCCGGCGCTTTTATCGGTGGCAACTGCTGGTCAGTGGGATTTCACAATTTTCGGCAAAGCCTGGCACATAGCGAATACTGCTCGAGATACGGATAACAAAGTTTGATTCGGCTCGGCCAGAGGTTGTAAATCTTCAACGTAAACAAGAATGACTTTTTGACACTGCTGTTTGGTATTCTTGCCGGTAGGTGGCGCGTGGTACAGTTAAGGTGGATATTCACAATAATGTTTCTCTTGACATGAGATGAAAATTCTTAAGGGACATCACTAGAGTGACCGTATGAAAAAATGTGATTTTTGGGGATTTTTTTTAAAGACAACTACTGCATGGAATGTTTTAATATTTTAAGAATATATTTGTGGATATATAGTAAATACATGATACAATTTTTAGACAAAAAAAAATTGAAAATTCAGCGAGTAATTGGCAATTTCCCAAGGCACCAAAAAAAAGTCTACCACCACTGCTGCAGTGATAGCGATAGCTTCATAGTGCGTGAAATCAAAAATACCAAAAGTTTATTAAAATAGAAGGAATTGCCCGTGCCATGACCCTCGATCAAAAAAATTTAAATACGAAAAAATGACGGAGTTTTAAAAAAAAAATTCATATTTCGCGCGAAAATTTAATGATTTTTGGCCTGCCAAAATTACTTTTTTTTATTCGATCGGAAAACTGGTGGTTCATGGCATGGAAAAACATATACAAAAGAAGCTGTAATAAAAATCAAATCGATTGGATGATTTGTATTCGAGTTACAACTGCAGCAAAAGAAATTCATTGCTTTTCTGAACTTTTAATGATTAATTCATTACTGTCAGGTTGTTGCACCGTTGTTAACACCCTACTAGAATCTGATTTAGAAATAAAAAAAACTATTTTTAAGTAATTTTCGCAACGCTGAAATGTTAATATGTTATTTTTTGGCTATCAACGTGCATTTGTAACCTTGGAAAAATTTGTCTGTAATATGTATGGAGTTGTCGCAATTTTTTCATTGCTTTATACAAATTCACATTATAGTCCAGTCAGATATAATAGGCAAATTCCACCTCGGAAAAATGTCAATGGAGTTGAAAATTTGTACAGACCTTTAAATTATCATTCTAAATGAAATATTAAAAGTCTCCATTGATCCGGCCCGTGCTAAACATTTTATTTAAGGTGAAAGGTGCAAAAAACGGGTTTTCATTTATAGAGCATGCGATTCTTTACAAAAAATATTCCTAATAGGGCTGTTACTACTCGAGTACTTCTAAAATCTATTACTCGAGTTCAGAATGTGCAAAAGGAGTAATCGAGTACTTGAGAGAAGAACTATCCTTGAGGTATAAGGTAAGGGACTACTTGATTACTCAATTAAGGAGTATTAGGATTTGGGACCATTCAAGTACTTGACTAATGGAGCTCTGTAGAATTATTACATTAAGAAGTAAAAATACGAGTTAATTAACTGCAGCTTTCAATAAGTAAAAAAGGACCTTCTCCGGGATAAGTCACATTACACTAGATAAATTTTAACTTTTTTCTTGCCCTTCATACGAAATACTATTTCCTTCCTTTAGTAATGTAAAATCATTTTTTTCCATCACGTTAAGTTTTCGAGAAAAATAGGGTTCAAAAATGAAAATAACCATATGAATTCTAAACTATAGCTTTATAACATGTCATTAGTAAATTTTATTAAGATTTATTCAGGAAACGAGTTTTTCATGAATCTTTCCTCTGCTCTCTCATTTATAATGAAATGAATCAACGGTATGTAGGAGTGGAACTCTAATCAAAATCTTGTCTCTCCAACAAACCATGAAAAACGTTTTAATTAACTGATATTTTATAACTATAGTATAGAATTTAATAATTCATTTGAACTACGTTTGGGACCGCTACAACACCCCTTTATTTTTTAAAAAAAATTTAAAAATGGCTAAAATACAGATTTTTTAAATGTTTAACCCAATTCTTCTTGAAAATGTGACGTGATGGCATTTTTTTATAATTTTTTTTCGAAATCAGAGAATCTTGATAATAACATAATTAGTAAATTTTTTAAGGGAACGAAGATCTTGTAAACTAGTGTTATCAATCAAAACAAAAACTACTTGCACTTGCGAATTGTCGCGTTGCACTGCACGAACTGCTTTTGGTAGATTTATACATACTCATACTGGAAGGCAAATAAATGTTTTTTACTGCAAAGGTATTCTGAGAGAGAAAGAAATAATGTAAAACTAGTGCGCACTTAAACAATTTAAAATGTACACGGAGCACTTTTTAGAAAGCCTTTTATGTTTACACATCCTCCAATGGGTGCAGACGAGTACATGCAATACGACTCAAATGTTCAAGTACTAGAATACTTCCAAACTCCAATGCTCGAATAATCCTTCATTGAATGCTCAAATACTCCCTTACTCGAGTTCACGTATTGTTTTTCTCTCAAGTATTCGAGTATTCGGTTACTCAAAACTCCTTTACTTAAACTTGGTCCAAGCCACTACGAGAACTTAACTACTCCAATTTGAAATACTCAAATACTCCATTATCCGAGTCATTCCTCGAGCCCTAATTACCAGTATCTTGCGATTAGTTTATCACAAGAAATGAATGCCCAAATTATAAATGTCTGATTGATAACAATTGCACATACAACTCTATTTGTAGAAAAAATTAGGTGTGGACCAGATTAAAGCAATACCTGTGGACCACCGGTGGTCCACGCCGGGTTGAACGTGTTAATCTTACTTATTTTTTTCCGGGATTCACCATTCGTCATCGAAATATGAGGGACGAACACACTTGTTTGTCACTGATTGTACGAAGATGTACGAAAAAAATTGCGCAGCGTTTATTCTTTACAACCATCAACGTATGGTACCAATTCTAGCCATCGCGTCGTAAAAGTTTGATAAAATAGTTGTAACATAAAGACCCCTCATAGCTTGGAAGGTATCATCGATGTAAGTAAATAAGGAAATAATAAATACATTTTTCAGAAAAAGCATAGGATAACAATTAATGTAATATTTACAAAATATATAGTATAATAAAATTATAACTAGAGTGTGCTTGTGCACGTATCACGCAAAAACTACTGAATAGAATTTAATGAAATTTTGCCATTTTATATCTTAGAAGCTTGGTTATTATCTTCAACTAGAATACCGTGGTATTCCACATTTATCAAAAATATTCATTTATAGCTAAATATCAAACGATTGTGGCAGCTGTACGTATTTTCTTGCCACGGAGAACGTACGCATGGATATTGAAGGAGTTGTTTCTGTTTCTGCCTCTCTGAACCTTGCACCATAGAAAGGATCATTTCCAACGTTGTATTAACATCATCAGCCCGTGTACCTCGAGTCACTACGAGTAGCGTTTGTTGGAAATCGTCAAAGAGGACTATTCTACAAGGTTCACTTTACAGCTTCCACTGATTTCTTAAGATTTGGAACACCTAGAGTTCGATAGAAAAAATATGAGTGGGTTTTACAGGGTACCATAAGAACATAAGATCGTAAATTAGAAAATTTTGGCTATTAATATTGGATAGTCAAAAGTTAAAAATTTATTCCTTCAAAAAAGGTAAGTAACCTTTCTCATTATCAAAGTCTGCTAATAAAAGGATAATATTTCGGTACTCTGAAACAGCTTATAGTTTATATATTTTAGCTACAAAAGTAAAAATATCAAACATTGTTTACAAAAAAATTTATAAACAGTAAGTATTATTTGTTTTTACCTATTTTATTAGCCTTAAGAAAATATGGTTATGTTATAGTTTAGACTTTCAACGACGACTACAAATTATAAAATTTAAAAGGCATTATTGTATGTCCAAATTGTTTAAACCGGTCTAGAAGACAATACTATTCTTATTTTCACGATGTTCGTCTAAAAACCAAGTCGTTCCAATACCGCAACACGTGATATCGCCGTGAAAATTTTAAAACTTCTGTACGAAGAAATTTTGGACATTATGGAAGAAGAAATATCCACAAAGGTGAGAAAAGAACTATAACTGTAACATAACTGCGTTGTTATGTGCGTACGCTCAAATCGGCGGATGTTGTCCTGTTGTCTTGCCTTCAGCTGTGTACATTAAGACAAGACAATGGCGAGATTTTGTCTTGGGTAGATAGATCGGCGTTCTATCTCTGAGGACAATTGCCTTGTCCCAAAATTACAGAATTCACACGAGGACAATATGGTCTTGTCCCACTGTATTGTCTTCTATATTATCCCGTGTGTACATACAGAAAAGTGGACAGCTTTTTATAAAAAGAAATAACAACATAACTGTGAATTAACGAAGCTTTGGGATTTTGTTACAGCGGAAGCTCAGAGAAATGCTCCGCTGTATTTTCCATTAAATTGGATATTGCATAAATGCTAATTTTAAAGCGGTAGAAGGTCAGGTCCCAGGTGGAATTAATTTTCCCTGATAAGATATTGCTTTCCTTATTCCAGTCGTGAAGAGCTTGAAGAATAAAAACTGGATTTCACTGTAGACTTCTCTGTAAAATCATGGAGAGGAATGAGAGAATATATATAGAACGTATATTGTACAGCATATTGTATGTATACTTTATCATTTATTTCTCTTCTCCCAATGCGTGGAGAACGTCTTGGCGATAGTATCTGCTTCGCTCTATGGCCTATAATAACAAGCTGTCGCGACCGAAGGTGCATTCGGCACGTTGACTTGAAGACGTTCGCTTGAACGGAGCAGTCTCATTTATATTTTTTCACTCGTGAAAGTTTCTTTTGTAGTTTGTGTCATAGTTGTTCCGGACCAACGTCGGAATATGGTCATGATAAAATCACCGCAGTTTACATAGATTTCGGTTTAGTTTTGCGACTTCCAACCTTTTTGGAGTCGTCGATAACATTTTTCGTTTTAATTGCACCAACAATATATCGAATTTTCGGTCTTCCGTTCTAAATTCGTATTAAAAAGTATATAAGTGTTCCGCGATAGCAACAAATTTCCGTGATAATTTTCTGTGAATAATTATGGGAGATAGAGGAGAAACAGCAATTCTTTTTGGACAGCAAAAAAAATTTGACGAAACCGCTCAAACTGAGCTCGATCGGGTACTTAATTAATTTTTAAGTCTTAAAGCTATTAACTTTGTGGTTTTTGGTTTTTCTTGAGAGATAAATTGGGAAAGAAAGAAATGCTTTATTCTTGCCGGTTAATACTAATTTGCATGAAGGGCAAGTACCAGGGGCGTCAAGTTACGTTCACTTAATCAATATCTCATGTGTCGCCTGAGCATAATTCCGCAAAATATAATTAATCGCTTTGAAAATTGCACTTTATCCTTATATCTCCGATAATTATTTTACCTAAAGGACTTTCGAGGACTAAGAAATATGGAAGATTTGTGGGCGAACCGAGCAAGCTATCATCATCATCAACCATATCACCGTCGACTATCAGTGTCAGTCATCTCCAAAGTCCAGAAGAAGGAGAACGACCTGCAGCGGAGTTGGAGTTTGCGCTTTATCGCCGATTTGTGGCCATGTGGCTCGCTGGATTGCCGCCGGCTAGGCCGACATGTGCTTATATTATCTTGTCCTTAGTCATTTGATTTTCTCTTTGACTCACATGGTACGTGATATTTGACTTCGTCCACACATTTTGTATTTCACGCGTATTTTGCTTGTGCAAACCTTATTGTTGCAAGCAAACAGGAGCAGCGTGATAAAACGTAAAAATTATGGGTAAACCGCAGGACGGTATTTGCAATTTAACTTATTGCCGCAGATGACGACTATTCAGCTTTGTATAGCTATAGCTGAATAACCGTCGTTATCGACAATGTGGAGGTTGTGCTTAACACAGAGAATAGCGTGTAGAAGTTAGAAGTTTTAACGAACAAATATGGTCAGCTTTGAGCTTAATCGTATAATTAACTGGAAAATAAACGAATTACCTTAATTGGATCTTATAGATGAATCGCGTGCAATATTCTTTATTCGAATTAATGCAGACAATTTATTCAGCTCTAAGTATACGATGACTCCTAGCAACAACGACGCATCTGCACAGACGCGTTACAACAACGTCGTATCTGCAGAGACATTTTCCAGAAACATCGTATCTGCACAGACGCGTTTCAACAACATCGTATCTGCACAGGCGCATTACATAAACGTCGTATCTGCAAATCCTCCGTTCCGAGCTAGCTGAAGCTGAAACTTTGCAGCCTCTGGACAATTGGAGGTTGCATCCTTGATCAAATATAATGCGCTAGGATGTTAGCCTGGCTTGTTACGAGCACGCTGATATACTTTTTATTTTGATCAAGGATGCAACCTCCAATTGTCCAGAGGCTGCAAAGTTTCAGCTTCAGCTAGCTCGGAACGGAGGATTTGCAGATACGACGTTTATGTAATGCGCCTGTGCAGATACGATGTTGTTGAAACGCGTCTGTGCGGATACGATGTTTCTGGAAAATGTCTCTGCAGATACGACGTTGTTGTAACGCGTCTGTGCAGATGCGTCGTTGTTGCTAGGAGTCATCGATAAGTTACTAACGAGTATTTACTAGCTGCTAAGATTATATTCAGCTATAGGGAACGAATTAAAGCACATATTTGCTAAACCTAAATATAAACATGTATAAACTACCCTTTATTAACACTAACCGTCGTATTATTTGCATGTGCGTGACACGAAATAGCTGAATTAGCGGTTGAATAAAATTGGACAGTCAACGTGTTAACGCGGCTCGTATTAAATTTCTTTGTTTAACAATTTTATAAAATTCATTTCATACGATTACGATACGATTAATTACTTTTCGATAAACCTGAAATTCTGAGTATTTGGAACACTTTCTAAGAAAAGAATTTATATTGCTATTGCTTCTTGTCGGACAAAGTAGGAGCTTTTTCTACATTTTCTAGCGCAGTGTTCGCATGGTATTACTTCACTGCGGTTTTTCTCGTAAATGTCTTAATATTGTGGGCTATTATTTTCTGGTATTAATATATGCGTAGTACCTCACCCAAGACGATCCAAATCGGCGTCCCCGAGAGAGTAAGAGTAGAGAGAGAGTAAGCTACTAAATACCCCGTCATCAAGAATTAAGATGCATACAGACAGGCAATTGAGTATACTGAACAAACATTATTTATTTAAACCTAGAATAAATATATAAATCAAAAATATTGAACCTAGATATTTTAGCCATCAGAAATGAAATCATATATAAAAATCATTCATTTAATTGGTAATTACCACCCCTAATTGCAATGTAATAATAGAATTAAAATTGTCCATTGTAAGAAGAATAAAGGTTAATTTTGTCTGATTAATATCAATTTTAATTATTGCATATTAGATTTTGATTAGGCACATAGGTGTAAGGAAGAATTTTGATTTTCAAGTTGGAGTTGCATTTGTAAACATTTTAAAAAGATGTCTCAACTTGCAGTGGCGTAAGCTTTGTTAAGAGTACCTCTGTCGAGGGAATGACTATTGTGTATTTTACCATGCCATTTGCATAATTTAACCGCAAACACATTTAACTAATGTTTTTACGTAAATTTTATTGGAAACTGCAAAGCGTGTGCTATGAAACAAAGATAATTTTTTTAATATCAGTTTAATCCCGAAATCAATAAATTAATACCCATTTGCAATCACAAGATTTTCATATATTTTTCTGAAATTTTCTTATGCCGAGATTATTTATTTTTATTTATTCGCATCACAATAATCTTAGTCTTTAATCTTGAATGGGTGTTGGTTGTTTTCAATTGGTTTTCGATTAGTAATTTGTTTTATTCTGAAGATTGCGTTTAATTTTGGGGTTTTGCTAAAGATATAATCTATTATAACATTCTTTAATATTTTTTTTTGTACCTTAAATTTTTCAGATTGAGGCGGTAACAAGTCCTGTAGATGAACAGGAGGTCGGTAAAGTGTTGTATTAGCTTTGGTGTTGGTTATTAATAAGCAATTTGGCTCGTGAGTAATCGCTCTGAGTTAAAATTTTAATTAATATCCCGCAAAAGATAAATAATGAACATACCATTTGAAAACCAATACTCAATCTTTCTGTATTCTAAAAGTGTTGTCTTTTGTTTTCTGATATAATTTAGCTTGTTCTTAATATTTGTACTTTTACTTTTAATAATGAAAGTTTGCCCCATTTTTTGTTATGTAACGTTGTAAAAGGTATTCCCAAAACAGAGTTGCTTAATAATTATTTAAATAAAATTTTGTTCTTTTGTTCATATGTGCAGCAACTTATGACTTAATTTTGTGCTTGACTTAAAACTTACAAGTGATGATTATTTATGAAAATACAATTTTAGTAATGCATTCATTCAAGATTCAAGATTTAATATGATTTTATTTCCAGGTTCTAAAGAAAGGTTATCCTTCTGAAAAGAGGAAATGTGCAATACAGAACCAAATAAAGTAAAATTCTTTTTCAATATGATTCATTCCAATTTGAACGTTGACCTGGAAAAAATTGTTATCAAGTTGTTAAAGCAAATAAGAGAAATGTTTGCAATCAATAAAGCTGTTGCCGCAACAGTTTGGTTTAATATAAAACTTGCTAACTCATTATTTCTACTTCCAAAAACTAATTTTTGCCACGTGTCAATTCCTGCAGCTGACCTTACAAAATCATTTTCTTTCTGTGGCTTAAAATGCGAACGTAATGTGAAATTTTCTTTACTCTTCAAACAAACCGAGCGTACAAAGACGAACCGCTTGGTAGACATATTTACTTTGAATAATTAAATTATGCGTGATAAGGTCTGACCGAGCGTGGACAAGAAAATCGATAATCAGAAGCCCAAAGAGATGTATTAAAATATCTTAATTGCTACATGTAGACTATTTTAAGAATTCCAATTAGCACAATTATTTTCTTCATGGAAATTATGAGATCATTATGTGGTTTTTGCTGTTTTCGCATGCAAACGTTCAACGGACTTTATGTACAATTGATAAGATGAGAATGAAAAAATTCTTATCTCGATTTTTGATAGTATAGCGATAAAAATAACGGATTTTTTTGCTTTAAGGGTAATCTTCTGAGTCGTTTTTTTAAATTGTCCTAAAAGAAGTTATATACACTAAAAAACTAAATTCACTTACTACCAATTAAAAGTTATTTTCCAAAAACAAATCTTAAACTTTTGCAGAAAGTGTAGTAATGGGCTAGTTACAAGCTACAAGCAAAAATCCAACTATCTTATAATCATAAAACGGTTGACAAATTATTAAAGAAAATGAATGTAATAATATTTTTGACCCTTTGTTTTAATTAGTTTTATACATTTGGGTATTTTTCTGATCGCTAGCCATTTTTGGCTTTTAGAAACTTAGAACTTCATATCCAAGTTAGCCTAATTTATTTATATTTAAAATTTTTTTGTCACAGACAGTATAATTGCGTTTTAAGAAAATACCCTATGTATGAAACCCTCTTCGGTACAAACTAAATCCTTTCGAATTTTCAAATGAACAGTATTATTCAAATAATGGACATTTTACATTGAATGTTTACCTAAATACTGCAAATTTAGCTTACATAATAATAAAATTTTGAACGCTTTACAAATCGAATAAAAAATGCTGTTATAAAGTGTTTAAAAAAATAATTTGGTTTTCGTTTTGAGCCTTAAGTTCATATGTTCACACAACTGCATATGCTTTGAAAATTAAAGTATTTATATTATACCAGTTGATATGGGGGGATCAGTCATAAAATAAAATAAACACAACTTCAAAATATTTCGAATTCCTATGTTTTGCAATAAGTATATTTAAAATTCAAGTTTTCTGATGGAATAGAAAAACACATTTTCATATCTGAGTTTTTATCGCTTCAAGCTGCACTTGTTTATGCTATATTTGATATCTCGAATTCCATTGGACAGCATAAAAACACAGTGCAGTTTGTTTACACAAGCAGACCAAGTTAAGTCGAGGTTCTGAGAAAATGTCCGTAGCCACTAATGAATTCGGTATTTCTAATTTGGTTTCTGTGAGTGCATTTCACACTTAATTTTCATCCTTTTTTTTCACCAATCTCAAGATGTTCTGCTTACTGCATATAACTATTTATTTCAAAATATACTATACATTGAATACGTTTGTATTAGAGTATATATTAAAATGTTACGATGCAGAAATATAAGGAAAAGCAAATTTCAATGTGTTATTGCTTTTCATTACGCGTTTTATTGCCTTTAAATTGTGAATGGAGGAACATTATTTGTTTTGATATTTTTATAAATATACTTATATATCCAGTCCGGACTTTATAGCGAATCTTTAAATAAATATTGTTATAATTTCCTGTATGCCTTACTAGATCTGAATATATTTTAGAACTCAAGATGGGGCGCTTTGTTAAAAATCGTTGGTGTTGCAACAACTCTTGGTTCAGCCGTGCCAGTAGGCTACAATATTGGAGTAATCAACAGTCCAGCAAATGTAAGTTTGTTGCAAAAATATAGCAACTTTGATTTTAAATTGAACATATTTAATTTATTCCCTACAGTATATGAAAGAGTGGGCGACTGCAACTTTACACGAGAGATACAATGTGACTCTCAACAAGGGCGGAGTTGATATGCTTTGGTCAGCAATTGTCTCAATTTATCTGATTGGTGGAGCTATTGGAAGTCTAGGTGGTGCATGGATTGCTGATCGTTTTGGAAGGTAAGAAAATTACTTTCAAAAGGAAAAAACAGAACACAATTAGCCAATTTTCGACATACACGTGTATATAACGAAATACATACTGAGTTTAATTTCTTAACCCTTTAAAGATATATTAAGAGTATATTTTGGACTATACAATTATTATTAAGACCATACATTTTTATGCCGAACATATCTTAGAATATTTAACCCTTAATCATTAGCTTAACAAATTTACAAGATCTAGGAGACATATTCCTAAAACTATTCGAATAAATCCGTGAGCGAAAGATTGGACTGAAAGATTTCATAGATTATTTCAAATTGTGCTTATTAAATAAAAAAAAATCCCAAAATACCATTTCGTGTGTACTCAATTTTTAAAATATCTTATCTTTGAATTTCTTATGACAATTAAAACGTATAATAAGTCAAGCAAGGCTATGGCACAAATTACACTTTAATTTCAATGCACTATGATAATTTTGAAACTGAGAACGCTCGAAATTCTAAATTTCGTTCATAATCTGTTCAGGGTATAACACACTGTTACAAAAGAAGGTTTTTTAAAAATTTAATTTAACAAGTAACTTTGTAAATTTTAAATAGTTTTTATAAAGAATTTTATATTTAACGACGTAGTCAAATAAACAAGGTATTTCTCGCCTAAAATGATACTGATTCTTATTAAAAATTGTAAAAAGTAAAATAATATTGCAGATTTCGTAAAGAAAGTAACAAAATTATTTTTCTTTTTGAGACGAAAAACTTGATTTCGAAGAAAACTGATTTAAAGCTTACGAAGCATTTAAAAACATGTTATTAATATCTTTACGAGCTTTTAGTATTTTATAAACATTTTTATTACCAAACGAAACAAGTTCGAAAAAAGAAATAATAATTTGAAAGTTGAAAATCAATAAAATTAAATCAATGTTAGCAGACAATATTTGATTTAAGATGGTAAGCATCTTCGTTGATCTCATGTTATTGAAGACTATGACTCATGCGAATAAAGCACCGTCTAGAATTTATTTACTTTCACGACACTATGCAAACAGATTTTACACGAGACTTGTTTATGATTTAAAAGTAAACAACACCTCCAAAGCTCCAATAATATTTTTCTGACCACCTGGATTTTCGTTCAATTTTCTTTCAGAAAAGGATCTTTCCTAATTAGCGGTGTCCTGTTTTTCGTCGGAGCGATCATGTTCTTTGCCTGCCGCAGCGCATCCTCTGTCGAAATGCTAATGGCTGGAAGGCTAATAGTAGGATTGGCATCGGGCTTAACAACGACAACCTTACCGATGTATCTGACCGAGCTGGCACCTCTGATGCTCCGAGGAACCTTAGGCGTCTTCTGCGCGATCGGGGTCACTGCTGGGGTCGTTGTTGGCCAAGTTTTCAGTCTTCGAGACATATTTGGAACAGCAGAATTGTGGCACTTTGCTCTAAGTGCATATATTGTTCTAGTAATTTTATGTTACTTGCCAGCCTACTACTTTCCCGAAAGTCCTAAATATTTATACATAATTCGTGGTGATCGTGATAATGCTCGATTGGAGTTGACCAGACTTCGAGGTAATAATTTGCCTCTAATCAGCAAAGAACTAGACGACATGGACAGTACACTTAATCATGTGGTTCAAACTAAATCACTCTGTTCTGTGATTCGTGATCCAACACTCTTCTTGCCACTTGTGATCGTGTGCGCCTTGCAAGGTGGCCAGCAACTATCAGGCGTAAATGCTGTAAGATGGCTATTTTTTTTAAATAATAAATGGTGCAAGTTAATAACAAAGATAAATAACATTTTGCAGGTGTTCTACTATTCCGTCTCGATTTTTGAAAAGGCCGGCTTATCAACGACTGATGCTGAATGGGCAAATCTTGGCGCCGGTTGTGTGAACCTGATCACATCTCTCTTTGGACCTTTGCTAATGGCCAGAGTAAACCGTCGGCCACTTATGTTGCTTTCTTGTATAGCAAGCGCAGTTTTCTTATTTGCATTAACATTTGTCGTCCATTATATTGTATGTTTTCTCAGAACTTTACCCTGCTCAAGTAATCATTATTAATTATTTCCAGGAGAAACTTAATTGGCTGCCTATAGCGTGTATTGCATGCGTTTTCGGATACATTTTCTTCTATCAATTTGGACTTGGACCAATTCCTTACTTCATTGGCTCAGGTGAGTAGCAACAGTAATGCAATTTTGCATCTTTTTATGTCTTCCTGATTAAAGAACACTTGTCATATGTTTATGTTGAAAATGTACACCAGAAATCAAGTCACGTTTTAAATTTCTTATCGCTATATTTTGCACACGATTTAGTTAGCCTTGAAGTTTAATAAACGTAATAACCGTCTTATTTTCTAGAAGTTAAATCTTTTAAAAAATGTATAAGTCGCCTTGGTGTGTGATGCGTGTTTCCTACATTTGATTGAATTAAATAAATTGAGGTCTTGTAAACATAGAACGAAAATAATAACACTTGTGTAATTTCTCAAATATTAAGTAGAAGTTCTGATCCAGAAATCTTGTTTGCGATTTCTGAAGTCAATATTGCTAGAGCTAGAGTATGCAGTAACGAGAAAGTTTTGAAATTCGATTAAAATTACCAAAATGGTACGTAGCAGCTGGTATTCTGAGGTAAATTTGTACAAGTTTAAACACGTTGTCTACGAAATGATTATCTTGAAAATCGAAATATATCTTAACAATTCAGAAAATGTTATGCTCCCTTATGAATCTTGCTCTCCTGTATTGATACTTCGCACAAATGAATTGATTTAGACATGGGAGTCGACTATTTCGTTTTGAGCTTAATAAGGCACAATAAGATCAAGAATTGATACAATGATACACGCATTGAAAAATATAAAATTATAATAAATATAAATAAAACATTTTAGTCGATTAACAAAGGAGTAGCACCCTAATGTTACAAGAATAATGATACAAAAAGTTTCTTTTGCCTTGCAAAAAGTTACACACGCATGCCTTTATGAATCATCAAAAATACGATGAAGAGCTGCGCTTAATTTAAAAAAGAATTAAATCTCCAAGTTCATCGTATGCACATTTGAAGGATTTTAAAATGCAGTCCTCGATGGATATTGAATCGTACTGACATGATCTTTGTAAAGTAAATTTTGGGGGTATTTCCTTGGTATGAGGTACTTTCAATTATAGAAGAAAGAGTTCCCTTTTTTAAGGATGGACAGCACAGAATACTAAAGAATGCGGCAAGAAAACATTACTGCGGAGGTTTCGGCGCCTTTATTTGATTTTTCAACAGGACAATGCTTCTGTGCACTCAAGTAGAAGTACAAAAACTTGGTTTCAAATTATAATATTGAAATACTTGAGTGGATGGCTCGTTCCCCAGACTGCAACCCCATTGAAAATTTCAGGGACATTCTTGTTGCTGAAAACAGGTAATTCCAAAATAAAACGGCTATTTTGGCCGCATGAACCAGAACCGATGAAAACGTTTTAAAAAACTAGTAGATTCAATGCAGAATCAATTGTTTTCATTAATCAATAAATATGATGGTTACACTGAAAAGCTGAGAAATAAATTTAAAAAAATCTGCACGCAAACACAAGTGCAAATAAAAGGCCAGAATCTCTATTTTTTTCAATAATTATATAGCCTTTAAGCTTTCATATTCATAAATATTGTTGGCAATGAAATATCAACGAATCTTAGTTTTGTATAAAAAAAAAGCAATTTGAAAATTTTTTTCGAAAAAAGGTGAAATAACAAATTTTATGGTGCTAAAATGTAGAGTGTATTTTATTTTTAAGCGAAACAAAAGGATAAATTTAGTAAGCTTCATAAGAATGAATTCCAAAACCAAAGGGTTTAATAATTAATATCATCCTTAAATTAGAATAAAATCCAAGCAAATCGAAACGCCGCTTAATTTGCGATTCCATCTCTTTATTAGATTACTCCAATCCAGCGATAGATCTTTACAATCGCCGCAAACTGCTTACAAACTGACGCTAACCAGTTTCAATCAAAACAAATTTGCGTTGTAACCGGTCAAGTTAGTGAAACCGTTTTGTTTGATGGCAATTAATTGGGTGATGGCGAGAACTTAATTGACCCCAATTATTCGGATATACCTCTTCACGCAAATTGGCTGACTTTTATCGTCTCGAATATCAGGGAAACAAAGACTGAGTCAATGTCTTCAAGAAACGTGACTTATTTCCGTCTGAGCAAAGTACATAACCACGTTATTGTCTGTTGCAAAAAGTGTTTCGGATCGATTCAATCAATTGTTCTCGTTCAGTGGTTTTAAAGGTTTTCGGCGGGGGGTGTCTTTCTGAGTATAATTTCACAACATATGCGTGACAGCGTAATATGCACGCGTTCATGGTTACTTTATCACTTGATTCGAATTAAAAATAGAACCGTAGAAATTGGTTTCAATAGAATTTTATTAACAGGCTTTATGACGGGACAATCAAAGCTTATGTTAAGCAGGTATTCAAATCTGTATAACGCAATTGAATTTTTTTTGCAATTGCAGTAACCAATTAGCTAGAATTTGTCATTTAAGTTAATAAATAAAAATTTGTACACACGTGCAAAGAACTTAAAACCAAAGAAAATTACTTATCATATCTTTTACATTTTCAGAACTGTTTGATGTAGCACCACGTCCAGTTGCTATGTCTTTAGGTAGCTTATCGTCTTGGACTTGCAATTTCATCATCGGTATGATGTTTCCAATACTCCAGACATATTGGGGAGCATTCGTTTTCATGCCATTTTCAATTACTTGCGTCTTGCTCTTCATACTGACGAAGATGTATCTACCGGAAACAAGAGGACGAGACCCGACTGAAGTAGCTCCGTTGATCTCCAAAGGATTCCGATCGAGACCAGTACAGTGAATACAATAGTAAAAATTTCAAACTAAACACACTACGCTTCTAAGGTTAAAGTAAACGAATTTGCTAAGTGATTTAGTAGCCCATTAATGGCCTGTTACGAATTTATTAAATGCCTCAGTAATTTCGTTTAAAAATAAAATATCGAAGGCCTTAAAACTATCATGTTGGGCTCGATTCCTTGGGTTTATTTAAACTATGGACTTTACACCTATTATTTATGCGTTGGCAATATATCGATAAGTTGAATCAGTTTACAAAAAAATGGTATATGGATTAATAATTTGTCATTAGCACGATTCAAAATGAAAAAAAATTATAAAGTTTCTTCTCTCCAAAGAGTAAATTACACTTGGTACGTATGCTAAATTAAAAACTGGATTTAATGGATTAACATTATTTTACGATATATCAGTCCTATCTAAAAATCTATAGAAGATAATCGTTGCATTAAAGTAAATTAAGAAATATGCGCACAATAAATATAAATAAAAAACAGAGTAGATAGACAGAAATCAAATTTTATAAAAATAAATATAAAAATAACATTATTTCATGAATTCTGCTAATTTTAATAGTAACATTATATGCCACAGTGTGAAAAAATCGTATTTTATTTTTTCTAAAAATTCAGGAATATTTAAAAATAAAACTATGGAAAAATAACTTTCACTAATAAATCAAACTTTATGGAAAACATTTGCATGCTAAAAGTGACGATGAATTAAAATATCATTAAGAATACAAAAAAAAAAAAAAATATTGTTAATCCTTTATCTCCCATAATTATAATAAGCAGAAAATGTCGTATACTTTTACATTAATATTTTGAGTGATGTAGTTTTTGTAGGTAAATTCTAATTTTATTTTATATCATATTATTTTTGTATCATGCCATTTTGATTCCATTCTTGCTCTCTCAATTTGTCATTGTAAATTTTTAGGTATATGTATAAGGGTTTGTAACGAAAGGATTATTATTTATTTGTCTCATGGACCTGCCTAGTAAATTCTTTAAATATATTTCAATAAATATCTTTTTTTAAATCCAAAGTTTTTTTATAGCGATTAAGAAGTTTTTATGTATTTTTAGAACAAAAAAGGCTAATGGTAAGTATCGCATAGCGTATATTTATATATATACGAGTATATAAAAGTCATATTTTTAGTAGTAGTCAACTAATTTCGATTCATGAGAAAAATTATATACCTATTTTTAAAGTATTTGCCATAGGGGAAAATTGCATAAATATAATATACCTTCAGAATTAAGGAGTACGACACAGTAAAAAATTAGTATTTGTCAAAATATTAAGAAAAACCTTGAAATCTTTCAAATAAATATAAATAAAAATACTTGTATTTAATTTAAAGTTGTACGTAAAGAAAATTTGAAAAAGAGAAGCATTCTTGCTATACATTAAATTTCGATTTCGATTAATCGGAAAAAGGTGTATATGTAATGTAAAATGTATAATTTTACTAATTTAATCATTTTAATTTCCTTCGTACCGAATGTATTTTTGCATTTCTTTAATGGAGACTAATCACTTATGTAAACTTTTTTGTTTCCATTAAGATACGTTTTCGAAATGAAAATAACCATTTTTTGGACACTTATTTCTTCATAAATAACAGAACGTCGGTGCAGTTCAAAAAATAAATGAAATCCAAGCTTGAATCCTAAACTACAGCTTCAGAATATGAGTTACTTGTAATTTTCTATTATTTATTTAGGACGCGAAATCTTCATGAGTCTTTTTTCTGCCTTATAAGTGTAATAAACGAACGTTATGTAGGAGTGGAACTCTAATGAAAAACTTATCTCCAAAACAAACCTTGACAAAGGCTTTAATTAACTCATATTTTATCACTATAGTATAGAATTTAAACTTTCATTAAAGTTATGTTTCGAACTCCTACGAGATCTACTTTTTAAGTTATTAACCGTATTAACCGTATTTTCCTCGAACATGTGACGTGATTTATTAATTTACTCAATAATAAAATGCTTAGAAGTCAAGAATTTTTTCCTCTACTAAAAAAGTATTATTGAGTTTTTGTATGGTTTTCACTATGAAGAAAGTCAAAGATTAAGACGGTTTTTGCCAACAAAAAAAAAGGCGCCAAGCACTCTATCTCGAAGGTATACAAGAGTGCATATTATGAAAAATGAGTTTTGCAATTCTTTAAATCGCGATAGGTCACGAACAATCAATTATGCGAAAAGTAGTGTAGGAATCTTTTTTGTAGAAAATCGCACATTCTATACATTTTATATCAACTATTTTTACAAAAAAAACTCACCATATATGAGATATTTTTGAAATCGGAATTTTTTCTAGGTTGAATGTCTATTCTGACTGGACTATGGATCTTATTTCTTAAAACACATTCTATAATACATTATCGGAACAAACATTGATCGGAGAACTCCATTATTATTTGAATAACGGAGAATATCGGATCAAATCATGTTCGATTAATTTAGTTAGTAAAGTAGTCTGCTACCCACTATTTGGGCATTTATGAACAACCCTTTACTTTTGGGACTTTTGTCACATCCTCAAGAAAATTTTTTTTTAAACTAAACAACTCGGTTGCGTTTTACAGATTTAGATTTTTGCAATTTTTGAGATATTTTGCAACACTCAAAATGAGTTAAATAATTTTAGTTCTTCTGCAATAATCTCAAAAGCAATTCTAGAAAATTGTGGCAGCATTGTACTTTCGCAATTATTTAAAAATTAATTATGCATTATTTGGCCATAATTTTCACTATGTAAATATATCTTTTTACCATCTTAAATAAGAGGGTGTTATACGTTTGCATGTTGCTTTGTAGTTACTTATTAAGAAAACGACAGAACTGGTTTTAATAAAGCTTTTTTTTTAGAGAATAACAACGTTGTGTGTCGATGATCTTTTTAGCCGTGCAGCATTGCAGTAATAAGCGAGTAAGTTATTTACAATTATTATAAACTAACTGGCCCAGCAGACGTTGTACTGCCCTTTTCGGTACATTTTCATTGTGCCATGTGCGTCGATCAATATTTGATCGTGTTCTTTCCTTTCGCATGTTTCTACAAATAATACCATTAATATAAGAAAACAGTGTTTCCGTTTCATATCCCTAATTAATTTATTGAACAAACTTACACGTTGTTTAATATTAAGTAAACCGTTTTACACTTCACAAATATTGGAAAATTACCCGGTTTCATCCGACGGTTGGTAAATACTTACTAATTAAAGACTTCTCAAATGTCCTAGTTTTTTATATCCTAGAAATTGATTCAACCCGAAAACCCCTTTATGGATCCGCCATCTTGAATATACCAATCTTGATAAGATTGAAAATTAGTGGCATTAACACAATTGTTGTACCAAATTTCATTAAAACCCGTTGAAATCGAGAAATTTTTTTATATATATGTATTGGGTCCGCCATCTTGGATCTAGAAACTTTGATAATTCGATAATGATCAAAATTAGTGGCACCAAAAAAATCGTAATAATTTTCATGAAAATCCGTTGAAGTCGAGAAATTTGCATCACCATATTGGATCCGCCATCTTTGATTTGGAAATTTTGATATTATTTAAAATTAGTGATATCAGAATAATCATTGTATTAATTTTCATTAAAATCTGTTGAAATCGAGGCATTATGGTCTCCCTATTGGACCCGCTCGCCATTTTGGATTTACAAATTTTAATAATATTCGAAATTAGTGGCCGCAGAATAATCATTATACCAATTTTCATTAAAATCTGTCCAAATCGAGAAATCTTGGTCGCCATATTGGGTCCGCCATCTTGGATTTGTAAATTTTGATAATATTCAAAATCAGTGATCTCAAAACAATAATTGTACTAATTTTCATTAAAATCCGTTGAAATCGAGAACGCGCGAACTGTCAAACTCGCGAAGTTAAAATAGTCGTTAAGTTTTCTAAAATTATCCAATTTTCTGCGCAATTTTCTTAACTTTTCTTTCCGTAAGAACCTTCTACAAAGTATTAGAAAACTTTAAAAAAAAAAATGAATGAAATCGGTAGTCATTCTCAAGTTATGGTGTGACCTTTGAGGAGGAAACTAATGGAGTTGGCATTGTAAGGATTCAGCGTAGCCACTTTTAAGTTTTGCCTTGAAAACCAGTGAAGGCGTTAAAATTTTTCGGTATATCTGATAACCAGTTAACTTATGGGCGTTTAAATTTGAAACTTGATTTGGAAATTACATGAATTAAAATATTTTAGCAAAATTTAATGTAAAAAATTAAAAATAATAAGACGGAATAAATTATATTTGGTTTAGCATTGATTTGGGAAATTACACTTTTTTCCTAAATTTGACGACGTCTATGCGCCAGTGTACTCCCAAAAATGGCAGCCATCCCGAACGTAAACAAAAGTAAATCTTTGATGACTTTTGCGAAAATTATTGATTAAAAGCTCCTTTCTTCACCATGCAGAAACTATAATTTTATTGAAAACCTTCCACTTTTTGTACGTACTTATGAAAAGTTACACCGTCTGGTCTATTCTTGATGCTATTGTTGCACGAACTAACAAGGCACTTTCTCACCATTTTACTTAACAAAAGCTCACAAAATTACACCAAAATAAACTTTTTGTTCCTTTCTGAGACACGATAATATTAATCCGTTTTTATTTATCCGAAAAACTTCACTTTTTTCACAAAAATTATAAAATCGCCGTGAACCTCAAAGTTGCCGCTGGAAAATTTGACAGCGAGTGACCACAATGGCTGCCCTAAAAGCAAAATGCACACACATAGAAGAAAGTTTTCTGGCTACGGCTGCTGTACACATTCTCTGCATACAATGCCAACTCCATTAGTTTCCTCCTCAAAGGGTGTGACCAACGGAAACAGGGGTTCATTTTTATATAGATTGTCGACATTTTTGTTGCTGTTTCTACATTTCCTTTTCTACGTACCTGTTGCCTCCGTTTTTCTTGATAAAATATAATAATTTAGAAGAACGATCTTATTCTCCTCATACAAGTTCTTTCAAAAATTGTATTATTTTAATATTTTATGTTAATTTTTTGCCAAAAAAATTTTAAATTCTCTTACATTGATTGCGTAAAACTTTTAGAAACTTAAAACCATAAGGCGTATTACAACATCTTATCAAAGATTATTGACCTCTATTTCAAAATGTCTGCACACGTTTCCGCTAACAGGCCTTAATAATTTTAATTGAAGCCTCGTTTCAGACACATTTAGTGTTATGTATTCTTAAAATAGCTGCCGAACTTCGATTCTTGGTAGATGATAGATTTAATTTATTTCAATCAATATTCGGGAGCAGCGTAAATCTGCGTTTTACGCAAAATGATAAGGAATTTAATTGAATTGAATTTACTGCGCAGATTCGACTGCAGTGGACGTAGGTTTGCTAAATTAAAGGAAATGAGTTCTACACTTGACCTTGATATGAAACGTTAAATATCAATCTATTTTAGGAATTTATATACCACACGGCTTGAAAGGCTTTCTTATATTATAAAATTGACAAGAACTTTTAAATTGTACCCGATAGAAAAAGAAGAAATTTATTTCGTTATCGGTTTATTTGCAAATTGTGTATTAAAGTTATTATTAAACAATTGTACAACAATAAAAATATATATAAAACCTTATGCTAACCCTTATTGGGAATTAAAAGTGTTAGTCTTAATCACCTTACAGTTAATAACATTGAAATTTCTCTGCAGCTTACCTCTGTATACATCGGCAGAGACATGTAAAGTATTCAAAAAATACAATATCTTACTAAACGGTCGTTTATTTCGGGGGATCTATTTACAACTCATTTCAAGCTACTAGTAAAATATAACAGTTGAAAGATCACAATAAATACAAAGCTCTCAGGAAGCGTATTTCGAGAGAATGATTCATTCATACCTTGGTGCTACTCCATACACATAATAATACAATAAAAAATAATAATAATACAATTCAAATACAATACAATCAAAAGGTTGAATGGACATAACGTTGTACTAGCTAGCTTCAGATGGTTGTGGATTTGAAGCCGGAGTTCTCTCGGGGAAAAGAGATTCATAGCTTGGCGGAAGATCTTTCGGTGATGGTGGCCTGGGTTGAGGCTCGGCACTGTTTGTACTACTATCCGGCGGCGCCGTGGGGAGCTCAATTGTTGCTTCGGTCTATAATAAAAGATTTAAAAAGTCAAGCAAAAGTAGCAAAATATTGTAATACCAAGAGGTTTCCAAGTCTGAATTTGATGTAATGTTTAAATTCTAGTAAGTTTTTTCTGAGAGTATTTTTAGCATACAATTACTTAGTATGATAAATTTAACTTTACATGCAGATAAAGAATCCTTAAAGGAACTTTCAGGCCTAATGTATTCTAACTTCAAGAATAGCCAGAAAAAACATCAAAATTCTCTATTACTGATTACAATATTGTGTTAGCTAATTGAAATCATATCATTATCATGGTAAAAATTACAAAAACTCTTATCTTATCTTAAAAGTTGAATTTGATAATATTAAATTACGGAAAAATACTAAAAATTTCAAATTTAAATTTTTTTGTTTTTTTGTCTCAAGAATGTACTGTAACACCTCGAAGTTAAAGTTAGGTTATGTTATGCAAGCATTTGAAACACACACGCTTGTATTATAATACGTTCTTTAAACTTTGAAGGTGTTTTTCTCGAAATATCATTTTTTAACATGAGGTACCAAACAATGATAAAACTAAAATCAAATCATTTTCATTTTGGTACATTTATTGATAAGATCTTAATGGAGGGAAATAACTTCAATTTGTTCAGATTTTATAAAAGTCTGTGAATTCTGTGGAGAATGCTCTCATTTATCATACTTGGTTCTGGATTTCAAATAACTACAACTAGAGTAATTTGGTAGTCCATGCAACCAACAACTTTTGCAAATACCACTGCCATTCCATGCGATATTTGTAATTTGAAATTTAAACAATGTCTAAAAATATGTTTACAAACATTCTATTTCTTCATAATTTTACTAAATTTTTATCGTTTAGCAGTAGAATGTCCTCTTAAATAAAAGTTAAAAGAAAATTTAAACTAAGTACATAAAATAAAGAATCTAGCGAAGTTTTATCAACGTATTTCGCATATTTATAAATCAAAACATAAAATAGTATTTTTCAATTATTGTCCGTAGTTGGGGATTTGAATACCGAAATTATGTTGCTTTATGTTTTAATTTGTAAATGTCAGTTTCTATCTATTACGTAGCTGAATTTTAGTTTTTTTCTAAAGTTTTGGGTTTCTAATAGCGGCCTCAGTGACTGACAATCATTTTAATTACTGAACCCCTATATGTGATAAATTTCTTATAGAAATCATAGCACCTAATTCAGCTACAAGAACTCATGTCTTTAAAGCAGATTCAACAACAATAAAAAGAACCATTATTTGCACGTTTTCCGTAGTCTACGGATTTGTAAAACCTTAAAAGCCTATGTTTTAAACCCACCAGAGGGCATTTTACTGTGATAAAAACTAGCTTTTAAATTCAAAAATATATATTTATTTAGTTATTTATATAAAAGCCGCCCAGTTCATGGATTTTTTAAAAATGCCTTCGCTTCCCTAGAATCAAACTGAAATAGAAAAATGGAAACGAATTTCGCGATACAAAAGTTAAAGTCGCATTCCGTATATTGTATCAAGACAGTTGCATTTTCCCTAATTCGAACTCATTTCATAATACATTAATTCTATGATTCTTTTATACTCGACTATTGAAGATATGATGAACTCAAATCAGTTTTTTTTTCTTATCATTCTATGCATTACAAATAACCGTTTATCATTACATTTAGATCACCCTCCATCGTAGATATCGCATGTTAATTTTGAGAATAAAACAGGGACCGAAAATAACTGGTATCTTTCAAATTTTAAAATAAAAAAGATAAGGGAAGTTGTCTTAATAGAAAAAAATTAAGTGCATCAAAATGTTGTGCGTGACGCTCTCTTTCGATTTCTGTTAAGCTCTTCAAAATCTATTTCTTTTTAAAAAAGGAGTGTCTAAATTTTTATTTTTACCCGATTATAACTTGGAGCAAAAAAAAAGAAAAAAACTTAATATCTTTTCTGGCAAAAAAAAAAAAAGGAAGCCAGCTTAGCTTTTCATTTTTCGAGCCAAGAATAACACAAGTAATGCAACTAGTTATTCTTTTCTGGTAAAAATAAAAGCCAAGCAATTTGTGATTTGTCTCTACTCTTTATTATCTTACAATTATAATTGTTTTCTTTTTTCCTCCGACTATGCAACAATATACTTTTAAAAGTCAAGTTGGCTTTTTATTTTTTCCAGAAAAACTTAATTACAAGCTTCAAAACTTTTTTATTCTTGGCACGAGCTGGTTTTTTATTTTGGCAAAAAAAAAAAAAATATCAATCTGTCGAGCTTTTTTCTCTTAGCTCCAAATTATTATCGTTCGGGAGTAACATGCAAGATGAGCTTTTTTCAAAAAAAGCCATACTGGTACGGATCCTGAAATAAAATTAAAACTTTCTACTTACAGTGTGATTGACGACCCCTCCTGACGTCCGCAGGCAGTCTTTATACTTGTAGCAGAGAAAAACGCAGGTCCCCACCACGACCATGGTGAAAACTAGCGAGGTGATAGCGCTGAGAGCGATACTGGATGCGTCTGCCACTTGGGAGCTGATAGCGCCCCCGATATTGCAGGAGCCCTCATCCTTACATGGCGGGAAGCAGTTCACTTTCCCATCATTGACGAATTTCTTTGATATACAGGAGTATTCGTCCTCCTCATTGCACTGGAACAGTTCCGGCCCAGCGGTGCACCTCCTTCCGGCTGTTATAAGCATCTCCAGCTCCAGATTTCCGTCTATCGGGATTGACTTTTCCACGTTCACCTCGACCCGGAAGGAGTCCATTCTGCGGCCGAAGATCGGAAGGGAGTCGTCGCAGATCCTGTCGCTGATGGTCCCGCCATCCTTGAATTGGATGTAGTCGATGCAGTGATCTTTGATCCGGCGGAGTTTCAGCTTCGTGATCACTATGAAGAATTTTGTGTCACTGTAGCTCTTGATCCAGAAGCTGCAGGTTGATCGCACCTTCGAGAGATTGGTCGAGTTCCATGTCTGGTTGATGTGCACCGCTGATTCATCCCCAATCCCCAAGAAAACCTCCGGAGGACTCACAATATCGTAGACCTTCTTGAACGGCTTCGAGGCGCACAATTTGTACGACTGCAACTTGTCTGAAGGGTAAAAAATTTGCGGTTTATTAAGACGGGCGGGGCTGCTGCGGACCGCAACGGATACTTACAGCTCTGATAACCGAGACTGCCACCAAAGTGTGCGTTCAGGCAAATAAAAACAAACGTAACGTAAATAAAACCCATAACAAAAATAAAAGAAACGTCAACTGCACGGCGGCTGCGGCCACAGGAATCCCCGAGATCTGTCAGCCTGCCGAATCAGTGCTAGCATCCTGCCTGAGATCACGAGAAGGGCCGTATAACAGTTTGCGTAGCAGAGTTGCAGTCAAGGGAAAGGAGACTTTATCACCTTAAATTAAGGTATGTTACACCTTCATTTTTCTATTTATTCACTAAAGTTAAAATTTATTCGTTTCCCTGATAGTTAAAAGTATCAGAATACGTTTTTCTGAAGTAATATATACATTAACTTTCTCTCACCACTAAAAACTCATTGTGAATGTTTGAAATTTTCAAGAAACTTGGAAATTGTGAATTGAATTTCTGACGTACTACGTTTTTTTTTTACCATGCATAAATAAATGTCAAGAACATATGACTTCTGACAGATGCGTAATCAGATAAGAAAAGTGTGAGATTCCTCGGTTGAGCACGGCGGGATCACGATGATTTTGCTGCAAATTAGCTCCCGTAACATCAATCCAAGTTAAAAATGGATTACACCGACTTTTTAATAGGCGGTACCGCGTCGGTGGGAGCAACACTTTTCACCAATCCCATTGAGGTAAGGAATTTATTTCCCCGTTTCACTTTCCTGGCAAAAAATCAATTGAAATTTCGCAATTGGTGCAGGTAATTAAAACAAGAATCCAGCTTCAAGGTGAACTCGCTGCTAAAGGTACCTACGTAGAGCCGTATAAAGGTGTAATTAAGGCCTTCATCACTGTCGCAAAGAACGATGGCTTCTGGGCGCTGCAGAAGGGGCTTATTCCGGCGTTATATTTTCAATTCATTCTAAACGCTTTTAGGTAGGTAAGAGTTCTTGATCCTAAACAATTGCTATTTATGAATGTCGCTCCAAAAATGGAGGTTCTAAATTCGACTCAACTTTTTCTTTTTTTTGAATACGCTATATATCGAGGGTGGTCCCATTTAAATTTGAAGAAAATATCCCACCTCTAAGTGCGGAAAATTAGGGAATTAATCTCTTTATTTAAGAGAACTTTTCGTTTCATTTTTGAGAAAAAAAAATCTATTTTTTTTAACATAAAAGTGGTCTTTAACATCACAGAAATACTGTCATTAAACCGTTTTAAGAAATTCATACAGAGAAAAAAGTTATACCTATATTTGTAACGGCATTTTTCTCGAAAATAAATTTTTTAAATTGCTCGCATCTGTAACTCGAAAACTACTCAATGGAGTTTAATAATTTAAAATACATTCGATTCTTTTTGAAAACTACTAGTAACTAAACCTTATAAAAATATTATGTTACATACCCCTATTTTTTTATACAGGGGTAGTTTACCCCCAAGAAAAATATTTTTTTTTGATTTTTCAGAAAAATGTTTATAAAATGATAAAAATATTAAAAATGAAATGTTTTTTAGGTTTACTTACTAGTATTTAGTCTTATGAATAGAATCCCGTTGGAATTTTAACTCTATGTGCGACTTTTGGAAGACGCCCTCTGCAGTGAACAATAAAAATTAAAAAAAATTATTCTTTTTATATTCTCCATATGTTCGACCATAATATTTAAAAGGAATTAGTATGATAAATATAATAGTTTTTTCACAAAAAAAAAAACATTTAAATGTTTTTTTTTTTTTTTCAAAAATTAAACGATAAGTCTTTTTAATTTCACTTATTTCCCGCTAACTAAAAATTGAAAAATAAAATAAATGTTTACAAAAAAATAAAAACCGAGTTCAGAACCGTGTCTAAACTTAAACTAAAAAATTAAAAATAATATTTTTACAAAATTACAGATACTTAAATATTTACTATTTATTTATTTATCTAATCAGTTATTTGTGGAGTCGCTGACAGCCAAGGCAAGAAAAATAAAGAAATAACCTTAATACTAAATCTATATTGTCAAAAACTAAAGAAAGCAAACCAAACAAAAGGAATAAGAAATAACCGTACTGACACCACCGACTCCCAAAATAACTGATTAGATATGGTAAATATTTAAGTATCAAACATTTTGTATATTGTCCATTAATACTCTTTTCTCTAAAATAATAAAAAATATTATTGCATTTTAATTGTGCTCTACAGGCTTGGCATATATCACACAGCCGTGCAAAATAAGTGGATACAAGATGACGCTGGCAACGTGTCCTTTGCAAGAGGTCTATTTTGGGGAGCCGCCGGTGGTATCGTAGGATCTCTAATATCTAGTCCATTTTTTCTGGTAATTAGCCCACAGTCCAACCTTTGTAATAACTCAAAAAATTAATAAATTCCCTTTTACAGATAAAAACACAACAGCAGTCACAAGCTGTAGAAAGTATAGCTGTTGGCTATCAACATAAGCACACAGGAATGCTAAATGCAGTCTCACAAATTTATTCAAAAAATGGCCTTGGAGGTCTTTGGCGAGGCGCCCAATCAACAATCCCGCGGGCAGCATTAGGCAGTGGAGCACAAATTGCAACTTTTGGCAAATGTAAGGAGCTCCTTAAAAGTCATGGGATTGCGGAGCACCCCACAGTTAACTCGTTTCTCGCAGCCCTCATCGCAGGAACGTTCATGTCCTTTGCAATAACTCCGCCGGACGTAATTCCAACCAGACTTTACAATCAGGGCGTTGATGAGAGAGGCAAGGGCATATATTACAAAGGTGTCATTGATTGCCTTTGCAAAATTCTCCGCACAGAAGGACTTTATGGATTGTACAAGGGATTTTGGCCGAACTATATCAGAATTGCGCCGCACTCAACTCTTGTGCTGCTTTTCTTCGATGAACTTTTGCTAGCGCGCAACAAATACATGCAGGTAAAATGAGGCCTTTTTAGTATTATTTTAGACAAATTTTTCTAGATCAATTTGTTAGCCCCCTCGGGTATCAATGGCTGTTTTTGCTTTTATATGCTATTATAATAAAATCTAAAATGCAAAAGAGTTGGTTGTTATTAAAATACATAACATTGTTAGAAAATTGGCCGTTGTTATGATTCACGCATTGAATTTTAACTAGGCGGATATAGGGATTGGCTTTCGATCTACTGATGATTTGGGATTGAAACACTCATCGATTTTTGAACTCTTTGCTGCTTTGGTAGATCAGAAGTACCAGATCATTTCTACAGGGTATTTTATATAGCACATGCCAAAATAAGTTGGATGAAAGATCTCATGTAGACAAACAATCAATCTGAATCGTTTGGGAGTGATACATAAATTCGGAAATTTCATGGTTTAATTATTGTATTTTTATCTTTTGATATACTCAACTCAGCGGCATCAAGCTCACGCCACAAAACTACTATACCAATGTTTTTTCCAAAAATGTCGAAAATGTTGATCTACCTCCTACCACTCCAAAAATGATGAATACTGTTAAAAAAATGTAGAGTGCCACTATCGGTGCATACCAATAACCTACTTCAATTTCCCTGTTTGTAGCCAACATCTCCCGTATTACCGTTCTTTTAATTAATTCTTCTCTGGTGTTAACAGTCGGTGAATAAACTTCATCCTTCCTTGTTCCCCATACGAAAAAGTCCAATGGAGATCTAGAAGGCCAAGAAGAAGGTCCAACTTGTCCAATCCAGCGTCCAGACAATTTTTCGCTTAACACGTTCAACCCGACGCAGTTTTTTCTATTTCACTTCATCGAACGAAAGTAAAAATCGTATTTTGCTTTATCTGGCGGCGCCTTGCACAAAATGTTTTAAAAAAACCCATAAAAACAAATAAAAATGTAAATACACTAATAGACTTACTATTATAGCCAACCTGTAAAAATAAGCTCTTCAATTTTTCAATTAAAAAAACATGTGATATGATGTGAGCCACCGGTGGTACACGCCGCCAGATGAACCATTCGCATGTGAACCACCGGTGGTACACGCCGGGTTGAACGTGTTAATATTGGCTTCACAATGTTCGAGTTCGTAAAACATTGCCCTCAGATAATCCAGAGAGACGTTCTCTAGTAGATCTGGCAGTGTATTCTCCAAAAAGTCCGAATAAAATTAGCTATTAAGCCTTGCGGCAAAATGAATTGTCCTATTCATGCCAATGATATGAACATTAACACTGAATGTATGCTGGAATTAGAGTGGCCTTGTCCTATGTGGGTTAGTATCCGAGCAGGTATGGATGATATGATACCATCCATGATGAATTGCGAATCATTCGTCCACAGAATTCGATCCAGAAAAGCTCTGTTCTCTATCCCGCATTCCAGAAGCCAAGTGCAAAACTCCAATCTTCTCACGGAATCTCCTTCCAGTAGTCTTTGGACGGATGTGGTGATACGGGCACAATCCTTCTCGATGAATAATCTTCCAAACCCTCCAATAGTCCTGCAACTCGTCTCGTGCTCGTTTCAGGGTTTTGTCTGACAAGGATGATTATTGGCTGGTCGGCAGAATCTTCCAATGTTCCAGATCACGATTATAAAAAAAATTAAACCTATTTAATACAAACCATTAATTTAAAAATATAGTGAAAAACGTGAATTATTAATAATATATATTTTTGAAATGTGAACCATCTACATAAAAGGTATCTACCTGCATTTCTTTGAATCTTCGGTCGCCGGAGAGAAGTACAAAGGGATGTTAGAGACCAAATCCTTTCTCATGCGAAAAAGAGGAGCCGCGTTAAATCTTTTTTTTTTATTCAAGACGGAGCAGCACCTCATCGCACACAAGAAGTATCATCAATAAATTTTATGGCGATCGAGTTATTGGCCTAGGGTACCCACGCTTTGCTAGGGGAAAAGGAATAGAATAGCCACATTACTCGTCAGATCTCACTTAATGTGATTTCTTTTTATGGGGCTACATTAAAGATCTCTGCTATGAAAATAACCAAAAAACAGTTGAGGATTTTATTAAAGACATTGGGAAGACCGTCAATGGCATTTCAAATGAAACGTTAGAACATGTTTTTAATAGTTTTAGAAAGCATATGGATATTTGTGGCAAATTAGATGGTTAAAATATAGTTAAATTAATTGTTTTGTATTAAATAGATTTAATTTTTTTATAATAAAATGGAAATGAAATAAAAAGGCCAATTTCCTTTATTAAAAAATATTTACATTTGAACGATCTCTCCAATATAATAATTTTATAAGTAACTACTTTCTTAATCACATATTTGGGTAAGAACATAAGACATTATTAATGTACATAATTTCAAAAGAGGTACAAAGATAAATGTTAATTTGTTTCAGAAAACTTAAATAGTAATCAAATTACTTTTTTACAATTACTTTTTTATAATTAAAAATTTACTTAACACTAGGTTTACTGAGTGAGATTTTGACCTCTTTCATATTTCTAAATTTATTCTCTCCAAGAACTTTCATGTGTAAATTTAGTTGATATATTCGCGAATAGTGATTTTGAGCACTTTTTTTGTGACGTATATTTCATGCAATTTCATCAGTAATCAGCTTCCATGTGCCTCATAATTAACATAATATTCGTAAAAAGGTAAGCTTTTGCTACTTGTTTTATGAAATGACTCGACGAATTACGTGAGTTTGGTGTCATTTGGAAAAATGCTGTTGTGTCATCAAATTAAGTGAGAAACAATTTTTTCATATAGAAGCTATAAATTCGTATTTAATTATCTACCAAATATTAACGAAAAACACTGTATCCAGAATGTTGTTCTTATTATTTCGCCATTTACACTAGAAAACACATTTTTACTACTTTCTAATTTTTTAAAAATATTAATATTGAAAATGGGAACAAATCCAATTTTTTTGCAAAAATCCAGTAATATTCTGATATCTTTAGGCAAAAGAAACACAACAGATATCAGATATAATCCTCTTATTAAAATTTTATCATAAGAACGATTATATGCAAAAGTTGTTTTTAATTTACCAAAATATGTAATATACTTTACAACTGTTGTCTCCAACTGGTACACTATCTTAAGAAAAAAAAAAAATAACAACCTTCAAAAGTTTCCTTGATTACAATTTTGTAAACATATTTTTTTATAAAATTGATCTTCAGATATCTACAGTACACACAATCTGAGCAACAATAATAAACTATCATTCCGCAATCACCTGACAAGAGTCTGATTATATTGGGGGAGCCAAGATCCCATCAAATCAAATCTTTTATCAATTGAAATGAAATACGATTTGTTTGCGACGATTTATAGTAGGTTATCAGTACAAGATATATATTATTACGTGGTCTTTCGAAATGGTGTGCATTACCTTTTAATAATAGAAAGTTCTAGACAAAGATGATGTTATATTCTAAAAATAATATCCTATATACATAAATTTATTTGCTGACTACTAATCTTGCACCGAAGAAATGTTACTATCCACTTACGAATCTGAAGAGGATAATAAGACACCAAATGTTGTTGTCGTAGGTACTTTACATGCTCCTAAGTGCTACTTCTTTGCTTTAATGATCTTTTCAAGTGGAATGCGTACAATGTGAAGTGGATAAGATGTTAAAAGATACGAACATTATATACTCAATTCAACATATTAATTTAAAAAGGAAAAAATATATAGACACTGTTAGTAACGCTGTTGGTCCTAGGCAAAATTTCAATTTCAAGATTCAATTACTGTCGCCTTTCTAGAGTCGAATAATTCAATTGATCAGACTTTAAACCTTTTCTGGATACTTTCATCGAAGACATTACGTCCGAAATGATAAGCCCAGAAAAATAGAGAACCCTGGCAACAACTCCAAAAATTAACAAAAACATTAAAAACATTGGAAATCTGTCTCACAGATTAGAGATATTGAAGTACCTGACAGGTAGTGCCACGATAAGGTGTCTAGTCGCTAATTAATTTACAATATGGTTGAATGCTCTCCTTTATTGTAACTCGATCAAATCGAAATCACGACTTTGAGTTTGTCGCATAATAAGTGATTTTAATTTGTTTTTATAGAATCCATTATCGAATTTTTTACCTAAAAATTTGTTTTCATATTGCATTTTTATTTTTAAATGATAGCAATTTAAATCCGTAATGAAAATGTACAGTATAGACACATTAGTTTGTTAAATTATGGTGAATTTCTTTTTATTGTATACTTCACATGATATATGTATAACCGGAAGATACAACCGAAGTGCTAGTTTTTTAATTTCCTTTCACATTTCTATGATATAAAAACATAAAACATTAATCACTCTTAAAACTAAGACCTATCTTTAATAAACAAAAAAATGTAATTCAATTTGAATTTTAGGACACCCTGTGTACATTAAATGTGAACTTGTATATATGTACGTAATACAAGATCATTGTGAAAACAACACAATGGTCTTGTATCACTTATATAAATGTTATGGTTTAAGTGGCAGACTGTATCAATTTTGTCATTCCATAGATCGTTAACAAAAGCGTCAATATATTTTTTCAGACTTTTATTGACGAAAGAGACAAAGAGACTTTACACAAGTGTTTTATCACCAACTGCTTTTCAATACCATATATGGTTGTTAATTTAGCGAAAGGAAAGTTTTCATTTTACCAGTGAATCTACTGATTTCATCTAATTTTTTTTAGCTATTTTTTTTAAAAAATAACTTTGTTTCGTTCTATAGTAATATGCGAAATGTTTGCATCTCTTCCTATTAATTTATCCATCTGTATTACTCTTAATTATGTCTTCAAGCATATCAATGAGCTCTCTCTTGATTTCACATCAGGGACCGATGGTATTCCGCCAGGTATTATTAAGGCATATTGCAATAAACTAGTCACGCTTTTAAAATTAATCTTCCAAAAGTCTCTCAAGATCAGAAAATTCCCTTGCTCTGGAAGTACTCCTTCATTATTCCGATTCATAAAAGTAACAAAAATGAGGTATGCAACTATAGGCTCATTGCGCATCTCAAAACTTAAATCAATTGTACACTCACAATTTTCTACAATTTGCAAGCACCTTGTCTCAAGAAACTAGCATGGTTTAAAGAATTCCTGAATTCGCTTTAATTTACTCGACAGGACATAACACGTTACCTTTCATCGTCCCATCTCGAACAATATATTAGCTACGTCAGGAGTCCCGCAGGGTAGTAACTTAGCTCCCCTTCTCTTAATTTCACCTATTGATGACATCTAACAACTTCTTAAAATCTGTAAAATCTTAATCTGCGCAGACATGGAAATATTCTTATGTACGCAAAGATGGTCCCGTGAATTTTTCAATATTGATGTCTTTAAACATGTTTATTTTTGTTTGATTAGACCAGTTGTTGAATACGCGAGCCAAGTTTGGTCGTCCTATTATGAATTTCATATTGACTGTGAGAATCTGTGCAAAGGGAATTTGTCAGATTCGTTCTTAAGGATTTACCTTGGATCAATCCAATACTTCTCCCTCCTTACAACGACCGTCTAAGGCTCCTTGATATGCACTCTTTAGAAATGTAGGGATATTGCAAGCATTGTATTTGTTCACAAATTATTATTTGGTAATATAGACTCAGCTTCCCTTAAACCCGAATTCATTTTTCAAAGTGAACGAGCGCAATCTTAATGTGGTGTATCTTCTGCCAACTAGTTTATGTAAAAATAATTATAATTTTTTAATGCAAATTATTATGTGAAAGTGATTTAATCATATCAATCATATATCAAAATAAAAAGCACTACAAATAATAAAATTCAAACCTGTACAGAAATATGCCCTACTACTTTTCATGTGTCTTACTTTTTAGAGTTGTTCAGTCGTATATCAAAACCAGAAGACTTTTTAATCCTTATGTCACTTAATTCTTAAATACCTTGTAAATGATAAAAGCAGAAGGACTTTAATAACATCAAACAAATATGAAGCTGTTACTTTAATACATTTATAAGCAAATTCTGAATCTAATATTGGTTATGTTATAGGGTCACTCTTATTTATTTATTCATTTCCCTTCCTCTACTATCTTAGGAAGTACCTACTGGTTGAAAAATTAAAAAAAATGCAATAATATTATTGTAAAATGACACTAGAAAAAACACATAACACGCACGCTCATAAACGACAATGCGAAATCTATACGTGTTGTTTTTCAATAGCTCAGATTCCTCACTTTAATTTGCGACAGCAAAACAGATGAATGTATAGTATGTATTGTAGTAAGAACAATAACGTCAGACAAACAACCAAACATTTTGTGCTTTTCACTCAAGAAATAATTTGAAAAAGAATGTACATGACATGTTTAGGAACGATTATGCTCTAACTAAGTCTAGTCAAAAATCTTGAATTTTCGTATAATAAATACATAATTTAAAAGATCTTACCTACTTTCAGTTTCTAAAAGGCCACCAAAAGTTGAGGCAAGGAATTTATTTTTCCAAATCACTAATATAAATGATGAATTTGCCAACTGCTAAATAGATTTGCGATTTAGAAATAACAAAAAATTAGATTGTTGTTTTTAATTTTTCGCTAAGCAAAATATTTCCAAAATTTATATTAATTTTGTGAATTTCGGAAGTTATTCCCTTTAAAGTGTTCTATAGAGAGAAATCAATTTTCTTTGAACACTTGTAAATTATTTTACAAACTTCATAATAAAATTGCCATTTGTTAGCTAAATTTTTTTACAAATAGGTAAAAATATATTTTTAAGGATGGTACCTGGTACAGAAAAAGACGAGCTTAATAAATTGATTAGTAAGTATTTCGAAAAGCTGAGTTGGTTTCATCGAGCTTCTTTTAAAACTCGTCTACTTCTGATAGACGAATACAATTCTAAAAAATTACATTTTTCTCTATTTGCAAAACACTTTAGCTAACCAGTGGTAAATATTATCATGAGTTGTTTATTTTTGCTTTTTTGTTAGTTAGTTGATTACAAACTTTTTAAAATATATACAGGAAAATATTTCGTAACTGATTAAAATTAACAAAAATTAAAGCCGTATCAATGTCAACATTTTCGATTCTAAGTCTAATCGAACTTAGGTTCTAATTACAATGTACCTAGCAATCTAGCGCATGTCTAATGTAATATGTATAAACTTTTTCACGAGAATGGATTAATCATTAATTTATTGCTCGGTGTGGAGAGCATTCTACATCATAACTTAATTCAAATTAGGAATTATTGCATAATTCAAAAAGCGTTATAAATTTACTGGAGAAGTGCGGAAACTATATTTAGACCCAATTATTACATTTATAGCAGCTCTTTGAATTTTTGTTGTGATGAAATTAAGTCAGGTTGGATAAAATTGCTGTAGTCAGCTCTGAAAGGCATTGTGTTTTTAAAATATGTAGAAATGTTACATTAATTTGTATATTTTAAGATTGTGACAAGTCAAGGTATTCAATATCTATCTTATAAAGTGAATCAATGGTGTAGAAGTACGTTGTTCACTATAATTTTTAAAACAGATGAGCATACGTTATTCAATATGTCAATATTTGGTATAGGATAGCGTTTGCGACAACAATCAGAGCTTCTGACTTCTTTTTCAAACTTTTTTCCTCAGTCATATTAACACAAATGAAAAAAGTAACTACCGTCAAGAAAGAAAATATGTTAACCCATTAAGTCCCAAATGTCAGCTTTTTCGCCGCTGCGTTCGGCCGCTATATTTTTAGTGAAAATAGTGTCTGAAAAATATGTGACACACTAATTCCGACGCAAAATTTAATGATCTTTCAGAATCTGACCTCAAAATTTGCAACAAATGTGTGGTTCAAAAGTTGTAAACTAATTTATGCAAAAAAACGTGATTTTGAAAAAAAAAATTTCTGGTTTTTCCAATTTTCCACAAGGAAATCATTTGAAATTTCATTGTTTTCGTGCAAATATCGTGGTCTCGACTCCCAAAGTATAAGCTCCCGTTGTTTAAATGAAGGATTTTAATGTTTAAGCACACAAAATGGCGGTCGGGACACGAAAAGATGAGAAAAAGCTTTCGGAATTTTTTACTCGAAAACAAAGGGTTTTAGAGAAAAATTTTATTGAACAAAAAGTGCTTAGAATTGATTGAGAAACCCGTGTGAATTTTTTCAGAATTTTTCAAGCAATTTTTGGATTTTTGGATTTGATCATTTTTTGAAAAATCCAAAAATTCTGAAAAAATTCACACGTGTTTCACAATCAATTCTAAGCACTTTTTGTTCTATAATATTTTTCTCTAAAACCCTTCGTTTTCGAGTGAAAAATTCCGAAAGTCAAATTTTCTAACTTATTTTATAATTCAAGATATTTTTTCGCTTGAGAACGAAGGGTTTTAGAGAAAAATATTATAGAACAAAAAGTGCTTAGAATTGATTGTGGAACACGTGTGAATTTTTGCAGAATTTTTGATGAGATTTTTGGATTTTTCAAAAAATGATCAAATCCAAAAATCCAAAAATTGCTTGAAAAATTCTGAAAAAATTCACACGGGTTTCTCAATCAATTCTAAGCACTTTTTGTTCAATAAAATTTTTCTCTAAAACCCTTTGTTTTCGAGTAAAAAATTCCGAAAGCTTTTTCTCATCTTTTCGTGTCCCGACCGCCATTTTGTGTGCTTAAACATTAAAATCCTTCATTTAAACAACGGGAGCTTATACTTTGGGAGTCGAGACCACGATATTTGCACGAAAACAATGAAATTTCAAATGATTTCCTTGTGGAAAATTGGAAAAACCAGAAATTTTTTTTTTCAAAATTACGTTTTTTTGCATAAATTAGTTTACAACTTTTGAACCACACATTTGTTGCAAATTTTGAGGTCAGATTCTGAAAGATCATTAAATTTTGCGTCGGAATTAGTGTGTCACATATTTTTCAGACACTATTTTCACTAAAAATATAGCGGCCGAACGCAGCGGCGAAAAAGCTGACATTTGGGACTTAATGGGTTAATGTAAGTGGACAAAATCATAATTTTTCATTACTTATACGAATCATGAGGACCTTCAAATAAGCTCTGGCTTCACTATAATAAAGTGAAGTCATAGTAAATATTATTTCTTATCAACAGCAATCAGAGGCCTATCTATCCGCACATTTATCTATTTTTTTGAATAAGTAGTCAAGGTATTTAAATTATAGTACTTTTACACTTACTCCTTTCCTTCACTCTATTGCGAAAAGTATTTTTATAGTCACGACTGGAAGGAGATTTGTTTGTGACGTGTAGCATTTTAATGGCTCAACTTATTCTGACAAATAAAATGTTGTTGGATTTGCCTTGACAGCGCGAGCTATACTGAATGTATTATATATACAGCCATATTGTCATATATATCAAATTAAAGCTCTTGGTGGTTCCAAAAATGTTATAACATTTATTTTAAATGCGACTTTGTCCAAAAGACTCATTTACGTAATTTTATTAAGTTTTATGCAGCCACTTCATGTGCAAGTCAAATATTTTTGATTATAAATACAAATAATCGAATATTAGGTCTGTCTGGTAACTTTTGGGTAAAAATTTCTTGAGTAAAGATCTGGTAAAAAGTTTCATATGGTAGTGGGGATAAACCTCAAAAGTTACCAGACGACTTCAAGTAAAAATTGGGTAAATCTTACTTGTGTATGTAAATTCTTAAATGTGATCAAGATGTTAGAGGGAAAACTTATGGATTTATTTAATATTTTTCAAGATTTTGAAATATGTTTTTTATTTATTTAAAAAATTGTTCAATAACTTCTTCTTCTATCTGAATCGCAACGCAAAATTGAAACACACAAATGACAGATTACACAGTGACAAGCAATCGGTGATTTTACCCAAATTTACTCGGTCTCCGCAGGGTGGGTAAAATTATGTAAGAGGAGAAGTGCTGTCAATAGCTCAGTTTTTTCCCTCCGTGAGGTTAACAGACACTTTCGGGTAAAAATTTTACCCGCGAGTAAAAACTTTACAGTTACCAGACAGACCTATTGTTGCTTTCCTTAGTCTTACAGATGCGTCTAAAATAGCTCAAAAAAAAGTTTCAAACTTAAACTATTATATTAAAATACGAGAGCCTTTGATACTTTTCGAAATTAGTTCATTATTATTAGTTAGTTCATACAATAGATAGCGAATGAATATCACAACAACTGGCACATACTCATGAAAATCTTATTCCCAAAAATGCTTAATAAGTGTTATAGATTAATGATATTTCATATAGTATAGTATAGATAAGGATTTAGTTTGTTTTTTGAGTCGTGTTACTAGCTCTTTTTCACATTATTTTTTAAAGAATTTTCAGAAAAGGCCAAAATACGTACTTTTCAACCCTTTTTTGCTTAAAAACGAATTCGTAATCTACGAAAAAAAGCCTATAGAAGTGACTTATTCTTTTACAAATAAAATATTAAATTTGGTCAATCATTGATCGATTATTTACCGATTTATTGGTTAATCAAAAATATACTTTAACGCGACCACTTGTTGGATAATGGAAATTATTTTCTTCTTATTTAATTTCTATAATGGACATTTAATTTTGTTGATAATAAAAAAAAGCTTAAAGATATTATTGAAAAAACAAACCTTGATTTGCTTGCTTCAATTTCTAGAAATCTACGATAAAACTGCAGGAATGTATTGTATTAAGATTATTTATTGATTGTTGTGTTATCGCTCGAAAAGCACAAATTTAAAATAATGTATTTAATCACTATTCTTGGTATATAATTTCACTAGACAAGGTAATGCATTATAAACTCAATGTTATTCCAATTGAAATTGTTGTTATTAGAAATTTTCAGTTGTGTGCATTAACAAATTTAACAAAAATATTTTTTTAAATAATTATTTTTATCTCATTATTTATTAATTTGTTTGAGTAGTAATTATATTTAGTTGTAATAGATTCTGAGCATTTTGTTAGCTGAGGTTTCGCAGTTTGCTTTAATACTTTAATTTTTGCCAACATTTTCTATACCGGGTAATATTTTTCTTGACCCCATAAAAATACTTACGGACAACATACCGTAATTTTAAAATTTAAATATAAAAACTCCACCCATTAAATGTTTTTTAACAACGCTAACATAAGTATATTATGCTAATTGAATGTCAGACCATTTATTTTATATTATATTTTCTGAAGAGTTTTTTCTTTCTTTGTTTATCGAATTATTCAAATTATGTAGATATCAGAATCAGTTGAAATAGCTTCTTTGAAATATATAAATTTCATGAAAATTCACAAATATTGCGACTAAAATTGAGTTTCGCAGTATTATTAAACATTTCAAAGAAAAGCTTTACGCGTGGGGCAAACCACGTCGTTCTTACAAAATCCACAGTCCAGTGAATCAAGTTACGTGATTTTAAGAATATTCCCCTCTAATGGACTTTGAATTTTTCAAGATTTAATTGCAGGCAGTCTACCCGAGTTCGAGCAAATTATGAAATACTCGCTAAAATGATTCAATAGATTTTCCGCATGCCGTCGTCGTCTTCTTAAAATCCAGGTGAACCGCCTGATTTGGTTTAAGTTAATACAATTAACGCCTTTTTAAAACTGTCTACCGGTGGGGATTTATTATATTTTGCCCGGCATATTGGAGATCACTGTTGCGAAGCGTTACGCAGGTAAACAAGTTGTTGGAGAACATTGATCGAGATTATCCGAAACAGACTCACCTGCCCGGCAGTATCTAGTATCTACTCTGTTTTGTCGCTTGCGAGATAAGAAAGCTTCCAGGTGCTTTCGTATATATAGACCACAGCTGGTGTCAGTACAGTTTTAATAGCTGAGCATTTTAGTGGAAGCGAGTTGAACGTTTTTTATCCCACAAAACTACACTATTCGCCGTGGTGCAAAGAGAATATTCAGAAGTTTTAAAAGCTGAAGTTCTAATTTATTATATATTGTTCATGTGCGCTCTTCAAGTGAAGAAAGTGAAAGATTACTGAAAGCAGCATCTCCAGTTATAGAGTGAAAATCAAAGAATAATTACTTCTACCGCATAAGGGCTCTGTGATTTTTGTGTGTGATTTTTTACTTGACGGAAAGAAAAAAAAATCAAAAATGAAGCCTTTAAGAGTGGACACAGTCATGATTGCGACAGTAATTGGTATGTATGAATAATTGATCAACATTTATCTTAAACTACTTCCGAACGTGATTTAAGGTCGGTCGGTCAGATAGTGATGCTAAGTGGATTTACCTAGGATATATAGTAAATGTATGTAAGGGAGTATTTCCTCAAATTGTTACATAAACGTTCACCTGGAAGGTCAGCTATTAATCTGATCCGATTGATCGTGCCAACCGCAATGGTATCACCTTGAAGGCGATCGATTTAATCATTCGTTCTTGATTTGCGGAAAAACAAGTTCAATTTCATAAAAATTTATGAAAACAATGATAATTCTAACGGTTGTCTATATACTGTACATATTATAATATTATAATATCCATGACTTTGAGATATTTTAAAGGTTAGTTATTCATTGTACAATGGACATTTGCATATTAATTCGGTCTATTAATTGTTCTCTTGCTGCATAATCATGAATTCGAATCTTGCATGCTTGAATTTAAAAGGCAGCTATAGCAGTGAAGCTTCGTCGATAGTTCAATTAATTTATTGTAATTACTTCCAAAATCTCCAACCTTGGAGTGCTAATTATTTCAAATTAACTTACTCTTTCTTCCGTGACCCCTTTTTTATTATGAATTATAAATTATTTTATTTTATAAACGTAAAAGGGTTAAAAGATATCTTATTTAATTAAATAATAGCGCAAAAAATAAATGAGTAATTACGTCGCATTGGAATTACCTTTATTTGAATTTTCCCCTGTTTCACTTTAATGAAAAACACTGCGAAGACATTGGGGATCAAAAGGTTCAACTGACTCACTGAAGCATGTTTGAGTAATTAATTGCGGAGGTAAATTTAAGTTAACAGAATTGTTTTCAGTTGTCTTTGAAAATCAAAGTCGATAATATCCAATTATTATTTTAATTTGTTTGTTTTTGTTTTCTGTGATAAATATAATATGAAACTAAGACCAGCCAACACTAAAAAAACCAATGCGTATACCTATTTGTATACCAAGACAGTCCCATAAAACTTGCCTTTTTATTATCCCTTCATGCAACTTAATATTCTTTTATTAATAACTTTTTAGTACCAAGAAGACATGCAACCAGTTTAAGTCATTTGTATGCAACTATTAATGAGTTGCAGAAAAGCTGTATAGCCGGATTTTCTTCTAAATAGAACATGTTGAATTATATGAATGAGCACTAATTAAGTAATTAAACATTTTTTTGTAATTATATCAAAAACGAATAAAAGAGCACGATACAAGCAACCTTTAAATATGTACTTTATATTAGAAAGGTTGGCAAGAAACGAAGAACGTCACATTTTTAAAAATATGTAATATGTATATCGTTTCTCTCTAGTCTACAGATACAGTAAAAGACTGAGACAAAATAATAATAATACCAAAAATTATTCCAGATATTCGGTAGATATATTGAAAATTTGAGAAGGTTTCATTCGCGGCTCTGACACATTTATTATACTAATATTAAAATTGAAGTGGCGAATCGTGTCCGTCATTGAGTTGCAATGTTTAGATTTGAAATCAATCAGTTATACCAAAAGCTCAGAGTAGAAAATTTCTAAAATTATAATTCCTAAATTCATGCACCATTTTACAAAGTAAATTCAAAGTTGAAATAAAATAGCATTTATTATTATTGTAAAATGAGATTAATGTATGTACTTTTAGATAAATGCTTTAAAATGCTAAAAATAATTAAATATGCATATTCTATCCTTAAACCTATAAAATAATGTTGTATTTCTATGTGGCAAACTTTGTGTTTGTTTAATTAAGTTGATGTAAAAAAAAGTTATTTATATGTGGTAACAAATCATCTAGAATTTCATGCCGAATGCTAATTTACATTCCTCAAAAACGTCCTCCTAATGTAGTATGATTTTCTTAACAATCGGTGTTCAGGGTTCCTTTGATGCTCACACAAATCTAAGTTATAAAAAGTCCAAAACCCATAGTTGTCTAAAAAAAAATTACACTATTACTATAAGACACTTTTTACTATGGTACTATGATAAGAAACTTTTATACTTCATCATGTTTTAAGAAATTAAAGTGCTTAATTTAGTAACATGATTAAACCAATAATTACGTATTGCACAATATTCAAAATGATGATGAAAACTTCTTTGAATTTATTTGGAGGTATTCCTGCTCCTATATTTCACATTAATAGAACACCTTTAATTTTTTGGGTATTGCTATGTTTAACTTCAACTTTTTTAGGGCTCAGATTAATAATTGACATGAAAAACAGCAACAGTAGACTAACCAAAGTTTCTTTTAAACTTTTCTATTAGCTTTGCTTAATTATTCATAAGATGTACTGTATATTATAACACAAGGACCCATTTTTTTTTTATTAATTTCTAAAAGGCATGAGAATTTATGAAATATTTATGTGATTTTAATGGCATAATGAGAACTCCTATTATCTGTTCTCTCAGTAACCAAAAAAGGAAGTTTCGTCTACAATCTGAGTCAGTTATTTAGTTCAGCCATTAGACTCTTAAAGCTAAATATGGAAAAAGTAGACAGCGTCGAAGCCATAAAGGGCATTCTAAAAATTTGGAAATTTGCGGGAATAATTCCGCCAGAGAGGTTCAAGAAAGTTTTCTTCATTTACTCGGTCTTTATACAGACAATGTTTTTGACCTTGTTATATTCGTTCTTTAGAGATCTCTTCGAAACAAATGATGTTCGTGATATTATGCAAAATCTGTCTATTAAAATAACCATGGCTAGCTTTTTTCTCAAGCAAATCACAATATTTTTCGCTCGGGCGGATATTCGCCAAATTCAGGAAATTCTTAACAAGTTAGATCAACGTGTTGAAAGTATAGACGAAAGAAAATGTGTTAATGGTGTTGTAAAGCTATGTAAATCGATATTGTTTATTTGGTGCTGCATTTGTTTCACGACATTATTTTTGTTTATAATCGTTAGATCATATGTTCTGAATGGTCTTATTATGCCGGGATGGTTTCCATTTGATTTGACTGAGCGTTTGAATTTTTGGATTGCTTTTGCTTACCAATTTATCACATTCTTAATTGTGTGCATAATTACTATAGCCCATGATATGTTTTCCCCAATTTTCCTCATTCTTGTGGCCTCTCGATTTGAAATGATTGGTGTTAAATTAAAAGCGATGGAAGAAAAGCCAATAGTTGAAATCAAAACAAAGGAAATACGCCGGAAATCTGAAGATAATAGTGCAGATAATTACAAGCAATTGGTGGCTTGCATGGAAGATCATCTGGATGTTCTTGGGTAATATTTCTCATATATTCAAAACAAAAAGAAACTGTGGATATTTCGCTTATCTCTTACAATATCAATATACTATGCTTTTCCAGACTTTTCGCAGCAATTAGAAACATAATCCAGCGTACAATGTTTGTTGAGTATAGTTTAGTGGTACTCTGTATATGCACTGAAGCAGTACATGTAGTCTACTTTGCGCAGACATTTGCAGACAAGTTCATACACGGCTTCTTCTTTGCCGGTGTTATTCTTCAAGCATTTCCTACATGCTATTGTATGAATATAGTAAATGATTATCAGGAAAAGCTTACTGTATCCATATATGACTGCAATTGGATTGAACAGGATCAGAAATTTAAAAAGGCTTTAATCCTCTTCATGCAAAGATCACAGAAGAGACTGGTTATTTCGGCGGGAAATATCGTTCCCATTGATATATCGACTTTCTTATCGGTAATGATTTTTGAATCTTTGAATTATACTTTTAACGTTTTCTAAATTTCAGATAATTCGAACCTCATTTTCGGGATTTACTTTGCTGAGTAAATTAAACAAGTAGAGAAAAAGTGTTAATCTATTCAATAAAGAGATCTATCTATTGAATACTTTGAAAATTGTTTATTTATTACCCCAAATTACACTGGTCGACACCAATTTTGCCGTAGAATAAGTGTTATATCATTTTTTTAGGAATTTTTCGTAGATTACGAATTCGCAAACGAAAATGTCCTATCACGTCACGTTTTTGAAAAAAATAGGTTTGAAAAGTACAAAAGACCGTATTTTGGTCATTTTTGTAAATTAATTAAAAAATAACGAATTCTTGTAGGAGCTTGTAAAGTAGCTCAAATAAAAGCATGAACCTTTACTTTTTATATTAAAAAACGACAGGCTATAATACTTTTCGAAATATTCCGTGGAATTCACTTTTCTCCATAAGCCGTTTACTTCATACAATAGATAAATGAATGAAGATCACTGCTTGCGCACGCTCATGAAAATCTTATTCCCGAAGACGCTTTATAAGTGCTATAGATTAGTGCTATTTTATATATATCGATAAGGATTCACGCTCTCTTTTGAGTCATGTTACGACCTTTTTCCACGTTCCGTTATTTTGTAATGAATTTTTAACAATGGCCGAAATACGATATTTTGTATTTTTCAACCCTATTTTTTTCGAAACGTTGACGTGATAGAATATTTTTGTTTACATATTCGTAATCTACGGAAAAAATCCTATAAAAATGACATATGACTTGTTGTTGGAAAAATTAAATATTAAATTTTGTTAACCAGTGTTATCGAAGATATTTTAGAAATATTTAGAAGAACCAACTCCGTCTTAACTTCTCTCTTTGACTCGCTTAATTATTAAAGGGTATAATTATGGAAAGTCACGCAAGGTCAAGCACCTATGTTTTTTTAATAATTTCAAAATTTTTGAAAGGCATGAGAATTTATGAAATATTTATGTGATTTTAATAACGTAACACCTATTATCTGTTCTCCCAGTAACCAAAAAAGGAAGTTTCGTCTACAATCTAAGTCAGTTATTTAGTTCAGCCTTTAGACTCTTACAGCTAAATATGGAAAAAGTAGACAGCGTCGAAGCCATAAAGGGCATTCTAAAAATTTGGACATTTGCAGGAATAATTCCCACAGAGAGGTTCAAGAAAGTTTTCTTCATTTACTCGGTCTTTATACAGACAATGTGTTTGACTTTGATATACAGTAAAACCCGCTTAAATGCACATCCAATTTGTCAGAAAATTTCGTTCATTTAAACGGTTTGTGCATTTAAACGTTTTTAAGATAAATGCACATATTGTGCATTTAAGAGAGCTCGGATTACTTTTTTTCAGTTTGGTCATTACATAGCGTTCCGTTTTCGTCTTTAATTTACAAATTTTACCAAAATTAAACAATTACAATCCACAATTTACAAGGTCCACCCGCCAACTCAAAAAGAGAAAGTGTTCTTCTTCTTCTTTGCCTTTAAATGGTAACCACCGAGGGGACAATGTAAAAGTACTACACTTCTACAGATCTGTTCATTTAAAATATGTTATTATTGCATTTATCCGGTTATTTTTTAATTCAAATAGAAAATTCGTGCCTGAAATTAATGTGCAAATAAGAGGTTTGTGTATTTAAGAGGTGTGCAATAATGCGGTCTTTGTTTCTACACATTAATAAGGCAAAAAATTCGGTGCATTCGCATCGTGTGCAATAAAAGGAATTGTGCAGTAAAGCGGGTTGCATTTAAACGGGTTTTACTGTACTCGCTCTTTAGAGATCTCTTCGAAACAAATGATGTTCGTGATATGCTGCAAAATCTGTCTATTAAAATAAGCATGGCTAGCTTTTTTCTCAAGCAAATCACAATATTTTTCGCTCGGGCAGATATTCGCCAAATTCAGGAAATTCTTAACAAGTTAGATCAAGGTGTTAAAAGTATAGACGAAAGAAAATGTGTTAATGGTGTTGTAAAGCTATGCAAATCGATATTGTTTATTTGGTGCTGCATTTGTTTCACGACATTATTTTTATTTATATTCGTTAGATCATATATGAATGGTCTTATTATCCCGGCATGGTTTCCGTTTGATTTGACTGAGCGTTTAAATTTTTGGATTGCTTTTGCTTACCAATTTGTCACAATCTTAATTGTGTGTGTAATTACTGTAGCCCATGATATGTTTTCCCCAATTTTTCTCATTCTTGTGGCCACTCGATTTGAAATGATTGGTCTTAAATTAAAAGCGATGGAAGAAAAGCCAATAGTTGAAATCAAAATAAAGGAAATACGCCGGAAATCTGAAGATAATAGTGCAGATAATTACAAGCAATTGGTGGCTTGCATGGAAGATCATCTGGACGTTCTTGGGTAATATTTCTCATATATTCATAACAAAAAGAAACTGTGGATATTTCGCTTATCTTCCACTGTGCTTTTTCAGACTTTTCGCAGCAATTAGAAACATAATCCAGCGTACAATGTTTGTTGAGTATAGTTTAGTGGTACTCTGTATATGCACTGAAGCAGTACATGTAGTCTACTTTGCGCAGACATTTGCAGACAAGTTCATACACTGCTTCTTCTTTTGCGGTGTTATTCTTCAAGCATTTCCTACATGCTATTGTATGAATAGAGCAAATGATTATCAGGAAGAGCTTACTGCATCCATATATGACTGCAATTGGATTGAACAGGATCAGAAATTTAAAAAGGCTTTAATCCTCTTCATGCAAAGATCACAGAAGAGATTGGTCATTTCGGCAGGAAATATGGTTCCCATTGATATATCGACTTTCTTATCGGTAATGATTTGTGAATGTTTGAATTATACTTGTAACGTTTTCTAAATTTCAGATAATTCGAGCCTCATTTTCGGGATTTACTTTGCTGAGTAAATTAAACAAGTAGACATTAAGATATATCTACTGTTTAATTTGAAAACTGCTTATTTATTACATTTCTTAATGAGTGGTCTGTGGAAATCAAATTATTGTAAATATTTAAGAAGTATCTTGAAACTGAGAAATCTTTCTTTTGAACCTAAATACTTATGTTGCAATTAATATTTTAATATTCAAGATTACATGTCTAAAATAGCTATTGCTAAATGTTAAACTTCAGTAAACTCTTATAGAAATAGGACTATAGAGCATTTTGAAGTCAGTAATTTTAAAAGTGAACATTTTTGATAATTCTCTTTAGCCTTAATATTACTGAAATTTCACAAATCTTTGCAATTGACCAAAAACCTTCTTAAGGGGTCATATACAGTCAGGATTTTCAGAAAATCGAATTTTTTTTTATTTTATTTTCGTAATGTACATATATTTAAGTACACCCACAAAAAATTTCATGTCAATCCGGTGAATATTCTCGAAGTTACACGCATATTTGTAATGACGTGTTCGAGTTTTTGTACTATATGTAAAGTGCTTTTGAAACTTTAAACGCGTTTTTCTCAAAACTGTGTTCTTAAAGTCGGTGAGCAAGATTTCTCGGAAACGGCTGAACCGATCAGTTTCAAATTTTAACACAGGCTTCCTAAGCATATTTTTTAGTAATTAATCGAAGCTTTTTGCTCACCGATAAATATTTTCCATTTTATATACAATTTAGAACGAAAATTGTTGTTAAAAACCGATTTTTTTTTTTAAGAAGCCGCCATTTTCTCAAAAATTCCTATTTTGCTTATTCCTTCGATTAATTACAAGATAAAACAATATACTAACGAAATATATTTAGTTTTTTCATTTTGGATGATCCAGTCGAGAGATATCGTGCACACCGCAAAACGCTTTTTTTTACAGTTGCTCCCGGAGATCAGCTGTAGCAGCTTTTAAAATAATTATTTTTACAAATGAAAAACATTAAAATACACTCAAGAGTTACCATTATATGTGTACAGAATTTTACATTAATAACTTGAAAGATCTTCTCAAGAAAAATTCTTGAAAAATCGACTTTTTTAGGCCTCCTGACTGTATATGACCCCTTAAGCCTTCCTGGAAGAATAATTCCTCTTATTTTCGACATTTCGACATAGAATACCTTTATTGTCTTATGTATTGTCTACGCTTACCATATTGAACTTTAACTATCTAAAAACCCAGATAAATAATTGAGGCGTAGTACTGCTATTGCTTCGTTTTAAGTTCTATATTTGTCTTATTTAATTATTCAAAAGTATAACAACGGTAGGAAACGCAAGGATAAGCATCCATAGTTTTTTTTAAAATAATTTCGAAACTTTTAAAAAGCATGGAAATTTATGAAATATTGATTTTAATGTCGTAATGAGAACGCCTATTGGAGGAATGATTCCACCACCAAGATTCAAGAAAATATTTGTCATTCAGAGATTATTTTTATAATTTTCTCATACACGTTTGTAAAACTTATTTTCGAAGGAAAGGATCCATCTGAAGTGATGCAAGATTTCTCTGTTTCTATAATATATATCAGCTGTTTTTTAAAGCAGTTAAAAATATTTTTAGTTCGGAAGAATATTCCCAATGTTCGGAAAATATTCAACAAATAAGAAAAGAGAAAATGTATTGAGGTTGTTGTAAAACTGTGGAAATCGATATTGTTTGTTTGTTGTGTAATGTATTTCGCAATATTATTGGTTTATGACAAAAATATTATTAAATGGTTTATGACAAAAACTCAGCTTGGTTTCCGTTTGATTTGACCATAGAGTTAAATTTTTGGATTGGTTTTTCTTTCCAACTTATCAAATTACTAATTGTATGTGTATTAGTTATAGCTATCGATTTGAAAGAAGATAGTACAAAAATCTAAAGCAAAAAGTGCATATAATATAAAAAATTGTTCATCAGTATTTGTAGATTTGTGACTTTCTTCTTTATAATTACACAAAACATGTTCAAAATTGCAGATACTTAAAGTTTCATTTTCGATGTTCATTTTGCTGAGCAAAATTAAACAAGTAAAGGAAAAATTTTAGTGTATCCAATAAAGAGATATATTCATTGTATAATTTGAAAATTGCTTATTTATTACCTTTTCTAACGTGTTAACCTATGTACCTACTACGTTGAATTCTTGGGGGAACTAGCCAATAATGGAGAAGTATCTGCTTGTCTCTTCACTCGTACTATATGTGAGTTTAACTCATTTATAAACTCACCTTAATGAAATTTTGCTCATTTAAAATTCCCATTTTACACCAATTTCTCATTGTGCACAAATATTTTATTCCATTATTCGTTTGTTCCTACAAAGTTACATTGATAATTTTAATATTCCAGATGTAACATCCAAAAATGTAAATCTCTACATGATAAATTCCAATAAGCTCTTATAGAAGTTGGTCTTTTCTTTAATGTTTTTAGTATTGTCTACACTTTCCACTTTAATCTTTAATTCTCTAGAAGTTCAAATAAATAATAAAAAAATAAAAGTGCTATTGATTTATAAAATTATACTTCTATTATAACTAGGTTGTGGGAAAATTATTAATAGATTTCAATAAAGATATATATATTATAATTATTAAAATTGAGTATTTGTTGCCATTCTTAATCTGTAGATTTTATTGAATGTGTCTTGAAATGGGAAAATTAATCGTTTTTGGATATTACATCCAAATTTTTCTTTAATGTTTTATGGTTCTCTTTTGGCAAAAAAAAATTGTTATATGCACAGTGGTGGTATGGTTGGTAGTCTTACATATCATTATTAAAATGTTGCCTTATTTGTCGAGTACTAATCAAATATCATAACTGCTAATAGGCCCTAAATTTTCATGAATTAATTTCTAGATCTTTTGGACCCTCTAAGCTCTATAGTATAACTTTATTAAATCTCCTCGCAATAAATATCTTCTGTCAGATTGTGTTTCTCTGCTCTCAAACTACTAACGGAAGTTCATTTTTTAATGATGGTACCACGTGCAGAAAGACAAGAAGCCTACATATGTCTGTCATTCCCGACCGATTAGTATATCTAGAGTTTTTTAACCGAAAAATAGGTGACACCAGGATTTCGTTATCAATCTCTAAACAAAAACTGATTAATATGCTAATGATAACAGTGATTTACACCAAAAATTCCTTTATGTCTGTCAAGACGGGTGATGTAAATAAAGTGTTAAAAGTTCTTGTTGGAACGTGTTGAGAAGTGAAATTCATCTTATACGCAGTCTTATGAGATGCATTTACAAAGCGTACAATCATAAGTACATATATCATGTGACTTTTATTGTATTTCGATCTCAAAGCACAAATATTCAGGTTATCTTTTCCATGGAAATGTTTTTGATGATGTGTATGGTAAACAAGGCCATTTTTCTTCGTACTTGGTTAAACAAAAAAAAAAAAAAAAACAATTTAACCGTCCCCTGACTACAAAAAAACCCATTAAGGAAAAAAGTAATAATTATAAAGAAATAAGCCCCAATGAGTTTTATAATTAAAATCAATTTATGTCAACACCACTTAAGTTGCATGGAATTCTGTTAATAGCGCAAAATTCAAAAACTGGTTTTCTTTCAAGATTCAGTAAGATTCAAAAATAAATGGTCAAAGCCCTTAAGAAAAAATCTTTATATTGTTTAATTTGTTTAAGTGTTTTGGAGCAACAACTTATATTAAATTTGTTATACATACATTGTATCAATTTTTTTCTTATCAGAGGAAATGATTTTAGAGATATACTATAAATTTATATTTGTAAGATAATCTTTGGTATTTTTTAAGTGGAATCATACAAATTTTAATGATAATTATGATTCCCCGTTTTTGGTTTTGGGTGACGTGGTCTTCATTATTAATTGAAAATAGTTTCAAAGGCCGTTTATAAGGAAATCTCTATTTTTATGGCTTATTGACTTCTATTATAAATATATCTATAAATATATATTCGTAAAGTAAAAGTAAAGTCGTACGTAAGTTTTGTTTATAATTAATATATACTTTTTAAAATCACCATTTTGCGAGTTTTATTAAACTTCTGTAATAAAATGCACCATTCTGCAGTAACTACGTTCCTCCAATATTAAGTTAAATTGTAATACATGTCTACCATTTTTGGTGCTCAAGGCTGATAGCACACGAGCGTGACAGAGTTTGGTTGACGTAAATTAAAAAATTGCCAATATATTACACAACAAGCGTGTAAAACAGCCGCCCAACGATTTTTAAACGTAGTTACTTTCTCAACATGTTTACCTTCATTGCCGCCCATCGAGCTTTTTGAGTCATTAACACCAGATAGTGAATAGAAACCACGTTTTATTTGAGAATAGATTGAACCCATATGATTTTTTTTTTTTAGTAAGAAACCAAACATATTTATGTAATTACATGTGTGTAATTACACTGACGTGAATTACATCATAATTCTAAGGTGACTTCTTCGGCATTTGTGTTATATGTTTGCAAGAACACTTGTGTAAATTAACCTCGTTTAAAGCCATTATGAATCCAAATTTAGATTTTAGATGTAAGGCCTTTATACATCAATATAATACTTGTATGCTATTTTTATAATAAAAATCCGTATCTAGTATTAATTTTAATAAAGCCTTAATCTCATCAAAATCATACAAAAATAACCATATTTTCAGCTTTTCAATTTATTTTTAATTTCAATCATATATTTTATTATATACCGATCAAACTCAATTATTTTGATAAGTAAGTACATAGTTGATAAAATAAAATTCTGATAGAAGCTCTTTTCTGGTATATGTTATGTTTTTATAAATTATAATTTAATTATTTATCTTCTAACTAGTAGCACAATTAAAACCGTCACGCAACGATATGGCTATCCATAAAATAAAAGCTAACACAAATATTATGGTAGCAGTAAACTTAATTATGCATTTAACTTGCCACTTGCAAAGCTGCTTTTGTTGTCAAACTGCCTGATCTGGATTTCACACCATCCTCTAAATTTATTGCAGTGTAATCACACGTCTAGTTAAGCAGATATAAAAAATTGTATGGGATTTTAAGTGGATAACTTTTCAACTTGCGACAATTATTTTACTGAATTAATAAAATTATTTCCATAAACTTTAAAACTTTTAAATCCTTTACGAAACTGCAAGTAAAATCACTTGGTTTTAAAATTATTATTCCTTAGGAAAAAATCTCAAGATATTCTTATTTTTTAATAAAGTAATCATATCATTAAATTTAACGATGCCAGAAGGTTACATACTTGTCCAGCATATTAAACCTCGTTTTTTTAAATAGTAGACTTTTAAAAAGCTCACTTATTGCCAAAAATTGCTTCACATATTTGTTTGTCAATTCCTGCAAGTCGATTTAAACCAACTTCCCGGTATCCGATTGGGTTGAAATGTTTCATACACGTGTAATTCCAATGACAATACATTTTAACAATTTTATGTACTACAAATTCGAAATTCAATATGGCGGAATTTCTTAAATTTATTGCCCGATCCTGCACATTGTACAAATGTATAGCTTGATAACTTTTCTGCAATTTTGAACACTAAAAAAGATAAAATGAACACTAAAATGAAGAAAAACATAGAATATAATAACATTATTTGGGCTTAATTATACCCTAAACTAAACCAACAAAAGGACTAGCTGAGTGATGATAAGGGTTAACATCATCAAAAGTAAGTTAAATAAACAAACCACACAAATCTAATAATTTTGTTAATGTTTTTATAAGACTTAAAAGCTTGCCACAAGATTTGCAATTCAAAATGATTGTGTTTATAATTAATTAAATTAGTACGAAAATTTTATGGCAACTTTTAAGTCGTATAAAAAAATTAACATAATGATAAGATTTGTGTGATTTGTTTATTAAACTTACTTTTATTGATGTACAACCCATCAACACTCAATTAGTATTATTGTTTGTTTGGGGCTTAATTATATCAAATAATAGTATTGACTTCTATGTTTATTTTCGTCATCTTAGTGCGTATTAATAAAAGATTGTTTTTAAGAGATTTAGTTACGTTTAATTTTTTCTTTCCTTTAGATCGTAAGAAAAAGAGATATTGCTTTGTGTTGCTACAAAATTTGAAGCAAATCTGATTGTAAAAACAATTGTAAAATTATTTGTGAAAACGCATAAAAGCAATTGCATCATTTGCTAATCTGCTGAACGAGGAACACAGAGCGACCTTTACTACACTTCGTTCTTAAATACGTAGGTGATTCGTTTTTCACTTTGTTCGATAATGACTAGTTTTCTTCTTTCAGTATTGAAATTAAAGACTGTTACTTACACTCTAGCTCATAATTGATTTTTAATGATACCTTGAAAATAATTCAATATTTTTTTATAGAATAATCATCATGAAATGACTCACAAAGCCGACAAAACTGCGGACTTTGCCATATACCTTGAGATACGTTCTATTGTACAAAATTTATTTTATTTTTTATTTTTAAATAGAATCGTGCGGAAAAGATACTGGATTTTTAGCAATATCACTACCCAAAATTACTACCCGTAAATATTATCAAATTATACTGTTACCAAATTAGCTCAAGTTAAATGATTAAAATTCCAGCAAATAAAAATTTTATTATTGCACTTGAAAACTACGAAGTGGATAATTGTCGTTATCTAGAGTCACTTAAGGTACTATTACCGTCTAGAATGCTAAAAAATGACATATATTCAACAATTTTTTTTTCACTTTCTATATTATATATTGTTATCAAACTTTTTTTTACAGTATTAAACAGTTCTTGAAGATTACGAAAAAAATTTTTATTTTTATTTTCTATTAACTGTTAATTTAATACAGGGCGCTCAAATTTTCTTCTCAAAAAAACATTGCTGCATGGCGGACAGTTAATCTCTGGAACGGTAAGTCTGAAACATAAAATTCAAAAAGAGTTACAAAAAGGAAGTGCTCTTACGTGATAGTTTACCAGAAAAATTGAAAAATCATTAAAAATAAAAAAATGGCGGACATTTCAAAATTTTTTTCAAAAATCGCCCTTTTTTTCGACCTTTTTTCAGGCTCAAAAATTTTATATATTTTTTTTGTGCTCAAATTGTGGTAAACTATCACGTAGGATATAACAACGAACAGAATGCTTCAAAGTTTATTAAAATCGGCCCAGTAGATCCGGAGATTAACTGTCCGCCAGTTAAAAAAACCTAAACTCGAGAAAAACGCATTTAAAGTTTATTTAGAACATGGGAACAGCCGAGAGCGCGCTTCAATTGAGTCGTTATATCTCGGCACTGGCTTCGAATTTCGATTTAATATTTTAAACAGTTATTATTGAAGGTATAAAGAATCTAAAAATGTAAAAAAAAAAAAATTCATTTTTTGAAAATTCTAGACGGTAATAGTACCTTAAAGATAAAGCAAAAAAAGACGAGTAATACAGAAGTCGTCTTATAGGCGCCTGAAAAACTGCAGTCTTTTAATACTTTAAGAAACCCCATCTCTGAGGTGAGTTACATACTTTGCCAGAAAAAGCTTTCGTTAAACAAAGCTTAGTTATAGACACGTACCTCTATAATTAATTGGAGGTGTGTCTCAATTATACGATTAAAGCCGTTTTAGAATGGGGTTCCCTATCTGATTCATCTCTAGTAAAACTACGTCATCGTGCGAATTAGTATAATGAAGCGTGCATAGTGTCACGTCTTATTAATTCGGATATTCTGCTCAAACTTTTTCGGTTAAACTTTTTTAGAGTGATTAAGCACACTCATTTAAAAATAATTTAAATTCTCAAGGGTTAGCTATTGTAGAAAATTTATGGTTTATATTAATTATTAATAACTTATATCAGCGATTAGAGTGAAGTGATATAACGTGCATTTTTCCACTTTGGTGCTGAGCTTCAGAGCTTTGGTCAATTTTTGTGGAGTATTAAGTGCTCGTAAGTGAAAATATTTATTTCGTTTTTTTTTTGAGAAATTTCTCTCATACAAAAGTAAATAACTAGTGTAAACAAATCGATTAGTGTTGGAAATATCTTTCCTTTTATGTAAGAAAGGAAGGATCTTCGAAACTGGTGTACTTTTATAAACAATTACAACATTCACACTTATATAATAACTGAACTACTTAACTTCCCATGTAACTACTTACTAAATCCTCACAAATTGCATTTGTACTAAACAAATTTAAACAGGGATATTTAAAAAGATTTATTTCTTCTAGTATATGAATTAAAAAACTAATTAGCATTAATCAGTAGTTTCTTATCTAACAACTTTCATTATCAGTTAGATAATCAGTAATTTTGATTGAGCAACTTCCTATTAGGAAAAGTACACTAAGTACTATTAGGACTGGTATTTAATTCCAAGGGATTTTTTTTTATTAAAAGTAGCTATTATTTTTAAATAAAAAATTAATTTTATATTAATCATAACATTTTACCATCTGCCTGGCGATAGATGGAATCCGCGGTGAAAAAATTGATTAAGTAGGACATACCAGCCAAGCGCTTTCAATGTATTTTTTAACTGATTTCACAATGTGTGGTCGAGCGTTGTCGTGCAAATAAATCACCTTATCCTGTCTTTTGGCATATTCAGGGCGTTTTTACTTCAATGATCGGTTTAATGTGATTAATTATTGTTTATAACGATCGGCTATAATAGTTTCATCAGCTTTGACGGTTCATAAAACAATAAGCCCTTCTGATCCCAACAAATGCACAGCATCAATTTCGCAGTAAGAATGTTTAGTTTTGGTGTCAATGTTGAGATGATGATAGTCGTTCGCCTCTTTTTCCATTAACTTTTTTAAGTTTATATTTATTAAAATATTCCATTTTTCATCGTCAGTCACAATTCAATGTCAGTTTTACGTTTTCCTTTATTGTTCTTGAAGAAAGATTTCACAAGACATCAAATGTCTTTCAATACTTCTTTCTTTAAAATCATATGGTATCTATTTCCCTTTTAATGGCCCATTCCAATGGCTCTTGCAAGTTATGCTTGTATTTGACTTGAATGTTTGTTCAATAATGCTTTCAAATCTGTATTTTCAAATTTCCCGAACGCTCTTTATCTTTCTCATTGTAATCGCCACTTCTAAGTCTCCTAAACTAGTATTCACATGTTGAAATCGGCAGAGTTTCTTCACCATAAGTTTCCACAATAAAGTGGTTTAAGTATAAAAGTAATGTTTCTCGTAAATGTTGCTTTGTGGTTGTGTGAAATGTGATTGGACATTTTTAACATAAAAAACTTGTTTATTTTTACTTCTATTCAACGTTAAAGGTGATAACAATTATTTTAACTTTACATAGATTATATTCCCCAAAACATTACTAAGCACTAACGCCATCTATTACAAATGCTTTAAAATTAAGTATCACACCTAATATCTTACAAAATTTGGAAAGCAAAGTAGTAATTCATTTCTAACAAGTTAGATATCATTTTATATGTCTGATACCATTAAGATTATGGGTTTTCAACCGAATCACTTGTATTTAATCGCAAACCGGTTTAAGGTTCGCGGAAACTGAATTTAGTTTACGATTTCCATTTGATATGGATCTGATTCCATTCAGATAAAATTTTCTTACCCTCTCATTTTAAATCTTATCGAATAAATAGAGTGGTCAGAGATATTTAAAAAACTTTTATTTATAAGATAATAAGATTATGTCGATGAAATGGGTACACATAAGACGGTATATAAGGATTCAAACAATAACAATATTATGTACGTATACTATTGTGGTTTTTTAATTCTGTAATTGCTGTAATATGGACTGACAGACCATCTTAATTAATAGTCTGATTAATCCCTGACATGTTTGTTTTTCTATATTTTATGATTTTGATTTTTTAATATTTAAGGCAAAAAGAAGAAGAAAATTGAGGAAATGATTTCCGGTTTTTTGGAACAGACAGTAGCAGAAAAGTAGTTTTACCTTGCAAACGACTAGGAAGGTAGTCCTGATTTTTGAGATCATGAAAGAAACCCAACCATCTTTGAAGTAGTTTTAATTACACTTCGTGCCAACAAGTTTATTTACAAAGTCATTTTTAAAAACAATGAAAAATAGATAATTTGTTTTTAAAATTTTAAATTTTAACTGCTACTTGACGACTGTTTTCTTTACAAAGACTTTTTTATTGCGCATCAGTTTAACATTCATAAAGTTATGGTTGTCATATCGTATACATTTTATAGGAGTTTTAACTTATCGTTATTAATTTATCAAGGACTTTTCGTTCATACAATCGTTTGGTAAGATTATGAAGGTCAGAAGGCTTTCCATAAATTATGCTATGGCGGCTATAAATTGGTGTATAATATCACTATCGACTCATGATTTACCCCTAAGTATCTAAAATTTTGGAATTCCACAGGTTTAAAATCCCAAGGTTATATAGCCTATTGTCTTACTAGTGTAAATAAACCCAGATTTATATTCACGTCATACTTATTTTAAATTTAATTTAGGAGGTAAGTAGTGGGTAATTCCCAATAAAGACCTCCAACAACAACACTACATTATCTTCTCTAGATGAGTGTATTGTTGTTCTTTTAACTACACTTTGAGATCTGATCTGCAAGATATCTGGGAAAGCAACTATTATCAGTTTATTTCAATAATGCAAAAATGTTTCTAAGAAGTTTTTATATCATATTTTAATCACTATTGACCTAAATAGCCTATTAGAAATACAAAGTCTATATTCTGACGCAATAATGGACAATATTTCATTTGAAATTATAAATCGTATTGACCTGTAATAACACTTGCTTCCGACACTATAGCGTTTTAGGGGATTATGAAAATCTCTTTTATTTACAATGAGTTGTTAATATAGGTACGTATCTTAAAAGGGGGAAACCCCTGTAGAAAGTCGTGAGTCGTATAATCGGTTATTCAGCCAAAGATCTAATCAATAGCTTGATAATTTTACACCGCTCTAAATGCCATTTGATTTACTATTTTGCATGGCACGTCAAGGTAGCTAGAAGGAGTTAAATCCTAAATCTTCAACATCAAGGTCATTTTGAACGTCTACAATGATGACTGGTATAATTGGGATAATTCTACTAATGCAGGAAGTTCTTGTCTGAAAAAAATTTTTTTTTTTTAACAATCCCATTGATTGCACGCAATGGGGTATTTTTCAGAAGCCGCTAAGCAAAAAATTGATAAAACAAGGTATCGCTTTATCTGACTGACTCTCACTCTAGATAAGATATACCATATGTAGCAATCTAGATAACCACCAACTTGATAATGATAACAAGTGAACATTTTCCTAATCACAGTCGTTTTTCAAATTTCAGCCCTAGCAGCTGTTCAGACAAGCGCTCAGCCAGAAGTTTCTAACTCATCTTTCGAGGAGAAATTGTGGGAAAGCTTATCCGATCAATTGAACAGTACCGATACAGATACAAGTAAGTGTCAACATTTCAAATAACCATTTAGAATTTAGAATCGAAATTTTAGACAATTCAAATCTCTAACGTATGTTTTACTTTTATAGCCACTAAAAAACCACTAGCAGAGGTTCCGAAGATTACCATGGACATCATCACTGTCATCTGGTATTTGTCGACCTTCTTGGCATTGGCAGCATTCTTTTTCTTAATGGCGTGTTCAGACAGACGTTGCGGCAGGTCGCGGATTGAAAATGATCAGCCACAGATTCCGCCACCGACACCAGCGCCATCATACAGCGAATTTGCACCACCAAGCTATGAGACTGTAATGAAGCAATATCACAACGTCTACGTTCTTCCGGTGAGCGTAAAGGTACCGGAAAAGAAGCCAGCAGACGTAAGATACCACACTGTAAACGAACTGCAAAAGATCAGCTAAGGGAATTGGAGCACACCAAGTGCGGTTTTTCGACTGTGATAGTAACTTTAAGTGCCAAAGTACTGCTTTACTGGAGTCACTTCCTCCGAACTTCCAAAAGACCACTGTTGATAAGCGCCAAGTGGTTTCGATAAGGAATCGCAAACTCGCGCACGCCCAACAATATTTGAATGGATTTTTTTATTCTGATATAAGGGTAAAATTTACTCTTTTTGAGTACACCTGGATCAGGCAACTGTGACTCGTATTTTCGAGTGCTGGAGGATTGATGATACTCTGATTATAAGGCCATAAGAAAGTAAAGAAGTATTTTTTTTAAGAGTTAGAGCCGTAGAGTTGTGTACACGATATCCCGCCGATTATCCTACTTTCAATGTTAGGAATGTAGGCTTAGTGGAACTGCTTAAGAAATTGTGATATAAAGTGAATAAATTATAATTAAATTAAACGAAAATCTGTTTTTTTTTAATACCTAGTGGATATACTGTGGACTTTAGTATATTTTTTGTGTTTCAACATTTTTACAGTCGTAATTACATCACTTTTGAAATATGAATCCAGACAAAATTAGAGATCATTCACTTCGTGACAAACTTTAATATGACCTTTGTGATATATGCAATAATCGTAAAGAAAATATTACAACGTTAATAATTTTTTTTATAGACCATCATATCACAAGAAAACAATTATGATACAGCTAGCAACTGAGCTTTTGATTGTATCGAAGGAAAAGAATTTATCTTACAGTTCGAGAATGACCTCCATAATTTCAATGGCTTTTTATTATGATTGCCTCAAACCAGTTTGTTAATCCATATAATGCACATAGACATCATAAAGTTAAATTATTTATATGAAGTCAAGAAAACAAAAGTGTCCCTGGGGCACAGCCCTGGCGGATACACAATAAACGTTTTTTGTTTGTAAAGACAAAATTTTAAATTCAAACAACTGATAAGCCATACAACCTTTTGAACTTCATTTGAATTTGATTTTAAATTATTTTAATATATTTTACTAACTTCCGTTCGAAATAAAGAGACTGAAAAGGAGGAAATACATAAAAAGATGTATTATTATATTTATTAAAGCTAAACATGAATTTATGAATTATTATGGAAAAAGTAAACATGAAATCTGAAAACCTTTACATTGATGAAATTTGTTAAACGCATTCGATTTAATTCTTATAGAATATAACCGCTTTTATAATCATAACATGCGGAATTGTAGCGTTTAACTCTTGAAACGTTGCACTCTACATATGTACATATAGTACACTATAAAGAGGCAATATTTCTGTAGGAGTAACGAATGCATTTTTACTCAAGTAAAATTTTGTAATATCGAATGCTCCAAGTTTCACTTTTCACAGATTTAGTTATAGTTAATTTGATCAAGGTAGGAGGGTAGAATTCTACAAAATCAACAAATCGAAATTAATAATAATATAAATCAGTATAAATCTCATAATAGCCGTTTTTATATTGGATTACTTTATACGTAGATAGATATCAAGATAATATGTCAAAATTTAGATGGATAAGGCTTAGCCAACCACATCTAAATTTCAGTAAGCCGATAGCAAACGTCAGAGATCATGTCATGTCTTATCTTAGTAAGTCTTACAATTGGTTTATAATTGTTGAAGAAGTATTTCCGGTCTACACCGAAGCCGATTTAAAAAATTTCGTATCGAGAAAAACTTGTGGAATTTTCCATGGTATATCTTGCGCATTAAGAGTAAAAATCCAAAACCTTATTATTTTAGAACAACATTCTTAAATATAGGATTATGTGAGACAAACTATGAATATTTTTGATTGAAACAATTGAAACAATAATTTTCAGTTCAGCTAAACATTTTGTTACTAATTCATTTTCTTACATTTTTTTTAATTAGACAACCGCACGTAAATACGTGAATTTAATTAGAAGTCAATTTTTATATAAAATGCAAGTAGATACATTAGGTAGGTACTCTCGTTAATTGATCATTAAAGAAATCAATTATTCCACAATTGGTTTTGATAAGATGTACTTCATGTTTTTACTTTGATACTAAGAGAAAGTAATCAATAACATATGCATTAGGGTGCTTTTTTTTCGCGACTATTTTTTGTTTTCAGTCCCACCTCGAAAATTTGTGGCAAATACCTAAACATAAATTCCCTGAATATTGGAGCCCTTAATATTAATATTAAGTACTAGACCAAGGCGTATAAAGATTTCCCATATAAAATACACTTAAACTTTGATTATTTTTCTTCAAAACTCTACAGCTCAGAGGCATTTTATGGTATAATCTTGGTCAATGGTAGGATTTCTTCAGAATTGAATGCTCTAGAAAAGTGTCCATTGCGGTGTAACCCTAACTCTCACCAGCGAGGTAGTACGGGTCACTAACCCCAATTTTTCCATGTAATTCTCGCTTTTTGCCCCTATCTCTAACAACAAGAGGTACAGAAAAAGTGAATATGACAAACTTGTAGGAAATTCAATTTCCTCCAAAAAGTTTTTGAACACCAAATCGGTAACATCGATATTTATTGAGATATTGGACTTTGAAGTTGAGGTAGTGTGGAATTTTCATGGATTATTGAGCTAAATTGTAGAAACACTACCTCAACTTCAAAGCCCAATATCTCAACAAATATCGATGTTAGCAATTTGGTGTTCAGAACTTTTTTGTAGGAAATTGAATTTGCTACAAGTTAGTCATATTCACTTTTTCTGTAACTCTTGTTGTTTACGAGATAGGGGCAAAAAGCAAGAATTACATGGAAAAATTGGGGTTAGTGACCCGTACTACCTCGCTGGTGAGAGTTAGGGTTACACCGCAATGGACACTTTTGTAGAGCATTCAATTCTGAAGAAATCCTACCATTGACCAAGATTATACCATAAAATTCCTCTGAGCTGTAGAGTTTTGAAGAAAAATAATCAAAGTTGACGTGTATTGTATATGGGAAATCTTTATACGCCTTGGTCTAGTACTTAATATTAATATTAAGGGCTCCAATTTTCAGGGAATTTTTGTTTAGGTATTTGCCACAAAATTTCGAGGTGGGACTGAAAAAAAAATATACTCACGAAAAAAAAGGACCCTAATATGCATGCATACGTATAATTGTATTATACATAGTTAAGAAGTTTAAAATATGTGTAGAAGAACTATATATGACATAAATCCTACTGTTCATTGTATAAACTAAATTAAGAAAGCAAGAAAAAAGCAGTCTAAAAATCAGTACTATCCGTTGCACTTTACAGAATATTGCAAACACTTTTCATCAGGACAAGCAATTTTTATCAATTTTTTAATTGTTTCCATTGAACGAAGTTTACTCTATTTGTATTTTATGATTTTTGTATTAATTTTTACATGTTTGAACTCTGAATTATTAGTTCTCATTTGACATCTACTCGGTATTATTAAAATAAAATGTTTGCTGACATATCTTGTCTTAGTCGATAAAAATGTCACATAAAACGTCGCATTTAAGTTAGTGAATTTAAAGTATATATTTGAGCTATGCATAACTATAAATATACAAAATTTAACTTTTCTAAATCTTCTCATAACCGAGAAAAAGAGATATGGTAGAAAATCTTACGGATTACACTGATCGCCATTTTTTATGCTTATTGCTCTTCCTGAAAAGTTGATGGATGTTTTTGAAAGGATTTTTTTTATAGATGACGAATCCAAAAATCAAATCACATTTTCCCTAATAATAATATTATATAGCTTTAGTAATGGACCTTATACTTCATTTGAACTATATTAACTAATATGATGTTATATTATTTGAAAGTTTAAACCTATTTTTCTTGAAATATGAAAATTTTTATTTTCGGTTTCGGATTTGTAATCTACGGAAAAAATTCTATAAAGAAGCGGTTCAGAGCAAAATGTTTGCAGACCTGTATTATTTATTATTAGTCAGTGTTATATTTTCATCTACACTATAAGAATGATGGTATAAAGTTCATACAGTATGAAATATTTAAATAATTTATGACATAGAATTAGTACATTATTTATTAAATAACATGTGGTTAAACTAAATGAGGTGAAGTCTTTCTTCTTCATTCGAACTCAATTTTCTTTTTTGACGGAACTATGTGATATCGACAAATTTATTGATTGTAACTATTTTGTATATACATATGGTATGCAATACTACATCATAGATAATATTATTAAAAATTAAATAAATATTTAAATTGTATTTATTTGAACCACAACGGAAAAATAGTTTTCCAGATTTTTGTTCCGTCAGTGTGAAACAATTAGTTTCAAGAAAAATATCAAGAATCATTTCTACGAATCTCATTCAAACTGACACTGAGTTTTTGCTCAGTTTTTTAACAAATGTAAGAGCTATTGGCTGACTTCAAATTGATAGAACTCAGCAAATAAATACAAATAAAATGATTCTTTAGACTTTAAGTTATATGATACATTATAAAAATTTTTTTTTAAAGGCTAGGTGGTATAACTCTTCAACCAAGTCTGTGCAAAGTAATATATTGTAATAATCTTTACTCCAACGACTATATAATCGAGACATACTTTCCAGTACGTTGCGTCGTAGAGTTTCAAGTATGTTTATATTCTTTATGTAATATAAAATGCGAAGTCTTGTAATCGGGATCGAATTAGTCTTAACCTTATCAGTGTTATTTGATATTTTAACAAATTCTTATTTGTAATTACCTTGAAGTGTGCTTGCGAAAAGGTAAATATTTTGATCAGCGGAAGGAGGCACTTTCATTTAAACATACGAGTACTCTAAGTTCAAGTAGTGGGTCTCCCCGTGCATGGGTCGACGAGTGATTAAATGAAACGAGCAATTGAACAGATATATGAACTTTCATTTTGAAAGTGATCTAAGTCCATTTATTTTTAAATCAAGATATTTATTGATTTGTGTTTTGATAAATTTACAAATATTTGTAAATGATAACATGGTAGTATAATTTTGTTTGTGTCTGGGGATGTATAATTTACCAACCCAATTAGTAAAATAAATATTGTTTAAAAATTACAAGTTTTTGATGTCTATAAATGGACTTAAGCCACTTTCAAAACTAACGAAATAATTTTTTTTTTCATTTGTATAAAGGCTTAAGGGGGTATCCCACTCTAGAGGCCCTTGAATTAAACGTTTTTTTCAGGGAGTTGAACAAGAAAATACAAAACATTTAGAGTTAAACATAATAACCCTCTTATTATATGATCTTTAATGAATATTTTGAGAAAAAAAAAAATTTTTTTTTTGAGTGGTTCGGTCAGGGCAGGCCTGCTACTGGGACTCATACCTTAGGAACGGTGTGCACGATAACAGCCAAACAAATAATCTGAAAATTATGAGATTGCACATTAGTACTCTTTATATATGTGGCTATGGCATGAGTGTGGCACATTTTGAAAAAAAAATATTTATTAATTTTTTTAATTTTTTCTACTATAAGTTTTATGTTTTAGTTGATTTTTTACCGTTAAAATATGGGATACAAGCTATGTAAATGTAAAAATGCCTGATTTGCTCCACTTAAGTCATAGAGACAAAGCTAACACAGCTTGTACCAAAATCTGAAATTTTTCGGATAAATGGTTTTCTCAGAATGCTGCACACCATTCATCAACACGGTGTTTTGAGAAAAACGGCATTTAAGTTAAAGTTAAGAGTGGTGGAAAGCGCGCAGCTGCGCACGGAATCGCCTGTAGCGGCGCGAGCTTTTCAAATTTCGCGGCAAGAGATAGCTTAAACGATTCAGGAAAGAACACAGAATTTTTCAAAACTAAAAAAAAAAAATGCATTTTTTGAACGTTCAAGAGTGGGATACCCCCTTAAGTCCCTTGAAAAATATAAAATTCCTTAAAATAAAAAAAAAAGATACACTTTGCATGGGTAGAATTTCTCTACATAAAAAAAAAATTTTTTAAAAATATTAATAATCTTTCAATTTAATTTTTTATTTGCCCACATCATTTTTGAGGTAACTTTAAGGTGAACACTTTAAAATATGTTGCAATTTATATTAAAAATAAAGTTAAAATTAAACAATCCGAATTTAAAGAACTCTAAAGATAAACAAAAGTTCTTAACCAGTAAACAATAATTTTCATATTTCTGATTTTCAATGCAGGCAGGCGAATAATGTACTATTTTGCTTGTTAATTTGTGTTAGTAAATGATGGGCCATCGGTTAGTTATATCCTATTAAATAAACGCTATTCAATATTTTTCAATATTTGTTGATATAATGAAAAAAGTACAACCTCCTGTTAGTTACGAAATCTGATTTAATTTAAATGGCTGACTTGGCAGTAACCCATACTGTCAACCCAATTTTGTAGCACAATTTTGATGGTTTGAGGCCTGTTTCACTAATAGCTCGATCAATATTGTGCTTAAGTGCCTTAATCGTTTCTGTATTTAGTGCCATGGGACATCTCCAAAACGGTTGATTACACGATTAATGAACTTAGTGCGTAAGTGCACAGCTTGTGTGGCACGTAGCGGCATCCTGCTGGAACCAGAGCTTGCCTCAGTCCAATTATTCAACTTATGACCAAAAAAATCAGTTATCATGCCTCTGTAGCGTTCTCCATTGACCGTAATGTTTTTCCCATCTTTATCTTCGAAGAAAAATGGACAATAATGCCGCCACTCCAAAAACCACACTAGCGGCAAGATCCTTGGCTGAGCGAACGTAAACGAGGTTAATTTGTGTAATCAATTAGCATACCTACGAATATCATTAATTTGCTTAGAGCAAACGTTACTGGTTTTAAAAATTTATATTGTTTCAGTAACCCAACACTCACTTTAAAAATAATCTTTCAATATTTTCCAAAGTTGTTCAAGTAAATAAATCTATTCATTTCGTACCGCCGACGAATAATACTGTAATTTTGTCAATTTTGCTGTCTGTTAAAATAACACACAATTTAAAAAAACGAACATACCCTTTTATATTGAAATTATATACCTATTTAATGAAATTATTATCTGACCTGATCGAACACAACTTCCTTAATAATAAAAAATATAACCCTTATCGCATACATTTTTTTTTTGCATAATATACATTATATTAGTTTAAATCGCTTAAAATGAGATTTGAGCTACTTTTAAAATAAAATTTGTATCATTCTATTAACCAGCTATACTTGAAAAGATAACGTATAAATGTAAGTATTAAAATAGCTATAACTTGACTTCTCTGAAAAATGGACTTAGGCTACTTTTAAAATATTAATTTTAATTACAAATATTTTTTTAAGCATGATATGAGATTTCCATGAAACTGTACTCATCCGTATTTTATTTTAAAGCAACTATTTCTTACATTTGTGATATATTTTAACATAACTACTTTATTTTCTACAGTTACCTTTTACTTTCTTCCTAAAGAAATAAATCCATTATATCTACATATTTTTGATAATTACTAAATATTAAAAAACCAAAAATTAAAATACATATTTCATACGTATGACTTCCGTAGAGTTCGCTTTTTTAACCTTTTTATTCGATAAAAATTGATAAAGGCGCTATTATTACAAGAGCACGTTCACGAGTCGCTCCAACAACGTGTCTAGGTACATAGGTACCAAAGCCAGTTAGTGAAATGGGAATTCAAGTAGCACCTGGTACTACTTGTTGAATAAGCTTATAAGTATCTGATTATGGTGCCATACGAGTGATTAGAATTCTTAATAAAATTAAAACAATCGAATTATCTCGAGGATTAGTTCTTGTCCCCATCAGGAAGCATGTCTATGTAGATTACTCCACACGTACTGTCTGGGAGCCGGCCCACATTCCAAAAACAAAATATCGTTAACAATATTATTTCAGGAATTACGCGATTGATAAGACATATGCAAGTTTATCATTAGACCTGTCAGTTTTGTTATTTGCCATAGGTATGCAAATAAGAATTATATTTATTTACACAGTTGTTTTCGCAATTATTCCGGGGATATTTTATTAAAAAAAGGTTTAAATTGTTTTCTACGATGTTTATGAACAAAACGTACTTTGACAATGAATGAACCCATTGTTTTTTTAATTTTTTGTTTGAATTTCTCATATATAATATGTAATTAATATTACTGTTTTGTATTATAGATTTTTTCAATTTTTTCTGAATTCACCCAAAGTTGTTTGGTTTTCATCGTTTCTTATCGTATCTAAAAAAGGTATCCTTATCACAGATCCGAATCCAATAAGATAAGACCAATTAAATTTAATGAAAATTAAATGATGTTTTTTGGCTTAAACGTAGGCTTATTCAGTATTCAAGAGTGGAAAGTGCGTGAAATAAGTCGTTATTTTGTATTATTGGCGTAATTTTGAATTTTGCATTTCAATATTAATTTCTGATGAGTATCAAATATTATGTAGATGCTTATAAGTCTATATCAGGAATTATGGGGAGTATATGGACCTAGTAGAGTAAAAAATTAGGTATTTTTAAAATTACGCGATATTTGGTATGGTACATAAATACTTAATTTTTTTCTTTTTTCAAGTCACTTTTACACTTACACTACTCTCCAAAACTATTTGTCAATATGCACACCGAACGCAATGTCCTCTTGAAATAGTTATTCAAACAGAAAGAACTATAGACGATCTTTCATATTTAAATAACAAAGATCTCATGGATTTAATTAATAAAATTAAGGAAAATAAGGAGAAATATGTAAAACTGCAAATTTTTATTTTTATTTGATGTAATTTCGCTTTTATATTCAGATATCATTAAAATCATCGTCATTTCAGGCAGCAATAAAATTGTAATTAAATACAATTACGGTGGAATCAAGGACAAAATGTGTTTATTTAAGGATTTAAAAAATTTGAACAGTATTCTTTTTGGTAAGTTTCATCAAGAACGAGCACAAACAATTTATGGTAATTATTTACTTTAAAGTCCAACTCTTCGATGACCTGGCGCTTGAAATATGTTGCTTGAAATATTATTATGTTTGAACAAGTATATGTAAATATATATATAGGGCGCGTATTTGCCCTATATTTTTTTAGGTTAAAAATTAAATATTTCATTCTCCTAGCGATGCCCCCAAACTTAAAAATGTTTTGAAGTTGCATATCATAGGGCAGTTTAGGGCAAATAGTAAATAAACAACAGGAGTGAAACTAATTTTTGAAAGCTCCAACTTCCTAGTGATGCCTCCTAAAAATATTTTGAAATTGGATACCACAGAGTAAATAAATTATTTTTGGTTGACGAATAAGTTTTTCACTTTAGGAGGTTTTCTTCTTCTTTTCAAGTGCACCCTGCAACCTTTTTCATTTGTCTCAAGTCGATGATCCCTACAACATATCCCAAGTTCAAGATGATCGGGGAGTTGCATCTAAAAGTAAATAATTACCCAATTTATAATACAAATTCATGAATTTCTCCTTGCAGTGTTTTAAAACAGATGGCTACAAAGAAAAGGACTATATCGTGGACATAAAGAAGGCTTTCAGATTATTACAAAATTGATATTTTAAATTAATGTCGCAGGCACAAGAAGTCAAATGAAAGCTAAGCTTTCTATTAGATTAAGGGAGTCATATAAGGACTGTATCGAAAAGTTTTGCACGGTTTTTACATGAATGCATTGGTATGATGAGTTATCCTTTTGCATTTTAAAGAGTAGCAGAATTCTGTATTGAGTCATTACTGTAACTACTGAAAATCTCTGGTTTCTGCGCCAGCTCATTTATCGCCATAAGTTTTAAACGCAAAGAAGTGCATGCTGCAATTTTGCGCGCTTTCAGTGAAAATTCTAAAAAGTCATATTCGTTAATCGCAAAGGAAGCCAAAACAAGTAGATGGACGATTAAAATAACTATCGAGAAGTTTCTAAGTGATCAGAGAGTAGAAGAAAAGCCTAGATCTGGAAGACCGAAGGGTCCTAGTGATAAGAATTTGGAAAAAAAATATTAAACTGTATTGAGAAAAATAATTCGATGTCGGTGCGAGATGTAGCGAAAAAAAACAAAAACAAGTGTCGCGATGGTGCGAAGAGTTTTTACTCGCTTTTTTAAGCGGAATGACATTAAGACATACAAAAAGCAAAAAGTTGTACAACATTTTGGTTCACGCTACAGACACCTGCGTTATAATGGATGACGAATCATATTTTTTTTTTTTTTTTTTTTTTTTTTTTTATTCAACATAATAGATTTAGTGTACATGAATCAGCTTGATTAGCTCTAACATGTAGTATTTCAGATCTTAACCTAGGGTATGAATGCTATTACAGTGGTGGAAATAGCTATAATTCCACTGAGCTTTTTTTCTATTGAAAGCAACTGACTGCTAATTTATAATTCGAAGTGAGCCATTTTATTTCCGTTTATTGTATCATTTCTAAAATCTAACGTAAAAAACAAAAATATCATTAGTTGAAAGCAAAATTTTAAGTAATATTAAAAAAAACAATTTTTAGCATGGAAATATCTATAAATCCACTATTCATATTTTAAGAAATACAATACAACTTTTTTTTTTTATAACGTGTACTGCCTCCATTAGCCTGAATTACTTCGAAAATTCTCGTTGGCATGCTGTCTACCAACTTTTGTAGCTGCGATTGAGAAAATTGCGCCCAAGCATGTTTATGGCCGCTTTTAACTCCTGAATCGTTGTAAATTGCCTTCCATTTGAGTAAACCTGCCGAATCAATATTGCCCATAGATTTTCAATTGGGTTCAGATCAGCACTACGCGACGGTCAATCCAAAACAGGTATGTTCCTGGTCTGAAACCACGATTTCGTTTCGCGAGATGAGTGGATAGCAGCATTGTCTTGCTGAAAGATCCACTCATTGCTGAGATTATCATCGCCGAAGTCAATTAAGATACTATCCAGTAGTTGAATATAATCGCTGGATTTCATTCTGGTAGATATCCAAAAAATGGGAGTCTTCGCTTGGCTGCAAAAAGCAGCCCAAACCATTACCGTACCACCTCCAAAATTGCGACTCATACCGACCTCTGTATCTTTTCTAAGGTCGTGTCAGTAAAATTGACAGCCATCTGGACCGTCTAAATTGAACTTCTTTTCGTCGCTAAAAATCACTTTCCTCCATTCACTGGTCCAAGACATATGATTTTTTGCAAATCGAAGTCTGGCTTCCTTATGCTGTTTGTTCATTGCCGGTTTTGATATTCTTTTTCTCCATTCTAACGTCCCACTGGTATGCAAAATCTGCCGAACACGTCTAGAAATCACGGGCAACTTAAGGTCATTCACAATTTGAAAAGAACTTAAATGTTTTCTTCCTGTTAACCCAATTATAGAACGCCGGTCCATGTTGGTAAGTTTTGGCGGAGGTCCTTTTTTGTTAGTTTTACCATAATTTTGGCATAAACACAGGAAATTTCGTACAGCTGTGTGAGTTCTTCCATTTCCCAACATCTGAGCAATTCTTCGCAGTGAAAAACTTGCTGTTTTGAACGCAACCACTTTCGTCTGCTCTTCTTTAGTTAATAATTTTCCTGGATAAAATATAGTACTCCTTTTTTTTTTTTGTGCTAAAATATTTAAATGACCTCCAAAATTATTTTTTATATCTTAATGAATCAATAACTCCTTGTTTTAATCCGCCAGCGGCACTTCAACACTTCTGGAATTATAATAACTTCCACGCGCAATCACAACGAAAATGATTAAAACTCACCCAGAAACCGTTAACACTAACCAATTTGACACAAATTCTGACCAAATTGATTGAGCATGCGCACAAAACCGAGGAGTGCAGTTTTCATTTTTCTCTCTCAAAATACAAACCTTTGGCATAACTTTTATTCAGTGGAATTATAGCTATTTCCACCACTGTAGACTCCTCATCTAAGTAGCTTTATTGCACTGTTGATTGTTGGTGTTGCTTGCATTAGATGTTGGTAACCCTCCACAGTATCCAGGTTGATTGGATGATGATGGCCCAGGTGGGGGTTTGGTTGTTGTTTTTATGGCAGGCTGCTTGCGTACTTCTTCTTAAGGCCTCTCCTATAATCTTTGTATAATTGATAGGCGAATGATAGTCCCACCAAGATAGTTAGGACTAACAGTGTAACTTCTATATTTTCGGATTTGATGTCTTCTGGGTTTAGAATAATTGAGTTGACCACCTGGCCGGCGTTGTCCACTTGTTTAGTATTCGTAGTGCCCATTATTATGAGTTTGTTGCGATTGACTGACGATTTGCTATCTGTGGGTCTCTTTTTAACGGATATTTATGCTTTGGTTTGCACAGTTTAGTGGGTCGTTCTTCTTGACCCTTTCGAATTTTTTGGTTGTCAATATGTTTCTGGCTGAGGGGTTTGGGTGCTCTTTTAGCCTGGTCAGATATTTTTTGCTGAAGTTGATTATTTCCTCTTCGACCTCTTTGGTATTTGTGTCTCTAAGCAGAATTTTGTTGTTGACATATTTCGGTGCGCCAGTTAGCTCTCTGATTATTTTGGACTGTGCCCGTTTGATTACTGCAATTCTGGATTTTTTTGCTGCTCCCCAGAGTTGGAGAATCATATTTTAAATATAATTTTTCAACACTACCAGGTCCACAAATTTACAATGTCTGAGATAAGGAGAATGTTCCCGATTCAGTAAGACAAATTGCTGTTGAAAAATTCGGTCCAAGGTACTGGTTTGGCAGGCAATTTGTAAGTATGGCCATCGCAGCCGTCCAGTTTTCCTAGAGGGCAGGATTAACATAGAAAAATATGTGAAGGAGGGTTTACAAAAACGTCTATTACCATTTATAAGATCACACACTAACAACACTTTGTTTTAGCTGGACTTGGTTACATCACATTATGCAGCGGCGACTATGGCATGGTACGAACGAAACAATATCCGATGTATAGCAAAAACTGCAAATCCACCAAATGTTACAGAACTACGTCCCATAGAACGGTATTGGGCTCTAATTAAAAACATTTTAAGGAAAGAAGGCAGGGCAGCAAAATCACTTAAAGAATTTTCTAAATTGTGGTCTTCTGCTAGTAAAAAAGTGTCAGATCAAACTGTGCAAAAATTAATGGCTCCTATCAAACGTAAAATTCGAAATGTGAGTAGACAAAAAATAAATATGGAAAATTAAGAATGAAGAAGTACTTTAATTTAAGTTTTGTCTAATAATAAAAAATATTTCAAAAGAAACAAGACATTTTTATTACATATTATACGACTTCAAAGAGTGTGCAAAACTTTTCGATACAGTCCTTACATATATAATTATTGATGTTCCATGTAATTAATTCTTTTGATTCTAAATCTTTTGAATCTTGCCCTCATTATTCTGGTAACCTATTTTCAAAATGTTTCAAAACTGTCTCAATGCACAACTCAGCTTCAGAGACTATTACGCTGAATGAAGTTACGATGCATTGTGGAATTCGTCCATAATATTTATTTATTTGCAAACATCGTTAGAAGAAATCATCAATGGCAGAGCCATCTATTGTATGTTCACACAAGTTAAAGTGAAGCCAAGAATTCATTGATCTTCGGTCTATGTATGGACATAATACATAGAGTAATGAACATACATGAATTTCCAATTACATCGCCAAATTAAAATTCACCTGTGTTAGGATGTGATAACAGCCATTCTACTCGAGGCTGTCATGTACAAAACTTCCTACTGGGTTATTTTGGGTCAGACAAGTACTTTCCTAAACCAGTTTTTATCATTTACCAATTGTCATATAAAATTTGGAACTTCTCAGTAAAAAAATCATTATTAGGTCAATTTATAAAGTCGATTTTTATAAGGATTTGTGTTTTGTGCGTCCTTTCGTTTCAATGTTTTGTAGTAATCTGATATAGAAGAAAAGGGATGTTATGAATTATATTTGTACTTGTAATAGCCTAGACAAATTACAGTATATGATACAAAAATGATTTGATATTTTGACAGACTGATAAGAAAGAATTTATCTTTTTTTATTTAACGGATAATTACCTAAGTACAATGAATTAGGTGGCAGTGCCATCTCGCCATTTCTTCAATTTTTATGATAGTCTTTTATTTACGTTTCAATAAAAGAAATGATAATGTATATCATTTTTGTTTCGTTCGTCACTTATCCGTTCATTTACGGCTTTATCTTGATCAATATTTTGTCTTCGACTTAATAAAACTTAAGTACCTCATTATCTAAAAATAACCATATTATTCAAAGATTCTTTAATAGATAGTGAAATTATTTGCTATGCTTTAATAGGAAATGTAACAGAAAGATGACTGGCAAGCCACCATAAAGATATCACTTACAATTACGAAATTTCCCGCTAAATTTCCTAGCCTAATAGAGAATTCATTAATGCGGTTTCATTGGTAAGTCGTAAATTAAATGAAATAAATTGAAGATTAGACATAGGTGATTAGTAAATTGATTATTATCTAATTGCTTGAACGAATCAATCTGCGTGTGTCTATAACAATTAAATCATACTAACATTAAGAATACAATCAACCGTGAACTGACCGAGGTTCATGTAAATCATTTTGCGATTGAATCATTTCTGATAAGTCGATAACAAGAAGTTAACACGTTTTGCTTGATTGCAATTGTTATATAAGAAGATTCAATCATTTGGAAATATTCCACTCGGCCGGTGATCTGCACGTTTATTCTTCTACTTTTATTTGAGAATAAAGTGATTCTAAAGAGACATTAGCAGTAGTATTTTAACTGATCAAATGAAATAAGATCTGCTAATTTACGGAAATCTTAAACTTGTAAGCATTTTATAGCACACCACACCAATAATTTTAATTAAAAAGACGTAAACTCGACTTCATGCAAATTTGTATTATATGTATTTTGACGTCGATGGGTTGTTATGCATAAAAGCTAGCACACAAAAAGCAAATAACATCCCTGCCGGAAGAAAACCAGATAAAGTTTCAAATGTAACAAAGACGTGAATACTTTACCTCCAAAATTTTGAAAGCAATGTTTGAAGTTAGATAAAAGTTGCGACGGGGAAAGTACGAAAGCATACAGGGCGAGGACTTCTGTATTTGACTGCTTTTATTATGATAAACTGCTCCCTGTATAAACGATCGTTTCTACATGTCACCGAGGTTAAATTTTAGCCAGTTTATTTACGAGTCCTATAGTAATAAGTCTATCTTATTTTCTCAGACTGTGGCAAATAGAAGATTTTGCAATGCTGCAAGTACATTTTATTAATACATTACATATATATACATAATACTTATTGCCCGAGACATATATAAACATTGATTTTTGTTATCGTACCATGCCCTCATAAAAATTTATGATTTTTTTATAAGAATATTTGTTTAAATTTAAGCCAAGCAACGTACTCCATTCGCTTTTCGAAAATGGTAACTAGTTTTAGAATTTTCTTAAATTTTATCATACAAAGTAAATACATTATTTCATTTTTATCATGTGCATATAAGATTAAAAATTGTATTTTAACAGAGGAAAATCCCAACTGACATACGTACGACTCTTATTTACAAATTCAAAATAAAAATGTCAACGTTTAGCGTAAAGTAGAATTATTTAATTTAAAGGTAGCATTTATTTTATCTTTCACGATTTAGTTTGAAAACAAGATATACCTACACCTCATTTTACCGTACTAAAAGCCTGGTTTAATTTACGTATTGCACTGAAATAGAAATAAATAAAAAATGTTGCTTAAGCAAGAAACTAAAGAGAAATGGAAAATTTGAAACACGATTTTCAAACTGATAGAAAAATATTTCCGATGTCTTTTGTTTATTTTATTTGAAAGTAATTAAAATATTTGAGTTTAATATTTTGAAAGAGATCCGAAAATCTAAAAGATAAGAAAATAGAAATTTTTTCACTATCAAATTCTCAGAGTTTAATCTAAAAATAAGATTAGCCATTATTTAAAAATCTACTTCACCTAAAAGGTAACGATGAAGAAAGGAGTTGTAAAAAAAAAAATGCGTAATTATTTTTGGGCACTGTGTACATAAAATCAGAAATCTGTCTGTTTGTTTGTTCCTGAATGAGGCCCAAAACTTAAATGTTTTTAATTCTCTGCCGGCAATTTTTCATACAGGTCAAGCATAAACTTTTAAAATTACGTATTATGAGTTATTATTTTTTATATAATTTATTCCCTTGATTCTAGTGAAGCATTAAAAATAGTTTTATTAATTTTTTTTAGTTAATACATATAATGCATTTAACTCAAGTATTACATTTAGGTGAGTTTTAAAGTAAGATCGTACATAATTATACATGAATAAAATTAAACATAACTATAATTAAGTCTTTCGTTAATGTCAAAGATTCTTACCTAATAAAAGTAATAACAAACAATTGTATTTCGTTTATGTGGAATCAGTGCAGTAAAACCAGATCAAAACCATCTTCGTCCTTTATTTGAAGTAGTCATTAAATTGAAGTAATCATATGAAGCTTTCTTCTGTAATTAATTGCATTAAAATTATATTTGTTTATTTTTTTTTTCTCTAGAAAAGAAAATATGAAATATAAAATATTGATGTTTTTTTTTTTAATTTATACACTTAAACGTAATATACATATAAAATTATTTCATTTGAGTGCCAGTAATATACCCAATGAACGAAGCCCATTATAAAGAGATATTTTAAAAGGAAAAGGAAGTTAAAGTTGTCATAGCTCTGCAAAATGAGTATGTGTTTTGAAACTGTGAATGTATAATTTAATATTTTATATATTTTCTTTAATCAATTCGTATAGTGAGAATGATACCAGAATAAATGAAAGATTTAAATCTATGAACATTGGAAAACATAAGAAATCCTCATATTATTTCAAATATCATAAAATGATAATTGATAATTTTGCATACATTTTTTTACATTTTGCAGGAAGACGTTCTGTTGTCTGAAAATGAATTTCCAAATAAACTCTGGTCCCCATACAATTAACGACACTCTATGGATATATTTCCACATCTTGTCAAAAACCTTAAGGGGGTAAATACAATTACACGGGCAAAAATTACGCATTAGAAAACATTTTTTTTCACAAAGAAGGATTAATGCAATCGTTATAAAACTTTGTACCCTTGTTAAGGTATAAATGAGGAAAGTTAAAATAAATTTTTTTTAATTCTTGAAAACAAAGGCTGGCGTGAAGTTGACCTACAAAAAAAACGGCAACCACTCTGGACGTCGCGTCGTGTTATTGATCTGTAAGAGCCCATAAAAAAAAATTTGGCTTAAATATACATGTAATTTGTCGGTAAACTTCAAAAATTAAAAAAAAAAATAATAATTCTGTGTTTGGTAGAAGTTTTTGTAAAAAATCGATAATTTTCACTATTTGTCATTTTTGCATTAATAATTCAATTTTGCAACAAATTCCAAAACAATTAGGCTTACAAGCCTAAGGTATAAAGAAGAAACCTTAAAAATTTCAGGTAAATTGGACAAGTAGTTTTCGAGTAATCGTGGTTGCAAATTTTAAAAATGTTGTTTTGAGAAAAACGCGTTTAAAGTTTTGAAAACCTGCTATGCGCTGAACAAAGCGTTCTCGAAAAATGAAGAAAAAATATATAAGGTGTTCGATTTTCGACCTAAAACTTTTTGGAGCGTATTCTACGGGAAATTTCCTAACTTTTTAGAGGAACAAAAAAAAATCGATTTTTTTGACCTTCTAATTGACCCTAAACTCTTTTAGTCGATTTTGCTTAATCTTGATTTCAAAGTGAGCGTTAAACTCTAAAACGTTAAAAGTCTCACCATCTCTAAAAAATTTAATTTAAAGCAATTTACAAATTTGTAAAAATTACCTAATTGTACCACGTTCTCACCGCATTCATAAATCTTCATACAATTTTACTTTTTGTTCTGCTGATTTCTATGTTTCCTAAAATTGCTTCGATACTTACTGGATCAGAAATTCTTTCATGGCACATTTTTGTGGCTACTTTCATTATCTATGTATCATTGCTCTGGAAAGATTAGAGAAAATTTTTAAAAAGAATCGAAAGTGCTACTTAATATATAATTGTATAAAGGAGCAGATAAAATTAAGAGGGTAAGGTTTTGTACATATCTCAACTCAAATTGATTAAGTTTAAATAAATTAAGTTGAGCTGAACTAAGTTTATCGGCGCTGTTTCAAATGATTTATTATTATTATTGTTAGGGGTGACCCTCATGGTGGGCACTGCGATCAGACGGTCTTTTGTGCCGAATCCCCTTTACAGTAAAAGACGATCTGCTACCCTAAGAAACGCCAGAAGGTCTTTTACAGAAGATGAACGAGCTTCAGCCGAGTCCAGGAACTCTTGACCGAAGATCCCTCTTCTTAACCGTGCTAAAGCCGGACAAGCACACAAAATGTGTGATGTAGTTTCGTCGTCTTCAAGACACAGACGACACTCCGTCTCATCTGACAGACCTATTTTATATAGGTGATATCAAATTTCAATTTAAAGTCTAATAAACTTGCTTGTGTAATTACTGATAAACTTTATGGAAATAATGATTAAATTATAAATTCTCTATCTCAGTACTCACGTTTAATTTCGGATGTTTAAAAGAATTTATAACATTATTCAGTTTCCAATATTTGTGGATTTTATTCTCTCTTTCACTTTAATATGATTTGTTCTTTGCGAATCTATAGAAGTAAAATTAACATTGATTTTAAATTATAGATTAAAGATTATATTAATTCTTCAGAATTATTATTTTTTTTCTATTTCAATTTATTTTTGTAATAATAAATCCATTGATTAACAATGGATTTACTACTGGCATACGATTGAAGTACTTCTAAAAGTTAATTACTGTGCGTAAGAGAAAAACTATATTGATTCATTTTATAAACTTTATTAGAGACTGTAAGGCAGCATATTTTAGTTGCTGGTATTACAACTCATTTAACTCACTTAACCCACTTTTTTAAAGGTACGTTTTTTTTTTTGTTTTTTTTAATATATATTTAGGGTTTTTAATTCAAAGAATGTTTTTTTTTTCAGATGGGTCATACAATTTCCTGAATTGGATCAGAAATACGCAAATTTATAAGTTACAAATATTTTTTACTAAGATTCCTGTGTTATGTTCTCAGAATTTATTTATAATAATTTTTGCGAAAGAATTTATTTAAATGATACAAAATTCCTTGATTGAATATTCTCTAATAATTACTTTGATAAATAGTGAACTAGTTATTTACATTACATATTTTAATACCTTTATTCAACTCGACAATTTTTAAATGATTTCTCAACTAATTAGGAGGACAAGTATGTTCAATGTAAACTACTGAAAAGTGAAGCCATATAAAATGAGACAGAGTGTATAAATATATGTAAAAGGAATAAATTACTGATGTATACATAATTACTATATAAAATAGTATAACGATTTTACGAAAAAAACCGACATTTATTCTACTGAACACAAATTTCGAACTTAAAGCTCTAGGGTATTTATACGTATTCAAAGAGATACTTACTACTTCAAATTTTAATTCATTTAAATGAAAAATGCATATATATCAATTTATATGCTTTTATACTGTTCAAAGTAATTTATGGATGTAGTGTTTTGAATGTGAAATACTTAACCGAAATAAATCATAGAAAATATTACTTTTTAAAATTTAGAATACGATAAAACTACCATGCAAACCGAGGAATGAGCTTACCTACGATCTTGAAATTTCATAGTCAATTATCTATTTTTAGGGATAAAGATATATTAAAGAAATTCCCATGCAAAAGTTTGCTAAATCTTATAATATTTGAATTTTAATCATCCGTCAGTTGTAATTTTTCGACCTCTTCGCTAAGAGAGATAATCAAAGGAAGTTGATTTTTTTCCAGTCTTCTGCTGTGGTTTGCCGTCTTTAAAATTTTAAATTGATAAAGACATAAAAATTCTCTCCAAATGTGGCTTGGCTCTTGATAATCTACAAATGTCAGCAACAAAAAATATGTTGCGGTTTTCGACAGGCATATAAATAATGCATTTTTCATGATTTATTTCATTCGCTGCCGGTAGTGTGTTGTGTACAGTGCCAAATCGACATTCAGTTCATTCACTAAAGAAAACACGAAAAAAACACGTCTTCAACGATGGGTGACAAAAAAGCAGTTGAAAGGCGGTCAGTTAACATGCTGTTTCAACGACCATTAGATCCTGTATTTACATCGAGGGACAATGGAAAATCTTCTTACGATCTTCCTGATAGCTACTATACAGAAAGATACCAGGGAGTCGCTGTTGAACTTGCCAGCCGATTTGGAGATGATATTGAATTGAAGGTGACATTACATTTTTGTTAAACGTTTAAATATTAAAATATATTTTCTTTTAGATTCCATTACGTGATGTTGCGAAGCCTGATATTAGTTTCGCTAAAAAAATTAAGAAGAAGCAGCAATTCTCACTATTTTTGGAAATGCATCAAGAAATTGCCGGAAAATTGATTAAGCTGTTTATGGATCAACCTGATATTAACACGTTTGTTGCTGTTGCTGCTTATGTTAAGTAAGTCATAATTTTTAATATGTGTCAAAAAAAACGAAAACTTAATATCACCACAGTGCTAGTGAACGCCTTTAATACAATGTTTTGAATAAACGCTATTCAGCTATATATAGCTATAGCTGAATAGCCATGTTTTGCGATAATGTTCATAAACGAATTTGCCTATAAATTGAAAGATCTTAATTTTTTTATATGAGGATCATAAGTTGCCGAGTTTCCAAAAAGTGAATTTTTATAGCTGAATTAAATGACGCGATATGATTTAAAATTTAAAGTGACGTGACAACCAAAATCAGGCTAATTTTTTATATAATAATAATATTAAATTTGTTTTCCAACAGGGATCGCATAAATCCATTCTTGTTCCAATATGCCTACTCTGTTGCCGTGCAGCATCGTCCAGATACTCAGGATATTGTCATCCCACCAATTGCTGAACAATTCCCAGGGAATTTCGTCGAACCATCGGTTTTGAAAGAAGCTCGTGCTGAAGGCACATTAATCTCTAATCCTGGTGATAGGGTACTAAAAAAAAAACCTCAATACCTTGCTAGATCAAAAACAAAATAAAAATTCTCTGCTTAATTTTTAGATTCACATCGAGATCCCCAGAAATTTCACAGCATCTGATCGTGAGCCTGAACAGCGTATGCACTACTTCAGGGAAGATATTGGAGTAAATATGCACCATTGGCACTGGCATTTAGTATATCCTGGTCAAGGACCCGATTCAGTTGTAAAGAAGGATCGTCGTGGAGAATTATTCTATTACATGCATCATCAACTTTTGGCTCGTTACAATGCCGAACGATTCTGTAACTTATTACCAAAGATAAAAAATCTTAGCAATCTACGTAATCCCATAAGTGAGGGATATTTTCCAAAAATTATTAGCAGTTTGAATAATAGAACATATCCTGCAAGAAATGTGGGAACTGTTTTAAAGGATGTTGAAAGAGAATTTAACATGGTAGAAGTTGCTGATATCGAAAGGTGGACTAACAGAATTCATCAGGCTATTGATCAGGGATATGTAACCGATGTATGTTTTTTTTTTTTTTACATTATCACTTATACGATTCATCTTTAAAATATTTTTCATTTTTATTATTTTTATTTCAGACTAAAGGGATGAACATTCCACTTGATGAAGAAAAAGGCATTGATATACTCGGTGATTTAATAGAATCCTCATCTTTGTCATTGAACAAACAACTATACGGAAATCTGCATAATATGGGTCACAATTTAATTGCCCTTGCCCATGATCCCGATAACCGTCATTTAGAAGATTTTGGTGTAATGGGCGATGTTACTACTGCGATGCGTGATCCAATCTTCTACAGGTGGCATAGCTTCATTGATTCAATTTTCGCTAAATACAAAAGGACTCTGGAACCATATAATGATCAGCAGGTACTGTAGTAATGATTTGAATTTTATTTTTAAGTACACATATTATTTACATGTCCTTAATGTACATAAAAATAACGATCAAATAAAATTTGTTTACAGCTTGGTTTTGATGGAGTCTCTATTACTAGTTTTGATTTGAAAATCAACACTGGAAAGAATGCGGCACCGAATGTAATTTTAACTTTCTGGCAAAAATCTGATGTCGATTTGGCTGCTGGTTTAGATTTTGGACCCAATGGAAATATCTTTGCCCATTTCACCCATCTTCAACATGCACCATTTAGTTACACTGTCAAAGCTCAAAATGATTCTGGTACTGTGCGTAAGGGCACTTGTAGAATTTTCATGTGCCCACAATCTGATGATCGTGGTGCTCCACTTAACTTTGATGACCAAAAACAATTTATGATTGAAATGGATAAATTCGTTGTAACTTGTGAGTATAATAAATATTTCATAAATTCGGCAATATAGTGTCTAATTTGTCTAAATTATTATTTAGTATTGTGTAATTTATTTTAACTTAAATTAAACAAATATATAAATTACTTACCCTACAGTGAATCCTGGAGATAATACAATCAAACGTCGATCTGATGAATCTAGTGTGACAATTCCATTTGAAAGATCTTTCCGTCGAATTGGTGAAGGATACCAACCAATGGATGAAGCAAAATTGGCTGAATTCCAATTCTGTGGATGTGGATGGCCCCAACATTTACTTGTTCCCAGAGGAACAACAGAAGGTATGCCTTTCGATTTCTACTGCATGATCTCTGATTACACCGATGATGCTGTTACTCAAACGAACGATGGGTAAGTTAATAACAAATATAGGCTTTACACTATTTTAATTTAATGTCTATCTCGTTTTCTATAGCCCTGATGTGTGTGGAGATGCCTACTCTTACTGTGGTTTGAAAGACAAACTTTACCCCGATAAGCGTGCAATGGGCTTCCCCTTTGACCGTCCAAATCCAGCTGCAAAACTTGCAGATTTCACCGAAGCGCATCCGAATATGAAGACTCAGGTTGTTCAGATCAAGTATAACAATCAGGTCATCGAAAAGACTAAGTAGATTGGCACAGATCTTTGCTGGGAAACAAATTGGACAGGAGTCCTTATTTAATTTTTTTGTGCACACATTCAATATTATCTTGTCAAAAATTCAATTTTCACTACAATTTGTACTTAAACATCTTTTTAAATAAATACCTTAAACTGAACTTATTTTTGTATTTTATTCTATTTTATCGATCCTATTTGATATTTAAAGTGTCTACTCTGTCATAAACATGCTGTACTTTTTTTCCAGAATTAAGAATTTTTTGGGGGAAAGATTAGGTTCAAATAGATTAGGAAAAGAAAATTTAGTATGATTTTTTACTGTTTTCTGAGTAAACAAAAATTTTCTTTCATCTTTCGCTAATAACATATGTTAACAAGATTTTACCCATGCTCAAATGATATATGATTTCTATAGGATTTTTTCCGGGACCAAAATACACAATTAGATGGCATTTTGAAAAGAAAAATAGAATTAAAACTTTAAATTTTACCGTTCTGAAAATTTGTATGAAAATTACGGAATGTTGAAGTTCATATCATAACTCATATTATTACCTGGACTCTAAAGTACAGGCAGATATAAAACATCACTACGTATAAAAATAACATGGAAAGTTTGAGGAGACCAAATTTTGCGTAAACATCACACAAATTTTTCTTTGAACAAATTTTTTATACAACACTAGTTACTGGTCACCTCAGTATAATTTATTCCTTTTATAATGAATCCGTAAAGGAAAGGTTTTTTTTACTAAAATTCTCTAGAACAATAATGTTAACAAATGTTTCCTTAGACATAAAAAATAAAAGAAATTCAAGCTACTAAAATATACTTTTACAGATTCTCACTTACATTTTTGTAGATTTTTACTTACTTTTCAGTATAATTAAAAATTATGTTTAATTATAACACTAATAGTACATTTTCAGTAATTTATCATTTAATGCTTCTTTATTCAGTTGTAGGCATATTTAAATTGATTTTTTTTGCTAATAGATAAAGTTAATCGAAGAGAGTATTTTTAAATAAAAAAGAAGAAAACTCTAATTTTCTTATGCATTATTCATTATTTATTTCCCATACTATTTCCTATTTAATTTTATCAATTTTCAATTCAACAGTAATTGGATTGCACGAAGATTGATCAGGAGAAATTGTATGAGGTTGCTCGAGATAAATTTGCGATTGTGGTGAACCCCCGCCATGATATTTTGTATCATAAGATTGCTCTTGTATATGGGCCCTATCCGTTTCCTCATCTTCTAATAATTTGTACAGATGGATCAATGCTCTTTGCTTAAATGTGCGCTGGTTTTGCTCAGACAATTTATTCAAATCAGGTAATAGACTTTTAAGAAAGTTTGAATTTGACTCCTCACTTTCTCTTTTATGGCTATGAACACGCAGGTCCACATATGGTTCTGTAGGTCTCTCATATGACTCCTCATCTGATGAAAACAATTCAGCCTCTGGTTTATTCTGATGACCAGATCCAAGATTTCTAGAGGTATTCTTTTGTTGCTGCATAAAATCTTTCACGAGAGACATCACAGTGTTCTCCAGATTTAGCCGTTTCTTCTTTTTTGGATTGGAGGTCAAAGGCGATGAACTTGTCTTTTTATTCTGTTGTATTGGAATTGAAACTGCAACTGGAACTAAATAAGTGAATATGCATTATTTTAGGATGTTTTCGTCACAATTAAAATTTTAGTTTTTAAAATAACGCTTTACTAAAAGGTATAATATTTAATTCAAATCGGAAAACTCATCCGATTTACTACACATTTGCCATGCTACAACAACAAATTCTTTTGAAGATTTTAAATTAAAAATTGAAAAATATATAAATACGTAATATATAGTTCGTGATTTATCTACCTCCTTGATAATTCATATTGGAATAGTAGTTCGTGTAATCACGATACACTTCGTAAATGCATTTTAAATCTTGAGAGCCGTAATTTGTACTGACTGCAACTTTATTCAGCTTCATATTTCAAATTGCTGATACAAAATACTGTACTATTACAAACAGGCCAAAGATTTGTTCTGCCATGTTTTAAAATCTGATGCAATTATCAATCTTTACCCAATGGGCACGTGGGACATAAGCCCAGGACTCTCGGCCTAATGAGGTCCCGGAACCCGGAATATCGTTGACTTTAAATTTAGTACCCAATATTTAAAATGGCGAATTAAAAAAAATTCTAGTTAAACATCTCTTGTTACTACTTTCAATATTGAATCCTACAATTTTATCAGGTGTTTGAAGTCGGCGTGAAAACCTAACTGATATTAATCCAATTCTTAATAGTAAAGACAATCAGTTTATCTTAATTTCATTAGTCAAGTTTTAGCTAAAGTAAAATATTTAATACTTTTTTAGAGACTGTTCTACTTTTTTTAAACCCTATAAATTAAAACATTTGACTTAATGACTAAAGTTGTATGTATATGAAGTTTACTGTATAATAAAAAAAAAAAACATTTTGTATACAAAATAATAATTTTTATTAAAAAAATATACGGACTTGCTTTCGATAACTTTTTAAGCTCAAAATTGTTTTGTCCCGGAAGTATTGTCAAGTGTGTTTAAAGTGTTGCATGTTGACAATTTTTTCTGTAGTATCGTTCAATTAAAAATGTCGAAACAAAACATATCCAAGTGGTTTTTAGAAATAAGAAAAATACTATCCAAAAAGAGAATATCAGCAAACTAATTAAATTAACTTTATGTTTGGCTCCTGGAACAGACAATCTGATTCTTCGATTTCATAATATCAAGATACATCTAGATCAGAAACCCTCAGAATCGAAAACCATGAATTGGTGTAACTGTGTAAATTTACCTAATAAAGTTTTTCAAATTCAAATTCTTTTAGGGTTTGATGTTTTCATATAGTTTTTTTTGGTTTTCTAAAAAAGCCCGCAAACTCAGTATGCCCAGTGACCCCTACATGGTATAAAAAGGCACTAGCCATACTTTATTCAGCTAAAATGTGTTACTCGCGTTTGGGTGATAAGGAGCAAAAATTTTAAAATGTTAACATTTCATAACTTACCACTTGAAGGAACATCCTCATTATCAGACGCTGCTTGAACTTCAGAGAAACGAGAAGGAACAGACGGAAGCAACTCCTTGAGTACATCGAAAACAGCACATTCTGCTCTTGCTTCTTCCAATGGTTTCTTAGAAGCCAGGTAAAATTCCCGTCTTAATGACTTCATCTTGGCTCTAATTTGTTCCGGTCTTCGTATGTAGCCAAATCTCGCTTCCATTTCATTACTCACATTCTCGAACGCTTTTATGCTCCTATACTTCTTATTTCCCACCGGTTGCAAAGTGTTTTCTAAATAAATTAATTATAATCCACATAAATACTAGAATTAATAGGTACAAAATTCTTACGCTCCCTGACTATTTCTAAGAGTTTCTCCGTCTCGTCTAAAGTCCAATTTTTCTTGAAAACACTCATGGTGAACAAGAGAATCTTCGCTGAAAAGTTGTGGGATAATTGAGATAGTGAGATAGAATGATTAAGAAAACCCTTGAGAATTAAATTCAAATTCTAAACCGAGCTGAACTACATTCAAAACATGTATACAAGACATTCAGCTATAAAACATACAATAGCTGAATTCTGTGCAAAAATTTTTGCACGTATAATTTAACTCTTTTAAATTTAATGTTTTGGCCCGTCTAATTGTTCAGAACAAGGTTTCTAAGTCCGGCAGCAAGAATTTAGTAACATCAATTAATGAAGTAAAGTTAAAAATCTGTAAAAATCGGTTTTTGTACAAACCAAACAATATTTATAATCATTTTCCTTTCAACAGCAGTTGCTAACCCCAAATCTGTCAAGAGTGCTCAATTCCTTTAAAGCCGAATAAGAGAGAAAGCTGTGGAACTAATTCTTGCCACCGAAAATTCAATTGGGATTTAAGCCCAAATTACATACCTGGTTATGGGTTAAATGGATAAATCACTAAATTAACACGTTATTAATTGCAGAGAAAATACGCTTCACTTTTTCTCGCTATCAAATCAGCTTAAACTCAAATGCTAAGTTTCACTTGTTATCACACAGCAATTAAACCAGTTTTCTTGTGGATCCGAGGTGCGTTTATACTCCAAAAAAATCGATTTTTAGAGCACGCTTACACTCAAGTTAAAAACGGTTTTCGACGTGTTTAAAAATTTAAATCGATTTATGCATTTGATTTTACCTTCTAATTGATTTAAACTTGATTTCAAAAGTTTTAATGTGATAGAACTGTATATGAAAATTAATTTTCTTCTTAAATGTTTTCCCAATTTTTATTAATTTGGAATAAAAATTAAAAATTTATTATATGTGTCAAAACGGTCACTATTTACAAAATTTAATTGTTAATCCATTATAAAATTAAATCTTCTGGAATCTGAGTAGCTTGAAAAAACACAAATGAACATTGAAAAACTAAATAGGAAACAAAATTACAATTAAATTATAGATTTTTTAAATTAAAAATAGAGAAAATCATCTCTTTGTTGAGCTGTTCACTTTAAAAAATACACCGAAAATCTGTTTGCCTCTCGAACAATATTTTTTGATATTTTACCTTTTACATATAGACGAATTTTTACTGATATGATCAAAATGATTTAATTTGAAAAATGTAATATGAATTTAAAATGAAAAATTTAATGTCAGTGCAAATGTGGCGGATTTTCCTTAGAAAGTAGGTACATGGAAGTAACTAGCACCCTTGATTTCAAGTTTGTTATATTGAATTAAGGATTTTGTATCCAATGTGACGACGATCGATGTTTAGCTTAGATCCATAGAATTTCTCAACGTTAATAAGCTCGAATCCACTATCAAATAAAACTTATAATGGCAAGCCAAAGAAGTTTTAATTGAAAGTGCTTCTCCATTCTCGTTTATTTTTTATATTTACAATATTATGAAATGATTTAAACTCTGTATAAGCCAAAATTTTACCTCGGCGTTCAAGATTCTTTTTCCCCATCCAATCATAACTATAAGCAATCTAGTCCTCAAGGTGAAAAACTAACTTGAAAAAGTAAAGTAGCGATGAACGATTTAAATACTTACATTTAAAAAAGGAACTGCAAATATAAGATCACAATAATTAAATAGTATAAGTTATTAAATAAAAATTAATTAAAAAAACAGAACAAAATTATAAGTATCCACAAAACATCGGAAGACTTGAAAATTATCCAATAAATGAGAATTTTAAAATAAAAAATAATCCAGATTTTCTCTAATTTACATTTTCGGAGAATTCAGAAACACCAAATTTAATGTAGTTATTTTCGAATTTGTCGGGTATGTCTGTGCATATCGTTGTACATTCAAAATCAAAACAAATTCTTTTTGTTTTCATCCAACATTCATTAATTTAAAAAAATAAGGTTCAATAATTTGTTAAAAACCTTGAAAATATTTCAGCCGTTTGTCAGTAATAAAGATTCTTCAAATTTATTTTCTGTCAATGATTATGGCCAAAAAAGTATACATAAACCCAAAATTTCTCAATCTACGTTAACTTTTCTGGAGATTAAAATATGAAGAATTTATTTATAAAGATCCAAACGTGTTATTACATTTATATCCAAAATTATTGGCCTTTTCATACTTCAAAAACTGCGCAATCAAGGGATTTCGTATAAAATTATTTTACATATGTTAATCATCACATTTCTTATATTTCTCATGTGTGGACAACTTTGTACTTTTCAAAACAAAAAAAGATCTCATCTAAATATTTAGAGCGACAATAAAAAATTTAACTTCGAATTTCAAAACCAGTGCAATATCTTTGGCATTTTTTGATAGAAATGAACACATAATTAAAAACAATTGTAAAAGCCTCTGAATTCTTGGGGATGCCAAAAAATCAATTATTTCGAACAAATGTTCAACATGTTGTCATCGCGATTACATTTAATTAGAAAATATTGAGTTACTTAATAAATTACATATTTTCAAAAATACGAAAGAATGCAGTTTTTTTCGTAATTAATTTAAAAAAATATGAAACAAATAAATATTTCTTTAGCAATTTATATCTCAAACAATTTAATATTCTTATGTTAACACATTTTAGAATTTTTCTTTTGAACGCTTTAAAACTATTGTATGAAATTTGTAACTCTATATGTGCAGCTCTGGCTGCAGTCAACCCATACACAAATAATAAAATGAGAACAATATCTTAAATTTAACAAAATCAAGAATTATTATACAATACATCCCCTTAATGGTTAAGAGCAATATTAATTTATGTAAAATAAGGGCTCATTTGATCGTTGATCAATCATCGTGTTGTAACTTTGCTGTGCTATATTTGTAAGTCTGAAAACCTCTACAGAAAATAATTACATGAGCCTAAAAATAAAATAAAATCAAGGCTCTAGATATAATTAAAAAAAAAAAAACCTATCGTACAATAATATCAAAATCAGTCAAGCATCGTTAAACGCAGTAGTTTAATTTTCGCTATTCAGCTTCGTCACTACTGTTCGGACTTTTTTGATGACGTCCTTCATCTTCTCAAACTTGCCTGTGGCATCGGGTAAATTCTCAAAGAATAAAACATCGCTAACACCCTTTTTGAAATGTTCACCTTCGGGTAGCTTATCGTAAGGTGAAAATTTCAAAATAGGTGTACCGGGAATGGAGGCCTTTCTATTTGTTAAATTAGGCGTTTGGGGTGAAGGACAATTCCTGGAACTAGGTAATTCTGTAGGATTTGCATTTTCCCCTACTGGTTCTTGGATATTTTTATCCTCTGCCGCTTCTGTTGCTTCTGCAGCCTCTGCCGCTTCTGCAGCCTCTGCCGCTTCTGCTGCTTCTGCAGCAGCTGCCGCTTCTGCAGCCTCAGTTTCTCTTTCTAATTCCAAAACTTCGTCAATGAGGGAGTCGTCTTGCATAGTAACGTCTGGTGTTAGGGAAGAGTTTTCGAGGGCTTCTAGCAACGCCCTCTGCTTGGCCACTAAATCTTCTAGAGATGGGGAACCACGTTCTGGTATTTCTTGTGTGGGAGTCGAATTCCTTTCAGGTGTTTTCATTGGCGGAGGAGGGGGCGGAACACTTAGCTCTTCGGGCAAAGGAGGGGGAAGAGGTGGGAGGCATTCTAGATTTTCATCCACAACATCGTCGATCTCCATGTCGGCAATTACAGAAGCACTTTCTTCGACATGTTCAGCGGGTGCTGTAAGATTTTTAAGCTTTTTCCGCTTGTACCCTTTTACAATATTGTCCTCCCCGAGTGACCTGATGAACTCCTCTTTTAGATCTCTTTTCTGCATCGGCGGAACACCGTAATGGTTGTAGTCCTGCAAATTTGATAATTCGTTAATGAAATATATATACAATTTCACAATTTACATCAAAGAACTCTGGTCCTGGGTCAGCGTTGAAGCCGGGAAATGCTATGATTTTTGCCGGGTCGTACTTGTGCCGCTCAATATCGACCTCGCCATCTTCCTCATCGGAAATCATCACTTCACGACCCTGAAAATTAATTCGTAATATTTGTTCGCTATTAAGATATTTGTAAAAAATAATTTAATCTCTTTACTCAAATAGTATACAGATTTATTTCTTAACATTTATACATTCGTGAAAGTATTTTTATTAAAATAATATAACAAGTAATAATTACAGAGTGATTCTCAACGCTGTGTTTTAACATAAGCCAATCTATTCAATGGACTCCCTCGATCAACGTTTCTTTCGAAAGCCCCCTCTAAAATGTGTCATTTCGGAACTGCGGGCAGTTTTAAGCATCCGTACATTTTTCATTCAACACCCTGTAACTTTCTTAAAACATACCCTACGAACCTCTTTAAGATATCAATTGATAGAAAACTCTTAATCCGTTCCAAGGAGTCTTCTATCTCTAGTCTCTATCCCGCGATTCCATCACGAGTTTAAAATTTTCAAAGTTTCACAACATGTAACATTGTCACTAATTTAATAAATAAAAATAATAAAAGGCCGTAGCTGGGTAAGTGCCCCCGCGAATTATCTAATGAAATCTTGGGTATATATTCGCACGTATAAAATGCATATTGAAGTTTTTAGCTAATTTTCTCTACTAGTTTTCGAGACCAAAATTATTTTCGATTAATGAAAAGAATCTTTTGATTGAATCGATGATTAAAAAAAATATTTATTGCAGTAAAGTTCACTCAAAAATTTCCAGCTTTCAAAACTTTAAAAAATATATATTTTTTCTGTTATAATTTCTTTTAAATATAATCTTTTATAATTTTTTTTTTTACAATATTTTATGATGTTTTTGCAATATATATTTTTTTCAATTGGGTGCGCCATATTAAAAAATAATAAAAATCATTTTTCTTCAAAATAAATAAATTCACATGAAAATCAATAATGACATTTTGTAGAGCATTCAAATTTCTACAAAAAGTATGTGTCCGCTTCTTTTGTATCTTTAGAAGCTTCCAAATGTTTTATTTTTTTTTTTCGCATCTGTTTCACTAGTAAAATTATACAATTGTTTTTATAGCAGCTTTCGAAATATTCTAACTTGATTGGCATACACTTAACTCGGATAAACTTGACAAAGATCTCACTAAATCATCACATAATTGACTATTTTGAGCTTCAGGAAACTCGTGGACTTCATCAGTGTTTGGTGGCTCAGAAACCACAGAATCAGTTTTTCTTTTTTTTATAAAATGATGCACGGCAGGATGCACAAATCACATCATCAATGGATAATTTGTTCACTGAAGAGAGATTAAAATTATTCATGTAATCATCTTATAATATTGGATGTTTCGTTCCTCTACAGTTCCGAATTAACTTTGAGGAAATTGGATATTTATCGTTATTTGTTTTTGAGTTTCTTACATTTAAGGGTTTATATCATAATTAAAATTAGTATAAAAATTATATTGGGACCACTGATTTCGAATAAAATATATAAATTAACTACTGCTTTCAAATCTTCTATCTGAATTTAGAAATTAAATAATTCAGAGGATTTCTTCAAAATACGCATAAAGGGGTTTTCAGGATCCCAATCCACAACTTAACTTGGATTGGGTGAAACAATTTCTAGGATATACTAAACTAGAGCACTTGAGAAGTGTTTAATTAATAAGTAAACTACGCCGAGTGAAACGGGGTAACTCAGCTAGTTTCTACATAAAAGTTGTTGGACCCGTTTCGGATTAGAAAATCTCAAAATTCTCAACTTTAAGGTATTTCCTGAAAAATGAACATATAGTAGGTTTTTGATTCCCCAATATGCCCGGTGTAAAAATAGAGTATTGGATGACCTATAGTTAGTTAAAGCAATTGTCTGCGAAACCGTTGAAGTTTTTGGAACTCTTAAATTATAACACAAATAATGAATTCTTTAATGAAAAGTCCTATATTTATTTAAAATCTTCTTCTGCTTCACTTTGGAACGCTTTATCTTAAATTATCAAACATTTCTGGAATGATGTTTGTTTAGAATATCGGGGAATCGCTTGAAAGTTTCTTCAAAAACGAAAAGGAGTAAAATTTTTCGCGGAGATATTTAAAGTATTACAGATCCCATTTTTATTTCTCTATTTATATCTGAGTGCTAATTTTCAGGTCTGTACTTGAAGGGTTAAATTTGTTTAACGATTAAATATAAGTGTAGATAAACAATTCATAAAGCTCTTATTTATTTGTTCAAGGTTGTAATATACTTGCAAACGGTTTAGATATATTTGCTGAAGGTTTGAACTTATCTATTTTTATCTAATAGATTAAACGAAGAATGATTTCTTTCTGAAAAGTTTTTAACGTATTTAGCTTAAGAAGAAATAAACTAATTAAAGGGTTAAATTTATAATATTTTATATTTTTTTCAGACCTACCTCAGAGTCAAACAACGCGATGCCGGAATGTGCAACTTTGGCTTCCTCCAGCCATCCCGGGGGATAGCCAAGAACACGCATTCTGTAAAAGAACGATGGAAGTTCGCGTCGTCCAAGACCCAGCGCCTTCCGTAGACCATCGCTCAACTGACCCGGTCTAAAATGCGCGAATCGTTGCTCAATATCGATGTGATATCGCTCCGATTTCGATTCCATAAACTGCTTGCGAGCCTTATTAATTCGCGATTGATTTCGCGGCTCCGGGCAGTCCCTGAGAGAGTGGCTGCCGAAGCAGTTGAAGCAGCTTTGTGTTGTTTTCGGACGAGCACAGTGATCGTCGCTCCGTTTGGGCTTCTTGTTCTCGCTGTCCATCACGTCCTTAATGGTCCTCTTGTAGGACGGGATCGAGCCGATTTCGATTTTCTCTGCAGGATTCGTGTCTATAAGAAACATGCTGCCGGTGTCGTCCTCCACAGCTTCTTCATTTTTAACTTCTACTTCCTCCTCTTTCTTCAGAAGAATGTCCGTTTTTAAAAAGTAAATATTCATGTTCTCGTCCTCGGTCCAGCTGCCACAGACACCCTTGCCCTTCAGGCAGTTCACAATCGCAGAAGTTATGCATTCTTTTAACTTCAAAAATTCGTCCTGCCTGCTAAACGATATCGTCAGCAATCTGTCCTCCTCCACCGGGTGAGGGCTGGTGGGCTGCGAATCTTGCGAGGGCTCGCTTTCTTGGGGCCCAGACTCCTGTCCATTGACACAGGCCTCGTCCTCTGACACGACGTCAATTATGGGTACGGCCTCCTCTTGGATCTCACAATCGCTGTCCTCCTGATCGCTGCATTCTCCGATTTCTATTACTTCTCCCTCTGCCATTGTAAAACCCAGTGAATTTTGTGATGCCGCGAAACAAAACAAGTTACTCGTTCATGTTAAATTTTTGGCTACTTGATAGGCAATAGCAAGAATTGTCAGATGCTTTCTAACCTTAAAGTTCAATGTCAAGACTGGGAACAGATAATTTGTTACAGTGGTTAACGAACGTATTGAATTCTAAAATGCTTTCTACTTATTATATCCTGAAATCTGGCGAGCCCAAACTTGTAAATTCAATATCCATTTCTAATAGTCTACCTCTGGCGTTTGAAAAACTTGTCTATAGTGAAATTTTACCACTCGATTCCATACAGACCGATTTACCTAAAGGCTCTTTTACGCCAGAGCAACATCGTGCTACAGTGCGGTATGCTACAAATTGAGGCATGCGTCTTCTTGTTGCATGCTATGATCGACAACATCATGCGGACGATGTAGCATGCGGCAGTCTATTTTACGCCGATGCAACACCGTGCCTAGATAATTTTCAAAGCATCGTGCTATTTTTGGAGTGTTTTTGGTTTTAGGAGATAGACACCGTCGAATATGGCTGATCAAGCAACTTTAGCAGCAGCTTATTTAGTACTAAGCCATGCAGCTAAACAACGGAAGAAGAAACGCTGGTGGAAAAGAACATTATTTCAGAACGGCCCACGGACTAGTTTACTAACAAATATAAAAGCAGATGATGGTACCTTATTTAAAGACTTTACCAGAATGTCAAATGAGGACTTTGAACATTTACTAAAATTAATTACACCATATATTCAAAGAGAGGACACCAACTACTAAGATAGTATATCACCGAGAATGCGACTGGTAATCACATTAAGATTTTTAGCCACAGGTGATTCATACAAGTCTCTATTGTTTTTATAATTTGAATTGCGGACATCCCACAACACTTCACTCTTTCTATAATCTTCAATGAAGTCTAAATATTTTTCATGACTCCACCCCATGACCGATAATCTTTAATTCAATTCAATTTCTTGGTGTGATTTCGCCAAAATCGTTACTTTCCAAAACAAGTACAAACAAAACATAACCTAGAAACTGTTTCGACGCACCAAAAATGTCGCATGGAATCCATCGTGTTCGGATACAAGCTGCGACAGTCTGCCTCATGACGCAAGCTGTTGCCATGCCGCACGATTCTTGCCACAATGTGCGACATTTTTAATATTGTAGCATGCGGCCTTGTGGCATGCCGCAATGCCGCAAAGTGTTGCCCCGGTGTAAAAGGGCCTTAAGGCACTGACATGTAATATAATGGACTGCCTGTATGATTTCTTATAGAAGCCGACAGTGCGTTTTTCCTCCTCTCTTTCGCGCTTAGGCAATGACAGCTCGTGAAATTAACGTTATATAATAGGTCTGTTCATGGCATCCCAGTACACCCCAGTACGCCCTAGCCGCACTGATTTTTAAACGTCAAATGCCATTTCGGTGTTTTTTGAGAAACCCGTGGCAACCTGGGGCGCCATGATTTTACGCCATCTAAAATTCGGTGTAAACTCAGGGTTAATGACGAATATCAGTTTAATTGTTAACAGACACTGTATTTAAAGTGGAATTAACTCTTGTTGCGGGGCACAAGAAGTTAATTTTAGCATTTCGATGTCAACATTATCAAAAAGTAGTGGTTTTATTTTTGAATTTTTGTGCAAAAGGTCAAATGACAGTTCTCCTTTTTAATGTGTTCGTTCAACTGACAAGCACTGGGGTGCCCCATGTTTTTTGGCAATTCTCAGGGCGCATCAACGCGCACTATTTCTTCGTAGGGTGGCTTTTGCTGATGTCCTGGTTATATCTATTTCATCGGTTTGCTGTAAAGAGCTTTATTTATATATTCTTAAATTAAAACACCAGAAACGTTTATTTTTATTATTATATACTTATTATTATAATAATATATCATACAACGTTTTCATAACTTACATTGTATCTATGACAAATTCTTAGAAATATTGATAATCGAGTGGGGATAACATTTCAAAAACAAATGTTGGGCATTTTTAAAGATTTTTATTAATATTTATTAGATTTCAACCGAATATTTCTTACAATTTTGTTAACTAAATATTTAAATTCAAATAGTCGGCCCATCTACGCAATACTATTATTTGTTTCACACTGTCCCTTTCAAACTTCCAATCACTAGAACCAATATCTGTTTGATTTCTTTCAGATATCACCTTTATTTAACACTAGGTTTGCCCAGTGGTCATTTTGACCCATTAGAGTTTAATTTGAATTTATTTTCTCCAGTACAATGCATTCTGTATGTTCTGAAAATATCTTGGTTAATCTTTGTAAGACATGTATAACTAATGACTTATTAAGAAATTTATATAAAGTACGGTATAATTTTCCTTTGAAAGAATACATTTTTCTTATAAAATGTCTTCAATTGGCATTGGGGTTTTCAACATTATATTCATAACACTGAAAATAAGTAAAGTAGTAGTTTTCCAAACTGACGCATATTTGACGCAAAAAAAAAAAAATTAGTGCAATATATAGTCTAAAACTGATAAAGTAAACACGTCCCACATAAAAAAAAAATGAGACATCACATATATGCAACGCTAGTAGCGAACGTGTTAAAATCCAAAAACGGCATAACGACTTTATTAACGTTGATATCTTCAATCCTAGTCTCTACTTATTCTGTAGGCTATCGCCGCAACATTTTTGTAAATAAATAAGTAAGAATTAAGAAATAAATAAAGCTTCAATTTTGCACTTCAGTTATGTTTTAGTAAAATAATTTCTTCAATTTCTGTGAAATAAATTTTAAAGTATTTTCAAAGCCGCTGTATTAAAAGTCCAAAACAAATTATTTCTTCGCACGGTTACCACACCTGCTTTGTTTAACGGACCAATACGTCAGTTGGAATGGTGTAAACAAAACGGTATCTGTGCGGGAAAAAGCCGATCTTTAGCGATATTCGCGCTCTATATTTTAACCAGTAAACGCTTATTTGATAGATAAACATTTTACAATTTGCGGACGACAATGTCCAGTTTGGCGCAGCGATTCACTGCTTGGCAAAATGAGTTGAAAAGTACACGAGACGGCGCCGAGAAATCCTCCGCGGAAATCGTCGCTGAAATAAACCGCCAGCGGGACGTTGGTCTCAGGAGCAAAGTTGCCTGCAAAGTGATTAAGATTATTAGTGAATTGCTGAGCCGTGAGAATGCCTTCTACGATGTGTACGTGAGATTATTCCGGGATCTTGTCGAATTCGTCAGCGAGGATCAGTGGGACTTTTATATCCAGTGCTTGAACTATTCGATTGCGTTCTTGGTCAACAAGGTAAGCTTCACTTCTGTTGTACTGCAATAAATATAATTATTACGCAAAAATGAAGACTTTAGTCTTCAGTCTTACGATTAGTATTAACCCTTTGAGTGCTACGAGAAAATGTCCTAAAAAAAGCTTGATTATTAACAAAAATTCAGTTTAATCAGTTCTAAACTAAAGTCCATACAATTGTTACACAATACTTATACTGAGCTTCCTTTATTACTAAAAAAAATTACAAAAAAACTCTAAGAGTTGAAAAAAAAATATTAAATACATAAAAAAATATTTTACTAAAACTTATCCTTTTCTACTTCACTATGACAATCTCTCTATTTAATCGCTTAGTCTGAGTATCTTCAAAACTACTTGGCGTATTCTGGCTGCAGCCAAATGTTGGTATTAGGAAAGAGTAGTAGAACTCACGTTTGTAAAAAAGAGGACTTGTTTGTAAATATCAACTTATCGCTCAACTCAAGCAGTGAGTCCGCTCAACATTTGAGCGGTTCGGTAACCGAACGGACCCAAATTAGTTTTCGCAATCTGCAGCTCGTTTTTGTAATTTCGATTAAGAATATTCTCTATTAAATGACGTCAAAAATATTGGTCGTCTTTAAATTGACTGAACTGTTGATTTATTTTCTGATGTATGTACCAGTAAAGAAAGGCATCGTGAATTGAATCAGTTGAAAATTAACGTTCGAATTTGAAACAGAATCTCAATAGAGTAGAATATAAAAACACAGTGGTAGAGAATGACGTCAAAGTGACTTCAAATAGAGAATTTTAATAGAGTTAAAAGTTACAGAAACAACCTGCTGATGTGATTGGACTGAAATTTCATTTAAATAAAAAAAAAACTCACCAAAAAGGTCAGGAAAAATCTTGTTAGTGCGGCGTTTTCGACTGCGCATGCCCAAAACATGTCGGATCTATGCTGTTTTCTTTTGCGATCATCATACTTTATTTCAGTTAATTCCGAAGACAATTTCACCAGAAATTCGAAAAATATTTTGACCGACAAAAATATTACTGCGATGAGTTTGTCTACCACCGCCAACCTGTAGTATGTGCAAGGTCCTGTTTTGTAATAAATACATAGTTCATTCTTGCACCGTTGTTTAATAATTATTTTTAACATTAAGTGGTCATATTGCCCGACAAATTCCGACCGATGGCCTAAAGATGTCATATTTACAATTATATGTTTTGTGATTATCACATGTCTAATTTTTGATTTATTCTTTCTTAAATCGAGCATAGAATATGCTGGTACTTCGGGCCGACGGCAAAGTAATATAACATCGAAAAAACCAATCAGTATTCATTGAAATGGGACTATACTATGGACAACATGAGCATTCGTACTGCTCATCCCAAAGTTGTTTGCTTCGAAAACGTGTAAAGTATTCTTGATTCTTACAAAAAAAAAAAAAAAAAAATGGAGTGTCTTTTATGTACTTCGTTAAGTAATAAACCTGGATATCGACCCAAAAGAGAAGAAATAAAAAAGTTTTCTAAAGAAAATTGAATATTTGACGCAAATTTATCATTCTCCTACGGATCTTGCCGTGGTGAAAGAGACGCTGCGAAGAAGTGTGAAATGTGAAAAAATGTCCTATAATGTGATTTACGACTTAGCCCCGTGGCTAAATAGCTTTCAGAATTCAGAGAGCAACAGTCAATTCCTTAAACTTTTTATTCATTTAGGGGCTTTTCACATTATGATGGCTTATTTTAAAGCTATAGGAAAATTTATAAGCGGATCTGGTTTAACAAATATATTAATAGATAGCGGAATTTTAGCAAGTGGCTCTGTAAACACTTTTCTAATAGGTAAATATTTTAACAGATGCAGAAAAATTCATCATCTGCTATTTGTCGTACTGCATATTCTGCACTTCGAGAGATTTCTACAATGTGAAAATTGTAATCAGCCAGATCTAGAAAATATCAAAACGTATTTATCTGAATTCAATGCTCAACATAATGTTCGACCACAAATAAATCATGATTCTATTAAAAATTTATTTGAAAAATATGAAAGTTATAAAAATTACAATTAGAGCAAACGATAAACGCTGATGCCGCTTCTAGAGCGTCAGGTATTATTAACATCACGGATTCATTTTTTGCCAGAATGAAATGGTCAATAACGCATTTTTTGCGAACTAGCATAACTTCCAAATTGATGGTATAGGTTATTTTTAACTTTAATTTTGTCCAACTGACTATATGATCAATATTTTTGTCGGACAATGCAATATTATGTCATTATCGATGCTTATACAACACCTATGCTTCTTGTCCGATATGTGATAATCACAAAACATATAATCGTAAATATGACATCGTCAGCCCATCGGTCTTAGAGAATGCGGTACGGAATTTGTCGGGCAATATGACCACTTAATGTTAAAAATAATTATTAAACAACTGTGCGAGAATGAACTATGTGTTTATTACAAAACAAGACCAATAACATCAGATTCCACTTAATTAAAAACTCATTTGAGTCCGCTCGTAAGTTTAAAAGTAAAAAATAGAAAGGATAGGTGAAAAAATATTAGTTTTTCCTTTATTTTCAATATAGTAAAAAGCAAAATAAGTTATTAAATATTTAAAGAAATAAAAAATATATTCAAAAGGATTAAAAATAAACAAAACTTATTATTTGAAAAATACTGTAGAACTCAAGTCGTATTCAATTCTACTATACATACATTTTTATTTTTATACACAGGGTCAACACGACGTGGCTAATCTTCTAATACCAATTATTGAAATTCGGCCCACTGAGAGTGAAAAAGTTATATCCACGTACTTTTCTTTATACAGCAATGCCTTATCCTACTTAGTAGCTACTGAAAAGTATCAGAGCAAAATATCGAATTTTTTCAAGGGTGTAATATCAACTTTAAAAATAGCCCTGCAGTTTAATCAACAAATTTTTACACAATATGCTAAGGAGCTGCTTCAAACCAACAAGAACTTTCAAATGTGTCTTAAGAAGCACATCACAGACACCCAAGATTTCTTCGAAGAATATTCTTCATTATATCGAAGGATTTCAGAAGTCGATAATTTTGATGATTTCTATGTTGGAGTCACAAGTATTCTAATCGCTCTTTTCAAACTGGAAACAGAAGCTAAACGATCTGTGAAGATTTGTTCACCTTTTATCAAAGCTTTGATGGCTGCAGATTGTATACAAGCGAGAAAATATAACCACCATATTTTAGGGCTCTATTACTATCTAATTAAGTTATATGATTTTATGGGTAGCGATAAATTTAATGAGAACATGGAACTGGTTTTAGATAAATTTTTAACAGTTTTTAATAGTGGAAGTAAAACAGAAGTGTGGTTCATGGACTCACTACTTACTCTTTCTGAAATGTTTTACTATTTTGCATATGATGCGAAAGGGCATGTTAATGAGAAAAATATCATTACTATGTTCGACTTACTTATAAGGATGATGAAACTAATTCCGGATGTGAAGAATATTAAAACCTTTTGCAATCTATGTACAAGTGTTAGAAAACACGAAATTTTTCATATTGCCCGAACGGCTATGCATTTTTTTGAAAAGGCTATTGAGAAAAACATTAAAGAGGAATCTGTTTATAAATATGCACTGAGTATATTGAGTTACGCTTTACTTCTTTGGAAGGACTTCAAGTGTGAAGCGACTAATCCTATTATAATTAATGTTTGCAACAGTTGCCTTAGAAGCATAAGTGCTGTGGAAGATAAATCTCAAGCAAGATATGCAGTAAAAATGCTGGAAGCTGTAATAGATGCGAATGTGACTCCTGAAATGATAGATCCCCTGCGGTCAGCGTATTTTTTTAAAAAGTTCTATTACCTGCTGGGTTCGTACAAGCAATGCTTGGAGGCATACTGCTTTTATATTGTTTATCTCCTGGAGTGCAAGGGCTACGAAAAGGAGTCAATTAAGGGAGAACTTAGTCTGTGCAATAAGATGTACGAAACAGCAGGTTATGACTTCAGTTTATCTATTTGTGATATATTGGACAATAAGACATTGCCGATAGAAGTCCCAAAGTACGATAGGAAACGCTTAATAATGTTCCAATTAGAAGTGGCTTGCCGAATTCTGCCTAATGAAAATTTCAAGAAGAATTTCGCCGAAAATATCTATAAAAATCATTTGGAAACCGAACTGGATTTCGCGTTGTTTGTACACTTAATTGGGAATATTCCTCTTCCAAATTTGCTTGAACGGGTAGAAGTTTCGATAGAAAAACTTAAAAAATCCATAAAAACTTCATCAGCTACTGAAAAGGCAAATAATTATCTAGCACTTGGATTTCTGCACAAGAGGCAATTCGTATTCCAATATGAAAAAGTCAAGAAGGTATTTCCAGAAAAGGCGTTCACCGATAGTATTCTCAGCAAGATGGATATAACTCAGTTTAAAATTATGGACATCGCAACGGAGAATAGCTTGGTGAAGATTATGTCAGATGGAATTGAATATTTCTCAAAATATTTTGAAAAAAGACAGTTTTGCACCCTCTACTCTGATCATGCCGAAGTTATTGATTGCATCTCCTACTTGGCAAGGCATTTGAAACTTCGAGGATATGTGGATTATGCCTTTAAAGGATGGAAGCTCGTTTATGATGCTGCATGCGATAAGGATGATGCTCTCAGCAAAATTCGATCATTGTCATTTTTTTGCGAACATTCCTATCTTCTTGATACACTGGATAAATCTATAAATTTGAAAGAAATGATCGAGACACACAGCACTGAAATTTTCGAAGCTTACAAAGAAATTGATCTTTATTCTCCGAGGAAGCAAAATTATGTTTTACTATGCATTCTGAATATTGCGCGTTTCTATGTTTACGAGAAAGAACCTGAAGTAGCTTATAAATTTTCACAAGCTGTTGAACTAAAATTAAGCGAAATAGAAACGAGAAAAGGACGATTTGAGTTTGTTACTGCATCTTTGTGTGCTCTGAATTTCTTAGTTGCTGCAAAAGGGGGAGATGATCGTTTCTCACCTTACACCTATGTGTATTTCATCATGGACAACATCAAGAAAATTGAATCTCTTACTTCTGAAGACAGTGTGAATTTGCCCTCGTTTCTATTCGACGTTATTTTGGAAATAGCGCAATTCATGATTAACAGATTTTACAGTGTTACTGGACTTAAATCGCTGTTGTATATGCTTATCTCTTATGGAACAGAATACGCTCTCACACTTCGCACTGCACAAACGATTTGTACGTTGGCGCATGTTGATCTTCATACCGAAAAGGATGACGCTTCATTGGTAAGTTGTATTTTAATTGATTAATGTTTACAAATGTAATTTCACACGTAATATATGCGGTTATTTTGAAATTTTAAAATTTTCATTTTCTATATTGAATCCACTCAACTTAAAATGCTTACAACTTTCAATAAATGCATGTTTAAAAAAAAAAGGTTTTAGAACAAAGTTTTTAAAATCTAAGGGGGATTTTCACCTGAAATTTTAAAGCTATCCCCATTTATATAGGGAAATGTATCATCTACCTATCTCTCACCGTTTATAAAGATATATTTTACTACTTTATAAAATTGTTTCAAGAATAAAGGCAATAAAATTTTATAGATAAAATTTGATGTAATCAAGTCCTTAATGAATGACAAAGATGCGAAGTTGGAAATCAAAGTGAGTAAAACACCTGCAGCACCAAATAAAGTTCCAAATGCAGCAGCGCTATTTTTACTTGATTCTTCAATAGAGCCGGTTAGAAAAGCAGTTCCAGCTAATTCTAATTCATCACCAATAAGTGTAAGTAATGTCCGATTAATTCAAATATTATCTAATCATATTTTAATTTTCTTATAGGAGGTGTCTGTCCCAGACTCACTAAAATATCTGAATCAATTTTTAACAACTCACAGCAAATCTTGTTCATGTGAGCTATGTAAAAGTCCCGTATTTCATATGATCTACTTCCAAATATCTGTTCTTCATGCAAGGATGCATTATATACGTAAAAATTTAGACATTCCGGAAAAATTCTACAAAGAGGCGTACGTTTGGTGGAATATGCTGGATAATGGATATCTAAAGATGTTGTTTCGTGATGGAGCTTTCTGGATGCTTATGTACTATGTTAATACTTTGCGTAAAGTAAAAAATTACGATGAAGGGCTAGAAATGTGCGATATCGGCTTGGAATATTTCCAAAAGTACGAGAAAGTACTCGATGTTGCGCACTATCACAATATGTTTGAACAGAAGTATGCTATTGAATATATTAAGAATATGATTGCCAAAGGTGTGGATGTCATTTCTGAAACAAAACCAGTTGTGAATTCTTTTCCAAAAGTTGATGTTACACCATCGGGCCGGTATACACCTCTTAATATAATCAATTTGCCAGATAATACAAAATCGATATCCAGATCGCCTAGAATAAAGAAGACTGAAACATGTACCAAAGTAAACTTAAGGACTGAAATTAAAAAATTACTGGGACCCGATAACGAATTACCGATTATAGCTACTTCGCCTGTACTCCCAAAAAGAAGGATTAGAAAACCACAGGCGGGGGGTAGTTCATCTATGCCGGCAATTAAAGTTTATGCGACTGAAAGCAGATCAAGGGGATCAAAAAGCGCTACTAAACGTACTGATCTTACGGAAGATATAGTACAATCTCAAACTCTAAAAAGAAAACCTGTTGGAAGAAATCGTATTAAAACTGATTCAGCGTTAGAAGATGAACAGAAAAAGAAAAACACCACCCAAGAAGATGCTGTTAAACCTACAAGATTACGGCGAAACCGGTTGTGACATTGTTCTGTCGCTTCTTAAAAAAAATTTTATTAATAATTTTACATTTTGTCTTGTTTTACACTTATTTCATTTTTAAGAGCAATTAAGGCTGTTTTATTAGGTAATTTGTAGTACATACTAGTTTGCTTCAAAAGTGCTTTATTTGTACTTTTCTTTTGAATAAAAAACTTTGTTGCTGAATAAAATAGAAACCTGTTAAAATTTAAACTGCTCTTTTACTACGAACTCCTTTGAAAAATCACTTAGATGAGTAGTCGACAGAATTGTACATATCGTGCAAGTTTTCTTACCTATCATGTTACCTGCTGAAAGCGATACTTACACGAAATGAATGGAACAGTCACGAGAAGCCTTTACAGGCGATTATTCTGTTTAATACACATGTTACAAACCATCAGGAGCTCAGCAGTAAAATCAATAGCTTGTAAATGCGGATAATCTTGTATAATTATTTCGTGACTAGCAAACATAGGAGCCATAAATAGCTTGTTGTATAGAAGAATCACTCTTGAAGGCAGAGTAGTAAACTTAGAAATTCTCGTCAGACTGAATTTTCGTTACCTTAAAAGTTTTGATATCATTTCCTTAATCCGTCAGTGTCCGAATTTGTTGTTAAACTACGAAAATGCCCTTTAAACATAATTGGGATTGTGAGCTTACGAATCGGAGCCGCAAGTTGGAAGCCATTGCGGAAATAAATGGATATCGTCCAATTTTCGTATATCCGTACGATGGAAAGTACGTGGGGGAGTGGGTAAAGAGTAAACGTAATGGATTTGGTGCCAAACATCAAAAGAATCGTTTGATTTACGACGGCCAGTGGCAAAATGACCAGAGACATGGTATGGGATCGCTGCGAAAACTTTTACCTGATGGAAGAAGCGTGAGAATTTACATCGGCCAGTGGGAAAACAACATGAAACATGGTGAAGGGAAAAAGTTTTTTACTGATGGAGTATTTTACGGATGGTGGAAGGAGGATATGAGGAGCGGTTTGGGAATTATGTGGTATAATAGTGGCGCTATTTATCTTGGAGAATGGGATAAAGATCTGTACAATGGAGCTGGGGTTCTTTTTCAAAGTGAGTAGTTATTTTATTTTTAATTTCGTTTCAAATTCTAAATTTATGTATTTAAAGAAAATGGGAACAGGTACGAAGGCTTTTTTAAAAATGGTCTTAAACACGGCGAAGGTATTTACTATCATATGGAAACTGGACAAATTCAGAAAGGCATGTGGGAGTTAAACATTTGTAAAACGTCTATGATGTTCGATGAATTCCGAAATCAGACAATACGACCAACTTGCTATGTTATGCCAGAGGTAAGAAAGTGTTTGCCTTGCTTTGCTTCATACATTTTTCTTTTAAATTCTGTTAATTTAAATTTAAGCACGTATCATATAAATTTGTTTTCTTTTTCATATCTTATAACTTAATTCAGATCACATTACTAAATTGATTTTTACACATTTTCCATTTACTCGAAATGTATGGTCATTTAATGATTAATTGATATCTATGTTTTTAGGCTCAATTAGTTGATGCGGACAAGCTGGTACATGATTTATTCAGACAATATCTGCCTAAACTTAAGAAGCATACTGATGCTTTCCAGGTGAGTTGGTTTTTATAATTTAGTGAGTTTATACGATACTTCAGTAACAACTGAAAATGTAGAATGTTTTTTGGATTTCATACAAGTATTAATCATGCTTTACTTTGTATGATTCATTTGTGTTTGGAACCGCTTTAAAGCTGCGTTTCGATTTATTTCTATCGATATTATCACTGTTTTGTATTAATTTACTAATTAATTTGCACTCACCATCAAAAGTTCCGCTAAACTCCACTTCAGATGGTTAGAAAATAGGAATTGTATTGAAGGGGTATTCGTCCAAAATACTTCGATTCCTGAAAATCATAACTTACAAATTCTTAAAAAAGCCGTGTAAGATATTAAATTGCTTACTTCTTTCAGATGATTTCATACTAAAGCAATAAATGCTTTGTATCTTTCCTTCCTAATAAGAACTATGAAACAAATTTTATAATCAAACTTTATCCCTTGCTAAACGCGACAGTGAAAATTTTATGTAAATAGAGATCTTTAGACTTTTGCATATAGTATTATTCAATATATAAAAATGTACACATCTTTAAACCTTCAAAAATTAAAAACTTCATTCATCAAAATTCGTGAAGATTACACGGAAAGTGATTTTTAATTTATTAAATGATCCTATGAATAACACATAATTGAATTGAATACTTAAAACTGATTCAGCCTTTAAAAACCTTTATTGTTCCTATTTCAAGGGAAATTTTCATAAAAAAAGTACAAAAGTTTCTTTTAAATAATTACTTTTAATGATTAAGGCTTAGTTAGTCTTCCGACCTTCGACAACAATGAATTGAGGTAATCATAAAATTAAATATTCACTCAACTGTTATTTTGACCCCAAGAAGAGAAATTAAAATTTCATTTCACAGAAATACGCATACAATCGCCACGCGTTTGCATTGCTTTCTGCTATTTTACGATTTGTTTGTAGACAATAAACAAATCGTATTAAATTCTTTAATTATTCTGAAAATGTAGCAATGAGGAATAAAAAAAAACAAAATAATGTTTACTTTGCTTAAACAAACATTATTGTGCTTTTTTCTATTCAGTTAATTATACTGCATTTTATTTGGCAGTGTTTATTTTTTGAAGAAATTACCAATTGTTTTATATCTGGGGGTGTTTCCACGCAGGAACTCTTCAACTTTCAAAACTTGTTCTAAGTAAAAATCAAGTTTTTATGCCGTCTTACTATTACTATTTTACATATCCTATCATATCTTACGTTCTTATGTTAAGAGGGAATTTCACTTTGAAGAAATCATAAAACATTGTTTAGGGTTCAGGGAAAAGATATGTTATTAAGCATACATTGAAAATGATTTGAACAAAATTAAATTGAAAGCTAAACAGCATACATGGACGCTTAAAATTTCCCAAATGGTCAGTGGCTCGTCTTAAAATTGTTTGTTAATATGCATGTGTCTTATTAAATTCCAAAAGAGAAACTTTCTGTTCATAAAACCTTTTTTTTTTTTATATATTGAATGCCAATTTATTGTTCCATTTTATTTCAGGGAGTGACATGCTTGGATTTTCTAAGGAAAATCAAAATGTAAGTAATAAAACGTTAACATTTATTAACAAATCTTAAAAATAAATACTAATGTATAAAATTTGACAAAATGTTCCTTAAGTTGGGCATTTAAGTAACAGTTGGCTTATGTGATACAAATAAAACAGTTTTGTTTTTGTACTTTTTAAAACGAGTACTAAACAAATTTAACTACGGTCTCGGATCGTAAAAGTACGGATCACAACAATGAACTTAATAAAGATGATCACTACTTTCAGGAAATTCCAGAGTGTACAATAATTGAGCAAATCACATAGTTAAATCCGACTCAACTATCGTTGTCATCAAACAATTTCACCACTCGCTCCGAAATTAAGTCCATTATTTCTATGATGATCAAGATGATCCTGTTCCATTTGTTCCTTTAATATCTCGAGCTCACGAATACCTGAAACGGTCACCTCGTACTTGTGGGTCATCAAAGATCGATAGAAGTGTATTGCAAAAGCAAGAAACACTATAAGTACTGGAATAAGTACAACACAGGCTGACCATGCAGCTGCCTCGTTGAGATCGTAAAATTTCACCCAGCACAAAATTGCAATTTCAAGGAGGAATAATATCAGACCTAGTAGGGTCGAAAACGCCCAAGCTGTTTCTATGTACCAGTGGAGTCTTTCGTGCGGAGATTCATGGACTAGTGAGATACTGTGTAAATTACAGACGGTTTCGATGTTTGGTAAAATGCAGGTGCTGATCATCAACGCTAACATGTGCACGGCAACTAGCAGCGTTGTGCACACTGCAAAGGCGACAAGCATTCCTGTTGGCACTTTAGTATCATTGTTCAGTTGTACCTCCACCATTGCTACCTGTAAAGTGTAAGAGAAATTTTTTAATGATAAATTGAAAAAAAAAAAATTTTTTAATACAAATACATAAATTATTCGTTAAATCAGCGACTTCGAATTTTGCTTCTATAGTATTAATCCTCAAAGTACAGACATGAGTCTCCCAGATACATGCAAAAGCTTTGAATTCCACAATTTCTAGACATATTAGAATTTTCCTATTATTTTCGTAAAAATCACATGTGGAAAACTCAATTCAAATAATCTACTCAGAGCGATATAATAATTATAGAGTTCAAATGAAAATATCGGGTGTTAATTTCTCATTTCTGGGAAAATCTTGTCACCGGATTAGTTCTATCCTCTTAGCACACATTTAACCCTGCGTTACTTTGTGAACACCACACATCACATTTTTTTCAAAGTGAAAATGGATAATTTGATCATTGTTTTTAAAAGAGATCTCGAAAATGGTAAGACTTATATCTGCAGCGTATTAGGCTTAAATTAGATTTTTAAAAAAAAACTCCATATTTCCCAATTTTTAAAATTTAAGTAATCAATCTGGAATGTATACTATTGAATAAGCCTCAATAACGCCCATAAAGTGAATAATAAGTTACATGGTGTTTTAGTAAAACATCTCAAAAAATCGTAAAGTACATTTATTCCGAATAGTTTACCCAAAAATGCTTAGTAGATTTGTTGAAGGAAATTTTACAAGAATATTTCTGGTAGTAAACAAATCCGCCTTAGCTGGGATACCTTGGGTAAGAAGGAATGTGGGGATAGCAACAAAAGGCTTGAATTTCAAACTCTCAAATTTCTTCGCTTCAATTTCATATCTTGAAAACTATTAAAAATTTCTTGAATCTATTTTTAGATGAACGCGAATTCGCTTGAACTTTTCTTTGAAATTTTTTTAGAATTATTCGGGGTATTAACGAATGTTGTATTGGCTACTGTATGGTTGTAAAAGCTGTAGAGAAATCGGTTGTCACAGAAAACAACAATGAAAATTTATAGTAAATATACAAATTGTGAATAGCCCTTTTATTATTTCGCAGATAGTATGGTATATTCACGCGAAAAGTTGTGTAGACCTTCCAGATTCAGTTTGTAAATTAATTAATCTTTTCTTGTTTTCAATTTCCCAAAGCTTACGGCTTCATAATTATCTGTTTATAATTTTCTCTCTTATGTACAAACATTTTCCCACTATGAGTAGCTATTCTGAAATGTGAAATCTATTTTCAATTATAATGCACACTTAAAAATGTTCAACTGAGAAAAAAAGAACATTTTGAGTTGATGAAACGGAAAGCCACGACGATTTACTTGTCTCCTGAAGATATTATTTGCCTCTTTAAATACGAAAGCTATTAATTATGTATTACGTTTCCGTTTCCCTCTTCATCCAATTTTTTCCCAGATGATTTCAGAAGTCATTGGAGTGAAGCGAATTTATTCTCACCTTTGATCACGCACAAACTTGCTGCATATTTCAATTTTCCTCAAGAAAATTTTCTGTTTTTTGCTAAATTGCACGTGTCAAACTTCTCGTGAATTTTTTTTTTTTTTTCATATCTCAAGATTTGAACATTCTTTCCATTTTTATGGAATAATACTAAATTAAAATTTTAAAGGGCAGGCAAAATGTATTAGCTTTTAATTCCAACAAGCTGAAGAGTTTAGATTTTCGGCGTATCAAAAGCACCAATTAATAAAAATTTGCTATTTTTTAACTTACTAAAAGTCGAAATGTCGCATTGAAATGTTAGATTTGCGGACATGGTTGAGTACTGATGAATGAGGGCGAATTCAATTCTTTCCGATGCATAGACTTCATTGAGACTTAAATTTGATGGATAACTTTAAACTCTTTAGAACCTCATGATTGGACCGAAAGATTAAATTGAAATTGGAATGTGCAGATGCCGGATGGCATAATTAGTTTAAATTGATTTACATAGATACATTTTCTTAATTTCGTGATATCTTGAAACAAAATTTGTAATTATCTAATTTATAATTAAAACGCAGATTTAACTAAAGTTTATAAACTTATGAATTTCATAAATTTTTATTTAGTAATGATAAATATCTTATAGGAATACTGCATAATAACATCAATAGTAAAGTCAGAAGTTATAATTCCTTATATTATCTACCGGGATTGTCAATGGGAGTGAAATAAAAATAATTGAAAAGAAATTAAACTGGATTTCAAAATCTATCTGCTAGTATTATGTGAACGAACTAATAAAATATTAAACAGTCGTAAAATTGAATTCTAATCAAACGAACCGAGGAGGGCTTAATAAACGTCTAAGATAATTTATTAGCTAATAAAGAACTAAGAACAAAGTAGTCTAAGAAAACAATACCCATTTAAAAATAACCGACCATAGTCGTCTTATCTCTGAGCTAAATGGAACTTAGGTGGGTGCTAAGCTCTGATGAAGTTACCTTCGTCACGAAAAAGCACGACATTCAAAATGTGCAGTGAATTGGATGGCGGTCACGTGTCGCAGAATGCAGAATTCACTTTCCAAGCAAAATACCCAAGTCGAATAAAGTCCCAATTATAGCTGCTGTATAGACAGACAGACGGCTTTTGATAGTGACCTCGTCGTGCCCAGCATTTAAATATAGGAGACTCAATCTGCAACGTCTTACAGCAGCCAGAATCATGTTGTCTTAAATTTAGATCAAACGTTTAAAGATGCTTAATTGCTACGTTACGTTTCTAGGTAAACATAGTATTACTCACCATTGCAAATCCAGATAGCAAGGCTGAGGTCTTGCTGGACGCTTTAAGTTTAGCTCTGCTCAGCTGCAGTTTTCTCCAAGATAGATAGCTCGGCGAATGGAGATCTTCACCGGACTGAGACATGATGTTCGGTCGTCTAGGCTGGAAACGGAAATTATAAGGTCGATTACTTGCGAACTTCAGCGGGCGACAGCAGTCACAGAATTTATAGTCTTGCGGTAGAATTATGCGATTCGAATTATCCGACCGAGTATTGCAACTTAAATTGGATCGCGAACAACTGAGGCTCGAATACATTTTTCAGCGCCACTCTGGGCCTAGTCGGAATGGACCACTTGCATGTGTTGATCTTATACTTGAGATGTATATTTACACTTTATTAGCAGTAAATCTCGGGAATTACCGGGAGTCTTGTAATTTTGGGAGAGTGTCTCCAATAATGTTGACGACACTGCTGCGAGTACACATTAGAATTATGCGATTTATATTTACATAAGCACTATCCCACCGACTAGAGATTTGTTTGTTTATTAATTAATATCACGCTTTTCTTTTTGTATATCGATTTGTTTCTTAGGACTTAATGTCTAGTCGACGCCGATTCACTAGGAGACGGACAGTGCACGGATGAGGAAAACAAACGTCGTCATATGTTCTGTTCGTCTATCTGATGAGAAATTATTTTTGTGAAAATTGGTGATTCGCTATAAATTTCCCGATGACCGCTTGACCGAGAGAAATGTGACGCCTGTTCGCGATGATTTCGTTCACGAAATGGTTCTTTGATAAAAATCTAAGAGACGAGGGCAGATCACGGGCAGTCGGGCTAAGAATTTTTCACTTTTTAATACTTGCAAAACTTACGAAGCTTTTCATTGCAGCACTGCCAGTTGGCGCTTTTCTCAACCTTTTTTGTCGCGGAAAATGCGAAAAGCTTGAAAAGAAGAAAATCAGAATTTTTCTGTGGAATTTCCGAATACCAGAGATATGAGAGGCGTTGAACTTTACACACTAAGATTTTTTTTTTAAATTCTATTTATTGCCACAAATAAACTAATGCAGCAAATAAAGTTATTAATATTTCGGAAGTAAAGAGAGATTTTATGCGCATTTCGTAAATATTTTATTATTTGGATGCATTTATTTGAATATTCGCTTATAAATACAAAACAATTCCTTAAATAAATTAAAAAAACAATTTGAATTAATACAAAACACCTCCAAAAGTATAAACTTGAGAAGGACGGAAGTTATCGATTTTTCGGGTGTACGGAATTTGCTGATAAGCCCCAAATATTATGAAATAAAGGTCAACCACCGGTTGGTTGTACTACAAGCACAAGACGGCCCTACAAAGCTTTTATTTTGCAAAGTCTTGCCAGACAGAAACCAAAAAGTAAAACATCATACAATATATTTCGCGGTATAATATGGAATATATTGAGAAAATAATAACATATTTACCATCCTTATCTCTTATTCACGAAACAAACCACCACAATAAAAATGTCGTTATATATTCAAATAGTCTGACATTAATCTGGGTTCCGCGTTTTTGTAATGTACAAGGTAATGAAACTGCAGACGTACTTGCGAGAAGGAGCTCTGAAAAACCTCGAAATGATGAAACTAGATTTACGGAATCTGCCAATATGATGGATTTCAGATTTCGTGGGACAAAACGTATAGAACTCGTATCTAATAATTTTTAATCAAATAGGCTACATCTAATTGATGGAATAATACGAGGATATGTCCTTATAAATGACTTAACTTTTGAGCCCCTTATGTCGAAGGGAAATACATTATTATTTAGTGGCGTTGGCAGGGCGTTAGAAGTTGTGGGTTCAATTCCCACCAGGAACTCTGGTTACAAAAAGTGGTATCACAAGTGGCCTATAATGGACTAAGCCAATGTTAAAAAATTGGTAGACATTTTAGTCCTTTAATGAGAATACATTCGAGAGATACACAATCGATTTTTCTATTAATTATTGGAACATCCTGTGTAGAAGATAGTATTTTCGTCCATAAGATTTACTTAAGAAACATCTAACGCATTACATGCGTTCGGAAATTGTGAGGAATTTTTCTATTTTTTCTAATTTGGGCCACTAAAATTACTTTTAATTTATATGGTAGCAGACTAAAGAATTTCTGGGTTTATTTTTCAATAAGGCTTATTGTATTGTATGTGGACAATTTTTATTCTTTTGAAAAGTTAATAACTGTGGCACTCAAGAAGGAGTAAATTGTTGATATAAAATTTTGATTTATTGATTTGTATACTATTTCATAGACGTGGCAAAGCATCCGCACGAATGTTGCAAGAAAAAAGAGGGGTTTTAAAAGTTATTCATATTCGTAATATCAATTTACCACATGGATTTAAGACAAATACACAATTACGCCTACTTTTAAGTTCCATCCATATCTCCTACAATTTGGTTATTTTTGAATTTCGTTTTAACTCAGTATAATATAGAATTCAAGAAAGCAGCTTTAAAATAATAAATTCCACAGTCACATTTTGCTGCGTTATTTTAACACTTTTAGTTAAACACAATATGTTCATCGCTGATAAAATCCAAAATGAATATATTTTTTCTCAAATAGAACCTCTTTCTTTTATAAATTTTATTAAATCTAATCAAATTAGAAAGGTGAATGGGAGCTATAAAGTCAAAGTACTTTATAATTTGATCACCTGAGCTAATAAGTTTTTTAAATGAATTGCTGATAAGGTTACTGTGTTCATACATTACAAGTAAATAATTTGCCAATACAAATTTATGATATAGTGACGGATTTTCGCATTTACTCTTTTTATATTTTGTAGAAAAGCATGGTAAAATTGATTAGACTGTGAAATATCTTCGAATTATTTGCACTGTATACGTAACATCAAATGGCATATTTACATTTTAAGATTAAGGAGGTTGGCGAAGGGGAGGGAGGTTGCAATTCATTATTTACATTTATGATCTTGTTGCCTGATAAACCCCATACTTTCGGCAATTTCGATAAAAATTTATTAATTTGGGTTTTAAATGAGTTCAGTTTCTCGGTTTGGTTCGCAAATGGATGTGAGGAGTGACTTCCATATTTCTTAATCGAACTTGGTCACTTGCGTATGTATCTGTCAGGTCAATATTTTGTTAAAATGAAACGGAATAGGGAGAGGAAGATTGGTCAGAAGGTGGGTAGGATTAGCTTACACTTCGTTACGTATTTGGTTTTGTTGCCCTTATTTTTACTTCTTATTTTCAAAACTACGTCGTTGAGTGGATAACTTTTCTACTAGCATTATCAAGAGACCAGGATTTTTAAAATAAAACCATGCTACGATGTCAACCATGCTACGTCGTTCTTTGTAAAAAAATTTTTTTATATAAAACAGTTGTCCGGAATGAAAAGTGGTTGGAGAGTCATAGTTATAAATTTGTAATAAATGGTAGTTATTGGAGTAATTATTTATTTTACATAATAAAGTCTTAAGTTCAAAATAGTGGCAACTTAGTTTTAAGTTCTTTTATCCATAAACATTTTTTTTACTTTTTTGTTTACACCTGCTATTAAGCTCTGTACATAATACAAACTCATAGTTTTTGTAACATTTATGTATTTTAGCTTTGTTTCTTTGTCTTTTTCAGTTTTTGTTTCAAATGTGACCAATAGCGTTCGATAGGTCGAAGCTTTGGGCAATTCGAAGGGTTCGCTTCTTTAGGCACAACTGTGATGAAGTTTTGGCAATCAAATTCTATTGCCGTCTTGCTGTAATGGGATGTTGCCAAATCAGGCCATAACATTACAGAAGTCCTGTGTGACCTGATGAACGGAAGAAGCCTTTTCTACAAACATTCCTTTATTCATAAATTTCACCGTTGACGCTGCCTTTTGTGATGAGTCGCCTGGATTTCCGGCCACAGGAACAAATCGCTTGCCATATAAGGTATTTTTGTGGGAATTTTGAAGTTCTGCGCATTCTGAACTTTTGGACTATGGCTCCCTGGTTTGTGGCTACATAAACTCCTGACCTGGAATTTGGCTGAAGCCTGCTTTACAGTAACTTTCGTCGTCCATGACGGAGCAGGAAAATTTCGTTAAAAACATTCATGTACAGTTTGCGGGCACGAGTTTTACAAATTTTTTGTTTCGCGTCATCGCGATCAGGAACCTTGAACATCTTGAAACTTCTTAGTTTCAGTTTTTTTTTTCATGTCCTGAATGGTAGACTTCGGTATTTTAAGTTTCGCTACGGCATCCTTGACCGAGAGGTTTGGATGTCTTTTGAAGAGAAGCTCCTTTGTTGTATCACGTGATCCTTTTTTCGTACCCGATCCAGATTTCCACTGAGTAGTAAGCCTTTCCTTAAAATTTTTTAATACTTTTAGTATAGTGCTCTTTGGAATTTTAAGATATTTTGCCAACTGTGTTTGACTTATAACCGGGAATTCGTTATTTTTGAACACAATCAGTTTTCTCTGCTTTTCACTTTTTAATTCCATTGCTACCACTGCAGTGTCAAATCACTAACTGAGAAATGTATTTAAAGTAACAAATGTGAAGAAGAGAATAAAACAAGAATGAACGTGATCGATCTGTTTTTTACATCTTGGCAAACTGAAATGTATGACCACTTTTTATCCCGCACACCTCTTAGTTTACAATTACTTTTCATAAATATAAGATTTAATTATATGATAAATATGGTAAATTGCTGTTCCGCTAGATTAAAATATCCCCTTAAAAATAAGGTGAACTTTTGATTGGAATCTCCGGAGCGTAGTTCAAAGCGCTGAAATAGCTGATAATGTGGTCGTCTGATCACAGATTCTCAAACATATTAAAAACATAATTGTAATCTTACCACACCTTCTTTTAAATACGATGGATTGAAGAATAATTTATTTTAAAATTCAGGCTACATATATATAACATTTAGTAATAGAAGAAATAATAAAATTAGGCCAATATTTGAACATCTCCCTTGTGCTTTCAGTAAATTAAAACATCACAATCTTTTACAACATTAATAGCCGCACTATACAAGGCACTTTATAATCAATGCATATATAAAAAGCGTATTTGAGCTAAAACAACACAATTGCGATGTACTCATTCTTTAGACCTAAATGATACCGGTAAAAGCGTAATTGCTTTCTCTGCTGACGAATTCATCGCCCGGCGATAAAAAATTCCCGTCTTAAAAGAGATTAATTGACTGCCTGCCCGGTGGCTATTTTTAACAGATTCATTTGACCGAATTTAAATTCGATTAGACGATAAATTGAATATCTTTTTTTTTCCTGCATTCCGTCATACCTAAGCCACACCAACAACCGGTTTCGTTTACAATAGACTAGCAAACAAAAAAAAAAAAAAAAGGGGAGCCGGTAAAGATTACAGAAAGCCAAATAAAAACCAGCCGCGCATAATCAAAAATTTAAGCAGCAATTTTTAATGCAAATTGGGCCGGCGCAGCAACGCATTAATTGCAAAAGCGCATTGAATCCTCGAGAGCTGCTAAACTTACATGGAAATGCAAGCGGTCACCTGAGAACAAAGTCATAAATTCCATTGGTCTTTAGCGGCATGAGATAAAATGGAAAAAGATTCTGTTAAAACGTTAGAATGGGGCTCCCAGTAAGGGGGGAACTCACCTTGTGGCTGAAGTGGTGCTGCGCGTTGTTGCGGTTCCAGGCGACAGATATTTGGTTGTGGATCGAATGATTTGGTGGACCGTGGTAGTTGCTGTGATGGTGGAAATTCGGATTTAGAATCCCATTCAGATGGTGCGTACTCTGCGATTTGCTGCTGCCGCTGCTCCCGTTATTGTTATTATTATTATTATTATTATTATTGTTGTTACTGATGGTGGTCGTCCCCAAGGTGCCCAGGGCCGATTCTATGCCCGGGGCCGCGGTTGTCCACACGGACATCCCGAGTTAGCTGAAATTACAACGAAAGCCATTGTTAACGATCACTGGGAATTCACGAATTAAAACGAAAAGCTTGTAAGTTGCGTTAGAAAAATATATTTTCTCTGCGCAAACGACGTAGTCGAACTTCGAGCAACTTTCAGACACTTGTTGGCCTTTTGACAGTGGAAACAGCTGAGAATTGTCAGTTTGAATGTTTCCAAGCTTGCATCTTCGATGAGAAGAACTAGGTGGCATTGCTTTCGCAAAATTGCTTTTGGCTCATTTTCAATGTTCAGGGTTTTATCAGTTGGAATTTAATTTTTTTAGAATTTATTTGCAATAAGTAACGATTACATTACATTGTTTGCAACAAACTGAAGGAGTTAATTTATTTTATGTATCTGAATGATGAAAAATCTTAAAACCTATCTTTAAAATTATTAATTTATTAAACAAATGAAAGCAACAAATTTCTTTCTTAAAAACCGAAAAGATGGTTAGATTAGGTGTATTTATTTAAGTTAATGTTGACAGATAGGAATTCTTACAGACTAGCAGATAAACAAAAAGAAAAGGCTACAACCTATAATTTTTTTAATTAGTTCCTCACGTGCTGATTTTCAAAAAGAGACACTTTAAATTCATTTCTAGACACAGTAAAATCTACTGATTCAAATTAATTGTTAAAATTAACTAAGGAGTTAGAAATAAGTTCAGGGAACCCATAATTTGTCTTGTGTAAAGGAATATACAGCAAGGATCTCGATCGAATTGTTCTCTCTGGCGCATATACATACAATACATGCAATGGATTAATCAGTGATAAAAACTTGGGCATGAAGTCCGTAAATAGTTTACAATTAAAATTAAATAAATTGCGTAAGGTTCTCTTGTATTGTTTCAATTCTTTTTATATGAATCTGATAATAAAAACAACATATTATCGAAACATACTCAAGAATAGAACAAACTAATGAGAAATAGATAGTGATAAGAGTTTGCGGGCATCTAAAACCTTTAGAATTCTGTTTTAAAAATCTTAGGGCTTGAAATGCCTTTGTGATGGTAAACCCGTTTTGATCTGTAAAGGACATTATTTATTCTAAAAATTACAACTAAATCCTTGGTTTGGTCCACTCTGATGAAAGAATTGTCATTTATCTTACACGAAAAAGATACGTTTTACTTTACGATAAAAAGACTAACATTTATATTTTTGTCATTGGCGTAGCTAGGGATTTTCCCTAGGGTGGGCAGCCGTCCAGCTGAACAATCATTTAATGAGAAATTAGTTCATTCACTCTCCTTATTACTATCTGGCGTCTTTCTTAACTACTTAATAAAGTTGAAAGTCTAATGGTGCAATTAAATCCATAGTTCTATACTAATATTATAACTAGTGAAAGTAAATCTGTCTGTCTGTTACCTTTTCACGCTTAAACGGCTGAACGGATTTCGATAAAATTTGGCAAGAAGATGTAATAGTATCCTGGGGAAGGACATAGGCTAATTTTTACCGCGGGAAAATATATCATTCCCAAGCGAAAATCTAATACGTTGTTTTTAAACTAGAATAGTGATATTTATAAACCATCGCCTACCACGTGGGTCATTTTCTTTAGATATACATACTTGTTGATGCTTTAGGTTGTATAGAAGAACTAGAATTATTTCTATTTCCCATCTTTTCATTATCATGTATCACCGACTATTCGGGTTTTTTAAAGAATGTTTTCATATCTTTAAATACGAGGGGCGTTCAATGCATTTTCGGTGTAGGTATGAAAGAATAAGCAGAAAATTCTGAATAAAATTTATTTTTCAATGTAGTTCCCCATCACCTCAAAACACTTATTTGAGCGGGAAAATAACTTTTCTATAGCCCCTAAAAAATATTTTTCTTCCTTGTCTGAAAAATATTCATCAATTGCCGCCTTCAACTCTTCATCGTCGAAAAAATGCTTACCTCGAAGGTCTTTCTTAAGATTTGGGAACAGAAAGTAATCACTAGGGGCCAGATCCGGGCTGTAGGGTGGATGATTGATTTCTTCAAATCAGCATTCCCGCACAGCAGCCTTGGCAACGCGCCCTGTGTGAACCGGCGCGTTGTCGTGATGAAGCAAGACACCGGCGGTCAATTTTCCATGTCTTTTTGCTTTTATAGTCTCATGAAGGATAGTGTGAATGGTACCCACGGATAGGTTAGTCCTTTCTGCTAATGTTTTCACTCTTACAAGACCATCTTTAAGTACAAGTTTCTCAACGATTTTGCCGTTTTCTTCAGTAGTGGCACTAACCGGTCGTCTTCAATGCTCTCTCTACCCCGTTTGAATTCACTAGACCACTTCTGAATAGTAGATAATGATGGAGCAGAATCTTGGTAAACAGTCACCATTTCTTCGTGAATAACTTTTTGAGTCTTTCCTTGTTTTGTAAGGAATTTTATCACAGCGCGCTGCTCGATTTTTTTCAAAATTGTCGCATCAGTCATCGTAGTTGCCTTTTCTTAATGATATATTGAATACTAATGGTGACAATTAAATAAAATTTTATATTTATACCCTCAAAAAGTGTCTTTAACTAATGAGATAATTTAATTACCCTCATCATTAGTATATCACGCCCCTCGTAAAAACAAACAAAAAACATTTCTAAATGAGGCGAGGCGATTGATTTAATTTGATGCCAACGTTGTAATTTACTAAAAACTTAGTAAAACAAAAGACATAACATACCTTACGTCTTTTCGATTAACTTGTATTAATTAGCTTTTATTGAATACTGTAATCCAAATATTGGAAACACCTAATACTGCGCGCAATAACAATAACCGAACAAGTGCACACCAACACTATTTTCTAGGTAGGGTTCGTATTGAATCTTAAAATAAAAAGCAATTAGACAGTATAGTAATTCTCCAACACTGTCGATTTTTCTAGGGTGGGCAAAGAGGTTTCTAGGGTGGTTATTGCCCACCCTTGCCCCCCCCTAGCTACGCGCATGATTTTTGTATACATATTAAGATATAATTTGTTAACATTACACCATTGTTAAAGCTTGTCTATAACGTTGGATATTCGAGCGCAATCCTCACGAGAATCAATTCTATGATTGAAAACAAGCTACAATATAATTAATAAATAGAAAGAAAAGAAACGGCCCAACGAGACTACCTTACGGCACGCCTCAATTGAACGTTATCTTTGTAAAAAGAACATTATTTTGACATATTGAACACGGTTTCTTAAATAATTACCGAAACTTCTAAAGAATTACGGAATGAAAAACTAGTTAACCTAATTTAATGCTATCGAATGCTTTAGCAAAGTCGGTATAAATAACATCCGCTTAGTGATCAGTCTCCACCTAAAGACAACTACTGCATGGAATGTTTTAATATTTTAAGGATATATTAGTGGATATATGATACAATACCCACTGCTGCAGTTATAGCGGCCTGCACAGTGCGTCAAATCAATAAAACCAAAACAAAAAAAAAACAAAAAGAACCTCGATCGAAAAAAATTGAAATTTAAAGAAATGGCAGAGTTTAAAAAAAAAAAAAATTAAAATTTGATGATTTTTGGCCTGCCAAAATGACATTTTTTATTCAATCCGGAAAACTGGAGGTTTATGATATGGAGAAACATGTATAAAATAAATTGCAATAAGAATCAAATCGATCGGATGATTTGTCTTCGAGTTACAACTGCAGCTTTGAAAAAAGTAGTTTCGAGAAAAACGCGTTTAAAGATTAATCCATACATTTCTCAATACCTCGATACGATGAGTGGATGATCTTCAAATGGCTGTAACTCAAAAACTGTTTGAGATATGCACTTGAAATTTTAGTATATATAGTATAGTATAGACTATCGAAATATGCATCAACATTTCACACTAGTGGTGCCCCTTAATACTACTAAATTACTACTAAACGAAAAATCTTTCTAAGCAGACTACCTTCAGTTTGATGTCAACTAAAAAATAGATTAAAAAATTGACTATATCCTCCTTCAGGGATAATGCCACCCTTAAGGTTTTAAAAAAATAAATTTTTTTTCTTAATCATTACCTTTTGTTCTTAATTTATTTTTGAATTGTTTGACGCAATATCTTTAGTTTAAAACAATGATCCTCAGATTTTTAGTTTCAGATGAATCAGATTTCGACTCGACTATTAAGTCCAACTTTTTTTCTAATAGAAATTTAATGACAATTTATAACAACACTTCTTAGTTCTTCATTAGGTATTTTAGCGCCTTCTCTGTTTTACTTTTAGGTTTTCACTAGCTGTAACCTTGACTTTGTTTATGTTTACCTAAAGATTTGCTTGAATGCATGCATTATACATGCGCAAGCAGACAAATTTATGTATATGGTTTAAAATTGTTGGTAGCCGCCTTGGATCCGTCATTTTTAGACCCTATATTTTATCAGAATAAATAATATCCTAAATATTAACCCTGGATGTAAGCTATAGTTATGCCAAGTTTTCTTCAAATTCGTCCAGTATAGTGGTGTAATTGTGTTTGGTGTTCATTCGTGTTTTTTCATAAAGGGAGTTTTTCTCAATTTTCTTACTGAGATTGGGTTTTATGAATTATAAAATATGACTTCTGTGAAGAAGGTTGCTTAGTCAGTCTCCTCTCAATTTGGAATAAAAATCTTATTTGATTTTAGAAAGCATTTCCGAATATTATTTTTATTACAATTCCTAGCAAATTAATTATACTATAAGGTTTTAAAACTAAAGATAAAAAACTTGAATATGGTGTTATTAAAATGACAGCACTAGAATCTTATACCGGAAGAAATTACCATGCCATAAAGAAATATTTTATGAAAACAAAAATCAAAATATTATTATTTCACCCTGTTTTTATAATGTTTATTTTTTTTAATAAGAATCTGCTAACATCTTCGTGTCTAAAAATATTGGGAATGTTGCATAAAATATTTTAAATCTTGATGATGGTGTCTTGTTAGAGACATGTTAATCCCGCTTTATACAAGTTAATAAATAAATCACTAACTATTTGTTTACTAGTTTAACTTTTTTATTTCCCAGATTTTAACCATCAGTTTGAATCATCTTTGAGTAGCATACTCGTTAGTAGGCTAACAATTTTTGCAATTTGTTGTCGGATTAATTCAAGATTTTTAATTGATATGAATCAATTTTATTAAAATCCATTTCTAGCTCTGATACACTCCTGAAATCTGTAGATATTATATTTTATGAATTGTTTTGAAAGCATTATTAGGGTTTTAGCTTTATTTTTTTAGATCGTAAAATATGTATATTTAAATTGCTTACCCATACGTATTTTATCACGTATTCAACATCTAATAATATATAATTTAAATTTCCAACAAATAGTTAGAACGCATAGTATAATTAATTAGAAAACAATTAAAGCACCCAAACGGCCTTGAAGAGAACAATATTCAAACTGATAATAAATAATAAAAATAAGAATATCGTACTTAAGTAAATGCTTTGTAATCATATGATTCATATTTCAACTATTTAAAGTCGGTTGAAGAAGAGAAGTAAATTCATAAAGGAAAAATAAAAAATCGGGGAATATACCAATTGATCAAAATTGCTTATAAATATGCCATTATTATTCGTAACTGGCTTTCTGAAGAGCCACCTGTTAATGTTTTTTGGTTGCTTATCTTCCTCATTTTTTCCTGTTTTAATTTTTTGCTTATGAGAAGTTTAATAAGAATTTATTTGATGTTTTTTTTTTAAAAGTTCAAGTTGATTTTCTCCGAAATGCTGTATGAGATGAGATAATACTGGTATTTCTCGTCATTGCTAAGTTATTTGTCGTCATTGCAGCATTATTAGTTATTAAAGTGCTTGATCATCATAAAATTTCTCGTAGTAAATCTTATTTCAAAGTTTAACGTTCCTACCTGTGATGACTTGCAGTTTGCACGCGCTAAAAACTTGGTATTTTTTTATATTCATCATGCAGAGCTCCGTCGAAGCAAAACGAAGTAAACTTTTTTATGGAATCCGGCCAAATTGAGCTCTGTTTAATGAACTCAGTCGGTATGATGGTGCCAGTTAGAGGAAATAACTGACTACCTGTTTTGACTGAAATCTTTATTAAACGGAAGCAAAATGAAACACTTTGAAAGTTTACCTTTCGCCGCAGTTATTACATTCTACAGGGTTTAGATAAACCAACTTCACTCAACCGCTTTATTAGAAATAATTGGCGGCATTTTAATTAAGCTTCTTTTGTTTCATGGTCACGTAATAAACTTGAACTTTGCTATTATTTGCAAGGTAAGTACTGAGGCTGGGCCTCTCAATTAATATTTATCAGATCGATTTTTCTTGGAAGTATTTTCGTTTTCTTAACAAACACTTTTTCAAATTATATGGGGAAGTACTGAATTAGTGTCGTCATAACTTAGATGGAAATTTGAGAGGTCACATTGCTGATTTGGAAAATACATTCTTGTTTTTTTACTACATTTACATGCATTGTCTTAATATATTTTTTTTTTTTTTTGCAAAAAAAAATATAACATAATAATATACAATATGTACATATTTCCAGAACACGTTACTTACACAATAGTACTACTTTTGCTTGTATGATATCTGTAAATTTCTAATTTCTATTACAAATTGATTTCATCGTTTTTCTGTGAAACCTTGGCTAAATTGTGCGAAATGGAAATGTTAACGACTTGAATTTTATGGGTCTCGGAATAATATAATAGACGAAATTGTTTGTTCGCATTTGTTTTTGGGTTTTATTACGTTCACTGTCGGCATACATCTTACCAGTTCATCTGTGGGTCGGACGATTTTATAGTTTCCGTATTTTAATTTGAATTTAATTAATTTCGAGTATTTCGAGCATAAAACTGTAGCATTTTAAAGATAATTTTCGAGGATATTGAGATAATTTCGAAGGAATTTTGGTTTATATCTTCAACCAACGCAGGAATATAATTATAGTTATTGTGACTAATAGTATGATTAAATATTTAAGTAAATACCAGTAATGTTGGTTTTTATTTTTACATGATTTAAAAGAAATGGTCCATTTGTTAGTTACCAAAGGGGCGAATATTGGAATTGACATATAGATAGATATACTGCATCGAAAAGAACGATAGATTTTTTTAATATATCGCTTCATCAATAAATGCAAAAAGGAAGCGACTGAATGGGATGGAATGAAATTGCAAAGATTATTTCCTAAAGCCTGAACCAAAATGAGACATAACACAACGTAATATAATGTAAAGTGCGAACTTGAATTAGAATTATTAGAAAGATGCTCAATCTCCTGTCTCAAGCGTACGCCAATTTGATAATCGACCTTCCTCAGTGGTAAGATTTTTATTAGATATTTTATACTGCCTTTTTTCGCACTGCAAGGATAGGATTTATTAGGAATTAGATGTGGAAATGAAACTGGTCGCCAGAATTAATTTTTGTTTACATTTTGAAGCTTTCAAAATTTTATCTGAATGATATTAATTTACACTCATTAAATAGTACATCAACTAAAAGTTAATAACATTTAATATGATAATCGAATTCCACGATTTTCATTGATAAATGTCGGGTACGCAAGAAGGAATTACAATAACCTTAAGGGGACCCGGTGGTCTAGCGCCCGTACATTTGAGGTATTTTTAGAATTTTTTGTTAAGGTTACATTAATGAACAACGATATTGAAACTTTTTAGGTATATTATAGTTGTCATGCTGTATACAAAAACATTTTTTATGATATTAAAAAAAATAATTAGCTATGTTAAAAATGGCGCTAAATAAGACCCCCTCAAAAAAATTTACCTGGGAGGTGTGGTAGATTTTGACTCTTCTATTTATCTGAAAACTAGAAACTAAGAAAATTATTAATTAGTATGAGTGCAGTTATGGCCGGAACTAGAAAAACAAATTGAAAATTGACAGAATGATGCGCTTTTTAAATTCAACCTCTGAAAGAGGGTTTTTTCTAACCAATTTTTAAATGTAACAAAAAAAAATCGATGGACAAACATACGATTTATTTCATAACGTGCTTATAAACTCGCCACAATTAGGTTGCATTTTTATTTAGAATTCATTATCATAACGATACGTTGCTCCAATTTTGAACACGAACGTGGATAATTTAAATAGATATAAATTTATGACACTGCAAAAAAATTTCTAACATTCGTATGCAGGGGAAATAAAGCTAGTCATTAAGATATTTGCACTATTTACTTTACTCGCCAGTTTTTGCATGCTTTAGTTTGCATTGGGACAAATCATATGTAATAATATGACCACAAAGTACTACTGAAACTGCGGTGGGCTGCTAATATAGTAAATAGTTCTAGGTAAAATTACTTTAGATCGTAATATTAGTATTTCGTATTTGTGGTTTTCATTTTATTTCGATCAATATGCGTTCCAGGGTGTTATGCAATATTATATGTGAAATGTAACTTATTTGTGCATTCAATCTCTTAATTGAAAACAATCAGAATAATCGCATTTTTGGAGTAATCATTTAGAATTTGAAACAAAAAAAATATGAATTGAATTTTAAATAAATCAGATAGATATGGCATTGTTTATACTCCAAAATCACAGTAATTAGCACTAATGCAACTGAATTTCTTTTATATTGTCCGAGTAACTTTTATTTCATAAAGAGGTGGCCATCGACTGGTTTCTTTTTAAATATGCTGTAAAATAAACACTTTCAACATTTTTCAAAATTTGTTGATTTATTGAAAATAGTAAACGTTCCAGTTAGTTATGGAATTTTATTTATTTTAAATGGTTGCCTCTTCTGGCTACGCAGTAGTATCAGTCTCGACCCAATTTTGAAGCACATTTGTGATAGTGTAGGCCACCAATTTGTATTTCCATTTATAGGACAGTTATATTTATGTTTATTAAGAAGAATTTACAAAACGTTATTTAAAAAAAATATTCTCAGAGAATAACTTTTATATGTCTATAAATCGTTATAACACTTAAAATATTCAAGGTTTTGAATATATTTTTGCGGGAAATTATTAAGAAAGGATTGTATAATAATAAAAATGAATATATTTTTTGAAAAAATTAATGAGAATGCTGGGTAAGCCGTTTCAGTTAATATAAATACGAATCAATAAAATAATTTAATTTTATATTAAAAGTGGTTTGTGTGATTAAATGAAATTACATTTTCGATTCGTTCATTCACTCATTTAAATTTACTTAGACTTTTTCTGAGCTCGTCCGCTAATATTAGGCTAATTTCGATTTAATGCATCCTGTTTCTTCAAAGTATTCGATGTGTCGGTATAGAATCTAAAATATACAGGGTGTTCAGAGGTGGGAGGGAAATATTGCAGGGGGTGAAAGCTCAGACCGAGACAAGCAAAAAATCGTATGGTTGGGCGGCGTGTTGCACCTTTTTGGAAAGGTAATTAGATAGGCAACTTAAAAAACATAAAAAGTAGGTATGTTAATATAATGAATTTCGGAGAAAAGTCGGACGAAAGGTGAAAAATCGTGAAATAAAAATTAATTTTTTCAACTTCCAGGGGGGATTGTGGCCAAGGGGTTGGCGATAGGGGGGTGGTGTTGACCGTTTTGGAAAGGGCTTCGAAATAGTAATTTTTTGAGATCGGTCGGGGCCGCTGCGATGCGTAGAAAAAAAAGAGAAAAATACAAGAGCGGTTCCCATATAAGGCAAAATCCTGATTTACGAATGACTCTGTAACTGCCAACCGGTGCGAGATGCCCCCCCTCCCCCCACCCATACGATTTTTTGCTTGTCTCGGTCTGACCTTTCACCCCCTGCAATATTTCCCTCCCACCTCTGAACAGCCTGTATGTATAGTATTAAATAAAACAATATGGAAAAAAATAAAACCTATACAAGGTAAAAAATTATTAAAGATATCTCTATAAAACTGGTCTTTTCTCAGAGTTGCATCTAATGATGTGAAACGAAAGAAAAATTTAAAAATGAACATAGAGATTAACATTTTAAGGTCAAGAGAATAAAATATGGGTCAAACAACTGAAAATTATCCTCTTCCGAACTGCATTCCAATTTCATATATTTTTGGAAGAATGCCGACAGCATAATTTCATGCTTGAACCAAAAATAAGCTTCTTACGGATAAAGGAATACAAGTATAATATAAGTGTGTAATTGCGGGAACAATTAGCGTAGCGCACGTAAAAAGGTAGCATTAAGCTTAATTGCAACAAGCCTAAGGTGTAATGGCCGCTGTGCGCCATTGTATTGTATTTTACAAGCTGATGCATCACTGCATCTGTTTTGTAATGGTATGCTTAATTACTTCGCTAATTGCTGGACAAGAGTCAATAAATTCATTTTAAGAAGCGCGTTAAGATCTCCCTGGATAATTTTTTATTCCCCAGCGGGTGTGTTGTGATTCAGGCAATTCACACTTCGGAATTTTAAATGCACGAAAGAGCGGTTAGTGCCCCTTATTCATCTGGGAATGGGAGAGTTTGGGGATTTGTTTTTTTAATTATGAATGTGGTTTGCTATTTCTATTTTTATCTGAGGTGTTAGATCACTTAGCGATTATCTAACTATGATGCAAGTTGGGATGGTGCCGCAAAAATTAAATATGTTGTTGACTAACTCTCATCTCAAGCTACTAACATGTATCTATTTGAACATCACGTTAAAATTAGCTACGTTCCGTAGATAGCTCAAGTATTTAAGAATTCTACACTGAAAAAAATTTTCTGCGGGAATCACAAAAATATCCCGACTAATTAGTGATCTCATGAAACCGATCCTTTTAGGGTCATATTTATCGGGGCTTGAGATTTTTTTTAAAAATTATTTTACTAAAAGTTTAATCATTATTTTTCTATGTTTGAAATTAATAAGTTCCTATACATATTCATAAGTTTGTTACATTTTCTTTTTAATATATTCTACTTAAAATTATCTAAAAATTATTCAATAATTTAAGTCTCATTTATTATTATTATTATTACAAAATGCGAAATATATTATTATTAGGTTTATTATTCTCATTATTATTATTTTGATTATTATTATAGGTGAAACATATGTAAATTCATGATGTATAACTTTCTTGAATTAAATAAATAATTTTGGTTCATTAACTTAAATTTGATTCATTTGAATATAACTTAATATATAAAATTACGAGATAAAATTATCGGATCAAGCCCTACTAAGATTACCTTATCTGGGCTGGTTAAAAATAACCTAACCTGGCCCCAATTAAATTACCTGATCTGGGTTAAATATAATTTTTTAATCAGGGTTACATACCTTATCCTAGCCTACTCAAGCTGTCTGATCAGGGCCCTATCAGTATCACTAGATCCACCCCCGAAGAAAGCTGAGCTAGTTTCAATTTAAAGCTAAGCCAAGAAAAACTGGTTTTTATAAAGTCCACAAGTACCGGCACATCCCCACCATATTTCATTATTGTATATTTTTTATTTTAATATTGCAATCATTTTTATTTTTACCTATTCAAAAATTCTAAAAATAATTTGAAATGAACGAAAACTGACAAACTTTCTTGAAAAGAAATTTTAAATTTGTCTCGCAGGTGCTGCTCGGTATAAAATATTTGAAGAATTTTTATTGGAAAACTTGTTGCACTTGCAAGGTTCAAGGTTGAGAGGTTACACAAAGGACGATGTAATGAAAGAGAAATTTTTGGTCGATAAGTGAAACATAAAACGTAAAGTATGGCGTGGTATTAAAAGTGTGAATATGCACTATTGTACTAAAGTTCTAAGGATATGTTCAAGAATTCACTGAAGTTGGCGAAAGTTTGGCAGAATGATTTCGTTTTGTTCGTGTTCCTTCCAACTTTTATTAGTTAAAGTTTTCTGCTTAAGATAAGTATAGCAGCTTTGTGTCTGTAGAGATTAAAATTTGTGATTGCAACTAGAACTGTTAAGTGTTTTCAATATGTTGAGGACTTAAGTGAATGTACAAAATGTATAATAAAAAATTAGTTTAAAGCATTAAATTGAATCAATAATGGTCTTAATGTTATATACTTATTTTATGTGTAAATATTTAAATTTCGATAATTGAAGAGAATGAAGTAGAAGTATTTCCCATATTAATATAAATAGGATTAAATCAAAACTACGGGAAACTACACAAATATATGTATGTTCGTTACATCTAAATATTTTATAACCTAGCTTGCATTATTCAATATAGGGTGGGCTGTCTGTTAGTTATTTGAGCCATCATGTTATATTGATACAGATAGCTCTTTTGCGCTCAAAAAATTGACAGAAATACAGTATCATATCTGAAATAAATGGTTTTACATATATTGAAAACTTATTTCCAAATTAAGTGCTGCGAATTTTGAAAAGGAATTTCGGTCAGGGCCGTTGAACTTTTTTTGTGGGAAGCCGTTAAGGATCGATGTTATGCTGACAATCCAGAAACAATTCAAGCAGGATAATATTTATTGAGATTCGTGAAATAGGGCCCCAAACCGTAGAAATTATGTTGCAAAATTGTGTCAACCCAATTGGATGGGCTACTGCCAAGCCAGCCGAGGTAGCCTTAAATGAAATCATATTCTATAATTAATCGGAAGGTTTACTCTTTTCAATAAATTAACAAACTTTGAAAAATATTGAAAAATGTTTATTTTAGTGCATTTTTAAAAATAAATCAACCGATGGCCCAACCTTTCAAATTGAGAGTGATAGGAGCTAAATTTCAACAATTCGATAAATCGACAGGGTAGCAGATAAAGGGTAATATAAGTATTTTATTTGAACCAATACTCAGAACAAATCCCTTTTAAAATAAAAGTATTTATTAAGAATCAACTCGACCCAAGATCATTGTTTTATGAGGTCCATTGCATTAAAAAAGGCGGTTTTGAAAAATGTTTAAAACTTACCCATCGTTAATTCATTCAACTTTCAAATCAACCCCTTAAGTGCCATTGTTTTTTGTTTGTTCAAGGCATAATCCAAATTTACAGCGCATTATACGACTTTTATTCGGATGGAATCATTTCATTTGAAAAACATACATGTATGGGTGGGGGCGAAATTGTTATTTGTCTCTTCTATCCGGGTTGGGAGCACTATTTGAATCGCACCAACTGTTCATAGTAATCCCGGATAAAATGTACATCTTCAGCTGTTTTGCATGAGTTTTTTTTTTACTCGACTTTGTTTGCCCGGAGGAACTCATTGAAAAACATTTCTCCACATTCTGCCTGTCGCTTTTTTTTTTTTTTTTAAATGTGCCTCCATCGTTTCTATTTACTCCATGGATTTGCATTCAGGAAGGACTCCGGGTCGTTAGTACCCCCACAAGCTCATCGAGATAATCTTCGTTCCTCTCCGGGGTATCTTGCATGCATTACTGGGCTGATAAAAATCAGGGAATATACCCATCCTGCCGGTTTTATATTGTCCACCACCGCCTTTTTGATAAGTTACGAGAAATTCATTTAAATTAAATTTTTATTAGCTCCCTGTTGACGAATGGATTAGGTTTAATTTGTGCTTAGGGTTTAATGATGGTTCTCGGATCGAAATTAAATGACTCATGATTATGGGTGGTACGTTTTAAACAATGAATTGCCGTCAATATAGCTTCATAAAAACCATATTTTTATTGTTTGGCATTTTGTCTTAATAATACTTTTTCTCCATATTTATCAGTTTTTTCAATATTTGAAATAATACAATACTTCCTCGAATTCTTAGTGAAATAGTTCAAAATGGGAGGGTATACTATTAAATGTTATAAGCTATAAAATTCTATAAGTAGATCAATTATTGAGGTAACAAATTTAAAGAGCTGCAATGAAAGATTAAATTAAAAAAATCATTTAAAAGGCGGTTAGAACCTATTGACTAACTATTTTTGATAGTTAGTATCGAACAACGAACAATTTTAAAAATTTCCAGAGGTCCAGTGACATGTATGGCGTGGTCTTTTAATAATTTATTTATATATCTGAGTGAAGAGATGATATGCGAAATTTTATGAAAATTAATTGTAATTCAAAGACATCGTCATTTTGGATTTTGTAACTTAAATTTTCAAAAAAGTTCACTAAATTTGAAATCAGCGGTTCAAAAGCCTCTACTTAGCATACTAGCTTATTTGGACCTGTTGTGTTTAATTTACGAAACATAGTAGGGTTAAAATTGTATATTTTTATATAGAATTTACGTTTCGTGATATGATTATGCATTTATTGTAGGGACTACTCTTTGTACAATTTCTAGTATTTTGGCATATACAAAGGATATGTGGGACAACGGCTAACTATTTAATTTTGTAATAAATGTTAGAAATTTATTTAAGATTAGGTCCGCTTTGATCGATATGTAAAACTCCCCCTATCTTTTGCGAAGCACAAATACACGTGATGTTTTGTTTATTTAATAAATAATTTTTAATTAAATTTAATGACAATAAGCGGTTTATTTACTCTGTCCATCGCCATTCCAACCCCTGTTGTTTGTCAAGTGAAAATTACTATCTAGGTTTTTTCTTATTTACAATATTTTAAAATACAATTTGCAGTCTGTATTATTTTTCTAATTGTATTCCATTAGTCTCTATTATTTCAGTTGAACGCAAGGTTCGATCTTTTTTCTAACAATACCCTAAAAAACTAAGCGAAATTTTTCGTTGGACTCCAGTAACTAAGCTAATTGCACATTTATCACCGTGCGTGCTATTGTTGGTTTAAAGTTTGTTGATTGGCGATGTAATTTAATAAACAAAAAAAAAAACAGACTTCCAGGAAGTAGAAGTTTATAATTTCGTCCCAGCCAGCAACAGTACCAGACTATTGATCTTTTCATATGAAAGTTGCAAAAATTTATAATTGATCTTTTGTGTAGATGGTACGATTTAATAAATGCATATTAAACCTACAATTACATTGTTTTTTCAATTATTAAAAAAGCATCCACGGAAGCGAAATAATAATATCAATGCTCGTCGTATGTGATTATATATTTGTTCAACTCACTTTTTATGCCCCTTTTTATGCGTTCACAGAATTTTTATGAGTATTGGAATCATGATTTCATCTTTTTTTTACCTTTGTTATATCTCGCAAAAATACCTGCAGCTGACGATTTCTTATTTACGCTGAGACAGGAAAATGAGATTAAATTTAATCTGTCATATACAATCACCGAACTTGGAACTCCTTTGGAAAAAAAAATTCTTAAAAGTGAGTTTTCTTTGAAGATTTCTTTCTCATAAAATTTGGGATTTTCTTCTAAAGGGCTTATTTTTGTAAAAGATAACAAGAGTTTTGTGATTATTTTACCCATAAAGGACCAGCTGATTCAATTATTTTTGGTTTATTTTGGCAATTTTTGGAAAGATGTAGACGTTAAAAATATTTTAAGTCCTTTGATTTTTTATTATATATATTTGGAATCGATCGAATTTCTCATAAGAACTAGCTATACAATACAATACGTATAATATACAAAAATGATCCTACGAAAGTAACCTTTAGAGAAAAAAGATGCAATGAAAAGCAATTATTTTGCATATAAACAGAAGGACGTGCGTGCAATAAGATAGCATGCAGAAACATTATGAAAATATCTAACAAGGTCAACGGTCAAAGACATAATGGAAATCGCACTATTCACTTATTTTATGAATGCAAAAGAACCCTGGATATTGTTTAGTGCAGTGAACGTAAGATATTATCATAATGACTTAGCGCTTGACTAATCCAGCCAGACATCTAGCTAACATTGCTTTGATTTGTTTCACTCTCTGAGATTAGCCACTATACAAGAAGTTTATCGTAAAGTAAGTCTCTCTAATTAGCAGTCAATGAATAATTGTGCAGTTTCTAAACTTTTATTAAAATCAGCTGAAGTCGTTACAAATCAATTTCAAATCTATTTACTTAAGGTACTATTACCGTCTAGAATTTTCAAAAAATGAATTTTTTTTTTTTACATTTTTAGATTCTTTATACCTTCAATAATAACTGTCTAAAATATTAAATCGAAATTCGAAGCCAGTGCCGAGATATAACGACTCAATTGAAGCGCGCTCTTGGCTGTTCCCATGTTCTAAATAAACTTTAAATGCGTTTTTCTCGAGTTTAGGTTTTTTTAACTGGCGGACAGTTAATCTCCGGATCTACTGGGCCGATTTTAATAAACTTTGAAGCATTCTGTTCGTTGTTATATCCTGCGTGATAGTTCACCACAATTTGACCACAAAAAAAATATATAAAATTTTTGAGCCTGAAAAAAGGTCGAAAAAAAGGGCGATTTTTGAAAAAATTTTTGAAATATGCGCCATTTTTTTATTTTTAATGATTTTTCAATTTTTCTGGTAAACTATCACGTAAGAGCACTTCCTTTTTGTAACTCTTTTTAAATTTTATGTTTCAGACTTACCGTTCCAGAGATTAACTGTCCGCCATGCAGCAATGTTTTTTTGAGAAGAAAATTTGAGCGCCCTGTATTAAATTTACAGTTAATAGAAAATAAAATTAAAAATTTTTTTCCTAATCTTCAAGAACTGTTTAATACTGTAAAAAAAGTTTGATAATAATATATAATATAGAAAGTGAAAAAAAAATTGTTGAATATATGTCATTTTTTAGCATTCTAGACGGTAATAGTACCTTAAGGCATGCGTGTCAAACTACACCGACAATTTTCTTTAGAAATATTTCATTGCTGATTGCTAGAGTGCTGCTTTTGGTTTTCTTATACTATTATATATGTAGCTGCTAGCTGTGCATATGAATCTTTTTTATATATTAGAATATTAAAAGTCATAATCATTAACATCTTTTACGGGATACGATTTATGTAACTCAGAATTGGAGAAAAGCACTTGATTTATTACATAATAGAATTTGTAGTTAGTCATAAATGTCACGACTTCATTATTTTTAACTACTTGGTTTTTAACGCTTTTTGAGATCATAGGTTTGCGGTTAGTGCTATTTTTATATTAATATAAGTTGTTATGTAAGTTCCCTTTACGAGCATTATGTACTTAAAAAGCGTGTAGCGTTGAATATTTGAAGAGTAAATTTTGAAGCTTTCATACGTAGTTAGTGTCGGCAGATGTATGAGCTTAAGAAAAAACAATTATTTGAAATTATACTCTTTAGAACACTCGTCAGAAACAATATACTTAATTTTTTTCTTTAATTATACGTATTTAATACTAGTTGAGTTACTCGATGCTGTCCGGGCGCAATTATTTTTTAAAGAAGCCAAAACTTAACATAGATGTGGAGTGCCTTAGGGAATCCAATTACTTTCAATGAATTAATGTAAGACCTTTTGAATTATGGTTTTTGGACAAAATACTAAAAAGTTTAACCAATTTAGTTTTTGTTGCTATTTTTCTAAATAACTGTAATTATTTCATTTTAAGTAAGTAATTTTTTCTGAAGTTTTGATAGTAGAATCATCATTTGACATTAGATATATTAGAAATCATCTTTTAAAGATGCCAGGTATTTAATAAGGGTCGTAGAAGCAAGGAACAGATAGCAAAAAGTGGAGGGGATAACATGCTATAATCTTTTTATTTATAACGCGATTTTCTTTTTTTTACCTTCAAAAATCTATTATTTTTTTCTCAACTTCTGCTCATACATAACTTTTATCTACTATTGTATTATTAAAATTTTTTGTTTATTATTGCCACATATTTAAATTTTATTATGGCACTAAAATATATTTTATCACAATTTGAGTAATTTTCTGTATATCAAAGGGGCTAGGCTAGGGCTATATCCCCCTAATTTTCATTATTTTCCACGACCCACTCTCTCACCCCGCTAAAACCACTTACACCTCTCATATTTTTTTCAACTATCTTTACATTTTTGCTTTTAATGTTTTTCGGCCAATTTCCTTTCCCACCGAAGCAAAAAAAAGTAATCTTTCTGTCATAAAAAAGTAGTAAATTAGTGTAAAAATGTTAATTCGTGTTAATTTATGATCTACAACCAACGGTGGAAGAAGTTTTTTTTAATCAGTTCAGTAGTTTCAGAGATTACCTCTGACAAATAAAAACACTGTTTATCTATTTATGATGTTAGCATAGATATGATATAAAAAGCAATGTATCATTTTATATTCCTAAAATTAAAAATACAGTTTTATGCAGTATATTATTATGTAAATATAGTATATTATGTGATTTTAAAATGTAAAACCAAATGAAGTACGGAACTATTTTTTTAATTGCAAATTCTTGTCTGTTTTTAAAAGGTATTTGATAAGTGTATTTAAGTGTATTATAATAATAATAATATTTTCTGTATAGCAATTATTTGGTAGCTTTGGTATGTAATTTTTACCATTTTAAGATTTTAATAAACCATATTTGGTAAGGGCAGAAACACGAAAGAAAGATGCTTATAATTGCAATTATATGGTCAATATATTTACAATAACTGGTGCACACAAAAGTTTACAACAGCAGTTTTTACTATCGCTTAAACTCAATTACTTAAATCAAGATTAATAGTCGGAAATTTATTTTATAAATTATGTCTCCGCTAATATAATCTACTGCAGCAATAAATAAATTGCAACAAATTTGAAATATTTCGTCTTGCTTTCAACAAAGTATTAAATTATTTACGTACCATTTAATTGGTTGTTTATCATTTTTTGGAACTAAACGTAATTTTTCGTATGAAAAATATGCAAGACGTGCGGAGGATAAATGTAAGCATTCTAGGAGGAGGCCAAAGGGTTTATTTAGAATATGTTTAGCCAGTCTCGTACCTATTAGTCTGGCAATTTTCGATATATTCATCTAAAAAGTAATTATGTTATCCAAACCATCTGTCGTTGAATAATCAAATTCGGTTTACATATACTGGCGAAAGTAAAAAGATATACTCAGTCATTTGCTATTCACAAAAATATTCTAGTTCGAAATTTTCGGTCATATTTTGACATATTTGTGGCTGAAATTCCTCAATAACAAGTTGAATTTCCTACTTCAGCTCCGGAATGGTCTGTAGATTATTTGTATCCCTTTCAAAAATCCCCATAAAAAGTCTAACTAATAGCCTCAAATTTATCACAGCGGGCCGAGATTGTGCTTGATGATGACCAAAAATGTGCGGCATTTTCGTACTGTATGACAATGATTAGTGAATTTTCAAACTTTCTATGCTTTGCTCGATTGTAGAATGCTCCATGATTTAACCTCAAAGTTTGCTGGTGACAACTATGAAATGTCAGCTTTCCATATTTGACACAACGTGGATCATAAGCAAATTCAAAGTGAAAGCCGGTTTTGAGACAGTCTTTACAAATAAAAAAAGGGATATAGGTCTAAAGTAGTTTAATAGAACATTTAAAAAAAATCCTAGATACATTCATAATAACCGTATAAAGTGATTTGATGCCAAAATTATGATTGGTTCTATTGAATAATAAGTCTCGAAATTGTAGTTCTAGTATTCATATAAAATATTCTGAGATTCAAATTTTTAATCTTAATACTATTTAAATTAATCATCAATTAGTAATGTTCCATAGTAAACAAAAAACAATAAACAGTGTTCCATGATAAATATTAAAATATTGTTTGTTTTTGTTTCGGAATTAATATTCTCAATTTTCTTAGTTGTTCTTGAACTAAAATAATTAATAAAATGTTATCAAATGACATCTTAATATAAAAATATTCTTCCTATATTATTATTTATAAAAATATCCTCTCATTTCCCTTAACAATTGAAGCCTCTGGTGGAAGAAGGTGTTAACTCACTTTTTCAGAAAAAAATTTCTTTCCCTTTCAAACTATTTTCCGTGGCGCTAAATTTAATTTTGTAATATAAAAATATCATCATGTGATTTTTATATGGGTAACACAACGTTTTACTCCAAGCAAAATGATGGGTTCTTGAATTAGTTTATTGCAAGAAGGTGTAAACTCATTAAACTATGCAGTTGGTAAAAAATGAGTTAACACCTTCTTCCACCAGAGGCTTCAATTACAATAAACTGTATGAAAAAGGTGACTTCAATAATAAATTGAGTTTGTGGAAGGAATACGTTCAATATGTGTATATAAAATAATCGAAATAACATATAGAACTTTTTGACTCAATGACTTCAATTATTTTAATTAATTTTTAAAGTTGAAAATGATGACGCTCTGATTCGGAAAAAAGAATCTTCCCAAATAACATCCTAAAGTTAGGACATTTAGGTTGGATTCCAAAGAATAGGTTACGTATATGGATATGAAGATTTTCAGCCCAAAATCGCCATAACCTTGTTAACTTTTCCCGGTTTTGAAGAGTTTAGGGTCAATCTAGACCCTATAAAGCCCGAAATGATTCTCAGCATCCTAATCTTTATGAACAATTTTAGTCCAAAATATAGTCTAAACTAAGGTGTTTCAGGATCGAATTCGAAGGATCCGAATCTAATAAAAAAAAACACAATATTCTAACGATAGTAATTGTAAGACTGTTTTTAGGCCTTAAAGGATTGGGTATAAAATATTATATTAATAGTATATATTAAAATTATTATGATTACTAAAATTTAAATAATTGTTTTGATGTTATTGGAACTCATGATTATTACGTACAAATTGTATTTTTATTGTTCAGTAATAAATAAAAATATATTCTATTAAAATTATTAGCACACAGAAAATACATAAACGTGTTTTAAGATATTTAATTGAAAATAAAAATCGATTTTTTCATATAAATAAAATTATAAAAATGTATATATTTTTAAAACCCTTTACCAATATTTTCTTAAACAAGACAACCCATGCATGCATGTACTCAATTAAATATAATCAGTTTTAGGAAATATAGACTTTAATTGGAATAAAGTAATTACCTAGTTCTAATTCGCTTCTTAAAATCCTGTTTTTAGAATAATATGTCCATACAAATAGACATTTAAGAAATTTCTAGGATGGGATAGAATTGGAATAAGTAATTTGTCTTTTACGTTCATTTGGCTCCTACAAATCTTATTTTTTGGACATTAAGATCAATAAAGATACACTTTTAGAATATTGAGGTTAATAATGGTATTTAAAATTAAGCGGCAAACGAGACAGCAAAGGAATAGAGATTTTCTAAGTGGATATTGGACTAAAAATATCAACTCGGGTTATCTTAGTTATTAATTTTATTTTGGTGAATTAGAAGTTTATTAAATAACTTATATTTAATAAATAATTTAAAAATCATTTAAAAGCGAAAACGTGTAAATCAAGTAACGTGAAAATTGAGGGGTAGTTGTACTTAGTCATTGTTGTTTACAAGTTCATAATAATACATATACTCGCAGATTCAAGTGTGTACCATCATCAGAATGAGTCACTTGAAAAGAAAACAATTTTAATTAATACCTTTTAAATAATGTAAATAAATTCCACGATACAAGTGGCGCATAAAAAGAAATGCTTAAGAGGAAGTGGTTTTTGCTACGATCTATAATGGTGCCTCTCCTGCATCATCGTACAGTTCGAACCGAGTTGCATGGACAGGTTTGTTTTGCTGCTTTAAAATGCATGCGGCTTTAGACGGGAATACGAACTGCATGCAAATTGCAAGCAAACCAGGTAAATTCTTTGGAAAAGCCATGTGCAATACCGTGACACGCAAAATACGAGGGAAATTTTCTGCAAAACAATCTCTTTACAATAAGACATTCTGAAGATTTACGAGTACTCGAAGTAAAATACATTTTGTGTAAAATCTACCCAAAATTGTATTCAATAATTGCCGTGAAGTACACTATAATGTTCAGATAGCTATATTTTATAATCAATTTCAAGTTGATTGTTTGATCGTTCATAGAAAATGATTTCATGATTATGTACATATATTTAGTAGTAATATTTCATGTTATACATTCGTTTTTGAACAGTAGACAGACATATGATTCAACAAAAGAATCTTGCCCTCTGTTATAAACACGAGCGGCTGGTGTGCACATTTCTTAGTGTTTACCAACATTTCTCACATCTTAAATTTCCGCAGAATGTGCAATTAAGCCGCAGACGGGAACTAACAAACCGCTTTGGTTAGCATAAATCACTGACTGAGAATGATTTGTAGGCAGTGGAGGGCGATAAGAATCGCAAATATCTTCTTGCCCCTAAAAAGTAAAGAAAGTATCACCTGATAAAAAATCTCTATCATCGACCTAGCACTGTAGTAAGATATAAAATAACATGCGTTCGCATATGTATATGTATAATACATATGATAGAAGATGTGGAAGATGACGAAAAGCCCACTGAGTATCTCTCTACATAAAGATGATCACAAATGGTTCTTTAATTAATGTTTATTCTCTCATTCGAATCAATCAAATGAAGAAATAGTGTGATTGTCGACTTACCCGTCTTACGATACAACACGATCCGAAGAAATATGCTGAGGTTATTTTAAAAGTGTTCTTGCCTTCGGTATTGCATGAAATATCGTGCATGTAATCGAATGTACACAGGGGAAACTAAATTGCCCTGAAATGTTAGAACACTTTTTCTCTAGCTTTTCCGCATTGGCACTAGTATAAACTAGTCAACTCGTCGTACTTGACATTTATTTAGCAAAATTTTTAAACATCAAACATCACCACAAATTAGCACAACTTCCCTTTCGAGGAAACTATACGTTTGCACACCTGACTTTATATATATGTACGTATATATATATATATATATTTTTTTTTACCTAAAGTAGTGCACTATGAATGCTATCGGCGCGCAGGTGCATAAAGATTAGAAAAATTACGCGATAGAACCAGCTAAATGCACAGCCCGAATAGAGTGCGATATGCACTTTAACATTCAATACTGAGATATACTCTTAAGCGATCTATCTCGCGGTTAAGACGTTCTTTGCGCGCGTGTACCCACTTATTTGCCAGCCACCACAATTCTAACTAATAAGAGTGATCGCCAGCGATTTAGTACATACCGTGAGGGCGAGATCGCGGTATATGTCGTGATAACACGAAAGCTGATTTTGATTGCGAGCCATCAACACAATTGTTCATCATCAAAAGAGTATGACGAAAGCGATCTCAAACGATCCGATAGTCTGGGGTGCCTCAGCCACTGAATTGTGTAATGATGAATCTGTCTTTTATTGAAAGCGCCGCACCGCGCCCCAAAGTGTGATCGGCATGCGACCAGCAGCGTGGGCCAGCCGAGGCAAACGAACTTCGCGGCCAAACTGCGGAACGACGACGCGACTGAAAAGCTGGTCTTGATCAACGCTACCAGGTTTTCTTAGTATGTCTTACAAGACGTGAGGAGGACTGGAGAAAGTGGCTCCAAGAAGGGTCTTGTGGTCGGCATTTTGATTTATTTTTAGTACCTTTTTAAAATTACGTGGGAAAGGGCTTTTTATAAACTACTACACTTATATATATATACACTTTCTACAAACTACTATACCCTGGGGCAATAATACGTGTGAGGTGATCTTGCAAAACAACATACTATATTTGATTTTATGATTCTCACATTGCTTAAGAACGCAATGTGGATATTGTAAATAAATTAATATAGTCATGTTGACACAATTTTTAGCGGGTGGAATTGAAATCTCTACATATGTATTTTTATCGTGTCCGGAAAAAAGGGAAATTTTATTGTGTTTGTCTATTGAAAAATTGAATTAGGTGGAATAGTTTAGAGTTTTGTTTCATAAGCGAATAAATATAAGTATGTAGCTACCTTAAAACCTTGAGGTCCAACTAATGACTGTTTGCATCAGAAAGGTGGATGCAGAATCTAAATTACTTCGCTATTAAATGTTATGTTCACTTTACAGTATTTTACGAGGTTAAATTATGATCAGAGAAAAGTGGTTTCAAATAACTATAATAGGTAGAGACCCTCGGAATTCTTTTTTATTGTTTGTTTACGTGACTCTTAATGTTAATGTTAACCCATTAAATTCGAGCATGTGCATTAAAGAGTAGTTAAGAAATGTGTTTATCTCGTTGGATCAAAGAACATATCTTATTTTAGAATTAAGAAGAAAAGTGCTTTTAATCATTGATAAAATGTAATAATATTTCTACACGGTTTTGTGTCTAATAGCACCTTTGCATAGCTCAAAAAAGTAGGTTCGTTTCAAATGCTGTTAAGATTTCAAATTCCAAATGAATCTTACGAAATCCGACTCAGTTATGTGTTACTCGTATAATTTCGATAATTATTTAAACTTCAGAATTCCCGAAAATATGTTTTTAAGACCCTAATTTTTAAGAAAAAGCTTATTTTGATTTTTTAAATTAAGAAGAAAGATTAGATTATATATCAATAATAAATCAGAAGAATTATATTGCGACTGAGTTTTTAGGTGACTTCTGCTAAGGGACAGAAAATTAAAGTAAGGATTGCCTATACAACAATTATTATAAAATTCAGGAATTCAGTTTGAAGAACTGAGAATGGAAATCTAGATATATTCGAAGATACTATAAATCTTATTTTTAGCTACATTTTTTATTACTGACATTCATTGCGCTAATTCTATCCGAAAGTTATATTATCAGATTTTTTTACAATTTCCGAGATAATACAATAGAATGCGTAATTTCATCTCTTCAATTTTCATAATTGATTCCCCATTATTTCAAAAACTATAAAATATGAAAAACAAGGTGATAAAGTCCAGTCGCATATATACAGGTTTCTGCTAATCTATTTATATGTTATTGATTGATGTTTACAAAATATTGTGGTTTTATTTGTTGCTGTAATCTTCGTAAAATAAAAAACTAATTTATTGTGGAATATTTTTTTCTAATTGAAAAGTTTTTCTGTAACCTTTCAAAATTATGAATGGAATTCGCAAACAAGTTTTGAATGAAAAAACATTTTGTTATTTAAAATTATGTAGATGCATTTAAATTTGCTTAAATGTAAATAATGCAAAAAACAAGTTTCTTGTTCTTTGTTTATGTGAAAAGGTATCTAATTAATTTTAAATATTTTTTAGTCGCATATCTACAGTTAAAGCGATGTTTAGAGCTTTTGTAATATTGCTTTGCTGTTAACCGGTTAAGAGAAAACATTTGCGAATTTAAATTAAACTCATGATGCCTTATGTTGTCATCAATGTTGTTTTTCTTGATAGATTTCACGGGAAGCAATTAATGACGTTTAAAGAAGAACTTGCATCATTAGAATATTCGATTATAGACTTTTATTGACAACACAGTTTGGACTTTGATAGCTTATTATAGAAAACATTCAATGCTGTGGGTGCTCTTCGTCAGATACAATATGTATATGATAATAGTAAAATATCAATAACAGCTTGCTTTTAAGTTGTGTACTTCTTTACTAATATATAAAGAGAGTGAGTTTGTTTATATGTAAGAAGTAATTTCAGAAATTACTGAACCCATTTGAATAAGTTTTTCAGCATTGGTAAGCTTATGTCTTTCAGATTGATATAGGTTATAAATTAACATTAAATTACACCTTATAGTATTTTGTTACTTCTACTGTTACTATTTGTTTTGTTTTAGTAGATTGAGCTGAACACGTCACTAATTTCTAAAACACAAAAAAAAAGAAAAATTTGTACGCTAAACATTGTGTTAAGTTATAAAATTGCAAAGTTTTGATTTTCCCACATTTTATAAACGCCATAAATTAATTTGGGGAGGTTTTAGTCTAAAAATAAGGTAAAAAAATAATTCCGAATTCTCTTAGACCAAGGATGGTTTAACATTACAAAAAAAAGTCTGAACACCAAATCGCTAACATCGATATTTCTTGAGATATTGGGCTTTGAAGGTGAGGTAGTTGTTTACGAGATAGGGGCAAAAAGCGAGAATTTCATGGAAAAATTGGGGTTAGTGACCCGTACTAACTCGCTGGTGGGAGTTAGGGTTACACCACAATGGACACTTTTGTAGAGCATTCAATTCCGAAGAAACCCTACCATTGACCAAGATTATACCATAAAATGCCTCTGAGCTGTAGAGTTTTGAAGAAAAATAATCAAAGTTTACGTGTATTTTATATGGGAAATCTTTATACGCCTTGGTCTAGTACTTAATATTAATATTAAGGGCTCCAATTTTCAGGGAATTTTTATTTAGGTATTTGACACAAAATTTCGAGGTGGGACTGAAAAAAGAAAATAGTCGCGAAAAAAAGCACCCTAATATACATATATGCTACTATATAACATAGCCCTGTAATATGAGTTTTAAATACTTGATATGAAGCACCAGAACAAAGCGAAGTGCCTGCCCATAAGTATATATATTAAAGTTACTGTAAAAAGATATTGTGAACTATAAAATTATCTGTGTATTTCTATAAAGATTACTTACTATTTACTATTAAAAATTTTAAAGTGAACAAAAATTCGAAGGAAATTTCGAAGTGTAATTTCCTTCCCTAAATGTTATCTCTCAAAGGGCAATTAGGGCCAGGAGGAGCAACGTCTACCAGGACTCAGTTTGCACTAGTAAGAGAAACCTCCATCACACCCATTATTCAATTGTTACTGCTCTGGAATAAAGAGCAGAATCTGCCCGAACATTGCAGTCAGACTGAGCATTTATCTTTGCATACACTTTTCGAGATTCGAATGCATAATTTGCCCAAAAAACGTGCTTTCCGGTACACTCAAACTATGGAGCAGAACAATTTAATTTTAATTATTGGATTGAAAATTGGGACCCACTGGTAATAGAAAGTTTCAGGTGATTTTTGAAATATGTTGCAATTTGCAATACCAGCAGCTATATAGATAATACATAAAAAACATTTTTATAAAATATCTTAATTTTATTTAGTTCTTACTCTAAAAAATTAAATGTACAAGCATCAAAATCAATATAATTTCACAGTCAAAATAAATTATGTTATATAAAATATAATAAATTATTTATAATTATTTAATAAGTGTGGTCGCTTCAGTTTTACAAATTGTCCTAATGGTCTGAACTAATTCCATCATATCGTTTCAACTAGATGTGTGATTTAAATAAGAAGATTGTTTTATAATTTTTAAATAAATTTCGCTTGTGATGCTAACAAGCACTCTTTTTAGGTGAAAATCATATGCAAAAATATTTAAATGAACCACCAAATTAGTTATTTGAAGAAGATATGTTTTTATGGTGTAGCTTACGAAAATAAAGACAAGAATTTTCATTCATAACAGCAGTAATGAAGGCATTTTTAAAAGCTCATTTTTACAATTTGAGATTACATATAAGCGAAACGATAAGAACTCTAGTATAGTTGAATTTTATGGCTACTTTTACATGTGTCATTTTTTCTTGAGCCACTATAATATATTTTAGAAAAGAAGAAAAATTATGGGTTACACAACGGAAATTTATGGTGGAAAGAATAAAATAATATATAAAATTGATCTTTATACTTCAATATGACAATTTATAATGTAAATATCATGATTCCAGCAAATATAGTATGCTAGTCTTGTGTTTGACACTTTTAGCAAAAGTGTCATAATATAGCAACTATAATTTGTTTGCTGCATACCATCATCAACGATATTTTTTCTGTCAGTGTATGTACTTATGTACAAAATTGAATTTTTACGCTTTTATGCCAGGTAAACAACCACAGTAACAAATGATACTACCTGGTGCCTACCAGTTGAATACTGTGCAAATTAATCTTGTTCAAAGCGTTTAATAAGATTCAGAAAATTTTATGAAAGAAGTTTGTAAAGACAAAGCACTAAAACGTTCTCCCCCAAGCAACATATCCCGAGGGACACTCAAATCACTTTCTTTCACTTTTGTGTAAAATTTTTGCGTTTACCACAATGTCTGAAGCTTATTCAAGTTTTCCTCTACCCCTTCAGATTTTATTTTTTGATGACGCACAGAGTCTGCAACGTTTCGACAAAAGCAGAGAAATGAATCAAGGAACTAGGCAAAAAATAAAAGAGGACACTTTTTGCCGTCCTTTGTTCACAAACTATTTTCAGAACGTCATGGCTTCACAGTACAAAAAACCAAACGAATTGTTTTTGTCAGCCCCAGGACTAATGCCTAGAAAGCAACTGGTAGATTCGATATGCATTAGGACTAATGGTCATCACTGGTGAATTCGAAGTCCTTCCCTGGGTTGTTAATATATGCTCATTTGGGTTTAGCAACCTGTAAAAAGAAAATAACGATTTCTAGAAATGTAACACATTTTGAAGAAAATTTATTTTTCTTGGAACCTTGGATTTTCCGTCAACGTAACGAGATATGAATTAAGAACAATTTGAAATATATTATTAATTTTGTGACCTTTACACTTTTATTTTAAGTAGGAAAATATAACACAAAAATATAGCGGAACAATAAATAAAAGATTTTCAGCTTACCTGAATATTTAAATTTAAAAAAAGAGATACACGAGAACTATAATAGCATATAAAATAAAAGTACCACAGAAATGAGCTTTGCATTCTCGAAAACGTATGAAACGATATACATCTTGTGACTGCCGACAGCCTGGAAAAAACTATTCCTTCTATCTTCACCCCTTCGCTTCAACCCTTAAGTAAAAAATAAACCCAAAAATATTTTAAGTTCGAAGATTGTATCCAAACATAAATCTAAAGGTTTGTAATCATTAAAAGCAAATTTTATCATTGGATTCCTTTTATATTTAGCCCTCTTCAAATATTTTTTCAGAAAATCGTCTCAGTTAAAATGACGGTTTTCACGGAATAGCATTTATTTTACCCTTCGTAGAGTTCGAGTTGACACAAAATATTATAAATGGAAACGTTTTGAAATTCCCAGCTACACCAACAACAAAAAAAAAAAAAATAAATGCTGCTGTGAATGAATTAAACATCAATCTCTGCCCCGAGACAATAAGCATCAATCCCTTAGTATTTATTTTGGCATGGAGAGAGCTAAGAAGGTCAACAATAAGATTTTATTTGGCTCTTAGGGCAGAGGTAGAGAGACTGACCAACAAGTTGTTGGCAGGAACCCAAAAGAAATGTCTGTGGTAATGGATAGAACTCTACTCTCTACGTGATTTACCACAAATTATGCCACGAATGCAGTGTTTTTCTGTAGATGCCTCTGCCTACAATGACTTTCACTTGTGGCTGGGAAAAGGAAATTCATTTGAGGAAGTGAAGAAGGATCCTTATTGTATTACTTGGTCATCTGTGGTTCATGTGTGGCCCATTTACGGTTTACTTAATTTGGAAATAAATAACCGGAAAGCGACATTTCTTTAGCATCCGTACACATAATACCAATTTGTCTCGGAATGTCAGTGTACAGGATGCCGATCAAAAACTGACCTGTCCTTTTATTCACTAGTCAAGAACATTTATTCCTAGTAAATTACTTTTTCATTCATCTTTAGTTCATATATTCTTCTATATAATCACTTCCAATACATCTTTGAAAAATTCGATTATTCCATATACATTTATGTATCAAATCATTTTTATCAATAAGCAGTTGAAGGCTGGAGTGATCGGAAGGATAAAAAGTTGTCGGACTATCTCAGGAGTTTTGATGAATTTAGTTCTTTCGATTTAATTCCGCACAAAGGAGAAAAATGAAATATCCGAGTTGGATACACAACTTTGTAGACAAGCCAACAAACTACTTCAGTGGGAGTAAAGTTCTTAGGTCAACAAGTGGAAGGATATAGAATCAATAAGGGACATTTGGCGCGTTTTCGCCAATGCTACAGCTGATTGGTTTCTCAATGGTTAAGCTTTAAGTGGGAAGTATTTTTTGGAATTTATTTTTGTGGGAAGAAAGTTAAAGTGTGGCAAATAGGATAATTTTCAGGCATTTAAGTTTATAATTTTTGGAAATACTAATTGTGATTTTGTGTTAAACTTAGAATCCAACAAAATTATGTGTAAGGTTAAAAGTTAAAATTAATGTTTTTAAAGAAATTATAAAACAATTAAATGTATACCAGTTATTTTAGTAATATGGTTTGTTATTTTATTTTTACTGTCAGTGTTGAAAAATTGCTTTAAACAAGTCTTTCTGTCCAACTGAACAATCCTTTATTCCTTTAATAAATATTCAATTTTTGGAATAATATTTTTGGTGGTATCTACTAAATATATTTATATAAAATATTTTATTTATAGTATTAATAATGTTTGAAATTATACTCAAATATAACATTTTCAAGATAGCTTCCAATATTTATAGATCCAGATGCGGTACTTTTTAGGAATCACACATATATAATAACAACCCTGGCATAAACCAATCGAGTCCGGAGGTTGAAAATGTAATATTAATTATTATTTATCAAGAAATACTGGACATATTGGAATACATGGAATTTTCGCATCGAGCAAAAACAAACAAATCAGATTGATCGCATTACATCTGAGCAAAACAATTTAAAAATAAACATTTACCATATGCATTTCTGTTACTGATTAAATAATTGCACCTTATATAAATCATGGAATAATTCTGAAAACGATTTTATCTTGTATTCTGCTATCGAGCAGTTGTTCTTGGTACATGCGAAAAATGCGGCAGCTGAAACAAAAATACAAGATACAAAAATATAACTGAATCGAAATGCAGAATAAAACAAGACACACAAAATATAATAAACAGGCATTTCTATCTAGCTTTTATCACTCATTATCATTGTATTTAAACCAACATAAATGTACGGTGAAATTTTAATTAAAATGTAATGTTGGTTTTTTAGTAAAATTAATCTTACAGCTTAATTGTTTACCAAATTTTTCATTTATTAAAAAATAATAAAAACATACAATAATAAAATAATTTATTTATGAAATTTAATTAAGTATTTTTATTTTAAAACAGACATACAAAACTGTTTGTTTTTTAAGGTTAGCGTGAATGTAATACAAATTTTCTTCCAATGATTGATTTTTTTTTTTAAGAGTAGCTCCACAAAATAGTCGCAATGTCTTTCAAAAGACATTAAAATATTTGTATTATCATAAGAACATCAAAGTGGGAAAAATGTCCCTCTTTAATGAAATAGCTGGCTTTGGGGGTGAAGGGCTGAACTTAGAGCTTAATTAATTCTAATTATAAGAAAAAAACTTATGTTAACATTCTGTTATAACAAATTAGTCAAATACTTACCATATTAAATAATATCTATTCGATAATATATTTGTAATAGTACTTTCGTTACGATATTTAATTATATATTTAACTATGAACAAAAACAAGTTCATTGCAATCAAATTTACAAAAAAATTAACGATATTTTTTGTCAACTAATAATAATACATATATTAATTTATTAAACTCTTAAGTATAAGGAATCTGATATGACATATATAAAATAAATAAAAACTAATGTAGGGCAAGGGACTAAAATGCTCGAAGATTTATTAGAAACTGTGTATGAGTTTCCAAATCATGCTTAAAAACTATAATATACATATAATAATTATAATTTCGCGTGAGTGAAATGCTGAAATGCCTGTACTAGTAAAACTTAAACATTTTTATAAATGAATACGTTTTAAGTTTGCTTCTTTGGCGCTTAGTGTTTTATAGTGTAAAACAAAAATTAGAAATCTTCCTTGTGATGCAAAAATGTTCACTGTAGTTTTTTCCTTATGGTATAAGGTATTACATTCGATGTAACAAAAAGAGGATACCAGATTTGTTTTCTCACACCCAACGGCGCTAGAAAATTATCTCAATGAGACTGTCTAAAACAGATTCAGCGCCATATCGCAAATTCACAGGTGTCCGCTGATGCATGCAATTTTAAGCGCAAAAACAAAAAGCCGGTATAAAAAAACGTTAAAATATACTAGCGAGAGTTCATAATAGGCGGCCTAGGAGATTAAAGGAGTTAACAGCTCCAGTCGCTGCTGGGAGCTGCCACAATTTTATGTGCTTTTCATTCCCTCGCCTTGCGCAGCCCTACAACAAAGCAATTTCCCTCCTTTTGTAATCTCAGGTGCTTTCCCATCATTTTCACTGGGGCCTCTCTCGGTGCGGTGTGTGAAGTACATCGGGTTAAAACCATTGCCATTCCATCAAGCATCGTCCTTACTACACAAAAGGGTAGCTGTCAGGCGAAGGTCTCCCCAAAGTCCTTCGTTTTGGTTGAATAGGACGGGTCCCTTTAGTTTTTTAAGGCAAGGTACTAGCCATTAGCGTAACTTTTATCACTTCTTTAGAGGAGGGATTTAATTCCAGCTTTCAATTCAACTAAGTCTAATCTAAACTAGCCAAATGCACCCAAGAATAGAAAAATGTGGCACTATATTTATTCACTATATAGAAAGATTAAGAATCCCCAAAGAAATCATCAACTAGGTTAGGTTAACGTGGCTGCCAAAAGTGTAAAGTATGATTGATAATTTCAAAAACAAGTTAAAGGAAAAAATTTAATTTATGCCCTGTAACATTATCCATGTATTGTTAACTAGCTTTTTATGGTGTTTTGCACTTTTCAAATCTATATTTTTCAAAAAATGTGACGATAGAGCTTTTTCGTTTGTGAATTCGTGATGTACGGAAATAATAAAATAAAGTGAAGTGAAGCACCAACCTCAGTACGTCCAGAAGTCTCTCAGAAAACAAGAAACCACAAGGAATTAAGTCACTTGCCTGTCACCCCGATCTGGTCCGGTGCAATCAACCTTTCAGATGTCAATTGAGGAGAAACACCAACCTCCTGCAGGGACTCTCATTTTCTAAACCTTGGAAAAGCTGAAAAAGAGGAGTATACATACAATGATTTCGTCACCATCCTGGGCAAGATTTTCCTCACTCACTCATATACACATTTTAACAAATTCACCCCCAATTAAACTCCTTTCCACACACTCGGGATAACTTCACTTCACTTCTTGTCTTTTGGAATTCACACCCACTTTTACTCCACGGTAGCACAATTAAAAATGAGCTACTTAAGGAAACTTGGAAATCTACATATTTTGCGTTTCATGTCCAGGCAAAAATAAGTCCTCATAAAACAATCTAATCCATGACTGATTATGCTGCGTGCTCTCATTAGGAAAGGCTCTGTATCTTGGCCCATCCCAAAGTTATTTATCTAGACGTCCAGAAACCCAAATACGTATATGTTTTTTTTCGTTTTTCTTTTTTTTTGTAAAATGCAGGATTCCCTTAGGCGCGATTTTATTTTTACATCTAGAAACTCCTTAAATATTACATTGAGAACAAACCTTTTGTTATACAAGTTACATTTAGGCCAGCGAGAAGGTCCACTGTTATACCATACGGGACGAAAAATATATATACTCAAATACTCAATAGAACCATTTCGAATGTCTGATGCTCCTTTTGATCTGACAAATCATCAAAGAACATCAAAGAAGGAGGCGCCCAAATGTTGATACCATTGATTTGAGAGAGGTTAAAAAAGGATTGATACTTTCTTTCTTCTCCTGGCGAACAAAGTTTGGGGCCTTAGTGGAAGTTGTCCTTAGGTCAGGCGTTATTAACAGAAAAGCCATTCTTTGGATTTTCCTCAATGCATTTTGATGCCAAGTCTTCTCCAAAGCAGGTTATCATACTAGCATACTGTTGACCAGAATGAGCCAAATTACTGTCACGAACAGCCGGTGGACGATGCGTGGTTCTAGACCCCATCTTTTCCCTTTCCAGGATGTTGGCTTTCCAGTCTAGTGTTAATTTTAAAACGAGTCTTAGCTATTTTATCTGATCCATTAAGGAGTGGACTTTATATTTTCTGTTACACCCAGACCATATTTGGAGCTCCATACGGTAAGCCAAACATCAACTAGGTTTATTCGAAATTTAAAATGAAATTAGTTTTTTATTTGGTATTTATGCATATTATTTATCATTACTATCTATGATTAAAGGTGCTAAAAATGATGCTCAATTGAATTTGAATGAACAAAATAACTCTATATATTATCTTCAAGGTTTTACATAAAGTCAAAAATTTATACCACATTCTATCTGTTGAACGAAAATTTGACATTTCATTTACATATATTACAAAAACGCATTTAATTTGACTTTTACAAAGGTTTTTTTTTGTAGTAAAAGGAAACATAGAGACTTATGTATGGTGTATGTACATTAATAGAGTTTTATAATAGATTATGATCAATTGAAACTTGTCTATGTATCTGTTAAAAAAATTTGTGAAGGAGGAATAAAAATATGTGCTTATGATAAATAAAAATTATTCAAAATTTAAAATAAAAAAACATTCGAAAATTACTATTAAATAGAAAATTACCATTCATTTCGGTTGGGTTGATTTAATTATTACTGAGAGCTATTTAAAAAACAAAAAAAAAAACAAATAGATTAATAATTACTTATAATCTATATATTAAACATTTATTATTTATAATTTATATTATCTTAAATATGATATTTTATGCTTCAAAAAATATTTTCTTTAAACTGCATTCAGAGTTGTGCATAGCGCAGTACTATCATTAAATTGTTTAACAGTAGTAAAAAATTCACTATCACTACATTGTCAAGGGATATAGCTCTAAAATGTTACTATCACTAAATTGCTAAAAGACAATGCATTAAAAAATCACTATCTTCAAATTGTAATTTCTATTACACTCCAAATTCATTATTACTGAATGGTTAGAAAATAGAATACTGCAATGCCACTATCGCTAAATGATTTGTAAATTCACTATCATTAAATGGATAAATTTAGCTATTAACGAAAGTATAAAGAGGTATTTGTAGTGCACTAAACTTGACACTTTAGTAATAGTGATATTTCAGTGCACAATGAATTTGCGATGTGCATTGCCTTAATAGTTCAATGTTAGTGAAGTGGTAGTGCATTGATGAAATAAGGTCAACCTTGCCTGAATTTATGTGCACAATTTCAACTCAACCCCATTAGTGTTTTTGAGTCGATTCGCCTCAACCTCATTTCAACTCAGTGTTTATAAGTATTGAATTGACCTAAGATTCAACCTTGCATATAATCGTAGTAATTCTTGTAATATAATTTATTATTAATTTAAAAATACAAAAAAAAAAAAAAAACGAATAGTGAAATTTTAAGTTTGTGGGCATTTTAGGGTATCCTACATATAACGAGTAAGGGCAATGGCTTTGGGGTAAGGAGTTAGTGCTCCTTGGACGATACACAGTCAAATGTTCGTCATTTGGTACAGGAACGGATACTGAAATATGGGACGATTCCAGCGAGGCATTATCCCCGAAAGCTTGGGGGCCCCTAAAATAGCACACGGTCAAGCTTTCCACGGCGCGAGGAAGCTTTTCACTCTTGACGTGTGCTAAGGACGCTCGTGTATCTGTACGCAAACAGTGAATTTTCCTCATAAGAAAATGTAGTTCAGTGCAAACTGAGACCCTGATCTGCTAGGGTGTAGTAGCGGGCTTTTTTCTGCGCGTCTTTTTCCAAAAAAATATAACAAAAAAAAAATAACAAGGGAAAAGATATACTGAGAAGATACTCTAGCTGGCGCATCTCGCGGCGGTTCAGAGATGTGGTCTAATGCCTCAGGAGTCAAGTGAATAGTGGACTCAAGTAGGCCACGGTATAGTAGAGGAAAACTCGATTTCCCGCGCCCCAAGGGGGATGTTCAATTTTTTGCACAACATTTTAAAGTTGAATTTATATTTAAAAAAAAAAGGAGTTTAAAAAGTGAATATAGTTGACCTTACCTTAAATCCCTTCTACCTTCCGTTCGACGGCTCCATTGTGACGTGTGAATCCTCAGATCTGCGGTTAATTAAACGCTCAAAGGAGCGCGAGGTGTTAGTGCAACTTCAGTGGAAGTAATACGAAAAGGGGCTTAATGGTTTGTTGCGTGTGGCAATTTTCGAAATAAATCAAGAGTGGGCCGAGCCTGGAGCCCAGAGGGTGTTCATGTGCTTCAGCACAGGCAGTGTGAGGTGTGTAATTGTAGTGTTGGAAAAAGGATGAGTGCTGGGCTCATATATAACTCAGCCGTTTGTTCGTCAACTGAGTGAAATTTTCTTAAGTTTGGGGTTGCACAGGAAGTTCTCTGTTTAATATTTCCGCCATTTGGGGTGCACCTGAGCACGATCTGGTATAGGCTGAACAATTACTAAAACAGCTCGACATAATAAATATGTTCTGGACCGGAGATAGGCAGGATTAAATATATAAAGCAAAAAATAAATAAATAAAACGAGAAGCCCTCTGTGTGGGCCGATATGGCTCGAGAGCGCCGAGGAAAATCGATTTAATCAGCAACACGTCGGCAATAACCTCAGAGAACAAAAGTGGAAAATTTTCCGTTTGAACAAAGTGGTGATAGTCAGACCTGCAAGCACGAGGCTACTAATGGCAGAAATCTTCTTAAATATTCTATAAAGGGCAAGCCAGAACGAACGAAAACCAGTGTTCGCCCAGAAAAATCGGAACTTAACCGAAGGAGTATCCTATTGCTGCTGGTACCGGATTTCGCGCTGAGAAACGTTTTTGTATTTCGGGCACCTGTGGACAGGACACTCGAGAGCTCCTTGGTTTAAGGGATATATGTATATCAACAACAAAATACTCATGCCGATATCGTCATCATCATAGTCCTTCATCCTCGTCAACATTGTTGTGGGATAAAATTCCTATTCTGAGCATGACTCTGTCCAATAAAGCACTCGTCGAAATCATCAGGTAGGTAGACCAGTACATACATCTCCTGTCGAGCGGGTATATATATTTTTGTACCATATTTTCACTATAGGGCCTCCCTTATACACAGGTGCAATTCGCCAAGGTATTAAGCTTTTGTTAAGCTTTTCCTACAAATCATCCTGCTGGTTCAGGATAGAGGAGAACTCCAGCATTTTCCAAACATCCTCCGACAGCTTTTCTTGACATTAAGATAATATCAAGGGGCAATTACTTGCAGCCGTTAAGGCACTTCACGTTCCTAGAAAATTTACTTCAGGACCTTTAAGAAGAAACTCGTGCCAATTGAGACCCTCCACCCCACCGAAAAATATCTGTCTTTGGGTAGCAAGATACTTAGAAGGATACTTAGAATTATTACAGCTTCACCGATTACATCTTCAGCAGCAGCAACAGGTGATTTATTTGTCCGCCATGGCACCGGTGTGAAATAAGGCACAGCTCCATTAAACCGGATCGAGTCGTTCATAAATGCACGAATTGCGAGGCGCTTTTCCTAGGGAAGGAGCCTCAGCTGTGCGTCGTCGTCGTCGTCGGGCGTCGTGATTTATTCCTTCGCCTATTTTCGCTCCTCATATCTCGAACCGGCTCGAAACGGTTTTGATGTGAATTATGCAAATTGGAAGCGGGCGCCACGCCGTCTACGGGAATCCATAAAGCTCCATTCCGCGACTATCGTTGCTCTGGGCATTGCAGTAATTAAGTTTACGCAGAACCAGTCCATCTCTATCCCGGATTAAGGTGGGCCCCATAAAAGGGAAATCCTCCGAGGAGGTGCTCCAGTGAATTTTGGTGGTATACTCGTTTTTGTATGTGTGCATATCAATTAATGGGCCAAGACTAATTCGACAATTGGGGATATGCATGCCGTCGTTGCGGATGCGAATAATTTAATTTAACGATCTCCCCATGTCCCTCTGGACAGTGCAGTGAATGTCGGTGTTTAACATAATTGCACTTTCAGATGGGATATTAATAGCTCTAATGTACGAAAATATAGCACTTTCGAAGGTCGTTTCATAAGTTCAGACCAAAATAAAGAAAACTTAATATCTGTAGAGTTAGCCGAGCTATGTTTGATATTAATAATTATGAAGGATATGCTAGATGCTAGGGTTTTGCTCTTTAAAAACAAAAAATACGTTTATTTTACGTTATTATTTACAGAATTTGGTTGGGGTAACAACATTTTATTATATTGTGTTTCACAGAGTCGATTTTGAAGGCATCAGGGCTTGGATCAGTGGAAGAAGTGGAGATCCTTTAAATTGGAAAAGGAAAATTTTATTTACTAAAATTTACATTTAATCAATATATTATATGCCATTCGGTTCAATGAACTTTCTCCATCACTCGTGCTCATAAAAGTTCTGAATTTCCCCGCTAAAGAACTGATCCAGGTGATTTTTCACGTCTTCCAAGGAAGTAAAGTTTTTACTATATAAGCTGTTTTGAAGCAATCTAAATAAATGGAAGTCGGAGCGCCCAAGGTCGGGAGAGTATGATGGATAGACCAAAACATCCCAGTCAAGTTGTAAAAGTTTCTGTCGGTCGCGAAAGACACGTGTGGTCTAGCATTGTCTTGTACCTTTTTATTGGCTAATTCAGGTCGTTTCTGGTCGATTGCTCGCTTTAATTCACTTATTTATGAATAGTATTTCTCCGAAGTAATGATCTGATTTTTCAGGTAACAGTTTATAATAAACGATTCCATTCCAGCCCCACCAAATGCATAGCATTACCTTTTTGGGATGTAAACTGACTTTTGCGAAACAATAATCGAAATGAATGAATGAATCACTCTCTATGCTAAGCAAAGGCAGATATGTTAGACTTCCTGCCTTATCGTTTATTATTATTATTATATTTATTTTTCATTAATTCTCAATACTCCATTTTGTCACCGATTGTGTATACATTTTTTTACAAATTATTTCACATGATCATGAGATTTTTTCTCTACTTTTAACCAAGTTTTATAGCTGGATTAACTAATCTTATTTATAAATGCTCATACATGAATTTTACACAAGTGTTTTATTATATTGGAAAAATTAACAGATATTAAAGTAGAAAACAAACCAATTTATTTTTGTTCATTAAACTGGCAATAGAAAGAGGCTATGCTGAAATATCTTGGCTTTATCGTTGATTCAACATAATTCTTTCTATAATCTAAATTTTTTTTCTGCTGAATTTGTATAACATAGTGTCTAGTGTAGATTTTCTCTAGGTTTTTAGTATTCTTCACTAGGAAATAAGCTACTTTTACTGTTCTCTCCAAACTTAACTTAAGATCTATAGTGTTTAGTCATCTTTTTAAAATTTAATATTGAGTAAAAAGGATTTTGTAAAAATTTATATTTATTTTTCAAAAATTTTGGTTTTCTTAACATGCTGTATGTTAAAAGAGGAAGAATATAATCCTTAAGAGAAACTTTAAAATAAACGGCTTAAGATAAATAAGCCGTTTTTGAATAATGATCATTTTAATATAGGAAGAAATAGGTAAAATGTTCACTTATGGGAATTTCAAAAATTGAGGTAGAAAATCTAAAATGAATGCTTTTCATATAATAAAAAACGAAAAATTATGATAACCGAAGCAACGTCATGGAACAGGAACAGAGGCGCCCCGGCAATGTTAAAGAATATTGATGATAAAATAATGAAGAATACCATCCTCCTTAGTTTGGGATTAAAATTGATTGGTTTTATACTCTTGAGAATTATAAAAGCCTAATTTCAATGGAAGATAAATTTGAAGAGAATCGAATTAAATTATTTTCGGTTTTTAGGTAAAATAGATGATATCGATGTTTTATATATTCGATTATTTTTATACTGTCTCCTCACAAAAAAGAATAAATTTCGATTTTAAAGGTGTATATATTCTGGTGAATATTTATATATTTTTACTCATTTAAAATTTAATTTTGGAAAATGTAATTTCTTTTATTTTATTTCCATTGCAACATTTAACTTTATTTAAAAATAGACCAAAGGCACTCAAAGTGAGTGAAAATAAACATCCATCACAAGAAGGATAAAGTCTTATATAATAGTAATGAAAAACGATTACCATAATAAGGCTTATGAAAATTGTGGTGAAACGACGCGAAGAAACCTAACGACTACTAATCCATAGAGAGTGCCTAAGACGACGAAGTTTAATCACTCCAAAATATTTAATTGCGCGTAGTGCTGCGATTATGCAGAGGATAACAAAGGCGAATCTCTTCTGTAAAGCCAAAGCCAAGAAAATATTAAATATAACACTAGAAAATATGAACTGAGCTTTTGTTTTGCGTAACCAGGGATAAATTAAATTGAAATAAATAATTGATATGATGATCTTCTCGATAAAAACATATTTTCCTTTGAACATTAGAAACGTTAAATATTTTCTAGCGTTATGAATGAATGTTAAATAGAAGATTACTAGAACAAAATTTAGAGAAATATTTCATTATTATTTAAGGCTAAAATCCAGAAAAGCTGAAAAACCTACGTATTCTTGTTAAACTGAAATGATACTAAAATGTTTACCACCGATATTCAGCCTTTAAAATGCTTACTCTATTACATTCTCTCAATCTCAACACGTTAAATTCTACGAAGGCTGTTTGATAAGTGGCTTTTGAATAAAAGGAGTTAATTTTTATCAAACTTCGATTTATATTTTTTAATTCAAATTAATAAATAGCAATAAAGTTACATTTTGCGAAAGGAAAATTCAGTTGTGTTATATTTACACCAACTTTTTCAGCAATAAATTTATGGGTAATTTTTTAAATTAGTGAAAATGATGGCAATTTGTCTTGCCATAGGTAACGCTTTATAGGATTAATTTCAATGCTAAATTTGTAATATAATATCAATGTGAACAAAATCTGATAATAAAAAAACCCATGGTTGATCTCCTTATAGATCAATAAAAAAATTTCATATGGGTATTATTTTCCTACAATAATAATAATATAAGATCGATTTTTCAGCTTAAATTTTCAAGTTTTGCATTTATTAATTAAATAAATCAAAGTTTGAAAAGAATTATTACTGAAATGTTTTCTCTTCAAGAAAACAATTTTAAAATATCTGTTTGTTTTCATGTTTTTCATGAAAAATACCAAAGAGTCTCAAATTTATTGGTCTGTGTACAAAGTCACCTTTCATTATTTTGGCACCTATTGATTTTTACTGGTTCGTTTTCCCTAAGTGGAATTGCCTTGCAAATATTTGTCAACCGCCCTGTAGACGGTGGGTTGCGACTGGGTGGTTCGAAAAGACAGTCATTTATATGTAAAACGCCGAATGTGTTTGTTTTCTCAACAAGTCGGAAAAATCAAAAATTTTCAGTGCACGCACGCACGACATGACAGCTGGCTGGACGACAGTATACATTTATCGCCCCAATTTTATCACTGAGTAATGTTGTTGACGTGCTTTCTATACTTTATGGTAATGATTGTTAGACATTTTCAGAATAGCTGTTACTGATGGTGAGTGTCCTAAAAATAGCCAATTTCTGAACTTCCAGAACTTATGATCCGTTCTGGCGCCCCTAGTCTACTATGAGAATGAGAGGCTGAGGCAGTTGCTATTTTTATGGAGTATTGTCACTTATTGGAATTTAATATTAAATATTGACTTTAAGAATTGATACAAATTTAAAATTAATTTATTTGATTGAACGTTACACCTTTAGTTTAAAACAGTTTTCATCCGGAATGTTAGGTTAGGTTCAAAATTTAAATATTGATTGAAATATTGCTTTATTATAGAAATTATTGAAATATAGTCACAAAAAATTTGAAAAAAATTGTTTAGTCATATCTTGGATTTTTTAATTCTGATAATACAATAACTTCTTTATATTTTGTGTTACACCCGTAGATTTTGTTTGTTTGTTTTGAATAATGGACTGTAATTGTCTTTAATTATCATTTTAAAGGTCTTTTTAATGTAGACCATTTTCCCATAGTTATGGGAATAAAAGCGAATGTGTTTCTGCTGTCCGGGGCGGAGGCCCAATTTTTCGTTCCGCTATTTTTGAAATTCGATCCAAAAGTTTTAAAAAAAGATTTATATTCTGCAATACTCAAAATTTCGGAAAGACTAAAAATAAAACGTTTTTCTTATACTAAAATTAAAACCTTTAATATCCCTATCAATTTCAATGGCAACTAAGTATATTTCTCTACATAGTAAATACAAACAAAAATTAATAGTGATTGACCCATCAATCAATCAATTACTCGTATTATTGATGCCGATGGAATTCAAATGAGTTCGAAATGTATCATATTCAAAAGCAGCCTGGCTCTATCGGAGAAATCGATAGTTGCTAAGCTTTTAAATGTTCCATTTTACTTTCAAATTTCCCACATTCTGAACGAATTTGATTTTCGAATCAACAATAGGATTGAATTGTGAATGTATTTGCATTTCAAACTAAAATTGTTTTAATTTGGCTTTTACTCACATAAAATACGAATAATGGAGGAAACTAAGCAGTCAAAAGTGAAGCCGATATCAAAGAAGTGTGAGTTTGAGTTTACATTTGGGCATTGGCCAGAACAGTAAAGGCCCGAGTACCAGCGACCTGTCAAAGTCAAACTTATCGAGTGCTATGTAATTGTCTACAATGAACAGAACGGAACGGAGTGGGCGAGTTGAGTGACTTTTAACTTTGTCGGAACACATAACCTCACAATTCAATGACAAGAAGTTGACAGTATTTTAATTAAGTGTGCGGGTCAAAAAAATTAGTTTTTTCTGGTTGGCCGACCTACTTTCGAGGAATAAAAGCAAATAAAATTTGTTGAAAAGGTTAGACCTTTTCTTCAAAACAATAAAACGTTCGTCCGAAGCAATAAAAACGTGCTGCAAGACAAACATCCTCTTTTGGTAAGCTAGTACATATTTTGTACCGAAAGCGCCCATACATTTACAAAAATTCTCCTTTTATAGTACCTATACTGTAAAACGAGTGAGATGATCATACTCACCCCCGACATTCCTCTGTTCATTCGTTCCGATCCTCAGGTATAGAAAAAAAAAAAAAAAAATTAAAGAAATATTATTTATTATTCATTAAGCTTATGAAATTATTTATTAGTCAGATTAAAATAAAAGACAAAATGTAACGGTTTGGTCACGTGGTAATCAATCTATATCCGACCTATTATTCCTAGCTACCTTTTTGCTGTTTTTTAATAAATTAATAAAATTATTCGAAATTTGCCGCCCCCAGAAAAGTGTCACATCACGCTATGCCATTAGATATACATAGTCCATATATTTGGCTGTTTAAAAGACTTTTCCCGATGAACCAGTGTCAGTGAGATGAGTTTAAAAAAGTAATGGCTCAATAAAATGTGTAGTGTTATTTTCTGATATCATATAAATTTTAGAGTTGTTTAACCGACTTTTATGGGCAATAAAAGAAGATTTTGCTTGATGTGAACGAAGGTGTGTTGTATGGTTGGGGGTGGCACGCCCTTTATAACCGAAACGTGACGTGCCAATGTGGCAACGGCTGACGCTGAGTTGTGGTTTCATTTCTTTTGACTGGCGTATTGATTGAGCCCCGGCCGAGAGTCAAAGCAAATGTTTAAAAGGCTACCCACACTCATCCCATCGGAGGTCACGGCTGAGAATCGGCGCACCAGCCGGGGTATATTCAAAAGGATCCCTAAGTAATCTCGAATGAATTTTTAATAAATTTTCTCACAGGAACACTGATTGTTTTTGAGGATGTATGAAAGTGTCTTTGACATAGTGTATAGTATACATATCTCTGCATTCGAATACACCGAAGTCCTTCTCACAGTGAGGCTCCGAGGACGCAGACAAATAAAGCTAATCTAAAAGATGCTCCAGCAGCATCCAGTATCCTCCCCCGCCCGTATAGAGGACAAGAGATTGCTCATATAGTATATACCTCCTCGAGCGCTCATTTTGCTTATTTGAGTACAAACTAGCGGGGCTGGTGATGGACGCGTTTCGCTACAGAGGGGGCTACTACATGCACCCCGAAAAAATATGGGGCTGCAATAAGTTGGTCCTTTACCTTTCTTTGGATGGGCCTAAAAAGCGCGCTTTGCCCCAATTACTCGAGTTAGGCTCAAACTGCGCACGCCCTACACATTACACACATCCAACGATGAAAATTTAGTACAAACATTACAACCACAACGGCAAACTTCAACGAACACCACTGTAATTGAGCCGGTGATTTCGTATTCGGGGGGTTCCCTGCTTTGCAGGATCATCCTGCAGCACCCAACGCTCCGGGATGCAGAGCCATTTTTCAAGCTGGACGTTCTTAAAGCGTCCTGCTTCTTGCCCTATGAAAAATTCAATTTTTATCCACAGCAGCACGAGATGCACGTGGTGGCTGTGGGCTTTCAGGACTCCGCGAAGAACTGAATATGCTACACCTTATTTCCAGAGTGTCCTTTTTTCCACCTGCATTTTCGGTGTCAGGGTGAGCGTGCCTATGGACGGTTGAGGCTTTCGAAATTGCTTCGAGAGCTTTTCTTGTTGTTTTTGAAAATTCTGTTCGCATTAAAGAAATATATATCTCTGGTCTGCAGAATGTAGAACTTCTCGGAATCATTATTTTGTGGACTATGGGTTACGTGCAAAAAGCTGTTAACTTTTTCAAATACTGCGGATATGATCTTACATTTTCCAGGTGTTTTCAAGCAAAAGTTTTAATGAAATAATGGAAAAAAGCGAAAAAGTTTTTTTCTTTATTCACCAGAGTTTTGTGCTGACGGTAACCAACGTAAATAGTTTTGAGATAAAACGAACAAAAGGACACTAGTAGTTTGAAATTAACGAGCAAGCGGTCTTGAAATTTGTAGAGCAAAAGGTCAAATTGTGGTGACACAGCTATTTTCTAAATTAGTATTTAACACTTCGCTTTTATCACTTGATGGCATTCTATTATATTTGGACATCATCTTGGACGTTTTAGACTTTACGGACGATAATTAATTAGTCATAAAAGTACTTTATTGACTTAGGTTGACGATGATCAATAAATAAGCATAATATTTCGATAGTCACAACACTTGCGCCTAGCAACAGAAATATAATTTCTTTTTTCGTTCATCGATTATGTGGCATATTAACAACTAATATAACCAATAATAGGAGACAGGTTTCATTTCTGTTAACTCTGGAGTTTTAGAAACTTGAATTTTTTAAGAAAAAATTAACATATGTATGAAAACTGAACTTAGGAACTTCACATGTTTGTTTAGGTTAAATCTTCCAATTATATTTTGACCCACTTTTAGGTATCCGATTAGGTTGAAATTTTGCTTACATATGAAGTTCCGATGACAAAACACTTTAACAATTTTATATACTAAAAATTCAAAATGGCAGCTTAAATATGGCGGATGAAATTTTTTCATTTATGTTCCGATCGAATTCAAAGTCAATATCTAAGGGTTTTCGGAGTTACGGATTTCAATTTTTTGTTCAACTTTTATAAATAATTCAAGATGATGGCTTTAAAATGGCGTAATTTTTTTTAACGCTTAACGCATCGTGTTTTAATTCGTTTTGATTGGCTCACAACTTGGAACACCAAAAAGGAGTAAGGTAGAGTCGCCAAATAACGTCCCTTTTTTGTAAAACAAATCTAAAAAAATAAAAAAAAATACCACAGCAATAAATGAAACGTCAAACATGAGGTTCAATATTCCTTTATTCTTAAAAATAATCAAAAACGCGTTAACATTGTTAGAAAAAGTTATAAAATAGCTTTAACAAAAATACTCAAATTATGAAAATATATTTTTGGGCTCCTAATTACGTCCCGGGGACGATATTGAGATCACAATAATCAGTACGTGAACTGGAGTTGTATTTACTCCTTTTCTATTATATAAAATTGAACCTAACTATCATATTAATATCTAATCAGCCCTTTCTTAATTATTTTAATCATTGGTAAGGTACAAGTAGGTACTTCTAATTCTCCAAACAAATAGTGCAGACAAATTTTGGGGACGATATAAGGTTCACATAAGGGGACGATATTAGGAAATTTCTATTTATTTTGACATATCCATTTAAGCAAAAAACGTGTCATAACCTGAACATTTTACTTAATCGATTAACATCTGAGATATTAATAGTTAGTTTGACAAAAAAGTTGTATCAGTAAGTCAGGTATCTGAATATTTTATGCAATCCGAGAATATTTCAATGAAAAACTCACCTTGAACACTTTTTTTGATTTTCGAATTTCTGTCGCTACGAACGTCGTGACGCACTCACTTCTACACAATGGCCGATTGATGCAACTAGCTGTCGGTTCGGGTCACTGATAATAGTTTTTAAAAGAGTAGATATTGAAGGGGACGAAATTAGGTTTGGGGACGAAATTTGGCGACTGTACCTTAAATAAATTAAACGTAAAAAAACCTTTTAAAAACAAACATGAAGAAAATAAACATTAAAGTCAATAGTATTATTTGGTGTAATTAAACCAAGAAAAGGACTAACTGAGTGTTGTTAAATAAACAAATCACACAAATCTAATCACTATATTAACGTTTTTACATAACTTGTCGTGAGGTTTGTAATTTGAACTGATTACATTTCTAATTAATTAAATTGGTAGTAAAATCTTGCGATAACTTTTAAGTCGTATAAAAACATTATCATAATGATAAGATTACGATTTGTTTATTTAACTTACTTTTGCTGATTTACATCATCAACACTCAGTTAGTCTGTACTATATGTGCTATAAAAAAAAATGTATGCCAAAAATATGCTGAACTATATTATATAAATACAAATTTTTAAATAATTAAAATTTTAACTAATTTACACTTAACGTTTCAATAAAATAGACAAAACTACCAAATAAATATTTGAAGACTTCTATGGGTTCGAAAAGTATATATTTAATGCTTTGAACTTTTGGAGTGTATTACTGAAATAATTTACAATTTTTTTACATGGTCCTAAGATCGAAATCGATAAAATCTGATACCTCAACGCCTAAAAACTTTGCTTTTTTACAAAAGAAATTGTGTTATTTACTTTCTTTAAAGTATATAGTATAGTATGTATTTATAGTTTCTTTAATTATTATATTTAACATATGTTATAAAACCCATAAAAAAAATATTGACAAATAGCTTTTTTCGGGCGTTGTAGTTATGTAACCTCTTGACTATTATTGTTCAATATCAAGCCGTTTAATTGTAGTTTTAAATTATATACATAGTAGGATTTCACCTGTAAAATGTTTTGGTAAAATGACTAGATATTTCTGATATCTTAATCCAGCTTTTAAATTCAAAAGCTCAGACAGCATATTCGGCGAAATCAGTGACTAAATACTAGTATATCTTTTTTTTTTAATCTGAAGTTCATTAGCTTTTTATTATTTTTCTTCAAGAATAATTAAACTCTTATCGTCCCATACGAATACTAACAAATTGCAGTTGTAAAGGGTCAAAGGCTCTATACTCTGAACAATTTTATAAATTCTTATAAAAAAGATATCGATGTTCGCAATGAAAAAGTTAATAATAATAATAATAATTCATTATCATTGTCATCAGAGCTGTAAAATAATGCATTATTGTAGGAATGCATTACCGTACTCAGTACTAATACAAGTAATACAAGCAAGACAAATTATCGATACCATTATCAATATTGGTACTTCAAAAAATTTAATTACTACTTACTAAGTAATGGTATTGGTACATCATCATTACCGTACTTCAGAAGCATTATTTAGCATTACCAAGAATTATTTAGTAATACTGAGCATTACCAAGTATTGCCTAACAGTAGCCCAGCATTACCATCCAAACATAGTCATATCATACATACAATATACGTGTTAATATGAACCGCGAAATATTAGAACAATACTGTAGGATAATTTGAGTTTTTTTATGGCATTGATGCTTTCACTTTAATATCTTTCTGATTAATACATCACTCTTCGACTGAAGTAAAACAAAAAACAATTAATTTTTTTCTGTCAACCAATGTTATTCATCAATGATGACTTGCGCAAAGTCTTCTTTTATATTTACCCGCGGAATTTCAAGGTACACTGCACACTTAATGCTCTGGTTAACTGATTTGGTTGGATTTTCGCGGCTGACAGTCATCGAGTGGAGAAAATCATTTTTCGAATTTCTCTAAACCAACATCGATTGCGAAGGATTGCCGTGATGGAATTTTATTGCTAGTTCATTCCGTGAGTTTGCCTTTATCTTTATGCTTTCGTACTAAACAAGAGAGCAGCAATGCCCAGCTCCACGAGGAGGAGGATTATTGGGATAAGCTCGCTCCATTGTGACCTCAGTGACATCCTGCAGAATAATCCTTATGCTAGTGTGCCTCAGTTAATTAGCTCGAACATTTATTTATTCTGTGCCCTTTTTTTTTTTTAAGAAGACGCTCCCTAATTGCCGCTTTCATCCCTATTAATCCTGTCGCAACATAAATTTTGAGGGAACTACCATCAGAGAAAATTACATCAAGTTTGTTGTAGGGTGGATTTGCATGTAATTGCTTTACCCCGACTCTGTCTTAACGAAAGATGCCTCCAAGGCAATTATTTAAATTTTATGTGTTCCTGAACAATTAAAAGCTGTTTTCATCAATAAGTGAAAATTTTATGTTTTTAGGATTACAAAATTTAAGGTGTGATACAGATAACAGGGGTACCCAGATTGTTTTTGGGAAAATACAGGTCTAATGCGAGTTTGACTGTCGCGCAGAAGATTTCCGTATCATAATTTCTAGAATTTCTAGAAATCTATAAGACCAAGGATTTTCATTATAATTTTCCTGAAAACTTTATATACTTGTATTTCCTGGTTTTTTAAATTTTAGGTCCAATTGTTTCGGTAGTAACGGAGGAGAGGAGGATGGTCTATTTAATAACGTTTGGAAATATTGACAACTTATTTCCAAAGTGAATGCTGTGTTGCCAAAACCATGCGAATTTTGAAAAGAAATTTCGATCGAATTAATGTTATGGCCAATCCACAACCGCAATTTGACGCCGTTGGCCTTTTCTTGCGGGGTGTCGTTAAATATTGATTTTATGCTGGCAATCCAGACGATTCAAGCACTTAAGCATAATATTGAAAAGAAGTCAACCGATGGCCCACAGTTTAAAATCAAATTACGGCCAATTTAATATCACAATAAAATCTAGTGATACAGAATTCTGACCAAATGGAAATAATCTTCAGAATGACTCTGCGACGAACATAAAATTGACTTTCGAGAGACACTTTTATGTATTTGGTTTTATTGTTTAATAAAAATAATGGATGAATTGAAACATTATGTCCTTTAAAAAGAGTTACTTAGTAATTTATTATATCTCTGCTTTTCCTCTTATTTCCTGTTTTATTAGTGTTTCAAGTTTAATGTAGAATATAATAGATTATATAATGAAGAACATAATAGAACGTAAAATATATAAAATAATTTTTTTAAACGATTTTTCAAATATTTTGTAAGGCAAAATCCCTTTTGTAAATGTAATCCATTTGCACTTGAATGTGGTTATTATTGCTTTCAAGGCAAAAATAGAAATTGGTGATGTAGCCTCCAAGGGATCAATTGATTGATTCTCCCGAATCAGTGAAGGGAGACCAAAATCCTCCAGAGTTTTTTCACTTAGTTCAAATAATTTATTTTCAAATTGTATGAGGCCTTCATTAAAAATATCATTTGAGAAAGGTTGAGTTATATAATTTTTCTGCTGACGCAATCTATTTTCCATATAGGTACTCACAAAAATCTTCTCGAAGAGTTTCCCATAATTTTAAAGGATTAGACGGTTGGCAAAACAACAAAGTAATCATAAGTATTTCTCTCAATGTTGATGTGATAAATTAGGAAAGTGTTAATTGATGGAGATGTAAATTTATAGTTTATGTCCATCGGGAAGATATAAGCTTATTTATGGTGAGGGAATTATTCAAATTATTTAGCCATGGGGCTATAACCTTGTTTTCTGGTGAAGATTATCTCTTACATATCAATAAATTCACTCTATTTATATATTAGTAAGTAGTAAGTAAGTGTAGAAAGTATAGAAGTATAGGTCATAAGATATTTAGCAAATAACTTTAACGCTTTTTATAAGGCCCAAAAGAACGATGTATATCAGATGTAGAAAAAAGGTAAAGGGATTTTTTTTTTTAAATTTTTTTTAAAGGCTATTAAGGTACTAGTATCTATTAGAATTTTGAAAAAATCGATTTTTTTTTCACTGATTTCGATTCGTTAGACCTTATATCTCCTTAAAATAGTATAGGAAAATTCGAAACCGAAAACGAGATACATCATTTTTAGTGAGCGCGCGCTCTCGGTTTCTATACTCGTATGTTCTAAATAAACTTTAAACGCGTTTTTCTCGAAATCACTTTTTTTTCAACTGGCGGACAGTTAATCTCCGAATCTACTCGCTCGATTTAAATAAATCTTGAAGCATTTTGTTTGTTTAAGCTTCCTTTACAAGAATCGACCACAATTTGATTAAAAAATTGAAAAACAAAATTTTAGCGTCAAAAAAATTACGGAAAAAAGGTCGAATTTTGAACTTTTTTTTTGAACGTCCACCATTTTTTCTTTTTTTTTTAATTTTTCAAATTTTCTGGTCGATTCGTGTAAGACGGCTTCCTTTTTAAAACCCATTGTGATTTTTTTGTTTCAGACTTGCCGTTCCAGAGATTAACTGTCCGTGATGGATGATTGGGATAATGAAAAAAAAATTTTTTTTTTTGCATACTACAAGAATTCCTTGATATTATAGAAAAAGTTTGATTACCTTATCTGATAAATAAAGTGTAAACAAAAAATATTGAAAATGTGCTTTTTTTTAGCTCCTAATAGGTACTAGTACCTTAAAAATCAATCGAACAGATGTGAAGCTATCTCAAAATAAATCTTCAAAAAATAATAATGCATGACGAAAATTATAGCTCAAAAAATAAGACACAAACTTTATTTGTTTCTATCAGTTGGTTAAAATTCAACACGATGAATTTCGAACAACAGAAAACTGACACATTCGGGTGACATTCGAAATTATTTAGTTCGAAAATTTAAATTAAAAAAAAAAAAAATTTCGTAGACGAAGTAATTCACTTTTTATCTATTTCAAAAGAATGTAATTTTACGTTTGCTGCATCAAAAACGTAATTATACACATTTTATAATGACTGCTGTTGATCTCAAGATAATTCGTATTCTTAGCTTCAGTATTTCAGTAATATTGAATTATAGTAATTTTTTTTTTAATTACAATCAGTAGAAGCAATTGTTTTTTTTTTTTTTTTTTCTTTTTTTCCCTTAAATAAATTGAACATTATTTTTTAAACTGTAACAAAATCGAAAAGTTTTGAATACTTTGCGTGAATTAAAGTACCCAACTCAAAGTAAATTATTTTATATTTATTAATATTTAATTTATTTATATGTATTAACAGAATAAAATAGTATTTTTATTAAAACTACAAGTTTTTAATAATAACGAAATAAGATTAAAATTCACTCAAAAATTACAAAATTTACTTTTAATTTTTGAGGAAATTTTGAATATTGTTAAGTATTTATTAAATAAAAATAGGACCAAAAAACTCCCAAAACATAATAATGGGTTAAACATTTACTTTGTTTTCACAAACACTTTGTTAAAATATGCAGAAAATATCGGTGGAAAAGTATCAACTAACTTTCTCGGAAAGTAGAAGTGATTATCAAATAAATGTCCATATCTGTAATATTTTACGCAATATTAATGTCCCTAAAAAGTTTAATCAAAGTCTGTGTAGAGATATAAAATTAAATTGTAATCAGTTAAAGTTATTTAGAAACGAATATCATACAACCAAAATAACGTGTGAAAACACACGTGGATTGCTATTAATGTTTGTGATTTTTTGTAGATTTATATCTCATTTTCCCGATTACCAAAACCTATGATATTTTAAAAATATATATATAATAGTCTTATATTACTATATATTACTAAATCCTGAAATTTTCATGCTCCCACAAACAAAACATAATAAATTGAATGGGCTATATCCCATAATAATATGAATGATCCCCTTTCTTCCTGAACTAAATTCTTGGTTGGGTAGTGTAATAAATGCCCACCATAAATGTCTCTAAAAACATGTCCGGTGTCTATAAAATTCACCAACTGAGCAATTTCTAGTTGCTGTTTTGTTTATTCCATCTCCGGAGTCATAAATAATCAAACATATTTCAATTTCTTAACCTTGCTAATCGAAAATCGAAATCAACTGCAAACGAGTGTGTGTGGGTAAAAGAAATCGATTTAACATCAAAGTCAACATGCGTCAGGCGTTCGATGCTAAAATCTGACCAGCCGGCCGTGCGCAGTTATTAGTTAATATTTTGACGCGGTTCATCTGCCAAATCTTCCTAAATTAACAGTCGGCTCGCACCCAATAAAAGTCCAAGGTGATAACGCGATTTCAAAAACACTGAGCTAAGGCTAAATATACCATCGAGGGATATGCCTCCTCAGATTTAATGCGTTCGCAGAAGCTTCACTTGAGGAGGAGCGGAATAATTTTCTCGAACTTCTGTTTACGCCTGTTGCATACTTTCGCCAAATTGATTTGTTTTGTTTGTACTTCGCCAAAAAGTCGAAAAATGATTTCAACAGTAAAGGTCAATTCTACGCCGAATTGCACCTGGCAGAGGTATGGCAAAATGTTTTCAGTTCATGCCTTCATCGCTCCCAAAAGTGCTTGTTTCATATTACACACGCAATTGCGGAGTCAGGTCGCGAAACATGAACTGAATATTATCGTTTTGCGCGCACAAGGGCACCGAGAATTGCATATTGATCCGGAATGAATAAATTAGGGCAAATCGATGTGAGCACCTGTTTAAGGACATTTTAGCGCTTCATTGGGTGTCAGAGTTCACCGTGTCCGGCCTTTGCTTAAAATATCCAACAAAAATTCTCACGGAAGCTTTAATGCAGAAAAAATTTAATTAAAAGTTTCCCCCAATAAATGCGCGGACGCATGTAGAGGCAACGAGGAGCGTTTTTAATGTGGAAACTTCGCGGAGAAAAAGAAATATCATTATTTTTTATGGGAGACATTGTCGCTTTTATGTCGTTATTTCAACCAAAAGAAATATATACGTTTTCCAGGATCTGCCTTCCTTTTCGATTATTCGGTCTTTTTTCAATTTACAAAGTAAAAATTTGATTCTGTTTCTTCTTCGAACTGGTTTAATTCAATTTTCCTCAGCTCCATTTCCACTGAATCTAGATGTTCTTTTATTTGGAGGAGCATTTATCAAGAAATACTTAAAAACGAGCTGCGATTTTATTTCATTGGTTCATCTTTCAGCTCTCTCTTTGAAATATATAAATTTTCGGAAATAATTCGTAAATTTTCCAGTTGAAGGAAGCAATTTTTGAGAGCTTCCAATTACTCGGTTTGAAATGATCAAATTAATGGAAAAACAAAGCATTATAAATGCTAGCCAGATTCTTTCGTAAAGAGTAAAAATACGACTTCACTTAGTAAATTTCAAATTATTTTTTTTTTTTCAAAATTTACTTAAAACGAATGTATGTATGTAACAATTCTGGATTGTTTTTGCCAGAGGCTATTATTGAATACGATTTGTAATTGAATTGCAAGTTTAATATATTGCATATTATAGTTTATATCGAATTGAGAATTGAAAGAGGAAATTCAAATAATATTTTCACTATGGGTATTTGAAAAAGTAATATTTTAACGCAATTTCATGTTTTTTTTAAGTTTTATTATATTACTCCGAAAATTGGTCATAATGTTGTTTTTATATAGATCGTGTTTAAGCGTGTATCTCTATTTTGGAATGATTCTCAGCAAAAAGTACTTATAATTAGCTAAAGAATACGTGTGAATTTTTTCAGAATTTTTCGGGACATTTTTGGATTTTTCAAAAATTGGCCAAATCCAAAAAACCAAAAATAGTCCAAAAAATTCTGAAAAATTTTACATGTTTCCCTTAGCTAATTATAAGCACTTTTTGTCATATAAATTTTGTTTGTAAAGTTGATCCTTTTCGTGTAAAAAAATCTCGATGTTTTTTATTACATTGTACAAAATGGCCATTTTACAAAAACCAAAGCAAAAAAAAATGTAGACATTCGGACCGCAATTTCTGGCGATTATAAAGGGTCATCCAAATGTGACGCCTAGATGTCAGCACTACATAATTTTTACACGTGACATATTTTCAAATGACATAAGCCATTTTGTTTTATTAGAAGGTAGTACAATTTTAACCATGGACAGGTACACATTGCAACAACGCGTTTACATCATTCAAACTTTTTATGAAAATGGGCGTTCTTTGAAAAATACCCATCGCAAAATTCGTGATTTTTTTGGTGTAAATAATCGGCCAAATCAATCTTCAATTCAAAGATTAGTGAAAAAATTCGCAGAAACTGGTTGTGTTACTGATAAACCAAAAAGTGGAAGACCAAAGTCTGTACGCACAAATGAAAATATTGCTGCTGTTAGTGAAAGTATTGAAAATGAACCGACAACATCAATTTCGCGTCGTTCGCAAGAATTGGGCATATCTTATGGCTCCTTATGGAGGATTTTGCATAAAGATTTGCATTTACACGCTTATAAAATTCAATTAACCCAGGAATTGAAAGAAAGAGACCATTTACAACGTCGTAATTTCGCTAGTTGGATTATTGAACAACGAACGACAGATCCATTGTTTTCAAGCAAAATTTTGTTTAGTGATGAAGCTCATTTCACAATGGATGGATTCGTCAATAAGCAAAATTGTCGTATCTGGGGTGATGAAAATCCTCGTGTTATTCATGAAAAATCTCTACACCCACAAAAAGTTACTGTTTGGTGTGCATTTTGGGCAAATGGAATCATTGGGCCATTTTTTTTCGAAGATGATGCTGGAAATGCTGTTACTGTGAACGCTGAGCGATACCAATCAATGTTGAGAGGCTTTTTATGGACACAGTTGAGTCATATTGATGTGTCTGACGTCTACTTCCAGCAAGACGGTGCTACATGTCACACAACTCGAGAAAACATTACGTTTTTGCGATCAAAATTTCCTCAACGTGTAATTTCACGAAATGCAGATTTCAATTGGCCTCCAAGGTCATGTGATCTAACACCATTAGATTTTTTTTTGTGGGGTTTTTTGAAAAGTCGAGTGTATGCTAACAAGCCACAAACAATTAATGATCTAAAGAACAACATTCAAGTTGCAATTCGTGAAATAACACCAGCAACATGTCGGAAAGTCATTGAAAATTTCGATATTCGGATTGATGCCTGCAGACGCAGTCGTGGTGGACATTTGAATGATATTCTATTCCACTTATAATTGTAATGGATCATACTTTTAATAAAAAAAAACAGCTTGAAAAAATTGCAAATAGTTTGTGTTTTATTTAAAAGAAACATGTAGGCGCGTTTTTTGGATGACCCTTTATGATCATTCAATAGCAGCAACGACAACATAATCGACTTTGAGACGAAAAATGACCAAAAAAAATCTGCCCTTTTTTGAAAAAACCCAAAAAATAATAGGGTTTTTGAAGTTTTTATGCAAAACAAATTCCAGATTCCAAAAGAGCACCCCCAAAAACCCCTTATATACGAATTTTGAGGAAATTCGCCCCAATTTGCTATTCGAATCGTACAATTTAACTTGCGTGCACAAAATCCTCGTTTTGCGCATTAATGGGTTAATATAACAAATCCTTAGTTGTTTGGCTTATTTGCCAATTTTGCCAAATTTTGAAGAACACTTTTTGCCCATAAGGGTATTATATTACTTAATATATATATTTGTATAATTTAGCAATTTTATTACTTGTTATCTTTAGAGACAAAAATCTATAAAGACATATAAAACAGCTCTCAATTGGTTATCTTCAGAATTCAAGCTCTAAGTAATCGTAGAGCAAAAGCCATCACTCATAAAACGAAGGTCATCCATGTGGAAGAAATCTCTTTGATGTGCCAATCCATAGCCCATGCACGGAATAATCCATAAAAGAAGGAGAAACGATTTTATTTAATGCACACTGAAGGAGCCGAATAAATGGGGTCAGTGGCAACTTTATGTCTTTACCATAAAAGCAAGTGTCGGTCCATATCCTTTTGCGAACTTATCTCGTTCTTGCAGCAAATTTTATAGGTCGTTCATTCAAATGAGGGCTCATAAGATACTTCGCTGAATGACACTATTCGGAATGTTGCAAGAATCTTTTGAATTTCAATTGGTGTGAACATTGAATTCAAGAATAAAGTATCGAGAGGGAATTTTGAACAGTTTGAACTCAAGGTTGATGTCTTATGGCATATCAACAATACAATCTGTAAAATGCTGCACAAAGTAAGCACGCGAAAAGAGAAATCGATCTTAAGGATTCTAGGCAATGGTTTCTTTTCTGGGTTTGGTTAATCAAAAGTTACAGGTTTGCTAATTTAGTTGCTCGATTGCTTTGAGCACGAAGTCATAAATTTAATTACTATCTGTCTAATTACTACTTGTCACAAAGAATTTCTTATTCCGTTTATATTGTTCATATGTACTTATTATGTGTAAAGAACAAATATATTTTGATTGATATATAAAACATAGAAGACTTAATTTTTTTTAAAATTTTTTTAATATTTTATTTTGATATTGTGTTTATGTAACATGAGGTGACAGTGGATAAGATAATTACAACGAATTCTGATTTTGCTAACTTCAAACCATAAAATAATTAGTTAAAAATTTGTGTTTATTAGTGTGAAAGCAGACTTTTTATCGTAACTATTTGTGTAAAAACATATCCATTCGGGTGTTACTAATATTTATATAATATTGTTTTAAATGTGTGCAATATTTTTTGTGTTTGAAAATCGACATTATACTGATTGTAATGTTTTTTTATATATTTTATTTATTTATATTTTATTTTGATTTAATGTAAAATATTCAGGTTGGTTACACATTCAACTCTATTGCGATTGTCGATTGGATGACCATTCGACTGCTGTCGTTCGAAAGGATAAAATTTTGTTTGGTATTGTGTAAGCGTTTGTGACCGTCAGTCGTCGTTCATGTAAAACACCATCGATAACAAGCGTCTGTCAAATCGACACTTAGCAATCACAATCGACATTCACAATACCAAACTTCACAATCGACAAACGATAATCGATAAGCATCGTTTATCGACTGTTTTTCGACAATCACAATAGGTCCGATTGATCGTAAAATGCTGTAAAACTAAATAACAAACCAACAAACATTTTTTATGAAATAAATCGTCATTGTTTCAAATTAAATTTCTATAGCCCAGTTGAAAATATTGCTTTTGTTTTTAGCTTTCTGTTAAATTTAATAAGCTCAAATTTAGTGCGCGTCATGTATTCGTTGGATAGTTTCATTCTAAAAACTATATATATACCCTACAAGTTTGATGTTAAAAAAAATCACTGTTGTGAAACTTTTGATTCACTTTTGATATACCATCGGGGACGGACACAAGTTTGCAATTTTTAAGGTATTTACCCATTGGAAGATAAAGGCACATGGGATTTAAAAATATCTACTTTCATTTTTAGATATCGCTCGGATAGTACCGAAATATTGGTAATATTATATTACAAAAAAAAAAAAACAATAAGTTTGTCAGCTACTCGGTATTATCTGCCTGAATTGTATAACATTTTTCTAATTTATTATTTTTTATCTGAACCCTTTTTCATAGCCATATGTTGGTTTCTTTTTAAATTAATTATGTCTAAAACAAACAGCTATTTTACGCTAAAAAACACTGATAGAAACATAGTGTCATATCTCCGCGGTATGAAGTGAATAGATTTATGTTCGAGCAGTGTTAGGAAATATTGAAAACTTATTTCCAAAATAAGTGCTGTAGGATGTATCAGTTTTTACTTTATAGCATTTTTAAAAAGAAGCCAGCCAATGGTTCACCATTTATTAAAAATGATTGCTTTCAAAGAAATAATTGGACATTTTTGGATGATGATGATGATGATCAAAGCTTCCAAAATCTTAGTAAAGTAATTCCAACCAATTTACAATATTTTTTGTGAATTAATAATATTATTTAAAAAAAATATTATTCATAATTTCAGAGATTTTCTAATAAACTTATGATTAATTATCTAGCAAACGATTAAATTGTAAAGATAAATACACTGAACAACAAAAGCATAAGCTGAAGTGACCTACATATTCTGATTATTAAGAAATTGAAATCGGCAATAAACAAGAAATCTCAAGAACATATAAACGTTGGACTCCGAAGAAATCATCAAATTCCGCGCAAATGGCAATCAATGGTCAAGAAAAAATTCCATCGGAATGAGATGGACTGTGTTTTCTTAACACGCTCGATGTTACCATTCTCGGCGATTGATTAATTGCAGCGCGAGATTTTATCACCGATAAAACAATCGTACAAATTGCTTGTCTACGCCCGATTTCGTGAGTCTCCTCCAGAAGCAATGGCCCGTCTGTAGCGAAATTAAGTAAATGTTTTGGTCTGGTGGAAAAACAAACAAGCTCCCGAAAAAAAGAAAAGAAATTCATTCCTTAATCAAAGCATCGCGAACAAAAAAAAACGAAGTCGGGACATAAAAACGCTTCTACGAATGTACTTTGCGACCGTGGAACATGTAGCAATGCTTATTGCCCTCCAGCCGCCCCCAACACGGTGCCAAGAAACTACCTGTTGCGGGTTCGTTATAGGTAACTTTTATGGAGGGTTCCATGGTTTGTCGTAAAATTCAGAAGTGGGATTGGGCCAAGAAGTGGCGCAGGTTCACCCACTTCGCGTGTCGTAAGTGCGATCCGTTGGAACGGAAACCACTAAATTTTTCGACACCTCTATGGAATTTTGAGGGGAAAAATATTTATTACCCGCGAAGAACAACTACTTAATTGGATTATGGAGAATTTCGTTAGTAGTGGTGGAACTCGGCCTAGTTTCCTATAGTTGCATAGTTGTACACTAATTGAGTGCTAAACTTTCAGTTGACACAAACTGCGACAGGAAGACTAAAGGAAATTCAAAGTAGACACAAAGTTAGACAGGAATTCCGGCAACTGGCAAGTCTTCCGTGATGCCGTGATTGCATAAATTTATATCTCTTTCAGAGTTTCTCCATAAACTTGCCGAAAATTCAAATTTCTAACTTCGTCCGCCTTCACGCTGGCGGTTCGTAGAGCTATAGTTTTCCTCTTCCTGCTGTTATAATTTTAAATTAGCTCTATTTGCTACCCTTTACTGAATGCGATTTGTGGTTACAGAGACAGTTTTCTAGTTAGTGGTTAGTTTTTTGAATGTGTGAAGGTGGCTTGTTAGAAAATATGCATGTGAGGTAAAACCTTAATTAAGTCCTCAATTAAATCATTTTTACGCCCTTCTGCTTCGTTTAGGGTATAAAGTAAGCACCAGTTTACTAAAACTCGTATGAAGCGCTGTTAAAAGTAAATATTTCTCAGTAATTCTGTTGTTGTAGAATTGTAAAAGGTTCAAAACTAAAACTTGTTGACGGAAGCCTAAACGATGCTTAAACTTAGCTCATTAAAAATAATTACTCAAACGTCTAAACATGTTGTTCATAGGACAAAATTATCTAAATCGCTAGTAATTGTATAAAATAAGTAGCCTTCGTAACTTATCTTTAAAAATAAGTAAATAAAGAAATCGGCTCAAGGTTCCCCAAAATTCTTTGGGACTGTTTGATAATGTAGTCTGCAGTTGGCCAATAGTGTAAAATTGTGCAATTCTCCATTATTTTGCTTTAAAATCATCCCACTTGCAAACATTTTGTTATAACTTTTTTGTAAAACCAATAATTTCTTGAATCGTTTCAGTAAAAGTACTATTATAGTATAAAAATGATACTCAATATTGTTAGGTACTTTGTTCTTTATCGTTGATTTTTTCCTGTATTACTTAACTTTAAAAATTTTTAATATAAAAAATGAGTTCACATGCGATTTTACAACATCATGAGCAATATGCTTATACCCAAAAGCCAAGGGGTAAATCAAGTTTTACACTCCAGGAATTTTAGGCCGCTAAGGTTAAAAAAGTGCCAGGAAATGAGTTTTTATTTTTTAATGGAAATATAAGTGCACTTTTTTTCTGGGTGATAAGATCAGTGGATTAAGATATAGAATTAAATTTTTTTGTATAAGGTTTAAGGAGCTGTGTGTCACTTGCTTTTATCTAAAAATTTTCCTGATAAGATTTAAAAAGTGTGGTACTCGCTTTGCTCCCGGCTATTGCGGTTGTCAATATTTTCTTTTTGATTTTAGATATACTCACAAAATACTTTATTACTCGATATATACATATATTTTTTAATTAATTTTTTTATATTTTTTTTTTCCAAAAATCTTTTCCAATTTTTTTGTAAGTTTTTGTAAATAATCTCTTAAACGGTGAGTCTTTTTTCTAAAAATTGTTATATTTAACTAAAATATATAGATGTAAAATTTACCGAGCATGCGATTCTCTATAAAAAAGATTCCTACCCTATTTTGCCTATACATGATTGTTTATGAGTTATCGCCATTTAAAAAATTTCAAAACTCATTTTACATAATTTGTACTCTTTTCCGCACTACATTTTTTTAATTTGTATTATTAGATTTTTTCATCTTCTGTTATTTTAATAAATGTTTAGAAATGGCCAGAATACGATATTTTGTCATTTCTAACCGTACTTTACTAAAAAAAACATAACGTAATAGGATAATTTTGTTTCCGAATTCGTAATCTACGGAAAAATCCTCTAGAAATGATATTTGATTTGATCTGGGAAGAATTAAATATTAAATTTAGTCCACCAGTAAAATTTAAATTGCTTTTTCGAACATGATAATTTTTCGGGTGTAAAAAGTTGTTGCTTATTTCTTAATATTGCCCTTAAGCACAATATAATGAAAATGATTTTGTTTCTCCTGTTGTCCTCCAGAATTTGGCAAAATGCATCCATCGGCTGAAAATTGCCTGGGGGTTGTTCTCATGAATAAATATGAATATTTTCGCAGACGTGTTCCTTTGAAGGTTATGTTTTTAATTTTCGAAAAGTAGGGTTTCGCGTGCATGACAGTCCGCCTCCTCATTTCAGTACATGAAAGTCGGCCTCAAGTGGATCTAATGAACACTTTACACCGAATTATATTAGGACCGAAAATATCGTACTCCTCCGCCGAACCCTAGCATTTTCAATAGCTCCAAGGTATGTAACAAGAAATTTCCAGATGTTTTCCCTGTTTTATATTTTATCTGCGTCCTCCTTGACTGCTGAAATCTAATTTTGACTTTGAAAAAGGCGAGCTCGCATCGGAAAAAGAAAGGAACTCCCCAGTAGCCTTGGATAGTCCAAAAGGTATGCTTCCTCAAATAATCTTCATTCCTGGCAACAAGTTAATATATAAAATTGGAGCCCTTTAGCCATTTTGCACTGAGTGAAATAGGAGAGATTACTTTTTCCACTCGGGCCGACTCCTACCGGATCCGATGCTGTTTTCCAGCGCCACCGGCTAAACTCAATAATCATGGAGAACACTGAAGTGGTTAGCACCATTTCTGGGAACCTAAGGATGTTTATGGAAATTATGAATAAATCCCTGATTGAAAAGTTTTACTTTTACTGCTCCCGGTTTTTTTCTCCTGGACACTGTTTGCTCTGTACTCTGTAAAATTTTCTTTATAAGAATCGCCGGAAGTAAAAATTTAGTTCAGCTCCTACCTTAACTTTTAGCAATTTTGCAATTTTAATGGTGCTGGGAAGGGTTTTGTTTTTCTTTTAGATTAATACTTTATTTTAGCTTTTGGTTGATGTAAATAAACACAATCACTTACTTTTTGTTGGTTTGTATGGTATAATGGTCGCTGTTGAATGGGTTAAATATATAAATTATATTTAAACAAATCAAACGAGATACTTGTTTAGCTATTATCATGTTTCTATGATATTGGTTTGAGTTTTTGTTGAGTTAGCTAAGACCAAATTCAATTCAATCTGTTTCTAAATACTTGTCGATTTAATCTCACAGATATAAATTTGAAATAAAGTTCATGTTTTTAATTAACTGAAAAATAGATGAAAACCAAAACATTAAAATTTTGTACATAATGCAACAACAACAACAAATACTATCAAATAGTTTTGTTTTATAATATGGAAGCCATAGCATAGCATGACATGTTTCAGTGAAACCCAACTCAACCCGAATAGTTTCGCAGAGTTTTAATTAACTTAACGAAAACCTGGCACTAACTTGAGTTAAACATGATATATAACATACAATAACATTAAACTTTAAATTCTTGAAAGTTGTTCTACTTACAAATTTGACTTAATAATAAAAATTAATAAAAATCTAGCATTGGGTGAAAATTTAATTTATGTACTTGATTATCTGATTTCGCATTAATTCGACATATTTACGTTTAAAGCATTTACTTACAGATGTGACTTCTTTAATTATGTTCATGTAAGATAATAATTTAAAAGTATTGAAGAGGGAAAATAAAATTAAAAATGCACGTAATCAATAAAAATCTAGCATTGGGTGAAAATTTAATTTATGTTCTTGATTATCTGAATTCGCATTAATTCGACATTTAAAGCATTTACACAAAATTCAATTGACTTTTTTCCATGTCTCAAATGAATGTAAATTTATGTACATATACTAAAATAATTGTTATTTTATAAAACAGGCTTTAAAATGAAAGTCGCGTTTACCACAATTCGATTTATATTTTAATCTAGTCTTACGTTTAGTTCGATAAAAAAAAAGTATAAAAAATTGTTTAAAGCAAGCTTTTAATAATATGTAGCTTGTTATACCTACAATAGTTCTGAAATGAAAGGAATTGGTTACGCCCGAAACAGTACATATATATAAATTATAATTTTATGTATAAGCTTGATTTAAAAACATTATTTTTACTTATATTTATTTGTAACTTTTTAGTTTGAATTAATTTTACATTTTATCGTATTTTATTCCATAAAACCTTTCACTTGATACCCATATAAAGGAGGTTGTGAAGAAAAAACGTAATCCGCCATCTTGGGGAGGTAGCCATATTGGATTTAGAATGATATTAGATACATTATGTTGCATTGTCACTAGACTTATATAAGTCTGTTAAATTTCTTTAATATCGGATAATAGGAAGTGAATTAAAATTGGAGTATAACTTTTGAATCGGAAAGCCATACATACGAACAATTCAAGTTAAATAAAAACTTGTAAAAATTCAAAAAGATCTGAAACATTTTTGAAAGCGCTTGCAAACGGATAAGAAGCAAAATTTCATTCAATTGGCTAATCAAACTTTTTAAGGATTATTGAATTTAAAATAAAAATACATACCGCAATGATTTAATGTTATCGTGAATATTTTCTGAAATACTTGAAATATGCACTTTAATAAAGAAATTTTGTTTCACGTATAACACGTACATATATATGAGGAATATTATTGCATTAATTTGGTTCTTATTTAAATGCAAAAAAAAAAATCAACATTAGCTGTAATATAAATTCGACAAATTCTTGTGAAATTACAAATTTGTTCAACTTTACTTATTATGTTTTTCGATAACTCAATAAAACTCATGTCTAATTTGCATGGAAACAAAATAAAAGTCTGCTAGCTATGAAATATTTGTTGTCGTCCATAAAATCCAGTCCAATTCAATTTTATGGTGCTGTTCCCCATTGCTCGTTTTAATATAAAAATGTGCTTTGTCGTAAGCTATGAAAAATGGATAAATAGCTTTGGATTTCTTTATGACCAATTATTTTTCAGGTCAATAATCAATGTCATGCCTTTGATTTTGTGCGATAAAAATCAATTACGTGGATACTTTGAGATTAACATTTTTCTTCCATAATGAATGGTTAAATCAATTTTCATTAAAAATCTATATATTATAGGTGCGACCGAGATAAAGTGTTATATCCGCAGTAAAATAAGGATTTCTGGAAAATTAAAAAAAAAAAATTACCGTAGAGTCGGGGTACTTTGTCCCAAAATTATGCTACTATTTACTTCACGTTTGATTACTTCAGTTTTAATAGCTCCACGTCTGTATTATTGCAATAGGTGTTTAGTTGTGAATATAGCCAATTTATATACACGAGTATAATCAAGTAATACAACCTCTAAGTTGTATTTTTTTTTTAGCAAAGTTTGGGCCAAAGTTGTACTTTGAAGATGGTTTCTTTAGCCCGTGTGTTTTTTGTGTTTTAAAACGTATTGATTTCAATGTTTTGAATAAAGTAACATGTCCAGATCGATAATACTCACGTGTTTTGCAGGTAGTAAGTTGTCGTTGGCACTGACAGGTTCACGCATGCGCTGCGTTCCTTGAAACCACTTTACCGACAGAACTATATAGCCATCTATAGATTATAATGCGAACTACTTCGATAGCAATCGCTGTAACGGCGTGGCGGGAAGTCTAAAGTTTTTCACAGTTTGGGCCAAAGTAACACCCTAGGGCTAATGTACCCCGACTTTACGGTACTTAAATATTAGAATACAAAATTATACATTTAAAATTGTCACTCATTCTAATAAGGGAGGCAATACGAAAAAGTATTTATAAAAGTTTAAAAAAGTGATGAAAAGTTAAAAGTTATATATTATATGTATTCAGCCGAATTCTATAGGCTTAATTCAATTCTATGTTGAGTCTAGGTTTAAAATTACTTTGGCTATTTTTCCTTACAGTGTAAATCTAATTTAAAGTTGCCTAGGATCTGAACAGAGTTAAATTCCGAGGGGGTGTCTATGATACGGGTGATGATAACTTCCATGTTACAAAGGAAACGAAAGATGAAGTTGATGAAGACGTTCTTCTATTCTGATTGTTTTGCACAATGATATATTGATTGTATTGCCAATCGGATGAGTTATTTTCAAAATTGGCAGACTGTCAAAATTCGATTATTTTCGCAAAACTAAGTAAATGGAGGTTGTCAGAATGATTGATTTCATGACGGTTTGTCAAATTCTTACCTTTATGTGATTTTTGTAAAAATGATTTGTCAACATTAACGAATTTAAAATGATGGACTATCAAAGTACTCTCCGTTAAACTTTATGAATATTTTCTTTAGTTGATTTTAATTCTTAATTCTGAGTATAAAACAATAGAGAATTACAATTTTTAAAAGTAAAATAAAGACTTTCGCTATTGGGTCATTCCATACAAAATCATCAAAAATTAAAAAAAATTGAAGCCGCACTATTTTTGATTTGGACGAAAATTGGTGGGTATCTTTGTTTAGATGTCAAAAGAGAAAATTTACCACCATTTAATTTTTCTGATGTCTCAGCTTCGGTGCGCGACCGCTAGAGCACTCAAAAAGTGTGATTTTTACGCTCTACTACTATGCGCTGTCAAAATTGTTCTATTAGAGATATTTGAACATTTGTGGTCGCAGTTGAAAGCTAAAATATAGTAGTTTTAGGAAAAAAATATGGAAATAGAAAAACATTTTTATTCGAAGTATACTAGCATCATGAAAATACGATTTTTTTCACATTTTTATATGATTTTCAAATGGCTGTAGTATCTTTCCTGGTAAATAAAAAAAATTTACTTTTTGTGTACATCATGTCCATATATTAAACAAAACAACAGTCCATTATAGACTCGTTCGACAAATGTTTTATATTAAAAAAATAAGGTTGAAATTTGAAAATTTCTTAAAATTGCATATTTCGAGCTTCAAAATGAAAATGTGGGACAGGAGATAGAGAACTGAAATTCTCAGGAAATTTAGGTGTAACCTTGAACTTTAAAGACCCGTTGAGTTTGCTTTGTTTTTTGCATCCCTCTAGTAATTACAGCCATTTCAATACAGCTAGTAATGCAGATTTTCCTTTTTAATTAGTTTCTTTTCTTACTTCACAATACGAGGAACCAATAATGTAGTAATAAAAACAGAACAATGTGCAGCAGATACTCCGTAAATGCTAGCAAACAAATGAGATCAAGCCACTTTACTTCCTTTTGTAGTATATCATAAAAAAGATAGTTTGATTTATAAGTTAAAAACATTTTGTGTAATTAGCGACTACTTAACCCATAGTACTGTAGCTTTCTATTCATTTCAAAAAGTATTAATTCAATACATCAAAAGATATTATCCAGAATTTAAAAAAGTTAAATATTTCATCGATGGATCAGCGGCTCAATACAAAAAAAAGAAAAATTTTGTTAATCTATGTCATCATAATGATGATTTTGGGTTGGAAGCAGAGTGGTATTTTTTTGCCACTTCTCACGGGAAAAGGCCATGTGTAGGTGCAGGGGGAACGATCAAACGAATAGTGCGGAAAGCTAGTTTACAACGAATTGAAGATCGTCATATATTAACTACTAAAGCTATGTTCAATTTTTGTTCCGAACAAATTTCTGGAATCGAATTTTTTTTTTTTTTTTGTATCCAATGCTGATGTTGAAGCTGCGGATAAATTTGTATGTGATAGATTTAGTAATATTGTTACAATAAAGGGAACAAGAATGTTTCATAGTTTTGTACCCATTTCTCAAAGTAAATTGAAAATTCGTAAATACTCGGCTTCAAATAATTCAGAAATTATAAGTATGTCTAACATTTCAAGCAATATAATATAAAATATTAATAATTCATTGTTGTATATATTAATATTAGAGTAACAAAATAAAATTCTGATATTTGAAATCGCATTCTTCATTTACGATAAATTGCATTCTTCTTTTGGGATATATTTATTTAAATCGCCTTCTTCACTTGGGATGTATGTATACGGAGTATCTACTACATATTGTTTTGTTTTTTATTGTTTTTGTTGTTCTTTTTTATTAACTGCGTTGTTGTTTCCTCGTATTGTGAAATAAGAAAAGAAACTAATTAAAAAGTAAATCTGCATTATTAGCTGTATTGAAATGGCTGTAATTACTAGAGGGATGCAAAAAACAAAGCAAACTCAACGGGTCTTTAAAGTTCAAGGTTACACATAAATTTCCTGAGAATTTCAGTTCTCTATCTCCTGTCCCACATTTTCATTTTGAAGCTCGAAATATGCAATTTTAAGAAATTTTCAAATTTCAACCTTATTTTTTTAATATAAAACATTTGTCGAACGAGTCTATAATGGACTGTTGTTTTGTTTAATATATGGACATGATGTACACAAAAAGTAATTTTTTTTTATTTACCAGGAAAGATACTACAGCCATTTGAAAATCATATAAAAATGTGAAAAAAATCGTATTTTTATGATGCTAGTATACTTCGAATAAAAATGTTTTTCTATTTCCATATTTTTTTCCTAAAACTACTATATTTTAGCTTTCAACTGCGACCACAAATGTTCAAATATCTCTAATAGAACAATTTTGACAGCGCATAGTAGTAGAGCGTAAAAATCACACTTTTTGAGTGCTCTAGCGGTCGCGCACCGAAGCTGAGACATCAGAAAAATTAAATGATGGTAAATTTTCTCTTCTGACATCTAAACAAAGACACCCACCAATTTTCGTCCAAATCAAAAATAGTGCGGCTTTGACCATTTGATGATTTTCTGTAGAATGACCCTATTTTAACATGTAAGTACAAGAACTACATCTTAATCTACACGGAGAAAAATAAACTAGAAAAAGTATAGAGAAATTCCAGTAAAAATTATTGTTTTGTACTGTAATCCTGCAGCATTTTTCCGTTACGAGAAAAAATAATTTTTGTATATGTAAAATATCAGAAATGTTCGTTACTTTTTGATGAACATTCAAAGTAAAAAGTATTCTTCTATTCTAATAAAAATTAATGTAGAAATAGCAAAATTTATGGTAATACAATATAAATTTTAACAGTCAAATAGTAAAAATTGATGTGAGCACTACGAAAGTTACAGTGCTAGAACTGTAAAAATGACATAGATGAAACCATGTGGTAATATAGAAAGAAATATACGAATTATATCATGCAAAATTAATGCTTATAATAGTCAAAAAACACAAATTAATGCAAAAACCACATACTTCTATTATATTATAAATAAAAATTAAGAAATAAATATAAAAACTTAGCAAGAAAAATACGTCTGTTTTCAAGTTGTCACTAAAAACACGTTTGAACATGAATCATGTACGACCTAACGATACAATATACATATTCATGCATATGAATAGCTCATTGTATATATACACACGCAAATGTAATCAAAATATACGGTACGTCTTCCGAAATCTTCCGAGTTTGCCCGAATGAACTTTTCGGCACAGGAAAAATTAATGAACCAGAACTGTAAAAATTCCAGCGTGGTATTGTAGAAATTATAGAGTATACTGTAATATATATATTTTGTTTCGTAATTTTTCTCAAATTTCTCGATAAAAATTCCTAGCACCTAAAAAGTTACAGTTCTGAATGTAAAAATTCCTAGGTAGATTGTAAAAATTCTTAGACCGACTGTTAAATAAAAATGTTTAACCATTACTTTTTAATATTCTTTCGCATAAAAATCTCTAAAAAGAGATAATGCTGCACGGTCACTGTGGTAGAACAGTAATTTTTCCTCTATATTTTTCTCCGTGTAGATATTTATCTGGGACTAGAATAAAGAGCCAGAAAATTAGTTTGAAAATATTCTAACAAAAGCGTTGCTTCAGTATTTAATTTCTGATATGTTGTATGGAATGACAGATTTAAAGTTTATTATTTTATTGGCAGTAAACAAGAATTGAACAGTTGAAAAAGAACTAATTTAAACTTACAAAACAAATAAAAAAATTATTCTGATTATGGGATTTAGTAAGAAATAAAACATTAAAAGCGGTTTTTGAATTTTCTTCGATGAAAGTTTTCACCTAAAGAGATTTTTTATTATATGCATTAGCAAAACCAGGCATTTTAGCTTTCCGAATCAAAACTCGCTAAGCAGAATAGGTTATTAGGGTTCTCTACATCCAAAGGAAAAAAATGAAACCCTACTAGCGTGTCTATCTACCTGTCACAGCCGATTTTCGCAGAAACCAAGCGATATAAAAACTTGAAATTTTGTGGAGTAACACATTTTATTACCCCACATTTGTGCAATTTTCTTAAACTACATAATTTTTAATTTTATATATCATGTGGGGTATCATTTACAAGGACTGCTTATGTGGAGTAAAAATGTGGGTTTTGAATAATTTAAAGTAGCATCTTTAAAAAGATATTCTGAAATATATACGCAAACTAGCTGACCCAGCAGACGTTATACTGCCCTTTCCGCTACATTTTCATTATGCCCTGTGCGTCGACCAATATTTGATCGTGTTCTTTCTTTTCGCACGTTTCTACAAATAATACCATTAATAATATAAGAAAACAGTGTTTAATTAATTTATTGAACAAACTTGCACGTTGTTTAATATTAAGTAAACCGTTTTACACTTCACAAATATTAGAAAATTACCCGGTTTCATCCGACGGTTGGAAAATACTTACTAATTAAAGACTTCTCAAATGTCCTAGTTTTTTATATCCTAGAAATTGATTCAACCCGAAAACCCCTTTATGGATCCGCCATCTTGAATATCCAAATCTTGATAATATTTAAAATAAGTGGCATTAAATAAATCGAGACATTTTGGTCGCCGTGTTGGATCCGCCATCTTGAATTTGGAAAATTTGATAACATTCAAATTAGTGGCTTCAGAATAATTATAGTACTATTTTCCATTAAAATCCGTTAAATTCGAAAAATTGTTGGTCATAATCTTGGATTTGGAAATTTCGATAATATTCTAAATTAGTTGCCGCAGAATAACCATTGTACTAATTTTCATTAAAATCCGTTGCAATTGAGACATTTTAATCGCCATGTTGGATTCGCCATCTTGAATTTTGAAGTTTTGGTAATGTTCTAAATTAGTTCAATAAGAATAATCATCGTTATAATTTTCATTAAAATCCGTTGTAATCAAGACATTTTAGTTACCATGTTGGATCCGCCATCTTGGATTTGGAAATTTTAATAATATTTAAAATCAGTGACCCAAAAACAATCGTACTAATTTTCATTTTTCAATCGAGAAATCTTGGTCGCCACACTGGGTCCGCAATGTTGGATTTGTAAATTTGATAATATTCAAAATAAGTGACCTCAATACAATAATTTTACTAATTTTCATTAAAATCCGTTGAAATCGAGAACGCGCGAACGATCAAATTCGCAAAGTTAAAATAATCGTTAAGTTTTCTGAAATTATCCAATTTTCTGCGCAATTTTCTTAACTTTTCTTTCCGTAAGAACCATCTACAAAGTATTAGAAAACTTTAAAAAAAAAAATGAATGAAATCGGTAAAGTGGTTCTCAAGTTATTGCGTGACCAACAGAAATAGGGGTTCATTTTTATATATATAGATAGAGCATTCCCTCCTCCCCCTTATTTCTGAAACTACTGGATCTAAAATTTCAACAAAATTAGGGAATATAACGCCTTATTTGAACTTTACAGGAAAATTATAATGAAAGTCCTAAGTCTAATTCAGATCGAGAACCGGGTGATAAAAATCCAGCTAGTGTTATTTAATTCTATAGGGATAAGTAATTATGGAGGAATAAGAGACAATATTAAAAAAGTCCTTTTATGGACGAACAGGTTTCTCCACTTGTCAATGGTTCCTTTTTATAATGTCAGCTTAATTTGGTGCAGTTTGGAACCAATGATCCTCCCTTGTGCGGCGCTGGAGTTTCAAACTTTTTACTTAAATTACTATCTCTAGCTAAGGTGGCACGTTCACCGCATAAACCTGGACCGCAATTGATTCGATTGAGTGCTCCTCTGCACGTCAACTGCCATCGACCGACCGGGTAAAAAACTCCTGCAGGAAAATGAACTTGCACACTTGAGTGTAATCGAAATTTGCCGCATGTATTTTGCACTGTACAACGTTGCACCACGCCGCACCACGTTGCACCGACCTGCACTAATACTCCGCCAGCATCAAACATCTGCAGCTACACGATGGGGCTAGAACACAGCCTTGCGGCACTCCCACACCCGCCCCAGCATCCAGCATTCCCGTGGACTGTGGAGCTTTGGCCGAAATTACGCATTGCACCCTGAGCCCTAGTTTTGCTTTGCATTCGCTTAGTCCTGCCGTTAAGAGCAAATAATCACGACAAACTGGGTCACCCGCTTAAAAATGGGCATCGGTTGTAGAGCAATTAAGGCCTAATCGAATCACACAATTGGGCTTATCCAAATTGGCCCAAATTAAGTCCTAATACAGCCCTATGGTGGATGCTGGATAAAGTTCCTCACCCTTCCTCCACTCTTTATGGAGAACGATTGCACGTGTTGTCGTTTCAAGATACTTCACTTCTGACTGTGATTTTATAACCACATTTTAAATTATAGAACTACACCACAATTTACAGAATATAAATATTAGGGTGCTTTTTTTTCGCGACTATTTTTTTTTTTTCAGTCCCACCTCAAATTTTGTGGCAAATACCTAAACAAAAATTCCCTGAAAATTGGAACCCTTAATATTAATATCAAGTACTAGACCAAGGCATTTTATGGTATAATCTTGGTCAATGGTAGGGTTTCTTCAGAATTGAATGCTCTACAAAAGTGTCCATTGCGGTCTAACCCTAACTCCCACTAGCGAGGTAGTACGGGTCACTAACACCAATTTTTCCATGAAATTCTTGCTTTTTACCCCTATCTCGTAAACAACAAGAGGTACAGAAAAAGTGAATATGACAAACTTGTAGGAAATTCAATTTCCTCCAAAAAGTTCTTGAACACCAAATCGCTAACATCGATATTTCTTGACATATTGGGCTTTGAAACTGAGGTAGTGTTTCTACAATTTAGCTCAACAATCCATGAAAATTCCACACTACCTCAACTTCAAAGCCCAATATCTCAAGAAATATCGATGTTAGCGATTTGGTGTTCAGAAGATACCTTTCATGTAGATGGTTTTCATTTCAAAAATATATACTATTAATAATTCGCGTTTTTCACTATATTTTTAAATTAATGGTTTGTATTAAATAGGTTTAATTTTTTTATAATAAAATGGACATGAAATAAAAATGACGACTTTCCTTTATTAAAAAATATTTTCCTTTTACCGATCTCTCCATTTGTTAAAAAATAGTGACTAATTAGTTTTCACACATTCCTATCGGACACCCTGTATATTTTTCAGTAAATAAAGAGCACATGTTAGTCTGTTTCAATTTTTTTAAAAAAATTTTGGGGTAAATTTGTTCGAAAATAGCATATATACGAACTCATAAAAATCTGGTGGAAATTTTGTATATTAAAAACGCTGATAGAGCTTATAAAAAAATGTACTAACAACAAAATTTCTTACCGTGTACCAACTCTACAGCCATTGGTAAATTATGAAAATAAGAAAATGTGTTACCTAAATTTTTGTAAAATCACTGCCGTTTATGAAAAAATTAGCAGCTGTATTAAAATAACAACTTATTGATTTTCGTTCTTTTTTTGCCATTATAAATTGTTGAAAATCCATTTACAAATTTTTATTTGCCAAGGTTGTTCTTCTAAATTTTATAGCTCCATTTTTTCCAATGTTAATACAATATAACAGCTCCTTTCATGGAACATTCACTACTTGAAAATAAGCCATTTTTATGGGGCAAGATCCTAATGAAAAATGGTATACAGGGTGTCCCAGAACTCAACGTCAAGCCGAAATCGAGCATTAGGCCAAGTCGTAACAGTTATCAGAAAAATATGAAAAAAAATCTTGGTCATGTACTTTTCAAATTATAAGGATTCAAAAATAAACTGACACCCTGTGATGATCTTTCAAGTCCTGTGACTGCAAATATTAACTTTTCGTCATTTTTTTTTCTACCGTATAACTATGAATAACCCTTCTGTCAAACACAGTTAAAAGTTAGAATATAACTGCCTCAGTTTCAAATAAAAAGTTAGATTTTTGCCCAACATTGAATGCAAAATAATTACAGTCGGTTAAAGTTAAAGTTGGGTGATGTAATTATTTTGAATTCAATGTTGGGTAAAAATCTAACTTTTTATTTGAAACTGAGGCAGTTATATTCTAACTTTTAACTGTGTTTGACAGAAGGGTTATTCATAGCTATACGGTAGAAAAAAAAATGACGAAAAGTTAATATTTGCAGTCACAGGACTTGAAAGATCATCACAGGGTGTCAGTTTATTTTTGAATCCTTATAATTTGAAAAGTACATGACCAAGATATTTTTTCATATTTTTCTGATAACTGTTACGACTTGGCCTAATGCTCGATTTCGGCTTGACGTTGAGTTCTGGGACACCCTGTATATACCAAAAGACTTTTTTCCTTGCAGAAGCATTCCTTATGTTGAGCACTAGAAAAGCCAAGAATACAATGACACGCTTCGACAAATCGAAGTCTGGTCCTTCAGGGACACTACTGAATCCATAATTTTGACGTAAATCTCCTTTAATTAGAAGGCCTATCAATGGTGTACTGTTGTTACAGGGCATTTTAACCTACACCGATGCAACGCTTTTGTTGTTTGACATGAAACATAATGAAAACATTACGAAAATAAATACGTATTCCTCCAGAAAACAAGAAATCCTCTTTTATTGATGCGCAGGAAACGACTGTGCCGAGCTGAATCATAAAAAACACAAAATTTCCACTACACTTAATCAATTACGACTTCGTCAGTTGGAGAGCGAAAATCGATATCTTTGTGGAAGGCAACATAATCATGTTCCATCAGAGGAAGATGTGCTCTGTTTGAAAGATTAAGGGTTCCTTCTCGATAATCCGTTCTAGGAACCCTTTTTCGACCCCCGATGTAATAGGAAAAAGATTGTCTAGCAGACCCTTTTCGCTAAACATCGCCTGGACTCTGCCTACGCCCTGAAGTGAAGAGTGTATGCGAACCCGCACGCCCCCGGAGGTTCGACGTCACTGCAATATGTCTCAGTCCGGCCCAGACTAGGCCTTCGTGGGCGGATACGGATAGAAATTTTTCCAGCACTTTGCACTGTCATCCCGCTGAGATCGTCCCCACGTCAGAGGCACCGCAAAATAATTTCACACCGGTGTGCCGAATTGAATTATGGGGCCGACGTGTCTGTCTGTCTGTCCTTGGTAGGCCACAGCCCTGTCAAACGAACCTCCGATTCCGCCAGATTCATTGGCAACGGCTGATTTATTTGACGACTCTGTCAAGTCTTCTGAAAAGCTTCGCGCAGTTGGTGGTTGCTGTGTCTGGTCCAGGTTCTGATGCTGCGTCAGCGCGAACTTCCTCCCAAGACGCAGGAAGAGTGGATTTCATCCTCTGCCGCTTTTCATATTTCCGCAGATAAATCTCTGCAGATGTTCCAACATGCCACTACGAGGAGTATATTTCGAGCACATGAGCATGTAGATCTGAGTGATTTTGGAAATGTACGCTTTCATGATTTCTTTATGCATGAACCTCTTAGAGAAAAATCATTGGAAACATAATTTGGCCGGAAGCAGAGGCACTATGCTTGTCTTATGTTGCACGTTTTAAAAATGTAGCAAAAGAAAAGCAAATTTTATGTCCTTGGGGACGTATTTCATTTCGGTTAATTAAACGGATACTTAGGAGAATACTATTTGGATTTGTTTTATTTCTTACATATTCTTCATTCCATTTACAGAAACGAAAAATGTTTGTAAGCATATAAAAATGCTCCAGAGTTTTACGAGGGAACAAGAAATTATTACATTGAGCATAAACAGATTTACAGAAGACGGCTATGAATACACAATGAATACGAATTGTATACAAAATGACTATGTGGGGGTATTTAGGGTAGCTGATTTCAAATCGGGTGACGGATACTAAAAATTTATGATGTTGGATCCAAAATAGCGTTCTCTTATTACTAAATATCATTGGATTCTCATAAAAATAAGTATATGGAGGGTCTTGGGACAGCTAATTATAAATTCAGAATTTTGAAAAATATCGACCTCAATACTCTTAAAACTGTATTCAAATATCAGAAAGTTGCGTATATGAAGGTATTGGGGATAGCACATTTTAAATTTAGTGTCAAATTTCTGCCCCTACTAGATTTTCAATCTTATTAGTGCACTAGCTTTATATTAAAACAGATAACACGATAACAATGATCTTTTACTCGAATATTCAAATTTAACTTATATTTTTAAATTAATATTAGTACGGATGTTACTTAAAGTCAGAACCTCGGAGTAAATCAACTTTATTTCAAAATTATTACACATTTTACCATTTTTACGTTATATATGCTTTTAAATTAGTCACTCCCTCTAACCTCTTTCAATTGCTGCATCGAATTAATGTTTAGCGTAGTGGCACGAAACTCTTCGGCTTTTGTTTTCTTGGTATCTTGATACTTAAATTCCATATCACTGAAGCAAAAGCAATATGCGCACAGCAGTCGACTAGCTTTGTCCCAACTGACACGTCACATAACACGTGACATGACATGACACGTGACATGACACATAACATAACACGTTCACAGTTTTGAAGAAAATTGAGTTCGGAACAAATTTCGCGTATTTTTTTCTTACAATGCTCTTCTCTTATCAGTCAGGTTACTTACAAAATATATTTAAAATACTATACATCCATATTTTTTGGAACAGTAAAAAGGCCATATCCGATCCTTTTCAAAATTCGGATTTATAAAAGGATGAAATAAAAACTTCATTTAAAAAATATAACCGTCTCCAACCATTGGTAATTTCGAGAAGAAATTGAGAAATCACATTATTTAGAGTATCATTAATTAAAGTCATCGAACTATCACTGGGCGCATTCATTTAAAGCGAAAAAAGTCTTTTCCTAAAGCGGTCAGTTTAATAAAACTACGAAAATACTGACTTTACTGACCAGTTTTACAGATAACTAGTTTTTATTAACTATTATCAAATATACCGACTTTTACTGAGTTCACTGACCAGTTTCAATCCTGGCATTTAGTAGAGATATAAAATTACACAATTGGCACTATTGGCAATTAACGATATTTTTTCTCTTTGGAATTTTTTTAAATGCTCTAACAATTTACTTTAACATTTCTTTCCTTATTAAACAATTAAATTTTGCAAGCAATATATAAGCTTAGAAGCTCTCCGTCTTTTTGTAACTCGTCAGATTGTCCTTACAATTGTATCAAAAACTGTAGGAGCAATGTAAATATAATAATACTGGTCCACAAAATTTAATATAATATTTAATTTGGTACAGAACAAGCAACTTTTATAGGAATATTTTCTTACATTACGAATTCGCAAGCAAAAATATTCTATCACGTCAGGTTTGTTAGCAAAATAGGCGTTTTGTACTCTTCCAACCTATTTCTTTAAAAAAACGTGACATCATAGGACATTTTCGTTACCGAATTCGTAATCTACGAACAAATCCTATTGAAATGATATGCGAGTAAGACTTGTTCTGTACAAAATTCGTGTCGACCAGTTTAATAAATGTATGAATAAACAAATTTAAATTTACAAAGAATTTAAGATACAAAAGTTAGAAAATTTTAGATACGTGCTCGTATATATATACCATATTACTTTCGGACGAGAAATGTTAACAAGCCAACATTTTATGAATTCTAAAAGTGTCTGTATTTTTAAACCAAACCAGGGTCCAAATCAACGAACTCACAGGATTGCCTAGAGTAGAAAGTAGGATTTAGAGGAAAATGGGAATGATTAATTAATTTATTTAATTATTTATATATCCAGGGTAAGCAATGAGCCGAGAAGGATATCAGTGTTCTTCGTAGCACATTCCATACTCAAACATAGGAAATTAATTGAAAACAATGTCGCTTTATAAACTAAATCTTATTAAATAATTAATAGGTTTCTATTATATCATTATATTTTCTATTTATTTGGAAAGTTGCCCAAAGTATACCTATGTCTTTTGATCTCTAATATGTCGTAGAAAGTTGGGACCCCGTAGTTATATACAAGAGTGTTGTCATTTTCTGTTGAGACGTCATAAAGAGAAATACGTGTACTTTAAAATGAGTAACCTTACAAACGGAGAAAAATCAAGTGCTTTTATTCTAGAGGTAAAAACTATACTGAATGTAAGAGGCCTTCATACCAAGTTTGGAAGTAAAAATGTAGCCAGCCAAAACACTAAGATGGTAAGAATTATAAAAAAAATTATTTGATTTCATCGTATGAACTCAATTATTAGTAATGTTTTCAAGTATTTATGTATATAGTTATCCCCTGGCCGAATTTTGTCAATTTTTTTAATCTCAATAAGTATCTGTCAAAAACGTCTGATTCAACTGGAACTAATTTCAAATAAAAATGACATCTTTACTGAACTTATAAGTATTTTTTTTTTCCCTGCACTCATTTTAAAATTATGAATGATTAGTTTAGGCAACTTTCTATTTGTCACCCTGTAGTATATATATGTAAAACATTACATACGTAAAAATAAAAAAACCACGAAAAATAAAACCCTCTATCGGCATTTTATGATTGTAAATTATTATTAACCCTCTCGGTACACACTGGGTCTACTGGACCCGAGCATTTTATTTAAATGCGCGCCATTTCGGAACGAGTGGACTTAGGACCATGAGACTGGTAACATAAGGTAGTATTAGCCTCACATTACAACGCCCTCTTGAGCCAGCGCCAGTGCTCCATCAGACGCAGCAGCGTGAAGGAGCGAATAGAGGTCTCGGGTCCAGAATACCCAGTGTGTACTGAACGTCACAAAAACGTCTAATTGATTTTAAGTGGTTATTATAAGTTTTGGTGAAAAAAAAGAGTATTGGCGGGAACGCATATCAAGGTACTCAGCTGTTCGGCTTCGGAATGTAATTTCTTCATATTTTCTAATAAATACGTGATGAATTGAGTGTTTTCTAATATTTTTTATTGATTTTATTCATAAATCATAAAATATTCATTAGGAATAATTTATTACAGCACGAAGAATTTTGTCTGTAGCGGTATCTATTTTTTCATTGAGTAGGTGCATCATCACAGTAAAGGTAATAATTAATTAGTTATGATTTTTTTCAAACGAAACAAAAAATATATATGTATTGCCACCATTGAAGAGTTTGTTACCAGAAGAGATTTGCCTGAAGAGCAAGATATTAAGCATTACCTTGGCGATAATAAAATGTCAAAAAAAAAGAGATGCGGCCTTTGCCCATCTTCATTAGACAGGAAAACCACGTACAAGTTTTTGAAATGTGATTTGCCTATGTGCAAAGACCATGTGGCCAAAATTTGCGTTGAATGTAGTGCTAACAATTAATTAACATTTAAATATGTAATAATAATATATTTTTATACTTTTGTAAAGAATAAAACCACTTTTGCTAATAATAAATGAATTGATATGTTAAAAAATTATTTCACCTCAAAAATCCATATATTTGATTTTTTGTTTTTATTGCTACTTTTAATTTGCAAAAAAAATATACTTTTTGGAATAGATCAAAAAACTAATAATTCTACCTTAAAGTTGAACTCTTTAGCTATCCATTTATCAGCTTAGTAATGCAAAAATATTTATTTTTGATAAAACTGCAAGCATTTGAAAAAAAAACAAATTTTTCGAAAAAAACGAAATTTTCTTATCAGTTTTTCGTAAATAATTTTTTTCCTGTTTCATAAAACAGAATTTAAATATATTCATCGTTTTCCTGAGAAAATTTCCTATCGATTGAGTAGAAAAAACATTAAGATTGATTGATTTGATTAGGAAATAGGAACCTTCAAAGAATCGCCGGGTACAAAATACCCATGTGTGTACTCAACGTAACTTTTTTATAGTGTGTACCGAGAGGGTTAAAAACTAAAACCAATAGGGCAATACATTTTCTTTAATTTCTAAGTTATTAAGCGCCGTAACCCAGTGGCGTGGGGTCCATATAACACGATTCCTACCGGCTTCCCTTTTGGGAACTCATCCTATTCCCGTAAATTTAAAACTTGTTCTATGCCTGTAAAATTCCTGGAAAGCGCTCCCAAAATTCATCTCGTAAAGAAAACATGGCAAAACAAGTGTTACAACCAAAAACAACCATAATCTGTTGTTGCACTACGATGGAACCTTCCCTCGCACCGTAGCAGGTTCTATCAAGGGGTTGCATCGGGTATGAAGTGCTCGCTCGCTGCTTCTGTAAGCCGGTCATTTTACGGCTTACTCAAGCCCACACTTTTCTCCACGAGTAACAAAGAAATCGTGTGTGATATCCTTTGCTCACTAAAGGCAAATCCTATAAGAAAATAACACGATAGAAACCGGCTTCTCGGCTGTTTTTGTTTTGCAGAAGTTGAAATTCGGGTCACTTCGGCGGGTGGTTGTTTATTTCTTAGAATGTCAGCTGATTCGTGTCTTCTCTATGAACGGGTGTGAGTGTAGTGGTGCTCTATAACACGGTAGAAAGCGGCTTCTCGGGTGAGTGGGGTGGGTTTGGTTATTAAATCTCTGTGATACTGAAGGGGCTGTGAATTGTAGGAGTGAATGCTCCCTTATTTCACAAGAACACGGCAGAAGTCGTATTCTCGGAAGGGAGGGGTGTTGTGGTTTTGTTTATTATATTTTAATAAAAAAATTGTTAACTTGTGTCTCTTTTTGCCTTGGTGCTCAACGGATTGTGACTTATGAGTGTGGTGTGGTGCTATTTTATTACCTCTCGATAACACGATAGAATCCGGCTTCTCGTCATTTCTCAGATTAAAACTCGGTATAGTTCCTTTAGTCAACTAAAATTTTTAGATTTACTTAATAAATCAAAATATGATTATTTTGCTCAATCAAGTCCTAACGAAAAGATATCATCTTCAATTACAGTTTTCCCGGGAATTTTCCAGTTTTTTGCTTTAAAAAATGAATCGAACGTTTTATATACCACTTCTTCATTACGGCAATTTGATATTCTCGCGCTTTACTCGCATATTAAATGTGGCATTTTAAAAGATACTTTTCCTCAAATTTTAAACTTGTGTTGTATATTTTTAACTCTTCCCATTACAGTTGCTTCCGCGGAAAGATCTTTTTCAGCCCTTAAGAGAATACATACTTATTTAAGAAATTCTCAAACCGAAGAAAGGCTCTCAAATTTAGCACTCTTATCGATAGAAAAACACCTTCTTTTACAAATTAGAAATCAGTCGAATTTTTACAGTGATGTTTTGGTCGAATTTATAAAAAAAAAATCGTAGATTAGTTTTGGAGTATAAGTAAGATTAATTATATTTCATATCAACTTTTCACAGTTTTTGTTAACTGCTTTAGTTTGATTGCACGATACACGCGACTATAACGGTTTTTTTCAAAGCCACTTATATTATTCTTGAAGTTCATTGTATGTGCATATTTATTCATAATATTGATATAGCACTTAACTTCCAATGACTTTAAGTATGATAGAAGTGGCCGACTAAATTTGACAAGAATACACGCAGTCACTGTTGAACACATTTTGTAATATCTGACTTCTATTAAGCTATTAAGTTTCTGATTTTTGCACCGGCTTACCTTCTCAAAAATTTCACCCCACGCCACTGCCGTAACCCTCTTACACACGATAAGAAAGTTGCGAAAACACTCATACACGAAAAGAAAAATATTGTAACAATAATTAGTTTTGTGATTTATCTAACTATTTTTGATTTTGATTTTTACCTAAGAAGGTTGCTAGTAAGCATGACCAGAGAAGTCTATTATTAAAAATTATAAAAGCGTCTTGTTATTTAAACTACATATCTAATTGAAACGATATGATAGAATTAGTTCAGTAAACGAAGCCCATGTACATCAAATAAGAAGGCTAGGCGATCAGAGTTTTGGTATTATATATATATTATTATATTATAAATACAATATAAATATAAATTTATATAATATTATATTATAAATACCTTTAAAGCAATCAGGTATATAGGTACATTAAGAGAAAAATGATATTTTAAAATCAGGAATGATTAAGATCAAATGGAGATTGATATTTATCAATAAGCGAAGTTGTAAATTGCCCTTGTACAAAACATTCGTAAATGTAAATAACTACTTATGAAAACTACTAAAACACTAATAAAAACAACGAATATAGTATAATGAAAAATTATTGAGAAATTAGCATTTTCGCGAGTTAATTGGTGTTTTTTTCATTAAGGTTTAACTCAATTTATTGTTAAAACAACGTCAAACACACAAACATGATTCGAGATCACATTAAAATCACATTTGGGCGTTCTTATTATAAAGTTTTATACATATAATACCCACTCTGTTTTTCTCAGTGCAACAAACTTTGGAAATGTTAAATTATGAAAAATACTTTGTCAATTTAACGAACTAAATAGATATGATTTCGGTTTACAAATTAACCCATTAACGCCCAAAGAACCTAATTTTTTTGTGCAGTTTGAAACCTCATTCTTACAATTAAAGGACATTTATTTTCCAATAAAAACCATGAATCTTACTAGTTTTGAGTGTGCTCTTTCAGTATCTGTCGTCAAAATTGAGATTTTTCCAATAGGAAATTAAATATGGCGACTTTTTGGAAAAAAAAGTATGAAAAAATTTGAAATTTTTTTTCTGTAATTTTTTTTCAAGTCAATAGAGTTTTGCAATGCACTTCTTACTATGATCAACGGTGATCGGAATGTTTGAACTTACAGAAAAAGGTTTTTTTGCTGATCGCAATCACTCATAACCTTTTCAAAATGGCGGATTTTCTATATCGCAGATTCTGAAAATCTGAAACTCTGAAAATCGTACAGATTTTCGTGAAATTCTGTACCAAAGGGTTTTTTTATCGTCACTGATTATGAGATTAAAATCAGAAGAGAGAGAAGTGAGAGGCGAGGGGACTCACAATAATAAAGCACCCCGAGAAGTGAGAGGCAAGGGGACTCACTATAATAAAGCACCCCAAAGGAGACAAAATTCTACCACGTCCACGCCGTTGTCTCTGGATTACGCAAAGAGTAGAAATTTCAATTCGTGATCAGCTACTACAAAAACCCCGAATTTCATGGAAACCGACAAGATTTTCAAAACTTGATGTCCGCCATATTGAATCCGCAATTTTCAATTTTCAAAATTTGATGTTAAATTTGTGATTAGCGACTACCAAAACTCCTGTATACTGAATTTCATGAAAATCTGTCAGATTTTTAAAATTTGTTGTCCGCCATATTGAATTTTAAAAATCTGATTTTAAAAAAAAACTTTTTTCTGTAAGTTCAAACATTCCGATCACCATTGATCATAGTAAGAATTGCATTGCAAAACTCTATTGACTTGAAAAAAAATTACAGAAAAAAAATTTCAAATTTTCTTATACTTTTCTTTCCCAAAAAGTCGCCATATTTAATTTCCTATTGGAAAAAACTCAATTTTGACGACAGATTCTGAAAGAGCACACTCAAAACTAGTAAGATTCATGGTTTTTATTGGAAAATAAATGTCCTTTAATTGTAAGAATGAGGTTTCAAACTGCACAAAAAAATTAGGTTCTTTGGGCGTTAATGGGTTAACAAATGTATTCTAGTAAAATTGGCATGCAATATCTTCATTTCAACAATTCTGTAATACAATTAACATTAAAATAGTTAAATGAACTAGGATCAAGTCGACTGAAACAGAAAATCGCGACCAGATAAAATAAGAAGGCGTCGTTGTTCAATCAACTAGAAATATTTTCTAAGTGTATAACAGTGTTCTTGGATAACACGATTTTTATACAATGAAATTTATAATGATCTTATAAAGACCAAACAAACAGACTAAAATAATAGATTTTTTTAAAGTTAGTGACAATGTTACAGATCGTAAACTTTGACAATTTGAGATTTGTGATGGGGCGGTCTAGAGAAGTAGTTGAAAACTTATTGGAAGGAAGAAAAAGTTCTATATCGATTGATACCTTAAAGAGGTTCTTAGGGCGTGTGTTAAGAGAAATACGGAGTGTTAAATGAAAAAAGTATCCGTACTCATAAAACTGCCCGATGCTCGGGGGATTCCATGGCATCGGTTAACATACCATATGTCGGAATACATTGTTACCAATCATTCATTCATTCAATCTTTATATTGATAATAAAATTTTTTTGATTTGTAATAAAATATTTGAGTTTATATATATTTTTCAGAACGCGACCTCCTATTTTGTACTAGTTCCTAATCTTATATAACATAATTTCAAACTACATGGCACTTTCTAGAAACCTATCTACCGTGTTATAGGAGGATTAGCTCTACTCAAAATGTTAATCTCATTAATTTTCATGGCTTGCCTTAAAATGGCTATATAAACTGTTGAAATCCTTTCGACGATAGATTTAAGTTTAAGCTAAATCTATTCTAATTTTCCCAAGTGAATAGAAGATTAATTGGCCGTTGAGCTGAGAAATTGCTCTTTTGTTTAAGCGAATATCGATTTGATAATGCACCAGCAATTTTGTTTTCACCGAAAACAAGAACAATCTCCCTGTTGGATTTTACCAGGGGCGCATTCCACGTCCTCCTTCGTCTGTCGTCCTGCATCCCTGACGGCATAGGAGCAACATAACTTTGATAACATAGCTCCGGTGCTGAGCTTTAACCCATTTTCACGTTCTTCTTTTTAACCTTTCACAGCCCTCTTATCGTCACTTTTGTAAAGTACTCAGGATTCAGGGTATCCATACATGAACACACGGTTGCCCCTAAGATACTTATCGCAGCATCCCTGCTACCCGAAAGTACTCCAGCAAAAGGACCAAAGCCTATGTTATTTGAGGTAAACTGATACGCTGAGTGTATTGTTTGCTTAATGGAGATGATAGATAACAAATTTTAGTTCAGCGAAATGTATGCGCAAGTGTTATATTATCTGCAACCATCGTGTTGTTTAGTGCAGCCTTTTTGGTGTAAGTGAAACACAGCACCACGTTACATGGCCTTGTTAAGAAAGCCATTTTCATTTCTGCTTAATGTGAACTATTTCGTCGAAATAAACAATAAAATGTGAGGACTTGAGTTTCATAGTTATTTTGGTTTGGTGAACATTCATTTTAACTATTAACATACTATATATGAATAAAGCTCACTATCAAAGCTGTTTTGTATCAGGCAAGGTAATTATAATCAAAACGAAGTATTTATACCAAACTAAACATTTTACCACGCAGCTTTTTTTTTTTAACCACAAAGAAAAAAATATACTATATGTATGTATTTAAAACCTGACAATGAAAAATATATGTATATACCAGGATTTATAGTTTATTGATTAAAAACTAAGAAAATTAAAATTTTGCAAGATAAATACCAAAAAAAGTATGACGTAAAATAATAAAAGATATATATTTACAAGTTTTTATTTCACTTCATATGTGTGTTTGTTTAGCCAAAATCTTTCAAGTTGATTTTCACCCACTTTCATATATCCGGTTAGGTTTTAATTTTTCGTACACTTGTAGTTCCGATGACAATAACCTTTAACGATTTTATATACTAACAATTCAAAATGGTAGCTTCAATATGGCGGACGAATTTTGTCATTTACGTTCCGATCCAATTCAAAGATGATGTCTTCGGGGTCGCGGATTTCAAATTTTGGATGAGAATTTAGAAATTCAAGATGGCGGCTTCAATATGGCGGATGAATTTCATTATGAAACTCCTTAACCGTGAACGGTAGGCGCGTCGTGTTTGAACTCGTTTATGGTCCGGTTCAGTACATTGTTTTGATGGGCTCGCAATGTTATTGTCAACACTTCTTATTGAAGAAAGAGACTGCACTACACCAAATTAATCGGAAAGATGTATGACTGAAAAAAGCATAGATTGAGAAGAACTTCGAACGCTAAAAAGGAGTAAATAAATTAAACGTAAAAAGGCTTTTAAAATACAAGCTTTTATAAAAATGCACTAAAATGATGAAAATAAACATAGAAGATAATATTATTATTTGAATTAATTAAGCCTCAAACTAGCAAGAGGTCTAACTGAATATAATATACATCAGCAAAAGTAAGTTAAAAAAACCACACAAATCTAATCATTTTGTGAATGGTTTTATGTGGCTTAAAATCTTGTCGCGAGATTTGTAATTTGAAATGATTGTATTTCTAATTAATTAAACGAAAATCATACGAAACCTTTCAAGTCGCATAACATTGCAAAGCGTGAACCGATTTCGGTGATTCAATTCGATGTTTTTTATTGAATAGCATACGTTTGTGGAAAGGTACGATGATAATGTATAAGATGCCTCTAGGGGTAGGGAAAGCCGTAATAGAGGACTGAAGTAAAGTGAAAATCATAAATGCTGTGCGAATCTTGAACAAAATAACCCTATGGTGGTATATAGGATTGTTGATATCAAAATACATACCCAATTCTAAGAGTTCTAGATGCCAAATCCATAATGGTGGCTTCTTTTACTTTATCTCATTGAAATCTCATAAAAATTAGTACATGGAAATATTTATTTGGGGCAGTTAATTTCAAATTCGGTGCTCGGTTTTGCAAATTCAACTAAAATTTACTTAAAACTGGATTTAAATCTTACAAAACTCACATTGGGCTATTTGTAGTCGTTGATTTTAAATGTAGTATCCAATCGAGTTTAAGAAAGCATCATATAACATTAAATAAAAAAGCACCGCCTTCAATAAAGTGTTAAATAATTTTACTTAAAAAATGTATTACTGAATCCAATGATTTTACCTGATATTTAAAGTCGGCACGAAAATCTGAGTTATTTTAATCCAATTCTAAGAAATCAAGACAAACAGATTGTTTTCATTACTTAGTAATGCATCTGGGGCACAAATTCTAAGCTTTGGTTCTGCGAGGTCATTGCAAAGATTTATGAGGATTTAAGTGAGTGACCACATTCTTTATCATTATTAAAAGGAAGCCAGATGATTTTCTTAATTTATTACCTTATTAATTCTGCAGGAAGTCTATGGGTATCTTTATTTTACTTAAAAAGTAGGTTCATTCATATAAAATAGTTTGGACAAATTAAAAGCAAAAATCTTTTTATTATGGAAAGTTTAAGAACAAAGTTTACGAAATTTTTCCTAGTGCAAGACAGTTTATCGTCTTGTTTACATTTTATTCAGCAGATACGATGGGATGTCCGAAGAACACGAGAATAATATCCATAGACAAGACGATGCCCTTCGTCGCTATAAATTCCTCCGTAATTGACTCTAAACAGCACGTAATGGTTGATATAATGGACAATTTCGAAGATCCAGGAGAGTTAAGTTTAAATAATGGTCCTAAGCGGAGCGCTCCGCTTCGTTTTGCGATGGTAAGTGGATCGTCGTCTTAAGGAGCTGAATACCAAGTGGATTTAACAAATTGCGCTTGGAAATGGAAATGGTTATTTTTTTTTTTTTGAGGTCATGGTAAAATGCACAACCTTATTTATGTGCAGGGATAATGAAAAGTCGAAGAAATATGCGAAGGGTTGCTCCTATTCCATTAGTCATACCCATTAAAGCAGAGCTTTTGAATCCCTCATGTGCGAAGAACAAATCTTTCGATTTCAATCCACAACCACACAAACGTAATCCTGCTTTCAGGCTCCTTTTGCATGCGCCAGATGACGGTAACAATATCCACTTTCAGATTGAAAACTGGCTGGTTCAGGGATAAAAATCCTTTTTTCATGAGACTGCCTCCTGAATGATGAATGCATTTCGAGTCCAAGTGTGAGATGAAAAATGGGATAATTATAAAAATCTTCGTCTCCTCGCCTCCTTTAATTGAATAAAGCGGGGCTTGAGCTCGACTCAAATAGGGGTTTCAGATTTCATCCATCCAAGGACTAGCAATTTACTGGGATGCTGGTACTTTGTGCTCTATGCGAGCCCATTTGAATTGGGCCATAATTGCGCCAAGAGTCTCTGTATGCTTGCTAAGCTCTTTAACATTTTTATTCTTTCCACTTTGAAACAGAATTTTTTTTTTTTTTAGTTTTAGAAGCTTATTGCGTAACTGCGTTCCATTTCATTCAGTAATCTTGATAATGAATCTTTATAAAGTGAAGATGGAATTACAAATGTGGATTTGCATTTAGGACAAACAGGCGCAATAAGTGAAAACAAACATGTGTGTTTCTTTTAATCCGATAAGTGAATTTAATAATTCTGTTATACTGCGTGAATTTCGTACTGAAAACTGAATAACATATTAAATTTAGATTCCCAGGAATGGAATTTTCTGTTAGAAATTAAAGTTCTTAACTTCAACTCACTTTTAGAGCTCCATACCTCCAAAGGAAAAGAAAACGAAGTCCTTATAATATCCCTCATGAGACTGTCCGTCTATCACAGCCGATTTTCTCAGAAACCATGCGACGTAGACTTGAAATTTAGCATAATAATACATCTTATTAACTTACATAGTTTACACTACATTTTAAAATATTCATATAAGATTTAGAGATTTGACAAACTAGATACTCGAAATTTTTATTTTTATTTTATATATCATGTATTATTGAAAGGGCTTCTTATGTGGAATACAACAAATCTGTTCATAATTATAAAGAGCATATGTAAAATGGTATTCTGGAAAATATGCGAAAATATATCATTCTCTTCCCCCTCATTATTTTCGAAACTACTGGACCTAAAAATCATAATGCCTTACTTGAAGTTCACAGGAAAATTATAACGAAAGTATTAAATCTTATTAATGTATAGAAATTCTAGAAAATATGGTACGAAACTCTCCTTGAAAATCGAACTCGCACTTGACCGTTTTTTTTTAATAACTCAAATTGCTACTTCCGACGACAAAGCGAATTTTTTTTATTAATTTATATATTAAATAAATGAGCACCTAAGCTACAGCGGGTCGAAAAAGATTTTTTTTTTGAAAATTTCAAATATTATCAGAGCTACAATTTTACACGTTAAATTTTAAATCCGTTTTGTGAAAATATTTCTCAAATCTTCTTCTTTTAGAATAACATTTTTCCTAAAAAATTTCGTAGATATCTTAGATAATTTAAAAACCCTTACCATCATTCCATAATATAATAAGCAATTTATTTATTGGCGATAATGTTTCTTTGAAAGAAGTTTTTCAAAATTCCTTTGCAAATTAAGACAAAAACTCCAATTTTCTGTGAGGGTTTATAATTTTTCAGCAGCGTGTATTACTTAACCCGGCACGCTGTGTACACTGGGTCTTTGTGGGAACAGTCGGGTTTACAAGGTTTTCTAGACTTCAGAAAAATCTGCAAAAATTCTGAGGTATTTACTGGAGTCACTTCTACGTGGCCCAGTAGTTGCCAAAGTCAAAAATTTAAAATTGTTGTTTTTAAAAATTACAGAATGTTGAAAAATGTCGAAAAAATGGAATTTTGTTAAAAAATTCGTAACTCTGCAATAAAAAAATTTAAAAAAACAAAAAACGGTTTCAGGGTTTTGTAGTTGAAAGTACGAGCTTTTAAATGCATGTGGTCTCATTCACATGGGTTGCAAAAAGTTGAAAACCTATTTGAACACCTGAAAGTGACGAATATTTTAAGAACTGATAAACTAAAAATAAAAAGAAGTTTTGTTGTTCAGATTGTAGTTCGTAAAAAGTAGCCGCAACAGCATCAAACTACATTAAACATTCATTTTAGTTACATAAAAAAGAAAAGAAAAACGGCGGCAAAAAACAAGAATAACAACGTTCATTGACCTTTAAAAAAATGCTGACGTGGCATGTACACTGGGTCTTTTAGGGAACAAACGTGACTTTCACTCCCTGGCGTTAACAGCTAAACTGTCAGACCCGGGCGTCCCTTAGGCCCTTAGTCCCTACTACTACCTAGATTTTTTAGAGGATTCCCCGGATCCCGCTCTCTATTCGTTAGAGAGAAATTTGACCTTTAAATTTTGACTGTTCCTTAAAAAACCCGTGTATACACTACGCCGGGTTAATATAATATTTTAAACTCATTTTTTTAATGATGACAAATTTCATAAATACGAAATATTGTTTTATTTGTCAGAACAGAATCAATCGTTCAAAGACTTGTTTGAAAATAAAGTTTCCTAGCTTCAAGGCATACATACAAATACAAATTTTTATTAAAAAAAAGGTCTGATTGTTTATATAATTTTCAAGAAAATAGTAACTATAAGAAATAGTTAAAATTGTTCAAGATTTTCTCTCGGTGCTTGGGTACCCAGTTATTGAATTTCAAAATATATTTATATATGATTGAATTTCTCGATGGCACTTGTTTATATTTAATCATAGTTGATTAAAAACACTTGTTAACTTTGCTTAAATATTTATTTAAAACAGATCATATGAGTGCGACGCGTTTCGCCCTATCAAGGCATCATCAGGCTATCGACTGGTCATTCCCGCCGGTTACAAAATTCTTGGGGTTTAATAACGGGCTATTGTTCACGAAATCTAGCTGATCATTGACTATATCATACCCTCTATACTTGGCTTTTTTTATTTCATAAATTTCAGCTCTAGTCAAGATTTCTCCTCCTTCTATGTTATGTAAAATTTTTATGCTGTTTGAATTTATGTTATGTTTATTATCTTTTAGATGTTTGGAGATAGCAGACTGTGGCCTCGTACTTCGAGCTCCCGCAATATGCTCAGTTAATCTAGTCTTTAGAGTTCGCTTCGTTTTACCTATATAAATTCCCGAACAATCATTGCATCTAATTTGATATACACCACTTTTGTCTAGTAAATCAGTTTTTGGTTTTATTTTATGATTTAAGATGCAATTTTTTAATGTGTTTTTACAGAAAAAGGCGGGATTAATATCTTTGGATGTTAAAATTTTTTTGATATCCTTCTCAGTATTTTTGATAAATGGAATTTTTTTCCATATTCTAGATTGGGATTCTAATCTGTGTCCAGCATATAAAAGTTGAATTGAATCCTTTTGTACTTTTTTAGTTAATAAATTATAAATATGGAGAGATAACATCGGAATGCACTTGAAAGTAATCCACACAGAGCTAGTGCACCATCTCCACCCACTAGAATTCAATCTCTTCTTCGATGAAGTCAATGACGACATCAGTAAGATCTCGCATCAGCAGTTCACCAGACAAAAACTCAAGCTAGAAAGGTTAATGACCCATCGAACAGCTGTTCAGCACCCATACCACCGCGCAGAGGATAGTGCCTTTTTCCCGAGAGTGGTTAACATCTCTGATGAGCAGTTTACTACCAGTGAAACGCAATTGCTGAACAATGGGTTAAAGTACGCACCAGATGTAGGAACTACCGAGGCTAACATCATCGACCTAGCGTTACATTTGGATGCAGCGCTGACAGCAGATGATACTGAGACAAAAGTAGAACTTCTAAATGTAATAAAGTCTAATTCTACAAACAGGACAGTCAGGCATGAAAGTAGGGAGAGTAAGATTATAAAATCAATTAGAAATAAGATCAGTAGAAGAGGTTTAATTATTTCCAAGGCTGATAAGGGTAATACCATTGTAATTCTTGAAAAATTAAATTATATTAACAAAATGCAAGAGTGCTTAGGAAAAATGAATGTTAAAATACTAAACCGAGACCCTACCAGAATGTTTAACCAAGAGGTGATTAAAGCAATAAATAGAACAAATTATATATTGACTAGAATAGACAAATTTAAACTCAAGATTGCTAATCCTTCAATTCCTATTTTATATGGACTTGTTAAATTACATAAAGAAAACAGCCCATTAAGACCTGTGGCTTCATCTTGTCGAGCTCCCACACAATCTCTATCAAAACATTTAGCTAAATTAATACCGATCTTGATCGGGTTCGTCCCCCAATATGCCATAAAAAAATTCCGCTGAATTATTAAATAAAGTAAAAAACTTACAGCTTCCGTGTAATTCCAGACTCGTGTCGTTTGATGTGTGTAATTTATTCCCGTCTATACCTGTAGTAAAACTTAAAAATATCTTATTTGAAGATATTAGAACAAAAATTAATCCTCCGGAGAAAGCCAATGAGCTGATAGATTTGACGAAAACATGTTTAAACCAAAATTATTTTTATTTTGATGGAAAAATTTACACACAGGACAAGGGACTTGCTATGGGAAACCCTGCTTCCCCTTTCTTTGCAGAATATTTCATGTCCCATCTTGAAAAGAAACTTTTTTCATCATCTAGTCATCTATTAAAACACGTTTTTGTTTGGTTTAGATATGTGGATGATATATTTTGCATTTGGACGGGTTCAGAACGACAATTAAACATGTTTCAAAATACAGTACTTAACAAATTAGATGACGATATAAAATTTACGGTAGAATTAGGAAACAATAAAATTAACTTTTTAGATCTGACTTTGCAAAAACAAAATAATAAGTTAACCTGTGATATATATAGAAAAGATACTTTCTCAGACTCTATAATTCCATATTCTTCCAACCACCCATGGAATATAAAAATGTCAGTTTTTCATTCTATGATACATAGATTAATTACGATACCATTATCGCAGCACGCTTTTAATAAAGAACTAAAAACGATCTTGACAATAGCACAACATAATGGGTATCACAAACGACATATTTATAATTTATTAACTAAAAAAGTACAAAAGGATTCAATTCAACTTTTATATGCTGGACACAGATTAGAATCCTAATCTAGAATATGGAAAAAAATTCCATTTATCAAAACTACTGAGAAGGATATCAAAAAAATTTTAACATCCAAAGATATTAATCCCGTCTTTTTCTGTAAAAACACATTAAAAAATTGCATCTTAAATCATAAAATAAAACCAAAAACTGATTTACTAGACAAAAGTGGTGTATATCAAATTAGATGCAATGATTGTTCGGGAATTTATATAGGTAAAACGAAGCGAACTCTAAAGACTAGATTAACTGAGCATATTGCGGGAGCTCGAAGTACGAGGCCACAGTCTGCTATCTCCAAACATCTAAAAGATAATAAACATAACATAAATTCAAACAGCATAAAAATTTTACATAACATAGAAGGAGGAGAAATCTTGACTAGAGCTGAAATTTATGAAATAAAAAAAGCCAAGTATAGAGGGTATGATATAGTCAATGATCAGCTAGATTTCGTGAACAATAGCCCGTTATTAAACCCCAAGAATTTTGTAACCGGCGGGAATGACCAGTCGATAGCCTGATGATGCCTTGATAGGGCGAAACGCGTTGCACTCATATGATCTGTTTTAAATAAATATTTAAGCAAAGTTAACAAGTGTTTTTAATCAACTATATTTATATATATTTATATATGCACATTAGGGTGCTTTTTTTTCCGCGACTATTTTTTTTTTTTTTCAGTCCCACCTCGAAATTTTGTGGCAAATACCTAAACAAAAATTCCCTGAAAATTGGAGCCCTTAATATTAATATTAAGTACTAGACCAAGGCGTATAAAGATTTCCCATATAAAATACACGTAAACTTTGATTATTTTTCTTCAAAACTCTACAGCTCAGAGGCATTTTATGGTATAATCTTGGTCAATGGTAGGATTTCTTCAGAATTGAATGCCCTACAAAAGTGTCTATTGCAGTCTAACCCTAACTTTCACCAGCGAGGTAGTAGGGGTCACTAACCCCAATTTTTCCATGAAATTCTCACTTTTTCCCCCTACCTCGTAAACAACAAGAGGTACAGAAAAAGTGAATATGACAAACTTGTAGGAAATTCAATTTCCTACAAAAAAGTTTCGAACACCAAATCGCTAACATCGATATTTCTTGAGATATTGGGCTTTGAAGTTGAGGTAGTGTGGAACTTTCATGGATTATTGAGCTAAATTGTAGAAACACTACCTCAACTTCAAAGCCCAATATCTCAAGAAATATCGATGTTAGCGATTTGGTGTTCTAGAACTTTTTGGAGGAAATTGAATTTCCTACAAGTTTGTCATTCACATTTTTTCTGTAGTTCTTGTTATTTACAAGATAGGGGCAAAAAAACGAGAATTTCATGAAAAAATTGGGGTTAGTTACCCGTACTACCTTGCTGGTGGGAGTTAGGGTTACACCGCAATGAACACTTTTGTAGAGCATTCAATTCTGAAGAAATCCTACCATTGACCAAGATTATACCATAAAATGCCTCTGAGCTGTAGAGTTTTGAAGAAAAATAATCAAAGTTTTCTGTATTTTATATGGGAAATCTTTATACGCCTTGGTCTAGTACTTAATATTAATATTAAGGGGTCCAATTTTCAGGGAATTTTTGTTTAGGTATTTGCCACAAAATTTCGAGGTGGGACTGAAAAAAAAGCATCCTAATGCACATACACAGGAAAATGTATATAAAAAATATTGCACAAGAAAAAGTGAGACAAATTTCTGTTTTTCATAAATTTCGAGGTTTTTCCGCTCCTTTTTATTGAAATATCTCGAAAGTACGATGAATATTTTACAAAAAATTTATTTTTTAACATTTGCAAATTATAGTATACTCACAATATATAAGAAAACTGCTTTACAAAATTCTACACATTAATTATGAAGAAAAAACTATTATTTGTGAATGATATTATGAATTATGCCATATTGCACGAACATAATTTATAGGTCAAAGAAATTTGAAATTTATTACTTATGAAACTCTTGCTCTAAATCCGTGATTACAAATTTCTCTCCATGTTCTTGCACCCAGAACTATTTATGGTTATGATGAGCCTCTAACTAGAGCTTCCGCAAAATATAATCTATATTCCCAAACTTTAGGAACTTCTATTCCAAGACTGCATTTTAAATCTTCCCTAAAGGAAGTATTAAGGTAAAATTTCGTAGAGTAGGATTAATAAATGTAATCAGATACCGTACCAACCTTAAATTTTTTATATTTATAAATAGCTCGGTATATGAGTTGCCTCCGTAGATTGAAATAAATAAACAGTATGCCTTCTTCTATTAAACACATCCGCAAAGTATCTATTCCTCAGTTTGAAATGTATCGATCGGTCCAGTAAACAGAGCCTTAATTGACTTCCGCCCTGATTCTAAAAGGACATGTGCTTGCTTGCGGACCAACGAGCCGCAGCGCTGCGTCATCCCTCGGGACTATCTGCAAAATGGAGAGCCGGGTGAAATTTTTGAGCCATTGTTCTGCTGGCACGAGCTGCTAAATTATGTTAAACCAGCAGCGGTGCATTTTTGAGCAGTCCATAAACAGTGGATATCCTTCCCACAGGGGCTCCATTATAAACAGCCCGGGCTCGAGGAGGACCATCTCGATTTACACATTGCGAAAAAATCTTTTTCCACAGATATCTGAGATTTATGATCTCGTCTGACCCGACCCTGACCGGGGCTCATCCGAGAAGTTATTCGCGTATTTCGTATCCCCAAAAAAAAAAAAAAAATGCATAATTCATAGCTCAGAGCAGATTCTTAAAATAGGCCGCCGGAAAAATAGGTCTCCGGGGACGGATCCAATCATATCCTCCTAGAGTCCTATAGTTACATTTCTTTTGAGACTCGGAGCGCCCCGGGAATGGAGGTGGGCCAGTCGAATTCGGTGCTCCACAGGTTGTACAAAGCACCCCAGAACATATTGATTAGGCCGAGTGCGCAACAAGTTCGGGCTTTGTTTGGGGCCGGATCTCGAATCCCGGAGCCCACCGCTTTCCGACTCCACCGATGCTTCCCACATAAATAATGGAATTGGGGCCCCATCGCGTGTGCCTTTTGCCAGCCCTGGCGTAAGCCTGCCCACAGGTGGAGAAGGACCCCACTCCCACTAACTTGCTCTTCCCTGCTGCTCCCGGATCGTCGGGAACTTCTACATGAACATAACCCTAAACCAAATGTAGAGAATGAAATTGGCGCTCCTGGCGACGACGGGGCACCGGGGAAGAAACGCCGGGGAAGAAACGCCAGGATTTTATGGAGCTTTTCATGTTTATTCCTGGAAATTGTTGATTTCTCCTTGTGCAGAAAAAATGTTTTTTTTTTTCCCTGAGAATAGGGAATATTTTTATGGGCAATTTAGTGCTTCTCCAGGAGTTCGACTAATAAAGTCCCCTCTTTCTTCCCCCACTACCTGTACAACTAATTATATTTTTTACTGCATTTTCGTTACCCATAAATATTTAGTGGCAATCGAGCGGCACTGCTCCAGCATAATCTTGGTAACAGCATCCCGTCTGCACATTAGGACGAATGTTGCAATTTAATTTCGAATCTGCGAGAGGCAGAATGCCATTGTATAATTTATGTGAAACTGCAGTGGACAAACTTTCCAATTAATTTGGTTCTGATTGCAATTACTTTTAATAAAGGATAGGCTCTCTACCAGAGGTTGCAAATCGATTTTGTAATAAATCTGCTATAACATAGGGGAGGTCTGCCGACTGATTACTAAATATGTTTTATATGATTTTGGTTATTTGGCTATCTAAACAATAAGTAAACGTTTTTAACATGTTCGGGGACGCTAAAAATTTCAGTGAGTATAATAAATATATCCAAAATTTGACTAAACACATTTTGTAACAGTAGTCAGAATTTTAACTAGGATGACTAGAATGCTATAACATTCATACATATATTAAATGCGTGAACAAAAAAAAAAAAAAAACATTATATATTATTTGGTCATCATTCACATCAAGTTATGCAATTCTAATTTTCACAATATGCTATCTGATAGAAATTTTCTAAATACACAAAAAATATATAAAACAAAATGAAAATATTATTAATAATTACATTACATTGAAGTATTTAGGGCCTATCTGAATTCATGTGTTCGTCTTGTTATGATAGTTCGTGATGTCAATGAACAAGATTCGCTTATCAATTTAATTGTTATATACACTGAGAAAAAAAACACTGATGAATAGTACTAAAAACCAAGTTTACGCTAACCAAAAACTTTGCCTACTTCAGCCTACCATGCTTTTGGTTGTTAAAAACAAATGAATTCTGTTGATTTTTGCTCAAGATTTTTAATGACCAAAACATTCGGTTAAATTTACAAAGTTTCAAAAAACTTTTAGTAATTTTTTCAACAGAATTGTTGGTTAGTTCAACGAAGCTGTTAACCCGCTGTTAACTTGACCAAGTTTAAGGTAATTTTCAAACAAAATTATAGTTATAATTTTAACCAGTTAACTGTGATTGACGAGTATACTCGTCATGGAGAAGTGGCAAAATGTTGTGTATTGACGAGTATACTCGTCATGCGTATAAATCAGTGACCATTGGCTATTTAAATTGCAATTTTTGAGAAAAACAAAACATATTCTCAAATTTAAAGATGTTTAGAATATTTTGAGGCTATGCCGGAATGAAACAAACAAGTAGAAAATATAAACAGTTTGAGATAATCTCATGCGTCCCGGTATGCACTGGTTGAAAAAGTTTACCAGTTCGCATAATGAATTTATTTATGTGCGATGATAACGTTTTTTATATGTTAACTAAAAAATATGAAATTACAAGAACTCTTGTCAGTCTGAAAATAATTTAGATTTTATAAAAGAACTGGAAGCTGTCGGGCAGAGAAAGGGGCTAATTGCGTGAATGTCAACAAAAAACCATTCCAAATACAAAGCACATGAACTGAGAGGCACAAAATTTTCTTGGAAGTTGCCTCCCTCGGTTTAGTGTTCCAAGAATTCAATCAATTTGTTTACCAAAAATAAGCAAACGATACTGACTATCCCACGATTCATTCAAAAATTCATAGAATTATCACGATCTGAGGACAGGTTTTTATACATGGCCTTATCTTACCAGCGCAACTTATTCTGTGATTGACGAATATACTCGTCATGGCTCGAATCTGACGACACAAAACTGTGCGCACTTTTAAATGAGGGCGCTACAGTTAACTGGTTAATAAAACCGCAGTTAATTTAACCTAGTTTTAGATATGTATTTAACCGAGTTTTGGTTAACCTATAATATACTATAAGCTGTCAAAATCTCATCCAAACCGGTCAAAAGACTGAATCTCACCTCTTAGCGGTTAATTATTAAGAGATGAACCTTGGCCAAATTGTTATTTTGAGCTTAAAACCCTCTTGTCGCTACTTTTAACAAACTTTATAGTTGTATTAACCAAGCGTACTAGTTTCAGAGTACATGGATCAGTTTTAAACAAGTACTTTGTTATATTGCTTTATAATGAATCATATTAAAGAATAATTTTGTCACAATTAACTTAAAAGACAAAGTCCAAATTAACCAATTTATATTTGTTAAAATATCTTTTCATATTGGTTGACTCAACTTAATTTTGGTTGGGTCAAATTAATTTTTTGGTTAAAAAATTAACCAAGTCAGTTTCGTTGTATATACCTAATACCTATATTATTTTTCTCACAAGGAAACGTTCTCAGGTGTGTCTCACCGATTTTGATGAAATTCAAATATGTTATAGAATATCGAAAAATAAGAGACACGTATTTTTTTTATCCACATTTAGTGAATACTTTTATTTATTGTTTTTTTAAATAAAAATTGGTGTATTTTTAAAAAGTTTGTCCGCCATGTTGGATCCGCCATTCTGAATTTTTTAAATTTAACATTAGATCCGTAATCAGCGACTCCAAAAACCCCTCAATACTGGTATTCACGAAAAAACTGATGTCTGCAAGAATATACATTATTTACGTATTAGTGCTAGGGGTTGTTTACTCCCTTGTGGAGCTTTTTTTAAGAAAACCCAAAAACACGTCAACTTTATTTTTCAAAATCGTGTGTAAAAAGATATTTTTCAATGATTTTTAACTGAATCTGTTATTTTTGTGACGCAAAAATATAAAAAAAAAACATTTTTCTGCAATAAAAAACAAGGGTTGCCACCCGCGGGAACCCAATTACTTACAAAAGTTTATTATATTTATGAGACATCATTGCCATTTTGTTTGATTCAAAAAAATTCATTAGAACTAGAAATATTTAGGAAAAAATGTTTACCCCCAAAAACTTTAGGGGTGGTTTTCAGCCCCTAAATGTACGTATCCGCACATAAAAAAAATACGTGTCTCTTATTTTTCGATACTCTATAAAATATTTCAGTTAAAAATTAATCCACGAACATCTTAAGTGCCATACTCGTAATAACAAAATCTACTGGCCACCACCCTCTTTTTTGGTTTTTTTTTTTTGTTTTCATTGAAAGCACTCTCCTGTTTTTGGAAAGATTCATATATTATCCCTATCCGTAAAAAGGGATGTAAAAGTGACATATCTAATTACTGCCCCCTAGCTAAAACCCAAACTTTTTGCAAGTCTCTGTCCCACACATGCATTGTTTTCTTAAAGGTAGATCCACAACCTCTCAGTCCTTGTTTCACTTTCGTTATTTGCTATGGAGACGAAGTCGACGTTTTTACTACCGACTTAAGTAAAGTATTTGACAAAATCGTCCACCAAAAATATCATCCTCAATTTTATTATATATTCTTGACTTTAATGTCTCATTTGGTTGATTTTTCAGTTACGTATTGGTTTCATATATATATTTATATTGGAAAATTGAAAAAAACTGTAAAGTATAGTCAATTATTTAAAAATTAATACATATTAAATATGCACATTCTTTTATAAATAACAGACTACAACTTTGCAGATTTTTACAAAATAATCTCACAATGATTCTGTAGTGAATTAAAAAAGGACTTTATATCAAAAAAAATGTCAATGGTCTAATGGGTATCCCCAAATCATCTGACGCCGAATTTAGTGAGGTCCAAGCCAGCTTCATTCAAATTTATTCTTTGGTACCGTGATCGTGGATTATATCCTACCTTGACAATCGACAATACAGAATTCATTTCGACTTATCGATCTGGTCTCACATCGATGATATCGTTAATAGATAATTGGGGTTTTGGCTTTGTTAAACGCCGGTCAAAATATTTCTGCGACCCTTAAGAGTTTATTCTATTCTTAAACTGCTAAAATTGTTTGTTAATTTATGTCTAAAAGGTTCGAGCAGTAGATTTTTATCAAAACTGATGACAATTTTTGTGTAAATTAATTACAAATCACTTTGATGACCGGTTACTATATGTCATGCAATTCTCGTTCGTCGCAAACGCACGCAGTATCATCTGGACACTGGGGCTATTTTTATTTTTTATTTTATTTTTTTTACACTGAAAATGTTAACTTAAAAGATCAATAAAGAAGCATGTAAAATTTGAAGTCGATTGCTTATGTAATTCTTTTTTATAACGATTATAAATTAATACCCGTTTTGAGCCGTTTAACAGCAGAATAACACCTTAAGTAAGGAAACCACGCAGTGGAGTTTGTATCATGTGTATGTGTGCGTAAGGGACGAAGTGGCATCGAACTATTTCAGTGCGAATTTTCAAATATGGACTTTATTTGCCGCAGGTTTCTATGTATATGTATGTGAAACTACCCAAGTTTCATAGAAATACCCAAATATTCAGAGAAAGCACAAACAAGAGCCGCTAGAGCAATTTTTTTTATAATGTAATTTTCGGGTATATTAGGGTCAAACATATTTCACAACCGTCCTTCAAGCTCAAAACTATGAATGCTTTTACACTATTAATTCGGTGAAGGAATTTTCTTCTAAGATAATTCAAAGCACATTCGCATTATGTTAGCGGTTAACATTGCGAAGAACAACAATATCATATCCTGAAGGAGCCCCAATGTAGTTTAAGGCCACATTCCTACTGTGGTGGACTTTTGTTACATAAAGGGAGAATTTCTGTGGAGCATGTTACGGCTTTACTATAGCACATACCCGAGAAAACCCCATTTGAAATATAATACGTAATATGCTCCTTTCATAATATCTCATCACGTTAGCGAAAAAAAGAAAATCCGACGTGCCCTAGAGGTCCAGGATCTAATGAAGTAGCAGAGAAATCCAGGCTGTTCCTTAAACTGTGTACAACTGCTGAATCCCTGAATCCCCTGACCCCGGCCCCCGCGCGCAACATTCGTTACAATTAAGGTGAAATTTTCTAAATGTTTTCGTTTTGTTTTCCATTTCCAGGTCAGAAGAGCAACAAGTATCTGGAACAAGCGAAGCCCTCAAGTGTGTCGGGGTGGGAAACGGCGACGCCAACAAAGGGCCACTCATTGCATGCAGTTAGAATATAAAGCGAGTGGAAAACGAAGAAGACGCAGAAGAAGAAGAAGAAGAACGGAGTTCGGAGAAGTTGAAAAACTGGAGTTTGAAGGAAAGGGTGCTGTCTCGGAAAATATTAGCAAGATGACAGAGTTATAGTATTTAAAGGAGGAGGAGCGCATTTAGCTAGAGGTCTCTTCAAAAGAGCTCGAATGCGAAATTAGAATGAAGGTCGATAAAGCGGTGTGCACAAACGACAACATCGATGACCTTACAAACGCTGTTAAGTATGAGGCCGTTTTTACAACGCTCGTCGAAAATAAAATTTTGGCTATTAAGAGGGACTGTGAGGAGAAGAAGAAGGCTAAGAAGCAAAAGAGGAGATCCTTCGGGAGAATACTTTTCGGGAGGCGTATCTTTGGGGGCGGAAGTAGTGGTTCGAAAAAGTCAACAGAGAAGGGTCCAATTGATGTTGAAACGGGGAGGTTGGGATCATCCGCCTCCTTTGACAGGGAGAGATTCTCTCCCGAAGGTATAGAGCATGCAGCCTCCGGGAGCATTGCCTCGAGCGTGATCCATTCAACTCTGTTCGAGGAAAAGATGGCGGAGACTGAGATTGAGATTGCTGCTGGACCGGTTTCTTATACGCTTCCAAAAATGCCACAAATAGACGCCTCGAAAGAGGATAGTAATGGAAGTAACGACAATGGCAGTCTTACGGGCAAGGGGGCTAGAGATCTAGTCGTTGAAGTGCTAACCCACCAACAGGGCTACTCGTATGACGATAGCGAAAAGTGTGAAGCACCTTCTCAAGACAAAGATTCAGTCTTATTGACCTCAACCGATAAGAACGTAGACACTAGTTCTTTAGATAGTGTCCGTGTGGTCGAAGATACATCGACCCTACCGGACGATAGTCTAACCTCGAAGGGCAGCGTCGAAAGCTTGTCCTATCCGAGTTCTCGATGTACAATAAGCGCCGGCGTTGCCACCTCAATTTCCTATGAGAAGCATCGATCTAGGCGACGGATTCTGGAAGCGAAATCGATAAGTGCCCAGTGCAGTCCGATATTGCCTCGCCAAAAGGTGCCCCCAACGACGAAGATGACAACGACGGCGACGGCGACGTCGATGACGCCGACGATGATGACAACAACAACACATCCCCAGGTCCAAGCGAAACTACAAAGCCAAGTGTCTTACTCAGATAATCAGCGTGCGCCAAATGATGCGATTAGACTTTTTTCGAGACAAAATACATCGGAAGACAGTGCCAATCTAACAATTAGTACCCTCCTCAATGAGGCGGACTCGATTAACGCTTTAGGTGAGCGTAAAAGCACTAGCCTATTAGTAATCGCTGAACAAGATAATAAAAAAGCAATTAATCGTCTAGATAGCAATAGTATCGTTAGTTATCAATCGAATCCTCTAGTTCGCGGCTTAATATCTAGTTACAATCAATTGACAACAACTTCAAGCCACTTTCCTGTAATCACAACGACCGTTGCGACCCTTCCGACCACAAGTGGAGCTCAATTATACTCGCCGTCGTTGTCGGGGGAGCATCTCCACCATATTCCGTCGGATGCGGTTGGATCAACCGTCGCCACCACTACCGCCGCTGTCGCCACGTACGACACAACCAAACTGCAGCGTATGACGTCTACTTCGACGGGGTCCAGTGTCGTGCCGACGGGATGCTGCGCCACCAAGTCCAAGGAGAAGGAGAAGCGCCCCAAGCCGGCGGATTGGCACACCGGTCAGAGTGGCAGCGACGACGAGTATCGAAAGCGAAAGCGAAAATATAGTAAGTCCCAATCCCGTGGGAGCTGTTCGATTAAAATACTAATTAAAGCCCGTTTGCTTTTCCAGAACGATATCACCGCTGCTCGGATCCGGTCCTGGTCTATCCCTCTTCTGGTGGTCTGCAGCACTGTATCCTTAGTATGCCACCCAATCAGCCTATGTAAAAGAAAAACAATTAAAATTCTACTTCGCTTCAAAGAATTCTAATCGTTTCAATTTTTTTAGACAATTCCATTATAATGACGACTTCGTATACGATATGACTCTCCAGGTTGAGCCCGATAAGAACGGTGACCTGCAGGCAATAGTTCCAAGTCAACGAAGTAAACGGCATAGGTAAGAAGTTGTTCATCCATAAGTCTATTTTATTTTTAATTTAAATCCCAAAATCCTTTCCCACGAATCGTATTGTAAATATAAATTGTTCTGTGGATTGTCTTATAGAATTTTTTAGAAATTTATTGTAGAAAACCCATAGTTTTTAACATAATGATTTTTACAGTGTATTTATCGATAATTACTTAAATTACAATTTTTTGTTTGTTTGAACAAAAGCACAACAAAATTGAGATCTTAGAACTGACACTATTTATGATGAATGATACATGATATAGGCGCAGATTCAGATTTTCTCTCAAGGGGAGGGCAATTTTCATGAGAATTACCTATCTATCTTCCAGGAAATCCATTCTGGGAAATTGGGCACACATTCAATTGAATATTCATTATATTCTACTTTCATTTGAATAACGCTTTGTTTACCTAAACTCAGAAAAAAACGCTGTATTATAATTTCAAAAAAAAAGTTGTTTTCAACACGTACATCGTACTCAAAAACTTCAGGATTTTGTTTTAAGGGCGGTTTTTTGGTGGTTTTGATTGTTTTTTTAAATCTTTTTTATTTCATAGTAGAAATTATATTTTGTTATAAGTTTTTTTGATACACGTAAATAAGCATCTGAAGTTTACGAAAAAAATCAAATTTTTTTTTATTTTTGTCGGTGCAGGTAATTTCGTGATTCAGGATCATCTGAAAGCAAAAATTAATTCTTATTAATTATTGTTCTGGCTGTACTAAAATCATTAATTTGTATTAACAAATAAACAAAATAGTGGACTTTTGAATTTCTCGACCTTTTTTTTTAACTTTAATGTTTTATTACTTTCATAAATAATTGTAGTACGGGCGATAGCGACACATCTGAAGAGTAAGCAGTTAAAATTTGAAGCTAATCGGTGCAGTACATTTTTATTGTTATGGTGGGATTATGGTGGGATTTGAACCCACAACCTCTAGCGCCCTGCAGCACATTGTTCCCAGTAGGTTCAAAATTACCCACAATTCGAAATTTGAAAATTCTTATTGGAGGATACCCGTGAGGAGGAAATAAAGAGAAGCTCGAAGGTGATTTTAAAAATTCGAATTACTTCACTTTGATTTCGAAAATCCAGCATATTGAAACTTCAGTCTTACGATTCAAGAACTTAAAGCAAAATCTGGAACAGGTCAGAAATAGGATTTTGAGGTTTCTGAATCAAAATTATGCATTTACTTAATCGCACAAGGTCTCCTGAAGGTCCTATTTTTGATTTTATCCAGATTTTAATTTTTGCTATAAGTTCTTGGATCGTTAGATAAATGTTTCATTATGCTGAATTTTCGAAATTAAAGTGAAGTAATTATTTTCGAAATCAAAGTGAAGTATTTTGAATTTTTAAAATCACCCAAGAAATTTTTCGCAAAAAGGGCCTCCTCACGAGTATCCTTCAACAAGAATTTTCAAATTTCATTAAAAATTACGACTTGTGGGTGGTTTTGAACCAATTTAGCAATATAGCCCCAATGTGTACCGGCTCGCTGTCAACGCCGGGTCGCGCTCTACAAACCGAGCTATTTTTGTTTGTGATTTGTGCCTTTGTTGTTGCAAGTTAAAATGTTATTCTTAATATCTCAACAACTTTTACGTTCTCAACTTAATCAACAATTTCGTCTTTAATTCGGAAGTTGTAACATCAAATACGAAATTTATTGCTTTCAATAGTGAATTTTTTTCTGAATGTATTGTGAGTTATTATTATTATTATTACTACTATTGTTACGCAAAAAAAAAATATATTTTTTTTAATGATTCTTCTTAATAAGTCTGTATTTGACTCCTCGCCACAGCACTTCAGTGCAGTATAGTAATTTTTTCTATTGGGGTCTTTCTTCAGATTTTGAATTTTCAATCAGTATAACCATCAAAGAGTTATGAAAATTGCAATTTATCATGGTAGAGGCTACAGCTACCTTTATAATAAATATTATGTCAGCTAATTTTAAAAATACTATTTCGAGAAAAACACTTTCGTAGTTATGAAGTAACTCAAAAACTTTACTTTCGAGAAAAATTGCGTAACAAGTATAATACAAAAGGACTTTTATATAAAAGTACGAGAGGCTTTGAAATATTTCAAAATATTCCGCCAAATTCACTCTTTCTTATTTACATTTTATGATAATCATTACTTCCATGAGATGCTATAGATAAGTAATAGTTCCTATATTTAAGTAAGAATTCAGGTTTTCATTTGTTACAACCCTCTATGACAAGAAAAATCAAAATAATAACCTTGGTACCTTTTAACCCTATTTTTCTCAAAAACGTAATCCACGGAAAAAATTCTATAGAAATGACGTATCACGTAGTAGAAAAAACCATTTAATTTTTTGACAAGTGTTATCCCATTTTATTAATTTTTAAATAAATAAATAAATAACTAAACAAAATTCAAAATCTTTAATTATTTTTCTTATTAGAGTTTTAGAGTTAATTCAAGTCTTTTTCAAGGCGTCGGAAGAAAAAATATGCCAGCAGAGTGACATTTAATTGCTTTATGATTTTTTTTTTTTTTTTAGTTGCAAAATATTTTTTAGAACAAATTTCATAGTATATTTAATTAAATCCAAAAAACGAAAACCACTTGTTAAAATCTCTTCGAAATATATAAAGGCAAAAACTTGTTGAGGATGGTTCTCGTTTACTTCAAAGAGTGATGAGTTTTTTGATCCGAGATAATATTTTTAGAAAAGTCTGTATAGTATATTATAGAGTGAACTAGCTGAATAACTCGGTGTCCCTCGGCGTAGCGTAAATAATTATCAAATAAACACCTCTCAAATGCTCTAGTTTGGTACATCCTAGCATTTTTTTCAACCAATCCAAGTTAAGGCGTGTATTGGGATATTTCTAAGATGTGTGTGTGTAATAGAGAACCATAAAATGAAGAAGTTCTCACCCAAAACATACTCCAGTAAAACTCAAAGCTGTTTCGTAAAATTATCTGATTCAAAACTTTATCCTTTTGTACCCGGTGCCTCCTTAAATGAGTTAGGGTCCTTTTATACAATTCAGCAAAAGGTACAATTAATTTTACTATCACGATATACACTGATATATCTTAAGTTTTTTATGAGTTTTTATTGTGAAGTTAATAAATATATTATTAACAGATTTTAATTTCGGGAAGTGCTGAAGTTGCGCGTTACTTTATTTGTGTTGTAGGGTATGAATGCTAATTTAAAAAAAATTTTCCTTTTCACACCTTTAGGGGTTGATTCAAAAAAAGAAATACATGTTTAATTATTTATATTTTGGAGTACCTTTACCTAGTTTTAAATCAATAAAACAGTTAAATAATGTTTCTTCATATAAATTATAATTCTTTTAGGAGTTCAATTTTGAACAATCCCTTCTTGGTGATGATGGATCAGTCAGAACATGTTTTTTTTATAATTATATATGTATAAATGGAAACCATGGAATTTTTATAAAAATAATTAAAAAACAAAATTAGTTATGTTGTAATTTAGAAGAAGATATAATCTAATTTTCTTTCTTTTCAATAAAAGTTGAGGTATTTTCGGTTTATCTTTCGAATAGACATTTCATCCTTTTTAGGTCCATATCCAACTATAAATCATGATGAGCGCTACATCATTTCGCTTCCGCAGTGTACTTTTAGGGTCGGTGGGACACTTTTTTGTCAATAAAACCAAATTCAAATTCTACATATAATATTTTATCTGAGTTTACTAGTAATTTTACGTATATATTAAATTTATCCAACTAGAAATATTTGAGAAAAAGAAACCAGGTTCCCCAAAATGTTTGCCTAGCTACTTTCTAATATGCCAAAAATAAGACTAGATAACTTTAGTTTAAATCGCCTAACTTAGTGAAAACAGTCAGACTAAACAAAGTGTTATTTTCAAAATTCAATCAAATCAAGGCAATTTTCACGTTTGGTAACAAAACTTCCCATTGCTTTCATATCCAGGTGGCAAAAGCGAAACGGCGACAACTTTTGCTACACAATCCTCTTCAAACTAAAGCCGCCGATTACCTTTCTCTTTATCCCGGCAACAAAAACCCTCGGTGGGAGCTTAAGTAGTTTATCCTCAGCGTTTTCTTCATGACCAGATGCCAGGAGCAAACTTCCTGGCAAGATTTCAAGTTTTTCCCCTACCGCCCGCGTCCTCAGCCTCATCCGCTTTCCTGGTTTTGTGTGATGGTTTTTCTGTAACAGCTCTCCCCTTTTCTTTGCAGGCACCATAAGCATAAGAAGCGACACCGTCATAAAAAGCCAAAAATTCTCGTTCACGATTTGGATACGCAGAGCGTCAAGGTAAGTTGCATTGCATCTCCCATCGCAAGTTGAAAGTTTGTCGTCCCCTCTGCTGAAATGCAAATGCGGGCCAGGAAGGTGCTTGTCTGCATAATAAATTCCCTTCCTGATATTTCTTTGGGGAAAATTCTCGCAAAAGTTATACGAATGAAGAACATACATACGTACGAGACGAAGCTCAGCCAAAACTACGAAATTTAAAATAATTTCGAGAATACCTCGAGAATCGTAAAATTTTATAGTTGGTGTTAAAACTTCGGAATTGCAGGAATCGCAGACTCCCAAACAAGAATATTCCCTGAGGAATTTTAGATTGCGAGAAATATCTACAGTATATTAATAAATTGCAGTTTCACTGGGAACATTTGTAGACTGAATTTGACATAGAAAAATAAAGTTGGTCAATTTAAACAAAATACATTGTTAACAGATCATGCCCTATATATGTATTGCAGAAAATCTGTAAATATAATTTTTTCTTTGTTCAGTACTAACTATTAAAAATAGTTAATTAGAATATTTATTGATTCTTAAGCAGCCCACACTATTCGAGAATCCAGCATCTCATCTTATGCGTTTTTATGCAAACTGTATACAAGGGGCTTAAAGATATTTAATAAGCATTATATTGCCTTTTCTTTAACCCATTAAGGGGTCATATACAGTCAGGATTTTCAGAAAATCGAATTTTTTTTTATTTTTTTTTCGTAATGTACATATATTTAAGTACACCTACAAAAAATTTCATGTCAATCCGATGAATATTCTCGAAGTTACACGCATATTTGTAATGACGTGTTCGAGTTTTTGTACTACATGTAAAGTGCTTTTGAAACTTTAAACGCGTTTTTCTCAAAACTGTGTCCTTAAAGTCGGTGAGCAAGATTTCTCGGAAACGGCTGAACCGATCAGTTTCAAATTTTAACACAGGCTTCCTAAGCATATTTTTTAGTAATTAATCGAAGCTTTTTGCTCACCGATAAATATTTTCCATTTTATATACAATTTAGAGCGAAAATTGTTGTTAAAAACCGATTTTTTTTTTTAAGAAGCCGCCATTTTCTCAAAAATTCCTATTTTGCTTATTCCTTCGATTAATTACAAGACAAAACAATATACTAACTAAATATATTTAGTTTTTTCATTTTGGATGATCCAGTCGAGAGATATCGTGCACACCGCAAAACGCTTTTTTTTACAGTTGCTCCCGGAGATCAGCTGTAGCAGCTTTTAAAATAATTATTTTTACAAATGAAAAACTTTAAAATACACTCGAGAGTTACCATTATATGTGTACAGAATTTTACATTAATAACTTAAAAGATCTTCTCAAGAAAAATTCTTGAAAAATCGACTTTTTTAGGCCTCCTGACTGTATATGACCCCTTAATGCCTGAATAACAAAAAATTTTACGGCAACTTCGAGGCCCTAACTTTTATCGAAGGGGTGGTCAATTTTCATCAAGACCAACTTTTCTAGACGTATTTTGAGTCGCCCGACATGATCCAACCAAAAAAAAAAAAACAAAAACAATTATTATTATAGTTTTTGTGCAATATTACGTTAATTAATACCTTTTTCACGTAATTTTTTTTTCGAAAAACGTCTGATTTAGTGGGGAAAAAGCAACTTTTTACTGCAATAAAGTGCATAACACGTGTTATTAGTACTTAAACTTAAAAAATATGCAGATATTTTTTTCGTTAAAAATATTAGGCTGCATAAAAATTGCAACATTGTAACGCATATTTGCATTACTTTAGATCACTTTTTTATCTCACTATGTTCGACTATTCCCAAAAAATTATATATACACTAGTTTTGAGGGTCACTAATTACGAATTTGCTATCAGATTTTCGTAATTCAAAATGGCGGATCCAAGATGGCGGACAAATTTTTGCAAAATTTTCAATTTCTTCGAAAAAAGTGGGTATTCGGAGTTTTTGGGGTCACTGATTACTGATTAAATGCCTTCATATTTGTGAAGTTTAAGTCATAATAACACGTTTTATGCACTTTATTGCAGTAAAAAGGTGCTTCTTCCCCACTAAATCAGTCGTTTTTCGAAAAATAATGACGTGAAAAAGGTATTTATTTACATAATATTGCAAAAAAACAACAATAATAATTTTTTTTTTCACTTTTTTTTTTTTTTGGCGACTCAAAATACGTCTAGAAAATTTGGTCTCGATGAGAATTGACCGCCCCTTCGATAAAAGTTAGGGCCTCGAACTTACCGTAAAATTTTTTGTTATTCAGGCATTAATGGGTTAATCTGCTGTCGAATTCAGTAAAACATAGTCAACTAACTATTTTGTTATTTTGTTCATCAACAATTATGAGGGAATTCTTAGTTTCAAAACAATTCAGTCGACTTTTTAAAGACACTTTGGAAACGAAGGTTGTTTTTCATAAGGTGCTCATAAGTGATTTTTTTAATCTTCTCCTAATTCGTGTTTTTTTTCTACAAATCTTTTAATCGAACATTTCACTTTAATAATACAAGAATTAATCATAGAATAGTTTGAAATTTCAGAGAAATTAATTTATTTTTCAACTTACATAAATCAACTATTACCTGCTACATTTTTTCAATAAAAAGCAAAATATGACCGGTTGTTGATATCTTCCATTAAGCCCTTATAAAACTAAAAAACTTCTAGAAAGTCAAGAAAATTCTTTTTTTTATAACAATCTTACTTTGACTTCATATAAATTCACGAGCTCATAAGATTTTTAAATAGATTTTTGTAAGTTTTCGTCCAATTATTTGTTCTTAAGAAGTTTTAAACTGAACTCTCAAAAAAATGTGTTTTTACTTTGCTTATAAAAAACTAAAACAAAGTTATTGTAAGATAATAATCAGAATAACATGTGTTCTAAAACATCAATATTACTTCTAAGAGTTTCAACCAAAGGTGAATTCTCCGCGAAAGCCTTTAAAAGTAATATAAAAATCAATTCTTAGGGAGGAAAAATATAAATACGTCATAAGAAATTATCTTTAGAAAAATCTTTTATAAACCTTTTAAACGAAAGATTTCTTTAAAAGGATATATCAATCTAAGAATTGATTTTTCCAAATTGTATATTGGGAATAATAATCTTGAAAAGGGCTTATACATTATATATAATAAATTTTATGATGGGTGTAAGAAGGAAGATCAAGATGGCTTTTTAAAAATATGTCTAAATTGTTTGAAATTTCCTTTCCACCACTTCTTTGCCTAATGTTCATTGGTTTCTTAGGTTTGGAAAACTTTATATATCTATGTTTATTTTCATTAGCAATTTATATGATTGTACTTTTCAAATTTCCCGTAGGTAATCGATCCGGACGACCTTCCTCAAAGGGCTAGATGGACCATCATCGCTACTGCTTGCCTTCTCCTTGTAATGTGCCTGATGCTTGTCGGTATCACTTTGAGAATGGCGCCAATTATCGACGACATGGGTAAGTACCTTAATTTCTGCTATATTATACAATATAAATTAGGTAAAAATCTGAAGTAATGTAAAAGTGCCATATTTTTAAGTAGACGAACGTTGACTCCACCTGGTGTAGACTACATTAAGTCGCTCATAAATCCATTAAAATGCGCCCCTAACAGAGTGCTCGCAATTGTACCCTCGCTCCACAAAAATATACCATTTAATTTTTCCGGTCTATAAATTCCGAAATATGCTAAAATCGGTCGTCATAATTTGCATTTCTCACAGCGGAGCATTAATGGTTCCCGTGTTCCCGACTCGGTGAGTTTTCCTAATTTCTGGTTCCAGCTTTATCTGATGGTGTGGCTTGATGCAGTCGCATGGAGGCCAAAAGTGAAATTGGTTTTATCCGGATTTTAGAAACGAGTAGAATTAATAGTTTCTGTGTGTGACATATTCTCACTATGAAATGGGTTTACGACCAAATTAATTTCAATTTTGCGGGTATAACATTAAATTTAAAGACCGCCACAACTGCTGCAGCTGTATGGCGCCAGCTCCCATAAATTCAGAGTTTGAATTGAAAATGTGGCGCAATGAATGAATGAATGAATGACCCCATTCCATTATTTTAATCATCGAACCTATATTTGGAAAAATAGAGAAAATTGCGATGATTAAAATGAAATCAAATCGAATATAAATTATTGATTTTTTCACATTTAAGCAATTGGTATCGCAATAAATATTTTAAAATTATCATTGATACATTGCGATAAGTAAAACTTTCGATGCCCGTTGCGGCCTTTTATTCAGTGGGGTATAAGTTATTTTCAGTATTTGATTAAATTACGAACACAAAGTTTTGTTTGTACAAATTGTGGGCAAAACCTGTACTACTACATAGTTTATATTGGAACAGGACCCTGCTTTTGCCTTGTTTTTCCATGTGGGTAATTTGCTTTGGACTACCCAATAATAAACTAAAATTGATTAATAGATAACCGGATATTCCAATAATGAGGTTAGAAAATTAATTAATAAACTATCATTATATGCAAAAAAGTGCTTACCCGGCCGCACAGAAAATTCCATGTTTAGAGTTTATCTTTACGAAAATATAAAGATTAATGAATCGTGGAAATGTTTATATAGGTTCGGTGAGTTATTTGTATCCCTATGAGATAAAAGCACTTCTGTGACTATAACCACACTGTAATTATATAATCCTACTGGGAAATGGGTGTCATAAACACAGCTTTTTATCGAAATAAGCCGGATATATTGTACGGCACCTTGTCGGTATACATCCATACGTATATGTACCTTGTACAAACATATGCTATGCACCTGTAAGAGCAGGTAATATTTTCGGATTACAAAAAGAAAAAAAAAACAGGTAAAATAAGTTTGTTGAGATATTTGTTTATATGTTGTCGGGTTGTAATTAAGTAATAACCGAATGGCAGATCGATTCATCTGTAATAACGTAATACCTGAAAACGATTGCGACATCGATATTAAAATAACGGGCTTACTTATCATGAGCATTTTTAAAAATTAATGTCTATGTTTTTTACCAGAAAACCCTCCATTAACTTTTAATATTTGAATGATATTCATATGTCAGACTAATGATGTTAAAAGTTTTTTAAGGATGGATTCTTTTCGTAAACGTTTTCGGTAACATAAATTTATTTTCTGTATCACACAGTATTTTGGGGCGATCATAGCTTGAAGAATGTAATTTTTCTTGAATTGGAATTTTTCTAAATTGTTTCTCAAAAACTCTATACAACAATAATTTTACTTTTTTTTATGTCAAAGTCAATTTTCCATATCACTATCAGAGCTGTAAAAAAAGTACTTCGATTACCATTACAATTACTAGTACAAGCAATGCAAACAGAACCATTACAAGTGTTGGTACTTCAAAGAATTGAATTACCATTATCAGGTAATGGTATTGGTACTTCACTGCTGCTACTTCAGAAGCATTACTTAACATTACCTGGCATTACTCAGTATTTCCTGGAATTACTTAGAAATATTCTACAAGTAATTCTAGGTAATGATGATTACTGTAAAGCAATTCTATGTAATGCTAAGTATTTCTAAGTAATGCCAGGTAATGCTGAGTAATGCTAAGTAATACTTCTCAAGTACGGCAATGGTGAAGTACCGATACCAATACTTGGTAATGATAATTACATTTTTTTAAGTACCAATGCTGGTAATGGTACCGGTAATTTGTCTTGCTTGCATTACTTGTAGTTGTATTTATAGCGTAAGATAAAACATTTTTTGATGTATTGCGAACTTACAAAGTAATTATATGCAGATAGAACTATTTCATAACTTAGTTATATAAAATTCAACATAAAATAAAAATTTTCTTTTGTTTCCGTGTAGGTCATTTTACATTCATTTATAAAATCAATGTTTGATCCATAGTCAAATTCGATGGCACTTCCGAAAGTTGAAGGTGTTTGTTATTAGATATGGTTTGCTCTAACATATTTGTGAATATAAAGTTACGTACATATGTATTAGGGTGCTTTTTTTTTGTGACTATTTTTTTTTTTCAGTGCCACCTCGAAACTTTTTGGGAAATACCAAAACAAATATTCCCTGAAAATTGGAGCCCTTAATATTAATATTAAGTACTAGACCAAGGCGTGTAAAGATTTCCCGTATAAAATACACGTAAACTTTGATTTTTTTTTCTTCTAAACTCTACAACTCAGAGGCATTTTATGGTATAACCTTGGTCAATGATAGGGTTTCTTCAGAATTGAATGCTTCTACATGAAATTATCATTTTTTGCCCCTATCTTGTAAATAACAAGAGCTACAGAAAAAATGTAAATGACAAACTTATAGGAAATTCAATTTCATAAAAACTAACTATAGAGGACATTTTTTTTTTTTTTTTTTATTAAGGATCCTCTGCCTTTTACATGTTTGGACATATCCTGACAAGTGGGGTATCGGTGGAAAAGTGTTCTTCACCTATTTTGAATGAGTCCTTACTCGATGTCTTTACATGAACCTATGAGAACTTAAGTTAGCGAACCTCTAAAAAACAAACTCAGCTTCACCTGAGGAAAAAATATATTCGATTTCCTTCAAAATGTTGTTGATGAACGATTTTTGTCATTTTCATAAATAGATATACGAATTAAGAACGAAAATGGAATTTTTTTGATTTTGGTCCTTCTTCATTATTTTAAATCTTTGATATATATTCTTATTTTAAACTATAAGATCATTGTTTTTTACGTCGTATGTCGATCAAAATGAAAATGAAAAAAAAAAAGTTTTCCGCCAGTTTAACTCTAAGTTACGTAACGATAAAGATTTTCGGGTGTTACTAACTCTGTGCGGCCAGAGTGACCGCAAAGTTAGCCTGTTTTTCAAACATCTGTAATTTCGATTGGAATTGATTAAATGTAACGTATAAGTGCTCCAAAGTTTTGTCTGGTAATGAATTTGTGCAAAGAGCAAAATTTGTTGTTCTAGAAGCTAAACATCCCTAAATAAATAAATACAACCCTTATTTTTGCATAACGCACGTGCGAGAATAAGATTAAGTATTTGTCAAGTTGTAGACAAAACTACCCTTATAGAAGGGGTGTAATTACTTAAAAGATAAAAAATTCTATCAATTTCAAAAACACATTTTTGTGTAATATGAAACATAAAAAACACGTAAAGGGTTATCACCGTTGGATTTGATGAAAGTCCATCCCCGTAAAGGGGGTTAAAATACCCCCAAGCACCAAAAAAGTAGTAAATCCTAAAGTATATCATGAAAAATCGAGTTTTAGGTAAGGTTGATTAACCCATTAATGCGCAAAACGAGAATTTTGTGCACGCAAATTCAATTGTACGATTCGAATAGAAAATTGTGGAGCTTTTCTTCCAAAACCGTATATAAGGGGTTTTTGGGGGTGCTCTTTCAGAATCTAGCATTTGTTTTGCATAAAAGCTTCAAAAACTCTATTATTTTTTGGAGTTTTAAAAAAAGTGCTGAGTTTTTTAGACTTTTTTCCACCCAAAGGCGATTATTTTGACGTTGCCGTTATTGAATCATCATACCTATAATCACCAGAAAACGCGGCCCAAATGTTTAAGTTTTTCCAAACCATGGCTTTGAAAGTTTGTTTTTGCTTTGGTTTTTGCAAAATGGCTATTTTATACAGCAATCTAATAAAAAACTTCAGAATTTTTTTACACGAAAAGGATCAACTGTACAATTTTTTTTTATAGAACAGAAAATGTTTGAAATTAGCCAAAGAAAACGTGTGATTTTGAGAAGTTTTCGTTTATTTTTGGTTTTCTGGATTTGGCCAATTTTTTAAAAGTCCAAAAATGTGCCAGAAAATTCTGAAAAAATTCACACGCATTCTTTGGCTAATTATAAGCACGTTTTGTCCGATAAAATTTATTCGTAAAATTGATCATTTTTAAGTAAAAATATCACCAAGGATCAATTTTACGAATAAATATTATAGAACAAAAATATAAGCACTTTTTTAACCAAAGAACACGTGTGAATTTAATCAGAATTTTTGGGGATTTTTGGATTTTTCAAAAATTGGGCAAATCCAAAAACCAAAAATAGGCCACAAAATTCTGAAAAATTCACACGTGTTCTTTGGCTAATTTTAAGCATTTTCTGTTCTATAAATTTTTTTGTAAAGTTGATCCTTTTCGTATAAAATAATCCGAAAATCGAATTTTTTTTTTATTAGATTGCTGTACAAAATGATTTGAGAAAGTTTAGACATTCGGACCACGATTTCTGGTGATTATATGATCATTCAATAGCGGAAAAGTCAAAATAATCGACTTTTAATGGAAACAAGTCCAAGTTCATGACCAGACAAAAATGTTAGCACTTATACGGTACATTTAATCAATTCCACTCAAAGTTACAATTGCTTGAAAAAAAGGCTAACAAACCTCTTTTTGTGCAGCCACTCTTTCGAGGCAGCAATGGGAGTTAATTAATTAAAAGAATCTTAAAAATACAAAAAGTAGTGAGACCGCAGACTCCAGAACACCCTCACCAAACGGCTGACGCCTACTTACTACTTGAAGCTCATAAAGCTCAACCTGAAATCCCTACCTGAAATCAGAACAAAAGCTTTCCATTCTGCGAAAGCTCAGCGGAGCTTTTAAGCTCTGTAGGGTACCTGCGCACTGTGAGACTTCCAGGAGAGGGGCAATATTCCAATGAAAGTTGCACCGCCAAAACTTTCTGCGAATAGACGAAAGCTGCCTTGGGAGCTTTCCGCGCCCAGGGTGGCGCTCTCTAGGACCGGACGGAATTTATGGGGGACAAAACCGACTTGTTAAGACGTTATGGAGAATTAATGCTAAATTATCACGCTAATTAATCATTTTTCGCGTTCGCACTTTGTGTTATAAGTGTAAGGGCTTCCGATGATAAATTTAGAAAAATATTCCCACGCGCCCCGCAGCTTTGCGTCAATCCAACTTCAGTTTGTTCTGCTGGCAATCACGTGCCCAGGTGCGATTAATCTTTTTACAAGCAGCCGTAATTATAGAGCATAAACATTTCCGTAGATCTGGTTAGCACTACTAAATGGAAAGCATGTGGCATTAAAGTGATTATGTTTGCACATTTGTCACATTATAATTAATCGAAAAATCGGAAAACAAATTCTAATCTCTACAGTGCTTACTAATAATATACAAATTTCATTAAAAAATATTCATTTAACCCTTTATAGCCCAAGATCATAAAAAATTAAATTATGTTGAAAAGGGCCAGGTTTAGGGAAATAAAAAAAACAAGTATTTCTCAGAAATTAAAAAATATGTATTATTAATTATTTTTTTCACATTTAAGGGAGTGTAACATTACTGGAAAATTGAGTTAAATGTAAACAAAAAAACCTTATGTGGTATGGAAGGAACATATTCATTCACTTACCTATAGGTTTCCAAGAAAATAACACGATTTTGCACACTTTTTGTATTTTTTTTGTAAAATACAAAATTTACACGAATTTCAACAGCAAAGTAGCACCGATTTGAATGAACTAAATAAATTCAGTGCGTATTCTGGCGGGATTTTTGAGGTTTGTTACTGAAATATAACATGGGGCTATAAAGGGTTAAGGTACTACTACCGTCTAGAATTTTCAGAAAAATTATTTTTTTCATTTTTGACTCCTCATAGTCCCAGAAATCATCTCCTAAATTTTTGTTAAGAACTTCGTAATAGAAAAAAAAAGTTATAGCGTTATACAGCGAAAGCGCGCGGATGGGCTCCAATACTTTAAACGCATTTTTCTCGAAATGACATTTTTTGAGTATGTCCCTAGATAATCTCCGGATCTAGTGAACCGATTTGAATAAACCTTGTCGCGTTTTGTTTGTTCAGGTTGTAATTTACTACAATTTAGCCGAAAAATCAAAAAAGAAAAATTTTGGCAAGAGAAAATGATTCACATTTTTCCTGAAACTTGTAGTTTTTTTTTTTTTTTGCATTTTTCGACTAAATGTGCTAAATTACAAGGAAGGGACCTTGTTTTTTAAAATCCCGTTTGAATTTTTGGTAATTATTTACTTTAACGCTCTCCTGGTTTTTTAGCAACTAAAAATCGAAAAATGTATGGATTTTATTGTTTTTTTTTTTTTAATTGTACGTTTTGCGTCGGGGGGGGGGGGGGGGGATGGTGTTAAAACCTCGCCTGCACTCTCTTTGGAGGGGAAGGGGGTCAAAATAACTGTCAATAATGGTAGCACTTTCAAATTGCCTTGATTATCGATTTATCGTAGCGCTAGAATCAATAAATAATAGCGGCTGAAAAACCAATAGAAATACTGATTTTTTCAAATTTTTTTATTTTGTTCATAAATCGACGCAAAAATGAACAATTTGAAGAAAAAAATGGTAAAAATGTTGATTCTTCGATTTTATATCCTCAAAAACCAGGTAAAAAAATTACCGAGTTTTTTGTTTCAGACATCTCAATCCTGAGTTTATCTGTCGGCAATGGGACTAGCATATTTTCGAGCTGCCGGCTTCAGCGCCCTCTATACAAATTTCTAAAAACAAAAATTAAATAAACATTTTTTTGTTTTCAATCTACAAGGATCAAACTGAGAAAAAAAATCATGAAAAAGTGTAATTTTTTTGCTCTGTAGACGGTATATTATATAGCATGTAACCGGCAAAACCCGAAATTTGTTTTGATTAGACCAATTTTAGTTTGTCCTGATAAGAAAATACACACTTCAGGCCAAAGTAATATTGCCTAGGTACATGTGAAGCATTCACAAGAAGAGGTCACACCTTGTGGGTCACTGATTTGACTGAGTCTCCGTCTACTTAAAGAAATTCACTAATATAGTAAATCCACAAAGCCCTAGGGTGCAAAGCTCGAAAATAAGGGAGAAATTTCTTTCGAAACAGAATGTGCTGGTGAAGCTTGGCGCAGCCGCTAGGTTGTTGTTTTAACTGGCGCTGGCCCTTATCTTGTGCAAACGCAATGTGGCGCTCAGTTTTGTCGGAACATTGATAAAATTATGATTTTACATCAAATTTCTCAATTTTGGTATATCCATAAATATTTTCTAGCAACCAAAAGATACCGAAAACTTGGTTCCCGTAAAATATTCAAATTAGCAGTCCGCAATAGCTCTAGCTTGACACATGTCAAGCTTGGTGCGCACGTCAAGCAAAGTTGGCAAAACTGAGCTGCAGCGACAGTGACAGCGGCAAGCGGCAGTGCAAGCTATACTTTCTGTCTATAGCATTGTGCCTCTGTACTTTCAATTTTTGACAGCTTTTTCTGCAGTGCTAGCGGCAGGCTGCAGCCCATATTCTTCTTTAGACTCACCACTAGTACAAGTTCCAAAAATTCGATCTTATAAAAGCCGTCGAGGCGAAGTGATATATCATAAAAAATATTCATTTATAGGAATTATGCTGGCAAATAAATATTTTTTATGAAGAAAGATAAAAGAAACATATATGCTGCTTACTTCGTCACGACAGCTTTTATAAGATCGAATTTTGGAACTTGTACCAATGATTAACCTAACACTTTCAAGAGAAATTTCACTCTTATTTCCGAGTAGTGAATCTCTTTAAATACAGGGAGATTCTGCCAAATCGGTGACACACAAGGTGTGACCTCTCCTTGACAGTGCCATATTAGAAATTGTAGCACTAAAAAAAATATTTTTATCATGCTTTGCGCCATAATGCATCGTAATGTTTGCTATTTGGAATAACGACTGTATAGAAAATTTGATGTGATGACGTCCATGAATAATGTTCCAGATCCTATATTTCTTTCGTTTATTCTCAAAATATGTACATAGCTTAAGCAGCAATAAGACATGCTCAAAGAAACGTTCGTTTGGCGTCCTCGTCTGAAATCATTAGTTGAATCCTACCACTTAGATATGAATTTTTAAGATATGATATTTTTGATGTTTCATCTTCAGCCAAAGTTTAGCATATATGTGTCTGTCGTCTTATTCACAAATCTTTCGCACATACCTTTCTCGTCATTAATCTTAAAATATTACTTATTCTCTGTTTATTAATTGTATTACTTCAGACATCTTTACTCCCACTAATTGCAATTTTCACACTTCCTTAATGATATTACCCAATTAGATATGCCCAAATACGAAAAACGTTTCCTTAAAGTCAATTTGTGTAGTGTTTACTCACATAGATACACAAATATAATTGCTGTTTTCATAAAAAGATTTTAAATTATTTAATAAATAATAATTTTTATCTAGTGTATTTATGAATACTCTCCTATCCAATTCAATATTCTATTTTAGCGGTGAATTCATGCTATTATATATATATATTTATATTGACGACAATCTAGTCACGCCTATGGTCTTTCTATGGGGTTTTCAAGGCATCCAAGACCAACCAACAGAATAAGCCTAGTTAGCAGAATTACAGAAAAGTGGGATTCAATTAGGCCTGATGTCCTCTTCTGTCATTGTAATACTTTTTAGAATCGAATTAATTAAGCAGTGTCTAGTAAAAGGAGAACTACATACCAATTAATTAGGTTACATCTCCACATGATGCAATAAAGAACTGAAAAAAATGTGTTTAATTGCGTTACTTCGAAACTCCTTTTAAAAATTGAACATTTAAGATGGAAAGAAACTTGCTTACAAGGGGAAAAACACATCACTTTACTTTAATGATATTTATTTCATTCACTGCAAATGATATTTGAAGATTTTTCAAATAAACACAATGGATCTCATTACAAACTTTTTTTTAACAAATCATTTAGAGTCTGTTTTAGTTTTTAACTTGAACTTTTTTATTTAATTTATTTTGGGATCTACAACTATGAAGTTTTGTAAATTTCAAATTCAATTATTATTAAAAATCAGTTTAACTGTTACGAATGAATGGTATATAAATTATATATTTTTTGAATCTCCGCATTAAAGCCTTTCGTTTGATCCCAACTTTGTCTAATTTTTATATTTTATTTTGACTATGACACGTGAAACACTAAGTCAAAGCCAACAACACCTTATTTGTTAAAATGTGATGAGTAGTTTAGGAGTTACGAGAACAGAAGAATATACATACCAACATAGACTGCTGTAGTCGAGTAAAAATGTTGACAGAGCCAAGAAAATCTTACCACAATGAAGGTATAATGTCTACGTCCAGAAATTGGTTTTTGTTATGGTATGGTAATAAGTGAATAAGTTTTCGGACCCAAAATTTCACATTATGACATAACATATAACATTATATAGCCTAGGATACATTCAGAATCAAGACGAATCCAAGTACACATCATTTCTTGAAATCAGTTCAGTAGTTCAGGCTGTACAAGGTAACAAACTATCTCATATACATATTATACATATATAGTCCGTGAGATTCATAACCTTACTTTTTGCAGTAGTTGCGTAAAAAATGGGTCTTGGATGAAGTGAATATTTGGATTTATTTGAATTAATAATTTTAACCTAATGGAGTTATATATTTCAACTGTTTCCTGTAAAATTAAAATACATTGATTTTGAAATTAACTTAATTGAATTGAAAAAAGTGATCTTTGTGATTTGAAAATAGTCTTTTTTGGAATTAGAAAGTATAAATCAGTTTTATTCGAACAAATTTTCTGTTTTTATAATCGGATACCTTCCTACTTCCCACAGAGTAGAAATGAAAAAGAGCATATAAAGATAGGTAATACGATGTTAGATGTTAGATTGGCGTGCCTGTCGCAACACACACTGAAGCCATTAGAGGGTCATTATGATACCACTTATACCTTATACCTACTAGATACTAGAGGAGATAATATTACATTGAAAAAATAATAATAATATATTTTTAAGAACATATTTCATCTCAAAATCCTCTTTTATCCCAAAGACGATAGCAATTTAAGAGTAGTTAAAAATGCCAAAAATCCTTTGTAATATGACCTTCCGAAGTTTACAGAGAAAAAGTATACCAAATATTGTAATAAATGACCACAGCGTCGCTTTAATCTGTCGAGTAGGAAACTGTCTATCCATCCTTTCACCTTTCACCGGATCACTTGAGTGTTGGGAGCATTTTATAGCTGTCTGCCGGTTGAGACACCCCCAGAGCACTATAAATGGCGTGTCAAGTTTCATCGGCAGTTTGTTAAAGATTCACTTCAAAGCAATTTATTAGGACCTTCAACATCATTTATCAGTCTAGTAGCAATACAAAAGGTTTTTCATATAAAAGCCTCCCCACAGGTGGAGGAGTCCTGCAATAAAGGATTAACTGGGCTGTGATATTTTTTATGTGCAAGGGTATAATGGTCTGGGGTTTGATATAATTATGTAGGTTCATAGCTGATTAAACTTCAATTAGATACCTCAAAATTTTATAACTTTCCCTTTTGAGAATAAAGCGCGGAAATTGGGATGGAAATGAAGTGGTAAGTAATTTAAAAACATTTATTAAAGAATTTTTTTTTTTACTCAAGGTAAATGATTCTACAGGGATAAAAGTCTGGTACATTATATTTTGATATAGAGGCTTTCTAAAACTATTAAAAACATGTTCTAAGGTTTCATTTGAAATTCCATTGACGATCTTCCCAATGTCTTTAATAAAATCCTCAACTGTTTTTTGGTTATTTTCATAGCAGAGATCTTTAATGTAGCCCCATAAAAATAAATCACATTAAGTGAGATCTGACGAGTAAGGTGGCTATTCTATTCCTTTTCCCCTAGCAAAGCATGGGTACCCTAGGCCAATAACTCGATCGCCATTAAATTTATTGATGATACTTCTTGTGTGCGATGAGGTGCTGCTCCGTCTTGAATAAAAAAAAAAGATTTAACGCGGCTCCTCTTTTTCGCATGAGAAAGGATTTGGTCTCTAACATCCCTTTGTACTTCTCTCCGGCGATAGAAGATTCAAAGAAATGCAGGTAGATACCTTTTATGTAGATGGTTCACATTTCACAAATATATATTTATATGTATTATTAATAATTCACGTTTTTCACTATATTATTAAATTAATGGTTTGTACTAAATAGATTTAATTTTTTTATAATAAAATGGACATAAAATATAAATGACGACTGTCCTTTGTTAAAAAGTATTTACATTTTACCGATCTCTCCATTTGTTAAAAAATTGTGACCCATTAGTTTTCGCAATTTCCTATTGGACACCCTGTACATTTTATTCAGCATTGCAGACTGCGACCTTTTTATTGAATGTCATAAAATTGTATTTCTTTCATGTGAAAATAAGTTTTTAAGATTCAAGTCTAATCATGGGATCATCCCTGTTTACCAGGACTAGTCATTCTTAAACACAAGGTGATTGCTTCTTCTCAAACTTTTTCTTTTCGTGAATGTCTGTAATGTTAATGAAACCATCTTTTATTCCTCAAAGACAGAAGAGACAAACGATTTTTTTTTTTTTTTTTTTTCAGAATGCATATAAAATCTGTTCGGGAAATATCCTTCAGAAATAAGTTCCATAACTTCTTTTAGCTTTCCAGGAGGATCTTATCCACAAATCTCAGTTCAACAGCAATTTTCCCAGCATAATTTGCATAAAGATGTTGCAATTATACTGGAGAAAACTTTTACGTTTTGAGAAACGCCTGCAGCTGGGAATTGCTTACGATTGTTATAAATGTCCCTTTAAGCAGTTCAGTTTGTTCAGGATGCTCGGTTTCTTTAGTGAGGTGTACTTTGAGAATGTTTCTCAAAATTGAGAAAGTTTTTAAGAGATCTGAATTTGAGAATTGAAGTGAAGTTGATGCTTTGGTATGCACAAAATTATATGTATAGCAAATATTCTTCATAAGAAGTTTAAACAAAGATTGAATTTAAATATGATTTTAAATGATTATACTATGAACCTTTACTCTTAACAAAATAACGCCATGGATGAAATGAACCTATATTGGGATTTTGCAACATGTCTTCAAAATTATCAACGGAGATATTATCGATTGTTTAATAGAAAAAACAAATATTTTTAGGACAGGTTTTCATAAATATTTCATGATTAATAACAATAAGAGACATAGCTCTTTTAAAATACCATACTATAGGACATGTAATTTAATTTTGCAGTCCCAGTACCACAATATAAGCAACAACTTCAATAGTCCCTAAGTTCTCAACAATTTGTTTAAAAAAACAAAAAATTTATTTACAGAAAAATTCCAGTACGAAAGGAAAAATAATTAAAATTTGATATATTATTGATAAAAATGCATATAACCAACACGTTATTGCATTACGATTTAAAATCATAATGATACACAATAAAATATAATAATATAATAAAGCCTGTGTAAAACATAACCTGCATGAATTGTTCTGCAGTTTTTTGTAAATGAATAACAATTTTAAGGTGCGGATTAAACATTTTTTTTACTTCTTAATTTTAATCTTAATTACTTTAAAAAAAAGGAGTTAAAACTAATAGTATTATGTTAATATTATTATAAAATTATAAACGATATATTTCACTATTCAAATACCCACATAAACACATTTATTCTTCGGAAAAAAGATTTAACTCAAAAGGCTTTTTAAATTCAAGATCGTCAAAACCAATGCAAATCGATCGCCAAAACTTACAACCTTTATTATTATTATTTAACTGATAACGATCACAAAATTAGGAATATTAATCATACATTGTAGATAAATAAGAGGAACAGAATTTAGTTTTACGCTAAAATATTCATTACTTATGAGACTCTTAATCCGTGATTATAAATGTATCTTCGTGTACAAATACATAACAAATAAGAAATATAAAGAAATCATTTATAAAAATATAACAAATCATTTATCTTTAAGAGGACAGTCTGAAAGAAAACGTATTACCCCTAAAGACAAAAAAGATATGGCTACTTTTTTAGCGTGAAAGTCATTCCCTCACCTTGTCCCTTAGTTCAAAAACATTACTAAAATACCTATTCATCTCATTCTCATTCTCATTCTTAATAATAAAATTATGCTAATATATTAGAAAGATGTTTGTTATTGTCTATAAAAGCTTCCATCTTACAACAACGAATTTATAAAAACGATAATTCGTTTTTAAGTATGTCCCGCCAAATAAAATCATTCCCTCACCATGCGCGTAGCTAGGGGGGGGCAAGGGTGGGCAATAACCACCCTAAAAACCTCTTTGCCCACCCTAGAAAAATGGACAATGTTGGAGAATTACTATACTGTCTAATTGCTTTTTATTTTAAGATTCAATACGAACCCTACCTAGAAAATAGTGTTTGTGTGCACTTGTTCGGTTATTGTTATTGCGCGCGGTATTAGGCGTTTCCAATATTTGGATTACAGTATTCAATAAAAGCTAATTAATACAAGTTAATCGAAAAGACGTAAGGTATGTTATGTTTTTTGTTTTACTAAGTTTTTAGTAAATTAGAACATTGGCATCAAATTAAATCAATCGCCTCGCCTCATTTAGAAATGTTTTTTGTTTGTTTTTTGTTTGTTTTTACGAGGGGCGTTCAATATATTCTCGGTATCGGGGTGATATACTAATGATGAGGGTAATTAAATTATCTCATTAGTTAAAGACACTTTTTGAGGGTATAAATATAAAATTTTATTTAATTGTCACCATTAGTATTCAATATATCATTAAGAAAAGGCAACTACGATGACTGATGCGACAATTTTGAAAAAAATCGAGCAGCGCGCTGTGATAAAATTCCTTACAAAACAAGGAAAGGCTCAAAAAGTTATTCACGAAGAAATGGTGACTGTTTACCAAGATTCTGCTCCATAATTATCTGCTATTCAGAAGTGGTCTAGTGAATTCAAACGGGGTAGAGAGAGCATTGAAGACGACCGGTTAGTGCCACTACTGAAGAAAACGTCAAAATCGTTGAGAAACTTGTACTTAAAGATGGTCTTGTAAGAGTGAAAACATTAGCAGAAAGGACTAACCTATCCGTGGGTACCATTCACACTATCCTTCATGAGACTATAAAACCAAAAAGACATGGAAAATTGACCGCCGGTGTCTTGCTTCATCACGACAACGCGCCGGTTCACACAGGGCGCGTTGCCAAGGCTGCTGTGCGGGAATGCGGATTTGAAGAAATCAATTATCCACCCTAGCCCGGATCTGGACCCTAGTGATTACTTTCTGTTCCCAAATCTTAAGAAAGATCTTCGAGGTAAGCATTTTTTCGACGATAAAGAGTTGAAGGCGGCAATTGATGAATATTTTTCAGACAAGGAAGAAAAATATTTTTTAGGGGCTATAGAAAAGTCACTTTCCCGCTCAAATAAGTGTTTTGAGGTGATGGGGAACTACATTGAAAAATAAATTTTATTCAGAATTTTCTGCTTATTCTTTCATACCTACACCGAAAATGCATTGAACGCCCCTCGTATTTAAAGATATGAAAACATTCTTTAAAAAACTCGAATAGTCGGTGATACATGATAATGAAAAGATGGAAAATAGAAGTAATTCTAGTTCTTCTATACAACCTAAAGCATCAACAAGTACATCTAAAGAAAATGACCCACGAACTGTGGTAGGCGATGGTTTATAAATATCAACTATTCTAGTTTAAAAACAACGTATTAGATTTTCCCTTGGGAATGATATATTTTCCCGCGGTAAAAATTAGCCTATGTCCTTCCCCAGGATACTATTACATCTTCTTGCAAAATTTTATCGAAATCCGTTCAGCCGTTTAAACGTGAAAAGGTAACAGACAGACAGACAGACAGATTTACTTTCACTAGTTATAATATTAGCATAGAACTATGGATTTAATTGTACCATTAGACTTTTAACTTTATTAAGTAGTTAAGAAAGACGCCAGATAGTAATAAGGAGAGTGAATGAACTAATTTCTCATTAAATGATTGTTCAGCTGGACGGCTGCCCACCCTAGGGAAAATCCCTAGCTACGCCAATGTCCCTCACCCTATTACGAATATTCGATTTCTGAACGTATCGAACGATATTTAGGAACACAACCTTAAGTTTTTAGTACCTGGCAGCACTCTCAAATGATTCAAGATGGCGATTTCTTCTCAACCGTAGGTGAGTTTGTGCAAAAACATATTATGTGAAAAATTGTTAAGACTTACATTTATGGCGATCATTACCTCACGTTACATGAATGTATTAAGCATTTTAATATATATATATATAAAACTTGTTGTTTTTATGTGTTTTTGGGAGTAAAATGCATATTCGAAATGTAACAAGCAAATTGAGGTTATGTGCCGGTGTTTTTGTAGCATTAGTTAAAATTCGTCATTTCCTCACAGTCATTCCCTCACTGCATTTAGGAGTTTATATATATACATATATATTATATACAAAAATATGGAAGACCGATACTCCTAAATAGATCTCTTAAAGCAACTTTTTTGATCTCTGCAAAAAAATATCTAAGTTTATAAAAAAAAAAAAAATTTCAATAATATCTGAAATTTTGAAATTTCATAAGAAATACCCATATATGTATAGTATATGCTTAGGTCGAAAAGCTCGAGAAATGTCTGAATCATGCGATATAATAAGTATTTAAGTAATACTATAATAACAGAAATTTTAAACACGTTTTTCTCGAAACAACGTTTTTTGAGTTGGTTGACACGATTTTGAAAAATATATATGACTAATTGGGCTGACATTTTCAGGGCATATTCAGCACATATGTATATAGTTTGAGTCCGTAGTAGAATCAGAATTTTTTTATAAAATTTTAACTCTTCTTTTAAACAATTATATTTGCAAAAAAAAGGTAAAAGTCTGCTATTTTGTTTTTTTTTTCACGCAAAATGTTTAATTCTACTAGCGACCATAGCCACTTACTTATATTTCACCTGACCCGAGGTATCATGTCAACAAATTTTTTAAAGGGTTCCCTTATAACCTTATAACAAACAAAAAATAATAATTGTTTTCGTAAAGTTCAATGTTTATATTTCATTGTACAAAAATTTTGAAATATTTGGATAAATACTTCTGTAAAAAAAAAAAATTATTGAAATTTTGTGCAATCAACTTAGACCTTAATCCCATAAAATTTTGTGGTTATCTTGAACTGAGCCATCGCCGCCTTTAGTATTAATAAGATTATTATTATAATATTATTATTATTAATTCAACACCCTATATAACACAAATACAATTTATGTATAGGATGATTATTTTGAAAAAGTGAAAAAATATAAAAATTAATTATTAAAAATAAGAATTAAAATTGAAAAATACTACTGAATATACAGGGTAATTCATAACTAAGTTTTTCAACATACATATACCGATCGATTCTATGAAGTGTCCTAATGAGCATTTGTCAGAACAACCCTCTCTCAGATTTACTCTTCACCACCAAAACCTCGATTTTAAATTGTATGTTCTTGATTATTCACATAAATCGTTATAACTTCCTTCGAGGATATTGCAGGATAATAATGAAGAGTGTTTTAGAAAGTAGGTATTCTTCACTTTCCACTAATACCTTATATACGATTATATGTATATTGATAAATGGCGGGAATAATGGTGCTTACATTTAGAATTCATCGAAATTATGGATAAGAATCTTTCCAATCCAGTTTTGAATTGCGATTTTGGCGGTGAAGGGATTGATTTGAGAAATGGGTTGTTCTCAAAAATGTTCATCAGGACACTTTATAAAACCTGATCGGTATATATTAGAACACATTTTTTACCGCACATGTCTATAAAAGTAAAAAAAAAAATAATTCAACGTGAAAATTGGTACCCCTTGGCGTATTTTTCCTAAATGTATCCCATACCTTCAAAGCTATGCCATTCCGTCCACGATCCAAAAATATAAATAATCTGCCTCACGGCCCTTTAAGCTAAGGAATAAATTCCAATCGCAGCTGAAAAATAGAACAGAACCAAACAAAGAGATTGTCGGTGGTAGATTAAATTTTAATTAGCGAAGCCGAGCATACACGACGACTACTTGAAAGCATATTTTCCGCGAAATTCCAAGCCATTGTTGTGGCATTTCATCTACGAGTGGAAGCGGAATACATCGCCGGCTTTTGTCGAGGACCACACATAAGATGTGATTAAATTAACCGCGTGCATTTCGCTTTTCGGTCGGAGCAACAATGCCTCCAAGTGGGGCGGAAGAATGCGACGGCATTCTCAAGAAGACGTTCTACATTTACATGAAATCTGAACAGTAAGCGAGCACTATTCAAAAGCAAGCGGTATAATAAATAATAAATAATGATGTAGTCTTTTATTGGAGCTCACTAAAGACGCCGAAGGTGCGCGCTAAGGAAATCATTGTTTTAAATTACAACAGGGATATGACCCAAATATCACATTTCCAAAGTCTTGGCAAAAGAACGGAAATTAAATTTATTTTCGTTGACACTGTTTTCTCAGATGTACATACATGCATGTGTGGAACGAAGCTTAAAGCATTTTCATTTCCTTGGCTTGATGAAAGATATAGGACCCCTCGTAAGGAGCCCCATTAACAAAAGGATGCTGCGCAATCGTTGTGCCTAAACTTTTGTTTGGCACCTTTGTAATTTCTCTTTACTGACTTCTACGCTTCTGAAGTTATCTGATAAAAGGTAGCGCGGATATTGCCTTTTAAATCATTGATGGTTTGTAGCTAATTTATGCATCTTTTGCTTAAAAAATATAAAATTTTAGTGGTTAATCAATATTCAGCATTTTCAAGATAACTTGGCTTAGATAATAATATAAACTTAATACTCACAGACAACCCTACAGCTCATAATGAATTCACTGATTAACTCAAATTAATGAGATAAAATCACTCAACTATTTGGTGCTCGGTAGCGAGATAAAAACACCTCATAATAGAAATTTATACTGCAGTCCAATATATTCTGACAGACTATCAAATTGATAAATGCAATCCCAAACAGAACGAGGTTGGCAAAATGTGCAAGGACATAACTTTTAGATATCTCATAATAACTTCTATCCAACGCCGCAATCGCTGGGTGAGTTAGGTAAATGCACAATAAGATTAATAATTTTTATTCGAAAAATAAAATTTTCTGAATTTATATAAACAAAAAAACACCCATTAATGTCTTCAGTTCAAGATTTACAATTTAAGTAGTGGCTGTATTTTTGAGGTTAGCACATATCTGAGAGCCTGCATTTTTATTCTAGCCTTCTTAGAAGCAACAATTTTTGAGTCAAGATGAGTGAACTTATGACGGAAGTAAAAGTTTATCTTGTCGAGTGCTTCTATTCTAGAGGAAAAGTGTTTAGTGATACTTACAGGGGGTTTCGTACTAAGTATGGAACGCATAGAGTTGAGAGCGAAAACACTCTTAAAAGGTGAGAATGTATTATGAACATATTTACATGTACCTATTACGTCAGCTAGTGGCGAGGCACTTTTTGACATTTTTCTTGTTACTCAAGTGTTTTTTTTTTATTATATGTACCACTGATCTCTGTAAATGTTTCACTTTTTCTAAATACTGAAATATCTCTATACAAAAGCGATCGTTTGTACTTTACTTGTACTCCAATAAAACCTCCATCTTTTCTCTTTCAAACACTATTAATGTTTTTTGAAAAACTGCAAACGCTAGAAAATGACAGTCGATTAGTTTCAGCAAGTAATTTTGGGACACCCTACAATGAGAAAAATATGGAATTTTAATACCAAATTTTAGATTATCCTGTCTTTAAAATTGGTTGCGGATCGTTGTACATTTAATAATATTTTATGTGAAATAACTATGGATTTCGCCAGTTTGAATTTAGAATCATTTTGAACCATGGTAGGCATATTTTGATTCTGGGTTCGAAACAAACGACCCGAAAAACAAATAATTTGAACCATTGGAGTCAAAAATTACAATTACCAGGTTTTTCCACAAAAAGCAAAGCTTCAGCGGTTTTACACCACTGTTTTGCATTTTTACGAAAAAAATGATTCTAAATTAAAATCCACCGACCCAGAAAACATATAAAATGAATTTTGAGTCATGAGCTAAATTTTTTTTGTAACGTTTTTTATATTTTTCAAGAAATTTCAAAAATTTCTGAATTTTCATTGTATATTCGGGCAAGACTTTTCCACAAGCTCGAGCAGGACATTGACATGAAAAATATGAAATTACAAATACTATGTGTAGATATGCTCAATATTTAATTTCGTATAATATCATATTTTATATTTATTCATTCTTTTGGGATTTGTGTACACAAGAGATACAATTTCTTTTAATAGCACACTAACCGAGCCCAATTTGTGCATATAGTATAGTATTTTTACCCAAAAAACTACAAAATTTCATTCACTGTAAATTTGAAAACACACTACACTTGTTCTCCTTCGTGAAACTATTATATATTGAAATTTTCGATTAATTTTAGTTATACCTACTCCCAAAATTCTAATCAAAATCACTTCAAACGAAACTGACATTTGCTGTTCAAATGTTTCGCAAAAGATCTTTTTTGTACAACAATTATTTAGTATATTAGTACATTTTTTAATATGTATTACACATAGATTGGATATACTTAGTAAGTTATGAAAGTTAAAGTTTAATAAACGCTTGTTCAATAATCGGGTATCCTCATAAATCTGAATATACTGTTTGTAGTATAACGAGGGTGCTGATAACACAATTAGTAATATAATTTATAACAACTCTTCAAATTGTCTTATGTTGATAAGATAAAACAAAAGAATGAATGTAAAGAAAACACAAATCCAGTTCCTATCGAAGGAAATCGAAGACGGTTTTTATTCACTTCTTCTGAATATAAAAGATAATCTGCATTGCTTCGATACATGAGATTGATTTATAGCCAACTACAGACATGTGTTCAGTTTTCGGTTTTCAATTATATTTCAAGAAAACGAATATAAACTGAACTGTTTATGACGTAATCAGCCATTGACCTATCCCAAAAATATGAAAATATCCCCCAACAAAGTGATAAGCAAGACGTGGTCAGTCAAATAATGTTCGAAAGATGTCAAAATTCAAATAAACATCGATCCGAGACCTCAGGTTCAGGGAGCCAATCAAGCAAAGTGCTCTTGACTCGACGTTCATAACATACAGCCGTCGTCCGCAGTAAACCATGCAAAATGTATAAGAAGAAGGACAAGTTGTCAGGAGAGCGCTATTCCCTTTTATCCCGGTGTGGTCAGGGCAGGGAATCGGAAAGTGCTGACTGGTGACCCATTTAATATGCGTGCACCCCGATATGTTTTTTGTGTCCGTCTGTTGACATGGGTGGGAGAAGCTTTTTACGGGATTCTGCTTCTTAGCGGAAAGTGTCCAGAACGTCTTGAGATTGAGAAATAGTTTCGGGAGTGGCAGGAAAAGGAAAAGAAGGGGAGACACTTTGTATAGGTGTCGGAGACACGATATATGGTCAGGAGAAACATGCGGAAATTGAAATTTGAGCTGCGTGAAATTTCCACGACAACGGCGTGACGTGACGGCTACGTTCGCAGACTCCTCTGATGAATGAGGCTGAGAATATCTCAAGACAGAGCTCTCAAGGTCGACAGGGATTTGCATGCGTGGCCCGGTGTTTACCAGTCCAAATCAGCTGTTTACAAAGTAATAAACTTTAATCAATGCTTTTTGGAGGCATTCCATAAACAAGTGGGCCTCGACATCCGAACATATTTACGGCTCCAGATTGAAGTTGAATTATTTACAGAGATACAAATCTCCGTTCCTGGGGAGATTCGGTTTTTGTTCCTGTAGGATAAATATATGCCTTTGCTTTTGGGAATTCGAGCGTGTTGAGGGGCCGCCGTCGCCGTACACCAGCTGAAATAGACAGGTGGCATAGAAAAACGAGAAAATTTCACATTTCTTCAAGATGCCCGAGAGGTGAAAGGAAATATTTTACTTCCAAAATTAAACAACATTCATGTCGCCGAGCCGTTAAATTGCGTCGAACAATCGGAATCATATGTGTGTGCGCACATACATATACATGTATATGTAGGCTGGCTCCCCTCGGTAATGCGGGAATGCTTCCTGAAACACGTGTATTTCCTGAGACGCCTTATGTTCGGATGTTTTAGGGAAAAACGCTGGCACGTCAAGGAAATGTGAAAATCACTTCTTCATTATCGGAAGCAAAAGGGAATATATGTACAGGGTAGGCAAATTGGGGGCAATTTCTCTGTGAACATAAGAAATCAATCAGGCGATCGAATGACAGCATAATAATCTTAAAAAGAAAATCACAGCTTTTTTTGAAAGAGAAATCAATCAAAGTTTCGTGAGTTTTGCGCTCTTAGGAAGTTGCTTAATTTTTATGTAAAATTTTGTTATTCCTTTTGGTTTAAAATTTCTTGAGAAACACTTTCTCTTCGAATGTGTCAAAACTTTTCTCGTGAGACTTAAGGCCGACTACCAGTCTACAAAGAAAAACATGTTGTCTTATCTAGTACATTTATAAAGGCGTTTTAAAAAAAAAAATGTATGCATATATGTTTTATTAATCTCATTTTAGGTATTGTGATAGAATATTGAATGTATTCTATATAGATTATTACGAAGAAACTTTGTCATTTCTCATGCGATTTATTTCTTCTAGAGATTTTTTATTACACCATCCTGGCGCGACTTCTGTATTGGGTTTAGAATGATATCATATAATCGTATTTCACTCGTCAAAACCTTTCATTTGATACCCATGTCAAGATGGTTATGAAAAAAAAGTAATCCCCCATCTCCGGCGTCCACTATGTTGGGCTTAGAGCGATATTAGATATACTATATTGCATTGTCACGAGACTTATATGCGTGTGGAAAATTTTAAAGCTCTAACTTAATTAGAACTAGTCGAAATTTTGATTACAAAATTTGTCCCGAACAGAGAAAGTGAGTTAATAAATGCGTTGTAAAAAATATTAATTTAACATCTTAAATGTGGAGGAGAATATAATAATGTTGCATGTCATCTTAACAATTAGTAATTTAGCATTTAAAACTTTAAAAGTCTGATATCATATAATGTAGTAAATAATATCAAAATTAAATATTTAAAATTGTAATAGGGATGAATCATTAAATTATTTTATTTTGGAAAACATAGCGATGAGAAATAACAGTTATAGCGTCTTTTCATAATAAAATCTTTTAATGATGTATGGAATTGCCTATCCGTCCGTATTAATTTCACTTCACGGTTCTGAATTCTTTATTTTATTTATTTATCACAGATTCATCAAATACTGATTACTACAAATGTATCGTATGTACATAGGTGCTGTATAATAGGACCGAAAATATATAATAATGAAACAAATCCAAAAATCAGATAAAGCTACATTAACTTAACCGACTTTTCAATTGGTCTCTACTAATATGAAAGTCAATCACAGAGAAATTGCAATTGAAAGAGCGCGACATCGATGATATTGGCCCATTGCGGCCATAATTCGTACGGTGCTGTGCTAAATGCAAAAAATCGTAATTCCTCAAGGAACGCACCGGAACGGAAACATCAAAGGCAGCCAACAGTTCTGGAGAATTTATGTCTCCCTGTAGACAATCAAAAGTCAAAACAATTCTGGCGGTTTTCCGTCTATGTTCTAAGGAAGCCAAAGAAATAAGTTTTAGCCTGTCAGAGTACTTATATATTTTACACTATTTATAGTACTTATATATTTTACACTATTTATTTCATTACACAATAAGGGTATTCATGAAACTAGATAAGTTTATGTATCGCGTATTTGCTTATATTTACGCGCAGCATTTCATGAACGTACCACTTTTTAAATTGTGAATATGAGTGTAAATCGATCAGCTGTTCGGCTGTCGACTAATATCAATATGTAGAGACATTCAAGATGCCAAGAGTAAGCGAAAACTTAAAATTAATAAAACAGTGGGAACAATTGGTCTTTAGTGATTTGTTAATGCTAGAATTATTCGGAAACAATGATGGTAGTGTTCGCTGGTTGTAAAAATTCGTTTGCCAAATTAAACTTTTCAATGTTTTAAATAATCAACGTAAGGAGGAAAAAATTCTTGACGAGTTAACGCTCGCAATGTTGGTTGCAGAAAACTGTAGGTATAGTGTTCCATTCGTCCATTACAGTATCCCAAAATCACAAAACTTCCTTTCGGATGTTTTGCCGTATTTGGATGAAAAACGATTTACTCAAATTGTACAAGAGCTGGGTTTCGTTTTTCCTTCGGTGTGCTGTAATTCATATTTAATAATAATTTTGTCAATTAAATTGTTGAATTTAATTAAAGCTTCGACTTACCTTGAACATTTTTCAGCAAAAAATCGCGTAAAGAAATTTGTTCTTCTGACCCACTGACATTTGTGTAAGTTTATCAGATCGTTTACACACCGAAATTGTCTCACAAATTTATTAGGTTTCTGTATTAGATTTTCTATACAAATGTTCATTTATGAGACTGGGAAACTTATGCGGTTTACGCGAATACGAGGTCAATACGCGTTTGCATGAATACCCTTAATATAAAATATTTAAAAATTTTAGTTGTAATAACTTTTTCGCAAAAAACAAACACGGAACATGGTTCACATTTATTTATTAATATAATAGACTACATACATATAGTTCCATAAAAAAAAACATATATTACATAAAAACATTAATTCACGTTGGGCTGTAATAAAACACTGTCACTAACAATTCGCATACAAAATTTTATCTGGAAGAATTAAAATGCAAATAAAGGGTGGGCCATCTGTTCGTGTCTTTTTAAATTACATGTTATTTTAACACAGACAGATCTTTCGCACTCAAAAAAATAAAATAAACACAGTGTCATATTTCCAGAGTACGAAGTGAATAGATTTACGCTTGAACAACGTTAAGAAATATTGAAAACTTATTTTGTAAGTTAGTACTGTGTTGCGAATTTTTAAAAGAAATTTCAGTTGAAATAATGCACCAACGCAAGTTTGCACGCAACTGCAATTTAAAGCCGTTGGAATTTTATTTGTGGGATGTTGTTAAACATCGAAGTTATACTTACTATCCAGAAACGATTCAGGTACTTAACTACATTATTGATCGTGTTATTCAGGTCCCCAAACCATCTACTACCGCCAATCGAGGCAGCCATTTAACAGAATTCATTTTTCATAACTAATCGGAATGTTTATATTTTCCAATAATTCAACAAACTTTAAAAAATATTGAACAGTATTTATTTTATAGCATTTTAAAAAGAAACTAGCCAATGGGCCACTCTATACAAGCATTACTATTACAATTAATAAACATGTCGTTCATTTTACCTAAAGTTTACTTTACTTGTAAATAACAAAAGTGATATATTTTTTCAGATATAATCTATATCGACTGCAGGGACTTTAAATAATAGATAGTATCTTAAAGAATTTAAATTTATATACACAAATGTTGGAAACCTAAAAGCTGTGAAGACAATTTTTTCCTTACCTCTTTCTCAAAAAGCAGAGGCTAATTAAAAAACTAAATACAAATTGACTGAGTGCTTTAGCCAACATTGAAAGAGAATTGCCAGCGGCCCTAAAAGACTTTACATTAATAAAATACGATAAACTTCGAAATTCTTAAGCTGATAAAGATTTCATCAATATTTGAAGAAGAGAACTTTTTCAAGCAAGTTTAGGCTAAGTAACATCGCCATTAATTTTCAGTTGATCAATATTATTGTATTTTGACGGGGCGGATATATTTATATTTACCATTATTATTAGGCAAATATACATGGGCGTACCCAGGGGAGGGCAGAGGGGGGCAGCTGCCCCCCCCCTGGATTTTGTTTACGTTCTTACTAACTATCTACTTTTGTCGATAAAAGTTAAGAAAAAGAATTTTTTGCCATTTGCAATACAATATACAACTTTTAAAAATCGTGAGATGCGCCCGTTCTACCTAGTCGCTAGCAGCGTTGCAAGCAAAAATGCCGCGTTCGGCTGCCAGCGCACAGTGGGCCCAGCGGGACTTTTTCGTCTCATAAATCTGTAACTTTTTTGTTTGTCAACATATCTGTATGAATTTTTTTACATAAAATATTAAGAATGTAGGTTAAATATAAATATTGTTAAAAGCAGTTTCACTTTGTCATAGTAAAACCTAAGCTTATATTATGTGTATTTTTAATTAACCATTACAACTTTAAGATTGCTATGTTTAGCAATTATAAACCCAATATTACAGTTCTCGAGTACACAGAACTCATAAAAATAACTACGTGAAAAATTAACCTTATTTTATATTTATCGGTGTAAAACTTCCTTTTAACAACAAAATTCGTTAAAAATATTATTGTAATAAAATTAACAGTTAAAAATAGAACCCTGAAAAAAACTTTCAAATTTTTAAATAAAAAAATATAGGGTTGTATTCACTTTATAAAGTTAGTTAAAAATTTTGAATGTTAGCGATGTTTGCCGATGTAATTAGTTTTTTTTAAATAAATAAATTAATTTTGTTTGTCTATTTATTATGATTTTTTTTTTATTGGATAAATTCGTTGAAGGCTTACTCATAGTATATTGCTAATTTTAAATGAAATCCAATGAAATTAAGGAGAAAATTTCAAGGAAATACTAAGAAATTCGTCATTTCTATAATTTTTAATTCTAAAAAAAAGCGCAAAAAATCCGCAAGTTTTTTTTGCTCCTCCTTATTCTAGATAAAATTAACTATAGAGTGCAATATAAATCTCGGTATCGGCAAACAGCGCTAACATTTAAAATTTTTAACAAACTTTATAAAGTGAATACAACCCTATATTTTTTTATTTAAAAATTTGAAAGTTTTTTTCAGGGTTCTATTTTTAACTGTTAATTTTATTACAATAATCTTTTTAACGAATTTAGTTGTTAAAAGGAAGTTTTACACCGATAAATATAAAATAAGGTTAATTTTTCACGTAGTTATTTTTATGAGTTCTGTGTACTCGAGTACTGTAATATTGGGTTTATAATTGCTAAACAGAGCAATCTTAAAGTTGTAATGGTTAATTAAAAAATACACATAATATAAGCTTAGGTTTTACTATGACAAAGTGAAACTGCTTTTTCAAATATTTATTTTTAAATTAAAAAAAAAATAAATATTTATATTTTGCACTATCGTTAGAAAGTCTATATTCCTAATATTATACAGAGTGATCCAAAAGTATGGAAACTGCTAAATAACTTTCGAGGAATGCATTTTGGAGAAACAAGTTTTAGACAAAAGTATTAGGAATTTTTCCTGGCTATTCAATGGTCGCCGTAGATTTGACCTTGCTTATGGCCTTGAAGGTCATTTCAAGGTCAAGTTGACTTTTTTAAATTCGAACCCATATTTGTGACCACGGAAATGGAAAGAGCGGAAAATTTTACGTCGGAATATGATCTTAACCATGACCTCGAAGGTCATGTCAAGGTCAAGATGGCTCTTTAAAAGGGGACCTGCATTGTCACTGCGGATTTGGAAAGCGTGGAAGTTTTACGTGCAAATGTGACCTTGACCACAACCTTGATCTTGGCCATGACCTTGACCATGACCCCGAAGGTCACGTCAGGGTCAAAAGAGTTTTTTGAAGGGGAGGTGGTCTAAAATATGGGTTCCCATTTAAAAAAGTCAACCTGATCTTGAAATGATCTTCAATATCATGGTCAAGGTCAAATCTACGGCCACCATTGAATAGCCAGGGAAAATTCGTAAAACTTTTGTCTAAAGCTTTTTTCTCCAAAATGCATTCCTCGAAAGTTATTTAGCCGTTTCCATACTTTAGGATCACCCTGTATGTAAAAAATTTCATAGATATGTCAACAAACAAAAAAGTTTCAGATTTATGACACGAAAAAGTCCCGTTGGGCCTACTGTGCGGCGACTCGGTCTGTGGCTCAGTGTACATAGAAAATTTGTTAACGCTATGGGCGATTCTTTCACGGAAAACGTTATAAACCGTTTTGCTGAAGACCCTCGAAAGTTACTTTTAAATTAGCTATTGTATAATTAAAGAATTTATATAAAAAATTACCTATTTGAATTTATGTTTATTAATTTGACTAGGTGCTTATAAAAAATCTGATTTGCCCCCCCCTGGCCCAGAACCTGGGTACGCCCATGCAAATATACATTATTTATTCTGGGACACATTTTACAATTAAAGAGTAACGAGAGAAGTTAAGTATTTAGAAAAATTAATTTAGTATCCTAGTTCAATTCATTATAATTAGAAATGAAAGAATTTATAATATAAGTAAATTACTGCCCGTTTCCTCTTAGAGATAACATACGTAAAGTTAAAAATATATCTTGTTACGATACGATGTTGAGGAAATGATATAAAAGGCAGGAAAAATGATTATTGCCTGTTATACTTTCCTTCTTGATACTGCAAAGGATTTTAATTTCTTTTTAGGAAAAAATTAATTTTTTAATTACTTTATCGACGAGGCTTTTTTCCCGAGGCGGAGATTTTGTTCCAGAATTTTAAAACGGAGGGGAATTCCTGAAAGTTTAAATGTCAGCTGATATTAAGGCTTCAGGAAAAGTTAGTCAATTGTACTGTTTCTGACTTGGTGTGAATCCAGAAGGTAGAATCATCTACCATCAATAATATTTCTCTAGAATATCTCAAGATTTTTGGAAAATAAAGCACAGACACCTTGATTGATATCCGTGTAAAATCAAGAAATCTATTATTATAGATTATTAGACAGAAATTGTTAAAGTCAATTTTCTAAATAAATATAATGTAAATTTGTAGGAAACATTAGAATAAATAATGGAAATTAGGTTCAAGTTTAGCACGTTTATCATTTTATTTCGTAGAGCATCAGTTTCAAGCGTTCCAAAAATTTAATAGTGCTAGCCAAATAGTTAATTGTTACCTTTAACTCTAAAGGTCTGTTCAACTTATTTTTATTTCTCTATTATCTACTTGAAAAAAAAAAATATTTTATTCACTATCAAATTTCGGTTGACGTCAAAAATTATAGAAAAACGAATTTTCTAAAAAATATGTTTTAACTAAAAAATAATTTTATTTAAAATTTTCTAAGAAATATTAATCGGATAGATTTTTTTTTTCAAACTCAACAAGTGGAAAAATTTTTCAAGAAGTCGAATAAAAAAAAAAAGAAAAAAAAATTATCACGAAACTGAGCATAAAATAAAAATAAGTAATAATGAAATTTAATTTTTTTATTTTAAAATATAGAAGTTTAATTATTTAATAAGAGACCCTGAATTTTTAAAGAAAAATAAATGCATTTATTGTTATAAACATACGATTTTTACAAATTTTAACAACAGTCATTAAAAAACATAAAATGTGTAGTAACTGATTTAGTTCCTCTCATTTATGCAGAGTAGCTCAGCTTAGTGTAATTTACACTTAGAAATTCAGAGATTTTTTTTTTAACTTCCTCCAAAGCCGAACTCGAACTTCTCGAGAATTAGAAAGTAATTTCATGAATCTCAAAGGAATAGTCCGTAAAGTTCTTAAGATTTCGTACGTTAAAAGCATACAACTTTCTGGAGAATTTTCACAACAAAATTTCTTCATGAGAAAGTCTGGGGTACAGATATGAACTTTAATACAAGTATAAAATCGGAACTTATTGCTTTATACGCAAAACTTTTTGTGCTATCTCACAGACGAAATCGTAATAAGAAAAATTTCAAATGTAACATCGGTTATGTTTCGTCGTTGCCGTTGCTCAAACTTTTCATTAGCTTTCTTACAAATATATAGTCCAATTGCTTAAATTTAAATGAAAGTTACTTGTTGGAAATAAATAAAGGATACCCATATAACGAAAAATTATGTTTGTATTTAACGCATTAGGAGGTATCATGGTTGAATTTTCACTTTTGCCCTTTGCTTGCACCTTTTTGGAAAGGTAATTAGATAGGCAACTTAAAAAAAAATAAAAAGTAGGTATGTTAATAAAATAAATTTCGGAGAAAAGTGGGGCGAAAGGTGAAAAATCGTGAAATACAAGTTAATTTTTTCAAAAACCAGGGGGGGATTGTGGCCAAGGGGTTGGGAATAGGGAAGTGGTGTTGACCGTTTTGGAAAGGGTTTCGAAATAGTAATTTTTTGAGACCGGTTTGGAGCCGCTGCGATGCGTAGAAAAAAATATAATAATACAAGAGCGGTTCCCATATAAGGCAAAATCCTGATTTACGAATCACCCTGTAACTGCCGAACGGTGCGAGATACCCCCCCCCCCCCCCACCACCAATACGATTTTTTGCTTGTCTCGGTGTGATCTTTTACCCCCTGCAATATTTCCCCCCACCTCCGAACACCCTGTAGAGTATCGAAAAATAAGAGACACGTTTTTTTTTCTGTGGATCTGCCATTTTGAATTTTTTTAATTTATCATCAAATTCATAATCAGCGACTCCAGAAACCCCTTAATACTGGTTTTCACGAAAAAACTGACGTCTGAAAGAATATACATCATTTACGTATTAGTGCTAGGGGTTGTTTACCCCCTTAAGGAGCTTTTTTTACAAAAACCCAATAACAGGTCAACTTTATTTTTCAAAATCGTATGTAAAAAATATTTTTTAATGATTTTTAACTAAAACTGTTATTTTTGTGATGCAAAAATATAAAAAGAAAATTGTTTTTCTGCAATAAAAAATAAGGGTTGCCATCACCGGGAACCGGATTACTTACAAAAGGTTGGTATATTTATGAGACATCATTTCCATTTTGTTTGATTCGAAAAAATTCACTAGAACTTGAAGTGTTTAGGAGAAACTGTTTTTGGGGGTAAACTTTAGGGGTGGTTTTCGCCCCCTAAATGTGCGTATCCGCAGATAAAAAAAAAAATACGTGTCTCTTATTTTTCGATACTCTATAACATATTTCAATTTCTTCAAAATCGGTGAGACACACCTGAGAACGTTTCCTTGTTAGTAACTATGTTTGCAATTAAGTCCGTAACATACGTCCTACGATTAATTCTGGAGGCTTCTATATTCACTTTATCATCTTTTACTTTACTTTAAACTGAATTGTTGCAAACTACACTCTTATCGGTCTCTGATATACCCAATTGGTTGTCGCATCTAAGACCCAGTTTTTGCGCAGAAGATTAACTTTGATTTTTTTTTGCATTATCTTAAAATATTATATATCATCCTAAGAATACTTTTCCAAAATTACAAAATAATCGGAGCATACATTCAAAAGTTAAACGCGTTTAGAGAGCGCTGTCAACGCACACAAAACTTTAAATGCGATTATTTTTCTGGTAGCAAAATTTCTCAAAAATTATTTTATTGGATGAGTTAAAATTTTAGGTGATTTTATCTTATTAGAATATACAAAGGTTGGACGAGAGGAATTTTTATTTTTGTAAAAAACTTCTTTTTTATTCTATAAAAATCAAAATCATTGTCAATTAAAAATCAAAATTTACTAAATTTTTCGTCATAATGCAATATACTAATTTAATTTTAATTTCAAATTAGCGTTTCCAGAGATATTTGGGAGAAGAGTCATATTTCCTAAATTTTTTATTACATTTTCATAAAAAAAAAAAATTATCAAATAGCTTAAAATATGTAATTTTTCACAAATTGTGCACTAAATGTCCGTAAATCAAGTATTTAATTTTGTTTTCTATAAATTCACTACTTTTAGGTTTAATGCAGTTTAATCGAATTTCTAGAGATTTAAAACTCAATAAAATAGCCAAAAGGATATTGTACCAGTATAAAAGTAAATTAAATATATCGTTATAAAATTCATCACTTCGATGATACTTTTTAAAATTTTGTACTTATTCGAAATGTCACGACTATGAGAGTGTATAAAAAGCTTTGTATCATAATTCAGCTATTTTTCACGATTACACTAGACTCTCTTGGTATTGTTATGTAAAATAGCCTTTATATCTCCTTAACGACTTACCTAGGGGCAATTTGCATATTCTATTTAAGATGAAAATTTTCCTCCCAAAACACCTTTATCCGGTCAAGTGGAACACCTCAAGTTAAACCGTTTCTGCAGGTGAACGTGAACACCTAAATGGTAATTTGAAAGAATCCTTTTGGATATTAATGTTCAAACATGAAGCGATTATGACTCCTTATACGGCCACTTATGAAATGTATATTGTAGTTTTATGCTGGTCCAACGGTCTGAAACCGAAACTTGAGGGTCTCCCAAAATCGGATCACATTACACCCGCAAATCCGCAGTTGGCCAGCACTAAATCAAAAGTAGGCTAGCTCACTTATCCAAATATTTTCGAAATAAGCCCGAACGCAGATAGCAGAAAAGGAGAAAGGGGGTGGCATTAATTACACGTAGAGTTTGTTTAGGACCCTCTACCTAGGGTTGCGGCTGCCATTCGAGTTGCCACTCCACACACACTTGGGTGACTAAGGTCGAGGAAATTAATTATCCCAAAATGAGTGACAAAAGTATGTGCATAGTCCGTTCGGTGGGTTCAAATTGTTTGCACTTGGCGACTAATTCGGGCGTTAGAGTTTCATGCAATAAAACTCAACACCCACTTGGCGAGAACATTTCGTGTAGGTGCTTATTCTGAACGAGGGTTGAATGTGAAGGTGAATTTTTACGAAATTATATTTAGAAGGATATATTCTAGGAACACCCGAACAAAAATAAACGATGAATACACCCCGGCCGCACCACAGTCGCACGGGTTCTAGGCACTGTGGGCGGTACGACGGCCGCACCCGGTGCCTAGTGATTTTGAAAAATATGGAACGGCCGCACGGACTAGAAATAAGTTTTGAACAATTTGCTCGGCCGTATGAGGCCGAACTTGAGTACAAATGACAATGACCGCAGCTGAAGTGCCAGGACCAAACCCACTTATATATAAGAGATATATAAATTTAAATTGGTTCAGCCGATGTTGCGACCGAGGTGTGGCACATTTTTATATATAATATAATATATAATTATTCAAAGTAAAGGCCTCGTGCGGCCGTGTTGAAAATGTTAGATATTTTTACTCGGGCTGCAATACATTTTAAGAATTAATGGATTATATCATAGAAAAATAAAGACAAGATTCACCCAGAACAACCGATGTAGATGTAGATTGATGTGGCTGTTCGAAGACACACTTAGGTCATTATGGGCCCATTGTGATACCACTTTCCGTGACCCGGGTTTCTGGCGGAAATTGCACCCACAACCTCTAGCGCCCTGCTAGCTCGCAGTCAACACGTCGCACAGTGGGCGGAAACGATCAAAATTACGCGCGGGGCAGAAAAAAACGTCCAAATTAAGTCTTTCTTTTTTTTAAATACTCGTTATTATGTCCGCTATCTTGTATCACTGCGGAAATCCAAATTTATAGGGGTAAAAACCACCCTTAAAGCGGTCAACCCACCCCCAAGCAGGCTAACCTACCTAACCCTGGGCAGAGCGACTTCTATCAACTTGGTTTATTAACAAATATGCATTCCTTAAGAACAGACAGGCTAACCCACATTAACCCGGCATGGGCATTTCTCATCCCCCACACCCTTACAACCCTTAAAAACCACCCCTACCAATCCCCCAGCAGGCTAACCCTGGACAGATAACGTTGAATCAACTGATTATCTTTGAATATACTCCTTCCTTAACTACATATAGGCTGACTCACTCACTATAAATTTGGATTTCCGCAGTGATACAAGATAGCGGACATAATAACGAGTATTTAAAAAAAAGAAAGACTTAATTTGGACGTTTTTTTCTGCCCCGCGCGTAATTTTGATCGTTTCCGCCCACTGTGCGTCGCGTCACCAACCGGGCTATTGAGGTCTCCCAGAACAACAGAAGTGAAACGCATTTTTGATAGCTCATTTCTTTGCGATGCTTCCAAACTTAAAAATGTTTTGGGGCAGTTTAAGTTGAAGACAATTTTTTTTTTTTTTATAAAAGTAAAACGTCTTTATTATAAAGAGCATATGGCAGCGACATAAGTCTAGGAACATTAATTAATCTGTTGCACGAATTGCTCTAAACTGTCCTATGGTATGCAATTTCAAAACATTTTTAAGTTTGAAGGTATCGCAAGGAAATGAGCTTTCAAATATGGATTTCACTTTTGTTGTTTTAGATTAAATTTCTCGTTTTTATTTTTCTACAATTATATATATTTTTTATATCAAAGCTCTCGGCGCTGATTGTTATGAAAACTTATTTTTATGTATGCATTAATTCGACTGAATTTTATGTTTAAACAATAAAAAACCTTAAACATGTTATCGCTTACTCTGAAAACCACTATAATATAAAAATAAATACTTTCTAATGTATAGCAAGTCAAGTCAAAAAAAAACTGTCAAATGCTAATGCGAGAATAAAACTCGATGTCTCAAATTCATAAACATTTTAGTGAGCTAAAATAAAAAGTCATGCATATCTAGCACGAAATTTTCTTCAGATTGTACCTTATACTTTCGAAATTAGCTCGCATATTAGTATAAATTTTTATACTCATATAATGATGATATTATATACATATATAAACACTTTATTTTTCGGTCTCAGCCTTTCCGCCAAAATCTTCGGATCATTAAAATTTCTTTAAATTTTTTTATGTATTTGTCTGCATAATTTCCCGAATATACAGCGTTTTATTCATTCTAAAATTCACATCCCTACGGTGAACGGTTTAAAAGTTATCCACATATGATTGATACCAGTTAAATAAACGTAATTGAGTTTTCAACTTTCAGAAAATATTAATATGTAAGAACTATATAAAGTGATACAATATTTTTTTTAACAGTTTACAAAAATCTAGAGATACAGAAATATACAATCCTCAATTAACCCGTTAAGGACCAAACGGACCCATTTTCATCTCAGATTCGTAATCAGCGACCCCAAAAACCCCTCAGTGCAAGTTTTTCTCAGGTACATGTGATTTTAATTTTTTCGTCCGCCATCTTGGATCCGCCATTTTTATCTTTGCAAATCTGACCTTAGAGCTATTTTATGCTCAGATTTATAAAATTTTAATGTCTTTGTCCGCCATCTTGAAGCCGCCATTTTGAATTTCTTACATTTGACCTCAGATCAATCAGCGAACTCAAAAACCTCCCTGTATAAGTTTCTAAATAAATCCAGTAAGAACTTCTTTTTTAATAGTCATAATATTATATGTCATTGAATTTTCGACTTTCAAACGCTAGTTTGAATACCGCCATTTTGAATTTCAAACCATACTCATACAAATTTAGGAACAGGGTCCATGGACGCGATATTTTAGCTTTTCCGCCAAATTTTTCATTAGTTTCGAGCCATAAATAAAGATTTTCTAAAAAAAATTTTTGAAAAAAACCGATTTTTCTTAAAAAAAGCGAACATAACCTCTGTAATTCCGATAAGAACTTATGAAAATGCGTCCGTTTGGGCCTTAACGGATTAAATAACTTTTATGTTTTCTAAAGATTTTTTGAAAAAAAATTTAACAAAAATGTCCTGTGTTTGATTATATTGTAGTTATAAATCACGTCTATAATAAAAATTTATTTTTTCAATATAATTTTAAGATAAGTGGCGGTTTTTGATGCAAATTACTTTATTACTCCTTTCTAACATCGATAGTGACCTGAACTTTTCTGTAAATAATAAGTTTATTCGAACTATAGTTTTATGATAGTGAGTGATATTGATTCGAAAAAAGAAACTTTCATAAAGAAAATTACTGACATCATCCGATGCATACACCTTTCTGAGATTTTAATAAAAAATAATTAGTTAAAATCAAATATTTACTCTGCAAGCTAAACAAGTTTGGTTATTAATTTTCCGCAGTAATTATAAGAAAGTTTCATAAATCGCTGCCTCATTTTCCTTTTCTGCACGAAAGCACCAATCTTAGTCCATTCCTTGCGACATAATTCCACTCAGGTAATATCCAAGTGAAGTCAACCTGATTTATGGCTAGAAGCTCATAAAAACTGAAAAGAAATTAAGTAATTTAAAAGTTCTTCGTTAGCCGTATTTCTTTTCAGTTATTAAATTTCAGATGTTGAAAATAATTATTTTTTTTTTATAGAAGGACTAATTTAAACGAGCTAGGTGCACGAGATTAAATTCTCTTCAACCTTTTTCTAATCTTATCCATCGAACAAATCAACTACTCACAAAAATAGAATTAATCTCATAAAACATCTTGAAAAGTCTTGAAGTTGATTCAATTTGAAGGGTCGCTCTGCCCAGTCAATTTAATTCGATCTATCTCAAACAACTTATCCTTGCGTAGTACTTAAATTTTTACGTTCTTAGACATATACATTAAGACGAACATTACTTCTGGCTTTGGATACCAAGAAAACAAGATTTCCTTTATTTAGCAGCACTATAGTTCTAATTTTAAATTTTTCGGTTTTAGTCTATCTTAAGGTGATTTTCATAATAGAAGATAGCTGCGTTGATATAAAATTCTTTAAGAAATCCTTGTATCACATTAATAATATTTTTAATAAATAGTAAAATATTATATGTTTGTATTATATGCTTCTTATAGATAATTTTTTTTTTAATGCTAATATGATAGATATAGGTTCAAATCATGCAATGTAAAGGTTTCAATCTATTCTAATGAAATTTTATTCAATATTAAATTAATATCTAATAATGGGTGCCTCCATTCGAATAATTGTTAACTGGCCTGCGGGAGTTGCTTTGAGGAAGTTTATTTCGACACCAAAAAACGAGTTAAGCAATGTAATGGAACTGAAATAAACTTAACTGGGTCTGGTTCGGCTTCTCCGTTTTTTGCTGATTTATGTATATACTATTCAAATGTCTCTGGTATGCGTTCTAAGCTAAATGAATTTTACTGCTCTGTTATGGAGAATGATTTTGATGTAATCGTGCTTACGGAGACCTGGTTAACTCTGTCTATATTGTCATCTGAATTTATAGCCGAAAGTCTATATAACGTCTACCGCTGTGATCGGGACCTAGATGCTACTAATCTTACCAGAGGAGGAGGTGTACTCATCGCTGTTAAATCGTCCATCATGTCATCAATAGTTGCATTAAAATTCAACAATGGTTTATGCGAGCAGTTGATTGTTAATATTAAGAATGGCTATAATTTATATTTAAGTGCTAGTTACATTCCCCCATTAAGTAGTATTGAGATTTATAAGTTGCATATTGATAATGTTATTTCTGTATCGGAATCTTCTGCTAGTGATACTGAATTTTGCGTACTCGGAGATTTTAATTTAGCTAAATATGACCAGTTCATATCAGAATAAGGATTGCGGATTGTTACCTACAGTCATTAGCTCGACTTCTGAATCTTATGTAGTAGATAGTTTGTTATCATTGAATTTAAAACAAATAAACTGTTATCAGAATCGTCTAGGTAAAATACTGGATTTAATATTCGTTGATTGTGATTTATATAGTTCAGTTCATAGTGTAGATTCTCCATTACTTAAAATTGATTCTCATCATCTGCCAATTTTACTGGATTTAAAATTCTATGCATTTGGTCAATTACCTGTTAGTGACGTAGGTTATGATTTTAATTTTCTCAAGCAAATTATGATGACCTAAATGACTACTTTCTTTCTGTTGATTGGTCAAATATTTTCAATAGTTGTAATCTTTCCGACATGTTTTCGAGTTTCTTAGACTGTTTACAGAATGCATTTACTCGTCATGTACCAAAGAAAAAGCATTTGAAGGGCTCTCACCCTAGATGGTTTACCAAGAGTTTAATACGTTTGAAGAATGCCAAAAATAAAGCCTTTAAAGCATATAGAAGAGTACAAAGTGCATCTAATGAGTGTAATTATAAAAGACTAAGACAGGAAGTGTCAACCCTGCATCGATACCTTTACAGGAAATATTTGTTTTCTTTAGAATCTAATATAAAATCCAATAGTCGTGTATTTTGGTCGCACATAAATACCTTAAGAAAGTCATCTGGTCTTCCCCAAGTTATGACGTTGGAAGGTGTAAAAGCCGAAGATCCGGTATCCATTTGTAATCTTTTCGCCGACTTTTTTGAATCAGTTTATAATGATCAAGATGTCTCTCACTTGCGCGATGTGTCTGAGGATCAGCAGGGTTGTATTGGCTTAGGCTCATTAATTATTGACGAGACTGATGTGATTGAGGCCATTAGGGGCTTGAATTTATCATACGTTAACCTTTTAAGGACGGGGAAAATTACGTTAAAATTGACATTTTATTAGACATGAATATTATAAATAAATTCAATGAACTTCTTATGTAGAGTCCCCCCACTCCTTGCTGGTCGATATATCGACCAGGCCCGTCCGAAACGGAAAGTCCCACGTAAAAAACTTGGCGCGACGGCTTGAAAGTATTTTTCTAGGTAATTTGATGGGCTGAATACGGGAAAAATCGTGAAAATATCATTTTTTGACCTTAAATTTACCTTGCAGATGAGTTTCGCGATTCGTGGTATTATATTTTTCGTAATCAGTACATAAAAAAAGGTAGGTATGCCAACTGTCAGGGCGAAATAGCAAACAAAAATTTGACTTTTAAATAGGAATTTTCAAGGTCAAGGCTGCTTCCAGGAATTTTTACACTATTTTTCCCATCTTCAGCGCATCTTAAAATGTAGGTATGGCAACTTTCAGGGCTAAATAGCAGAAAAAATTTGACATTGAAAACCGCTATTTTCAAGGTCAAGGATGCTTCCAGGAATTTCTATACTATTTTTCCCATATTTAGCGCATTACATTTTCCCTGAAAAAATCAAATATTATGTGTCCTCTGACTGGTCCATATATCGACCACTCCCGTCCTTAAAAGGTTAAGGATGCTAATAATTTGTGTCAGGGTCTCTTTAAAAGATGCCCCTCTCTAATTGGCCCTTTAACTATCATGTTCAATAAATCACTCAGTTCTGGTCAGTTTTTAGATGTATGGAAGATTTCCACGATTATGCCTGTTTTTAAATCAGGGCAAAAATTTGATATAAAAAACTACAGAGGTATAACCAAATTGGCAACAGTGCCAAAGTTATTAGACTGTATTGTCAAAAATAAAATCTTTAATCATGTTAAAGAATATATTTCGCCTTGTCAGCATGGTTTTGTCACTGGAAAATCTGTTGTGTCGAACCTAGTTTGCTTCACAAAGTTTGTCTCTAATTCTATCGAGTGTGGTCATCAGGTTGATGTAGTTTATGCTGATTTTAATAAAGCCTTTGATAGGGTAAATCACTTACTTCTTATAAATAAACTTAAAATGCTAGGTTTCCACTCTTCCCTTCTGTCTTGGTTTCATTCTTATTTGATAGGCAGAGTTCAGAGTGTTAAGATTGGTGACTCGTCATCTAAGCCTATTCGTGCTATCTCGGGTGTCCCGCAAGGTAGTCATCTTGTACCTTTACTTTTTGTCCTATTTATTAACGACATTGGAAACTATTTATCAGACTGTAGGTATCTTCTTTATGCGGATGATCTTAAAATATTTTCTGTTATAAAAAATGTGGAGGACGTATGTATTTTACAAAATGGTTTGAATGACTTAGCAAGATGGTGTTATGATAATGCATTCCTGCTTAATCCAACGAAATGTAAATCTATGTCCTTTTATCGTATGCTTAATCCCATTTCTAATACCTATTATATTGATAATATAGTAGTTGCACGTCAGTCTGAATTTAAGGATCTAGGTGTTATTTTTGATAGCTCGTTGTCGTTTCGCCTGCATTATGAATATTTAATTTCGAAGGCTAACATGAACTTGGGCTTTTTAAAAAGGCACTCAAAGTCATTTAATGATCCATATACACTTAAATCTCTATTTGTATCTTTGGTTAGATCGCAACTTGAATTCGCATCAGTTGTCTGGAATCCTAACCAGAGTATTCATATTAATCGCATTGAAAGCGTTCAAAAGAGATTTACCAGGTTTGTCTTCTATAGGCTAAATTGGTCGTGTCCTTCTCCTTCTTACAAATGTAGATGCCTTTCCATAGGTCTTGAATCTCTTAAAGCTAGGAGACAAATGCATCAAGTTATGTTCGTTAGAGATATTTTGTGCTATGATATTGTGTCACCTGAGCTTTTGAGTAGCCTCAATATTTGTACTCCGTTACGGCTTTTAAGATCTAGGCCACTTATATATGAAGAGTTTCACAGAACTAGCTATGGGTCGCGAGAGCCTTTGAGTAACTGCATTCGTAATTTCAATAATGTCTATCAAAATTTAGATTTGTGTTGGCCGAGAGAAGCATTTAAGTCATCAATTAAGGAATTGCTTAGATTAGATTTTTAAAGCAGTAATTTTTAGTGTTAATACACTTATTTTAGTTTATAGAACTTGTAATCTGTTGGTTTTTTTTGCCGTAGATTAAATAAATAAATAATAATTAATAGTCACGATTCTTTTATCAATGAGTGATGTGAAAAGTGAGATGAAACTTGGTACAATAATGATAAGTATCCATCTTGAAAATACGAAGAAAACTTTCTTTTACTTACGATATTAATTATGTAAGAAAGACTACTCATATATTAATATATATGTAGAACACTTATTTAATTTCATAAAAACGGCATAAAAACCTTCACATGAAAAAATTTCACTAACTTTATAATGTCAAATTTGTTCTACCATCATTCATTATATAATTATAAATTTACTTATCACCATATCTCTTTAAATCACTTATTTTGATACATAAATTAAAATACAATGAGTATTTCACGGAATGGTTATTAAATTTATTAAATTTCGGTCTCTTAATGCGATGTAAATATTTAATTTGCGTTTCATATCAAAGTAAAACTCATATTCTCTCTTATTTGAGAGGATTTGTATATTTACGTATATGTATTTCGGAAACATTTTAATGTAATGATGTTCCCATTTTCAAAGGATACTCTCAGTTCTTAAATATTTAAAAACCACTGCCCTGCTGTGAACCTTTTTCAAGAAAATATCAGCTTATGACATTGAAGACCAGGGAATATAAAAATGGAGTACCCAAAATGTATCCTTCCGCTTTCAGGTAATCAATAATAACCCTTCAGTAATGAATTTTGGCGGTCCGGTCGATTGAGAAATTTTCTAAAGCTGTCAATTTGTTGATAATTGATACTCAGAAAATGTTTTCATATTTTATGCTTTTGTATACCTCTACATTAAGACGTTTTGAGGATTACTCGAAAAAAAAACGGGTCAGACACGTGCAAGATTCGAACATGCGACCTTTGAATTGGTGCTTTGATACGCGGTTATCAACTGAGCTACCGTCGCCAATCGCTGATATCTTCGAATAATTTCGACGTTCTGATAAGAAGTGCGACCGATGTCACATGTATGTGTTGATTTATTAAAATTATAAATAGAATATTTTATCCTATCTAAGCATCCTGATGACGGTAGCCAAGGACTGAACGTGAATATATTTCCGGTGATGGAGGATCTTGATTTCAATATTGTGGCAGTTCAAAGTTTTAAAATAATTCTAAAAATTATATTTCTAATCAAATATGTACTATATATACGACATATGCTTAGTTGAATATTATAAATGACTGCTGTAGTCGTAAAAGTATTTTCAAATAAAACATTTAGGTTATTTAGGAAACAATAGAGTTCTGTGTCGCAGCCTATTTGAATTCCAGATGTTTAAAATATGTAAAATTATTTATTTTATTTTCATTTGAAGCTAAACCTAGCAGAAATTTTAAATATATGTATTTGTATGGCACGCCGCCCGTTTTGCCATTTAATAGCGAGCATTCTGTTGTGGAAAACTTAATATTATGTAAATAATTCACTTACAATATATGTCTTAACGAATTAAAATTATGACTATCATAAAATTAACTTCAAGTACATAGGAGAAACCCTGAATTATAATTATTATGTAGACATATTATTTGTTAATTTCAGTATGGTTTGACATGGTTTTATCATATTATTTTATCTTATAACAAAATAAAGGGTCATCCAAATGTGACGCCTAGATGTCAGCACTACATAATTTTTACACGTGACATATTTTCAAATGACATAAGCCATTTTGTTTTATTAGAAGGTAGTACAATTTTAACCATGGACAGGTACACATTGCAACAACGCGTTTACATCATTCAAACTTTTTATGAAAATGGGCGTTCTTTGAAAAATACCCATCGCAAAATTCGTGATTTTTTTGGTGTAAATAATCGGCCAAATCAATCTTCAATTCAAAGATTAGTGAAAAAATTCGCAGAAACTGGTTGTGTTACTGATAAACCAAAAAGTGGAAGACCAAAGTCTGTACGCACAAATGAAAATATTGCTGCTGTTAGTGAAAGTGTTGAAAATGAACCGACAACATCAATTTCGCGTCGTTCGCAAGAATTGGGCATATCTTATGGCTCCTTATGGAGGATTTTGCATAAAGATTTGCATTTACACGCTTATAAAATTCAATTAACCCAGGAATTGAAAGAAAGAGACCATTTACAACGTCGTAATTTCGCTAGTTGGATTATTGAACAACGAACGACAGATCCATTGTTTTCAAGCAAAATTTTGTTTAGTGATGAAGCTCATTTCACAATGGATGGATTCGTCAATAAGCAAAATTGTCGTATCTGGGGTGATGAAAATCCTCGTGTTATTCATGAAAAATCTCTACACCCACAAAAAGTTACTGTTTGGTGTGCATTTTGGGCAAATGGAATCATTGGGCCATTTTTTTTCGAAGATGATGCTGGAAATGCTGTTACTGTGAATGCTGAGCGATACCAATCAATGTTGAGAGGCTTTTTATGGACACAATTGAGTCATATTGATGTGTCTGACGTCTACTTCCAGCAAGACGGTGCTACATGTCACACAACTCGAGAAAACATTACGTTTTTGCGATCAAAATTTCCTCAACGTGTAATTTCACGAAATGCAGATTTCAATTGGCCTCCAAGGTCATGTGATCTAACACCATTAGATTTTTTTTTGTGGGGTTTTTTGAAAAGTCGAGTGTATGCTAACAAGCCACAAACAATTAATGATCTAAAGAACAACATTCAAGTTGCAATTCGTGAAATAACACCAGCAACATGTCGGAAAGTCATTGAAAATTTCGATATTCGGATTGATGCCTGCAGACGCAGTCGTGGTGGACATTTGAATGATATTCTATTCCACTTATAATTGTAATGGATCATACTTTTAATAAAAAAAAACAGCTTGAAAAAATTGCAAATAGTTTGTGTTTTATTTAAAAGAAACATGTAGGCGCGTTTTTTGGATGACCCTTTACTAATTCAATTGTTTTATGTTACAATATTATATTTTAGGATTATAATTATGTTGCGATAAAATAAAAATTAAATGTTTATTGAAATAATGTTATTAATTTCAAGCCTTTCAAAGCATAATTACAATTGAATAATTAAAGATCATTTATATAAAAATTTGTATTGCTCGAAAGTAAAATGTAAATTCAGTCAATTATTTTAGTTTTAAAATGAATTAAAATTTCGTACATAATTTTAATTCAAGAATAAAAGTTCATAAGAATAAAAATTATATATATAATAGATATTCACGAGTATAAAAATTCTCGAATTAAAATAATTGATTGCATTTAAATTTTGTTTTCGAGCAATACAATAAATTTTTAATTCGAAATTTCTTTATGTATGATTTTAAAATGTTCAATTGAAATTATGCTTTAAAATTATTATTATATTATTTTTATGAACACTAATTTCCCTGTGACTCACTTTTTTAAAAATATTTTTCGATTAATGAATTCTTTTTATGTTATGAAATAGCAAAACGGCGTGCGATATATTTGTGTTTTGTTTAAACTTATACAGGGTGTCCAGGAAATAGTGCGCCAAAATTAAGGGGATGGTAGCTTGGGTCATGACCAACCAGAATATCAAAATATGACCTTAGTGAAAACCTCACCATTTTCGAGATATTTGGGTTTTAATGAAAAATTAAATTTGATTTCAAATGAACATGACAATATCTTGTTACTCATGAATAAAATGGGTGATTCTGAAATCTGCATTAATTAAGCAATTTTTTGAATTGCTTTCCCATCACTGCCTAGTACTTTTTTTTTCACCAGTTAAGGTCAAAGTAGAGCCAAATAATTTTGAACAGCAAAAACAAAATTTGATTATTTTTTTTCTCGACGGTCTTGTGTTAGTAATAAAAAATGACATGCTTACCATAGGGCAACTTATCTAGAATATTTTAGCAAAAAAAAAAGAGAACATGTCTTTTTAAGTGCACCAACTAGTCAATAATCTGAAATTTAATTTTTCATAAAAACCAAAATATCTCGAAAACGGTGAGGTTTTCACTAAGGTCATGTTTTGATATTCTGGTTGGTCATGACCCAAGCTACCATCCTCTTAATTTTGGCGCACTATTTCCTGGACACCCTGTATGTGGATGAATTAAGTATATCTGAGTTTGGAACAAATTTCTATATCTCTATGTCTTGTTTATATTCATTTACCAGTCTATCAACGTCAAACTGATTTGCTTTAAATCAATGTGCGCATATTATATTGAAATTCAAAAATTAATTATTTCATATCGAATAGTATTTAAGTATTTTTTAGTAAGTTATAAGATGATCAATAAAAAATTATTAAAAATCCCATTCTAAAAAATACACCCCTCAAAGTTTAGAACCTGAAATATGCTGAGCAACTTTCTTATTTAGTTGTCCATAATTTCGCCACTATTTATCATGTACTACTGTGATCAAAAAGTATAGCCAATTTGTTTATAACTTTGAATTTTTTTTTTTATTCTTCCAAATCTATATCAGCCCCTTCAAAGTAGTCCCCGCCCGATACGATACCCTTATGCCAGCGGTTTTTTCCAATCCTCGAAACACTTCTGAAACTCGATGATTGGAATGGCCTTCAGTTCCTTCTTCGATTTTTCTTTTATCTCATCGGTCGATTCAAAGCGGTGCCCTCGAAGCGGTCTTTTGAGCTTAGAGAATAGCCAGTAGCCACATGGAGCTAAATCGGGCGAACACGGTGGTTGTGGAACGACATGCATCGAATGTCTGATGAAAAATTCTCGAAGAACCAAAGTAGTGCAGTGCAAGAAATTAAGTGTTTTTGGAACCAATCGAAATATAATTCTTCTCAAGCACAAATGTTCTTTCAAAATAGTTTAGACCGATCCAAGTAAAATGTTTACAGTATCAGCAAGGTCTCTAATTGTCAACCGATGATTTTAGCACCATATCTTTGATTTCATTGCCATGTTGTTCATTGATTGATGTTGATGATCGTCCAGGACGCTCTTTGTCTTCAACGCTTTCTCTACCTTCTTTGAACTGTTTAAACCACTTGTAAACATTTCTTTCAGACAAAACCTGATCGCCGAAGGCCTTCTGCAACATACTAAACGTCATTCCGCAAACAAAATTTAATGCAAGTTCTTTACTCAATAAAATCACATATTGTAAAAATTGAAAAATTCACTTTTAGTTGCTCAGAAAACACAACGAAACTAACCAAACAAATGACGTACTGGCATAACATTTTACACAAATATGAGTGATAGTGCTGCCAACCTAAAAATAAGAAGATTTACTCGAATCGATGTACCCGCACAATTTAAATTCAAAATTGGCTTTACTTTTTGATCACAGTAGTATAAATAAAATAAATTAATTACTTAAAAAAACTAAAAATTGCGATTGCACAAACTGAAATATTGAAAACAAGCTCCATTGTCATATTAGAGATCAAGAATTTTTTAATATTGGGTTTTAGACTGCATGTAAATTTTGATTGATTGTGAGTATAACAATTAAATAAAGCTCTGTGTCTCTGGGGGTTATTTTTTACTTTTCTTTAATTATAGCCAGTGATAATTCTGGACTAAATACGATTCTAAAGACACCTCATTCCTAGCCCTTTCGGCTCTAGAAGGGAACAAAGAAATAGAAACTCTCGATCTGGTGTTCGAAATATAATATTCATTTGGACATATCTAAGTGCAAAGCACTGTAATTAGTGTAATTTCACTGAAATTCTAATCGAATCTCTCTTTTGCACCTCATATAGACGCAGCGTATTTCTGCGGATTTTAGAATATGAACGTTTTCTCTGAATATTTTTTACTTATCCTTATCTATATTAGAATATGCATCAATCATTTGGTGTCCTTATTGCGAAACTCATATAACTAGAATAGAATCTGCACAGAAAGCATTCATAAGATTTGCCGTATACAAGGTAAATGTTCATTATCATAATATGCCATCTTATAAAATTAGATGTTTGGCTCTCAGAATATCTGAAATAAAATTACGACGTGAAGTCAAAGTAACCTGATTTATTCATTTATATGCCCCTGTAGGACATATTCATTCTCTAAACCTTATATTTGCTCGACAACATAGAACTACTGTAATTTTGGCTATTATGAACTAATACCTAAATGCAACCAGTACCTGATCAAATTTTCTTCTAGTTTAGATACTATGTAGCATGTCAAAACAAGTTTTCAAATATACCATCTTTGAAAATAGTAACTTATAAGCAGTTAATTTACTGGGATTTGTTCATAATAATAAACTTGATTTTCTAGGCTGCAAGATAATTGTTATCGGTAGGGTAGACATAGGTATATACAAATTTACAAATAGATAAGATTTTTATTTTATTCCATTAATTTGCATCATACAAATTTTTTTTTTGCAAATGACCTCAACACGATCTGGATGCTTAATTTCAAAGGATTAATGTTATTTTTTCTGAAGTTAAATCCTATCTGGGTTGGGCATTAAAATTACACCCTGAAAAAAATTGGTGCTTTTGAAACTGGCATAAAACCAAGATGTCCAAACTTCTGTTGATTAATTATTCTTACAAATTATACTACTTATCTGTACTTACAGTAACCGTAAATTGCTCTTTTCATTCTATATTCCATGATTGGACAAATCAGCCTCTCGAAGTAATCAAAAATGTTCATTAAATGTTGCTCGTCCTTTAACTTTATCCACCATGACCCTAATTTTTTAATCAAGCAGAGATTTTGGCAATTTGTGCATAGAGCTTTTACGACATGTTCCTACCAATATTCAGTAGTCCGTAGTTGCTCGGAAGCTCAAAGAAAAGATAAATGCTGTTTACCAAAAAGAATTTTTAATTTTGCCTTGCATTTACTGCGCCATAACGCGCGTGCAGCAAATCTAGGAAGGATTATAATTGCTGCTCTGCCCGAAATACCCAAAGGCAGCATCCGTGTAACCGTGTGTCTAGTAATTAATTCTCATGATGATTAAGTTTAACAGATGATAATGGGAATGGGGTTCTCTGAATGTAATCCCGTCCCCCGTGTATTTCCTCGGAAATGAATGCGAGGTTTACATACTGTCACCGAGAAGAATTAGAACATTTGAAAATGTTGTGCTTATGCTAAAATCCTTATACACACAGATATGATGATTTTATGCAGTCGAGGGCAGCCAAACTGGAGCTATTGTTTACTTTTGCAGTGAGAGCAGAAATGATTTTGAATCTAACCATGGATGGGTATGGTAAATTACTGCGAATCGAAATTGTTACAATCTAAAACTAGCAGAAACCACTGTTGTCCCCACCCCCCATATTGAGGGAATAGTTTGAAATTATGTAATCATTTTTGAAAGTGAAAAGCTTGTTTGTCTCCGATTTTAACATTTCCTTTTGGGTTGCCATTGCTTTCCTGTAAGGATAGCCCAGGGTAAGAGAAAGGTTTAGACTCTTAAGAGTTACAATGAGTTTTAACAGACCCTTTAAATCCTTTATTGGGACATTTTATTTGAAAGTTTTAAAACAAAACCTTGTAAGCAACTTCAAATGTAATATCCCTTTATAACACTTCTCTGGGGAACACTTTTCAATCCAAAATTTTGCTTTGTCCTCTGTGAGGACCGCCTGACCATAAATTCAACATTTACTTAAGTGGCTTTAGGCAAATTAAAGTTAACATTGCAAACAGATGCCAAGCGGGACAACTAAATCACTCGAGTCCTAGAAATATTAATTACACTCGAAAAAACATACTTTCATTTATGGTATTCTGAACTTGGGACTACAATATTTCACGCAAGAATGAGTAATTTTAATATTCGAGTTACGTTTTTAGGGAATATGGCAATCTTCAATACATATCAATTTATTAATGTGTATTTGCAACACCTATTTGCCGGTATCTTCTTTTTAATACCTTACAATTAGAAAGGATGAATTAATTTTGATGAATGAGATATCAAATGATTTGCAATGATCTTTATATTAGGTGTGGTACTTGATTTTAAAGAATTTTTTAAATAAAAAATAAATCGTATTTTAATCAAAGTTTCGTCCATTGCTGTATTTAATTTTTTGCCACCTTTATGGCAGCAGATGGATTCCGCGGTGGAAAAAATTGAACATACTTTGAGACATTTTTCGACTTCTTCATAAGAGTGATCGCTATTAACCGGAACAAGTAATAATCAGAAGGAGCAATGTCTGGCGAACACGATGAGTGAGAGCGAAGCGCTTCCGATTTATCTTTAACCGAATTCGCGAGCGTTGTCATATAAAGAAATCACCTTGTCGTATATTTTGGCTTATACAGGGCGTTTTTGTTTCAATGTTCGGCTTAATGTGATTAATTTTGATTTATAACAATCGGCAGTAATATTTTCAACAGTTTTTAACAGATTACAAAATAATATGCCCTTCTGATCTCATCAAGCACACAAAATCAATCTTGGAGCTTGAATACTTTGTTTTGTTGTCAATGTTGAGGTTGATGAAAAGAGGCGACATTTTTCCAACATACTTTTTTACGTTTAGGATTATCAAAATAGGTCAATTTTTCAACGCCAGTCACAATTCGATATAAAACACTTAGTTTTTTTAATTTAAAGCAAAATTTCACAATTCATCAAACGTCTTTCTCTCAAATCATATAGCATTCCTTTTTGAATTTTTTATGGAACGAGGGCGGATGAAAAAAACACTCGATACATAAGTTTCAAAGTAGAGAATCATCAATCCATTCAAATCAGTTCATTTTTTGCAAAGATACATCCGTTTAAAAAGTAGCAAAATTTACCGATTATTTTGGGTGATTTCTTAATTTTGATCGCCAGCGTATTTTGGATCAAATTGACCCCAACAATTTTTTAATTGTGAAGGATTCTGCTGTTTGTCAGACCCATCCTTAAATATGAATCCAACGAAATTTCCTTCGATTCGCCCTTCGCAATCTCTCTTGGAGAAACCTATTACTATTCTTCCTCCATATGTCGATAGAATAAATCTTCTTTCACTCCAACCACCAGAAAAGGGTCGCGAACAATACAGAGAAGTAGTCTTCGCCCTGGATCGCATCTTGGGCAAAATCAATTCTCCGGAGCTCATTGCCTTATTTATTTATTCTGTATCTGGACCAATGTTTCTTTCGAGTACCTTTTCACCACACCAATTATGGTTTCAATGAACCTATGTCGTCAATGTCACTTTCTTTTAATACTTGCTATGTCAATATCGACTTTAATTTTCCAGAACGCAGTTTAAGACTCAGCTTCTTCGAGATTAGTTTCATTTTAATATTGTATTTTTTCTTGTATTATTTATATAAATTTTTACCCGACTGCGCGACAGCAAAGACAGGGTTATGTTTTTCACAAGTATGTGGGATTCTTTATAGTATAAAGTTTATACCCTCGAAGCATCCCAACGGCTAGATGAATTTTAATCAAAGAGGTGTCTATCGATTCGTCTAACTAAACCGAGCGATGGTTATAGGTTAGGCGGCTGTAAAACACAAAACGACTGTAGAGACGAAAAAGAAAAATAACGTACCATATCAACCAATTAATGCGCAAAACGAGGATTTTGTGCACGCAAGTTCAATTGTACGATTCGAATAGCAAATTGGGACGAATTTCCTCCAAATTCGTGTATAAGGGGTTTTAGGGGTTCTCTTTCAGAATCTGTTATTTGTTTTGCATAAAAACTTCAAAAACCCTATTATTTTTTGGGGTTTTTCAAAAAAGTGCCGATTTTTTTTTTGTCATTTTTCGTCTCAAAGTCGATTATCTTGTCGTTGCTGCTATTGAATGATCATATAACCACCAGAAATCGCGGTCCGAATGTCTACACTTTCTCAAACCATGGTTTTGAATTTTTTTTTTTTTTGCTTTGGTTTTTTTTTCCTTGGCTAATTATAAGCACTTTTTGTCATATAAATTATTTTTGTAAAGTTGATCCTTTTCGTGTAAAAAAATTGCAAAGTTTTTTATTACATTGCTGTACAAAATGGCCATGTTGCAAAAACCAAAACGAAAAAAAAAATTCAAAACCATGGTTTGAGAAAGTGTAGACATTCAGACCGCGATTTCTGGTGGTTATATGATCATTCAATAGCAGCAACGACAAGATAATCGACTTTGAGACGAAAAATGACCAAAAAAAATCGGCACTTTTTTGAAAAAACCCAAAAAATAATAGGGTTTTTGAAGTTTTTATGCAAAACAAATACCAGATTCTGAAAGAGAAGCCCTAAAAACCCCTTATACACGAATTTGGAGGAAATTCGTCCCAATTTGCTATTCGAATCGTACAATTGAAGTTGCGTGCACAAAATCCTCGTTTTGCGCATTAATGGGTTAAGTGGCATTTCACTGAATAGCTCTTTCAAAATTAAGATGAGGTATCCTAGACTAGACTAACAGCCATAAGCTCCATATAAAAATTACACAACCTGAAAGTTGTGTAGGTAAGATCTCTATATATTTCTTGTTATGCGTAATGAATGAATCTGTTTTGCTCATCAAAACCGTATTTACAGACAGGAACTAACAATAATTTATAAAACAAAACTAATAAGTCTTCAGTAAAAAAGTAAATTAAAAAAAAATCAAAAAACCCGACTACTTAAAAAGCGAACTAAAAAGATATAATAGAGCCATTGTTATTATCCGTCTTGAGCCTGCCAATTAAAAGGTGATAGATAAAGTCGTGGAATCTGTAAAAAAACATCCAATCAAACATGATAAATAAATGCAGTCGGAGGCATCAGGTTCATGTTTTACTTGCTGCGACTCCTGCTACATGAATGCCTCCGACTGCAATTATTTATCCTAATAACAATGACTATGGGTGCTTTCGAAAACGTCAATTTGATCGTCAATCAACCCGTCAATTGATGCAAGTTGCGAATGTCACAATACCGGTTGCAGATTATTGACGTTTGACATTTGACATTACCGGATAAATTATTGCGTCGGCTGTCTAAAGTGTCTTTTAATTCTTAAAAGTAAAGCAGAAGTAGACAATCTAAATTAACTTAATAATGCGGCTTTGTATTGTGCACACCATCCTTGTACTTGGGCTAGAGACGAAGTCTACGGGTGTAAATAATGAGTTTCGCAGATTAGTAGAAAATAGGAGCTTCAGAAGAAAAATAAAGTTGATACTTATTCAACTCATGCTACAGAAATTATATTTAAGGAGACAGATACCTAAGGTAGAAGATTATAAGATTATGTTGAGCTACACCCCGAAATTCACTGTCATTATAGTTAAATGTCAAATCTGCAGCATAAAAAATGGAGCTGCTCTATCTGCAAAAACTTTCGTCAAATATTTGATGAACGCATGACGTTTGCAATGTGCATAACCGAACATTTGATGATTGTCATCTGCCGTACAGATGATGTTTCCGAAAGCACGGTATTTTAATTTAAGGCAAAATAATTTCCTTTATGTAGTATACATAATACATTCTAAATACTCTATTCCTACGTCATTTTGTTTCCATCTTTTTAGTTAGCTTTTTACGCAGTCATCTTTTGATTTTTTTAATTTATTTTTTTTTTTTTTACTAGTGAATTTATTGTTGAACCTCTGGTAAATGCACTGTATTGTAAAATTGATTTGAAGAATTCCGTTTTTATATTTCCCGGTATATAACCACATGTATCTTAGCTTACCCATATGTAGGTGTACTGAACACTTAAAACTTTCCTACAAAAATAAACTCATTTTTGTTTAAAAACAGCGAAAAACTTTTTTTTATGAAAAAAAAAAATTTAAATTCAATCAAAAGTGGTCTTACCCTTTCAAATGGTAGAAGTTAAAGTTCTCCAATATTTTAGACTTCTAAGTTTGTCATGAAGTAGACACTCGTTGCAGTACTTCAAGCCTATTTGATCATACTGTAGGACGAGTCCATGGCGCGTGGCGGGAAGGGTGTTAAAAAATTTCCTCGGAATCTGAGTCAAAAGTTCGAAGTTGAAAAGTCCACTCGTCCTACGTAAACACAGTATGAGAGTCGCTTAAATTTCAGTCAGAAAGAAAAAAGCGCCAGAACATTTTTCTACAGAAGATCCTTAATATTCCAATTTCCCTTCGACGGCAAAAGCCCCAGCTGCGATCTAAGATAAAGACGGTGCTCTTTTGTCCAGATTAGTAGGGCTTGTCTTGCGGGGGGGATGTATTTCCTTTTATTCAATTGACATAGAGGGAAAAATGGCGCCGAGTTCCAGATCTCCAGTTGTACAGGGCTCGTTGGCATGAATGCCTTCACGTTCTGCTTCCTTACCACGTCATCAAAAGCAAATTAGATCAACCTGATAACGTTCAACGGGGAACCCCCCGCTTCCAGAAAGCCGGCAAAAGCTGCTTGCGGTACCTAGACCTGACGTTGAATTTCGGGAATGTCAGGCGCCTAGGGGGTGTATATAATAGTGTTATATTTATTGTATAACATTAGGGTTACACTCTTACTTTAATTATGAGGCAGTACAATGGTGGCGAGGCACATCCACCTACTTTATATTTTCGGATTAACAAATTGGGAGGGCGGGAACTGGCGTTCTGATGTAATTTATCTCAAGAATGTATAATTAGGCATCCCTGCTTCAATTTAATGACCGGATTTTTTTAACGCTCACATCCTGTGGGGAAAGAAACCGTGCGCTGCTGATATTAATCTCTCTCGTGGAGGCATTTATTTTAAATCGAGATGGGATGGTATCTGTCCCTCGTTAACTTCACGACCCCAAGGGTCGAACTCATCCCATCTTAAGTCCTGCCTCTAACTTTTTTACTTACCAACCCGAGAATCGACCTTGTCATTAATTGCCTCATTACCCTTTTCAATTATTTTTCCACCAAAAAGTTTTGGGGAATTTTGAAAACCTCAGAGAAATTGAAATGTTATAAAAGTACACATGCTAGAAGAAGAACGCTATCTATCAGACGATGATAATTTTAGATGAATTGGCATGTGATATGTCTCGTCTGTAACAAATAAACGAGTAAAAGATGGGAATTGTTTCTAATCTCCTTCTTTGGGACTGAACAAACATCTGAACTTCTCGATAGCATTCATATATAGGTAGGATAAAGTGACATCCCTAAAGTGAGAAGAAAACATTTTTGCCAGATTCCCCGGATTGATATCAGTCGTATAGCTAATGAAGTGGAAAATGGACAATGATGAGATACAGCGACCTTTTCTCTTGTCCATCCTAGATTGTGTTTTTCTTCTTTTATTGCGTGTTATATCTTGGGAGAAGAGCTTATTTTTCTGTTAACAGAGCTAAAAGTTATCGTTATGGTTGATCATTCAGTGGAATTTGCGGAAATTAACAGCTTTTCGAAAGTTTGGGCAATAAAAATGATTTCAGCTTATTATAATTACATACGAGTATAATCTATCTATCTGCCTAAATTTCTATCGCTTTACAATTTTCGCTTTTATTGTATAAGGTGAAGCATGTAGTATGTAATAAAATGAAAATATAGCTTGTTTTATCATATTTCTGAACTACGTAGTTTACATATTTTTGATACTTTGAATACATACATATACATATATTTTTAAAATTTGTTTAACAATTTTCATTTAAAAATCGATTATATTGTCCCCCTTATTTTATTATACTGCAAAAATATGTGGTTTTACTTTCAGAATAAAACTACTGGGGAAATTACCTACAAAAGCAATGTTTAGCTAGTTTTTTTTCACTTAAGTTTGAAATTTCGGAGAAGTTATTTAACAAATGATATCTTGTTTATTAAAAAATTAATCATATTCGAATGTTTTAGCTTAGTCATTTTAAAAATTAACACCAACTAAATAGACTGCGAAAATTGTGTAATGAAAGTGTGAAAGTGTAGTGAAATTTAAGCCATTCAAACCATGCACTCAGAAAAATAAAATTGGTCAATTTAGACAAAATAAATTATTGATAGAAACAAATTTCTAAAACTTTGTAATTTTTTAAACATTTTTCACTACTAACTTCTAAAAATGTTAGTTAACATTAAAATTATAAATTAATCAAGAAATCTATATATATTATAAAAGAAAGTCGTGTTAGTTACACTATTTATAACTCAAGAACGGCTGAACGATTTGGCTGAAAATTGGTGGGGAGGTAGCTTAGAGCCAGGAAACGGACATAGGATACTTGTAGGGTTTCAAAATGGCGGATCCAAGATGGCGGCTGAAAATTTTAAATTTGAAGCGATTTTTATGAAAATTGGTATATAGGGGTTTTGCGGGATGGGGATTTCAAGTCCGCTGTCCAAATTTAGAAATTCAAGATGGCAGATCCAATATGGCGACCAATATTTCCTGATTTCAACGGATTTTAATGAAAATTAGTACAATGAATGTTTTGAGGTCACTGATTTTGAATATTATCAAAATTTAGAAATGCAAGATGGCGGATCCAAAATGGCGACCATATTTCTCGATTTCTAGGGATTTTAATGAAAATTAGTACAATGATTATTTTGAGGTCACTGATCTTGAATATTATCAAAATTTACAAATCCAAGATGGCGGACCCAATATGGTGACCAAGATTTCTCGATTTCAACGGATTTTAATGAAAATTGGTACAATGATTATTCTGAGGATACAAGTTCCGAATATTATCAAAATTTCCAAATCCAACATGGCGGATCCAACACGGCGACCAGAATGTCTCGATTTCAACGGATTTTAATGAAAATTGGTACAATGATTATTCTGAGGATACAAGTTCCGAATATTATCAAAAGTTGTAAATCCAAGATGGCGGATCCAATATGGCAACCGAATATCTCTATTTCAACGAATTTTAATTAAAATTAGTACAATGATTATTCCGGAGCCACTAATTTCGAATATTATCAAAATTTCTATATCCAACATGGCGACCAAAATTTCTCGATTTCAACGGATTATAATAGAAATAAGTACAGTGATTATTCTGAGACCACTAATTTTGAATATTATTAAGATTTGGAATTTCAAGATAGCGGATCCATAAAGGGGTTTTCGGGTTGAAACAATTTCTAAGATATAACAAACTAGAACATTTGAGAAGTGTTTAATTAGTAAGTATTTACCCAACGCCGGGTGAAACCGGGTAACCCAGCTAGTGGTTAATAAACAATTTTCTTATTCACAATCTTATATCAGGATATTAAATATTTTTTGTTGTTCAAAATACCAATTTTTTTATTATGCGGACTACGGAAATGTGTTTACTTGCATAAACAAAAATTAAAGTGACCTTTTTTGGAACCATTTAAAAGTATTGTTTTATTTATTTATAAACTCTCCAAAGGCTTTCAATGAAAAATCAAAATATTAGATTAAATAAAAACAAAGAGAAACAACATAGAAATTTGGGAGCTTTTATTACGCAAGAAGGGTATTAAATTTCTAAATTTTCGAAAAAATTATAATTAATATTATGGGGATGTTTGTTATGTATCCCATAGGGATTACGTTAAATTAATTTATTTCTAATTGTGTTTTATTACTAACAGTATAAGTTAGATAGGTCACAAAAAATGAAAGAAACTTTTTAGAAGTTTATAGTGAATGGATTTTTGTGAACCTTGTCACTGAGTTTCGAATAGTTAAAACTATAATCTTAAAAGTGTAAAAATAATACTAATAATTATTTAATTATTTAAACAAATGATTCTTCATTATTGACTGAATGTACGAAAAAAATGTTTAAATTCAAAATTTAATACTGTCGAAGAGGCCATTCACTTATGCTAACTTTGAAATTTCACTATAGTGTGGTTAATTGTAGAAATATAAATTATCTAGTTACATTATTTGTATTTTCATTTGTTTAAGTATCGTTTTGAAGAAATTAAAATAGTTAGACTTTTTTGAGAGTTCATATGTTAAAACACTTAAAAAGAAAACCAAAATAAGTGATACAAAATTTAATATTTTAAAAAGACTTTATATAAATCAATAAAAAAAGAAGGTAAATATCACCAAGAAGGATTTGTTAAAATCTTTGAAACTCAAGTTAAATAATTTCAGATAAGAAGATTTCAAAAAACAAAAAGTAGCTTTAATGCCCTCCTCAAAAGTTATCCCCCGCCCCACTAACAGGGAGAGGTTATGGAACAGAATTTTAGCTTAAATAGCCCCACGAAAACATAAACTTTTTAATTTGAACATTTTTTCTGTACTATACTTTTTTTGCAGTCTTTTTCAAGTTTTGTTTGAGTTGTGTAAAGTTGAGATTTTCGTTTCACTAGACATTTTATAAATATTATAAACATTGTTTAAATCTAGACATGTAAATATTTTTCCAAGCACTCAGTCAAGAGATGCTTACATTATTACATATGTATTATATGTATTGTACGTCCCTAGTACACAATTTTACGAGGGTTCGTAAATTTCGAATAAAAGCGAACAATTTTAAAGAACGATAGCAACATGGAACAACACCCGTAAGCCGTACCAATTTCCGAAAAAATCCGATCGTACACCCGATGTACTTCGGCTTCTAAATTCAGTAGAAAATTACGTTGTGGCACTGTAAAAATTCCTTTATGAACTAGTACAATTTCATGAAGACTAAGTAAATTTTCCTTGAATCAACAGGAAATTTTTCTTAGCATAAAAATTTACTGTGCTGTACAGTAAAAGTTCCTATGACGTTTCGGAAAAATTCTTGGATGAATAGTAAAAAATACTATGTCAACCGTATTTTATCTGTTATTCCCTCGTAAATTTTCTAGGAACTTGTCACTTAAGTCCGGATTACAGAATTTTCTCTCAGTGTAGGAGCAATATGCTCTTTTACATATCTTTTTGTTTGTTTTTAAATCTTTGATTTTAAAAACCGTGTAAAAGCCAAATGGTATAAAAAAAGCACCGCGTAAATAGATGTATTATAAATTAGATAGGGAGAGAGAATGGGTTTATTTAAAAAAAAAAAAAAAACCGGCCAAGTGCGAGTCGGACTCGTGCACAGAGGGTTCCGTACAAACCTGTAGGTATATAAGTAAAAGTTCACCCAAAAAATATGTGATGTAACTAAAAATTTAAGGTTTTCGAAATTTTTCATTTATACATATGTGCTATAAAACATTGCTTCATGCCAAATTTCAAGATTCTAGGTCGACTGGAAGTACCCTTTAGGTTTTGATTCCCTTGGGAGTAGTTGCGAGTTTGAAAATATGCGGCTAAAATTGCTGTTTCTTTTGATTGCGTTGACATAGAAGTTTCATTTTGTTACAGCTTAAAGGTATTATAGACCTGAGTATTTGATATGAATTTCAATTTAATACCTCCACGCGTTCATGAGGAAAGAGGTAGTAAGTTTAAAATTATTAAAAATATTTTTATTATATGATGTTACTAAAAATTTACGGTTTTCGCAATTTTTCCTTCATCTGTGCTACATATAAGACTTTGCTTCGTACCAAATTTCAAGATTCTGAGTTCACGCGAAGTACCCTGTAGGTTTTGATTCCCTTGCGAGTGTCGAAAATTTGCGGCATAAACGGCTGTATCTTTTGATTGCGTTAGCTTAGAAGTTTGATTTTTTCACAACTCCGAGGGACAGTAGACTTGAGTATTTGATATAAATTCTAGCTTGATACCTCCACGCGTTCCCGAGAAAAAGGGTCTTGACAGACAGACGGACGGACGGACGGACGGACGGACAACAAAGTGATCCTATAAGCGTTCCGTTTTTTCCTAAACCCTAAATTGGAAATATTTTAAACAACGATATTCCAATTGTTATTTCATATTCTTGGTAGTTCAATAAGGTAAACGTATAATAAATTTTAAAACGTTCGATCAATTAGTTTTTGAGTAATCATTCACACAAATTGAAAAAATGTCATTTTGAGACAAATGCATTTAAAATTTCGAATATGCGAGCAGCGAATAGCGATTAGCTTCGAAAATAATACGAATTTTGTTCTAAAACTTTGTGAACATATTCTTTAGATGATTTGTTGGCGATTTCTGAAATAAGAAAAACGATTTTTGAATTATCTAATATGGTTTCCTCCTTGATTATTTCCTCCTATATTATTTACATTAAATATTTCGAATATCGGAGTGTATAAGAAGTTATCCCCAGAGTTGAGTATAAAGAGTTTTCCGTGCAAAATGTCTTTGTCGTCGTCAAATAAAACCTTGGGTGCAGTAAAGAGCAGAAGGGCCGAGAAACAACTATCAATCTGCGACACTCCGCAAGGTACGTTTGCGACAGATTGTGCACCCCTATACCCTCGTCAGCCCTTAGTTCACATTGTCGACACAAAACAAGAGCCAAATTGCGGTTAGTACAAAGCAGAGGCTCCTCCCTAGATATAAGAATTTTTGTTTTGCTTTTTTGTTTGGCAGTGCAAATACCACAGCTGGGAATTCGCAGTACCCTCAAAAGGGTTAAAGCCTACTGTCCTCGGGGCTGGAAAATTCTTTACGAGAAGTACAAATAGTAGAGGGCGCTTTGCACGGCATTAACAACATGATGCCTTGAATTTTTATGACTGGTCTTCCGGCGGGAGGTGTTTTTCAGTTATCTGTGGCAGCGCACGCCAAAGCCCAGCTTCGTTGGCACAAAGAAAGCTGAATATACCCTAAAAGGACCTAGCAACATTCGCCAGAATTTAAAAAATGATAATATCACTGCAGTAAAAGTAAGTCTAAGTGGTCGTTGTTGTCGTTTGATCGGATCCTACAACCAGCAAAAAAGGCCTTTTTATTAGTCGCACAGACCTGCCGCCGCGCGCCGTTGACCTGGTTCAAGGACACTCCCGGCACATTTATTCGATGACTTTTTTTAATGCTACTCCAGATGTATACTTTAATAGTTATGTGAGACTTTATGTCATATTCTGCAATTATTCCTCAGTCTCAGCAGTTTCGCCATATCCCTAAAAATATCATTCTCAGAAGCCGCGAGTATGGAGGCACCATCTGTACAGATGTCCTTTCCTTTGCAGTACTCAGATTTCTTTTAAATCTCCTTCAAATATTTATCCTCTTCCTTTAAGCTGCATGAACAAGATGAAAGTTGATAAAAACAAGGACTGAATTTATTACAAGTGCTGCTTGTGTTGACGAAGGTTCAGTGTTGATGCTCTTTGCACGCGCCTCATGTTTTGACTGTTTGCTTAGTATGTATAATTGTCATTCATCTTAAATAATACGAAATTCCATCTCAGTACAATGTGAAACAAGTAAATATATTGTTTTTTCTGCCCATTTTATAATCCTTCGAAAAGTAATGTCTAACAGAGTAGAGTTAATAACAAAAGCTAAATTAACCCCATATTATTTAACACAATTACAAACATCATTAGAACATTAATAATAAATATCATCTGAAATATTTTATGGAAAGTTATTTCGTATTTTTGGGTCTAAAATAAAAAATATGAAACCAGTAAAAATCCTGTTTTATAAAATTTTTACTATTTGCTATACAATTGCTACTATTTTGTAAATATTTTTATTTTATGTTAAGTTAAACATCACTTCCAATTTTTAACTTAAACATTTCGACAAGCTTACTTCGGAACGATTTTCAGCGTATCTGCAAGAAGTTTTATTGAAAATTGTATAAATATCATGTCATCGTTCAAACTTATCAATGATTTAAAGCAATTAAATTGCGAGATTTTTAATCATCAAGACGAATTTTTTTTTCATAGTATACGATTTTGGAAATGCGAAATTTTGACTTTTACACTTTGTTATTAACCCTTATTTATCCCAAACTGTCCGTTTTGTCCGTTCAACTTTAAGCTCAGGAAATGTTGTTATTTATTTTTAGAAAACTCTGAAAATCAACCCTCATTCACCCCTGCCACCCTTTTGCACCCTAGAAAAGGGTTATAGAGCAATAATAGTCCAAAATTTAAAATTCACGTTCCCCAAAAACCCTCGTGAAATGACAGTGGCTTGAGTAAAGTGAATGCGAATGATTTTCGAATTTTCAACCGTCACTCACCCTTTTTTACACCACAAAGAAAAGGTTGTAGAGCTAGAATATACAGGGTGTCCAATAGGAAATTGCGAAAAATAATGGGTCACAATTTTTTAACAAATGGAGAGATCAGTAAAATGTAAATACTTCTTAATAAAAAAAAGTCGTCATTTTTATTTCATGTCCATTTTATTATAAACAAATTAAATCTATTTAATACAAACCATTAATTTAAAAATATAGTGAAAAACGTGAATTATTAATAATAATATATATATTTGTTAAATGTGAATCATCTACATAAAAGGTATCTACCTGCTTTTTTTGAATCTTCTGTCGCCGGAGAGAAGTACAAAGGGATGTTAGAGACCAAGTCCTTTCTCATGCGAAAAAGAGAGGACCGTTAAATTTATTTTTTTTTATTCAAGACGGAGCAGCACCTCATCGCACACAAGAAGTATCATCAATAAATTTTATGGCGATCGAGTTATTGGCCTAGGGTACCCATGCTTTGCTAGGGGAAAAGGAATAGAATAGCCACCTTACTCGTCAGATCTCACTTAATGTGATTTCTTTTTATGGGGCTACATTAAAGATCTCTGCTATGAAAATAACCAAAAAACAGTTGAGGATTTTATTAAAGACATTGGGAAGATCGTCAATGGCATTTCAAATGAAACGTTAGAACATGTTTTTAATAGTTTTAGAAAGCATATGGATATTTGTGGCAAATTAAATGGTTAAAATATCGAAAATATCATTAGTAACTAACGTTCTTCACTACTTTTTTAAATTAATTGTTTTGTATTAAATAGATTTAATTTTTTTATAATAAAATGGACATGAAATAAAAATGACGACTTTCCTTTATTAAAGAGCATTTACATTTTACCGATCTCTCCATTTGTTAAAAATTTGTGACCCATTAGTTTTCGCAATTTCCTATTGGACACCCTGTATAAAAATATGAAAATTGCATACACAAAAACTATACAATTATCTATTCTCAACTTTTATAATGAATACCGTGCATCTTCCAGTTTTCATCCCAACAAGTTGTGGGAGGGAGGTATTTTGAACTTTTAAGCATTGACACTAGTATGTAAATTATTTATTTTCATAAAATAATTTTCTAGTTTTCAAAACGGTGCTTGTGAAAAAATGCCGAATTTGACCCCTTTTGCGCTTTTTCTTGGGGTGGTGATGAAATTTAACCTTAGACAATAAAATAATAGAGGTTCTTATAATCCCTACTATGTTTTTTTCCCATTTTCACCCGTTTTCGAAAGGCAAAATTAATTTTTTTTTCAAAAAAATCTGTAAGAGAGCAAGTTAGCGTAAAAATATTGATTATGGGGTGGCTTACAACCCCTTAATTATAAAAATCATACCTCCGAGTTCAATAACTTTGTTAATTGGACATTTTTAGGCGAAGTTTTTGTGGTTTTGGCTTTTTTCAAAATTTCTTTGATGTCGAAAATATCAGTTTTTTTATAAAATGTACCCTCCAAAATCAGTATTTTTTCAAAATTCACAAAAACAATAGGAAGGGGTGGTTTTTTTTAAATTGTTTAAGGTGATATTCTGAAACAGTACTATTGAAAATACTGCGGGTATGAATTTTCAGAACTTTCTAAAAATAAATAACAAAGTTGTCCGAGCTTAAAGTTGACGGACAAAAGTGGTAAAATACTCTATTCGCCATTATTTACCCTCGTGGATGGTTGGTTTCTATCTGAGTCTGGTTTTTATTATATACTCGTATAATTTATTTTCCGGTGAATTAAAAGCAACATAATATTTTTTAAGAATCATTAAGTATATTTATCGTATTCTAAGACTGAAACTGATTGTAGAAAAAGAACAAAATGCCTTTACTGAACTCCATAAAAACAATGGAGATTATTATGAATAACGACTCGTTACAATAAAAAAAATTTTATCTCTTCTTCAAATGTTGATAGATTTACACTTTCATAAAAATGCACATCAACACTAGTTAAAACAATGTTATTGAAACAGTTTCAAAACACTTTCAGAATTTGATGGAAAGCATTGAAAGGTATAAAATATATTTTACTGCGAGTGTTAAAAAACGTTTGAACTTGTTCCATTCCATTTGATCACCACTAACCACCAGTAGTTTTATAATATCTCTAAAAAGCAAAGCATATGCAGATTTATTGCCTTCACTGTTTGCTGTCGTAAACTTTAACACCGATTTGATGATGGCGCTTTTCACATAAAATACATCATAACTCATAAGTTGTCCGTATAAAAATGAATACTACAGTCGTAGAGTATTTATGTGTATATATTAAGTTACATACTGCCAGTATTACTTTTCAACAAATTTTTAAATTATTTATTTTTCTCTTTTACAGGTAAGCCATACTTAATAACAAGTTGCACTTGGTTGAATGAGATGTAAGTGTGTGAATTTGACTTTAAAAATAAAATATGTTCTGCCTTTCCTTAAAATTTCGAATTTAGACATGCGTTCGTAAAATGATTTAACGGAAGAACTATTAAGAGAAACTTAAAACCTCAGAATTTACCTCACACTAAATTTAATCGAAAGAACAGGAAGTGCATGAGTTTGAGTGCATGACTCCACTTCTTAAGCAAATTAAAATATACGAAAGCAAATTAACAAATGCTTAGAATTCCATTAGATGTGAAGTGGCAAGAGCTGTGAATAGGCTGGAAGCTGTCTGAATTAATATCGTTATTTGCAGAAACTTCAATGTTTAAGCACTTGTGATGTTTGGATTAAAGCGCGAACTAATTAAATCTACGTTACTTGAGACTTGTGTTTAACCAACAGGGAAATGTAATTTCATCATGAAACAGTATTCAACGTTAAATATGATTAAAACAGAAAATCCAGTTGAAAATATAAAGCAATCTACTCTTGGAGATTTTACATAAACAGATATGTCTGCATATTAACTTAAAAACTTTTTACATTAAACACTGATTAAAATTTAAAGTATTATTATACTTGATTCTAAAAAATGAAGCTCATATTTAAGAGATATCGTCTAGAAAATAGCGATCAACGTATCAAAATATTATAAAATATCTAGGCAAGTTAAAGCTAAAAAACCCAAAAAATATATGAAAAATTACCTACCTTCCAAAATTTCGTGAGAAAGAAATCACAACAAAATGTCTTTGTATTGTAATTTTAATGAAGCTCACAGGTGGAATAAAGTAACAAAGTTATTAACCTTATTTCACTTCTTTGCTATCAAAATATTACTTAAAAAATTCTGAAACTTGACAGATTTCTTATTCCAATATTTGATGATATTTTAGGAAATTTTTGTAGATAGCCAAAAAATATTTATTTTCTAAGTTATTGAAAAATAATCGCTTGGGTATTATGTTACTTCATTACAACATTAATTGACATTATACATTATTTGACAATTTGTTAAAAGAAAGCCTCACTTACCGAGTAAAATATTGTTGTTGGTTAATCGAAAGTAAGACTTTCATAGAATAAACTCGTAAAGTTATAAAGCTAAAATTGAAGTATTGTTGAAATTAATATAAACATCGTATCTTAATCTCTAGCTTGAAACTATAAATGCGATTTTCTTGGAAGCAATGCTTTACAAAAATTATTCATAGTTCACTAATTTATCAGCAATATATATTAAACTAGCTGGGTTACCCGGTTTCACCCGGCGTTGGGTAAATACTTACTAATTAAACACTTCTCAAATGTTCTAGTTTGTTATATCCTAGGAATTGTTTCAACCCGAAAACCCCTTTATGGATCCGCTATCTTGAATTTCCAAATCTTAATAATATTAAAAATTAATGGCCTTAAAATAATTAATAAAATCGAGAAATTTTGGTAGCCATATTGGATCCGCCATATTGAGTTTGGAAATTTTGATAATATTCGAAATTAGTGGCTCCGGAATAATCATTGTACTAATTTTAATTAAAATCAGTTGAAATCGAGACATTCGGTTGCCATATTGGATCCGCCATCTTGGATTTACAACTTTTGATAATATTCGGAACTTGTATCCTCAGAATAATCCTCAGAATAATCATTGTACTAATTTTCAGTATAAACCGTTAAATCAAGAAAATTGGTCTCATATTGGATTTACAAATTTTGATAATATTCGAAATTTGTAGCTTCAGAATAATCATTGTACCAATTTTCATTAAAATCCCTCGAAATTGAGACATTCTGGACGCCATGTTGGGTCCGCCATCTTGCATTTAGAAATTTTGATAATATGCAAAATTAGTGGTCTCAGAATAATCACTGTACTAATTTCCATTAAAATCCGTTGAAATCGAGACATTTTGGTCGCCATATTGGATCCGCCATCTTGGATTTACAACTTTTGATAATATTCGGAACTTGTATCCGCAGAATAATCATTCTACCAATTTTCATTAAAATCCCTTGAAATCGAGGCATTCTGGTCGCCATGTTGGATCCGCCATATTGGATTTGCAAATTTTGCTAATATTCAATATTAGTGGTCTCGGAATAATCATTGTACCAATTTTCATTAAAATCCGTTGAAATCGAGAAATCTTGGTCACCATATTGGGTCCGCCATCTTGGATTTGTAAATTTTGATAACATTCAAAATCAGTGACCTCAATATAATCATCGTACTAATTTTCATTAAAATCCCTTGAAATCGAAAAATATTGGCCGCCATATTGGGTCCGCCATCTTTGATTTGTAAATTTTGATAACATTCAAAATCAGTGACCTCAAGATAATCATTGTACTAATTTTCATTAAAATCCGTTGAAATCGAGAAATATGGCCGCCATTTTGGATCCGCCATCTTGGATTTCTAAATTTTGATAATATTCAAAATCAGTGGCCTCATAACAATCATTGTACTAATTTTCATTAAAATCCGTTGAAATCAGGAAATCTTGGTCGCCATATTGGATCCGCCATCTTGAATTTCTAAATTTGGACAGCGGATTTGAAATCCCCATCCCGCAAAACCCCTATATACCAATTTTTATGAAAATCGCTTCAGATTTAAAATTTTCGGCCGCCATCTTGGATCCGCCATTTTGAAACCCTACGTATTATCCGAAAAAAAATTAGCCTATATGTTAAGTTGGAATATGTACTACCTTCGGACAAAAAATGAAAAATATCGATGCAAGCGTTTAGGCGTGATTGAGCAACAAACAAATAAACAAACAAACGAACTTTCATTTTTATATATATATAGGGAAGGGATAGGGATGAGGTTCCGCCCCTAAGACAAATGTTAAACAAACTTTTTGGAAACCAAATTTCCAGTCTTTATTCACTTGAATGTTAAATTGAACCAATAAATTTAGTTTGCTCTATACTCTGCAATTATGCTTTATTTTATTTTTATTAATATTTGTATCTACAAAAGATCTAATTTTTTTTAAGCGTAATTGCAATAGACATGCAAGCATACATATTAAAAATAACCTGCTCCACATATTTTTTCATTAACTTAACCCTTTATAGCCCAAGATCATAAAACATTAAAATTATGTTAAAAATTGACAGGTTTAGGGAAATAGAAAATACATATTTCTCAGAAATTAAAAAAATTTGTATTATTAATTATTTATTTCACATTTAAGGGAGTGTAACATTACTGTAAAATTGAGTTAAACGTAAACAAAAAAAACTAATTTGGTATGGAAGGAACATATTCATTCACTTATCTATAGGTTTCCAAGAAAATAACACAATTTTACACACTTTTTGTATTTTTTTTGTAAAATTTAAAATTTGCTCGAATTTCAACTTGTCACTTTCAATTACGGGCGAAATTCTAATCGATTAACTGTTAACAGTTTACGCTGTCTATGATGATTTCCGTGGATACTACATTGTTCAATAATATGTGACAGCAAAGTGGCGCCGATTTGAATGAACTAAATACATTTGGTGCGTATTCTGGCGGGATTTTTGAGGTTTGTTACAGAAATGTCACATGGGGCTATAAAGGGTTAAACAACAATTTTGCCTACATTAGACTCAAAAAATTGCTATATAAATGGACTTTAAACTTTTATAAAATACATAAATACACCATGAGTTGAAAATTGCACGTGCAACGTGTATCTGCGATTTTTCGAGCATTATTGTAACATTCGTTCTTATTTTACACGAAATTTGGCATAATTTGAGAAAATGTACACAACACATATCTTAATTTTGTGTAGATTTAATGTAAATCTTCTCTTAATTCAGTCATCAGTTGTAAGTTGACAAAAGCAAAAATTACAATGTGCATCAAGTTAATTTATACAATAAACATCTGTGTTCTATTTATTAGATATTAGATTTATTAGAAAAAAAATGCTCGGAGTTTAAATGTCCGTGTAAAGACTAATAGGGGTACCGGTTAATTCGTGCGGTTTTCTAACAGATGGCGTAACTTGTTTTATATTCCAGTGATTCACCTTCCCAAATATGTGTTGGAAAGCTACTGTCATATAGTTTCAGAATCAGTATGTGTCATTTAGCTGAAGCGTAAACAACAATACTTTTTTTTACTCTGAAAATGTCGAATTTTGTGCCGAATAAAGTGTTTTTGCGGGGAGTACTTCTTCATTACTTCAATATGAAGAAAAAGGCTGCCGAAAGTCATCGTATTTTGGTGGAAGTGTATGGTGTGCATGCTCTAGCTGAGCGTACGTGCCAGAAGTGGTTTGCACGGTTTAAAAGTGGCAATTTTGCCTTGGAGGACGACGAACGGCCCGGACAGCCAGAAAAGTTTGAAGACCACGAATTGGAGACACTGCTCGACCAAGATCCATCCCAAACGCAAGAAGAACTTGCAAAATCACTTGGCGTCGCTCAACAAACCATTTCCGATCGTCTAAAAGCAATGGGAATGATCCGGAAGGTAGGCCATTGGGTGCCGTATGAATTGAAGCCAAGAGACGTCGAACGCCGATTTTTCGCGTGTGAACAACTGCTTCAACGGCACAAAAGAAAAAGTTTTTTGCATCCAATTGTCACTGGCGATGAAAAGTGGGTCCATTACGATAATCCAAAACGTCGGGCAACGTATGGATACCCCGGCCATGCATCACCATCGACGGCCGTTCAGAATATTCATAGCCTGAAGGTTATGCTTGGTGGGACCAGCTGGGTGTGATCTATTATGAGCTGTTGCAACCGAATGAAACGATCACAGGGGAAGTCTACCGACGACAATTGATGCGTTTGAGCCGAGCACTGCGCGAAAAACGGCCGGAATATGAACAAAGGCACAGCAAGGTAATTTTGCAACAGGACAATGCTCGGCCACATGTTGCACAGGTCGTCAAAACCTACCTTGAAACGCTCAAATGGGATGTCCTACCCCACCCGCCGTATAGTTCAGACCTTGCGCCATCCGATTACTATCTCTTCCGATCAATGCGACATGGCCTGGCTGACCAGCACTTCTCCAATTATGAAGAAGTCAAAAATTGGATCGATTCGTGGATAGCGGAGAAGCCGGCCGAATTTTTCAGAAAGGGTATTCGTGAATTGCCAGAAAAATGGGAAAAGGTTATAGCTAGCGATGGACAATACTTTGAATATTAAATTTGTAACCATTTTTTCACAATAAAGCTATTATTGTATCTTCAAATTTGTATACACGATCAAACTACATAAGTATTGGTCATAACTTCATGCCCGATTTCAAAGTAAAATTTAATAGGTTAAAGTTTACTTTATGAATCAATAATATAGTCGCCGTTCTCCTCTACAATTGTATTCCAACGATCTACAAGCTTGTCGATTCCATTTTTGAATAAATACTTTGGTTGGTACCATCTTTGAGTTCGTAAGGTATTTTCCGATAGCTTCCTTGGACCTTAAATTTTTGTCATTCAAACTATTCTGCAGACATCGAAACAGATGAAAGGCGTAATATCTGGAGAATATGAATATATATATATGCTGCTGCAAAATTTGCAATTGCGCCTCATTCAGTTTTCGCAATGTCTGTTAGGAGACGTGTGGCCTAGCATTATCGTGGCCTTTTCGATTGAACAAAACGGACGTTTTTCTTGAATAGTCGCATTGTAATTATTGAGTTGCTCATAATACTTGTCCGTCGTGACTGTTTCGCCTCGTGGAAGAACTCACTTTTCATCGTCTGTTACCATTTGATGCAAAAAAAGCTACCTTGGCAATGTACCCAAGCTTCTTCAAATGTCGAAACGCTGTCGAATTTATCGATGTTCATCGTCCTAGCAATCTAAGTTGAAATCATCATTTCGAAACTTGTCAAGCCAGTTTTCTAACTGCCCAGAGAGCAGGAACATTTTCCATTACCTAAACTCTCTCATTTTTTTTTTATGCAATTCCAAGACGCACGCTTTTCCGAAACTCATACAGTATTACATGCCGTAAATCTATCTTTTCACTCTCAAATGTTGAAAAAGTTCTCTCACGCGCAAATCACTTTATGTCGTACGATATCTGACGCTAAAGTGACACGTGCACCATACAACATACATCAAAATAATGCATGCAACATGCCTAAAAGAAAAACCGGAACTAGGCCATGCAGTAAGGTTTGCGCCATCAAAATATATGCGAAAATAAGCCGTATTTAAAAGAAAAGTACTTCTTATACGGTGTTAAAGTGCGGATACTTACAAGAATTCATGTATAACCTCCCAGTGGGAAAATACGAAGTGCAGATTCGAAGCACTACATCCAAGTTTCATAATATAGGAGAGTTGCCCAATTTGGGCCGGCTCCTATTTCGGGCCACCCATTTTTTTCAATTTTACCGAGTTTTTGAAAATTAATTAATGTCAAAATTTGATTGAAAATGAATGTAGAACAAAATAATGAAAGAAATACTAATTTTAATAAAAAATTAATAATGTTACAACAATCTCGTAAAATGGTATCTGCCGACTTAAAAATCTGACATTTTTGCTCGTCGATAAAAACAAATTGATACATCTAATGAATCTAAAATTTGTTCTGATGCGAAGTGTATAATATGTTTATATAGTATATAACGTATTTGCAATTTAAAAACTATAACAATACTAATTAATTTAAACAATCTGGAAAAATGTCATTTCCCCTAATTTGGGCCACTGTGCAATTCGAAAGGGCGCCTAATACGGGCCACTCACGCGATGTAAACAAAGCAACACTATCTGAAGGAAAAATGTTTTTTTAATTAAAACGGTAAGTGTACATGAGATATTTAGCAAATTTAGTATATTAAGCCTATTGTTATTATTTTAGATTATAAAATGTTACATGTCATTGAGTAAATACTTAATTTATGATGCTTAACTCTTTATTGAGAATTTAAATTTCAAATATATTTCTGATCAACGAATTAATTAACGTCAATTCATTGTTTCATTAAATATAATAAGTAACGGTGTTTTAAACAATATGTCGAACCATTTTCGCGTTTTTCAGATATTTTACGTGCTATTCAATAGGTGGCCCACATTAGGCGTCTCGTCACCTAAATTGGGCCACTTGCACGTTTTTTTCAAACGTTATTTTTTATTATAAAAGAAAGTCAAACTTGCCTTAAACTTTCCACAAAGGTAAATTATCATCCAAATTTTAATATTGCGCTATTAATTATGTAAACGAAACGTTTACAATAATTTTAAATGCATTTAACCTTAGGTGGCCCATGACTGGCGACTCTCCCCTACTTCGAAAAAGCGCAAACGAAATTAGGACCACTTGGAAAAGTCATTTCAAGCGCTTCTTTTCCCGTGGAGCTATTAAACCTTTGATAGTGTATAATTTTAACAATTCACCACTATGCAATTTTACTCTTATGGTAAGATGCTTTTAAATGCCTCAGATAACAAGGATAAAATTACACAAATTTTGTTCAGAGTATATGTGTAAAACTTGAACTCATTAAAAATACGAAAGAATTCCTAGAAGATGTAAGTAGATTAGTACAGTTTAAAATTAAAAAGGAAAGAACCTTCGCCGACGTCTTTAATTTAAAACTTATGTGCTTAATAAGAAAGAAGCTTCTTACATAAGTTGTCATGTCTAAGAACTACCCAAAAGAAAATTACTCCATAAAGATGAAATCGGTTTTAAAAGAGCATCTTCCTTAAAACCTTCCGCTCGGCTTGCTGTGTAGTGTGCCTGCATTTGTTTACAGGTCACCGAATCCGGTGCACGTACGAGGCTACAGGTGCACTCGGATCCAAGCGACGCAGCAACACGTTGCACCTGAGGTCGAAGCGCGCACAGGTAAGAAGCGTTTTACGATTGCGAGTGCCAAGACAAAACAATTTCCGCAAATTGTTTATGCGAATTCGCTTTAGTGGCGGACAATAAACAGCCGGCGGAAGCTGAAATCGTCCGGCGGGTGCATCCGGGGAGTAGAGGGCGCGGCACAATGCACATGCAGCGCTCGTAAACTCATTTGCTGGCAGCCATCAACAAGCCCAGGGCGATGATTTACGCGCGCGTCCGCAACTGCGGTGCTTAGGTGTAGGCGGGGGTGCTTTGAGAGAGCGGCTCCATCCGGGAGTTTGGGTGAAAGCCCGGGAGCAGGGGGGATTTGTGACCAATCCCCTTGCAGGGTGATAAGGAAGCTTCGACACGTCCCTTCGCACGTTTCCTGGTCAGTGCGCTGCGAGCTTTCTCCTGAGAAGTGAAAGGCTACGGACTTGCGATGTGCGAATCCAGAGACACCCAGTGCGGGTGCCTCTCCGCACAAAGGCGTCTGATTTGAAGGGGTGTCATTTGAAGATAGCTAGCAAAAAAAAATCAAAATTTTATAGAATTGTTTTACGAACTATTACCGACACATTAAAACATTTTTCAAATTGTGAATGAAACAAAATGCAGTAAACAGCGAACTGAATATTTTCATTACGTTTACATTAAGAGTTGAGAGATCGAATCGAGATTGGACTGAGTTTTCGATCCGCGATGGAGCGTCTACAAGAAAAGTAATATTAAATGCTTGTGGAAATTTTATATATCTGTTGGGTATATACCTATTTTGCCTGAAATTAGTGAAACATCAAAATCGAATTTTTTTTATAAAAAAAAAAATATTATTTTCAAGAAACTTTATTCAAAACAATATTTACATATATATTATATTTTTAAAATACATTTTCCGCAGAATTTGTTATTCCATTTAGCACAGACGCACGCCCTTACTTCTATCGCTTTTGCATGACACTTGAACTTGACAATTCAATTGCTTTTTAATATTCTGTATATTAGATAGAGGCGAGAAAGTATTTTTAGCTTTATGATCATATCTTCGACATCTGATTGGTTTTCTCTTATTTGGGTAAATTTTTGTCGTAATTCTAATTTCAATTTTTTTCGTAATATAATAGCAACCCTTATTTAAAACTAAAATATTTATTTACATTTACGTAAAAAAATCTAAGAAATAAATTCTGAAATTACCTTCTTTAAAAAAAATTAAATTTATAAATTTTTATTTGTAATACTAAAAAGGCCCAGTTGTCTCCGATGCCACAAATTGAAATGGAAGAACACAACGAATTTTTTATCAAAGTTTTCACAAAAGCCTTCAACAAAAAAGAATTGCAACAAATAATTGCATAATATGATATTAAATGTCCAAGTTTGCAATAGATTTCTAATTAATAAATTGGCAAGTTTGAACATGAAAAATTTCGCATCAAAATTTCTCAAGAAATAAGTTACATGTGGGTAAAACGATCAACATTAAAAGTATTTAGTGAGTCAATTTGACTGACATCCGTCAAAATAGGACAATAGCACAAATTGATTTTTGGAACTAAGGAATGAGAAGGGGAAGGAATTAGTATTTATATTCATTTCATAATTCTATTAAAAACCAACATTTGTTTTAATAAAAATTATTTAAACTGTTCTATATATACAGCAATAAAATATTAAATTAGTCAAATTGACTCGCTCCGGCAATCTAGTGTTAATAACTCGGACGCGATTACGAACAAATAGAATAATAAAGATTCTAGATTCATCAAAAATCTCTCATTTCGATTCAATTTAGCCAGGTAAGTGAGAACGGAGCTACTCGATCCAGTTTCCACCCAATCTGCCCTTAAGAGGATTGAATCCAAACTCAATCTAGATTCGATACCTTTAGTAGTATATATATACAAAGATAGATATGTATTACATACTTCATTTGATAATTTACACAAATTTTTTGATAAATTGACAAATATCATTTTTAAAAGACGCTTATAAGAATCGTTGTTCACCTAAGTTTTATGTGTAAGATTGGATTCACCTTCACAATTTTAGGTTATTGTTTTCTGAAATTTTAGTTAGTATTCTTTAGCTTTCTGTATAAATTACCCTAGTGTAATTAGGTAATTTACCGAAATTTTTAATTACTTAATTTAAGGTTCTTGCATAAAATTTCTCGAGTTTTTATGTACAGTTATTATCACAAAAGGGTCGCAGAAATATTTCAAATAATAATAGTGTTGCATAACGCATCTCCAAAACGGCTGGTTACACCATTATTGAACTTAATGCGCAAAAGATCGATTGTTGTGCTGCTCATGTGGCATGTAGCGCCATCTTGCTGAAACTAGAGCTTGTCCAAGTCCAATTCCTCAATATCTAGCCAAAAAAGATTGTGTTATCAAGTCTCTGTAACTCTATCCGTTAGTCGTAGCATTGTTGCCATATTCATCTTCGAAGAAAAATAGGCCAATAATGCCGTCACTTCTAAAACTGAAACAATCTATGCGTTGGCTTCTCTATGACTATTGTACATGTGGGTTTTCCGAGCCCTAAATTAGGGAATTTTGCTTGCTTACATAGTCGCCGATATAAAGATCCGAAAAGTTGAGCAAAATTAGCAACATTTAACAAAATTAATACCAATTTCGACCTTCTCTAAAGTCTAGACAGAGAAGCGATAAAGAAGCATATGGTCATTTTGCTTCAATTCCTGAGTCAGTTAGATTTTGCAAAGGAATAATTCGAGGTGGACGTTGCTGAGATCATTTACACTGTTTCGGTAACACAATACTTAATTTCGAAATAAGTTTTCAATATTTTTCAACTTTGCTCAAGTATAAATATATTAATTTCGTACTACGAAATATAATATTGTGTTTCTATCAATTTTTTGTGCGCGATATAGCTGTATCTGTCTAAATAATATAATATGCAATTTAAAAGGAAACCAACAGATGGTCCACTCTCTAGTATAAGCAAAATTAGATACATTTTAAATAAGTCATACTTAAGCATTTCCAAAGGCCATAGGGGGCGTAAGAGGGAGTAAAGTGCCCCCGCGCCGATTATGGCCGTTATATTTGTTTATCGTCAGGACTTACACAAGTAACAATTTGCCAAGTTTCATCCCTTAATAATTAACCCCCAAGAGGTGAGAATTAATTTTAAAAATTTCGAAAAAAATTAATATATTCTGAACGTGTTGACCGATTTGAATGGAATTTTGATATGTTGTAGATGTCACTGAGGCGCATTCTAGGAAACTGGAACTGAAAACTGGATATAACATTAAAAAAAATTATTCTTTTTTAAAAAAAATTTTTCAGCCATTTTGAATTTTGGTACAATCACCATTTATAGCTTCCTAACATAGTTCTTTATAACATATATTTTTTCCAGATTTTTTTTCCACCGGCGTGACAACGTGAAAAAAATAAAATGTCGACTTTTATTGGGTTTTTGTAGGTTATGAATGTACGGCAAAATCGCCAAAAATTGTTTGTGAGTTTCTGGCGTAGTTTTTTACAATACATATATATTTTTTCCTGGGTGTTTAGTCAGACTGAGAATTGGGCACCACACACGGCTTATCCACGAATACCTCCTACGGCGCAAATACCCCTTTGCCTACACTGTACACAACCCCTCACAATTACCCACATTCTAACCTTTTTTTCCCAAATTTTCTTAGTAACATTTCTTCTCCAAACCTCACAATCCTATTTGATCCTAACTTCCTGGGACTCCTCAATCCTTTTAAAAAAGAAAAAAAAAGTTTGTTTTAGGTTATATCCAGTTTACAATTTACACTGATTTTTCTTGTGACGCGCCTCAGTGACATCTACAACATATCAAAATCCCATCCAAGTCGGTCAACGCGTTCAAAAGATATTAATGTTTATTCGAAATTTTTAAAATTAATTCTCACCTCTTGGGGGTTAATTATTAAGGGATGAAACTTGGCAAAATTGTTACTTGTGTTAGTCCTGACGATAAAAAAATATAACGGCCACAATCGGGAGGCGGGGACACTTTACTCCTTCTTATCACCCTATGGCCTTTACAGCCTTCTTCTGTATTCCAATTTAGAAAACAAATTTATAGTTGAATTAGTTCGTATTTACAAACTGCATTTTATATAAAGCTGCCAAAATGGTATACATATACATATATATAACATTGCAAAGCAGCACTTATAAACAGGAGTGCGTGAAATGTTAAAGTGGGAGTTGTCGCGGAGTTTGGAGTTTGGAGATTATTTAAATGCTCCTTTGAGTATGAGATGAGGCAAAAGAGAGTTGCGAAGAGAGCTTTGTGGGTATAGAAAACGAAAGCTCTGCTCTCGACAGAGCCGACCCAGCCCTCTTATTCGGAATCGGCGTGGAAAACACTGTCCCAGAACACAATGAAAGCTCCTCGGCAGCATCAACATCTGTGGACCAACCTGAGACAGGGTAGCCAACGTGTTGCTTCTATCCAGCGAAGGCATTCAGTTGAACTTTTCCCACGCTTCGGTTATGTGGTGTTCGCTTAAGTCGATCGGTTAAGGCACATCCCCGTCAGGATTTTCCTTTCCCAAACTCCGCTGTGCTAATTACGTAATAAACCCCATTTTTGTCCCACTTTCATCCTTTCTGCGTTCACGGCTTTCAATCTGTTCAACCGTAAAGTCCTTCCGTATTCAATCTGTAAATACCGAATCTCACCACTTCACCACCTTTTCACCACTTCGTTTTTCAAAACTCTCCCTTCAACAGTTTTCGCAAAAGTGACGAGTGCGCGCCTTTTTGCAACTGGTGTTCCTTTGGAGGTTTGCGCAGTTGTTGATCCTCGTTGGACACCTCCGAGGACGTCTGAAGAAGGTGCCGCCGCCAAGAGTGATGTAGTACTGTGTGTACCGCGTAATGAATACTTACAAGGAAGTCCTTTTTCGAATTTAATTATATTTGTTGTGTTTTTTTTTTTAACGGAAAGTTTTTTAAAACAAAGTTTTTCTAATAACAAAAAATCCCTTTCTCCTCCATTAAAATTTTTTAAGAAGTCCTTTTCAAAATGTGCAAACGGTTTCTTTAGAGAATAGTAGGAAAAAAAAAAAAAGTGTTGTTGAATTTTTTGAAAATTGTTATTTATCCCACCACACAAGATTTGATACCGCGGAAATATTTGTAGAGAAAAAATAAAGATTAATAAATTGTCTTGCCACCGTTACATAGCCAAGTCAAATTTCAATCAATTTGCTTCACAAGGATTCCAAGTGCTTTAGGAATAACCGGAAATTATCCTGAATTATTTTAATATTGTAAAAATAAAAGTTTGTATAAATCCCGACCAGTGTGTTTGATGCAGTGAAGTTTAAAATTTGTAAATTTTTAAAGAGTATTTTTGTGAAAACCGAATTATCTCAATATTTCTAAGATAAATTGTTCTGAAAGGTGTTAAAAAAAGAAAAAAATTGTGGTTAAAAGAGTTATTTTGATTTCAGTCCTTTTTCACCCTAAAAGTACTGGATACCGCTGAAGGAAAATGTAAGATTAGAATAGAATCCTCCTTTACAAATTTATCCTCCTGCAAGATGCAACTAGAAACAGAACTTGGTTTGTTCCCGGAGTGAATTCATAACTTCATACAATATTTCACTTAATCCACTTATCATTACAAAAAAAATAATGATGGCATGCACAACCCAAGTTACGTTCCTGCGCTACGATTGGTACCATTTTTTTCTTCATAATCAGCCGTGCATAAAAGCGACTTTTAAGGGAAATACAAAAGACGAAATACATCTCAGAAATATAAAAAATAAAAACGCAAAATATCCCCGCGCTCAATGAAGGCAGCAAGCAAGCAATTATTAAAACTGTCTTTTTCTTGGGAAGTAAATAAAATAAAGGACGTGCCCAAGGATGCGCCGGCGGAGGCACGCACTTCTGGGTATATTTCTCTTTTTGTATTATTTTTTTTTTTGGTTTATTTAAAAAGACAAAGGAAAATTTTTGGAATTATTTTGGTATCAGTTGGGCTGGGATATGCCACGCCCATTAAACTTTTATTAAATTCGTTTACATGAGCAGAGGTGTGCTCACCGGTGAAGGATCAACTGAAACGGAATTAAATGTAAAACGCCCGCAAAACATTCGATTCAGCTGCGAACTTTATAAGCTCCTTTCGGGAGTGTCGTAAAATAAAAGTGCCCTAGTACAAAATATTTTGTATAAGCGGAAAATTGAAAATTCATCCGAGCTTCATAATTCCCCCTGTATTCGATGGAATTAAAAAATAATTGAATAATTTCGTTGTCAACCGTCGTTTCGTAATCGGGCTTCAGCATCGGACTTTGTTCTTAACTTATAATAGAAGGCTTATAGCGAAATTTCCTCCTTGATGAATTGAATTTGAATAGTTGCTCTACGTTAGAGCTAGTTGTTGTCTTTTTAAGTCGGTTTAAGCCTTATAAACTTTAAAGAAAAGGTATTAAATTTTTTTTTTTTTTTTTGGTTTTTTCATTGTATTTAGTTGTTTTGAAAATCAGTACCACACCCAAAAATTTATAAAGACAGAAAATCGTTGTATAATGACAAAAACCCAATATTCAAAATAAAAATATTTCTAGTACCTACACATTAAGAAATAATAAATTAAGAATCTTAGAATCCATGATATAATTTATATATATATATAAATATATATATAGAACAAATTCAAATTACATAAGAAGTTCGCATGAATGTAGTAGCGAATTCTTATAAATTTATTTTCCATGAGAAGAATATATTTAACTTTAATTCCAAAATAATATAAATTTCATCATATTCGTATGACTGCACAGTATGAGATAAAATTGTTAATACACTGTTTTTATTAAATGTATACGAGAATCCGATTAAAGCATACTTATAACATTTATGAGCATCCGGATTTTTAATTTAAACAAAACACACAAAAATTGAGCAAGTGACCACAAATTAGGATTTATATATATAAGTTCTTTAAATTCAAAATACTTCGAAAATATAAGCACTCCAATTTTTGACCAACATTTTGGAGCATTTCGTACCATATATCCGTAATAATACATCCTATGTTAACCTCTAATGCCAGAAACTTCACAAATCTCTATAAAAAATAGTCCAGCGGTGTCAAATCACACGATAGGTCAATTTCTTGAAATAAGACTTTCGTCAAATTGTTCTTTCAATGAATCGTTTATTTTAATCGCTGTATGGCACGTAGCGCTGCTCTGTTGAAGCCAGTCGTCAACATCAATGTCAACTCGAAGTTGTGGAAACAAGAAGTGGCGGATAACTGCTCTATGCTATGTAACTGGCAGTTAAACTTTGTCCGAAATGTTCTATAAGTTTTTATAATTGAATCCTAATTTCGGAAATAAATTTCCACAATTCGGAATCGTTGTTGCGGTACGGTGTACGTATATCTCTACATGATGATTTGTTAGACCTTACTTAATAAAAATGGCATTAATACTTACAACAAATGACAGCTCATTTGACATTTATCCTTATGCGAAATCCGACTATAAGACTTGATCTATAAAATTTATACTGAGCGTTTATTTCCCTCGAGCGGAATATTTGGATCCTGCTCATATAAATTAATACGGTCATAAAGTATAAATTACTCTACACGCTTCTTTGTATAAATTGCAGTGTTTTGAGTATTTATCATTTCTCGCATCAGTTTTCTCGTAGATCTGGTTAAAAAATTGTTGAAAGTGTTTCCCATATTTACATTTATTAAAAGAAAAAAGTACTAGACATTTTTGTCTGTTTTGTTCAAGGTTTAGCTACTCTAATTTAATATATTTTCGGTGTGATCTGATTATACATATTTAATGCAGAAACAAAATTTGAAAAATTAAAACCGCATTCAAAATGTCCCAAGTCCACTTTGCTACTACATAAAATTTAAATCCTAAGATTTGTCTAAATGATAGTGGGCACGAAAACATAACTAATATTAATCCAATACCAAGAGTTCAAAACAAACTGATTGTGTTCATTACTAAGTTTTGGATAAACGTCAGTTAAATTTTTGCGCTAAATAAATAGGATACCATTAATTATGAACTCGTTTATATGCCATTATTTATTATTTCTATCTGAAATTCTTATAAATATTGTATTATTATCGTGATATAAACTAAATACTATATTTCCGAAAATTGTATAGAAACACTTTAATAAATGGTCTTCATATTTTGAGAATATTATATCAATAGTAAAATCTTTCATTAATTTGTATACATACGAAAAAGTTTGAAATGTGTACTATATTTTTCACCTGTCTACGGAAAAACAATTTATTTTAGATTTAAAATTTGTCCGAAAGCTTTTTCGAAAATCTTATCAACTATTCGAAAAGAATTTAATCTGAGGAAAAGTTTGCAACACAAAATGAAAATGTATGCCTTAAATCAAAAAATGTCGGTTTACAAAATATTGCCACTAATTTTTTCAAAATTCATTATTTTTATGTATTAAATTAATGACAATTTTAAGAGTTGAAAATTTGAAATTCGTGATGGGAGAGAGGTAGAGAAAAGGTTTCATTCGAAAGGAAAAAGAGTTCTCTATTAGTTCATAGTTCCCAAAGTTCTCAAAGTAGTTCATAGGGTGTGTGTTAAGAAAATTACAGGATGTTGAATGAGAAAAGTATCTCTACTCATAAAACTGCCCTAAACGACGAATTTTAGAAGGGAGTTTTCGGAACAAACGTTGATCGGGGGCTTCCATAGAAACGTTGGAACACATCGTTATGAATCACCCTATATATCAAATACAAAATAATTACAACGAAAGGAATAATTTTATTTGTGTTAGAAGTGGCATTATGTAATATTGCAACGATTCTCGATGTAATTCGGCTTTTAAGTTTCGTACATTTTACTACGTACGAAAATTACTAAGAATTACTTTGCAATCGAGAACTAAAATCTAAGTAATGTAAGTTTTTACAATTCTTTTACAATTATGATGTTTTTAGTTTAAATGGAAAGAAGGTTTCGAAATTTCCAATCACTTGCCTACTTATGTATACACAAAAATTTAATCATAAAAGTAGAAGCTTGGATTTCTCTATTGTTATGCAGAAACTATTTTATTTCATATTTCTTTTATACAAAAATTATAAATTATAAAAATCAGTGAAAATATAGCTCAATATTTGTGCAGAGGCACAAAGGTTCTTTTAGTAGAGCTGTAGGTCCATTTAAGAAAATTTAAGTTTATCTCAATATCTACATAATCTACATTCCAACATGTTATGCATATAAGCACTTTTAATATCTCGCTGTGTAAATTTACTCTTTATAAAATTCCTTTACCCCACCGAGCAGTATTTTTACAAGTACTGAATGCAAATACTCTGGTGAATACTATTTACATTCATTAATGCCAGTTTTATACATTGCTCTATAATTATTACATTTCGCTGGAAATTTAAAACGTTGAACAATGGCAAATTTTATGCAACCTTTGTCGTTGTAAAATTCTACAATTATTTTTTCATGTGTAAATAAATCGAGAAATCTTTCAAAAATACTCACAAAAATTAATATAACTTATAAAATATGCATTTTCAAAGTATTTACTATAATAAACTTTTTATATGTTCATTATATTCATTAACTAAATCTGGCAAATATTTGGGAGATTTTTCTCAAAAATAGAAATTATTATTCATCAGCTGATATCAAATTTCTGTCTCATCATTAATCTTCCATTATACATATTGCATTTGTTAATGCGTGTACGAAGTGGAAAAGTTCCTCATGCAGTAGATTCATTTTTTAAAATTCTATTAATGTTGATTACAGCGCTTAAAGGAATTAACAAAGAAAAAACATATTCAATTTAATAAGAATAAGTTAGTAACAGTAGAGGCTAGTGTGTGTTAAAGGAGTTTCGTACATCGAAATTTATGTCCTTGATGCTTTCAAAATAATATGGCACTTTCTACGCTTTTTAAATTGTTCTTTATAAACTATTTAATACTTCCAGCCTCAGATAGAGATACATCATTTTGAATTTCATTAAGACCATCCAAGGAAATGTAGCAATTATAAGAAAAAAAAGTTATTTGTTCCAAATAGAACGAACTACAATACATAAAATTTAAAAATTCTTTACACCTTAAAGCTCTTATAAATTGCAACCATTTTAATGGTTTTCGGAAATAATAACAGCATGCCATTAAAGAAACATGTATTGACGCACTTACCGAAAAATTAGACCCACTTCATAGCGCGAAACATAAATTTAATTTACGAGTTCTAAGAAAACTGTAACGATTCGCTACACAAAATTGATTCTGCCCGATTTCATTCATGCCTTTATGTTTTTCATGCTTCGATTTGCACTAAATATGTGGGTACAAGGAAATTCTACGATTTATTTTAGTATGAATATTGGCTAAATTGTGTTTCTAATTTATTGAGAACAATTTGTTCACTGTAACTGATTTCAGTTGTTATAAAATTTACTCTTATCGTTTAAAGAATTTTGAATTTATTTGGAAGAACTGCTACTAGTATTATTTTTTTATAAATTTGTGTGTCAATCTCTGGGGTTATTTTTGGAAATTTTTTATATTTTCTTTCTTGCACCACTGCCTTTTACTTTTTATCTAAACTCAATTAATAATAAAAAAAAAATTTTTATAATAGTTTCAAAAATTAAAAACTCGCTTTTATGAGTAGCGTACCTAGCCATTGAGGAGGTGCTACAAGCACCTCGGCTTTATCATTATACTAGCTGGGTTTCACCCGGCGTTGGGTAAATACTTACTAATTAAACACTTCTCAAATGTTCTAGTTTGTTATATCCTAGAAATTGTTTCAACCCGAAAACGCCTTTATGGATCCGCTATCTTGAAATTCCAAATCTTAATAATATTCAAAATTAGTGGCCTTAAAATAATCATTGTACCAATTTTCATTCAAATCCGTTGAAATCGAGAAATGTTGGTCGCCATATTGGATCCGCCATCTTGAGTTTTGAAATTTTGATAATATTCGAAATTAGTGGCTCCGGAATAATCATTGTACTAATTTTCATTAAAATCCGTTGAAATCGAGAAATATTGGTCGCCATATTGGTTCCGCCATCTTGGATTTGTAAATTTTGATAACATTCAAAATCAGTGACCTCAAAACATTCATTGTACTAATTTTCATTAAAATCCGTTGAAATCAGGAAATCTTGGTCGCCATATTGGATCCGCCACCTTGAATTTCTAAATGTGGACAGCGGATTTGAAATCCCCATCCCGCAAAACCCCTATATACCAATTTTCATGAAAATCGCTTCAAATTTAAAATTTTCAGCCGCTATCTTGGATCCGCCATTTTGAAATCCTACAAGGTAACCTATGTCCGTTTCCTGGTTCTAAGCTACCTCCCCACCAATTTTCAGCGAAATCGGTTCAGCCGTTCTTGAGTTATAAATAGTGTAACTAACACGACTTATATAGATTTTCCCCGTTTTTTCCACATTTTCCACTGATTCTTCGCTCCTATTGGTCGCAGCGTGATGATATATAGCCTAAAGCCTTCCTCGATAAATGGACTATCCAACACAAAAAGAATTTTTCAATTCGAACCAGTAGTTCCTGAGATTAGCGCGTACAAACAAACTCTTCAGCTTTATAATATTAGTATAGATAAGCTGGATTATATTATTATTATTATATTATATTATTATTATTATATTATATTATTATTATTATATTATATTATTATTATTATATTATATTTTTATTATTGCATTGTCACCAGAATTGCATAAGTTTGCAAAGTTTCAAATCGATGCGACTATTAGAAGTGGGTGGAAAGTAATTTGTAAGATTTGCTTATAATGTTAGGAAGTTACAGGTCAAGCTTATTAAAGCGTGTTCAAATAGTTAAAAGTACCTCTTAAAAGTACCTCCTAGTCGTTCCCTAACTGATGTTTTTTTCGAAAGAGAAAGTTTTTGTAAATAATAAATCCTGACTAATTTCATAACGTAAAAAAAGTGTAAATCATTCGTATCTACAAGAAATTCTCAAGAAATATTTGTTTCTTAAACGGTCAACAGCAGCGAAAAAACATATTTGAATTTTCAGTTTAATTCGAACTAGCAAATGGAATAAACAAGTTAAATATTACCTATCATATATATATATATGGGTAGTTCTACAAACTAAGGAATTTTTGGCGGCTCAGCCAAAATATAATCGAAAAATTGTTAATAACAATTTTTTTTTGATGGAATACTATTAATTACAATTGTTTCTAGATGGTCACTAAAAATAATTAAGATTCACAATTCTTTTCTGAACAAAATTACTGTTCAAACTGCCGAATTCTCAGGATCCTGCAGTGTCCCTCGTACAAATTTTAGTTCAAAGTGCGTCGTGATACGTTTACTTCTACATTAGGGTCTTAAAAGAATCCCAAATTAATAAGTTTACTATTTTTCCTGACTAGGTAGAACAATTACTATAGTATTTCCTTGAAAAATATTGAATAAATCTTGTTTACATTTTGTCCCAACCATTTTATATCAGTATCCTGTTCGCTGTTGAATTAGCAAATATTTACTAGACTATTTGCCTTGCGTCTTTACCGTTCCGCTAAGTCGATAGTACCTACAAAATAGATAAAGAATGTCATCTATCTATTCTCACCTAGCAATTTGTTTAGTGAGCCTAGTGCGTTCGGCGAGTGAAGTGGTGTCGTAATCAGTGAAGTTCTCAGAATCCTGGTAAGATTTTTATTTACGAAATAAATAATGAATATGACTAATTTTAGCGTATTGATATGTAAGATGCTAGCGCATAGACCTAGTTTAGGTTAATTTTTGCTGAAAGTTATAAATTGGTTTGTTTATTTTATTTTTAGACAGAAATTATCAGGAACCTGGCCTCAGGATCCTGTCCAATTTGGTGGTGGTCTAAGTAATAATTGTTTCGATACTTTCGAAATTAAATATTTTGACTGTTCCTTTTAGGATAAGCTAAAAGACACTGTACTCTAGTTATTAGACTGAATTCTGCCACCTGAATGTATAAAAAATGTCGGGCCGAAATCAGACTCGAATTCTTCCTTAGTTTGTAGAACTACCCATATATATATTTTTAAAATGTTTAAATAAAATATTTGTTATTTCTAACCTTCAAAGTATTTTTAAAAAATAGCATACTTTTGATATTAAAATGTCATTAGACTCTGTTGACGCAGAAATAACCAAACCATTTTATGGCATAATTTACACACATCCTTATTTCATTTAGAAACTCCAATAAAATATGTTCCTATAAATAGGGGTAGACACATTTTATAGTATTCTAAATTCAACGAACGCTTCTAATTGCTATAAAAGCATTTAATAGCGGTTCTCTCCGTCTGGTTCTAGATGCCAACTCAATGTTTTAAAAATCCAAATAGCGTGAACGTGATCAAAATGCAAAATGGCCGCGATTATTGGTAATAATTAATTATGGATAATGGCATTATCCATAAATTCGCGAATTTTACGCTAAAAATAGCCGCTTCTAGCTACAGGGACGTGATATATCGCTTTTTCATTTCCCTTCAGATATTTATGCTTTTCTGGTCGAATTAATGAGGCCTTCTAGATTCTGTTCAAGTCTGCTTAAATCTGATTTATGGGCATAAGGAGCACAACCAGAAAAATAATATTACTCCTAAAATTCCTTTCCGACACTAAGCGGATGGTGAAAGCCGAGTTGCTAAAGAAATAATTAGCTACTGGCATGAAAACAGGTTGCAGGATTCGGCAAAAATTGATTTCGGTTAGATATTGGATTAGGGGAAAAGTTTTAATACATCTTTTGAAGTACTTATGAATGAGGTACTCCTTCCGAAGATGTTGCTGTGTAGTTAGATATTTCCCCGTTTCGCTGACCTACCGAATACTAATTATAAAAGTTTCAGATGAAAAGCCTACTCAAAGAAAGCGTCTATCTGAATAAATAAATTCGACGGCCGGGCGAACGGGGAATAGCATTTTAATCTAATTTGATTAACTTCTCAAGGGTCACATTGAATAAATAAATGAGAAAAGTTTACATCTAAGTACTTCAGTTGAACATATATTTACGAGGATCATGTATTCGCAATGTTCCATATTTAAGGCGGTCGCTTTGATATCCACTTCAATAAATTTCCACCTTGGTCTCATTGAAGCCCAATATTGATGGGAATTTTGAGAGTTATTAAAATAAAAATAAGGGAACCTTTAGCCGAGTGAATGCTTTCTATAAATAAAAAAGGGTAATAGGCATTTGACATTTATCAAAAGCCTTTTTTACACTGAAAGATTAGAATTTTGTGCCTGACCACCTTCCAAAAAGACTACGCCAATTAAAAATTAGGATTCTTATATGAATGAATTTTTGGTTGTGATTATTTTCTTTTTGCTTTTGAAAAGAAAAAAACCTTTATACAGAAAAACTGAAACCAACATAATTTCAAATTTGTTCAATTTTCCATCCCCTAAACTTTTTCACAAAAATTATTAATAATAATAATGCAAAACTTAATTAATTTCTTGAAATTTCTGTAGTCATATCATTCCCGCCCTAACAAGAAATAAAGTAAATTTTTGCAAAATTTTTATTATTTATTTCAATTAAAAATAAATATTTTTTTGTTCAGTGTCACTTTTACAATTTTATTTTTAATTTATGAGCTAACTATAGCAATACATTTTACAGGAACTACAATTCACACTCTGCAGAGTCAGAGGAACAAAATGTACTTTTTTTACATATATTTTGTCTCTCTGATTACTTTTTTAAAACATTGTGTCAAGTTTAAATGTTTTTCTTTAAATCTTAAAGCTGTGAAAAATATTGACAAAATGGATTGTAAGAATCCATCGCTTTCAAATTTTTTTATTTTACATTGAATAAAATTCGGGAGGTTAAAAAAAAACTTCGATTTCTCTTTATAATGAAAATTAATGGACCGATTTTAATATATAATTTTTTCACTGATTTAATGCAGATGATGGTAATCTATATTTAAAATATGATAAATAATGAACACGAATTTAAAATTGTATAGTATTCGTGTCTTTTGCAAAAATGGTTATCAGTGTACCGGACTGGTAACCGAGATTCCCTCTTAGACATAAAATATCGAATTGTTGCATATATCCTGCACTATAAAAAGAGTTTTTGGTACTAAAACTAGGCCCATAACCGTACGCAATAAATTAGTTTCCAATCGGTAAAAGAATTTTCAAAATTCAATAATTTGTATAGTTAAATTCCTTGACTATTATTTAACTACCCCATACCAAATTTTGGTCGGAGTTTAATTAAAACATTGAAACTAAATTAATTTTATTGAGATTTATCTAGATGATGGTGATTACAAAAAAATTCTTCATTTAAAATATGAAATTAATGGTGAGTGAGAAATCACCTGAATATGCACACCTCGCAAATTTTTAAAATATTTACTTTCTCGAAAAAGCAAATGAACATTCTCGTTAATTTAATTTCAGTTAGCGTATTTTATTGGAAGTTATTCAGTAATAACATTGAATTTCTGTCAAACACATGTGATACTTTATTTTCACTAGCAGCAATCTCTGACGTTTCGATTTTTCGACTTTAAATTGGCCATTTTCACGAATTTAAATTTGTAAGCGTGCAAATAAACAAACATAAAGCTCTCTTCATCTAGATTTCGCAAATAACCATTCGCTGTAAATTTACTTGCAAAATTGAATTGAGCTGAACATAAAAAACTTGCATTGATGATTACTAGGAAAAAGCAATTTGGAATTTTTATATAACTATTCTACGATTTTTACGTAAATTCAAAATTGCATGAATAAATGCCGATAAAATGAAGTGGGTACCACAAATATCTAGAAAACTACTTAACTAATTTCATAATTTCGTCAAATATCTTAAACTTAAAATTACTTAAATAATTCACATTCTTTCTGACTCCAGTTTTTGAATTTGTAAAGTAAACTCTTCAAAACATCATATCACACCTTTATTATTTTCTTTTAATTTAAAAATTGTTAGAAATTCTTCTAAACTTACATTTTTAACCAATTTAAAAAAATTCAATCAAAAAGCTCAGATAGATCTCTCCAGGTAAAATCTCGGAATAAAGTGTACTTTTTAGGGCAAAAAACGGAACCCTTATGGATTCGTCATGTCTGTCTGTCTGTCCGTCCGTATGTCACAGCCACTTTTATCCGAAACTATAAGAACCATACTGTTGAAACTTGGTAAGTAGATGTATTCTGTGAACCGCATTAAGATTTTCACACAAAAATAGAAATAAAATAATAAATTTTGGGGGTTCTTAGAACTGAAACTCAAAAATTTTTTTACATCAAAGCCATACGTGTGGGATATCTATGGATAGGTCTTCAAAAATGATATTGAGGTTTCTAATATCATTTTTTCTAAACTGAATAGTTTGCGCGAGAGACACTTCCAAAGTGGTAAAATGTGTGTCCCCCCCCCCCTGTAACTTCTAAAATAAGAGAATGATAAAACTAAAAAAAATATATGATGTACATTACCATGCAAACTTCCACCGAAAATTGGTTTGAACGAGATCTAGTGCGTAGTTTTTTTTTTAATACGTCATAAATCGTAAACCGCAATTTACCTTTCATTCAGTCAACTCAAATATAAAAATAAAAAAAACATTTAATTTCATAAACATAACCGTGAACCATTATTTTCTAATAATAACAAGAACTTTTATATTATGTTACTTGCTGCTACGGAACCCTTCATGGGCGAGTCCGACTCGCACTTGGCCGCTTTTTTTATCTTTGATCTATATACAGTGAAGGAAATATATAGCTACAAAATCACTTACCTTTTGGTAATTATATACAAACTTTACAGATATTTTAGAAACAATTGCTTAAATATAATTCAGTAGCATATCTAGAGTAAATCAAAAATTCTATCTTTCAGTTTCAGAGCTGCATTTATAAAAAATATCAGATTTAGGGAGAGAAATAGATATAAAATCGCTCTAAGTTTTTAACTTTTTTTTATTCAAATATAAATAAATTAAAATAAATAAACACCGATATAGCTACCTGACTTCTTAATCAACTAAAATACTTTTCCTTTTCTTCACAAAATTAAAATTTCAAATATGTTTTTATGTATTTTCCCCATTTCTCATTATTTTTTTAAAGAGTATTAAAATTTCGCTCATTTTCGCAAACTCTCCTGGTGGAGAGATCTCGATCGGATTTATGGTAAGTCCGAACTACAAGCCGGCCATGACAAAAGTTCAATATTTTTCATTCTAAACACTTTCTTTGTTGAAACGTGTGTTCTCACATTAGCTTGTTGAAATATAAAATGTTCGCTGTTATGTGTATTTCTACGAATTCATCTTATGATCAATGAAGCATACAGATGTCTATTCATAAAAGGAAAAAGCAGGCCAAACCATCACTGGAACCGCTTGCTTTCAAAATTACGACTCATCACCGTCTACTTTTCTTTCCTTAAATCGTACAAATAAAACTACCCGTCTGGACCGTCATATTAAATTTCCTTTCATCACTAAAGATTATTTTTTACCACTCTTCAGTTAAAAAACTGTGTTTTTCCGCGAATTCCAGCCTCTGATCTTTCTAGCCTTGTGTCAGCGGCCGTTTTCGCATCCGTTTTCTTCGTTTTTTTCCTCCTTTTCTCAGGTCGTATTGAATTTTTGATGCAAGCGTATTTCCCGCCATTGCTATTGAAATTACTTGACGTTTATCTGGTGCTGTTAATTTCGGACAAGCTCCCAGACGCGTATTTTCATTGTGTTCATCGCATAAGATAATGAAATTTCACACCACAGTAAAAGACTTACAAATCAAGCGAAAGATTTCCCTATTGGATTTTCCCATTTCCCGAAAAACAAAGATTCTTCCACTTTCTTCTTCAGATACCTCTGGGCATTCTTAAAAAATTAAAAAGAAATTGTTAGATTAATTGAAAATTCTCGTTAAAAGTCTTTGATATGATCCTCTGTGTTTAGCTCAATATTGATTTCCAAAATTTTAATAAAAGAACTTGTAAAAGTCGTAAATAAATAAACTGATTTTATAACTATTTCCATTTTTTAACCTTTTAAACTGCGCACCAACTTAAGGGGACATTTACTTTCTAAATCGAAAAGAAAACATACTTTAAAAAAAATTAAATTGAATAACTTTCTTTTGAGTATTAAGTATTTATAATATAATATATTTATTGAAGAACATAAAAAAAAATTCTTGATGACTTTTTATTCTTTATATCGGCGGTAGAGGGCCCATTCCAAAAGTCACATTTTAAACGGTGAGACACTTTTTGAGCTTCCTTAAGGGGAGGTTCCTTTGATCGGCGATGAAAAAATCGATTTTTTTTTTTTTACATATTATCAATCTATAATATGTTAAAAACATGATCCTAAAACCGTTTTGCGTTTTATGCAGTTTTTAGAAAGTTACAGCGCTTCAAAGAGAAGCGTGCAACTGTCAACGCGGCACAACTAGCGAACAAGACGAAATGGTTCTAAAACTTCAAACGCGTTTTCCCGAAAGTTGATATTTTCAGTGCGCGGGACAGTGTATCTCGAGAACCACTGATCGGATCCACTTGAAATTTTAAAGTCATGTGTAAAATTCAATCTGGGAGCCCTTGATCTATTATTAACAATATATTTTAATAATAAACAATGTTTACGCCTGTCTTAAACAACTAAAACACACCCCAAAACACGACCTTAATTTTCAAGTGGATAACTTTCTCTGTTTTTTTTATCAAAATTTCGAAATTTTTGGTTGAAGGGCCGCTACATATGTTTATTTAACTAACTTAAAAAATGTTCATGTTTCAGTGACCCCTACGACCCTCGGGAACGTCCCGCGCAGACGCATATATGGCGCGCAAGGCCTCGCAGAGATATGGCTGGAGCCGCCATTTTGAATTGAAAGAGGGGGAAAAAATAAATTTAGGGACTCTTTTTATCAATAAACATTGTACAAAAAACCGTTTGTTCATATCACATTTCTTTATACCTCAAAAAAATTCATAAAAGTGAAGAACTTTTCAGAGTCTATCAGAGGAACCTCCCCTTAAGGGGACCTTTACTTTTAAAATCGAAAAAACACACTTTTTAAAAGTTTTTTTTTTAAAAGACTATTATATTTATTATTCTGAAACCTTTTGTATATTATTGGTAAGATTATGAAAAATATAAAAAAAATGTTTAAATGCAACTTTAGTTTATTTTAATGCCTGCAGAGGGTGTCATCCAAAATGCACTTTTAAAACGGCCGCTTTTCTCTAGGACTTCCTATAACAGATAGAGTAAAAATCTTTAGTGGATTGTTTTCACGCAAAACCAGTACCTAAACCTAAAAAACCTTTTATTTTTAATAAATATATCATTTTATACACATTTTTCTAAAAAAGTTAAAAAACGACTATAAGTTAGGGGTAAACTACCCCTCCGCATAAAAAAGTGGAGGGGGGGAGGGGTAAAATAATATTTTTAAAGGTTTAGTTACTAGTATATTTGATAACGAATCGAATGGCGTTTGGTTTGTTAAAATCGGTTGAATAGTTTTGGTTTGCGGCCATTTTCAAAAATGTGATTTCGAGAAAAACGCGTTCAAAGTTTTTGTTATACCATTTTTGCATATAAAACGCGTAGAGGTACCGTTACAAATATAGGTATAACTTTTTTTCTTTTACGAATTTCTTAAAACGGTTTTAGGAGAATGTTTGTGTGATGTTTATGAAAAACAAATAAAAATTGATTTTTTTTCGATTTTGAAAGTAAAGGTCCCCTTAAAAAAAATTAAGTCAAAATTCAAAATGGGTTATGTTCCTTAGATATTTTCCTAGGGGATATAACTAAAAAATTATTTAAAAAAATTTTTTTTGTCACTTTATTCAAGATTTCCGGAAAGTGTTCAAAATCTACCTTTTCTGAGGTGAACTATAAGTATATATATAAGATTTTAGACATATAACGTATTTAGACGTATAACAAATCGAATGCTTTTTGGTTTTTCCAAATCGGTGATGTTTTAGAACACAAAAAAAAAAACGTAATGGTAATTAAATAGTATTTAAGCAAAGTACCTGGCGTTTTTGCGAGGGCAATGAAACAATTGAACTATATTAATGTACTTCTTAAAAAAATAATTCGAGGAAACATTTACAAAAGGACAGTGATTTAGCTATTTCCTTCAATGTAAGCTCCCTTAATAAATCAATTATTTTATAGTATCACTTCGTAAACACTTTCTGTAATATTATATAATATATCTACGTGATAATTACTCGAAAAAAAACTTGCAAGGATCGAAACTGCGATCTGCTCTATTCAACTGAGCTACCGGTGCCCATTTGCTGATGCCTTCGAGTAATTACGACAATCTGAATTGCGTCCGATCTCATATATATTTTCGTGAAATATAATTCCGAAACGCCGTAGAGGTGTACTTAACAAATTAATAATAAGTAAGTGTAGGTAAGTTTAATACTGAAACCAAATATGGGAGATATTATTTGAAATACTTTGTTGAACGATTAGTTTAAAGCTATACTCAATAAAATGTATTAAACTCTGAAGAGGATTATGCCGGCAACAGATGGTTTAAAACTATAATTTAAAAGAACAATAATTTATTGAACAGCAATAAACTATAATTGCAAATCTAAATAAATATATATCTGTGCTTTACTATATTTTGAATAGCAACATCGTGTTATTTGTTTTTTGGGCTTTTGAAACCAGTCGGGGAAAAATGAATAAATAATAAATTTCTTTAAGTCCTAATACATTTTAATGAATGAACTATTCTTTGTTTCCTATTCTTATGATATTAAGTACAAAGTAACTTACGTTGTAAAGGAGTTGCACGGCTACAAACCTTTTGAAGATGAAAAAGTTGCTGATGTAAGACGTAAAATTTCCTCAAATTTTAGCAAATACTTTCTCTATTTACCTAAAGCAGAAAAATGTCTAAAAGAACACAAATTTCCGAGATGGAAAAATCTACAAAACAACCATACTCATTAGTTATTAAGTCACTCAATGATGTATTGACACGTAATTAACTCTGAAATTAAAGGAAAATTGCGAGTTAATTTCGCTTTTCATTATGGTAGCATTGCTAGAAATACTTCAGCAACATGCGCAGGATTATTATTGTTATTTATTTTGATATGATCATCTCATTTCGCAAGGTACTCAAAAGTTGTTGGGAACACACACTCCACATTTCCTGTGATATGGTTTTCGCTTATTTAATTTCGAGACCCTTCGTAATTTTCATGCCTCTCTGTAATTGAATTAAATAAAAAAATATTTCCCTTCCAAACATGTGCCAACTTCAACCGAAATACAAGAACAACATGTGCGAAGAAAATCTCCAACACGAAGAAGCCTCTGCTCTGCTCTGAATTTTTCAAACATTTTTAGTTATTTCCAGTTCCTTCAAAATATTTATGATTTGAAATAAATGGAAGAATAACTCAATTTAATTGGACTCGAAAAAAAAAAATTATTTAATTTATTGATTATTATAGGATATTAAATTACAATTCGAATGGTATTTAATAGAATACTGCGCGACGAATTTAATTGGGTGAAAATAAAAGTTAAAAGATTGCGAATAAAAGATTGATTTGTTTCGGAAATCCAATTAAAAAGTTAATGTTATACTATAGAATTGAATTCAATACGATTCGTCTATATAGTAGCAGCTGATACTGGTACTCAATTTAATTTTCTTTGAAATTTTACTTATTTTGTTAACTCGACTCACCCGTTCCACATAATATATCATATATGTTCACATTTTTTATTATATTTATAATGTAATGGTTTAAACTAATTGAGCAAACATGGCAGACTATTACTATTACGATATTCTTCAAAAATATCGTATATGTGGATTTGTGATAACTTTGATTTCAAATATATTACCATAAAAAAGGTACGTTTCTTTGATGGGTCCATTTATTTATAGTATAAATAAATTCATTCTGTCAAAATCAAATTTTTCAAATCGGTGACTGTATAGATTTTTCTGTCATCTTATGGTAATTTTCCACATAAAATACGCTAGTCCTTGAGCGAAGGATATAAAAATTGTTTACTTATTTACTTATATGTAAATTTTTTCTCGGAAAAAAATCGAATGATTTCTTGATGAAATTTAAAGAGGAGGAGTTTTCGGGCGCGAAAAACCACCCCGATACACAATTCAGCTTTAGAGTCTACTACGCTGAATAAAGCCGCTTCTTACCTTTGAGAAAATTCTTTTAGCCAAATTAGAGCTTGGCTAAGTTCGGATACTAGGCGGAACTAAGAAGAGTAAAATTGTTTGATATTGTGACGACATTTAAGGGGGTAGTACACTTCTTTTTTTTGAAAAAATCGATTTTTTTTTTTATTTCATAAATGTGCTCTAATATATCACAGAAATGTTCTCCCAAAACCGTTTTGAGAAATTCGATATATAAAAAAAGTTATAGACACATTTGTAGCGGTGCCTTACGCTAATCGCACCTTAAAATTATCGAATAAAAACTTTAAACGCGTTTTTCTCAAAACCACGTTTTTTGACATGGCCGACATGATTTTGAAAAAACTATTGGTCTGATCGGGCTTAAATTTTTATGGGATACTCTACACCTGTGTAGTTCTCGCTCGAACTAGGATTTTGAAAATCGGTTAATGTTTAAACCTTTTTTTAAACAATTTTTTGCAAAAAAAAGTGACCGAAAAATTAAAAAGGGCGCCATTTTGTTATTTTTTTACCAACATTTTTTATCCTAGTTCGAGCGATAGCGACTGATCTATATTTTAATATGCACTTTGAATTTTTTGTTTGAGACGTTCCAGAGTCGAGATATCATGTCGGCCAGATTAAAAAGGGGTCACCTTCAGGCAGCCATATTAGGGCCCTATGAAGAAAAAAAAAAAAAAAAAATTTTATATTCTTGAATGTTAGTTGTATCATATATAAAAAGCTTGCAAGATCAAAATAAAGTTAACTATAAAAAAAAAAATCTTTAAAAAAAGGCCTTAAGAAGTGTACTACCCTTTAAGAATTAAATTAGGTTTTAGCCAATCTTGAGACAGACTTGACTCAAAGCTTAAACTCAACTTAAGTCGAATTTGAACTAAACTTGACCTCAGTGTATCAAGATTCTCTAACTAATGATTTAAAGGTTTTTAGTGAAAAAACCGACCAAGTGCGAATTCGATACGCGCGCAGGAACTTATTTTTTCGAATTTCTAAAAATCTATAAGACCTAGGATTCTCGTTATAATTTTCTTCTAAATGAAGTGTTATATACCTTGAATTTTTTTTTTTTTTTTTTTTTTTTTTTTTTTTTTTTTTTTAACTCTTTATTTACCCACATTTTTCAAAATATCTGTTTAAATATGCTGTTTAAAATTATCGAAAACATAAAATAAATAAGTGAAAATTGATATATACACACAAATATTTAATGTACCAAAACTACTTTTATGCAAAATTCATTTTTATCGTAAGTAACACAAAACAAAAATTTAAAATTTTGTAAAAATATAATTTGAAAAATTGTCAGTTAAAGCTTTGAAGTTTTTTCATAATTATGGCGATTTTATGTTCTTTTCCATCAAATTTGAAATCCTTATTCTGCGTAGCCGCTAGTAATCTTCAGTTCAATACAAAATGTTTTACTCTTCCGGATAGACGAGAAAACAACTACTAATATCGTATAAAACAAGAACTTTATAAATAAACTAGACGACCATAACCCGGCGGTGCCCAGGACTTTTTATTAATATTGTATGCAATTAGTTATATATGTTTGTGTGTTGTAATATTATGTGAGGATAATAATTTTTTGTCTGTCGTCTTCGATGCGACGCCGAAAAGTGCTCCACTTGTCACACATTATCCATTGATCGGAAACTTTTTATAACATATTAACGGGAAGGTTAAACCTATAAAACTAAAAAAAAAAAGCATAAAATTCACTATAAAATAAGCCTTTGAAAAGTAAGTCAGAATTTTGGGCTATTTTTGCGATATATTTGACCTCCAAAAAGTATTTTATTAACGCGAAATATCTGAAATTTTAAGTTTATCCTTCCGATAATAATGTAGAGAAAAACCTCTCAAAATTTCAGGCAAATCAGTCAATAACATGTTTAGTTACGACACGAGCAATTTTTAAAAATATTTATAAAATTTTAATTATCCTGAGTCGCCATTTGGGAACGAGAAAAAAATTAAATTTTTTTTTTTTTTTTATACTTTAGAAAAGTTAAATAAAGTTATGCTAAAAATTTAAAACAATAAAATTATTTTATCACCTTCTAAAACATTTTTAAAATATGACTCTCAAAATCAGTCTTTTACATGGACTTCCCACCTTAAATGAAAAGTGTAAATCTGTGGATATCAAAAGAATGCGGAGTATATGAGCTTATTATCCAGATTATGGAAGACAGAAACCTCAAAACTCGTATTAATCACAAACTGCACAACAAGAGTGTAGCTACTCTATGAACTTTGTGACCGCTCGATTGGGCTTATTCTAGTGATAATAAAAAAATGTTTTGAAAATTATTTTAGTCAATACTACGTTTAGATTGTTGCTATTAAAAAATAATAGTACATTCTAAATATTTTTTTTTTTTTCATGTTTTATTAAGGAAAAAGATAGAATATTACACAAAAACTTAGGATCGAAATAATTATACACTGGCAATCATAGTGTTTGCTAAGTGTTTTATATTGAAACATACTTATGTTTTATTTTAAAACATATCAATGTTTAACGAATTTAAGGGTTTTGAAATAAAATACATTTTCCAACATCATAATGTTTTAATGTAATACATGTTTAATGTTTAATGATAATGACACTATTTTTGCCGTTAAAAAACACTAAGATTTGCAGTGTAGAAACAAAATGTAAATTTCAACAAATAATTTAATGAAGTACCACATAAAAAATTATATATAACAAATATTATATCAGAGACATTTAATAATTCCTGTTGCCATCTGAATTCAAAATGACTTGTTTCGGTCTCCTGGGCATAGAATTAAATAAATTTGGCAGATATCGTTGGTCGAATTTGTTCCATTCGATAATTCCGGCATCCCTAAGATGTTTCACAAATTTCAAATTGATGGCAATTATTGTAAACATTATTGGCCAATAGTCCCCAAGCTCTTTCAATCGGATTGAGATTCGAACTACAAACTGTCCAATACAATAACAGGATGTTGTGATCAGCCAAGAAATCTTTCATCAAACCAGCAGAACGAATTGCCTCATTGTCTTGTTGCATTATGTAATCAGACCCAAAATAATCATCGCTCCAATTGACTAATTCACAGTCCAAGAGATCTATTTTGGTGGAAACAGTACAAATTGGAGTCTTTCCTCTGTACATCCAATGATACCTCACACCCAAGACAGATCTTGTCTTTGTTGTCGAATATTTGCAAAACCATCAAAAGGTCCGTTTAAATTGAATTTTTTCGTCGCTAAATACGACTTTGTTCCATTCTTCATCCCAAAACTGATATTTTCAGCAAAGCTTAGTCGAGCCGTCCTATGACGTGGCAAAAATTGTTGTTGTTGGTCGTTTCAAATTCCTTTTTTCATATGACAAGTTTTCGTTGTCAAGTAGAATTTGCTTTATTCGACACACGAAAACAATTTTAAATGCCGCTTTTTACCAGATATACTGACAGACTGCTAGGCGTTTTATTTCCCTGATGTCCCTTTGACTCAATTTCGCTTTCTGCCCTGCTACTTTTTATTTTTTATCATAATAGAACACTTTCAGTCTTGTGAAAACTATGAATTACTCCTACACTTCTTGCCAGACGTTTTTTAATTTGCTTTAAACTCAGCTGAAGTTTCCGATAAACAATAATTTTCCCCTTTTCTTCTGCCAAACTTTTACTACGTGGTATAATTACTACCTTGTATAAATTTACAGAAAATTTATAACGAAATAATTACAAATTTTCTATCTACCGGAGCACAATAAGTTAAACAAAGGTAAAGAGAATTATCCAACTGCGCTACTTTGTTTTCAACATCCCTTCAAATAAGTCCGAAGACTTAATCTTTCTGCCCTTAAAAAAATAGTGTAAGAGTGTAGTGTATAAGTGTTCATTCTGTATTAATTACCCTAGCCTATATCCACTAGACTTTAGCTTGGCAACGGTGAAAGATATATTCAAATCGGCTCAGTTGTTGCTGAGATTATCTTTTACATACACTCTAAAAAATGTTGGTGTATTTTACTCACTTTTTGAAAAGAAATTGAACACATAATGGAAGTAAAATTACATTTTAAAAAATTACGCATATGTCTGTGTAAAAATCCTCTTTTCTTGTATAAAAGTACTACCATAAAAAATAACACTATCCGCCGATCATTCAAAAAGTATATTTATTTTGCAAAATTACTGGAGGGAAAAATAAAAAAAATTACAAATCATAAAATTTGCTTTTTTTTGTGTTTTATTAGGTTCTAATCATTTCTATATGACATTATTAATTGAATAAATCTAGTGTACGTTCATTGTAGGATACCACATGGGTTCTAGGTTATGAAAATACGATGTATAAACTTTTATGTCTCAAATGCGCATAAATAAAAAAATTGACAAGACTTTCCAAAAAATTGGCTTTTTTGTCATCTATTCCCGCCTAAGAATGTATACGTGTCCAAGGGCAACGAAGATAGAGTTCCATAGAAACCCACTTCTTACCGGCCGTTTGAAGCCAAAAAGTTGGGGTGGCCTGTGCTTGTGTTCGCTCACGTACAGTACGCATATTTGAATGTGTTCAAATATCATAAAGATAATATTTTTTTCACTTTGTTGTACGTAAATATATATTTAGAAGCTAATAAAACACAAAAAAAGCAAATTTTATGATTTGTAGTTTTTCTCATTTTTCCCTCCAGTCATTTTGAAAAAAAAAAAAAAAATATACTTTTTGAATGATCGGTGGATAGTGTTATTTTTTATGGTAGTGGTATATGTTGTGTGTACAATCCTAAAATTTTAGCCCTTAATATTAAAAACGGCGCAGTAATGAATTTTTTTCTGAAAAAAACCATTTTTGCTGAATTTTTTCATATATGACCAGTTTTTAGAACGTCATCTATGAATTGACCGATAAAAATCATTAGAAATGTTGAAGAACTCTTCAAGAAACATGAAACAATCGGATAGAAGTCTTAAAACGCTCATATGTCTTGTAAAACTAGGTTTTTCAGCGTGGGGTAATGAGTTACCCCGTGTGGCCGCTATGTGGCCTGGCTGAGGTGTGGCTAAGGGTTAAAGTATTAAGATTAGTATAAATGAATACATATCATATTTCATTTTTTAAAGTTCCATAATCTAGTTATTTTTCTTAATATTTCCGACAACACGGCTTAACTTTAATAAATACCTTCACAACGTGATTGCGCATTAATTTTGCTTGAATGAGAGAATTTAGGTTGTAGATTTACGTCAGTTTGACGTAATTTTAGATATTCATGTGCACGTCTACACCAATTTGGTGTAAAATCACACAACATTTACAAAGTTTTAAAATTGTGTAATTTCCCACTTTTTTGCTTAATTACACCAAAAAATGTGTACTTTTATTTTCGTGCTTAATTTGTACGCAGAAAAAAGTGTAAAATTGCTCTTAAGATCAATGTGGATTTACATTTTTAGAGTGTATAAACAATCTAATTATCTTTATATATTAAGAGAAGTAAGTATAGATATATGTATAACATAAGACTAATATACTATAAAAGAGATATAATACGCAACTAGTAGAGTTTGAAGGTAAAGCAATCATTCGAGCAGTTTTAGAACTGGTATGAAAAATATCTTCATCACAGACAGCACGTAACCCTTTTGAGACTTCTACGACCATTATCTAAAAATGAACACTTTGTGGTATACATTGTTCCATTAATGGAGGAAGAGTTTCCAGCTGCTGCGGGTGTTCGTGACATATCTTCCGATCTAAATGAAAGTATAATAAGGAGAACCCGACAAGAAAGATGACCGTGCTGAATTTCAACATGCTTGAATAGTCCCAAAAAATGTGGAATAAATCCTATCAACGGATGCACGCTACGGACGGACTGCAAAAGGTTGGTGCAAAAAATCGCTGCGAATACAAAACTCATGTTAATGGGCAGCATTGATTTCCACTTAAAAGGGATCAACGTGTACGGGGGCGGAATTATCAAGCTCTCCACGATCCGAATCAATTGTGCTCGTGCTTGAACACAAATGTCCCTTTATCTCCTAGAACTTGTTGTGCGCCTTTGATAAGCAGGCGTCCCGGAATAAAACACGCAGTTCCACAGGATTCGCCCTTTTGGCCTTGTTTCTGGTTTCTGGAGCCGCCCCATCAACATGGAATAGTGCAAAAAGTGCTCGAACACTGGAAACTTATTAACTTTTATCACAATGGTACTCGGTAATCTGGTGCGAATAGCCCCAATCTGAATGGGGCGGAACTTTGGTGAATGGGTCGAAAATTTTTGTCGAAACGAATCCCTGCCCGTTTTAATAAATCATTAAATTTGGAATGCCGGCAAAGCGACAAGATTTGTTTACTCGGGCCGCGAATTTTAGTGATGCTTGACGAAAAATTCATTAAATCAGATTAGTGTCCCCTCAGATCCGCATTTGCATATTCATAACTTCTGCGAGGTATATAGGGAGAGAGGTATAAACAATAGGATCAGGAATAGGCACCCTCTCCAGGCTTGTCCTTATGCAAATTGTGAGAAGTAAGTGGATAATTTACGAAAATGTAAAGAAAGGAACTTCCTTTCTCTCCGGGCAATTTATATTTGTCCATCAAATTTCTCAGAACACCGAGACCGAACTGACGTAGGATATGAATTTTCTGAGAAGATGAAAAACAGTGGGCGGCTTCTTGTAAAATTTTCTTTAAAAAAAAAAACAAAAACAGCCTCTTTTTCTCAGATAACAGTTAGGTGGGCATAATAGGAATCAATCAGAAGCACGATTACGTGTCTAGAAAGATAAGAGGATTGCTTTTTGTCAATTTATTCAGGTTTGAGTGTTATTCGAAAACCTTTAATTATACCTATATTAGGCGAAATAGCTGTTATGAAAATTCAATCATCAAATTTAAAATAACTTTTTCAATTTTCGTATTTCATTAATGTTTGCCTTTTTGAAGTTTTTCCAAAGTTTTGAGATGTTTTTTTCCGTCTATCCAGAACATGAGTAAATTATCTCTTGAATTTTGATATTTTTCATGAATAACACAGTCAATTTCTACCTTGAAAATGAAAAAAAAAAATGTTTAAACAATTATTTTTTTTTTTTTACACAAGAAATCAAGAAATCGTTTGCAGACATATTTATTAACGCTTTAGGAGTACAAAAATATTTTTTTTTGGATTTTTAAATTTTTTTTTTTTCACACGAAAAGTAACAAATTTAAAAAGAAAATCATTTTTAAGGTCGGAAAATCTACTGTAAATCGGAAAAATCGTTACTTATCTTTTTTATCTAGGTCCGGGCTATAGCTATAAATGTGTACAATAATATATTTAAAAATCAGAGCAATCGGTTAAGTAGTTTTCTTAAATCATATCAATCAGATCAAAAACCATGGTTTCGACAAAATCGAGTTTAAAATTTTTTGATTATAGACATTTTTTATTTTTAAAAATATTTGCTTTATAAATGTCTTAAAGAGACTAACACGACATATAGACACGAATCAGATGTGGGGGCAATGGAAGGTGGCGAAGCGTCGAAAATAATGTCTAGAGGCGCCTCGCTTTATACTTACACTAATCAATTTTAAACTTAAATATCGCTCTAAAATTATTGAAAACATATTTTTGACAGTATTTGAGTACTTTTAAAATAAGTAAAAAACAAAACCATACCAAATCATATTGCCATGATTTATAAGGAAATTTGAGTCAATATTTACTCTAAAAAAGTTTCGGATTTCAAGATTTGAAATTTTATATGGTTGAAAATCATAGAAATTTGATACACATTTCCAAATATGGGTATTTCTCATCAAATTTCGAAATTTGATTCCCGAGTCATTAGTGCCGAGTCATATGCATTAACTACATAAGTCTTTTTTTTATTTCAATGTATACCACTATTGTTCAAAAAGAAAAAGTATTACCTCTAAAGAAAAAAAAGATATGGCTACTCTTTTACCGTGAAAGTCATTCCCTCACCTTGTCCCTTAGTTCAAAAACATTACTAAAATGCCTATTCATCTCAAATATATCAATATTCTTAATAATAAAATGTTACTACCGGCTACCTAAATCCGGCCACTTGGTTATTTAATAAATATCTATGCGAAAACTAAATATAAATTCATTTTTACTAGTAAAATATATAAATTAATTACTGTACTTGTAATTAGTTTAAAAAAAAATAATAAAATTATTTATTGTTAAGCGAAAAAAAATTATTAATATGGTCGAAGGTTAGATTTTGCTTCAATAGATCAATGAAATGCTAAAAATCGATACTTGAAAAATGAGAAATGTTTTTGTATCATCTCAATAATTAATTATGATTTTGATAATTATTCTAGACTCATATATTCTTTAGTTATGTAATAATCTCGGTATTAGGATCAGTACGAGATAGTGGCCGGAGTTAGGGTCCTAGTCCAACAATGGCAAGCTTTTTATTAAAAATTAATTTTAAATATACCAACGACAAAATAAACGAACGGGAATAATTTATTATCGTTCAGAATCGTTTTCTCATATTGAAACCACTAACACAATTGAAATAAATGTTCCTATTAATTCAATAACAATAAATAAATGTAGTCAATCCTTAAATGGCCGGTATTCGGTGCCATTACGTTAATTATAAAATAAACTCCAGAAACATTTTTATTTCTATCTACTTTGCTGATCGAAATCATAAAATATTATTTTATGGAATTGTTTCTGTTATAAATAATTTCATCCAAATAGCGCAGTGGTTTGCTTACAGAAGTCGAGATCTGAAGGTCGTCATCTTTAGGATTTTTTCAGACACAATAACAAAATGAATTTCACATCAATCAATCATCAAGAAATCTATTTTCAATTTTTTTATTGTTGATTACATATACGATGTAGAAGAGTCTTGCAAACGAGACTACAACTAATATCACGATTATCATAGCTTAGTTTGGTCTTGTTTTGCTCATCACTAAAAGAAATCCGCATTAAAATTAAGCTTAACACAATTCTCGACCCTCCGCAAAAGAGTGTTTTTCCTAAACTGAAATACGGAAGGCTGTAATTTTCTTAAAAATATCGGCCTGTATGAATGCAGCTGTGAATCATAACCAATTGTTAATATGTTCTTAATTAATTAACAATAACTAAAATAGTAGGAAAATAAAACTAGTTGGAGCCTGCGCTCTATGTTAAAATCTTACGGAAAAAGTAAATTTTTAGAAAACCGAAAAACTAATTATATTTGGGTAAATTTCTACAAGAAATGGTCTAACGATAAAAAATAAAATTTTCTTCTTTTATACGTAATGAAATTTTAACAAATATCACAAGTAAGTACAATACTTCCAATTCAATGGAGCAGAAATTGTTCTTATAATACAGAGATTAAAGAGTTTAATAATATAAAATTTTAAATTTCAACTTATTAAATTAAAACTGCTTGCTGTTTTTACATACATATTTATTATAAAGCAATACTCTCAACTCAATTTAGTTGAATACAAAATCGAGTATGTAAGCCAGTGAAAAATATTCTAATTCCCATGGGCACTTTAAAAGGTTATTCGTACATTAAATCCGTGCCTAACATAATTTTTTTTTATTATACACAAGACCAAAGATAATCCATTTTCAATTACAATTTTTATGAGGTATAAAAAATATAAGACGGGTCAAAATTCCCAGCAGAGGTTCAAAAATCCATTCCGTCTTCTACTCTTATCTGTATTAGAAATATTGTCTTTGCTTTTTAGTTCAAATTTAAATTACTCAATTCACTTTTATAATGGACCAAATATAATACATAATAAATTACTTATAACTTTTCTCTATGTCTATAATAAAATACGACCCTTGTACACCCTTTCACCCTTGATTAGGATCAATAATGCGTCTAGAAGTCGTCTCGAGTTATCAATCTAAACAAGTTGAAACAATTTCTCTCTATCCGTGAAAACTTCCCAAACTCGTTAATATTCACAATAAAAGTCCATGAAAGGGACGTTTTTGAAATGATTAAATTATTGAAAATTTCCACTTTAATTAAGCGAAGGAACTTCGAAATTATGAAAGTGAAAATTTCTCATACTCAGACTCAGACGAAGAATCAACAGAGAGACCAGACCACGAAATATCTTATTCAGAATAAATCAATTTAATGTAGCTTCCGTCTCGAGATGAAAACTAATTTTCAGGTGTTTGACGAAGTGGCTCCTTTGGGAAGCAATCAATTTTCCCCGCTCACTTCCTGAAAAATCAATTCACCCCCTTCAAATGGATAAGAAGTGGTGCGCATCTGTAAATAATTAATTCGATCACTTTCTTATCCAAATTAGCGCAAAATAGCATAGACTTCCGTTCGAATGGGTTCGAATCCGATCCGATTCGACCGAAATTTGCAATTATCATCAAGACAATGGTCATTTCGTCTTGCATTTAATTAGAGACGTCCCCAAATAGCCATTTAGCCGTCGGCTTCTAGAATTAGATTTCGATTTAGGAGAGCTCTTCAGTGCGCCCTCACTGTTGTGGGAACAGAGTCAGAATGTGACTATTGATTTGTGGGGGGTACGAAAACCGAGAATCAATTATCATACTTCTTAACCGTTCCCAAAGGCTGTCGGGCTTAATTAGTGTTTAAAAGATGTATTGCTCTGTCTCATTAATCCTGTGGGGAGCCCTTTGCTTTCAAGCCGGATTGGCGTTATAACCGAGGCATAAAAGCAGGCGCCGCTGATTGAATTCCCCCCGTCATGATGGGACTTTTATATATAATGAAACGAGCGCATGAAAACCTGCCTTCCTCGAGCTGAATATAAATTAATTCGCCTTTTGGCACGTTTGGCCAGATCCAAGTTTGCCCGCCGGAGGAACATGAGGGACATGGGGGGTACTTTGATTAGCAGCAAAGGAATTCGATGGAATTCCCGATCGCAATGTTTGTGCTCCGTTTCGTAATGTGAAGGCAAATAGCATCCGCAAACGGGGAAGAGATTATAAGAATGAAAAAGGCGGAACTCCTTTTTGAGGGATTCTGGATGATGTACGCTCTTCCTTAAGAGCAGTAAAAAAAACATGTTTACTCAAGAAAACGGATAAGAAAGAACCTTTTGAGGAGAAGTATATTTGGACTTCTTTATTTGTAATGAAATATGCTGATAGCTAATTGCTTGAATTCGTAAATATAACGAGTCGTTTAAAAGAGAATTTATTTGTACCTTTTATTCGAATTAATAATGGCATGTCGTATACATTTTCTTTTCCCACCTTATTTCTTTTGTTTCACCAATTCTTGGGTAAATTGCTTTATTTTTTATTCATTCATTCTATAACTTTTAAATTATTCTGTTTGATTTAAACTTCTTAAGCCGTATTTGCGTTATTCTATTCTATCAAACTAATGTTATTTTATGTTATACCTTTCACAAACATATGATATTATAATAATCCAAATACTACGTTTATACCTTTTGTCTGTCATCTAATATTAGCAATAGACTAAGTAAACAATCTAATATATGCATAGTATAAAGGTTTACAAATTTCGATGATATCAACGTATCTACACCAAAAAAAATATTCCGTATGAAATCAATATTTTATTCTTATTCATTTTACATTTTAAAAATTCTCTCCCAATTTTATACGAAATATATCAAAATAATAGTAAATATCAATAATAATAAATTCGTAATCAGCGACCCCAAAAACCCCTCAGTGCAAATTTTTGCGCAGATCTATATGATTTTAATTGTTTCGTCATCTTGGATCCGCTATTTTTATCTTTTCAAATCTGACCTCAGATTCGCAATCAGTGACCCCGAAAACCCCCTAGAGCTATTTTATGCTCAGATTTATAAAATTTTAATGTCTTTGTCTGCCATCTTGAAGCCGCCATTTTGAATTACTTACATTTGACCTCAGATCCGCAATCAGCGAATTCAAAAACCTCCCTGTATAAGTTTCTAAATAAATCCATTAAGAACTTATATTTTCATGTCATAATAGTATTATATGTCATTGAATTTTCGATTTCAAACGCCATTTTGGATGCCGCCATTTTGAATTTCGAAGCGTACGCATCTGCAAATTAAGGAACAGGGTCCATGGACGCGATATATTGCTTTTCCGTCAAATTTTTCATTGGTGTCGAGCCATAAATAATGATTTTCTAAAAAAATGTTTGGAAAAAACACGATTTTTGTTTAAAAAAAGCGAACAAAACCTCTGTAGTTCCAATTTTAATTAAAAATCATTATCATATTTTAAAACTTCATGAAATTTTATATCAGTATTAACCAATTCAGAAGTTTTATGTGAAGGTTTAAGTAGAATTTAGGGCGGCTGAAAAAACTTATGAAAATGCGTCCGTTTGGGCCTTAACGGGTTAAGATGAAAAATGATTTGGTTTTGCTTTGAATACGATTGTTTTGCCTGAAAATATTCAAACTTGTAATCTTTTGATTCAAACGCTTTAACCTTTGTTCACATCACAAACAAATACTTAGACATTTGATTTAAGAGTGAATCTCCAAAGTGTGATTTTTTTTAAAAAAACATTTCCCATTAATTTCAATCGCAAAAATTTAATATATCGAAAAAGTAATGCCATACATAAACTTTTTAAGTCATTTAAATTGTCGGAATGTTCTTATACGAAAAGCTCGTTATAAGAGTACCGCGTTATAGGAGAGCTGTTGCATTTTTTACCTGTTTTGCCTGTATTATTTTTAAGAAGAAGCCTAAACTATGTTTGGTTCAAAAAAACAACGATAAAAAATAACAAGCTTTTAATTTACTTGCGGCAACATAAGAACAAATTTCAGTCAATATAATATATTTTATTCCTTCCACAATGAATATTACTGATTACTTCTTTCTGAATTATAATATATGTAGTACCTCCGAAAAAGTTATATACCTACAACTACACTAGAATCCCTTAAAATTATAGTTATAGAAACCATATTTTTCCTTTCAATGTACTTATATACGTAATACTAATTTATAATCTATTCTCAAGGATTCTAACTTTATCTATGTCTGTTTTAACGCGTTCTTTATGTAATCCGACATGGCTTAAGGGGAAGATAGAAGTTTTTCTGTGTTTGTGTTAATAAAACAAAATGAATGCCTTCAAAAGTATACCTAGGCGGAAGAAGTAAGTCAGAAAAATGTTCGAAATCCCTCTTCCTATAATATCCCCAGAAATTTTACTGATGACTGAAATATTATGGAATTTTTAAGAATTTTGTACGTTAAGATACTTTACGGATATTTCAATATTTTCCGGAAGAACATTAACATTTGTGAAGTGTCTGTTCTAAAAAAGAAAAAACAAATATATAAAACGAATACTTGTATATACTCCGAAAGTTGAGCTTTGGAATCTGCAAATGGGTCTCAATGGCCGGAGGGATTTCAGGCGTATATAATTGAAGCAGGAAAGAAATTTGTCCTGGGTATTTTTGCTCTTTGATATAATTTCATTCAAAGCGTGGTTAGATTCCGTCCTCAGTTCAACGATTTGTTAAAAAACCCACGAAACTTTTCCGACAAAAAGCGGCAGGTCCAAATTATTAGGTACTTTACGGGGAAGAGCAAAGCTAAAATAAAGATTAAAAAAAAAAAAAAAAAAGAATAATATTACCCTCCCTAAGTGAGAAGTTCTATGAGTTTTTGGAGTAGCTAGAAAAAGAGATTGTTCAGTCGAGGAAACCTTTTTAAAAATTCTTTTGACAGCTTCCAACAAACCCATAAAACTTACGCAACCCCCCGAAGCAGGGGTTAAATATTTGCCAGGATTAAGATCGCGGCAGTGTTGTATTCAACCCTCTAATGAATTTTACTTTTAATATAAGCATGTGGTCTTAGTCTGTATTAAGCATTAAGTACTGATAAATACCAGAGAACATGTAAAATACTTCAAAAAAGAAAATGCTCGCGCCATTCTGAGAAATAAGTCTTAAAGTTGTTTCTAAACAATGAAAGTTTTCCTTTTGTTCACTGTTTTGTTGTTCATTGTTCTAAGACGTTGTCGGAGAATGTTGAGATGATGCGTCTGCTTGGTACACATTACTCTGTGTCTGCATGGTACCACAAATAAAAAACAAATAAATACTTTGTTGGCACAAGGTATGGATTTAACAAGTGCCATACTCAGCGCCACTTTCCAACATCTCTGATGCTATATACTAACGTATAGGAGTTACCCATATTCAGTTCTTATACTTGAAGGATATATACCCATATCAAAAGACGTATTTATAAATTCCTTAAACTCTTGACATTTTTGGCTCAATTTTTGTTGCTGCATGAGAAACGAAATTTTATGTATCCTTTTAATTCTCGAGTACGCCTCAAGACTTTTGAAGGATAAACCGCTTTTAAACCTTCGTCAATTGCGGAGGAGTTCACATGAATGCGGGGTCTTTACAAGGTCTTATTACTGGATGAATTTACTTTTGATATTCCCATAAACCGGAAAAGATACACAATACTTTCACTTCGGCGAAATCTTTTGTTCGACAGGATTAAATAAACCACCCTTCGTCAGAATCGCGGCAACCTCCTAATTTGCGAAAGGGAGATTAGGTGTGTTTGTTCTTTAATTTGGATAATGGTTGTAAATGTGATTATTTACTGGGTATTTTCAGTGAGGAAGTGGAAAAGGTGCGAATAATTAATTTTATAAAGGTTTACCTACGTTCTCAAAATGTACGGTTGCGTAAGACAATATTCTTAAGGTGTTTAAATTTCATGCTTTAAATTCAAAGTTTCACTTTAGTCCTTTAGAGTAGAGTTAATAATTTTCTTTATACTATTAGCTAATGAAAATTTCATAGAATGTTCTTGATATTCTGTTCCATACGTGTGTATGTTTCGATACTATATATTTAAAATATTGCATCGGTTTGGACAATTTTTTTATTAATCCAGGAATAAGCAATTATAGATTTCCACTCAAAACGTTCATATATAAAGAAAAGGAAAATATAAATGATGCCGCAGTGGATAAATGTATCGATTTATTATACCAAATAGTTCCTTGACACGTCTGATCTGTTTTGCTGCAGGTCATTGAAAAAGGCAGAAAGTTCCTCTCGTCAAGATATCCCGGCTTTTGTTGCCCTATACGCGGGTTGTCTGATTTCTGCTTGCCCAAATCTTTGGAGTGCGTTCCTAAGGAGGGGGTTGTCTCGTCACATCTGTACATATATAGATGTATTGTTGGTTATATCAATAATATGCGCAGCAAACCAAAGGATTTGTAAATTAATTGTTTGTTAATGACATTGAATGATAATTAAAAATGAATCAAATGTCGGACTATTTGGACTTTCGTTAGTGAATCTATTTAAGGGGACATTTAATTTCTAAATCGGAAAAAAACCTCACTTCTAAAAATTTTTTAAAAAAAACCTATAATATTTATTGAAAACTTTCTTTTGAATTTAATAAAATATGTATTGAAGTACAAAAAAAAAATGTTATTACTTTTTATTGTTCATATCGACGGTTCGAAAAGTCACGTTTGCGTTTGTCACGATGCGACACTTTTTGAGTTTCCTAAAAAAAGTCAAGTCAAAATTCAAAATGGGTTATGTTCCTTAGACATTTCCCTAGGGGATATACCTAAAAAAATTATTAACAAAAAATTTGTTTGTCACTTTATTCAAGATTTCCAAAAAATGTTGAAAAATCGACCTTTTCTTGGAATGAACTACCTCTGTAAAAAGCGTGGTATTGTATATATATAAGTTTTAAGAGGTGTATATGCCCTAATATTTTGTATAACAAATCAAATGCGTTTTAGTTTTTTCAAATCGGATGATTAGAGCCTGAAAAATCTGTCGCACGAGTTCATAAAACGTAGTTTCGAGAAAACGCGATTACAATTTTTATTCGATAATTTTAAGGTATGATAAGCGTAAGGTCCTGCTACAAATGTGTGTATAACTTTTTTTAGATATTGCATTTCTCAAAACGGTTTTGGGAGTATATTTCTGTGATGTTTTAGAATACATTTATGAAATAAAAAAAAAATCAATTTTTTTTTTCGATTTAGAAAGTAAATGCCCACTTAAACTATTCTTTATTAAATTCCAAAACTCTCGGGAAAAAACGCGAAAACTAAATCGTAAATTAATTACTTACGAAGAAAAATTTCATCCATTTACAATTTAGTTTTCACATTGCATTTATTTTTTCGGTGCATTGAATGTACTTAATTATTATTATTATGTCTCTTCTCCATAATTTTCTAAGGGTATCTAGATGATTATAATTTAGAATATCCATAACGAATAAGTTTTTTCCCATAATCTTTAATAAATCCAAACACTTACGTATTTGTTCACTTTATCAGACAAATTCAAGACATAGAAATCCTTTGAATTATTGTGTAAATATTCATCTTCATCTTTAGTTTCCAAATTTTGATAGAAGATTTGAAAACAGTTGCCCCGAAAACTCCTATGAACTGATTTTCGAGAGATTCGAAGAAAACGCGTTGGTAATCCGTTTGTATTCATTATCACCTTAAAATTAACAAGACTGAATTGTTTTTATTTTGTATTTCGAAATTCCAATAATTCCGAAATAACCGATTCGAAATCAGAGGTATCGAAATCATATTTGAATCAATTCCCTTGAATTATAGAAATTTTCTTCCACCATCTTGAATTTCCAAATTTCGATAGGAGATTCGAAATTGATTGTTATCCTTTTTTTTAAAAAAACTGAAATTCTCATTAAAAACCTTCAAATTTCGAGACATTTTGGTTGTCATCCATATTATTTTCGCATCATGAGTTTTAACATTTTAATAATAGAATCGAAACCAATAGTTCCAAGATGGTGATTGTTCTTGATTGGTATCAAAATCCGTCGAATATGAAAAATGTTGGTTGCGATATTGGTTCGACCATTTCAAAATTCTGTTAGTATATTAGAAAAAAGCATCTTAAAAAAATCGCAAGTTTCAATTTTCTTGATAATTACTTGATGTTTAAATTTTTTGCTGCCATTTTGAAGCTGTATATGTTATCCGAATAAAAAGTAGCCTCTATGTTAAGTTAGAATACCTTCAGACAAAAAATTAAAAATATCGATGCAAGAGTTTAAGCGTGATTGAGCACTAAACAAAAGAATAGGCTTTTATTTTATCTTAGTATATAGATATATTCGAAACCCTTTAAGATATCGAGATGAAACAAAGAGCAAATCAAGTAAATATAAATCCCCACTATTATCGCTGAAAATTTCTTTACAATTCATTTATCCGCTTCGGATAACAGATAAACATTCTGAAAAAAGTTATTTATGTCTAGATATCGTGCGAATAGCATATCTCACTTAGATATGGGTATTAATTTAGAAATCAATCTGTCTCTGATTTCTGATTTCAATTTTATTTATTTGTATAGATTTGAGTAGGTTTGGACACATAAAATACATAATTTATCTATTTTTTCTCCAATCCCTGATTCACTGAAAAATCGTACGGAATTCTTTTTGAAAAATAACACATAACCATACTTTGTTATGAACACCATAAATAAGAATTCGAAATAGTCTGTTGCACGGCAGGAGATATTATTGCCCCGACACATCCCCATAAGTTTGTTGGCTTTTAGGTATGGTGACTTTCTGCATAATCGCATAATGCTTTCTCGACACTGCCTAAACAAAACCCCGAATGATGGATTGCCAAAAAGACATCCTCTTTCAACACATGTCACGAACACTTATCTGCATGACGCGGACGTTTTCGATAAACTGTACGAAAATTTTGCTGAACACTGTCTTTCAAATATTTTCCTTCCTAAGCGAAGTTTTATTGACAGTATGCTTTTTCGTGGAATAGTTACATACCTATATACATATATTCATTCATATGCAGGAATAGCTTGTTACGAAGAAGACCATTAATAATAGCCGGGGGGATGTAATGAACATGTGTTGAAAGCGCCAGTATGTTTGTTATATTTCTTTATCTGGAAGCTTCAACAAGTTTATAATATTCTTGTAGCAATATTCTTAACAAAATATAATTTACCTTTAAAAAGAAATATGTTTTCACAACAATAAATATATAGTTTATAAAAAATACGCAAATTATATTTAGTTCAATATAGCGACTTTTATGGAAATTATATAAAGCAATGCAATTACGTTTACCTTGGAATCTGCTAAAGGTAGTTTGATTTTGAAAAATTACTGAAAATGCTTAAAAAAATTTTAACTTTTCAATTTTGAAATTGGTGACAGGAGTGGAGTGAAGCGATGTTTTAGCATTCAATGGATAGGATAAAGGGTTCGGAATAATAAATATCATAGAGTACCATGTGAGACAAGCCACAAAGTATTAAGTTAAAATGATCAAAAAGGAAGATATGCTTATTTATAATATATTATATTACGTACGTTCAATATTTTAATTTCAAGTAAAAATTATAAAATAACTTTATTCGTCAGTTCATCGATCCGTCACTCTTTCGTATAAATCTATTCGTGATGTACGATAACGTTTAACATATTATGCTGAGATATCTCTCTAAAATGCTACAAAAAAATCCTTTCCAAGAAATTTCTTTGTCTTAACCTCTAGCTAGTTTTAATTTGAAATTTGTATGATTCTAAATTTTTGTATTGAATTGAAAATTATTTAGCGCTAAATAAGAAATGGAAGTATGAGATGGACCCAACAATTTAAATTTACCACTGTGTAGAAATATAAACATAAATACAACCAATCTGAAAACAATAAACCTTGTTTAAACATAAATCGAGATATTTATGATTATTACTTTATCAGTTACTCAGACAAATAAGTAATTACATGTGATATGCATGGATCACTTTCACACACTCTATAATATTGTATAATTTCGTGTGATGTGCTTAATAATGAATAAAAGATTAGAGAAATAATTATAAAGAAATACATGAGGTCAATATTAACACCATTATCAGTATTGTTATAAAAAACCATAACCAATATAGGTAAACTCTAAAATATGTTAATCCAACCTCTCGTTTGCAATGATACACAGTAATTTAATATAGAATTTGCATTTCAACATTTTTAATAAACTACAGTACAAATTTCGCAATATTAATTAAAATATCTTCGCTGCAATATAATGAGTGGGGCAAAGCATGTCCATCCACCCCATTGGATTTTGATACGGGGGTCTTTGTACTATACAAAATATCAATAAGCTAGGCTTGTTAAAGTGATTAGCAAAATATTCCACAGCATAAAGTTCGATTGGGTTTATAGGTTTTTGTGTTAATTGTTTGAAATTTTTCTCACTAAATATAGAGGTATGTGGAAATTAAAATATGACAGACAAAATTATTTGTATTTTCGGCATATTAATTTTGTTTTGGTAATATTTTCTCACCGCAAAACCAATTCGTGATATACACGACACTCCTGAATATCCTTTTTATTGTGTTTAAATAAAATAAATATATTAATTAATATTTGTCAATCTACAGTTAGTATTACAAATAAGTTCTCCGATTAATCATACTGTTTAGGTACACAAGTATGCTGCCCCAAAGAGTTCACTCTTAAGCGCCTTTCCAAATCTAAATCTTCGTTTTCGTCTTGTTACGACAGCTTATGACGTCATCAAACAAAGCTAACATTTTCGAATTCGTTTGCTTAGCTTGACATTTGACATTTGAAGTTTGCTCCAGTGGAGGATTAAACCACAGCGCCAAAAACTAATTAATAAATGTAGGTGGAAGAAGAGCAGAAGCAGATGTCAATGCAACATATTTGTTATGCAAGTCATGAGCCTATTTTGGAGGAATAGCAACACTAATTTGGACTAATCTTAATCGGGATGAAGTGCCCGAAAATTCTGTAGGAAGTCAAATAAAATTGAAAGGTCAATAACAATAAAAAATTTCATTCTCCTTCTCAACCTAATTAATTTTTAAGCGTTTTCTTTAGTCCCTGCAATAAAAAACAATTATTTACATTTTGTAGCTAACACTATTAATTAATTTCACATAGTAAAACTTTCGTGTATTTGATAAATTTTTTTTATAAGCTCTTTCTGTATAATTTGTATGTATTCTGAATTTTATATAAAAATATATTTTGTATTTAGCTTAAAATCTTATAACAGGATATAATATATACTATGTATACACAAATACAAATCTTATCGAACAAAGCTGTGAGATATTTATTTTACTCTAAATTAATATAAATTCGACTAATTCTTCGTATAATTTTAATAAATGCGGTTTCTGTACAAGTTACGACAAAGGCCATAGGCGGATAAGAAGGAGTAAAAAGCCCCAGCGTCGATTATGGCGGTTATACTTTTTTATTCTCAGGATTAACACAAGTAACAATTTGGCCAAGTTTCATCCCTTAATAATTCAAGGGGTGAGAATTAATTTTAGAAAAAAATTAATATCTTTTAATTTGGTTGACCGATTTGGATGGGATTTTGACATATTATAGATGTCACTACGGCCTGAAAACTGGAAAACTTTGGTTCTGAAAAATGAATATAACCTAAAAAAAAATTTTTTCCAAAATTGTTCCCATCCATTTTGAATTTTGGTACAATCACTAACATTTTGTATAGCTTCCTAACATAGTTTTTCCTATCACATGTCATTTCTAAATTTTGTGTCCACCTACATGATACCTAAAAAAAATCGATTTTTATTTTTTATTTTTTGGTTATATTTGCCCTACAATCACCCAAAATTGTGTTGTGGCTTTCTGGCATACTTTTTTACAATAATATATTTTTCCTGGGTCTTTACTTAGACTGAGAAAAAAAAATGTGATGACTGCATGGCAAACATAACCTACAAAAAACAGACAAAAATCGACATTTTATTTTTTTAAGTGCCACGCAGGTGGAAGAAAAATCGGCAAGAAATACTTGTTATAAAAAACTATGTTATGAAGCCATAAAAAAATTTTTTTTTTTTTTTGTACCAAAATTCCAAATAGGTGAGAACAAATTATATTCAGTTTTCAGGTCTACCGATATTTTCTGTGATGCACTTCAGTGACATTTATAAAATGTCAAAATCCCACCCAAATAATGAAACTCGGACAAATTGTTACTTGTGGCAATAAAAATATATAACAGCCGTACTCGGAGCGGAGTACTTTACCCCTTCTTTTCCCCCTATTGCCTTTTTATGGATTTATATGTATACTTTTTTGGATAAAATTTATCCCAAAATTTGTTAATGTGCACAACGGCTTATTAAACCAGTCAATTTCATGCAGTCTATCTCACGAGGTCAACCGAAGCCTTGACTCGCTCATCAAACTAAGCAATTTATGTTTATAAGTGCAGAAACACTTTTTCAGTCAGATTTAATCCAACTTTTAGCTTTATCGCTGCAGAAGCTTGAAATTTGTCATTATGGCGTTAAATTGTTAAGGGATGATAGTCAAGTCTCGATAGTCAAGGTCGTGTCTCCTTCTATTGTTAGAAATATGCAAAATATATATAAAAAATTATTTGTCTATGCAAAACTAAGAATAGAACTTGTCAATTCTGACAGATCAGCTGTAAGGAATGACACAAGCCAGCTTAAAATTTCACTTTTGAGCAAAGTTGCCATCCAGCTCCAAGTTAGCTTAACATCTCAAGCTGCAATTTCGTGTTGCCGCATTGAATTACATTGGTTTGTCTGCTTTGTTGACAAGCACGCATTTGTGCCTTAAATTAAAAAATATATTATATTAGATTAATGCACTAACGCGTGCATATCAACAAATTTACATGAAACCGTATATACATTTATGTTTTAAATTAATTGTGACTAACTAGTGCCCGAACTTCATTTCAAGAATTAACCCTTAAAAAGTATAATCAAAATAAATCACGTAAAGGGTATCATGGGTGAAATTTGAGCCCAGAATATGCCTATACGTATAATGTGTATATCTTATTAGTTTAATAAAGACATTTAAATTCAATTAAATATATTATTATCATTATTGAATGAATCTTGTATTTCATGATAGTGACTTCTTTTATGTATGCAAGAAAAATCACTGTTAAAAGTTATTAGGTTTTCAACAAATTTGAGAAGGTCAGTTGGTCTGGGGTTAAATTTCACCCATGATACGATTTAAGGGTCAACAGATAACAGTATTACATATTAAAATCAATCCTCATACAACTTACTTGTGTTGAAATTGATGTAAAATACCAAAACTTTTCGAATAGTCTAGGTATCTATAAAATATATTTGTAGGTCAATCATTTGATATAAAACATATCCACGCGTTCCTCTTGCACCCGCATAAAATTCGCCCGTGTTGTGTAACAAAGCTGAAACTATTCATCGAAATGGAAGCAGCTAAAACACAATTTGTACGCAAGTTCGTGCACGCAATTGTCAGCAAACAAATTTCTTGCAATTAGCGGACTATAGCACATTTATAAATAGTCCGGAGGTAAATAGGAATTAATGCAGGAATATCTCCATTTTCAATTACGGCCGCACAAGGCATTGAACAACTGGCCCAAAATTAACTCCGTCGACGGGCAGATACATCACGGCGGTAATTAACTTAAATAAACAATGGAACGTACTTTTGCCAACCTTTTGAGTGATTTGTACAAGGACCAGCAATGCTCCGCCCTCTGATGATAGGCCCTTGCCTTGTGCAATTACATAAATTTTTTCTCTTAATTATCATTCGGCCCATCCCCAAACGAACCATTCTTTTTAGTTTTCGTACTAATTTTGTTTGCTTTTCTAGCGTGTTCTCTGCCCCAAAATTAAATCGACTGCTTGTTCTTAGAACTGAGATTGGATTAAGATTAATCGTTTCCATAGCATTTTCATTATTATCCTCATGAGGAAAAATTCTCGCTCGCAACAACGTTGTCGTAACTCCGGAAAATTGCCTTCTAAAATATTTTCGGTTTAATTAAGGCGCTGGGTTTCAGCAATTAAAATCATGGCATGTGTAATTAATATAATTGCCATTTTTGCAGTGTATATATTATATAATATATATAGGTTTTTTTTTCAGGTTAAATCAATTATTACTTTCAGTCATGCACGTAGCGGAGTTTAAAATGCCAAATAAATCATTAAAAGGAAAATAATCGAACAGAAAATATTGGCAGCTTATGAAATTTAATTTAAATGAACTCAATTTTAGTAGTCAATTGTAGAATCATTAATTCTTTCACTGGCTGGTTATGCGGTAATAACATTTCATTTTTGGTAGATTAATAATGAGTTATGGATCATAAACTATTGCTATCTAGAAAATTTACTCAACTTCATCAGAGGAGTTCATAAAATCTGCACAGAGAGAAAAAACATTGTAAAATTTACAAAATGAAATTTTAAAATCTAAAACTTGTCATAATTTTACGGAAATGTTCTGATCTACAACCATAATTTTAATATATGCTTAAAGATAATTGAAATTACGTATTTAATTTTAAAATCTACTGCTCGGCCGAATAATAATTCACTGGTATTTATTAAAATCTGATTGTAAAATTTACTGCTTTTTTACATTTGTAAATAATAAAATATAAAATTCCCAGTTGTATAAATTACAGCTACTATTCCTAGATTTTAAAATCTTTTTTTTATTTTCAAATAAGCAATGTGATATATTCTACATCAAGTCTTTGCTTTTAAAATGCTAGCCTTATATCGTGCAATGTCAAGTATAACGCTGAACACTCCCAGAACCAATCAGTCAAGTACAGAAATGAGAAGCAAATATACCTCTTTCTTTCTTAGAGCAAAGATACGGATTTGATTGCGTGTGGAGGCAGGTAGTAGATTTTGTGATTGTGTCGCAGTTCCTCAGTTGGGTAATGGCTATTGAGAATGTGTCACGCAGTTCAGATGCGCAAAGTTCTATGCAGTGAAGTTAAATTTCAACTAACATCCCTCAGAAGTGAAAACTGAAAGTGTTTATTTCTTTAAGTGTGTTTTGAATTCAGCAAAAGATTCAGGTAAGTGGTTTTCTTTTATATTTTGATACCTTTAGAGCGAATTATCATAGACTTGAAAATTTCGATTGATCGGTCTGGATCTAAATGCAATCGTATTTTCTTAAACTTTTCATTTTTTATCGCAGTCTATAATTGTTGTTCTTTTATATGCATCACTGTATTTCATACACATTACATGCGGGAAAGGTATCAATACCTTTTACGGCGACTGATCGTTATTTGCGGGAGAGGTATTTTCACCGTTTACATAGTATGATGGTTACTGTCAGGTAAAGTATTAACCCTTTGCGCTCGAGGCCACAGGCGGCAGTTAAAAAATAACCCAAATAAAACCTTATGACGACTCTCAGTCGCCACTCAATATATTGATGCAGCTCGAGAAGCGACTGAGAGTCGCAATAAGGTTTTATTTGGGTTGTTTTTTAACTGTTGCCTGTGTAAGCAGTTATAATTAGGGAAAACCCATAAAATAATATCAGGATGTTATTGCAGAAAGAAAATGCGTATGTAATCATTATCAGTTGTAGGTTTCTCCATACTAACACGGGCCCGAGTGCAAAGGGGTAATACATTTTACCAGACGGTAACCATCATACTATGTAAACGGTAAAAATACCTCTCCCGCAGTAATGATTAGTCGCCGTAAAAGGTATTGATACCCTTCCCGCATGTAATATCTTGAAAATTATAACATTTTATGCTGTAATTTTTTCATAACTAATTAGTTGCGACGCCCCGCATGTAATGTGTTCAGTCCGCCTGCAAAGAAAACTCAAGAAATTCAGTAATTTCAAACTTACAGAGATTTATTTTTAATTTTTATACTTTTCTATGTTGTCATTTCCATATCTATATGCAGAAACAAAAATACTATTAAAGTACATCGTGTCCGTGAATTGCATTTAACCATTTTTATCTTAGCTTTCTTTTACATTTATTTTGTACAAATTACAAAAAATAATAATTCGCTTAGATATTAGTTTCTAATAATCAGCTATTTTAGTTTGTTACCATATGTCATTCAAAATTTAGTTTTATAATTGCCATGTTTTAAAATACTGAGTCCGTATTTAAGTAGGTATATAGCAGTATGGCAGAAGCGCAAGATTCATTAATGACTTATAATCAAGAAGAAGAGGAGAATGCAGCTATACAGGAAGTGATTTTTCTCCCAACACAAAGTGTTGCTTATACTTTGTTGGAAGGCGTCACCAACGTAGCAAGCAAACTGGCACAGCCATCGAACAATAATAATTCCGAAGAATTTAATGATTCTAACTTACTAAGCAGTTGTGCCAGTCTACAGACCTCGTTTAATTTTGATTATGATGTAGATAATTTATTAAAAACGTGGGACCTTTATAACGATCTCCATGCAATTTTCCAAGGTAAAGGTTAAATCATAGAGGTATTGTATTTTCTATAATTTATTATTACTCCCAGAGCACCGCATAGATCAAGAATCGTTAATACATATATCAGAAAGTGATATAAATAACCTAATTCCAGTAATTGGTATTCGGATTAAATTTAAAAGACGATTAGCTGAATGGAGAGTTAAAGAAGTAAAATAAATTAATTTTTATGAATAGAGTTTGTTGACATCTGTTGTTGGTTTAGGGCCATACCCCAATCTCAATTGCAGAAACACTTTCCTTAAGCTCTACAGTTAGTGACTGGTTTAAGAAGGATTTCGAGAGTGGGACTTCGGCGCCAACTTCACCTTTGCCAGCATTTCCCTTAAAATTTAGAAGATCGCTATCTTCGACTTCTGATTCGAACCCTCCTACCCCACCACAAAGCCTTGTAATTTTTTTTTGAGTATATTTATCATTGTCTTTTAATTATATAATTAACTTTTAGAATGTGAAAAGTATATTAGAAAGTAATTACAATGCCCAACACGCAATTACATACTACACTAAAAACAATAACTTGAACGAGTACCACAGGAAAAATATTATATCTGCAATTGTTGACCACTGCATTAAACTGGAAATTATTTTGGGGACGAATGAATTTCGCAGTATTGTGGATCAAATTATATCGATATTTCCAAACGAAGACACAGTACTTTGATAACTCATTTATTTTAAGTTGATATCACAGTTTTATCGATTTTCCAGACATCATACTTCATAGAAAGGACCGAAAATAGTCATCCCAGAGGTGCATTGTACAATAAGTATAATAATAATCTCCGAAAACTAAGAGAAAAAGGTTTAATTGAACGAACAAATAGAGTTTATAAAAAAGCCCGTTCAGATGTAAACGATACACCACAATCGGGAGGTAAAAACTGTCTTGTATTTACAAGACGCGATTTGACTATTTTTAAAATTGCAGTTAAATTTTCAGAAGACAGCGCAGAAAAGACTTGGCTATTTTACAATCAAAGTCCTTGGCCAACAGTCGAAGAAAAATGGAAAAGTACTAGTTCTCGTAGACAACATGAAATAGATGCCTGTAAAGACGATACCATCGCTACAATTATAAGACAGTGGCCTTTATTCAGACACTCTTATGGTCATAGACTGGTAAGAAACTAGTTTTATGTTTTATTCACAGTAAAATTTATTAAATTCAAATGCTTTACAGATCGAAATAGATTTCACGTCTAAACATGAAGATATATCCTTCAATTTATTATCAAATTGGGACATTAAAAGTACGAAAATACTGGAAGTAGCAAAAAGAAGTGGTAAAAAAGGTCTACCTGAAGATTCTGACTGTGAAAGTAAGAATTAGTATATATGGTAGAATAATTTTAAAGCTGTCCTTTATGTTTCAGATTTAAAAAATATAAAAATATTACAATGCCTTCACCGTTTACTTCCACCTGGAGGAAAAATTAAGCTCAAAGAGCAGGAAAACACATACTGGAAACCTTCTATTCAGGATTCCATAAATAGTATGTTTTTATTCGTTGAAGGTGAAAATGAAATTAAGAATAAGTTAGATATTTTAAGAAAAGAAAACAAAAGTCGCGTCACAACATTACAAGCAATAGTGGTTATTTTAAAAGATAAACATCAAAAACCAGCTAAATTCTTTGTATCTGTTGATGATATTTTATATACACAAACAACGGTACTAGCTGCCATTGATTTGTGTTTTAAGGTTTTTCATGTATTTAACTTAACTTATCCACGAGAGTCTTATAACACTTGGCTGTTTTTGCAAAAGTGTTTTTATAAAATACAAACAAAATACGATAAGTCTGTTTCCGCTGTATCAGGTCTGTTATCTGAGGTTGACTATTGCTAAAAGTCCACACATAGTGTACAAGTTTAAAATCAAAACCTAGATTTAATATAGTATTCTTATTAAAAAGTTAAAAGAGAGGATTAAATTCAAATATTTATGTTGACTTGCATAATTCATTTTAATTTTTTTAATATTATTTTATTTTGTAAGACCTGTACATTATTATCAGATACATACCATATATACATGCAACATGTTGCCCTGTTACTACTGTAAAAATGAGTTTAATAACGTATCAGTACTCTGTCTTCACATTAGAACTTTTCATGCATCAACATTACCGTTTTGTAATGAGTTCAAATGTGGGGTAAAGGACTGTTACCAAACATTTCAATCTGCGAACTCTTTTAAAAAACATACAAATAGAAAACATTACATTCTCCAAACTGACAATAATAAGAGTTTTGATTTAAAGTCAAATTCTGAATACCCATTATTCAATAAAGAGTCCAGCTCTTTCCAAACTCAAGTAGGCGAAATTAACGAGTTCTCTGAATCTGAAATTTCTCGTATTGAAAACAGCGATAATTACGTCTCTGATGAATCTAGCAATCAATACTCTACACAAGAAAGAGCAATTTTAAAATTCATACTTGCATTGGAAGCAAAATGTAATCTGTCCAGGTTGCAAGTAATGGAAATTATTCAATTATTAGATAAACTCCTTCTTCATATCATTCCTTCAGAAAATCACAGAAATTCTGTTTGTAATTTTCTCCTAAATGTCAATACTGAGCATAAACTCTTAAAATTCTTAACAAAAAACAAATTATATGAACATCCTACCTCCTTCGTTATCAACAATGAAATAGGTCCAGTTATGAAAAAAGGTAGCATTGTGTTGAATCCCATAGTGTCAAAAGGAGTATTGATGCCTATTGAATTTCAAATAAAAGAATTTTTCCAACTTCCTTCTGTTCTTCAAATAGTTATGGAAAATATGAGATTTCAAATTTCTAGAAAAGAATACTGTAACTTTTTAAGCGGGGAACTCTGGCGGCGTATTTCAAACAAATACCAAGGTAAAATTGTTATTCCTTTTTTCCTGTATAACGATGATTTTCATGTTGATGACCCGTTAGGTTCACATGCAGGGAGTAACTCCTTGTCGGCTTTTTACTATAGCTTCCCCACCCTTCCTGATTACTGCCATTCAAATTTAAACAAAATTTTTGTAGCAATGATTATTAAATCAAAGTACGTGAAATGCTTTGGAAATGACTCTTGTATTCATGAACTTGTAAAAGTATTAAAGAGACTAGAATCGGATGGACTTATAATATCCACAAAAGAAGGAGATTTTAGAGTGTATTTCGTATTGGGCTTAGTTATTGGTGACAATCTTGGGATAAACTCTTTGTTAGGATTTTCAAAATCTTTCAGTGCTAACTATTTTTGCCGGTTTTGTAAAATGAATAAAAGCCAGACTGTCTACACACTGAAAGAAAATTCTGCACTTCTAAGAAACAAAGAAGACTTTTCATCAAATTTAGAAGGAAATATTGAAACTGGCATAAGGGAAAACTGTCTTTTCAATACTCTTGAAAATTTTCACGTAGTTGAAAATTTTTCCGTAGATATTATGCACGATATTTTCCTTGGGATTTGCAAATATGATTTATGCCAAATTATACGTTTTTATACTTCTACAGCCAAACTATTCTCTCTGAATACGCTTAATTATCGCAAACAAAATTTTGACTACGGGGAAATAGAATCTGGAAACATTTCGCAACCTTTCAGGCAAGAGCATTTAAACCAAAATAATTTGAAGATGTCAGCTCGCGAAATTTGGTGCTTGGTACATTTCCTGCCGCTAATGATAGGAGATCTGATTCCAGAGGAAGATGAAGTTTGGAACTTCTTTCTTATACTTTCTCAAATGATAGACATCCTTCTTTCTCCCGCATTAACAGAAGATTTAATAAAGCACTTAGATCAGTTAATAGAAAGGCATAATACTCTTTTTATTCAATTGTTTACTGAAACCTTGAAACCAAAATTTCACTTAACAACTCATTACACGCGTGTTATAAGGCAATCGGGTCCTCTTAAATATCTTTGGTCTTTTCGCTTTGAAAGTAAGCATCAAGAATTGAAAGCTTATTCTAACAATATTACTTCAAGAATCAATTTACCGTATTCAATAGCAGTTAAATTCGGTCTAAAATTTTCTAGTCTTCTTGCAACTGAACAAAATATGTTTGATACAGTTTCAGAAGTTGAATTCCTAACATCACACATTTGTGATCTTCCTATCTATAATCAAATAATACTTAAGCTGCAAGTTTTTGGGAAAGGTATAGGTCATTCTCCAATTCTTAAAAAAGTACGCTATAAGGGACTAAATTACAGAAACGGGTATTTTTTAATTGAAAACAGTAATAACCAGAAAATTTTTGAAATTGAATCGATGTTTATTTTTAATGGGAACGTTATGTTGATATGCTCCGTAAATTACGTTGTAGGATACAACAGTCATCTAAATTCATACTTGGTTGGCGAAAAGATAGAGAGATCATTTCATGTTGCATGTATAGATGATTTTGTGTACCCCCCAATTAATTTACATAAAACATTTAATAAAGAATGCTATTTTAGAATTTCCTATTTTTAACTAACTTGTAACTAATATAATGAACTATTTATTTTTTAACTTGAAACTATTTTGATTATGTACTTTATTGTGTTTTATTTCAAGCTTAAAAAGTATAAGTTAGTTTAATTATGCATACTGTAAAACAAAATAAAATTCGTCAGTATAAACACTGTGTTTCATTTTTTTCAAGTACCTACATCGAAGCAAAACTTCAAAGTTCAAATTCACAATGAATAGGTTTTAAAAGTGGTTTGTAGAAATTGGATGATTATTGTGAATTGCACACACAACTACGATTTGTAAATTTTACATAATTGTACGCAAAATTTACAACATACATAATTTTAAATTTAAAGGATTTGTTGTATTTTCTATCCGAAGATTTTGTTGATTTTACAACCACAGCTTTGTAAAATTTACATCAGGGCTTGCTAATATTACAACTTTGAAGTAGTTAAAGATAAAATTTAATTCTTAAAATTTACAAATATACATTGTTAAATTGAAAATATATGACATAATTTTCAATAATAAGAACAACGTATCAATTTTACTTTCAACAAATACAATTTTTTGTAATTTTTACAATTTGTTATTTGGCTCAAAATTAGAGCCGGAAATTTTAGATTCTACACCCACAAACGATTGATTCTAAGATTTTTTTCTCTGGGTGTGATTTATGGCTCCGTATAAAGCGAAATTCTTTTTTATGAAATTACAATTACATTAAAAAGTAATACATTTTATATATTTTTTTCTGTTGCAACTACTTATTCGGAGTATTGCTTCATTCCTAATGATTTTTCCAATAATTACAAATTGCAAACGAAAATGTTTATTTATATCTCGTTTTGGATAAATATAGAGCTAAAAAGTGCAAGAGACCGTACATTAACACTTTTGAATAATCGGTAAAAAAATAATGGCTTTTCATAGGAAAGTCTGAATCTTATTCTAGAGATTTAAAGGAGCACTAATCAACAGACCGTACTAAGCATCTTGGGGCGAACAAATTCTTTATAAGGGTATAACCTTAATTCCCTGTCTATTGTATGAAATAACCCATTTATAGAAAAAAGTGAATGCTTTCGCATTTTTACATAATAAGGTTCAAACTGTCATTTCAGCCACGTTACAAATATTTATAACGATCTGTTATTTTTTAAACATTTTCCACAAATAATCGAAATAAAGTCTTTTGTACTTTTTAACTTATTTTTCTCTGTATGGAAATTGTCTTGCATCCTTCGAGCCTTTTTCATTTTTAGATCACTTTAATCCTGATTTTGCTGGGAGTAGAAATATCCTATTGATTAAGTGTTTTTATATTCTCGTACCTAATATTTAGTTGTAGTTACATATATCGTTAAGCGAAGCGGTTTTTTTTTTTATTTGATGATTTTAATGATTTTTAGGGCACCTTTTGACTACAAAAAAAAAAGGCAGACAAATGCGAGTAGGACTCGCATCCTAAGGGTTTCGAACTATTGTATAATATTATTATAAAGCTTAGTAAGAACGATAATTTAACAATTACTTTGTTGCGGTTGACAATTGGCAAATTAACTATATAGTTAGTTACGTAGATGCTGTATGAAAAGAAACCAAAAAATTAAATTGATTTTCGGTTTTGTTCTATGAGACATTTCTTCGTACGAAATTTCAAAATTCTAGGTCAACGGGAAGTACCCTATATGTTTTAATAATTTAGTTATTGGTTCAGTATCAAAATACATAATTTTGTTTTGTTTCGTCGTATATTTTTATTGCATTGTGTTAGAAGCCTGAATTTACACAAGACTATGACATAGTATACATAAGTATTTGATATGAATTTAAACTTGATACCTCCAGCCGTTTGTGTGAAAAAGGGTCTTGACGGACAGACAGACAGACGATTATTATAAGGTTTCCGTTTTTCCATTTTTCAGTCTGAGGTACATAACCCTAAAAATGTAAAATTTATAATACACATCAAAACATGGAATTTATATAACTTATTTACTAGATGTCGAAATTTAACTTTCTTTCAACTGCTTTTAAAGAGTGTGATATTACTATACTGAAAACCATCTTTTGTTTATTTTGTCACATACTTACCTGTTATTTAGGCACCATTATAAGATACGTAGTGTAGCACTGACGATATTATTTATTTGAAAATCATAGGAATAATGGTGGTTTTCGAATTGGTTTTGTCTAGGATCTAATTACCTATATAGTTATTATTATTTTTTTAAATTTAATTATAATAAGAAGTCAGTTTCTACTCCAGCAAAACATTCTAGGTGTATACACTTTCACCAGTTAATCTCATCTTTTTATCGTCTTACCTGATCGTTATTTGGAATTCTTGATGTAATTCATGTAGCAACTTTTGCATTAGAGACATTATATTGCCGCACACAAAACCATCATCCATATAAAGAACTAAGTATATTAAATTTCTTCCGATTTCCAAGTAAAATAAAAATGCGTGATTCAGATTTTGAATTTGTTGAAAATCATGATTTATAAGAAATTTAACGAGTTTCTTGTTCCATTGTCTAGGCATTAGAGGGTTGCTTTAATCCATAAGGATTTTTCTGTAAGCAGACTCGGTCATCCTCTTCAAAACCATTTGACTGCTCCATATATATCGTCTCATAAAGGTCTCCATAAAGAAAAGCAATTTTGACATCAAATTGAAGTAGCTTTTGGTTTTTTAGCTGCTGCTACTGATATTAATATCCTAATTGAATAATGTCTAACGACAGGTGCGAACTTTTCTTCGTAATCGAGCTCAAATTTCTGCGAATTCCGCTTTCCGACTAATTGAGCCTTATATTTATTAGTCTTAAAAAAATTGTTTTCCTTAAATTCGTTATTCCAAGAATAAGTTCCGATTGGAGATTCAAACAAATTTTAGACCACACTCGCATTTTGAAAAAGCAGTCTTTTTTTTCCAGAAAATGCCTCAATTGGATTTTATAATCTTTTAGCAATTTATTTACCTTTTTTCATCCCTTTTGAAATTTTGATAAGGTAAAAACTACACAAACTTGCATAGGGGTTCCAAATAATTGGACAAGCTCTGTTCCAGTGTTTTAAGAAAAGGTGTATCTAATAATTTAAAAAGTAACCATAAAATTGTATCCATTTTCAACACTTTAATATTATATTTTAGAAACTGCTGCGGTTTTGTACTATCTCCTTATCTTGTAAGTCTTTTCAGTTTCATTAAATTTCTGTCGCACCAGTTGTCGTCTTGTCGAAATTTACTGCTAAGGACAACCCATTCCTGCCAAGATTAACTCTGAGAAGACAGGTTAGAGCACATAAATCAACCCCAAGAAAGGTGTATACCAAGCGGTAAGTCCTCGAGATATTGAAATAAACCAGTGAAACGAAAACTCCTGCCTGTAATAAACCGCACCATACCCTCTTGATTTATTCTTGTTATCCGATAAAATCGAATGTATGCGCTGAAGGGCAGGAGGGTTGCCCAGTTTACATTCATTCAAGTTTTAAATTATTTTCCTTTAGATTGTTAGTCACATAAATTTTGATTTTTAGTTCAAAACGTTTCAGATCTTCTTAATAGCAGAATTTGTAATGTGCTAGTATTCCTTAAAACTATCGCAAATTATTACAAAATAAAACTTAAAACTCCTTTGGGTTGTTTCAGAACCTACTAATTTTTGGTACGTGCTATTCGTATTTTGCCCGCTTCCAGAAAGTATAAACTGGACGTTCCAATAAGGTAAGGCCGAAAGGGCACCAGCTGTTTATCCAGCCCTCCAGCGTACCTACTGCACAGATTATTTCCATATGCTGCAAAATTGTCTTTTTAGCAGCTCATTTGCTCTACGATTGGACTGTGAAAATCTGCGGTAATGCTGCCAGCAAATATAAAGTTTTTGGGTTGCTAGGCACGATTTTATAGAAAATAAAAATAGGACCCCAACTGCTTCCGGCAATTTGCTAGTAACATAGATTGCTTTCAGCTGTATAAATTACTTGTTCCTGAAAAGAGTCGACGATTTGTTTCTGGGCGGAATGTATGCCTGAGCATAATCAAAAATTTAATGAGTATAGCTTTCGGGGCTTATTTCAGGGAGAAATTTGAATCTCTTTGTAATTTGAGTCCTTGACGTATTTACTTATGCTCTCGGGGAAAATTCATCTAATAAAAGCAACGTATGTCTTTAAATAATACATTTTCCGAACGATGAATATCAATTAATTTGTTTACTAGGAATAACGATTTCTCAAAGACAAAATGATGAGTATTGATGTGGTCATGGATCCATTTGAAAACACCTAAAAAGGTTTATTCTATTAAATCCAAAAAAAAAAAAAAAAAAAAAAGTTAAACTAAGTAGGGCTCTTCTTAAATCCATTAGCTAATAACACACAAAACTATCATCACTAGAAAACTTGTTCTTTCAAATTCTACTTAATACACCCGGCCACCACTATAACAAAGGTTTTCCTAGATTTAAAACTTATAAACATCTATATCTTCAGATAAGATAGAAGTTTTCAATTTAGCACATGGATTAACTAAATATGAGGGAGGAACAGAACTTTCATGTGATGTGAACCAAAGGACTTTTAGATTAAAATTACTCCGGATAAGGGAACTCATAAGCTAATTGTGGTTAAAAGAGACCCGAATAATGTTTCTATTGTATCCGGAATAGTTTGTTACGTCCTACCTTTAATTTGTATACAGGTATTGTCGGGGATGAGCATGCGATTTTCGCCTGTTATCTGGGGCGAAAAATTGTTTTGTAATGCCCAATTTTGGAGTTCGGGTATTAATTTCGAAACCATAGGAAACTGAATTTAAAATGAATGATAGTGTAATGCGGAATTTTAAACAATTTTTCGGTTTTCCTTTTATAATATTAAGTGGATAAGTTAATAAAAGCCCAAACTGGATTACTTAAAATATTTCTAGAAACCGCCGGCAATTTGATTAATTATATTTTTTGGACTTTTGTTTTTTGGAATATTATCGAATTTTTAAAAATTTTGAAGTATGAGGATTTAAGGGGGTAGTCCAGTGAAAAAAAAAATTTTTTCGTTTTTTTTTTTTTTTTGCTTAAATCTACTCTACTACACCTAGAAAATACTCCCTTAAAATATCTAAGCAAAATATTGAATAGTTTTAAAGATACAGAGAGTTTTCGAGAGACGTGTAATCCGAGCGCTCGCAGGTCCCCTGGCGTGTTTCGGAGCAAGGAAGACTCTTGTATTTCTGTTTGCTTCGCCCATTTTTTTCGGTTTATAACGATCTAGGTCCTTCTGCTTTGTATTTAAGCTTAGTTATGTATGGAGGAGGCATCGCGTTATGTATGGAGCAGGCATCGCTGACTAAGGTAAAATTAATTTTTTTAGCTTTTTTCCGCATAAAAAACTTTAAACGCGTTTTTCTCAAAACAGCATGTTTTGACTCGGCGGACGTCAGATCTCAGAGTCTTTTGCTCCGATTGATCTAAAAATTTAGCTGTATATTTCTTGAATGTGTATCTATCGTCGGAACTAGAATTATTAAAATCCATTATTTATTTACAAAGTTATAAACAAATTAAGCACCCGAAAAACACCCGAAAAATTCGAAATGCCGCCATTTTGTTATTTTTTATTGAAAATTAATAATTCTAGTTCCGACGATAGCCAATGTTCTACAGATTAAAACCTCGTTTGAATTTTTTGTTTCAAATGAACCGTTGCAGAGATTCGACGTCCGCCAACAAAAAAATTTTTTTTTTGGAGCGGCCATTTTGTCGGGATGACTCATCGAAAACAAAAAAAAAATTTTTTTTGTATATTTTAATAGTTGTACTATCATATGTCAAAAAGTTGTTAAATAAAAATTGACTTCTAATATGAAAAAAAAATCGTTGAAAAAACAATCGTTTTCACTGGACTACCCCCTTAATCTCAAAATTTTTTTTCGAAACTTCTCTCTAAAACTGATATTTTTTTAGTTATATCGTAGAAAATTTTATGAAAAATAATTTTTGCAAAATATCTCTATCACAATTTATGTCATTCTATAAAAATGTATTGTTTTTTTGTTTTTGTATTAATTGTGAACACAAAATATATAAAAACCTTCATTATTTCAAAACGTCATAGTTTGTCGCACATCTCAAAAAATCAAAAACGTTTTTCTTCACGATACAGACAACAGATGTAAATATTAATTAATTATCTATTATTGTTTTGACGTCAATTTTTGTTGTAAAATTTTCTACATGTAACAACTATTCTTATAATATTATCAAATTTAATTTTTGCAGAAGTACCAAAATGTAACAAAAATGTTGTTATAGTATCAAGTCGACTCTGTCATACAAATAACATGAAGTTAAACAACATAATAAGATTCAAGCATGAAACAAAACGTATAAAATTGCCAGTGAGCCCAACGAAATATTTTTGTTGTCCTTAAAGTTAAAAATAGAAAATGTTGTTATCTCAAAAGTAAAATTATATCGCCAGGCAAAGCATAGGGGATTACATGAAAAGATTATTTCTATTATTACAAATAAAAGATTCTGTTTTCTTAATCCCCCCTGTGTTGTTACCAAAATTTCAACAAGAGCTTTTACCTAAGGGTAACAAAATTATTTTTGTATAGGGTTTAACGTACTTTTATTGGCAACACAACAGTTTTGTATTAATAATATGGTATGTAGTTTGTTATACATACAATGTATGTAGCTTACAATATCTTTTTTTTTCGTATTTCCAATCTAATTTTTCTCAGAGCATCGATCTTACTAAAAAGTCTCATTGTGTGTGCTCCAAGCAAATTTTCGCGTATAGGGTGTCAAATAGGAATGTGCGAAAACTAATGGGTCACAATTTTTTAACAAATGGAGAGATCGGTAAAATGTAAATACTTTTTAATAAAGGACAGTCATCATTTTTATTTCATGTCCAGTTTATTATAAAAAAATTAAATCTATTTAATAAAAAACAATTAATTTAAAGATATAGTGAAAAACGTTAGTTAATAATGATATATATTTTCGATATTTTAACCATCTAATTTGCCACAAATATCCATATGCTTTCTCAAACTATTAAAACATGTTCTACCGTTTCATTTCAAATGCCATTGACAATCTTCCCAATGTCTTTAATAAAATCCTCAACTGTTTTTTGGTTATTTTCATAGCAGAGATCTTTAATGTAGCCCCATAAAAAGAAATCGCATTAACTGAGATCTGACGAGTAATGTGGCTATTCTATTCCTTTTCCCCTAGCAAAGCGTGGGTACCCTAGGCCAATAACTCGATCGCCATAAAATTTATTGATGATACTTCTTGTGTGCGATGAGGTGCTGCTCCGACTTGAATAAAAAAAAAAGATTTAACGCGACTCCTCTTTTTCGCATGAGAAAGGATTTGGTCTCTAACATCACTTTGCACTTCTCTCCGGCGACAGAAGATTCAAAGAAATGCAGGTAGATACCTTTTATGTAGATGGTTCACATTTCAAAAATATATATTATTAATAATTCACGTTTTAGTTTTAGTTTTCGCAATTTCCTATTGGACACCCTGTATATCTTTCTAATATTCGTCCTACAGGAAAAAACACTGTAATTTATTAGTTATTTAATGTCCTTAAAAACAACATGCCATACTACAATATATTATATTTTTGTAAGATCGATCCATTTTATTTCTATTGCTAAGTTGAATATTCTTCGGTTAAATTTATCGCTAATTTGTCTTTAGTTTGACAAAATATTTGTAATAATTGTGTTATTGGAACATGCGTAATCACATATTTACCCGTGTGATAAATTATAACATACTTCCCGATGCCTGAGACAGCAACACACATATCATCAAGTATACAGTAATTAGTGCTGAAGCAACATATGTAAAATCACTTTACAATTTTACATATTTAAGAGCATTACACACTTTAGAAGATTACACGCATTAGATTGTTTGAAAAATACACATATATTATAATATAACATAAAGCGCGTATATTCTAAATATATTCATATAAATAAGTATAATATTTATTATATTATAATCATTCAAATTAATAAAATTAAAATATGTTTTATGTAATATATCGTTTTTTTTACCAATAGAACATGTAAAAATAATATCATTTAAAAGTAAAGTATTAGAAATCTTCATAAATAAAATGCTGTACGCTGATGATCCATATAATTAAAAGACGATAATTCATATAGAAATATTAATGATTCAATATTCATTACAGATTTTTCATTATTTACAAATCTTCGAATTGCATAAGCATTTTTCTTCTTATATATGAATATATTATCAAGTTCCCACTATTTTTCAATACCAAGAAAACCATTTCCAGAAAAATTGACTGAAATTTTAGTAACTTTTCCCTCAAATAGTTGACTTTGCACAGAAAATCTGTGGATTTGTACAAATTCAATGTTAGACAGTAAAAAGTATTCTATCAACGCATGTTAAAAAATACACTTTAGCGTATTGAAAGAACACACTTTAGTGTGTTTCAAAATTACAGACCTTGAAGTGCATCAAAAAATCCACGTTCAAGTGTAATCAAAAAACATACTTAACATTTGCAAGGTCATTCTTAAGAAACGAATATATATCAACAATCTCATAAATCCTATGCAGAGATCATGCATAAATAATGATGGCATAATATTGAAACACTTTAATTGGGGCCCATTCAACCAGACATGACCTCTACGAAATCGTCTACTCATAATTTATGGAAAAGTATAAATTTTTTGGAATATAACTGTAAGTGCACATAATTTCATTTTCCATGATGCCCTCCTTCAGTCCAATGATTTATGGCATACGTGAGCAAACTATGAGTTGGCATTTTCTACAAAAAATGTGCGTATTTCTGTATTCCATAACGATTCCGATTCCTGCAGCAGGTGGGAGATGATTCGAAGAGGGTGAAATAGAAATTCTATTGAAATAGAGCTAATATGCTTAACTGATTTCATTCTACGCAAGGTAAGGAAAAATCTTAAATTCATTCATTGATACAATATGGATTTATATGTACCTATTTTATTTTTTACTTCAGGAAGAAATACGAAAAATCAATAGTAAAATACTGTAATTCTTTTTTTTTCAATAAAAAATATTTTTTATACACACTTGAACCAATCGAATGAATTGAATGAATATTTTTTACTTGAAAGATTTCTTATGTACAAGAATAAATATGAATCAAGAAATTTATAAAAGACCACTCCGTCTGAGGTTTATGTTCCTATTCAATATATAAACTGTTTAAAAATGCCTCCTTAATAAAATTTCTTATAAATTAATAAATAGGCTAGGCGCCAAGTATTTTGAAGTGGAAAACAAATTCAAGAATTTTCTTTTATGCATTGGATCTTTATGGTTTCATTACAAAATCTTGAAATTTCATCAATAAGATCTGCGTCTTTTTTTCCTGAAAAAATATTTTTTTGCAATTTCTTGACTTCCTTTCAGTTTAAAAACGAAAATAACTTGATACAAAATGCAAATTAGTAATGCACGAATAATTTTTCATTTTTCTCTACTCGAAACTACCTTTTTGCAGCCTAGAGCTGGGATCGACTTAAAATTTGAAGGATTTATTAAAAACATATCTCGCAATCGTTCCTTTAGTCCATTTTCTTATTTTCTTCCAAAATCCCCCCTTTAATATATGTTTATTATTCAGATTTCACATTCTACAGAACTACCCTTTAATCCAAAATAAAAAGATTACCTTCTTGAAATCCAATTCGTAAATTCGTTCAAGACCTACTTTTATTTGAATCTTAGAAAGCTTTTAAATACATATAAGATGTGGCAGAGGACGTAACATTAACTTATTTGCGTTTTGTGCACTCAGAACCAAAAATTGACTCTGGTATAAAGACCAAGTTCTAAAGTATTAACAATACCAGGCATCTATATCAGTTTTAAATAATGCTTGATACGCTTTATAAATTCCAAATGTTACGACTTGAATTCGCACAGTGTCAACTTGGAAATCTCCAAAATCGAAATAAATTTATAAAATCATGTTCATGCATAATATTGAATTCTACAGAAATAAAAAAAATTTAGCTGAAAACCGATCTTTAGAATATCACTTAAGTTGGTTAATTCAGTTTGATTCTTGCTATTTGATACTCTGAATGTACCTTGCTTTGGTATCATATGCCGGCATCACAAGGTCTGATACTTGCGTCTTGGTTTTCAATTTCAAAAGGTTCTAAGCGTTTGATGTAGGATTAAATTTCTGAAATTATTAATACATATAAGACTTGGTGAATGAATTAAACATTAAGTGTGAATCACAATGGATACGACAGCGACACCAACAGCAACTATAAAGCACTGAAAATGGTTCACCCTTTAAAGGCAATACATGACTAATTTAAGTTTAGGACACTAAATTCAACAAGTTTTTTATTTAGCCTCGCATAAATATTAGGAAAGTGAAATGCTACTATTTATATATATAATCAGTGTTTTGGTGCCTAAGAATATTATTAAAATTATTAGTTTATTCCATATTCTCAGAAAATGAAATACATTCGGTGCACAAAATTCGTTGAAACTTTTCGTATTAAGGTGGGAGAACCACTGTGATGGGAAAAAATCGATTTTTGTTTTTTTCTTTAAGTATATACTTCCAAGAACATGTCCACGAAAATTAATATTAAAATTCGCAGAACTGACAAAGTTAGAGCGTTCCAAGGACGAGCAGACAGAGCGGCCGGCATCAGAAGTTGAACCTTTAATTGTACTTTTTTTTCTCAAAACAACTTTTTTCTAACTGGCAGGGGAAAAAATCAGACAAAATCCATATTTTTGCCCTGTATTAAGTTAAACTTTATTTGTTTTTATATTATATTATATTATATGTGCACGTGTATTAATATACAGCAAAAGTAAAGCAGAAATTAAACAAAATTCCCTGAAGATATTCATGTTTATGATTATGTAACTTTTAAAATATATTGAATAAAACAAATAATTTGAAAACAATTTTAATTAAATGAGAAAAACATTTAAATTTTTTGAGTGTAGTCCAACGTTAATGTAATAATATAGGGCTATCCAATTTTTCCTTGTCCAATTTGGATAACATTTTTATTTCTTTATATTATTTGGACTATATGCCACGTATAAAAAACAATATTATTCAAATGGCTACCACCTGTAGCACTTCTTTTTAGGTAAATTTCTATGACTTTTGTGCACATTTCGGGCTGTAACTTGGACATAACTTAACGAATGTTAGTTCTTAAATCCAAATCGAATGATATTGAAGGTCAGTTTACTTCGCCAAATCTCGAGATTATGTGCGTGTGTGAGGACCTTTGCATAGTAAAGCCAAGCCCGGTCGTGTTGTGGCGCTCGTGGCGTCTTGTTGAAACCACATTTGCTCTTTATCAAAATCTTAAAAAGCGCTCAGTGTTGAGAGTAACAGTCTCTACTTCGTCATTTTCAAAATAAATATGGCCCAATTACACCGCAGGACCACAATGCATACGTGACAGTTACATTGGTCTTCTAAATTTCTTATGATGAAATTTGTTGATATTTTTACTAAAAAAGGATAAAGTTTACGAATAAATTTTGTAGGTCACAAATTACTTATAATTAGCCAAAGAATACGTGCGATTTTTTCAGAATTTGTCGGGACATATTTGGATTTTTCATAAATAGGTCAAATCCAAAAAACCAAAAATAGTCGACAAAATTCTTAAAAATTCCACACGTGTTCTCAGACTAATATCAAGCATTTTTTTAATTTTTTTTTTTTTGTAAAGTTGATCTTTTTCGTATAAAAAATCCAAAGATTTTTATTATATTGCTGTACAAATTGGCCATTTTGCAAAAACCGAAGCAACAAAATTTGTTAATCACAATATCAAAAATCCGGCTCGACAGACTATAGAGAAAACAATTTCGAATATTTAAAAAACAAGCACAAAAAAATATTAAAATCTGTATGAGTTATCATGCATACCGTGCCGGAAAAAGTAGTTTTGAGAAAAACGCATTTAAAGTTTCAAGTGCGTTTCATCTCGAGGTCGCGCGCAGCTAAAGCAAGAACTTTATGAATTTTTTAATTTATATTGTTAACTAACGTCTAATCTCCCATTCCAGCTTCATATTGCATGCCTTCCTTGTCAGTAAACAATTGTTGTTGTTTATTTTTTTCCGACAGGCTGAAAGGCTCCGAAAGTAACGGCTAGCTGCCTTAAACAAGGGACAACTACCTTCACGCATCAGACTCTCGTCGGGCAGTCACTTTTTCTATAATAACTTTCGATCTATGGGGAACTTCTACAATCGACTTTCACAAAAATACGCCTAAAACTATGGCTGGGGGTTAATGGCTTAAGGTAGAGCGGGAGTTGCAGAACAAACGTAGATCAGGACACTCCAAAGAATCGATTAGTGTACAATTGCCTACGTTGAATCGGGACACCCTGTATACAGTATTGACATTCTATGAAGATTAATAATGTTTTTATAGTAATTTTAACGAAAATTCGGGTTAAGCTTACTGGAATACCATGAAGATAGAGTTATGTTTTACTAGTTATTTTTCCAGTTATGATTATAGGAAATCTATAAAAATCAAATAATGTTTTGTTGCTTTGTTTTTATTGAAATTTAACTTGTTTCTCGAAAGATACACTATATATTCCAGTAATAAAAGATTTTTTTTTTAAATACATACAGTGACGGAAAAAAGTATTCGCGGATTAGATATAACTATAAAGTATGAAGTTTTTGTTCCTTGTGTTGTTCAAAACAACTTAATGTGTTTTACGAAATTTATTTCTAAGTTCACACAGATATTAAATAAACAATAAAATATACAAAACAACATTTATATCTAACGGAAAAAAAGTTAACAATAACTTCAAGAAACTATTGCGTGGAAAAAAGTATTCGCGGAACTTAAATTTGAAAATTGTATTTTATTTAATATGCAGTATGAAGACCTTTTGCCTTAATAACTTCCTTCAGGCGATTGGGCATGGAATGAACCAATTTTTTTGTGTAATCAGATGAAGTCTTTTCCCATTCCATCTTTAAAATTTCTTTAAGTTGCATTATATTTGTGATGTTGTGCATGCGAATCCTTTTTTCTAAGTCATCCCAGAGGTGCTCGATGGGGTTAAGGTCTGGGGATTGCGGGGGTGTATCAAGCTTATGCGGAATATTATACGCGATCCACAAACGTACATCATAAGCCATGTGCTTTGGGTCATTATCTTGTTGAAAGTAATAATTGTTTCCAAGACCCAACTTTTCGCTGCTGGTTTTTACATTTTCTTTTAGGATATTTAAATAACCACCCTTATCCATAATGCCGTCGATAAATACAAGGTTCCCAACCCCGGATGATGCCATACATCCCCAGACCAAAACTCCGCCGCCCCCGTGTTTAACTGTTAACCTGAGGTGTTTTGGATGCAATTCAGTGTTTGGTTTCCTCCATACTAAACGCCTTCCATCGGAATGAAATAAATTGAATTTACTTTCATCTGAGAACAGTACTGTATCCCAGATTGTGACATCTTTACTGCAATACTCCTTTGCAAAGGCTAGTCTCTTCTTTTGATTTGCTTTTGATATTAAAGGTTTTTTTCTGGCAACCCTCGCATTATAACCTGCACTTTTCAGCACATTGCGTACTGTTCGGGCACTAACTTCCTTACCACAAGTTTGCCTGATACTAGCCGCAATTTCTGTGGAAGTTGTTGTTGGGTTTCTTGAAACAATACTTACGATTTTCCGACATTCACGTTGACTTAATACTCGAGGGCGGCCACTGCGACATTTACTTTTGTAATCCTCCGTGGATTCATGTCGTTTGCAAATACTCCGCACTGTAGATTCACTCCTGTTTAGAACCCTGGATATATCAACAAACGTTTTCCCTTGTTTTCTCAAGTTTATAACTATTTTTCTTTCCTCAGGTGTTGTTTCTGAACCTTTACGACCCATTTTTTAAATAAAGAAAATATTATTACTAACTTTTTCCAAAATCCACCCGAATACTTCACTGCACTGTATTTACTGACGTCTTTAGTATCTTCTGGATATCGTTAGAATTTTATTTCCAGAAAAATGTAATTAGAACTCCTTGTACTATGATTTTGTTGCATACATTCAGGCAACCGCGAATACTTATTTCCGGGGATAATTAGGCGTCAATAGATACTTCTATTTTCCGTAGCTTATACAGAACATATTCTCAAAAATTGTGCTTACATTTCAAAAGACAATGAAAAGGAATAATTTCAGCAAAGCATTTAACTGTTTTCGCTAATATATTTTCAACAAAATTGAATTCATTTCTTTTATCCGCCATCCGCGAATACTTTTTTCCGGCACTGTATATTTATTAAAACCATTTTAAGGTGGAAAAAGTAAAATTTCTTCACAAAGTATCAAAACACTCAATAAGGCATTCATAAGGTGTTAGAATATAACCTTAAGCGGCAAATTATTCAGATTTAAGACAATGCAGAAAGTGACCTAATAATAATAAAAGCACAGTTATATACGCCAAATTATTCCCGGATGCAGAATAACAATTCTTTAATAACTGCACCACACCAATTCTTAATAATTACGTTCTACCTCATTATGTGGCATAGTCTAACATTAGTATTTAGTACTAGAACGTTCAATAAAAAACGCTTTTACTAGAATTTCATCTCAATTTTCATCTTTGACTAGTTTTTGAGTAAAATTTACTAGAAAAATATGAAAAAATATTATTTGAATACTATGTAGTAAGCATGTTATTAAAAAAATTGTTTACTGTATAGATTCTGCAGAGTGTTTCCTTTTGAAATAAGTATTAATGGTTTTAATATGCGTTGTTATTTAATTAAACAACCCATACTGAAAAATAGCAAAACTTATACTAAATATAGAAAAACATTTGCGAAAAAGTACTTTATTTTTTCGCAATCAAAATGGTAGTCCCGCTTAATTGCACTCAATTCAAATTAGTTCTACAATAAATTAGAATATAGCCTTAATTCTTCGATAGTAGTTAACAAAGTTTGTTCTGGATTTCAAACTAACCTCGCGATTCTGGATAAAACTTATGAGCTCTGAACTTCTTAATTGCTATCAAAAATCTTTTTAAATGAATCATCATTTAACCCATTAATGCCTGAATAACAAAAAATTGTACGGCAACTTTGAGGCCCTAACTTTTATCGAAGGGGTGGTCAATTCTTATCGAGACCAACTTTTCTAGACGTACTTTTAGTCGCTCGACACGATCCAACCAAAAAAAAAGTGAAAAAAAATTATTATTATTGTTTTTTTGCAATATTACGTAAATAAATACCTTTTTCACGTCATTTTTTTCGAAAAAACGACAAATTTAGTGGGGAAAAAACAACTTTTTACTGCAATAAAGTGCATAAAACGTGTTATTAGTACTTAAACTTCAAAAATATGCATTCACTTTTTTTTTTGGTTGGATCGTGTCGGGCGACTAAAAATACGTCTAGAAAAGTTGGTCTCGATGAGAATTGACCGCCCCTTCGATAAAAGTTAGGGCCTCAAAGTTGCGGTAAAATTTTTTGTTATTCAGGCATTAATGGGTTAAGAAATGTTAGAAATACGCTAATTTCTTATAATTTGTGAATTCTTCTGTAAACAGAGATCCTTCTGAATTACTTAAGTTATTTTTCAAAACAATGAATAGGTTAAATGTTTTTAACTTTCATATAGAGTCAGGAAGTAAATCTCCCAAATTTTCCCAAATTCCAACTTTTGAACTCTTACATGGCTAAAATACAAGAGACGGTCTTAATATTAAAATAAACAGCGCAAACTATCTGTGATCTAGTATAATCTCACGCAAATTAGAATATATCACGCGATATATATATTACATAATTATGGTTTCAGCTTACATCACAAATCCTCGCGTACAACTATTATGGGAAAATATTCGGTGTATTGCCGAAAAAGGTAAATTCCTCTGGAGAGTGGAAATTAACCTTAAGCCCAGGCAGAGAGATAGCAGCATTCCGTGCAGCATGCCCTAGCATCTTGTAAAGCGATGTAATTTAAGCCAGCATACATTCATACTTAGAGGAGGGGCGGGCGTTCGAAATATTTCCAAAAAGTTTATTGTACGAAGCCGGAAAACCACTAAAATTGCCGGAGAAAACTATGTCAAGGACGAAGGCAATTTCGCCATCAAACGAATATTTACCAGGGCAACTTTTCTTATAGATGAAGCACAGCGAAATGAGAGGGAGTATTGATAAAAAAAAAAACATATATATATTAATATACATGTGTGTCCCTGCCCCCTTTTACAAGTGGTTACATCCCATTTTGTGCGGCTGCAAATGCGCCTTTGGATGAATATATTCCCCCCGCCCAATCCCGTTCCCGAACCCCTTCTTCCTGGAGCAGTACCCCCGGGGGTAATCAGCACGAAGCATCGGAATGTTTAAAGCAGGAAGCTCGGAATCATGCAACCTGGCTATTGCAACAATGCAACCATCCTTCCGCCAGATCCAGGATCCCGGATCCAGCCTTTCCTGCCCGTTTATTGTACAATCTGCACCCGGGAGCTCTGCTTGTTTTTAGGGATGCTGCTCGGTGCACACAAACACACACATATGCACCGTTCAGCTCCGATATTCACAGTGTCATGGGATTAGATTAGATTACATTTCGGAAAAAAAACAAAACCTTATAGTGGATTTTGCCAATGAAAAATCTGGAAAATTCTTCGGTAATTAAATTCATATAATCTCGGGAATTTTCTTCCTCGCAGAGATGTCAATGTAAAAGGGATCGTCCTGAGGCGCCGCCGGGCTGGACGCGCCCTTTTTTTCTCTCTTCTTACAAGCCCTTTGTGTGTGTGCGGAGTGCACCTTTTTGTATTTTTTTTAAAACTACCAAAGGGTAAAGAAAATTACTTCCGTTCCAGATGGAGTAAAAAAGATCATAAAATTATTCCTGGCTGGCTGCGACATTCGCGTCCTCCTCCTCGATCCTACACGCCCTCTGGGGGCAGAACAAGGGAGTGCAATTTTCCTCAAAGGAGATCAGTTTTCATTGCCTGCAGCGAACAATTCTGCTTCCTGTTCTCAAGCATTTTTGACTTCAACTTCCTCGATCCCCAGAAAGGGAGCGAATCTTTGCGACGCCTGTTTATCCTGCCTGTAAAGGAAGTCGGCTCTTTTGCGGGGAATGTCCAGAGCTCAGGTTCTGTCCGGACGAATTTAAAACGTCGCTGCTTTGTGACTCCGAAGAAGGAAGCCATTTCTTAGAGTCTTTGCTTAGAATCCGAGACTGCGAAGGCATGTGCACCTCAGAAGTGGAACACTGCACGGAGCAGCGCCCTCTCGGCCAGGCGAATGAAGTTCATCGTGCTGAAGGACACGCTCTGGACTAACTTTAGATACCCAATTTTTATATTTGTCTAACTGACTTAAAAAAAGACAAAAGTAAAGTTAAACCCGCATAAGTGCACCATTTATAAGAGGTCAATTGATTTTATTGAAACCATTTTACTTTTCCTTTAAATTACATCTATGTGTAAATACTCGTTTAAGCCACGACCCATTTGGAACATTTCGAATTCTAGACTTGGTGGCTCAAAATATTTCCCAGAAAATTAACCTTATTTTATACTTTCTGAAATTATGTTTTCTATAAATAATGGCAAAAATCAGCAATCTAGCTTCATGGAAATATATCCAGAGAAAATATAAAAATATCACCAAGTTTTTTTTATGATGAAATATGGTGATATTTTTACTCAAAAAGGATCAATTATACGAAAAAAGTTTATATGACAAAAAGTGCTTATAATTAACCAAAGAATTTTTTCAGAATTTTTCGGGACATTTTTGGATTTTTCAAAAATTGGCCAAATCCAAAAAACCAAAAATAGTCGAAAAAATTCTAAAAAAATTCACACGTTTTCTTTGGCTAATTTTAAGCATTTTTTGTTCTACAGTTTTTTTTGTAAAGTGTATCCTGTTCGTGTAAAAAAATCCAAGGTTTTTTATTACATTGCTGTACAAAATGGCAATTTTACAAACACCAAAGCAAAAAAAAAAACTTTCAAAACCATGGTTTATAAAGTTTAGACATTCGGACCGCGATTTTTTGTGGTTATTTGATCATTCAATAGCAGCAAATACAAGATAATCGACTTTGAGAACAAATATTACTAAAAAAAATGAGCACTTTTTTGAAAAAACCCAAAAAATAATAGGGTTTTTGAAGCTTTTATGCAAAACAAATGCCAGATTCTGAAAGAGCTTCCCCAAAAACCCCTTATATATGAATTTGGAAGAAAATCGCCCCAATTTCCTATTCGAATCGTACAATTGAACTTGCGTGCACAAAATCCTCGTTTTGCGCATTAATGGGTTAAGATTGAGACAAATATACAAGCGATTAATTAACTATTATATATTATGATACATTGAATGTTTAGATAAATTCAAATCGATTAAAGTTTAGTGATTACATGGGCATGAATTTTCAACTGAATTGAATTGAAAATTTTCGAAAATTATAACTAGCACCGACACCTTATCATATATAAAAAAAATTTTCGCAGAAAAATGTACACTAGTCGTATATAAATCGTCTCCATTTGTCGTTTTTATAAAACTCGAATCATTACACTTGCTTATCTTCTTAGTCTAAATAAAATTGTTGCGAAACAGAAACAATAACATTAAATATATTAAACAGAACATTCCCTTCTTCATTTTTCATAACAGCAGATGTTCTTCTAGAATCTCGTCCATTTTTACAAAACTGATGTCCGTAGCCTAGTTTTCAAAAGAAGCTATGGTTCATATTGTAAATTCAGGCATCGAATGAAAAGCCTAAATGTTAAATCTGATATCTCAATAAATGTTTGTCCATGAAACTTACCATCTTACCAAAAGCCCAAATCGCAAGATATTAAAAAGAGAAAAGTAAAAATCTTCAAACAAGAATGAAAGCACTGAGAAAGGCCACTCGAGTCAAAAATTCGTTGCGGTCTAAAGATGAAAGATAATAATTTCTTAACATAAGCGATGATAAAACAGGCTACAACATTTTTTACGTTTTGTAAGTTCTTTTGATAACAAATTTCTGTTCATAATGATTTTTGTAGTATAAAAGGAATACACATTTTCTTAGAAAATTTAAATTAATTAAAAATATTCTCAGTATTCCTTATTTTATTTTCTCACTGGAGAATCGAACAAAATAAGAATAACCTAGGACCAACTTGGACGAGTGCAACTGTGACATAAAAGGCAATAAATTAATTTTTAAAATTGCTTAATTTATGATATTTTCTGTATAACTTGATGTAAATTTTGTAATAAATGTGCGATCTGTCAATTTGACAGATATTTTTCAAGACTCATTTTTGTGTTTTCTCATTTCTCATGGCTTCCGAGTTGTAAGTGAATAAAATATGCATAATTCTTTAAAATCTTTTCTTTTGTGACCAGATTAGGAAATTTAATCAGAGACTCCAATAGTATTTCCTTCTATTTACTGTTAAAGTAAACAGATATTTTTACATTTTTCGCAGCTATATTAGATTTGTCATCTTGAATTTATACATTTTGATAACAGATTTAATATCAGCGACCCTAAAAGTCTATACAGTTATTTGAAATATGATGTACCTTCTGGCAAAAAATCAGAAATATCACAGAATGCACTAACATAAAGGTATAATTGAGGATCAAACTATTCAAACGGATGTCCGATCTGTCTTCAGAAAGGCAAAGTTTAAACCAAATATCTAGACTTTTGGACACAAGCAGGGAGAAAACAACACCTAAATTTGTTCACTTGTGTTTAGATTAAAAATTGATCTTAAAAATAATAAAGAAAGCTGATCTATATTCTTGGAATCCCTCTATTGAATATTAGCTTAGGTATAAACGTTCCTATTTTTACAAGGTTTCTTTAACTTCACATGTTTGCGTGTTTAGGTAAAATCTTACAAGTCTATTTTGATCCACCTCCGGTTATGCGTTTCGGTTGAAATTTTGCGTATACGTGTAGTTGCGGTGACAATACACTTTAAGAATTTTATATACAAAAAATTCAAACTGACAGCTTCAATATGGCAGACGAATTTTGTCATTTATATTCTGATCCAACTCAAAGTCGATATCTAAGGGTTTCCAGGGTTTCAAGTTATTAATCCAAATTTAGAATTTTAACGAACGAAGATTGTGGTGTCCCTCAACGGCGAACAAATTTTAAGTCGTATAAAAACGTTAACATAATGATTAGATTTGTGTGATTTTTTTATTTTACTTACTTTTGCTGATGTACGCCCATATCAATACTCAGACCTTTTGTTGGTTTAGGTTTTAATTACATCAAATAATAGTATTGACTTCTTGACTTCTTCTGTTTATTTTCTTCATTTCAGTGCATTTCAATAAAGCCTTATTTTTAAAAGGTTTTATTACGTTTAATTTTTTTTATTTTATTTGTACCTTAGGTTTTACATATGCACAAAAAAAACTAATTTCCATGAAAACTGCTGGATCTTTTAAGAAGATCTTTTCTTCCCAAAAGCAGTGATTCTTAATTTACTTCCTCCATTAACCTAACGCCATACTAATTATGTCCAGGGGTCGTAACGCAGCCTCCACGTCGAACCGCAAACTTTTATCTGGACCATTCAGCTCAGGATGATGGCCAGGACGAGCAGGAAAAAACTATCTCAGGAATATGGAATGGGGCCATTCCGCTGTTGGGGCTCCGTATCCGGGGCTCCCTTGAAGCACTATCGAGCTCGTTTTCGTGCTCGTCCGGCCGCAGCTCGATGGCAGTTTCTGCGACAGGCTGCAATTTAATTTCTTCTTTCCCCCAGAAGTCCTTTTGGCTGGCGCTGCAAAGTCCTGGTGATCATTGGTCCTATGTGGGTGGCTGGTGGTCATGATTGAAATTTTATCAACTGTCGGATTTTAAAAACATTTCCGGGAACTTTTCTCCCAGATGCAAGAGTACACAGCGTGCAGCTGCATAACGAGAGGATATAATAAGATGTCCTTACTCCAAAATAGCCCTTTTATCGCTTCTTGTCTGTGCAATGTTTCGGAAAGCCGTCTTATGATTATTTAATTTTCCTTCCGTCGTACTTGCAAGTGAAGGCAATCCATTTTTTATTATTACTTGATTTCAAAACTCCCATTAAATAAACACCCAAGATGTGAACCTTTTAAGCCACTCCACTGCATCTAAAGAATATTATTTAGTGATACTGTGATAATAGAAAAGTTAGTAATAATTTTACGGTCAAGAGTATTGGATTTTACTCGAGTAAAAATGAAAAGTGTCTGCACCTCGGCCGCACGGTTCCTAGATGGCGGTACAATAGCTGCACAAGGTCCGTAATGTTTTTGAAAAATATGAAACGACCGTACAAACGGAGTTACGGAATAGAAATAATTTATGAAAATGTTTAACGGCCTTACGCTCTTTCGTATGGACGAAAAGTACAAACGACAACGACCGCACTTCGGTTTCACCACGGCCGAATCAATTTATATATATATATTGGTGTCCTAAGGCCCTATATTTACTAAACCTTTTCTATATACTTTAAAGTACGGCCCGTGCCACCAAAAATGAAGAACATTCGAAAAAAAAGTTTTTTTTTTACACCACAGAGGGTGAAAAGTGAAGAGTACGAAAGAACATGTTTCGCTCATCCCATCGAATGCAGTACTTTTGGGTACGTCTTTCAAAGTGCAATAAAAATATTCAGAGACTTTTCATATTCAAAATCGCAATCAAGGAGTCCCACTCACCTCAACTTTTTTAATATCGTTAAGGGGGCAGTACACTACTTTTTTGCATTTTTTAAAAGTGTTTTTATTTTATAGAAAAATTTATTGAATCATTTGAAAATTTTACACATTAAAATATATGTATCAAAGAAAACAAAAATAATTTTTTCGAAATTTCTGGCGTTTTTACAGCAGTAATATGGCTGCCTAAAAAAAACCCTTTTCAAACTGGTTGGTAAGAAATCTCAGCTCAGGAACGTCTGAAACAAAAAATTCAAAGCAAATATTAAAATATAAGTCAGCTGCTATCGTGTGAACCACGATGGAGTATTTTGGCAAGAAAACAACAAAATGGCGGAATTTTCAATTTTTTAACGTTAATTATTATTTATTTTTTATTAAAATATTTATGAAAAAAAAGGGTTCAATATTAACCTATGTTAATAATAATGGTTTACACCATAAGCAAATATACATGGAATAAGTTCGCAAAATTTGAGACCAATCGGACCAGTAGTTTTTTCAACTGCCAACCAAGTCAAAAAACGTAGTTTCGAGAAAAACGCGCTTAAAGTTTTTTATTCAATTCGCAGATATTTCTGAAAAAAAGTATCTTACGTTTATTCGGTAATGCCTTTTCAATCGATTTAACATATTGTAAACTACTTTTGGAGGTATATAGTATACAAATTTGATGTTTTTGAAAACATCGATTTTTTCAGAAAATAGAAGTGTACTGCCCCCTTAAATAAGAAATCTGCAAAAATGCTCAAAAATAGCTTTTCGGAAATACTTTCAATGAAACCTATAATGAACAGCGAAAAAAGATACTTCCTGACAAATTTTGAAAAATTGAACATTTTTATGATGAAATAGAAATTATTACATATTTATGTGTGTTTATAAGATAAAGGACATATTATTGAGTTTAACATAGTTTTCGTAATTTTAAATTTAAATTATAATTCGATAACCTGACACCACTACGGAACCCTCATGTGCGTATTCAGCTATTGGAGGGGAATAGTGATTGCGGGTCCGGGGGGTTGGTTGACTCACCAATTTGTTATACATAGGGTAGAGTAGTAAAAGAATGCGCATTATGAGGTTTCGCATATTACAAGGATAATAAAACACACTTTAGAATGTAAGTTTTACTTTTATTATAACCTTTAGGCATCTAGATATCACTAGAAAAAATATTATTTGTTCACAAACTATATTGAAATAACTACGACGATTAAAGTAAAAAAAAAATTAATTGCATACTCCTGCACACACATGGAGTGCAAGAGTATACAGCAAGGTGTGTAAGAGTATTAATTGGTTCCATATATTTGTTTGACCCCTGGGCTTGTTATTTTATTTAGCGTTATTATTTATTTGGAAAAGCAGTAATTTTTTTAACTTTAGGTATACACACTGCAGCCTTGCACTTATTTGGCCCAAATTCGTTAAAAATGTGATTATTTACATCTGATACAAAAATTGCGAGACTTATGATTACCATAGGCGTTTAAATAGATCCTTACCGAAACAAAAATATATAAAACCAAATTATATCTTAAATGTTTCTTAGGCCGTTTTCGAATTCAGATGCACTTGCACTTAAGGGGACATTCTCATTGGAAATGGGCAAAAAACCGACTTTTTCTGGAATTTTTTTTAAACCCTATTGCATTTATTCAAAAAACTTTTTTCATATATTGAATATATAGGCATCGAAGAAGAATTTGAGATATCACTGGTACCAGGTGAAAAAAAGTAGTTTCGAGAAAAACGCGTTTAAAGTTTTTGTACGACGCTCCAAATCTATAGAAACTGGTATATATCGTTATGTATATATAGCTATAACTTTCCTTTTTTTCGAATTTTTCACAACGGTTTGAGGACAGCATTTCTATGATATTTAGGAATACTTTTATGTAAAAAAAAACAATTGATTTTTTTTTTCATTGCCAATAAGAATGTCCCCTTAAATCTACACGGTAAAAAATTTTGGATTAAAAACCAATATTTGCAGGTATTACAATTAAATCTCTTCAGTATTAAATGACTTTTAATACTAAAACATTAAAAATCAATACTTGTTGTATTAAAATGTAATATTACCTAGATTTTACTTCTAATTTACTATGGTTTTAAGAAGTTAATACTAATGTATTGTTTTAATACAAAAATATTGAATAGTAATCTTTTATTGGGGTTAAAAAGTAATATTAACGATACTTCACTTCGAACCTTCCATGGTTTTAAGAAGTTAATACAAATTGCATTGCATTAATTCATTGATACAGTGACAGGGAGTTTTTTTTTTTTTTTTTTTTTTTTTTTTGGATTTCGGGGAATATTTAGGTTTTAGGTTCATTATTTTTAAAAATTTTAAATTTTAATTTTAAAAATTTATTAATTTTCTTTTTTTTCATAGATAAAATAAGGAAATATTCAAACATTTGAACTAATTTAATTAATTTTATTGAAATTATATACACAGTACACAGAATAATGTTAAACGTAATTACTTTCATAAAATAGAGCTCATAGCTCTGTTTGTTTGCCAAGGAGTTGTATTTGACAAGGAATGAATTTGAAGTTTTACTTACTTTAAAACTATTTAAAATCCGAGTAAAACCGTTTGTCAATTATTTTGTTAAACTGAAGTAAAAACATTTATAATTGAAATATATTAGTGATATTTGGCCAAATGTAAATCAGTGAACTCTGCCCGCATAAATATCACTTTCCACTCGCAATTCATCTTTTTCTAAAACTATGAATGAAATGGTTCACTCAAGCCATTACCAACGGAGCATGACCAACGTGACACATTGTGGCACAAAAAACTTAAAATTCAATCTACTTGGATTGAAGTAATAACTTTTAATCTAATTTTAATTAAAATAATATTGAAAATTAGTCCAGAAAGATTACAGAGCATTTTAACATATATTTTGGATTACTTTTTAATATAAAATTTATTACATTTTTGAGTAATATTCGATGAATATTTACTTTTAATTCGAAGTAGATTGAAAAATGGCTGTAATACAAGCAAAAGATTAAATTTTACTCAACAATTTTTAACCGTGTAGTTTTCCCACTAAATGTTCTCCGAAAAACACCGAATAGTGCGTAAGGCGTTCGAAAATATACGTAGGATGCTTGGCAAAAGCACTTTTTTATCTATCAAATTTGAAGTGTTCTCCAAAGTACACAAAACATGGATTTCTTAGATATTTTGTTCGCTATTTGCAACAATAATTACAATCATTTAATCCTTGAGAAGGAAATTATTGTTAATATTGTGGTTAGAAAGAAAATTCACAAATACCCTAATGCTTAAAAATATATTTAAATACTTATATATTTAAACTCGAATAGCCTAGAAGCGCGAAAAACAAGTATTAAGAGCAAGTGCGGTCCGATGAATTAGTGAAAAGTGCAAGTACATGCGAATTCAAAAGCGGCTTTAATACACAGTTTCCAAGATGTTAAGGCCACTAAAGCGGCTTAACTAAAAAAAGGTGCCAAACCAAAGTCCTAATCAGTTAAAAAATGGCGTATTTCAAATCGCTCAAAGTTAACAATAAATTTATCAAAATTCAAAAGAACAAATAAACAAAAACTAATGACTTTTCGAATAAAAATATAAAATAAATATAAATTATCCCGCTGGCAGTTCATCTGCAAGATAAACGAAGATTATTAATCCTTATGTCGTCTTTCCATATTGGGAAAATGTCGCTGTGTGTTTGAAAAAGGTCTGAAAATTGGTTAGCTCACTACGCTAGTCAAAGAACTTCATAACTAACTCAGTACGTTAACGTAGACGAAAATAGCTTAATACGCTATAGGAATAGCTAACTCAATAGGTTAGTTATGTATGGGACTTGAACTAAATACGCTTGAAAGAGGAGTGAGCTGTTCAAATTGATCCCTTTTACCTCTAGTTCAGTAAACTAAAAGCTAAATCTTGCGGCTGCTGCTCGATCGACTGATTGAACTTCTTATATAATGGGCTATAGCCCGAGTCAAATTGAGAAAAGCTTTGAAGTGAGGTACACTTACAGTGGGACTACCTAAGTCAAGATGGAGGACTTTTGAGGAGCTGTGTGAAATTCAAATTTAAATTTATGATTTGTATATTTTAAAGGAGGGTTTGATCTGTAGGCCGAACACAAGAGTTATAAATACCATAGTAAAAATAACCAAACCTAAAATATTATCTACATCTATAATATTTTAATTCACTCAATAGAATAAAATTTTTCACCGGACACTACACATACAATGACGGTAAAAACCGAAGTTAGGCCTAAAATACTCTTGCACTACTCTACCCTACTTTTAATTAATGTGATTTCGTTTCACATTTTCCTCGAACTCAAAATGATCGGGTTAATAACAAAAGGGGTAGACTATATTGAATTTATACAAACAAGGACGTCCAAATTGTGTACTTTTCAGAACCTTTGTACCAAACGAGACCTCATATTTTACTTGCAGTATTCCTGGCCTTAGCAGATTCATACTTTCAGACAATCCATAAAAGCCCAACGAAAGTTTCCGTTCCTCGCGCCCCGGTATTCAAAGGCCTCCCAGGAATGTAATTGTTTTCCTCATTAACATAATTAATATTTGCTCTCGGGAGTTTGCCTCGCCTTGTTCTTCTAAAAACTCTAAATTTAACATTTCCGGCTAAGTCCACAATCCAGATTCTGTCGAGCTGCTGAGCGAGGAGACGAGTTAAAGGCTATTTTTGCTCAAAGTAAACTTTTCGCCCGGACTAGGGGGCTCCTCTCTTTGCATTGCAGTCGTAAAAATTCATAGGAGCACCCTCCGGTCTCTACCATAAAACAGAACTATAAACAGGAAGACAAAGGACTTGTGCCTTTACGGAGGAGCATCCGCTTTTATGGAATTTTATGGAATAGCCAACCAAATACGACTGGGGGGCCGCAGGGGACCCACTTGCTCATATTACTTTTCCTGTTTGCGGATTCCATTTATGACTGACTGCTGCCGAATAAATTTCTCTTGACTTTTTGAATCTACGCCAATCCAAAGTGTTGATCCTTCAGCGACAGCAGCATGGCGCATCGGGGATCAAAAGATGTATGAGAAAGTTCAGTGGATCTAAGGAAATCTCCAGCAAATAAGCGCGTCTCTAAATAAATAAGCGATGACAAAATAGCAAAGGACAATCCGCTTACAAGAACGCTACAAGCGAATGTCAAAAGTGAATCTGGCCTTATCAAAGCAGCGATAAGCCTACTTTTCCGGAAAAGCAGAACAGAGCCACCCCTTTGTCGGGGCCCTTCAGAAGAAGAGAGCGCCACTTAGACCCCACGCACTTCGCCCGAACCGGGTGAAAGGCGGCATAAAGTTACGCAATTTCGTGCACAATGGGCGAGTCCCAGGCAACGGTGAAGGCGACTCTATCTTTGAATTATTTTAAACAACAATCCAACAATGAGGACGCGGCTTTGTGGCCTTAAGATGTGCATGACACGTCCAAATTCTCGCTTTGTCTGGCTTAATTGAATAGCGGGCGCTTTTTGTACCTACCCGGGCCTCTGAATCCGGCAGTCGTCGGACGAGCTCCCCAGCCCCACAGGAAACCCTCTGTCGGGATTCATTTTCCGCCCATCCCGGTGGTACCCCGATTACCATCTCTTAGATAGCGTCAGTTCGTGTCAGGGCGCCTTTTTAAACGTTTAATGAACAAGCTATCGGGGGATTACACTTCAGGTGACCTAAACCCTCAGAAAGCACACTATCGCCGATTTGCATTAATTGCCCGATACACAACGAATTCTTAATAGCTTTTATCTCGGGTTCTATTTATCGTATTGATATTGTCTGAAGTTCCATAAAAAATAAGTGTGTCGGTGAGTGGATGCACGGCAGAAGCTAAGCTTCTTAAGCTTAATATACATAATTTTCTATAGAAATGTACTAGTCCAGCGTTGCGTAAATACTTATTAATTAAACACTTCTCAAATTCTCTAGTTTGGTATATCCTAGAAATTGTTTCAACCTGGAACCGCTTTGTGCTAATTTTCTTTGAAATCCTTTGAATTATATTGCTTTACTGAATCTGCCACGTTTAAATTCCAAATTCTGACAAAAGGCCCCGAAAACTTGTTTGAACTGATTTCCAAAATATTTGACAAAATAACGCTGAGAACGTCTTTGTATTAATTATCATTGAAATCTCTTAATATTGGAAAATTTTCGCCGTCACATTGAATGCATTACATTCCGAAATAAGCCCATCGGTCATCTTTAATCAATATTTTGATGTAAACCTAGTAGATTCGAAATTAGAGGCTCCTAAATCCCTTTTGTACTAATTCTTTTGAGTTATAGAAATTTTGTTCTGCCATCTTGAATTTCCTTGATAGCTACGTTATCATATTTTAATTAAAATCTTTCAAATTTTGTGTCGCTTTGAATTTCCAAATTTTTATAATATCCAAAATTAGTGGCCTCAAAATAATCATTGTAATAATTTTCATTAAAACCCGTTAAAACCGAGGAATTTAGGTCGCCATCTTGGATTTGCAAATTTTGAAAATATTGAAAATGATTAGCGTCAAAATAATTATTGTACGCATTTTTATTAAAATCCATTAAACGCGAGAAATTTTTAACGCTATCTTGAATTTACAATTTCTAGAAGTCTGTTCGAAATTTATGACCTCAAAATCCTCTTTTTCAAATTTTAAAAAGAATCAGTTGAATTTCAAAAATGTTGGTCGCCTTATTGGGTCCGCCATCTTGGATTTACAAATTTAAATATGACAATTCCACAATTTCGTGAAAAATTGGGCAAAGGCTAGCAAACTTAATAATTTTGTCCGCAATATATAATATTTCCTTATACAGCATTTGGCTTTGATTTGATTTTGTTCGCAATAAATCGTGAGTAGCCCTAGTGTATATATTTTTTAAAAGACCCTTAATTAACTCGTATTTATGTCGCAATTATTTTAATAAAAAGTGTTAAAACGCCACGAAATATAAAAAATAAAATATAAAAATATAGTAAATACAAAAAAAATCTTAATTTAGATTGAAGGTAACACACATTGAAAGCGCAATTTGCAACTTATGAAAAATAAGGTAAATTGGAAATATACAAATTTATGTTGGAGCTACAATTAAAATTAATATGGAAATTAAATTTAAAATTGGAATAAAAATAAAAATTAGAATTGAAACGAAAATTTAAATTAATATTAAATTATAAAATATAAATTTAAATTTTAAGTTCCTTTATGAATAGTATTAGAATTATAGTTCCGTATAGGCTAGAGTAGACATTTATTTGGACTCTGTAAATTAAATAAATAATAATTTATTTGGACTGTATTAGTATATTTCATATTTTATAATGAAACAAGGAAAGCCCGGTGGTTTTTCCAAAAATATTATGAAATAAAAAGCCAAATTCAAATAAGAAATCGCTCAGTCAAGCAAAGATAAAGGAATGATAAATAAAACTTGTTAACTATTCCCTTCGTCGAACTTTGTATTAAAATTAACTAGCTATTTCATTAATAACTCTGTTGCCACATGTTTTATGGTAAAATGGAATCATCAATTCTAGTAAAAACTAATTCGTAAAAATTGTTTAGTGTCCTCATGTTTCTGTTTCTCAGAATACTGAATTTAAGGGGGACCACTAGTGTGACATTTTTAAAAAAAATTTTTTTTTTGTTTTGCATATTTCGATAGTCTATACCTTTAAAAATAACATACTAAAATTTCAAGTGCATATCTCAAATAATTTTTGAGTTACAGCCATCAGAAGAGCAGCCGCTCATGGTATCGAGGTACTGAGAAATGTATGAATTAAACTTTAAACGCGTTTTTCTCGAAACTACTTTTTTCAAATTTGCTGCAGTTGTAGCTCGAAGACAAATTATCCGATCGATTTGATTCTTATTGCAACTTCTTTTATACATGTTTCTCCGTGCCATAAACCTCCAAAATTCCGGATCGAATAAAAAATGTAATTTTGGCAGGCCAAAAATGACGAAATTTTCGCGCGAAATTTGAATTTTTTTTTAAAACTCCGCCATTTTTTTAAATTTAAATTTTTTTGTTTTTTTCGAGGTTTGTGGCACGGGAAATATCTTCTAGTTTAATAAACTTTTTGTTTTTTTTTGATTTCACGCAAAGTGAACGTCTCTATAACTGCAGCAGTGGGGGCACTTTTTTTTTTGGAGCCTTGGGAAATTACGAATAATTTGCTGAATTTTCATATTTTTGGTCCAAAAATGTTATCATGTATTTACTATATATCCACAAATATATCCTTAAAATATTAAAACATTCCATGCAGTAGTTGTCTTTTAAAAAAAATTCCAAAAATCACCTTTTTTTGAGGCGGTCACACTAGTGGTCCCCCTTAAGACTTCAAAAACGTTTTATTCAAAACATAGATTTCTTACATGCCTTTTTTGATGAAATCGCCACAATTGTTATGGTTAACAAAAAAAAAAAAAACATCTTAAACGTCATTAAATTCATTTCTATATTTTGAATAAAAATTCAGAAGCTGGATTAAATAAAGTAGGTATTTATTATATTTTTGAAAACTTTGATTTATTTTCAGCATAGGCTGTTGTGTCGATCTAATATTAAAATTTCATAAAAATAATTTTGGGTATATTTTTTGTCCCGGAAAGCTAACGCCAAACTTAGCGTGAAAATCTCTTAAATTTGACATGTTTTCGGACGTTTTTCACACAGACCGCAGAATTGGACCTTGATATACTCGTATATCATTCAATAACGTTCAGTAATAAAATCTCAAATTATAAACTTTTCGGTATAATGAAATAATGCCCGTTTTTAGAACATTTAAATAAGTATACATATATTTTTTTAATATTAAAATTCACTGACATAATCAAAAATGAACATTGAAATTTTGATTAAGTGCTAGAACAATACACCACACTCTGCAGGAAAGCAAACAAACCATTTCTTATGATTTCATCTTTTCTTCTGCTTACCTTGTATTATAATTCCCATTAAAGCTTTATTTCGAGAATGGGTTCATATTTCCGTGGTATTCTCCCATTACAATGCAGAAAAAAAATCTCTTCAGCATCTGGTACATGCCTCTTAGCAAATCCTGCTGTTTTATTTAGTGAATAAGGAAAAATCTCATTATTTTCGGATTAACTTTCAAATCCCCATCTCTACGATAGTGTATCTGAAAAATTCTCAGCAAATCGTTCAATTAACTTTTGGACGAGGAGAGGTTTATGCTATTAATCCATGCTTCTGCTTTAGAAATTATTTTCCTCTGTTTGAAATGAAACACACAATAAGAAAATCACCACAATTTTTTTTATAGAACGCATTTGAATTTCTACTGATACATTTTCTTTCACGAGATTTAAAACTGAATGTAATCTTTTACTTAACAATCGTAAACAACAAAAATGAGAAAAAATATTAATTTTATTTATAGCATATTTTTCAATTATACTTCAATTTTTAATTAGCATATCGAATACCTTGTCGATGAAGAATTTTTGCAAAATCAGTATTAATTAACATAACTTGATCCCTATTCTCCCAAGAATTAATCAGATAATATTATTCAAATGGATTTATATGAATGTATATTAAAATATGCTCTTCAAAAATCAGAACATATTACTAGAAAAGGTTCATAAAACATACATTTTACCATAACATGTACTTGTATACAATACTATCTACTTTGTAAAAAGGTTAAATAACAGACATCTTCCTTCGTTTAAAAATATGCGAAAATCAAGATAGCGATTAAAAATTGATGAGGGAACAATCCTTAGGGAAAAAGAATGGGATATGATATTCTGTAGGGTTTTCTAGATTTCTTCAAGAATTATATTATATTTTGGCTTCTCATATCTGCCAGGGAAATTATACGTGACTTTTGCTTATCCTTTTTTACTCAACCAAGGAAAGAATAAATTCCTAATTCTTTTTAATTATTCTTATATCTCTCAATATAACTTTCAGAAATAGCTAGTTTTACATTCTAAAATCAAGATCTAGAAAATATGTGTTTTTTTTTAAATAAATAACAAGTTAGAAGATTTATATGTGGAGTAAATAGCAGAAGTCAATCTCTCCATTGCGGATATTCCCTGTCAGAAATATATGTCAAATATTTCAATAAACGTAGATCGTATTTTTTTAATTTTCTTAATTTCATATCATTTTTCTGTTTTAAACTCAGTAATATAAACTTTTTCAAATTATTGAATGATAATGCGAGAAATATTTTTATAACGTTCGTGGAGTGGTTTTTTTTTCCAATTTCACAATTGAAACAGATTCCCACCTTGAAACTTTTTTAAGAGCATTATCTTACCAAAAACTTTCAATTAGCAAACATTTTAATTTAAAATACGAGATCCATTAAATAGGCTAATTTTGCGGCCACTCTTTTCTATTGTCGAGAAACGATAATCTGAAAAACTATCTTTTTGAATATTTTTTGAAGTTTGCGGAAAGTAGTTGAATTTAAAGCACCCATTGAAAATGTGGATTAAGAAAATGATTGTTTTTTTATTTACATAGATGCTTCAACGCTATAGTTGTCTATCTTATCCTCTTTTTAAATTTCTATCCGATTAATTCTGGCACTGATTTTTATATTTTTGGATTAAGTAATACCTAGTTATTTTCGGTCCCTGCAAAATATATTTACTCCTTAAATTATCAGAAACTACATTTTTGACGTCTCTTATAAAAATTGTCCATAGTAAATCATATCGAAATGAAATAAACATTCTTCTTCAGTATTTTAATGTCCATGGAATGGTGAAACACCTTCTTTAAAACTAAAACTACCAATCAGACAAAATTACCAAATTTGCACTCTTAAAAAAATTTATTGAGTACTACAGGGTGTCCAATAGGAAATTGCGAAAACTAATGGGTCACAATTTATTAACAAATGGAGAGATCGGTAAAATGTAAATACTTTTTAATAAAGGACAGTCGTCATTTTTATTTCATGTCCATTTTATTATAAAAAAATTAAATCTATTTAATACAAAACAATTAATTTAAAAAAGTAGTGAAGAACGTTAGTTACTAATGATATATATTTTCGATATTTTAACCATCTAATTTGCCACAAATATCCATATGCTTTCTAAAACTATTAAAAACATGTTCTAACGTTTCATTTGAAATGCCATTGAATATCTTCCCAATGTCTTTAATAAAATCCTCAACTGTTTTTTGGTTATTTTTTTTATTATTTTTTAATGTAGCCCCATAAAAAGAAATCACATTAAGTGAGATCTGACGAGTAAGTTGGCTATTCTATTCCTTTTCCCCCAGCAAAGCGTGGGTACCCTAGGCCAATAACTCGATCGCCATAAAATTTATTGATGATACTTCTTGTGTGCGATGAGCAGTACCTCGTCTTGAATAATAAAAAAAGATTTAACGCGGCTCCTCTTTTTCGCATGAGAAAGGATTTGGTCTCTAACATCCCTTTGTACTTCTCTCCGGCGACAGAAGATTCAAAGAAATGCAGGTAGATACCTTTTATGTAGATGGTTCACATTTCACAAATATCAATTATTAATAATTCACGTTTTTCACTATATTTTTAAATTAATGGTTTGTATTAAATAGATTTAATTTTTTTATAATAAAATGGACATGAAATACAAACGACGACTTTCCTTTATTAAAAAGTATTTACATTTTACCGATCTCTCCATTTGTTAAAAAATAGTGACTAATTAGTTTTCACACATTCCTATTGGGCACCCTGTATGACAAAAACTGGATTTTTCTTAACTTCTTTTCATTATAATGATAAATGACTACAATACTTTTACACTTAATACTACAGATATAGCGGAAGAATGTATAAGGAAAAGTCCCTTTTAAAAAAATCTAGTATGGCTTTTTAAGGCAAACTACATAAAAGAACATTTTCACAGAGTTTTACCGAGATCAAAAGTTTTAAGGTTTACAAATTTTTTTTGGTTTAATGATGATTTCATATGGAATTGCCTCATAATTTGTTTCGACTAAAACTGACTATGCAAAATTGCAAAACATTTTAGAAAAACAAGTTTAAAAATATAAATGAAAACGTTTATATACTAGATATAAATATCGACCATACTCATTTAAGGAATAGAACATACTATATTTCACAGAATAAGCGTTACCTTTACTACAATATATTTTTGATTTCGAAGGATATTTCGTTAAAAAATTAATGTTTGCTAAATATTTTAAACCTTCATTTAAATGTTCTTGAGATTTTCCTACTTCAAACTTTTTCATACAATTCCAACTAAAGTTATCAGTGTGTAATTATTGTTTCAGAAATGTTTCCCGATTGCTCACTTAATAGTACCTAACAATTATTGGTAATAGAAAAGTTTAGCTGTCTTAATTTTAGCACTGAATCTTACATAACAGATTCGAAGATGATTTCCTTCCAGATTTTCCAACGTAGGGATAAAACTTATGTTGATTATCTGCTAAATGAGAAACTCATAAAATCTTCCATATTCACTAAACCATCGATTGAGTTTGAGGCGGACACAGATTCGATTACGATGGTAAAACAGGAACACTTAACAAAGTTTCCTGGACGAATGGTCAGTTAAATAAGTTATATTGGCTGAAGTTCAGCACTACGATGCTACGAAATAGAAATTTCATTAAAATTTCATTGGCTGAACTACAGCGAAATCTACTCAGGAAAATTAATCCGACTGGACTAAAGGAATTATTCGCAATATGTATCAAAGTATCAAATTACTGAATAAGGAAAACTAGACTTTCGGTGAGAAATTGATCAGGGGCCCTTTCCTGATTGGAATCTAACATTACCTAATGCATATACCTTCATTTTTATTAACAGCGTCCATTCGAATTATGTAATACTAGATACTTATGGTCCAATCGAATTTTCCCAAGTCAATCCGAAAAAGCATCTCAGATCCGCCCAGGAGAAAACCGAAAACATTCAAATACACCACTCTGCTTAGACAATTTGGGCAGCTAATTTGTAGATGTCAAAACACGCAGATAAATCTATGCAAACAGAGATAAACTTTTGGGCTTATGTCCCTCTGGAGTGCCCGGAACTGGAGCATAATGTCAACATGTCTTTTGAAACAATTGTGAAACTAATAATGGGGGTGACACAGGCAAAATACTGACCCAATACAAATTCGCCCTGTTACATTCCCCTGGTTTTACAAATCCTACAAGTGCCCTGCATGGGCTGCCCGCTTACACCATGATGACCAATGACTAGATTTTAATTAAAAGCTCCAACTCCAAGAGCAGGCCAAACGGAAGTGATTTGTATTCCTTAGGACATTCGACCTTTTTTTTTTCCTGGACACCAAAAATTCCTTATTCCGGGAGCTGCTGGCATCCCAGGATATTTCAACACCGGGTGAGTTTGCATTCCTTTGAGAGAATTTTGTTTGAAAATTTTTGGAGCTATTTTAAGAATTTGAGGGGCTCACATGATTGCCACATATGTACAATAATATACTTGCAGTAATAAGTCAGGAAAGTGCAGTTGTAGTTGTTGACCAAAAGGTCATGCCCTTTCCTAATATTACATTTACTCCTACAGGATTCCATCTTATTTGATATGGGATCAAAAGTTACTATTACAATGGCTGCATACTCAATAATCACATCTTCAAAATTGATATTTTGTGCTGCCTAATGTTGGGTTGCCAATACGGCAAGATTATTTGGGCTCATATTGCTCATTGTTGACCTTAAATAGTTTTTGATTAATTTTATCTAACTAGAATTCCTCTTACTCTCAAAATAACTTTAGTGCGACCATAAGATTCGAAAGCAATTCTATAAAATCTGTTGTAACATTGGCTACTTTTAAATACCTTCTCAATCTTGCTATGTCTAGGAGAAGTTCTATTATATTTGTATTTCTACTGATCTAATAACAACGTGAGTACCCCAGGCACTTTTTAAAAGGTTCTAAAAGACAAAGTAGGTACGTTCAACCAAACCCAAAATGTCAATTTTAAAAAACCCATTCTAGAAGAGCCGTCTGAGAGGTTCTTCCTGAATTTAAACACTTCGAGTAGTGTAGAGCGGTGTAGAAGTAGCCAAAAACATGGTTTTGGAGTGATCAGTCATACATACAAAGTTGCATTAATAAACTAAAATAAACTTAAGTAAAAATAAGATCAGTACTCCTTTGAAACTGATTGTATAGTCAGATGGTACAAGCAGCAATACTTATGATATTAGTAGATACAGATTCCCCTTGAGGCGAACTAGTTATTTAACAAAATAATTTTAATAAATATTTTTGCGTTGCGTTTTTAATTGATTTGTGTCATGCCCAAAAATATGAGAGAACGAAGCCGCGAACAACAATAAACCAAAGCGAATATTAATATTTTATGAAGAAAGAAATTAAAGTTAATTTTTCACAAAGTTTGTTTCACTATAGTTATTAATAAAAATAGATATCTCAACTATATTATTTTTCCTTCTTGAATACAACTCTAGATAACTAATAATTTTTCTTTTAAAAACCATACCTATTTTTTAAAAATAAGTTCATTGTGTTGGGAAAAGTAAATACAGTAAAACACATTTAAATGCAATACGTATAAATGTAAATGTTTTTTGGAATATACTTTAATACTTGCTATGGCACTTATATATACAACGCGCTTATTAACAAAATTCATTTATTTTTATCTCCGCTATAGAGGAGAAGGTGGTAATATGGCCCCTGTAGGTAAAGTGGCCCCCTAGCCCAATTTATAATTGCGGAGGTTTTACCTGCGAGTTAGACATCGTATTAAATTAAACAGTTACCAAAAAGGATTTCAAAAGTAGCCAGACTGCTACTGTCGCCAAGTATTGACATTTATTTCATTTTTGTGAATGTGTTGCAATAAGAAATTTTTTTCTTGCCGAAAGGTCATGTTGTAAAATATTGTAAAAGCGTGAAACAAATAAACTGTGGCAATTATTGAAAAGTGCATCAACTCCTCTTTCAATATTTTCAGGGTAAAAAGATCATATTTTAACTTATAACTTATTCCTGATTTGTTATTGAAACTAAGCTCATAGGTCTAATGTGGCCCCCTGTTGTTGTATGTATTATGGCCCCGGGGGCCATATTGAGTGTATGCACAAAAACAGTTATTAACTAGTATATTTATTTATACTACTAGATGCCTCGAACGAATATTTCTCCGAACATATAAAAAAAGAGGAAGACATGGGATTCAGATCTAATGAAAAGCGCAGTCGAAGCAGTACGAAGTAAAACTATGTGGTATAAGAAGGCTTTCAGACATTTGTCAGTACCAAGAGCGACATTGACGAGGCTGGTCAAAGATGCAGAGGAATCACTGGATTTATTAGTGCAGAAACCACTATGTAGAAAATGTATACTACAACCTCATTTAGAAGAGAATTTGGTTGATTACCTTTTGCTAATGGGAAGTAACTACTATGGTCTGAAACGTATGGACGTAACAAGAATGGCTTATCAGTTAACCACGAAAAATAACATCCCAAACATATTCAGCAATGGTGTTGCTGGTTGGTCATGGTTATGGTTAGATTATTTTTTAAACAGGCTCAAAAATCGATTGGCTCTCAGAAAACCGATGGGAATTTTGTATGCTCGGTATAGTTTTTGTCCTTTTATACATTTATTATGGGGGGCCATATTACCCACACAATCTTATATTGCTGCATTTTTGCATTATTTTGAAAAATAAATTTGTTTTTGATATCTGTGGTTTTATTCACATTTCCGACCTTAATTACTTTGACTAAATGTGTGCGTTATATTTTAGCATAAAGATATTGTTAAAGTAATGGTCTAATATTTTTTTATTAGGTAAAAACAAAGTAGGGGCCATATAACCACCTTTTCTTATAAATATTCCAATTACCACTATAAACCATGCAATCAAAGGAATTTTTTTTTTTCATCAACTATCAGAAAAATAAGAAGAGTAATTTGTTTATACAGTGTCAGTCGCCAACATTTGATTTTGTAAAGTGGACGGAAAATTACTTAGGTGAAAAACTAATTTAGCAAAATATGTATATTACATATTAGCTGAGCAGCTCAACGTTGTCCGGGCAACTTTAAAGTAACTAAACGTAACACAGTTTTCGAAAACTCAAATCAAGAAAAGTCTTATCCTAAAAATTATTTCAAACTAACGACCAAAATCCAAATTTCCCTTCCTTATATTTAGTTAATATAACTGGTCACGTCTAACAAATCTCATATTCTTCTATCTATTGTGACATATGCTATATACTGTCGTGTATTGTGCCACATGTAATGTCATATTTTATATTATATGCCGTGTTATGTGTCACGCCTTGTCATGTGGTATCGTATCAGAGTATCGTATGAAACTAATCATTTTACACACCCTTCAACAATTTTTCAAAAGTAATAATATCAACGGTTATGTTGATTTTGATTTGAATCATCTTCGTATTTCTTAGTACAGAGTTTCAGATTATTTTTATCAACAAAAACCAAATTAGCGATCTGAAGAGGCTACGTATACTAAAAACTCAGTGTAAATTCCCACTGATCCTAATAACAATTTCACATTTTTTTCACTTTTTTGTGTAATTAAGCAAAAAAGTGTGAAATTACATAATTTTAAAGCTTTGGGTGTGATATCCACGCAACTTTGTAAATGTTGTGTGATTTCACACCAAATTGGTGTAAACGTTCACGTGAATATGTAAAATTATGTTCAGTTTTTTGTTAAAGTTGGAGTTGAATAGATGTAGATGATGTAGATCTATATCTGGAGTTGAATAAGTTTTATTTATACCGAAAATAAACCTATTTTCGTTTGAAAAACAAATTCAGACTTTTGAATTGCTAGGTACAAAAGCAAATTGTCATGCATTACATACTGCATATATTTTGTAGAGTAATATTTTTAGAAGTAGTAATATTGGTAATGTAGAAACAAAAATTATAGCAATTCATAAAAATATCAAAAACTGTAAAAATCAATTTTGTGGCCTGAAAGAGTCATATTTCCGAAAATATATGAAAACTTATGAATTATTCTGAAAATTTATAAAAGGTGTAGACATTTTATTATTATATTATTTTTCATAATTATTTTTCGAATTTTTCATAAATATATTTTTGTTACTTCTAATTTTATCTTTGCTTTTCCTAGCAGCTACTTAAGCCAACAATGACTAAGTGTTCTTTTTCTTTTTGGGAGTCATAAGCCTTAGTTAAATATTTTGGTTACTAATAAACCCAATGACTTTTAATTGGGTTCAGTGATTAATCACATTTAAAGGTCGAAAAATGGTATTCGAATTTCTCAAGTAAAAGGTCATATCATGGCTAAGCGAAATAGAGTTTGTATACTAAAAATTGCCCTTTCGCTGATCGCCTGGAAGGGCACTTGCTAGGACGACCGCCAGAGGGATCGAGAAACCTCTAACAGCGACGTAATGAACAGGCAATTTGTCAGACATCGTTAGAGCGAGCGACAAGTTAACAGATCCATTTGGATAATTCATCACAATCACGGCCCATTTGCCCCTTAGTTCATTGGCGAAAAACGTGAGAGCTTCACATCTGTCCTGGCGGCCACTCGCCACTCCCCAAATCCACTGTTCTGCTCCCCTACTGCTGAAATCTCCAAGAAATAATCGGGAAAATTACTTTATTAGAGTAAACATTTCTGGATTGTAGCCCCGGAACCCACTTCCAACCACCAGACGCGCGCCAATCTCAGCTCCAACTCCAACCAGAAACTCCATTTGTTGGAACGACAACTCCACTTAGTTAGTGCACACATTTCGCACCATTTTTCCCCTAGCTCCGTCTGAGTGTCTTGTAAATTGTACACCGTTCGTAAAAGGCACCGGCTGTACCTTCTTTTTAACGAACGAACTCTGTAAACCTTCAAGGAGCCCTCTTGCTCAAACTTGGGCCTGTGGAGTGGCTACAGAACGCCCAAGAATTACATTATGTGAACTGTGATTGTCAGAAGTTGAGAAAGGGCAAGATAAAAGTAAGTATACTAGCCCAGATGAAATAATGGCCGTAATTTGTTTAATGAGTGCTCAAGGCGCTTGAAGACTTCCAAAACTCTTAGAACTCTCGGAAGTTAATAATTCTCGTCTGTTTCAGTTCGCACCGTGAAACTGATAGCCTTCGAAAAGGTAACCTTCATTTTCAGAACTATATTATATACATATAAGGCTAGGGGTTTGTTCAGTAACAGATGCTTTAATGATTGTATTGCAAAGAACAGAAAATTGCTAATCCATGTAGGCGCCTTAAAAATTCTTCATGCAGTTTGTGGCAGTTCAAAGCAACTACATACGACTAGGAAGACTGAAGGAAATGTCTTAAATTATTTTCAGTTGTAAACCTTAGTAGCAGATTGCCCATAAATATTTCCTCCCATATGTTCTGTAAGCTGTACGAACACACATGGCTCAGAATTTCGTCCTGGGGAAGTCAGATCAAATGGATATCGCAACGAAGGGCCTGTAGGGTGCTCTCTGCAGGATTTTTCGTTACTAGAGGCTCATTACAACAAATCATTCCTGGTTGCCGTCAGAAACAACTTCTGAACTTCAGGGATTAACATTGAATAACTTTGGACCGAATAATATAATGGGTCTAGGCAAGACCTAGGGTGGCTCCCTTGGGTTAGCCAGGCGAAAAAGCGCTGACAACCACGCATGGCAGAGCATCGTCCATACAGGTACAATTAAGTTGTACAGTGCCAACAGATAACAATTCTGTGGAAAGATTCGACCATTGACTATTAAAAGGGATTCATAATAATGCCAACTTCTTCCTCATAATAGGGTAAAAGCGGTTGTCGGCCAACAGATGCGGTCTATCTAACTATTTTAGAAGAGATTATGAGGGACATCTGGCTGAATTTCAAGATTATCATAAGGCAGTTGCCAAGAGCATCCCGTGAGCTGGTTAGCAACTATACTTCACTTAAAACAATTAAGCCTTGTTAAATACTTTCTGAATAACACATTTTGATAATTAGGGGTTAGGGCGCACACAAGAGCTCTAAATGTAATTGATAGAATTTATTTCAGCATTAATTGTCGGCTTTGAAAATGTTGGATTTAAAATTTAACTGATAATCATAACTTATTTTATACTCGAAATAAACCGCCAATTAGTGCTCCAACAATAAATATGACACTTTCTGCATCAATGGAGATACCACCAATAGATATATATGTATATGTATTTTAACCACAAAAACATCATGGTTGACATGATAGCAGAAAATGCAACATATTTTAAATTAATAAAATTTATATGATCATAGTGGTAGTGTAAAGCTTGGATTTAATAATATCAAGAATTAATTTTTGAAATAGGTAACATTATTTGATTGGCATTATAAACATTATTCCAACGCTTTTCTCTTACACTAAGTAAAATTTTGTGCTGTAGAATCATATTAGAGCAATGCTTATTTAAAATTAAAAAGCTCTCTATCAATATTTAGATAAGTGGTAATTAGAACTAATGTTTATTTATTTATTTATTTATTTTATTTTATTTATTTATTTAATTCGCTTAATACAAGCTACAAAACTTAAACTAAGCTTAGACTAAAACTAAAACTAAACTAAAACTACAACTGATAAAATTAAAAGGTGAGAACGAGGGGGAGGAGGCAGTAATTATGGTGGTGGGTCATGCTGGTAAAGGGCATGTCTGAGGGAGGTTTTATCTAAATGGAAATTGAAGGCAGGAGAGTTGTTAGTTTTGCGTAACATTCTAGTAATAGGTTCGAAGTGTCCGTAGTTGGTGCGGTGACTGGTTAGACGAAAGAGTGGAAAGGATCGTACGTTGCGAGGATTGGTGTTGATGGATATGTTATGCAAAATTTCAGGACAGTCAATGGAACCGGCTAGGACCTGATGGATAAAGATTATATCGGCGAGGTCACGGCGCGTTGCTAAAGGTTGGAGGTCAATCAGTTTCAAACGGTCCTCATAAGGAGGAAGATTAAGGTTATCAACCCAGGGAAGGCCACGTAACGCGAAGCGGAGGAATCTGCGTTGCACTGATTCGATTCTATTGATAATTGTTGGCTGGGAGGGTGACCAAACTTGGCAAGCATATTCAAGTAGGGGCCTGACAAAGCAGATATAAAGAGCTTTAGTGACATAGGGGTTAGAAAATTCCTTAGACCAGCGTTTAATAAAGCCCAAAGCTGAGTTGGCTTTGCTTATGATGTGATCGATGTGAGAACGGAAATTGAGTTCACTATCACAGATGATGCCCAGATCACGGAGAGAGCTAACTGATGGAATGGGTTCGCCAGAAAGAAAATAGGTCCTAGGAGTGACGGGGAGACGCTTGCGGGAATAAGTGATAGATTGGCACTTGGAGATGTTCAGGTCAAGGAAGTTTTTTAGGCACCAGATAGAAAAGTTGTTTAAGTCATCTTGAAGGAATGCTGAGTCAGATGCGTTGGAGATTCGTTTGGAGATTTTCATATCATCAGCATAAATTAATATATCAGAATGTTTGATTACCAACTCAACGTCATTTATGGATAATATGAAGATTAATGGACCCAGGTGACTGCCTTGGGGGACGCCAGAGAGGGATGTAAAGGGTTTAGAGACCGCTGAGTCAAATCGAACCATGTATTGCCGATCATCAAGGTAGGATTTGATCCAGGAGATAAAACGAGGATGAAAACCAAGGATACTGAGCTTTAAAACAATGATTTGATGAGAGATTTTGTCGAAAGCTTTACTAAAGTCGGTGGCAATAACGTCAACTTCGTCACCACTTTCCATAGCTTGCAGCGTTCGTGACACAAAAACGATCAGATTGGTAGTTGTGGATCTCCCTTTAAGAAAACCGTGTTGTATAGGGGAAAGAAGAGACTTACAGTGGAAAAACATGGCGTCATATACAAGGCTTTCGAAAAGTTTGGGAATGCAGGAAAGTTTGGCTATGGGACGGTAATTTGAAACATCGCTTTTACAACCTTTTTTATGGATTGGGACAATATATGAAACTTTCCAAGAACAGGGAAAAACACCTTCAGAAAGAGAAAGCGAGAAGAGGGTAGAAAGAGGTAGTGTCAAGTAGGCAGCGCATTTCTTTAGGATAATGGCAGGAATTCCATCGGGGCCAGGATTGTAATCGTCGGTGAGAGCGTTGATTTTGGCGGCAACAATGTTAATTTATACATGTTCCTTGTAAATGCATACATAGATTTACTATGACACCGTAAAATCATTGAATTTCTTTTAGTTCCAAATGTTAGTTATTCAAACATCTCGGGCCATTCAGTGTAGAGCAAAAATTTAAAATCCTCTGTAAATAAAGAAAATAACTTCTTAACCACTACTATACTACTAATCTTAATATGTGGATACATATGTACTACACCTTTATTAATATAAGATTAAAATTAAATAAATAAAAATTAACATTGGTTGTAGTCGTCTTAATTTTCGTTCATTGCAGTGGAGTATATCAGTGTGAAATAGTAAATTTAACTATGGCACTATGTTAATTCAATAACGAAAACTTTTATTAATAAAGGATACGGTTTCTAAAATAGTTCCTTCTTATTTAAAAAACAAAACAGATATGAAAGCATTTGATAACAAAAAATGGTAAAATCTTACTTGTTTTTGGAGTTTTTATATTAAATTTCTCTCTATTCAGTCATTTTAAGCATGTTATCTTAATAGTCTAAAAAATATATAGTATCAGAATAAAGTGAAATGTGTCAAGGTCGATTGTGAATAATTTTTTATATATAATATAATCACAATCGTATATTATAATTTTTACCTAAAATGTGTTCTTGTAATGAAATACTTCTCTAACCCTTTGTAGCGTTTTTTTGTGGTTGCTGATGAATCAAAATTCAGATTTAAAAAATTCAACACGACGGATTCAATATAGCGGACGTAAAATCGGTCCTTTCGAATTTCGAAAGTATAATATTGTATTCGTAATCAGCGACTTCAAAAACCCTCTAGTATTGAATTTAAAATGTCCTTAAAAAAAAAAATGATAATTACTCCCACTATATTTATAAAATTTTTGCAAAACATGAAATAGGGATTCTAACTATTCTTGTATGTTTTCTCAATCCTTCACCATTAACAAAATGAAAATATATGATCCAAATCTATAAAATACTAGAAAACAACCAACAAAAATCTCTAAAATTATTTGGCTGATTTATTTAAATTCTTTCTACACTGAGGGAAATGCAAATAGCTCCATGATAATTTTTGCTGGAATTAGTTCTTATTTTACAATAACGGTTCTTATGTTTGCATTTATTGGGAATAAGTGATGAATGCTCTACATATACGGGTTCCTTCCTAAATGTATAGCTAGTACCACGAATTACGAGGGATTTTATTCAATTGTGAACTTTTGAAGAGGAAATACAAATAGCCTCAGTTACAGTTTTCGGGTTACGGTAGCGTTATTGAGAATTTTTTCGGTATATTATTAATCAGTAAGTACATTACTATGCAACACAATACAAATTTCAATATGAATAAATTTTTTAACAGTTGCTGCGATATGGGTCGTGGAAAGAAATTAGGTAAAGAAGAAATAAAATTAAAATTATCACTTACAAAGACTGCGGTCTTTCTAATCGCGCCATAGCCCAAAAAATCAATAGACCACCGAAAGTAATTAATAATTATTTAAAATTAAAGGAAAATTATGGAACAAATTATAAAAATAGCGATAAAGGAAAAATTAAAACACGGGACAAACGTGCAATTATTCGTTGTGCAGTTCAAAAACAAAAATGTGTGCTTCTAAAATTCGGGCTTAATTGAACTTAAATGTGACTCCTCGACGTGTTAAACAAATTTTGTAAAATGAAACGACCCTAACGTGGCAAAAAAGGGTTGCCAAACCAAACTTAACTAGCAAGCATAAAGAGGCCCGATGGTCCTTCGTTCGTAAATACTTTTCCTGGAAAGAAGAATGGCGCAATGTTCTTTTCAGCGATGAAAAGTAGTTTAATTTAGATGGGCCAAACGGTTGGCAATGTTACTGGCGTGATCTTAGGGCAGAACCAGAAATATTTTCCAAGCGCAACTTCGGTGGCGGAACACTTATGGTTTGGGGCGCTTTCTCCTATCGTGGAAAAGTGCCGTTAGCCTGGATATCCACAAAAATGTCATCTCAAGACTACATTCAGCTGTTGGAAATTAGTTTAATTGAATCTGGAGAGACTTTGATGGGAGAAAACTTTATATTCTAGCAAGACAACGCATCGATATATTGTGTCAAAGCGACAAAATAGTGGTTAAGAGAGCGAAATGTTGAGGTATTATTCGCCTGGCCAGCATGCAACCCAGACCTCAACCCTATTGAAAATCGGTGGGGAATTATTTCTCGGAAAGTATATGAAAATGGGAAACAATTTGAATCCATTATTGCTTTGAAAAATAGAATTAGAGAGGTCTGGGTAGACTTAACACCAGAAGTCTTTAAAACGTTGGTTGATTCAATGCCTGATAGAATATTTGATGTTGTAAGAAACAATAGCGGAATTATCAACTATTAACTTTTATAAAAATATGTATTTAAATTTTTAATTTTTTTTTTATGTGAGGCTATTTGAATTTCTTTAAGGTTTCAGCATAGTTTGAACTGTTTTCTTATTTTTAAATAAAATTTTCCTAATATGAATAATATTCTTTTTTTTTCTTGCAGTAACACATACACAATGTGTTACGAAGTATGAACTAAGAACTAATTATTCGATATTTTCATTTTATTCCAAAAAATTAAGGTGAAGCTATTTGAATTTCCTTTAGTGTAGTATCATTATCTACGATGTAGCATACGGAGTTTTTGATCAGATGAAATATTGATTTAATATGCATTTTTATATTTAAATTTTTTAATGAAAACTTTTCAAATTTCATATTGGTCCCATTTACAATTGATCTCCTTTTTTTTGTTTAGCTATGAGTAACTATTCAAAAGTATCAAATCAATGCAAAATTCCAGATCTATATCAGATCATTAAAAAAAACCAACTAATATTAACCGACGCAGTTTGTTTGCTTGGAATTGCTGTGGCGTTAATGCGACAAAAAACGTAAAAAAGGATTGATTTCAGCCTCTAAAGGCATTGCAATTTCCCACTATAACAGTTTAGAACAAGGCAATTAAATTAAAATAAAAAAAATGGTTTCTAAATTGGTACACTACAGGAAATTTTACATACACTTTTCCACGTTTCAATATGATAAAAAATTGAACTCTGTGGCGAAAAATAAAATAACCGCATATTTCATTCAAGCCAGAAAGAAAATGTTCTAAATTTTGATAGCTCCAACTTCAGTCTGTAATTTTGCGTAGTATTTGGTGTAGATAGGTCGTATTGTGTGTAGCACCTTTAATATATTACTATATATTATTATTATCTATGCAGATTTTTACTCCTTGAAATATATTGTTCACTGAGTGTATCTTCTTTTAATTGACAAAATTGCGAAGTAAATTCTCCCAAATAGAAGAAATGATATTCGTCGCAAATGAAATGTGAATATATCTATTTAGAACCTGTACCTAATTTATGTGGGGAATGTAAAAAAAAATAACTTTTCATTGTAGTAGATTTATTAATATACCTGTGACCGACCCTTGGTCATTTTTATGACATCCTTCATGCGTTCTATTTAAATTTACCTAAAAACGAATTCTAAATATTCAGCGGCACACACTGTAGAAATCAGAAACACTCGCGCAGCGCGTAATGGCGGTGATATGACTCCAGGAATAATGGGCAACTTTGCCTATAGAATTTTGCTGAAGAGGGATATCCCTCAGCGCTCCAGAAGTGGCCATCCAGGGAAATGTAATGGGAACATGAAATAAATAGAACATTCCCCTGGCTGGTATCCACTGGAGCGGTCTGAAATCGTGGAAAATGTAAATGACGTGGTTATGCCGTGGGTGGCCCTGAACGAAATCTCCTTTCGCTTTACATAATTATTAGGCGGAAGGGGGCTTACGGCACTCACTTTATGAGAATGTTTCCCTTTAAGCTTTATTAATTCAATAGAATTTCTTGTATCTCGGTTTTAATCAATGTTCTCCTCTATCTTCATGGTAAGAAGACTCAGGAACTTTGTAGTAAGTCCTCAGGGGGAATGGTTGTACGAATACTCTTAGTTTTGCAGTTATCTGAATTAAATAAATTTTCACTTATTTATCAAAATAAATATGTACACTTCTAGAGGAAGCAAGCAACCCGAAATTATTCAGTTCAGTTCATTAATCAGAGTAATACAAAAGCAGAGAAGTTCCACTCCAATTTCTTATAAATCGGAATCTGAGGTGCAAGACAAATTATTCAGTCAGCAACTTCAACCAATCTATTTAAAATCCCCAGAGAAATGCAATCACCACAATCATTTCTCACGTGTCGATAATCCTCTGAGAACATACGTCTATAAATTATCAAAAGTTCGAGTTTCAGGTACCTGATAAATGGCCTCAGATATTTAATCCAAAAGCTAGATATTGGCTAGATTTTAGACAGTCATTTTATCCAACTAAGCTAAGTGCAACAACTCTCCCTAGTTCCTCTATGAAACCGAGTTGAATTATTTAATTGATATATCCAAAACTCAGCGTTCTAATAACGACAACTGGATGTCGCAGAAAATGCCATTTCACAGAGAAACATTTACATTCAGCAGAACGATTCTATCTGTCTAATAAATGACTCCTGACAACGCAGGCTTTTCCCACTTTCTTCGTGTCATTCCACAAAATTATTTCGTATTGTCGATGCTCAATGTCTCACAGGAGTTGACACCATTTATTCATGCGGCAGGTGATTGACACCTCTATTTTGTAACTTAAATTAACTCGAAAACCTGTGAGTTGTGATGCATAATTTAAATGTGGCATCGTCGCGTAATGTTGAATGAAATGTATTCAATATTTCTGACTAATTAATCTTAGCATCACTTCTCTATGTTCTGTAGCAATACCTATATTTTATGTCACATTCATATGTTTAATAATGAATGTGAAATGTGCGTCTTAAATTTATTTATTTGTTTGCTTCTAATAATTTTATTTACTTCTTAATACTGTCTGTTAATCTTGTCAAATAATTGAATTGAAAAGCCTTATACTTATGCTTTATGAATAACTTCTAATTATTTGTCTAATAATGTGTCAAAATGTTTTTTACATGATTGTTTAATTAACTTGGTTTATATTTTTCTATGATTGATTGAAATATACGTTCATATACAAATAGAATCAGATGTTTGAAATCGGCGCGAAAATCTAAATGGTATTATTACAATACAGTACTAAAAAATTAAGATAAACTGATTGTCTTCAGGTTTATTGAAGCCAATAATTTATCTCCGCGAATTCAAATTTTCAGAATTGGGCACCGAATTCGAAATTAATCATCCTAAGAACATGCATGTACTCCTTTTTTATTAATAACAGTTAAGAATTAAGTCCGCAAATTTGGATTCGCCTTCTTGAATTTTTAGATTCGGGCATCGGATTTGAAACCAGCGACCTTATAAACTACCACATAATCATTTAAGTATACAAAAGAAAAGAAAACATACGAATTGCCAACCATTTGAACGCAAATCAATAGTCAAATAAATGGAAGACAAAAGAGATTGAGAGAAGAACTGATTATTAAAAAAGCTCAGATGAGAAACAGGAATTAAATTGAATGTAGAATTTTTAACCAAAGGATTAGACCTCGTTTGCAGTTTGTATGAATTTCAAAATATTAACCAACATGACTGAATAGTTATGAGTGACGGGATACAAAAATAGTCCAGTACCCAATATTATTGATGAGCAGAATCGGTCTTGGTCTAGGTCCAAGACATGGTTAGAGTAGATTAGAATTTTTTCTTAGGGGTTAGTGTACAAAACTCTGGATCTGAAAACACCAAGATCTTGTCGACAACTTTAGGATTTAAAATACTTTAGACAAAATTAATATCACATCGTTCAATCTTCGAGAAAATAAGGAGATTACTTCAATATCTTGTTAAATACCAACAATTTTATTATTTCCCCCTATTTTAATTTTTGTTATTATTGACGACTTAAACGGTGTAAATAGCTTATTTACTTATAAGATCTACCTAATACGAGTAAATAAGTTATCCAAAATATTTGAGTGTCAAAATATAGTACAAGATTGCAAGATTCTTGCAAACGAGACCAAGACTAAGTTTATTGATGCAAGACCAACACCTAGATCAATACCAAACTATCATAATTTTCATCTTGGTCTTGTTTTGCTCATCGCTAGTTGGTATTCTACAGGCACTATCATATTCTTTTTTTATCTTTTCTTTATTACTTTTAGAGATAAAGGTAGAGTAGAACCTTTCTTTTCAGTTATCTTAATATTATTCTAAATGATATAGAAATGTTACAACAGTTTTTATGTCCTTTTTGAAAATGTTAACCTCGTTAGTGCCAAATTTTCAATAGTCACCTGAATATCTTTGTAAAATGTTTGGTATTTAAAATTATTATTTTTGAAACACTAATAATAATTAATATTCAATATTTTAGATATGAATTTTAAACAAACTAGTTAATGAAAAAATTAAAAAAAAATGTTTCATTTTTATTTCAATAGATTCGCAAACTTAAATACCATAACTTAGATTTTAAGGTACCTATGTACTTCTTTCCAATCCTAAAAATCGAATTGCCAATTACTACATTTAAACAAATCGTTAATCCCTTCTTATGAAAATTTGCATTTTTTTAAATAATTCTTCATATTATTATAAATTATTTATAAATATGTTCGGAGGAAATTTTGGTTTTTCTTTAGAGTGTAGTTTAGCAAGACTCCTGTTTAAAAAACGCCAATTTTCAGCTCTGAAAAAGTGTTCCGATTTTTAATTTGCGCAATGCATTTAAAACAAGAGGCCCACTAAAATCTTCTCAACTTCTAACGCTCCAAAGATATGATTTTAATTGTTAGATCTCTTCTATAATACGACGCAAAAAGCCAAAAAATAGCCCAATATGAATTACATTCTTTATGAATTCTACATAATAATATTTCAATAATCGCCTAAAATTTACGGTACGATTTTCTTAGCATTTCCTAAAAATTGAACAAATTAATTATGTTATTCCAAAAAACTCACCCATTATACGCGTATAAAGGCTCACAAACGTCTGTGTAATGAATTTATGCATCGAACCCGACTGAATTTACAAAGAAGCTCGAGAGTTTGTTATTTCAGCGTAATTAAAACCTCACAGATCCTTTCGCAATCCACACTGCGCGCTGAATAAACGCCGGAAGCTACAAGGTATAGCGTAACTCCCTTTTATGTTCTATTTTCAATGCTGTCCATGTAAAACATTGTTTCACCGAAAAAAACGTTCGACAATGTTTAGCGAAATATTCTTCAATTTTGTCGATGAAATTTCTACCAAATGAATGTATTGTAGAAAGTTTAAACTAGGACATACTACTAAAAGATGAAATCTGAAATTACGATTTTCGCCAGAAATTTTTATCTACCTTTTCGATTCTATATTTTTGTATTAAAGATATTTACTTTTTTATTTTAATTTTTTTTTAGCGAATGAAAAGCTATTGCGCAATTTTATAAATCGACTTTTATGAAAAGCTATCGGTGCCAGTAATTTTCTTGATAAAAGTATTGAAAACTTTAAGAAGGAACGATTTTAAATCGTCCTGACGACAATATATAAAATTTTTATAAAAGTTGACCTCTGTATAGGAATAAAGAAAAAGGCATTTCTATTTTGTCCTTTTGGGAATTAAGGGTCTAATTGCTTCCAATACATCATAAACTTGTCCTTGGTCTTTAATCTTCAACCTTCCAGCCAATCATGTGAGTATGTATTTACCTTCGATAGAGTTCGACAAATAAAAATTCGGTTTCAATCTGTCCCTGAATTCATTTTTAAGATGTTTATTGGGGCAGCCCTGGCAGAGTAAACAAGATAACGAGGAAATCTCAGCATGCATCCCTCCGGCTATTGCCGAGCCCAGTGGAATGGCGGGACGAAGGGACAGGGATGTCGTATCCCTTACGACCCAGCCTATATATTATATATGTATGTATATAAAAAAAGGGAAAATGTACAAAGATAATTTTCAGGAAAATGACGGCAAATAGACTTTTCGAGTTTGTTACTGCGACGAATATTGGGGACTTTACTGGAAAAACTTTAAGCCAGCGAAATTATTATTAAGGCAATAATGTGGGACGACTATACTATACTGACGGAAATGTGTGTAAAATTTTTGACGATGGTAAAAACGGAGGAAAAATCCAAATTGTGATAATACTTGGAAAGTACCAGAGTTTAAAGGCCACCGAGATATATTACATGGCCTTTTGATAGCCACGGAGAGTTCAGAGGTAGTAAAGTGCAGGAAGGAAAAGTTTTGAACGCTTCTGGTAACTGCTGTATATAATGATTACAATAGCCTGCATAAATATACATAGATACGTATAGTATACCTATAAAACGATTTTATTTTCTATATTAGCTATCAAGAAGTTTTTATTATGATTCTGTGTGTATGTGTCGATTATTCACAACAATATATGATTTGATAGAATTATAAACTATATTTCAGTGAGAATAACCAAAACCTATATTAGTCAAGTCTAAATATGACTAAAATGGTATTTTTATGAAAAGTAAGCGAAACGAACAGGATATCCTTTATATCTCGTAACACAAAAAAAAAAAGCAAAAACACAATTTTCTCGCATTATTAGTTCATTATAATCATATATTTCTCCTAAAAAATTTAAAACAAGGTTTGAATACATATATGCAGTAGAATCCGCTTGTAATGAACTTCCAAGGACAATATTTAGTTTATTATAACCGAGGGTCCGTCCTACATGTGTGTTAAGGGGTTATATCGAATTTTTCAAGCATTCACGGTTAAAAATTTTGGAGTAAAATTTAATCTTTTGCTTGTATTACAGCAACTTTTCAATCCACTTCGAATTAAAAGTAAATATTCATCGAATATTACTCGAAATTGCAATAATTTTTGTATTGAAAAGTAATCCAAAATATATGTTGAAGTATTTTGTAATCTTTTTGAAGTAATTTTCAATATTAATTGGATTAAAATTAGATTAAAAGGTACTACTTCAATCCAAGTAGATTGAATTTTAAGTTTTTTATGCCACAATGTGTCACGTTGGCCAGTCAAGATGCAGTGCGAGTTGAAAGTGAAATTTGTGCAAAGTTTGGCGACAGACGCATATTCGTTCCTATTAGGAAGGTGACCGATGGTGATGGTATATCAAGTGAAGATATATTATTTTCGAGTAAGTAAAGAGTGCGTTGTTTTGTTTTGTATGTTTTATTGAGAAGTAAGTAAAACTTCAAACTCATTGCTTGTCAAATACAACTCCTTGGCAAACAAGCAGAGCTATGCGCTTTATATTATGAAAGAAAAGTTTTATGTTCTTGTTCCTATTATTATATATTGAAAGACTGCTTTAGTTTATTTCTTTATATTTAAGAAATTTTATATTGTTTAACATTATTCTGTATACTATATATATAATTTGAATAAAATTAATTAAACTAATAAAAATGTTTGAATATTTCCTTTTATTTTTTGGAAAAAAATTAACATCATACAACCTAAATATTCCCTGAAATCCCAAAAAAATTCCTGTCACTGTATCAATGGATTAATGCACATTTTAATTATAAAGTAATACAATTAGTATTAACTTATTAAAACCATGGTAGATTGAAGGTCAAGTATCGTTAATATTAACTTTTAATACAATAAGTACTAGTTTTAATAGAAAATGGGATTTATTTATATCTCAATAAAAGATTACCCTTCAATATTTTTGTATTAAAACTATACATTACAATTAACTTCTTAAAACCATAGTGGATTAGAAGTAAAGTATAGGTAGTATTACTTTTTAATACAGCAAGTATTGATTTTTAATGTTCTAGTATTAAAATTCATTTAATACTGATGAGATTTAATTTTAATACATGCCAATATTACAGTGTCATTTTAATCCTTTCAAAATATTAAAATCTAATACTTTTTTGGTGTGGACTTATATACAATCCAGAAAATATTGGTTTTTAATCCAAAATTTTTTACCGTGTTGTTCTTGAGATGACCTTTTAATTTATTAATGTAAAAATTTGTACACATATGATGATAACTTTTGAGGGTATTTTAATGTTTTTTATTTGCAAATTATTTTAAAAGCTGCTACAGTTGATCTCGCGGAGCACCTCTAAAAAAAGGCGTCTGCAGTGAGCACGATATCTCTGAACGGGATCATCCAAAATGAAAAAACCAAAAATATTTCGTTTATATATTGTTTTATCTTGTAATTAATCGAAGGAATGAGCAAAATTAGAATTATTGACAAAATGGCGGTTTCTTAAAAAAAAATCGATTTTTAGCAGAAATTTAGGCCTTAAATTGTTTATAAAATGGAAAATATTTATCGGTGAGAAAAAACTTCGATTTATTACTAAAAAATATAGAGGAAGTGCAGCAAATTTGGAATACTAGTTTGTTTTTTGGGAATAAGAACAAACGGAAACGGGTTAACTAATTAAAAAATACATTATATTATTAGAAAATTATTTAACTTTAATAATCCAAACAATCAAACATAACAAAAATTAGGAGCCATCTCAAAATTTATATTAAACTAAAAGTCTCCAAAGGCGTGTTTGCACTTAAGGTGCACGTAATTTGGAATACAGTATACAAAATTATATTCATCTTTTTTTTTAACAAAAACTTACAATTTTTCTTACAAACTAATAAATCTTTCATCAATGTAACAGTTTTTCAGTCTTTATGTCTGTAATCTATCTTTACGTAATCTTAATTAAAGTAGTATTTTAACAAAATAACCTAAAATAGGTATCACTTCGTAGCCTGTCGCAATAGTGACAGATAGTGTGTAGTTTAAACTTATATGTAATTCTTTGTTAATTCTTGCAATAATCACAGATATACACACCAGATTCATAACCACTACAAGCACTGTGAACCCACAATTCGCACATTAAACACTGTACCGATTCTTCGCCTCTTTTGTCCTCGCTTTATGGAATATTCCAAATTATCTTCACTTTTGGTATTCCAAATTAACAACATGAAAATCAAAATAATATCATAAATTAATAAGGTCATTTAAAAGTTTCAACAATTACAATCAAGATTTTGTATCTCATAGCAAATGATTATCAAGGATTGCTTTCTTACCGAAAAAGTTTTCAAAACAGACGTATCGTTCAGGTGTGGCTGTCAAGAGAAATGTCAAGATGGCGGCCTGTTTCTAGTACTCATTGTCTCCATATGCCATGTGATGTTATGTTTATGGCAAAAAAACACAGATGACGTTTACATTAATTGAGATATCTGTGTATTCCAAATTACCTGCAGTATTCCAAATTTGCTGCACTTCCTCTACTTAAAAAGCTTGTGTTAAAATTTGAAACTGATCAGTTCAGCCGTTTCCGAGAAATCTTGCTCACCGACTTTGAAAACACAGTTTTGAGAAAAACGCGTTTAAAGTTTCAAAAGCACTTTGCATATAGTAAAAAAAACTCGGTCACGTCATTACAAATATGCGTGTAACTTCGAGAATATTCACCGGTTTGACATGAAATTTTCTGTATAATATTTCAAATATATATTACATTGTAATTGAAACCATAAATTTTAGTTTAAATTGATTTCAAGTCACTTGAAATTTCTAGAAATGATCATTTAAACAATATATTAAATGAAAATGTACGTCAGCTATTGATATAAAGGAGGAAAGATCGTCAGTTAGATCATAGATTGGATTGCACCATACTCAGATTTGTTCGCTCAGCAGTTATAGTACCTCAGCTTACGGTCTTACCCCCATTGAAAGAATAGCTGACGATTTTTTTTATCATTTTTATGATGTAGAGAGTTAGCTGTATAAATTTCATTGAACCTGAAATGACTTTACATCAATACTTTTGTATATAGGTTTTGTATCCCTATTGCCTACGCAGCTGACTTTTTTTATAATTGTGTATAATTAAATGTTTACATGATAATAATATTTGTTGTACAAATTTTCAAGCGACCTGAAGTCACTTTTGAATTATTTTTTTCGACATAATTGACATTTTCTCACAGCCAGGTCCAACACGATTTTGACAGCTGACGCTTGTTTCGATTGCTAGCCATATCTAAACTATCGACTGCACACAAAATCAAGTGACCTGAAATCACTATGAAAAATGCAATGCTACCTCCCGGACTAAAAGCTTATTTCTTTCAGTGTTTAATTTAATATACATAGTATGTATATTTGTGTTTTTTGAAATAGGTAGTTAATTAAGTACATATAGAATTAAAAAATAATAATTTCAATTACTTTGTAATCAAAATGAAATCGATGCACCTAGCATTTTATTCAAATTCGAAAAAATTTATAACGTAATCGCAATATAAGTCACCTGATTAGGATTGCGACAAGTCGTATATTTTGGGCGGGAGAATTCACTGAATAATTCCGCTTCTTATGGCCTAACACAAACACTTTCAGTCAATTATAAACGGAAGTCTGTTAGAAGTTAACTTATCATATCCCAGGTTTTTACAATTAGTAATACTAGTTTATAAGTCGCTATGTATAGTATATGTGTGTTTCACCCTTACATTGTGTCAAACACAAGGCACAATTTGCACATTTTCCAATATTTGAAGCTGTGCTTTCAGTAACATAAATCTAAAAGATTAATTGTATTTTGCTTTACTTTAATTGCTAAGAATCAATAATATGGTTAGACTATCATGCCAACAAGAAGGTTATATACACGTATATTAGCGGTTTATTTATTTGTATTTATTTATCTTCCATTTATCATATGACCTAATTTTTTGTTCTTGTGACGCCAAAGATTAAACATTTAAATGACACAAAATGTTTTCAAGTCGATGAAAGACGATTAATTTTGACGTGAGACTATGAATGATAAATCTTCAGAAGACCCTTAAAAATGAATTTAAATTCTGTTTGTGTAAATCTTGAAAAAACACAACTGCCACCAATGAGAAGGCGTTTGTCGTAGTCAGGAATATTAAGAGTCTTGACGCTTGACGCTACATAGTAAGCAATTAAGCTCTGTCAATTTCTTGCGCAAGGCCGCTTTTCAAAGTATTTCCGAAATAAACGTCATCTTTCATCGATTCTGATACAGAGCAAAATTCTAGAAAAGCTCGGATAACTCCGCCAAGAAGTTTGTCGGTTTCTCGTAGGGGTTAACAATTTTATGGATTTTATTGTCTTCTTCCCGCTTCTAGAGAAATGTGTGCAAAAAACGCCCCGTACCTACAGATCGTCTCTTGTAAGTGAGTATTGTTCCTTTTGAAATGCCAGGGAGTTTTCGCGGGTTGATTTATTGTCTTCTTGTCATCGTATTTTATGTCTCTTTTATTGTCTATTTTATACGTTTTGTGTTCTTTTACCCTACGCTATTTATTTGTTCTCTTATCGGTTTTGCCCTCCTTTGCAAAATTGAATAATATGAAAGCAAATTAAATTTCGGATCAGATCAAAACATTCTAAATTGCTGCACTGCGACACGTATACATGTTTTAGAAAATTTAAGTGCGTAAATGTTTTGACATAAGTGAAAAGACATTTTTTAGTTATATGAGCTGAATAAAGAAAATTCTAAAGCTGTGAAAAGTACATTATACTAAAATATATCTTATGTACCAGATTAAGTCAAAGGGACACTTTGCAAAATTATAGAGCATTTAAACTTCAAAAGTAACCAAATCAACATCAAGGACAACAAACTCAAATTCAAATGCAACTAATTTAAAATTATGTGTAACCAAATCAGCAGCAACCATAACTTTGAAATTCAATAACAACCATTTTAATTTCTATAAATTAACTTTTTCCATCATAATTAAAACTTATTCAATGTAATAACAACCGTATATTATTATTATTATATTCTATATTATATATATTAATATTATATTTAAAAACTCTAACCCGACGATTTGTCCATAAACTGAAATCAGCGGGAGAATTGTATAAAAAGTATTCAAAAGTATAAAAGACTTTGTAATTCTAATAAAATCACATACAGGGTGTTCTTGGATAAAATTGAAAAAATGAGTAGGATAATATAACATACCAAGAGACAAACTAAACATTTTCTGGCAGATAAGGGGCACTCTCAACTGTTTCGGAGTTACATGGTGTTTCTTAATTTTTGATTTTTTATAGCTGAATATTGATATTTTACTTATATCTTTTGATCTAATTCACGCAGTAACATTAAATCGAGAGCAAGAAATTACTACAAAAATGTTCTTTCCAAAAATATCAAGGGTTTTACAATGTCAACATATCTCCTCTTCTTAATAAAAATCAAGAAATAAGTTTCTATTCTAATTTTCTTCAATGGATTTTGTCATACCAATCGGGTTAAAAAATATATTGTTAAAATTGATCACTCACAGTCTTATGTTATTGATGCCTGCTCTGGAGTGCCGTAGGGAAGCCACTGTGGTCCTATGCTGTTTTTTTTATTCATAAATAACATTGTTAAATGTTTTCTGCATGATAAGTGTTGTATTTCTGCAGATGACTTAACAATATTTCTTCAAATTCTTGATTCCCATTATTGCTTAAAGCTACAAGAAGATTTAAAAAACTTATCTTGCTGGTGTATCAAAAATAGTCTACACCTAAACATATCTAAATGTCACGTAATATCGTTTAATCGAATTGTAAACAATACTTTATTTAAGTATTCTATAAATAGGCATGTATTAGATTAAGGTGGCGAAGTTATTGACTTAGGTGACTTAAGATATAAAACTTACACATTCAAGACCCAACTTTTCTTTTGTAATGCCGGTAATTGAATACGCATTTATTATATATTGTGGTATATAGCACACCCTATACTCTACATATTAATAGAATAAAAGCGGAGCAAAGATCTTTCACTAAATTTTTATATTGCAGACGAAATTGGCAGAAATCAAATGTGCCTTCTTATGAAACACGTCGTCTTTTATTTGGCTTACAAACGCCTCATTTAATGCATCTGGAAAACAGTAAAGAGTAATTTCGACTGTGTTAAGCTTATATTAAATTTGTAATGCAATATATAATCGGTAAGCTAAATAAATAAATAATTACCTACTTCATTAAAGAAAAATGGCTAATTAAAACTTCTTTCTCAAAAAGGTATAATATACCCAGGTGGAGAAAGGATCTGAAAGCATGTTCCCAGAAAACGTTGAGTGTGAAACAATGATATAACTTTTTATTGATTTTTATGGATAAGCTTATTACAATAAATAATGCCGTGATACATGCTAATATAATAACCACTTTTTGATTAACTCTGTTAAACTTTACTACTTCAACGTTTTACGTTCTTTTTTGGTATCTTTATCTCTTGTCCTAGCTATTTACCCATACAAAAGACGAAAACATCAACCGTGAAATAAATTTTATACTCATGGGTGTTACTTTACATATCTAATCACCATTCCTTTTTCTTTGGGCGATTTCCTTCTCAAAAGGCAAAACCAGTAACAATGTGCTCTCTCGGAAAAAACTTTTCTGTGTGAAATCATTTGTGTTGGCGGAAATGCGCCGAAAGCGTGTCCCTTCGCCAAAGGATATTACGTAACTTTTTCAGGATCCCATTGTAACTGAAGGAGGAAACTATGCAAACTCGAAAATCGCTGCGTTTTCCACTTAATTTGCATACTTGCTTTTGGGCGGCTTTCACGAACAAGTTGTAGGAGATTTATATGCAAATCAAATCCTCTTCTTGCGGTACAGTAATTAGTTTTCGATTCAAATCGTCGAAGGTCGAATCAAAGTGAAGCGATATGCAAGGCATTAGATTTCTGGGCAAATCTTAGACAAGAGTAGAGCATTATTAAAAATTCATGGCACGCACGTTCTGTAAGAAAAGGAAGAGCAAACAAAATCGCGGTTGTCAGCAATAATTTTCTTTAAAAAAGCAAAAAAATCGATATGCCAAGTTGGCCCCAAAAGTCGTTCTAAGCGCCTCCAATTAATTAATGAGTTCAGTCAGTATCAAGGGACCCTCAAGGCTGAGGCACAGTTGGTGCGAAAGCCCAGATCGACGATATTTTCAAAATCCATGCCTTTGTGTAATTAATTTTGTTATATATTTTGGGAAGTAGCTACCGTCATCGAAGGGCAGCTTAAATATTCAAATCACTATGTACATGAAAAAAGTGATATCCTTGCGAAATTTACGAAATCGAATCGGATTGAGCAAGGTTGTAAGAGCCAACATCAGAAAAAAAAATTCTCGCTTAAATCTAACATTGAGTCCGCTCAAATTGTGATCTTATGAACTAAAAACTCAATTACTGAAAAGGCTGAAGTTTTGAATTGAACGAACTGAAATGTTTCTTTTCAGGTAGGTAAATGAGACTATACGAATTCTCTTTTATAAGGCCATCAAATCTAATTACTCCCACGCCACAGTGTTGTGGCATATGTTTCTGTGACTAATGCACAATATTATATGATAAAAAGTGCCAAAGTAATCCCATGAAAAGACGAAGAATGTAAAGTGTCCTCTTACAGTCCGAAGCGCGATGGCTTTCAAAGTCAAATTAAATAACGAGCTCGAATCGGACATTAATCCCATCTGATGCGCGCCAAACGTGCCTTATCCAAGAGCGTAACTAGGAAAAATTATCCAAACTTTGGCCAACTGAAATCTTCTGTTTGCCCTTAAGAAACTCTTTCCTTTCCTTTCCTTTCGACGGTACTTATTGAGAATTATTTTCCAATACTTCTGGTGCCACCCACCCGAAAGCACTCGACCACTCGGAGGAAAAACTTTTATGGCAAAAACATAGCCTGACAAGGGACCGTGATTTGTTTGCCACATCTAATGCCCGAAATGTGACCTAAACTTTTCATGCGGTCCCACCCAGCCATATATCTTATATATAATTCAATTTTCCCGCAAAAATAGTCTGCCCAGACGCTAACAATTAAGACCTTAAGATGAAATAGTCGTTGAGGCTCTTACGCCATAGAAGGCATAGAAAAAGCGGCTCGGCACGGTTGACCTTCGTCCGAACCGCACTGTCCGAATTTTTAGATCCCACAAAATCCATGTAAGCCAATGCTCCTGCTCTCGGGTTCCGGGCTGAGTCGAAAATGCCGCCGTAATACTCGAAAAACGAGGATTCCATTTCGCAAGAATTGATGGGTTTAGTCAAACCAGACCCACTGCTTTTCTGGATTAAATTCCTCTTTTTGGATAAGCACATTAATTGCGACTGGCCGAGTTAATGGTCCTGGGGGCGAGTTCTTTAAAGCACTCCGGGACGACAATTATCACATTTGTAGCGACAAAACATTTAATCGTACTACACGGTGTTTACTCGAACGAAGTCTACAACCGGCGGTAACGAGGTTTTCTCTAAGCAATGCGTGACGACCAGCAATAAGGAGTAAGAATGTATTCTCATTTATGTCTTAATATACATGTATGTAGTATGATCCATCCGTAGGATGTTGCGTGTATAATAAAATTAAGTTAACAATCCTGTGTGGAAGACGTTAACCAAAAATAGCCAACGAGAATAGACCAAAACATGGCATTTACTTTATTTACTGCTAAATCGCTAAATCACTTATACATTTTATGTATAGCCAGGGATCAATAACATTTTCATAAAATTCAGTTCAATTCTATAAGACTTATGCAGGTATAAAATAACCTTTAGGATAAAAGGAACATCTTCTGAAATGATTACACTGCCCAACAAAATTCTACTTTATAACTTTTTACTTCGATATTGTTCACTTTGGATGTACATTGGTATGCTTATTTCATATATGACATTATTTTTTGCCCAATAGCTCTAGTATTCGAGATATTTTAATAGAACACTACATTTTTGACCTTATGGAAAAATTATAAAAACATTACAGATGGTCGTTGGAACTTGTAACATTGCTCAAATCAAACCCTGAATCTTATTCTAGAAATATAAAATACCACTAATCTCCATAGCTTTTTCTACACATCCTCGCGAACAATTTTTTTATGAGTGGTTATCTATTATGATCTTCATTCAGCATATATTGCATGAAATAATCGGTTTGGTTAAAAATTTTCATATTAGGCATATTTCGAACATTTTTAAGGCATTTAACATTTTGACATAATAACTCAAGGTTTCAACTTTGACTTTAGCCACGTTATAAGCTTCTATAATAATCCATTAAATTTTGATGATTTTTCAAATATGGTCAAAATATGATCTTTTGATTTTTTCACTCAACTATTCCTTGAAAACAGAAGTTCATTGAGCATTTTCATTTACGAATCCATAATCTGCGGAATAAAAAAATGTGGCGTTGACCAGTGTTTTATACAACACGAAAATGTATCATCATTACATATGGAAAAAACAAAAACTTATCTTGTAATAACTTTACTGAATTTCAATGTAATAACATTCTTATGTTTGTAAAGCAATATTGTAAAATTCCAAAAAAAAAATTAATGCTACATGTCAGCTATTTGTATCTTTTGGTGTAAAAACATACCATTTACATTTTGATGTAAAAATATACCATTTACATAGCTTTTTACGTAATATTTGTTGTAATTTTGTATAATTAATTTGGTTTTTTTTCTCGAGGGATATTCACACTTTGTAATATTTGCTAGTATATCGTTTTAAAAAGTGTAAAAACAGAGAAACCACTATTTAAAAGTGTACACTCAGTGCAACGATGCATTAGCAAATACAAAAAAACGTCAATACCCCTATTAAAATTCATAATAGTTCAATACTGAATATAATATCAAATACAAGAATTTAATTGTATAACTTCAGGAAGCAATTTTGAAGTATTATTTTTAAATTCAAGAGCATTGTGCATACATTTAGAGAAATTATTGTGCTCTGCTAATTGTAATTAGTAAAATTAAGCATAAAACTGACTTTACACTCAAATTATTTGTTTTTAATATTAGTATTTAAAATTCCTATGTTGAGCTGGCAAGCGAGAAATATCGAACACTCATAGATAGAAAAAGTTTCTTCACAGAAATTGTAATAATCATAATCATTGTGGCCATGGGCGGAGTTAAGATTTCAGAGTGAAAATCGGAAAATTAGTTCACTGTTCGTTTTTCTTATACTTGATAAAAGTCTAAAAAAAAATCTAAGAACTGAGACAACGATCCCTTAGTTCACAATCGTACTAATTACGTGAAAAAGTGGTGTAATTAGGACGATAGTGTACAAATCATAAAGTTACAATTTCATTGACAAAAAAATTGTAATTAATATGATTGTGAACTAGGGTATCGAATTGTAGAGGTCGGAAGGGGCGGCCAAATTTTAATAGCCTACTGGCGGCAAATGTGTAAATCTGCCACTGCCCCCAATAGACAACCTCTAACTCCACCTATGGGGGGCCTCAATAACTCTGTTGGTAACGCGACGTGCTGACTGCGAGCCAGCAGGGCGCTAGAGGTTGTGGGTTCGATTCCCACGAGAAGCCCTGATCACAAAAAAGTGGCATCACAATGGGCCTGTAATAATGGCCTAAGTGTGTCTATGGACAGCCACTGCAATCTACAATCTACCATTACTCCACCTATGATTGTGGCTATTATCAAGCGTAGCCACTACTCTTTCAGGCACCTTGATTACAAAAAATCGAATCAGATACGCGACTGATCTTATAATCTCTAAAAAGTTCCGCAAAAATAATTGCCATTTTTTCAGAAATTAAAACTGAAAAATACGGCTACACTTAACGTTAACTAAAATCGTTTACTTTAAAAAAATATTTCATTGTTTGTATTGAGATCAATCAAGATGAAGAAATTGAACCCGTCACAACAGTCAAATCTTTTGATCGATATTTCACCCACTTTCCATTACCCTACTGAGCTCAAATTTCACAAGTGTTTATGGTTTGGATAACATAAGAAAATCACAATCATTTAAATAAAATTGTTTTACTTTAATTTTTTTTTAAAATATTTACTTGTTTTTCTATTAAAAAACCAAATATTTATTTCCAAACTTGCAAAAATTACATCTTATAAAGGCCATAGGCGGATAAGAAGAGGTAAAGTGCCCCCGCACCGATTATGGCCGTTATATTTTTTTATTATCAGGGCTAACACAAGTAACAATTTGGCCAAGTTTCATCCCCTAATAATTAACCCCCAAGGGGTGAGGATTAATTTTAAAAATTTCGAAAAAAATTAATATCTTTTGAACGCGTTGACCGATTTGGATGGGATTTTGACATGTTATAGATGTCTCTGAGGCGCATCAGACAAAAAATCAGTGGAACTGAAAACGGGATATAACCTAAAAAAAATTTTTTTTTCTTTTTTCAAAAATTTTTTTCAGCCATTTTGAATTTTGGTACAATTACCAAAATTTTGTTATAGCTTCCTTACATAGCTTTTTATCACATATATTTTTTCCAGATTTTTTTTCCACCGGCGTGGCACCTAAAAAAAATAAAATGTCGATTTTTATTTGTTTTTTGTAGGTTATGACTGTAAGGCAAAATCGCCAAAAATTGTTTGTGACTTTCTGGCGTAGTTTTTTACAATATATATTTTTTCCTGGGTCTTTACTCAGACTAAGAATTGGGCACACACTGGGTTATTCAAAAATACCTCCTACGGCGTCAAGACCAACCCCCTTGCCCACACTGTACGCAACCACTCACAGTTCATCATTATTCATCATCACTTTCATCAGTAATGAGCGCAGTAATAACGATAATAATAATAATAAAAATAATTATAGTGATAGTGATAATAAAGTAAATAATAATCAATTAGATTCGAATGAATTCGCAACATCAGTAGTAGTAGGAGCAATAGTAGAAGCGACGGTGAACTATACTCCATGCCAGCTATGCCCTAACTGCCTAATTTACGGAGGGAGTCTAAGATTGAGGAGTTCCAGGAAGTGAGGATCAAATATGATTGTGAGGTTTGGAGAAGAAATGTAACTAGGGGATTTGGGACAGGAGGTTAGAATGTGGGTAACTATGGGGGGTTTTGTACAGTGTGGGCAAAGGGGTTGGTCTTGGCGCTAGGGTCTGGTCTTGGTAGGAGGTATTCGTGGGTAGATGTAGAGATGTCGATTGCAGTGGCTGTCCGAAGACACTCTTAGGCCATTATTACAGGCCCATTGTGATGCCACCTTTTTGTGACCAGGGCTTCTCGTGGGAATCGAACCCACAACCTCTCTAGCGCCCTGCTGGCTCGCAGTCAGCACGTCGCGTTACCAACCGAGTTACTGAGGGTTCGTGGGTAACCCAATGTGTGCCCAATTCTCAGTCTGAGTAAAGACCCAGGAAAAAATATATATTGTAAAAAACTACGCCAGAAAGTCACAAACAATTTTTGGCGATTTTGCCTTACAGTCATAACCTAAAAAAAACAAATAAAAATCGACATTTTATTTTTTTTAGGTGCCACGCCGGTGGAAAAAAAATCTAAAAAAAATATATGTGATAAAAAGCTATGTAAGGAAGCTATAATAAAATTTTGGTAATTGTACCAAAATTCAAAATGGCTGAAAAAATTTTTTGAAAAAAGAAAAAAAATTTTTTTTTAGGTTATATCCCGTTTTCAGTTCCACTGATTTTTTGTCCGATGCGCCTCAGTGACATCTATAACATGTCAAAATCCCATCCAAATCGGTCAACGCGTTCAAAAGATATTAATTTTTTCGAAATTTTTAAAATTAATCCTCACCGCTTGGGGGTTAATTATTAGGGGATGAAACTTGGCCAAATTGTTACTTGTGTTAACCCTGATAATAAAAAAATATAACGGTCATAATCGGTGCGGGGGCACTTTACCTCTTCTTATCCCCCTATGGCCTTTGTAGGTATTTTTGCAAAATATATTTTATGAAAAGTTGTGTTTATACGATCTTTAACACAACTACTTGATTGAGCCAAGCTTTTTTCAAGTGCAGATTTATTTTTGGAGTAATATCTTATAGTCAGAAGGATACAAATCCTTTTTCCAAGCATTAAATTTGATAGTGAAATATATATATGATTTCATCAAAAATTTAGAAAAGTAATTGCAAAGACAATTTCTAATATACATAAATAATATGTAGTATCAATCGCATATAACTTTCACAACTTCGATCAATATTTTTAAATTAATTGGTACATGCGTACACTGGCAAATGTCACACAAATATTCTAATCCAAATATGTATCTTGATATTACCAAAGTCGTCCAAACAAAATATTCATTTTTTGCCGAAAAACGAAAACAGAAAAATTGTAAATTGATTGCCATACTCAGAAAATATTCGCAATTATTCACCACGTTCTGTGCGCCGGCAAATTTTCAACTGTCAGCTTTCATTAGAGGAACTCGACAGCAACGAACACCAAAAGAAGCGCCTGTTCCCGGTTGATATGCATTGGAGATATGTAAAATTTATGGTTACGTCGGCCCGTCGCATAGATCAATAATTCATAAACATTTTTACCAGCATGCTGGTGGAGAGGGCTAAAGGACGGGGAATTGCTACCAAATTGATTAGCTGAAAATTATGATTCCTATTAACACAATATTAATTATAAATTTTCATAAACAGATTGCGACATTACGTCCGTGTTAAATTTTCGATGCTATTAACACGAAAGTTAAATTTTATTTTATACATGTGGAAAGATTGTTTCTTGAAATGACAAATCAAACCCCAAAATCAATTTTTATCTAAGAGTTGCAGGGATAACAGTAGCACTATTCTTGTTAACGGAAAACTTACCACAAAATTTTAGATATTTTTCGAAACATTAAATTATTACTAGTTTTACTTTTCATCTGGAGGTTAAAGGAATAAAAACAGGAAATGTTATGCAGTAGATTTCATTTAATCATATTCCCTACTTTTATCCCTACAGCCCCTAGACAGCAATAACATCATAAATGAATAGAATAACATCATACATAATTATGTTTACTCATTTTTGCTGAAATGGATTTATTGTTACGTAGAATATTTGTGTTTGTTTTGCATTTAAAGGAAATTATGCTTATATTTAGAATAGCAAAGACTATAAAATATTTTTGAATTAGTACGTACTTTATTTAACCGAAATAATTTAACCATAAAAAAGAAAAATTGTTGAAATTTTGAAGTCATTGTTTTTTGATCTCAGATTGTTGCATAGCGAAAAGTGTCCAAACATTCCAAAAGCGATGACTTGTTTAACAATTGAGAAAATTTACAAAGGAGGGGTAAAGTAAATATAAATAATTTTTTTTTTTAATTTTAACAAAACTAATGGTTAAATGTTTGTCCCCATCCATTTTTGAAAGTTGACGTTAAATATTAGGTGTACTAATTAAAAATTTCTCAAATTACTGCACTTATGCATTTTTGGACGGTCCACACGATGGCTATATTCACTTTTCTTAACCCTAGAAGCATAAACTACGGAGAATCGTATACGTTGTGTAAACCAAATATTATATTATAAGACGTACTTTCAGCAGTTTTTCCTTTCAAACCAACTCAGTTAACGTTTGACATCTGTTTTATCTAGGTAAATCTTGCCCATTTTAGATATTATGCTTGAAAGCGAAAAATAAAGAAGAATCGTCTATATTAAATGCTGTAAAAATAATGGACACAACTTCAGTTAAATTTTAATAACACCTTAAATAGCTATAAATTTGATCATTCATAAAATAGATACAGTAAAAACAATTGGAGTTCTTTATAATCTAGGATTCAATTGGATGTTGAGAGAGAAGTATTAATTTATTTGATTTCTAATTTAAAGAGAAAATTAAGCTATGGGGAATTAAAAAACACGTTACTAAGTCTTAGAATCTACTTTAAATATTGCACTTAAATGTAAAAAGGTGAGATGTTCTAATATTTAAGAGCACAAATTTAAAGTTACAGGTCTACTTGATTTCAATGGAAAAAAAACCACGGTAGATCCAAAATCATTTTTAAAATCTTGTTTTGGATTCTTTGCAGTTTATTAACCCATTAATGCGCAAAACGAGGATTTTGTGCACGCAAGTTCAATTATACGATTCGAATAACAAATTGGGTCGATTTTCTTCCAAATTCGTATGTAAGGGGCTCTTGGGGATGCTCTTTCAGAATCTGGCATTTGTTTTGCATAAAAGCTTCAAAAACCCTTTTATTTTTCGGATTGTTTCAAAAAAGTGCTGATTCTTTTTTTTGTCATTTTTCTTTTCAAAGTCGATTATCTTATCGTTGCTGCTATTGGATGATCATACAACCACCAGAAATCGCAGTCCGACTGTCTAAACTTTCTCAAACCATGGTTTTGAAAGTTTTTTTTTGCTTTGATTTTTGCAAATTAGTCATTTTGTACTTTTTTACAACTTTACAAAAAAATGTATATAACAGAAAATGTTTAAAATTAGCCAGAGAAGCCAGAGAACACGTGTGATTTTTTTCAGAATTTTTTTGGACTATTTCTGATTTTTTGGATTTGTCCAATTTTTAAAAAATCCAAAAATCTCTCGAAAAATTCACACGTGTTCTTTGGCTAATTATAAGCACTTTTCGTCATATACAATTTATTCGTATAATTGATCATTTTTGAGTTTTTTTTATGATGAAATTTGGTGATATTTTTACTCAAAAAGGATCAATTATACGAATAAATTTTATATAACAAAAAGTTCTCATAATTAGCCAAAGAACATGTGTGAATTTCAGAATTTTTTGGGACGTTTTTGGGTTTTTCAAAAATTGGACAAATCCAAAAAACCAAAAATAGTCCAAAAAAATTCACACGTGTTCTGTGGGTAATTTTAAGCATTTTCTGTTCTATACATTTTTTTGTAAAGTTTATCCTTGTCGTGTAAGAAAATTCAAAGTTTTTTATTACATTGCTGGCCATTTTGCAAAAACTAAAGCAAAAACAAACTTTCAAAACCATGGCTTGAGAAAGTTTAAGCATTCGGACCGCGATTTCTGGTGGTTGTATGATCATCCAATAGCAGCAACGATAAGATAATCGACTTTGAAAAGAAAAATGACCAAAAAAAATCAGCACTTTTTTTAAAAAACCGAAAATTAATAGGTTTTTTGAAGCTTTTATGCACAACAAATGCCAGATTCTGAAAGAGCATCCCCAAAAACCCCTTATATACGAATTTGGAAGAAAATCACCCAAATATGCTATTCGAATTGTACAATTGAACTTGCGTGCACAAAATCCTCGTTTTGCGCATTAATGGGTTAAACTGCACAGATAGAAATTTTAGTTCATTGCTCCAAGTAATAGATACAAGACCCTATCTACAGATTCTGTTGGGGTAAACATACCTGTTTTCTTCTACCAGTGAAAAGAATTGCTTGAATCTTGCTTGAATTTATTTTAATTTCTCACTTATTGAAATATTTGTTTTATAGTTCTAAAGTTTAATATGCGTATTTCAATGAAAAATATACATAAACTGGATTACTTTTACTATGCTTTTTAACTATGCGCCTTACTTTTCTCATTTATTCAACATAGTTGGCGAAAAAAATGTTCTAAGGTGTATTCCTACCTAAAGAACAGGGTTGTATCTTGTATATTCATTTTGGAATTAGCAAAGCAAGGTACTATCAAAAATACAAATTTTGTACTCTTAAAAGTGTATTAGTATAGCTTAAATATGATTACAATATATTGAAATTAAATATGTCTTCAAAGATCTTAAATAGCTTAAATCTCAGCTAGTAGATTAAGCACTGATGGTAGCTTGAAAAGCAACACCTGGCAGAAAACGAAAACGAAAGCACAGGTGGGGATCCAAATCAAATATTCGCAAGAATGTATGCTCAATAAACATCGGTGATAATAATCAAAATCTGATAAATGTGCAAATAATCGTAGGAGATGACCAGCTCCCAGGATTCTCTAAATCGATTGTAGTAATCCGTCCCGGCCAAAGTAACAAATGCAATCAAACTTGTTCGCAAGAACCGCGTTCGTCGTCAGGACATTAACTTGGCTATTTAATTTTCGACTGCTGAAATTTGTTTTTCTTTCCCACAAATCAAATTGACGAAATCAGTGGAAAGTTACAATGTAAACAAGCCATATATTTCTCGATCAATAAGAGTTTCACTCATCGTTGCCTTCGCGTTTCGTATTTTTATTTCCCAACCCGTCACTCAACGAATGAGTTTCGCGAGCAATGGTTCAATACTTGGAAAATAAAAAATACGATTCGCGGAGTATTTTGGAAGTCCTTATATCTGTTAAATGCGTGCTCATTGAACGAATTTCAGACCTTCATATCTCAAGTATCTTTTGGTACAGAATATCGCCCAATCCTCATCTTTGCAATCAGCTGTCTGTCTGTGTGTCTGTTTTGTCGTTTTTCTGTATCGCAAGGATATAAGTATGTATGCCTTCCGGTTCTTTGACGCTTTTATCAGCAAGACTTAAAATTCCAATTGACTAGCTTTACTTTTTGTGGCGCCTTGGATGCAATCAGTCGTGTACTGGGCATAAATCGATTTTGAGCTTTGTGATGGAATCTTTTCTGCTCCGATGCATTTCTGAATGCATTCCTGATTGTGCGAATATAATCCATTGTTGCTGAATATGAGTTGGCATTGAAAGTTTGTTTCATAAGTGTCTAATCGGATGTGCATGTGACTTAGTTTATGTGCACTTCAAACCACAGCAAAGATATCTATTGTATCATTTGCATGCTCAAGCGGGAAGTCATATGGAAGTAGTCTTTACTATTCACCGCATATATGTATAGTATGTATGGTACAAAGGTGTGTAGATTATGTGAGGATTTTTTTTTTTTTTTGCCGAAAAAATCGATTTTTTCTATTGAAATTTCGAAAACTTATACAAAGAGTTTGATTTAGTAACGATGAGCCACTCGATTCGTTATTTCAAATGATTGGCTCTTTAATTATACAGGATTTTTAAAAGGCCTTAAGGAGATAACACTTTATACCATTTAATTATTTTGTAGATTTCAGGAGGCATAAAAAAATACTCAGCACTTAGACCACGTGGCCCATTGTACAAGTACATTACTCAGGTAAAAAAATACCATCTATTTTAATCACGTGAGTTCTTAGTCGTTTGGTTCGTCCAACATAAGAACTCATAAGTTTGGTGTAGCTTGGTTATAATGGCTATTGTCAATGCACAGAAAGAAGACCTATTTAATACAAACCATTAATTTAAAAATATAGTAAAGAACGTGAATTATTAATGACATATTTTTTTTAAATGTGAACAATCTACATATAAGGAATCTACTTGCATTTCTTTGAATCTTCCTTCACCGGAGAGACGGATCTTAGAGACCAAAACCTTTCGTCATTCGAAAAAAAGAGGTCTCATTAAATCTTTTTATTTTATTCAAGACGGGGCAGCACCCCATCGCACACAGGAAGTATTTGAAGCCATCAATAAATTTATGGCGATCGCTTTGCTAGGGGAAAAGGAATTGAATAGGCACTGTAAGATAGAATTTTTCTACGAAGTAGACGTTCTCCGGAGCCTTACTCTTGAACAACAGGATTTCTTGGTCTCGTCGTTGAAAATTTATCCAAAGCTCTTCCAACTCGCTTGACCTCACGTCGGCGTATTCTTTGGTTTTCCTCCTAGCGGGGTCTTTTCTTAGGTTGCTGAGCAATCGGTGAATGCTCAATCCGCATTCTTTTTGCTCTTTTACAAGGTTGTGCAAGATTAGAGTATCTTCTTCGGTTGTCATTTTGATGTATTAACTATGACCTGCTTCGCAAATGCTCTGAAAATTTAAAATTGGTTAATGGCTGAGGACACTGGTTCCTCAGTATTGGTAAATAAACAGAGCCGCTGGACACTATGTTCCAGTGGATGATGTGAATATCTTTCTGAGGACGCTAGGTTCCACAGTTTTATAAATTTCTAACGACACTATGTTCGTCAGAGGCTCGAAGGACCAAATGTAAGATAATGAGGGCGAGAGTTACTGAAACAGCGTACTTGGTGAATGATAAAATTTTAATTCAACGCCTTAATTTATAAAACTCTATGAACTAATACATTAATAATAAAGAACAACAAAAAATGCTTACATTACAAATCAACACAACTTGACCATTATTGATTACGAATTATTAATATTGCAAAAATGATTAAATCTACCAAAAGAAAAAACTAACAGACAATCGGCGCATAAACAAGCACAATTCATACGGCGCGCACCGCCGTGCACGCGCATCAGCACTTTTTTTTGGCCCGACTCAGGTTCGGGCAGCGGTGAATGAATTGTGCTTGCTGGCTATGCACTACGGCGACCTTGCACTCTTGTGAGTGCAAGCCACTCCGTTTGTGCATGCATAAACAGGCACCTTACTCGTCAGATCTCACTCAATGTGATTTGTTTTGATGGGGCTACATTAAAGATCACTGCTATAAAAATAACCCAAAAACAATACAGGATTATATTAAAGTCATCAGGAGGATCGTCAATGGCATTTAAAATGAAACGTTAGAACATGTTTTTAATAGTTTTAGAAAGCATTTGGATATTTGTTCTAATTTAGATGGTTAAAATATCGAAAATATATATCATTAGGAGCGTTTTGACAACTTTCCTTTATTAAAAAGTATTTACATTTCACCGATCTCTCCACATTCCTATTGGACACCCTGTATGTTCTTCACTCTAATGTTCATCTCCCGTATTGTGCTGGTACTTATATTAATGCTTAACATTTCTGCTTGAATATAGTATAGTGGTGAATCTGCCCACTAATAGATAAATTATGACAGGTCCTCCTGAGATAACTATCTAGTATCTTCCCATTCTCTTTCAGATGAAAATTGTTCTGCGTAACTCCTATTTGGGCAGATTTGTGGAGTTAAATGATCTGAAATCACAAGGACATTTCTGTCAGTGCTTATTATGTTGTAAAAGGGTCATTCTACAGAAAATCATCAAATGGTCAAAGCCGCACTATTTTTGATTTGGACGAAACTTGGTGGGTATCTTTGTTTAGATGTCAGAAGAGAAAATTCACCATCATTTAATTTTTCTGATGTCTCAGCTTCGGTGCGCGACCGCTAGAGCACTCAAAAAGTGTGATTTTTACGCTCTACTACTATGCGCTGTCAAAATTGTTCTATTAGAGATATTTGAACATTTGTGGTCGCAGTTGAAAGCTAAAATATAGTAGTTTTAGGAAAAAAATATGGAAATAGAAAAATATTTTTATTCGAAGTATACTAGCATCATGAAAATACGATTTTTTTCACATTTTTATATGATTTTCAAATGGCTGTAGTATCTTTCCTGGTAAATAAAAAAAATTTACTTTTTGTGTACATCATGTCCATATATTAAACAAAACAACAGTTCATTATAGACTCGTTCGACAAATGTTTTATATTAAAAAAATAAGCTTGAAATTTGAAAATTTCTGAAAATTGCATATTTCGAGCTTCAAAATGAAAATGTGGGACAGGAGATAGAGAACTGAAATTCTCAGGAAATTTAGGTGTAACCTTGAACTTTAAAGACCCGTTGAGTTTGCTTTGTTTTTTGCATCCCTCTAGTAATTACAGCCATTTCAATACAGCTAGTAATGCAGATTTTCCTTTTTAATTAGTTTCTTTTCTTACTTCACAATACGAGGAAACAATAATGTAGTAATAAAAAAAGAACAATGTGCAGCAGATACTCCGTAAATGCTAGCAAACAAATGAGATCAAGCCACTTTACTTCCTTTTTTAGTGTATCATAAAAAAGATAGTTTGATTTATAAGTTAAAAACATTTTGTGTAATTAGCGACTACTTAACCCATAGTACTGTAGCATTCTATTCATTTCAAAAAGTGTTAATTCAATACATCAAAAGATATTATCCAGAATTTAAAAAAGTTAAATATTTCATCGATGGATCAGCGGCTCAATACAAAAATAAGAAAAATTTTGTTAATCTATGTCATCATAATGATGATTTTGTGTTGGAAGCAGAGTGGTATTTTTTTGCCACTTCTCACGGGAAAAGTCCATGTGATGGTGCAAAGGGAACGATCAAACGAATAGTGCGGAAAGCTAGTTTACAACGAATTGAAGATCGTCATATATTAACTACTAAAGCTATGTTAAATTTTTGTTCCGAACAAATTTCTGGAATCGAATTTTTTTTTTTTTTTTTGTATCCAATGCTGATGTTGAAGCTGCGGATAAATTTGTATGTGATAGATTTAGTAATATTGTTACAATAAAGGGAACAAGAATGTTTCATAGTTTTGTACCCATTTCTCAAAGTAAATTGAAAATTCGTAAATACTCGGCTTCAAATAATTCAGAAATTATAAGTATGTCTAACATTTCAAGCATAATAATATAAAATATTAATAATTCATTGTTGTATTAATAATGATATATATTAATATTAGAGTAACAAAATAAAATTCTGATATTTGAAATCGCATTCTTCATTTACGATAAATTGCATTCTTCTTTTGGGATATATTTATTTAAATCGCCTTCTTCATTTGGGATGTATGTATACGGAGTATCTACTACATATTGTTTTGTTTTTTATTGTTTTTGTTGTTCTTTTTTATTACTGCGTTGTTGTTTCCTCGTATTGTGAAGTAAGAAAAGAAACTAATTAAAAAGGAAAATCTGCATTACTAGCTGTATTGAAATGGCTGTAATTACTAGAGGGATGCAAAAAACAAAGCAAACTCAACGGGTCTTTAAAGTTCAAGGTTACACCTAAATTTCCTGAGAATTTCAGTTCTCTATCTCCTGTCCCACATTTTCATTTTGAAGCTCGAAATATGCAATTTTCAGACATTTTCAAATTTCAAGCTTATTTTTTTAATATAAAACATTTGTCGAACGAGTCTATAATGAACTGTTGTTTTGTTTAATATATGGACATGATGTACACAAAAAGTAAATTTTTTTTATTTACCAGGAAAGATACTACAGCCATTTGAAAATCATATAAAAATGTGAAAAAAATCGTATTTTCATGATGCTAGTATACTTCGAATAAAAATATTTTTCTATTTCCATATTTTTTTCCTAAAACTACTATATTTTAGCTTTCAACTGCGACCACAAATGTTCAAATATCTCTAATAGAACAATTTTGACAGCGCATAGTAGTAGAGCGTAAAAATCACACTTTTTGAGTGCTCTAGCGGTCGCGCACCGAAGCTGAGACATCAGAAAAATTAAATGATGGTGAATTTTCTCTTCTGACATCTAAACAAAGATACCCACCAAGTTTCGTCCAAATCAAAAATAGTGCGGCTTCAATTTTTTTTAATTTTTGATGATTTTGTATGGAATGACCCAAAACAGTCTTAAACGTTTAAACCTTCTTAATAATGTGCCTGCTGATTGGCCTTTATCTTTAGATGACACTCATGCAAATGTCTCACCACTCTCAGAATTGAAGTATAAAAACCAAATTGAGGGAGCACTCCTAAAAAAGGTATCTCTTCACAAGTAACTTTAATTTTAACTTCTAATGTCTCGATACTCTAAGACGTTAAAGCTTATTTCACTCACATCACTTGCACATAAACAGAACAACTACAGAACTATTTTTGTGTTTGATTGCCTCCAGGGTGTTGTCAACTCTCCTGAGTTTTTAGCTTACCTAAGCATTTCTATACCTGTGCGCACTTTGAGAAATCGGGACTTCTTCTGCTTAAAGCATTATCGTATTTTATGAGCCTGTAGCATATATGTCACGTTCCTTCAATTTATGCCACCCTTATATTGATTTTAACTTATCTAGAGAACAGATAAAAGGTCGATTTCGTTAAAGGCCGCTTCAATTGTTATATTAATAAGTAATCAGACTATGACGAACTGTTAAATAAATAAATAAACAAATAAAACAAAAATGTTGTCAAAATCATTTATTGTTTATGCTCGAGCCCTTCATCTCACTTCGATGGTGGTAATTTTGAGTTTCATCTCTTGCTTTATGGTTTGAAATGTTCCTTGTTTTTTCTTTATAAGATGTTCTTTTGTAAATATTTCTTTTGTATAGATGAACTCCTTGACCCGTCCCCAGACTATAATATCTAAAGGACTCAGATCGGGTGACAGAGTAGGCCAAGGCCATTGTCTATCTCTGCGGATCCAACTATTCAATAAACAATTATTGAGATATAGTATTCTCTCACAATTATGTAGACTCCAGTGCGCTGGTACTAATGAAGATTATATCATACCAATTTCGTCTTTATTTATTTATTTGTTAGTCTAAATTGTAAGGCTCATTACACGTAGCTTCGAAACACCCTGTATACTAAGAAAAGTGCCAATATAAGTACAGTGGTACCTCGACATACGAGTTTAATTCGTTCCGTAACTTTGCTCGTATGTCAAATTGCTCGTATCTCAAAGCAATTTTACCCATTGAAATTAATTGAAATGCCATTAATCCGTTCCAGCTCCCAAAACACCACCTCAGTTGTTTTTGTTAAGTGTTTTTGAATAAGAAAAATGTATTTACAAGAAGAAACATTCATTTATAACTAACAAATACATATTCTATAAAAAAAATAATAAAAGAAAAAGTGAAGTGCTTACGGAAGCGCTTAATTTTCGTCACTGGTCTTCGCTTTTTTCGGCACGCTTTGCTCATTTTCACCTGCAGATCGTTTAAAAAAACTGTCCAAGGAGGTTTGTTTCTTCCTCCCTTTCAGGATAGTCTGAGGTGGGAGAAACTGTTAGACGCTGCACACGACCCCAACATGCGCCTCGCAAGTTGGGGTCGTGTGCACCGGTGTAGTGTGCGATTCCTCGTATCTCAAATCTTGCTCTCATCTCAAAGCAAAATATCGCTCGCTCGGCGGCTCGTATCTCAAAACACTCGTATATTAGGGCACTCGTATATCGAAGTACCACTGTAGTTTTTATAAGCATAGCTCTGTCTACTTTTTTTTACATTACAAAAACAGCCGCCTTACAAATAGGACACATTTTGGGATTTCTAAATCACTATAAAATTTAATTAATTTTTAATTTTTTCTTGCATGATTTAATTGATTTCCATTCTCATATATACAAGGTGGCTGAGGTTACCTCAGTAAGACCTCAAAAATGAAAAATCTCCAAACAATTTTGTTCACTTGTACTTTTCGAGATACATATAAAAGCTAATGGTACACATTTTTTTGTCAAAATCTTTTTGTAGATTTAATAAAAATATTATGGTTCCATATGATAACTTCATTACTGAAGGATCATTAAAACAATCGTGATTTATAACTTACAAGGAAACGTTCTATGGTGTGTCTCACCGATTTTGATGAAATTGAAATACTTATGTTATAGACTATCGAAAAATAAGAGACAAGTATTTTTTTTTATCTGCGGATACGCACATTTAGGGGATGAAAACCACCCCTAAAACAGTTTTTCCTAAATATTTCAAGTTCTAATGAATTTTTCCGAATGAAACCTCTTGTAAGTAATCCGGTTCCCGAGGGTGACAACCCTTATTTTTATTTACAGAAAAACGATTTTTTTTTTATATTTTTGCGTCACACGAATAACAGTTTTAGTTAAAAATCATTGAAAAATATTTTTTTACATACGATTTTGAAAAATAAAGGTCTGTTTTTGCGTTTTTGTAAAAAAAAGCTCCTCAAGGGGGTAAACAACCCCTAGCACTAATACGTAAATAATGTATATTCTTTCAGACATCAGTTTTTTCGTGAAAACCAGTATTAAGGGGTTTTTAGAGTCGCTGATTACGAACCTGATGTTATATTTAAAAAGTGCAAAATGGCGGATCCAATATGGCGGACAAACTTTTGAAAAATACATAAATTTTTATAAAAAAAAAGAAATAAATAAATAAAAATACCCTCTAAATATGCGTATCCGCAAATAAACAAAATATGTGTCTTTTATTTTTCGATACTCTATAACATATTTCAATTTCATCAAAATCTGTGAGACACACCTGAGAACGTTTCCTTGTTAGTCATAGAATAATGAAATTTGTAGGCAAAATCGGAGTTTTGCTGAAAATGCACTAAAATCTATTATACAATAAATATATTCTAAAGTGATTTCATCTACATATACACATGAGGGTCGCATCGCTGTGTATTAAGGTCCTTTAAGACAGGCCGGTTGGTTCGTTTCCAATGAAATACAGATATCCCTCCTATAACACGGTAGATAGGTTCAGAAGAAAATGTAGTGTTGTGTGAAACCGTGCTATGAGAAACCAGGAACTAGTTCAAAATGAGAGAAGCGTTCCGAAAACATTTTAATACCAATTTTTTTTTTATAAAGGAGGGATACTTGTACTCAATAGTCATTTAATTTCATGAATTCATTCACCTTTTTAGAAGAACATCAACCTGAACATTCTTAGTTGGTATATTGATTTTACATGTCTAATAAATTTTTGTAAATAAACACAATTTGAATTTAAAATAATGAATTTGTAAATATACATCCTAATATTCGGTAGATATAATTTATATAATTACTACATAATTTAAAGCAAAACGATTTTTTGTTCCAAATGGAATGAGATCTTTTTCTGACACTGTTTGGTTATATTATCCAGATAAAAACCCCTTAATATTCCCAAAATAGGTGCATTTCTAGGTGGATAAATAAAGCCAAGTTTTTCTTCAATTACGATTTTTATACAGCCCTGGGCTACCAAGGGGACCTTATGGTCTCTGCTATTAGGGATCCTTTGTTCCATGCAAAAGATATTCATCAATAATTCAGAAAAATTCCCTTTCCCGAATGTGATCCTTTTTCTGTTGTTTAACTTTATTTTTGGCTGGAGAAATTCTGCAACAAGTTTTCACTTTCACATCGATGTATAGGAAAAAGTCAAATTCTTTGGTATATGTCCTTTTCCTTGGGGAGTGGCTGTGATATTGATTTCGGATAACATCCTGCTTTCATGTACCTAAGTGGGTGATTACTCACCGGAGATCTGCGACTAATTGGTAATAACTCAGTGGGTCCTTTGCCCGCAAATAGCCAGCGGTCACCAATTTCATGCTGTTCTGATAATTTTCAATTACTGCTTTTTTCCATGTTCGCTTAATTAAAAACATGTTGGACACAATCATTGCTAATGCGATTTTAATTGACGCTGAAACATTGCTTGTTATTATCAAAACTCCAACATTTGATGGCACGAGCTAAATGTGGTTGCGTTGTTTAATTTTAATATCTATTGTACAAACCTAAGTATACTGTCCTTTTTTCATACTTTCAAAGTATAAGACCTAATTCCACTCAGGTTGATAGCATTCCTTCGATACCTAATTAGATGGCATATTTTTCAGCATAAGAGAAAAGGCTTAAAATCTTATTTTTAATTAACCGACTTAAAAAATGAAGATATTTCAGAGACCCGGAAATTTTCAAAATTCTATAAAATTATGTTAAACTGCTTTCAAATTTGGTGAATAGAATTGAATGGAATTTTGAAGTTCAAGACAAGATTTGCGGTTTGAGGAACAAGAACATTAATTCAAGTTGGTTCATCCAATATTGTGGTTTGAGATTTTAAGTAAATTAATTTAATTTTGTCACTTCCACTTAGAATAACTTTCAAAAAGTATCTTAGTACAAAAGATGGAGAGTGCGCAAATTCAACGAAAGTTGAAGGTTATAAAAACCTCTACCTCTGTATTTCTAAACCTACAGTAATTTGAGTTTATAAACTTGCCTTGACTCGCACCGACTCCAAAAATAGCTGATTAGATATTATAAATATTGAAGTATCAATAATTTTATATACTGTCCTTTAATGTTCTTTTGTTTAAAGTAATAAAAAATAATATTTTTAACTTTTTAGTTTAAGTTTGTACATATAGGCAAAATTTCGAAATCGCTTTTTATTTTTTTGTAAACATTTACTTTATTTTTCGATTTCTAGTTAACGAGAAGTATGTGAAATTCAATAAATGGGAGTCATTCCCTAATTTTCCATTCTTAGAGGTGGGATATTTTCTTTAAATTTTGATAGGACCATCCTCGAAATAAGCCTCTTCAATCAAAAAATAATGATTAAAATCGGTTCACAGTCGGCGAAGATATCGCGTGTGTATGTATGTTACACACGCACTCGAATTGAGAACCCCCTTTTTTGAAGTCGATTAAAAAATGAATGTCAAGGGGTTCGGCGTGAATTAACTAAAGATCAAAAAACCTGCGAATGGAGTATGCAAAAGTATATTTAGGTGTATATAATCAGCAATCGAGCCGTCTAAAAAACTATATCTTACATCAGTAAAAAAATTTTAATTATGTAGAGGGATTTAATCTGAACAACCTAATATAATATATAATATTATGATTTATTAGATACGAAGTACTGCAAAATGTCTAAAAATATGCTCTAAACGTGCTTTGAAATCATATCTTAAATTTTTATTGCTTTGTAATGCTGCAGTATTACTTCAAAAGCAATTCCGAAGTAGGTTCCTTTTAAAACGACAGATAAAGCGCATTTCTGTATAAATTTCAAAATAGCACAGCTTGCTTTTAAACAGCGATATAATAAACTTCAGAGAGGAATCAAAAACTCGCAGAAAGTGTCCTGAAAAAGGATATTCAATTTCACGGGCCTTCCTGTATCTGACATCCTCCTTCGGGCGGTGAGCATTCTCCTTTTTGAGGACTTCCATCAAAACGCACATTAACTTGAAGCGGCATGGAACGGGGGCCCCAAGGCACATTAATTGCGGCGAAAATATCGCCCAAAAGGATCTGGCACCCTGTCGCCCAGGTGCGACAAAATGTGCCTGTTTTCTTTAGGCTGCGCGCCAAACGGCCTCTAAATGAAATTTTCACGTTTGCCTCACCTTCGGCATTAATACCTTCCATGAAAATATTTGAAACGGAAAATTGGATTTATTCACAGTCGTCTAGAGTCGTCCTCGCGGCACGTAAATTTGTTTTTACATGAACGCGATCGGAACTATTAGATTACAGTGGGGCCTAATGAGAGCAGAGGGGTCCATGAATAAATCGCGGCCACCCGGAATTGCCCAGGGACTAATTTTGGGCTTTTAATCTTAATTTGATCGGCAAGGAGTACGCCCCAAATTGCATAAATGAATTTCGACCCATCCGCTTGCTGATGTGCCTACCAAATAATCGAATCGAAAATCGAGCTCAAGCTATTCCATGAATTTTTAGGCGGAAAGCTTTCGGAAATTCAATTTTGCCCAATATCCCAAATTCTAGGATTGATGGGATAATGGATGAATATTTGTTGAGCCCGAGACATTTTTGATGGCCAGATTCGATGGCGAGACGACAATGGCCCTCCTACGTAGGCGACTTAGCTAGGATTCTTCGGAGAGATGGTGAATGGAAAAAATGAAAGCTGAGCAATATTTAATTAAAACTTTAGCTGTAGGAATTCTGCAGTTGTAACTTAACCTTTACACGATAAATACGTTCCAAGAAAAATCGTGGTAAACGAAACGGTGCAAAACAAGACCCCGCATGCATTTAAAAAACCAGAGTTGGTTCAAATAAGCTTTAGCACCGGGTAAATCGAATCAAAGTCGTAGATAGTTAATATCAGAGTAGGTACTCAATAAAATTATAAAGATAAACGCTGCTTAAGATAGAAGTTGACATAAAACTCTGGGAAGACCATTTAGAAGTCGAAAATCTTCGAGCTAATTTTTACGCATTCGTCCAAAATATAATCACAGTGCTGTTTTATTAAAACTTAAATAACAGTCTTTTAAATAGGTTACTGACTTTTTAAAATATCGTGTCAGTTAAAAAAACATTATTTATTTATTTTATATTTATTTACCCTATTTCCCACAGACGGCCCAATATTCAATATTTCAGTATTCACTCCGTTTTCAAGGTTATAAGATGTTTCATCCCCGCGTTATATTCTGCCATAGTGGAGTATATAGTGAGACTAATAATTAACTAAAAATTGCATTCATTACGGTTATATATCTATTTAATTAACTTAAACTATGTACGTTGCTTAAAAAAAAAAAACAGCTCTATAGGCCGAATTTAAGAAAATCAATTTTTTACCTTCAATCATAAAAGTTATTTTATTAGGAGTTTAGACCTATGAAGATAGAATCGGGAACCTAAAACTGAATCTGATTAGATCAAAATTGCCCCCATATTTTCGAAAAAAAACAAAGAGTTTTATCATTTACCTAACTGTATTTTAATAAATTAAAAAATTAAATATCACAAAAAGCACATTAGATATAGATGAGTCCTTGCTTTTATTGAAAAATTGTTGCTTTATTCTTCAATAAACGCTATTCCGAGCCACGATGACAATTTAACCATTACTCAAGTTTTTGATGATATATCGCCAGGATAATCCCAAAGTATTTTGGAGTTTTGCTAATTGTAAACGGAAGTCTAGTTATTATCCTGATGTTTTAACACTTAACTGGTACTAATTCTACTGCTATGTATTTCTAATCTCCTTTCCAGATATTTTAGAAATGCTTACTGTGATGACATCAGTGACATTGAGTCAAATTATTTTAATTACTTGTCATATCTGCCGACATAATTTCCTAAAGTTGGCTTTGAAGAGTATATTGTCTTAGAATATCTATCTAAAATTGACGAAGAATTCTCCTGGGAATTATTTTATGTTATTCAAGAAGGACAAAAGGGAATTGATTGGCTATTATAAATCTATCGTTAAACTCTGGTTTTTTACTTTTCATTGTAGGTTCCTTTTATTCGTAAAACAACATGCTTTTATGAAAGGCAGATCGACGTTGACGAACCTGGTTAAGTTCTCCAACTTTTGTCTCGCGAATCTTGGAAAGCGCAGACAAGTCGATTGCATATATGCCGATTTCAGCAAGACCTTTGATAAGCTCTCCCATAAAGTCTTAATTTTTAATTATATATATTAGAAAGCATTGTTTTAAGGTTAAATTTTCTTCTGCGTTTTCCAACAACGTTCTTTTTCTGTCAGACGTTCCACAGAGTAGTCATCAAGGACCCTTACTTTTCACTCCTTTTAAATATAAACGACTTTTTTCTTCTGATTTAATTCGCATACATATGTATATTAGCTTACGCTGATGACTTGAACATTTTCAAACCGATTGAATCTTCAGGTGATACTATGTGCCTTCAACATGATCTTAATAACTTTGCGATATGTTGTTCATCATGGAGTGTTCCACTTACGACTACATACAAATCCTATGATATCCCTTTAACTCGTTTAGATAGTGTCGTGGATCCTAGATGTAGATTGATGTGACTGTCCGAAGACACACCTAGACCCATTGTGATACCACTTTTTTGGTGGGTATATCGTGTATCTATTGACGCGAACTTTAATGTAGGCACACATATTGACAGCATAATTAGTCGGTCTGACTCGGCGCTTAGTTTCGTTAAGCGTTGGTCTAGGGGCCTTGCCGATCCTTATCTCCTTAAAGCCTTGTTTTGCGCTTTCGTTCGTCCGATTTTGAAGTAATGCGTCCATAGTTTTGATGTCTCACTACAAGGAATATGCGAGTATAAATCGTATTGATGCAGTGCAAAAACGTTTTCTCCGTATAAGGATGGGTTGGAGCTCTTAACCCTTAAAAGGTATCATCAAAATAAATTACGTAAAGGGAATCATTAGTGAAATTTCACCCCAGAATATGCTTTAGCTTAATAAAGGGATTTAAATACAATTATATGTATTATTATCATCATTGAATGTTATATTACATGATAACGTTGCTTTTATAGTGCCCTCATATATGTATACAGGAGAAAACACTGTTAAAAGCCATTAGGTTTTTCTAAAAAATTCAGTAGATCAATTTGTCTGGGGTAAATTTTCACCCATGATACAATTTAAGGGTTAAACCTGTTTTTCCTCTCTAGGCACAGAAAAGTGGCAAATGTCACATATATGTATGACATCATTATTGGCCTTATATGTAGACTCTTCTAACCTCCTGAGCCTTCTTAATTTTAATTTTCGACCTCGTGTAAATAAAGGACAACATTTTCTTTATATTCCTAGTCATCGAACCAATTATATTTCATTTGAACCAATCTTAGCCATGTCTTGGCTTTACAATTCTTCTTTCCCTGTAATTAACTTTAAATGTTATAAAAAACTTTGAGAAATCGTTTACTTGGTCTTTAACTTTTGTATTTTCATTTTTTGTTTTTTTTTTTTATTTTTTGTGAATATGTATATAAGATGGTTTATTCTTACTTGCTGCTATGAAATAAATAAATAAAATGTCTAAAAACAACAAATAATATACCATGGATTGAATTTGGCTATAATCAATAAGGTTAAAATGATAAAAAACGAAAAGCGCAAAGAGAAATAAAGAAAAAAATGGTACCAATCTTGCAAAACCTGAAACCGAACCTTGAATGTTATCTGCACTAATAACCTTATGAAACCGTTTTATTTCTAGATCACCTCTTGTGCACAAGAAAAAAAAAATTTAAAATTAATCAGGACGAAATAACAAAACAAAAATGACAATAAGCATTTAATAAGAGAAACTGAAAAAAAAAACAAACAAACAAACAAAGCTATCCTTAACTCGAGTCTTCCGCTAGTGATCAAGCACACAAAATTAACAGAAAATTAGTAAAAATGGACAAGGAAAGCAAGCTCCTAGTCGATAGTTTAGTAATAAAGAAAAAGCCACCAAAGTTGAAAGCACTCGATCGGTCCATTTCAATAGCGATAGACAATTACACCCCCGCCCCAACAATGATCATAGACGATTCACTAATACTAGAGGAACCACCCCCTCTTCATCCAATCATAAAAAAACCCGACATTTATTTCGTCAGTGGCGGCAGCACTAGCGCAATACCGTACGAAGATTATGCCTATCACCTTAGAAAATCCAATTTTAGAAGATCCGACACACTCGACGTGCACAGTCCCTCAAACTTCCAGATGCGGAAGACGCACTCATTTCACTCAAACGAACCGACTGTGGAAGAGTTTCTTCTTTCTAGGCGAACGAGCAGCGTGAGGGGTTCGTACCTTTTTCCACCCGCGAAGGAAATTCCGGACAGATCGCCATCGCCGAATCGAAGAAGCTGCAGGATGCATAGGTCCTTTAACGAGCAGACGAAACGTCCATCGAAAAACGAGCTGACGGTGGAGCGAATCAAGTTCCCCTCGCTGAACGATGAAATGCTCCACAACGATCCCGATGCCCACCTTCAGCCTTACGATTCGACCAACATAACGATCGAGAACGAGCTCCTGCGTTCGAGAAGCAACAGCCGGTCGAGAGTCGAGGATGAGACGTACTTCGAGACCCCGGTGCCGAGCAGCAATCACAAGCATCCGCATAAGCATAGCTCGCACAGTCTCGATCATCCGCAAACGCAAAGCTTTAAGCGAGGTGCCAAGCACACGCACAGTCTTTACCTCTCGCCGAAATCTCTGGACGAGCTCCAGGTGCATCGTTCATTACAGGGTACCAAGAAATCGCACAGCGCTAGCATGCGCGTCCGGCCTTACAGGGAAAGCCTTAGTGCCACCAAGAAGTCGAAAAGTTTCGTGGTGGACACGTATCCAGAATTTGAGCTGTCGCCGCACCGTCGGGAGAGCCGCATCCTTATAACTGAAGATATAAAAAGAAGTCCTCGACCCGCCCCCCACATAGTCACGGAAGAGAAGCGGCCATCTTTTGAAAGAAAGCAATCTTTAAGCTACGACGTCGACGCTGTCGACTTCGATTCGGTGCTACGACCATTTCGAGCGTCCAGTAGAAGAAAAAGTTCAGTCACTGACTCAATGAAGAAGGTCAAGAAGAAGTCGATCAGTGACGACACCGAGGAGGACGAAGAATCCGACCGGAAACGGAAGAGGATTGTCTGCATCATAATGACCGTTTTCTTGTGCCTAGTTTGTGCCAGCGTCTTCGTAGTTATCTTCACACTAACACACTCGAGCGTTACCCAAATACCCAATCAGCTCAGGAAAGTTTCTAGCAACTCGAGGGACTTGCCCATCCACTACAACGGTACTTTATAATAATTTTGAACTCTTACTATTCTCAGTTTCATTTCACTTATAGTTTTCTTAATCTACTTATAATAAATATATTACTAAACAAAGTTATCTAAAATATTGCACATGGAGCATCGCACGGCAAGCGAACAACTACAAAAAGATCACTTTTTCAAATTCGTGTCTATTTTGGGTAAGTTACACCTCTGTAAGTCCTTAACACAAATATAAACTCATTTTCCTGTGCGAAACCTACACTCAGAAAAAAGTATTGTAAAATTGGTAAAAAACATATGTACTATGAATTCACTCCTTTGCACAACAAAATCGAACCATTTTTCATGATTCAAAAGTGACCGTACTCGAGTAAAAATGAACGGTGTCTGTACCTCGGCCGCACCATACCCGCACGGTTTCTTTTTGAAAAATATGTTATGAAGTAAAAATCATTTTTGATAAAAACGGCCGGTATAAGAGCCGAACTTAAGAGCAAACAGCAACGGCCGCATCTCGGTTGGTGAAGCCGTGGTAGTCTTTAAATGGCGGAGCTATGGAATTACATGCACTAGTCTAACGTTTGATATATTTTACATATTTTACAGTCATCGTGCGACCTTGGTGCAGCCGTCGTGCAACCTTGAAACGGCCGTCCGTGCGGCCAAATTCGTCCGACAAACGGAATCCGTGCGGCCGAATAAAACATTCAAAGTGCAGACTTCATACGGCCATTTTGCGGTCTTATTAACAATTTTAGATATTTTTACTCGGGAGTAAAGGCTTAAAGTTTTGTAATACGGTAAACGGTCTGTGGGAAAATATAAATTTCATACAAATTACAATTCATGTATATTTCAAATTACTAAAACAATTTGTTCGAGGACATCTAGTGTATATTATAGCATGTAGTATTAATCTATGCTACGTCATAAAAGATGCAAGTAAAAAAACCTATATTTTCAGAATTCGTCATTTGACATGTTTTATAGTTTTACATTAGACCTTTTGAAAATACAGGAAAACTTGTAGTATCATAGATCTTCTTGGGGAAATACTATATCCATGTTAAATTTACAACGAAATTTGCAAAATTAACATGAAACTTATAAATAAACATTGTGCACTATAACAAATCGAATTTATTAATTTACACTGATTTGATAAGATTTTACAATGCCATTTTTCTTTGAGTGTAGTTGCCGACGTACGGGCTTCTGAAGATTTGGCGAAAAGTCAGTATGGTCTTTTTCAAAGACCGTTTTACAGTTTTAGAAACTCCTAGAAAAATAAATTAATTATTCCTACAGAAAATTGCATGCTCTTTTTAGTCATTGTATCAAATTTTTATTTTTCGTACGAAACATCCAAAATTAATGTTTAAAAGGAAATGATCATAAACTTCAACAGAACCCCGTAACTCAAAAGCTCTAAAGCCTCGCACATGAAAATTATTTAATATTTGTGTTGACGACTTACAGAGTGTAACTTATTTAAATAGGAACAACTTTGAAAAACTAAACTCTTTTTGGTTGACCACTACACATGAAATTTCCCACATGTTAATTCATAAAAAATCAACAAGCCTTCTGAACGTACCCCAATTTTTACAGTGTTTACAATTAATTCTTGTACGATATATTTTAATTTAGTACATGTTGTTTTTGTGGATTAAATTAATATACAGGTCGCTTTAAACGGGTAATACTTTCTAAGTGTCGGAAAATATTTCATTTGGTATCTTTTATTAAAGGTATAATTGACGTGAATTTGATATTTGATAAATTTCGATTTATTTTGAAAATATTATTTATTATGTAGACCCAAACGATCAAGTTGATGTTTTATAATTAAATGAAAGGCTCTTAATTTTGATCTCTTCTCGAACGATTTTCACATGATTTATTTTATTTTATTATTTACTCGGCCAATACTATGCAATTTTAAACATATTAAGAATTCATATTGCTTTAAGGATGCGCTTACATTCAAAAAAATTATTAATTCGTTCTTTATTCGCTGACTTAGACACAACGCTATGAATTTTTAATATTTTTAAGAAGAAATGTTCTTGTAAATGGTTAAAAAGGAAATTCAACATTTTTTTAGATCTTGATACCACCAAAAGATAAGATTTTTTAATTTTACTGCTATTTATTGCCAAAATTAAAAATATCAAAAAACTTTTGTATGTAGGCAAACTCTTAGAAAAATTTACTTTCTTGGGAATATTAATAAAGAATAAAAGGTTATATAAGTAACTTTAGGTTACTTATTTTACTTTATATTCTAGATTTGTAGATTTATTTAATGTTATCCTAAACATGTATTTTATTTTCACCAGACTTTCAACACAACCCAAAACGTATTTTTTTCAGGGAATTAGCATTTATAGAATAAATAATTTATCTATAATTTACACTTTTTCCATGAAACCACATTCTTTTAGTTTTCAAACGCAACCAGTAAACGTTCGGATATCTAAAATAGAAAGATGTTGGCCAGTATCATTTTCAATGACCCTAAGATAAAATAAGAAATGATGAAATAAAATAATTGTAAAGTTTTGAAATGCCATCATTTTCTCTATTGTGGCTTACTGCCACAAAGTAGTTTTCGTAAATGTATGATTTTCTTAGTAATTTAACTATATACTCCATGATTCTTGAAGTTCTGTCCCAAGAATTCTTATTATTTTGTGTGCAAATGGAATTCCATCACACAGAAAAGCACTCTTCTTTCAATAACATCTTAAAATGGAGATTTAGAACAAAAAGGGACAATGTAAGGTAGAAGGTCATTTCATCTCCATATATAAATAATGTAAATAATTGTTTTACACGAAATGTGTAGCTGTAGGAATCAATGTAATATGGATCGCCATGGGTGATTTTAATAGGAATTCTGAACTTTTCCTTCACGTCACATTTTTCACTAAAATAGGGCGAAAATTGAAAACAATCAAATACATACATTACGTTTAGTTTTTGATAAAAATAAATCTTTTTCGAGTAAATGTATAAATTGTCGAATATTCTAAACTTGTTCAACTTGAACTTGAAAATTTTTTCTAAAACAATGTATTTTTATTTTTATATGTATGGTGGATCGTTCAAACTTATTTGTTGATTTTTTATGGATGAACTCATTATTTAATCTTCCTCATAACTCGAACTGACCAGGCCGCCATGATGTTGACGACCATAAAACTTCATTAATTTTTTTACATGAACTTTTTTATTTTGATCATTTTAGTTAAGAATATATACCGCTCCCCGGTAGTTCAGTTAACAGGGAATAAATAAATAACTAATCAAAATATTATGAATAATATATCATATGTACTAATTATTTCTTTTGAAATGCCACCTAATTTTGTTTAAACACTGTTTTTTGTTTTATATTTATGTATTGGTGTTTTCAAAAACAACAACAACAATTATATATTTGTATAACACTACACTTATACTTATACACAGATGTAATTTCTTTGTTTTTCTATTGCTTACAAATGTTTAAAAATTTTAAGCAAATTCAGCTAATTATCAAAACATTTTTCTTCTCATTCCGATGGTAAAATACGTTTTGGTGATATCCATTTAAGACAAAGCCACTCAATGAATTGTGGAGCAATCTCTCGGAAATTTACTAAACTTTGCAAACAACCCCGACTTATCATTTTTATACTAATTTTACCATTAAAGGAAATGAGAAATATAAAAACTATAACGATTATGATACATCTTGAATAAATTTTAAACTATTCGTATCCTTGCTTATAACATCCAGAAAAACTGCTTTTTCGTAGTTTTAAAAATACATTGTTTAACACGTTCGTCGCCCAATTTTATTCAGCCACTTATTATTCAGCTATTACGTTTCACCCACATGGCGACTTAATAAAACCGAAACCGACGTATTAAAACCGATATCGCATAAAACTTTACGCGAAATTTCATAAAAATTATATCATTTCTGCAGTTTTGTTTCATAAATTAACAATTGAACAGAACTCCAAAAAAATTCATTATTATTATTCTTAATAAGTAAGTCTTCATAATTCATGCCTTATACAGATTAGAGCAATTCAACTACCTGAGTAAAAGTATCTAAACATTTTGCACTTTGGATGTTTTATTCGGCCCCATGGTTATATACATTTAAGGCCATATCTCCGGTACTTAAATTTATAAATACATATCTATACAAACTTGTTCGGCCGTGGTGCAGCGAAGGTGCTGCCGTTGTCGTTTGTACTCAAATTCAGCCCTCGTAAATATTTTTCACAAATTATTTCTAGTCTATGCGGACGTTACATATTTTTCAAAAAACACCGTGCGGCCGAGGTGCAGCCACTGTTCATTTTTCTCAGGTAGTTCATGACGTCACAGTCCAAGACACTGCCTATGGGGAAAAACAAGCTTTTAACATCATTTTCTTTGAATTTGCTCAGTAAAGTGTAAATTGCAAAAACTGTCAGAAAGCAGTCAATCTATCCAAAATGTTATTACCTGACGGAAACCTTCACTAAGCCGTATGCTCGGCCGTATGCTCGGGGTCGAGTTTCAGTATAAACGCGAATGGCCGTGTGCCCGGCCGTATGAGAGCATATACAGTGCGGCCGTCATGCGGCCGAATTTGTCCGACAAACGAACCCCGTACGGCCGTGCTGCGGCCTTTTTAAAAATATAATATTAGATATTTTTACTCAGGATAATTTAAATATTATTTTTGAGCTACACACCCATGTTCTGCGTATCCCTTTGTATGAATTCGAAAGACGCACAAACGAGTGAATTTCAAAATCGAATTATCCTGATTGCATCCAAAGTTTAAAGTTTGAGTTCAGTTTTACGAACTTTTGAACCAATTTAGGAATGGCACTCTTCAATAGACTACGTCATTCTGACGTCAAGAATTAGTTAAATTGTTTTAGTCCATCCAAGGCATAATCAAGTCATTCGCCACTCGCAAATCGTAGAAGATAGTAAAGCTGTCTTCTTCAATAACTTTCTTCCTGCTCAGACTGTTTGTAATACCAGCAATATAATTCATTTGGTATGCAATAATCCCAATTTCATTCTTATACAAATTCCTCACTGGCTTATGTACCTACTATATAATCCTGTGTTCTTTTTATGCGCGTTTCTCTTATTCATAAGATTTCTTTTACTTGTGCACTTGCCGCTTTCTTATTTCATTAATAACTAATCGCCAGGCCGGCCTAGCCGATCCGCAGGTCCATGTCTAAAATTCCATTAGGCTAAGAAAGGCGCAGGCATAATGAGGGAGGGCTAAGGTAAATTGGGCCGTTGCGGGCAGCGGCACGCATCAAGAACTCGAGCATAATTCTGCATGATTCACGTTTGCCTTCCCGCGTGCCGTTCGTCCGACCGACCGACAGAACTCCAGAAAATTATCTCAACGTAGCCGTAGTATCCAAGAAGCTCCCGATGTATATAGTTGCGGCCTTCTCGAGCATCTTTAAAAACTTCCTGCACGGCAGCGTCGTCATTCAGCCTAATGGCATGCTCCATTGTATGCAAAGGCGCAACTATTTCGAGAATAATCTCCGCATTCCCTGCACTCTGTAGACTCTTCTTCCTTTTTTCCTTATTTTATTCCCTTTTTTCATGATATTCCCTTTTTTTTTCTTTTTTTTTTGTAATTGTACCTCCAGCATTGCAAAAGTTGTTGCCCTCCTTGGGGACCTTGATTGAAAATGCAAACGATATCAAAGGAGAAAGGCGAATTTTCATAATTCACGCAAACAGTGAATTATGCAATAACTACACTTATCCTTTTATAAGTGGGATCACAAGAAAGCATCTATTTTTGCTTCCTTTTATTAGAGCTCTTAGAGGATACTCCTCGCATTAGAATTAGAAAGTTATACTCCTTTCACTAGCTCCCACTGTATATATATAATATACTTTCTTTCAACTCAAATCAAATGAAATTTTAAAAACATAAAACTATTCTCCATGTTATTTATTTACTTACTATTTATATATATATGTATGTAAAAAAGTCGAAATGACATATAGAAATTTTAAAACCGTGTAAATCAAATACCTTGCAAATTGAGGGATATTTGTACCATGCTAGCAGCAAACATATCTAGACATTTTTGGGTTCTCTAGAATTTGTTAACTCTGTTTATCTCCTCTATGTCCTGGATTTTATAATGTAATATTAGCTCTAATTAGTTCACATTTTTATTCAAATAAAACCTATTGTAATATGGTTCCGAAGATTCTCACACAAAGGAGTGATTATTAAAAATTACAATTATTACATGGACTTTTTATTTATCAGTTTATTAATAGATTTTTACTTTTAAAATTTTACTTATCCTTTAATAATAAAGATAATATTGTAATAAATTTCTATAATAATGAAAACGATATTCTAATAAAACAAATAATACTAAATGTTTTAGTAATCCTTTAGATCTATAGGATTTCGGGAATCCAAAGGTTCAAATAAGATCTAAAGGCTCGAAAATAGAGTTTAATTTTGAGCGGCGTACTGAGAAATCGTGATCTTCGGACTCTGACCAGAACTAAAATTTTACTTTATTCAATAAATCTTAGAGATATATTACAACATACGCAACCCACCACACAATATAAAATGCATACATTGAAATACATGAAATTATTTCATTTGCTTCCGCATAAAGTTCCCACATTGATAAAGGTTTAATTCTTTTTATATTTTTTGGAAATACTCGCAAAAATGGAAATTAGCTGTATTGGGTATGTAAATTTTTTTGAGTGTAGATTTTTTTTAAGCAATTAAACTAAATAAATACGCAAATGGAAATTCCCCTCCCAATAATAAATCAAAAATAAATTAATGCTTACTGGACATGATTGAATAATTCTAGTACAATACAGTTGGATTTATAGTAATTTAGTAGTAGTTTTGGACATTTTTGCTGATATTCTGCTCTGGCCTGCTCTAAAAAGCGACGAAATGCTGCTCTTCTTGACGACTTGATGAAAAAAGAAAAACGCAACTTTCAATAGTTTAAAACTGATTATCAAAATTCTCCGGTTCTATTTCTCCTTGTTGTTTACACAGTTTAAGATTAACTTTTAGGTCAATACAATATAAATACATATATTTGTCGAAGTTACTAGATGCACGGGTGACATGGGTGCGGATCACACGGGTCAAACATATTTTTTGTTATACAAAATATGTTTCGACGGAGGGTTTTCCTTATACAATAGAAATTTTGTATGGCAAATGTATAACCCGTGTGATCCGTACTCGTGTTACCCATATGATGCTTCTAGTCACTTCGTACAATTGATATCGAATATTGTATCTTAAATCAAAAGTTTAGATAACTGCATATTTCTTATATAACAAATTTTGAGTGGAAATGGACGATTAATTTCTCCCTCCATTCTATTGTACATACAAATTTTCTCAGACCTTTAATAGGCTTTTATACTACTATACATACTAGATCTGACTAAAACAAACTAACTATACAACGACAATATTCATCCAGCCGAACACAAATACTAATACATATACAATAATATTGCACTATTGCAGTTATTAGCAAAAAAAGACACAATGGAGAGACACCGATACACCTAATTCATGAAAACTCATGAGCAATAACCTTTCACTTTGGGACAGTCTGGACCACTATTTATCTTCTAAGCACATGGCGTCTGTGTCCGGGATAGCAGGTAAAACATATTCAAACAAATAAACCGTTATTTGATGTGTTTAACATATTTTTGTAAAACGTTTATAATATGCTATGGTATTTTTACGTCTATTGGGAACAAAAAAAAATGGATGGTATTAAATTATTCGAAATATTATTTCTCTCTGTTGCACTATTTACAATTCTTAAGTTTACTTATTGTAATCTACATCGAAAAGATTTTCATGTTATTGAAATTATGTCGATTTAGTTAATTGGTGTTTTTTACAAACAAACTGTATATAAAACGTAATTTCAGAATGTAATAAAATGGTTTTTGGGGTTGCATCCATTAATAATGATTCAAAAAAACAAATTTGCAGCCTTCTTTCAATAAACAATTCCACATGAAGTAACAATTAATAAACACTCATTATTTTTCCAAATTAGAAAAAAGCAATTTTATCAAAATTTAAATATCTCATGTGGAATATTTCGAAAGATATTGAAAAATCATAACGCAAAATGTATATAATGAAATCTGAATCATCCTTTTGCCGACAATATGATTTATTAAAAGAGACGCAACTGTTACTGGATTCAATTTCCAACGTTTGCATGATTGATTTAATTTGGTTGGCTAATAGTAAAATGTATGTTCGTTTTTATTAATTTTAAGATTGTCGAATTTATCTTCATTAATAGTTTCTTCTATAGTACCTATATAATATTATAAAATACAATTAATTTTTCAAAATATAAAACATTAAGAAGAAACTGATTTCGAAATTTTTACCAGAATTTATTGCTATAGTTCTTCAAAGAAAAATAATTAACAAATTATAAATGTGCCACGTAATGATGAACAACTCATCATAGAAAAGGCAATGTGTTTGTTATAAATTTTTACTTTGTAATAATTATTTTGATTAAAGTGCCATAGAATTTAAGACTAGCTTTAATTTTCCTTGTTTAGCCACATCCAAAACTCGGAATCTTCAAAAATTCTATCGAGGCGATCTAATATAATTAATTGATACGTTTAACGAGCCAAATAACTTTTTTGCGTGCCGGAAATTTATGCAACAAAAATAATATGCTGCATATGTATTTGCTATGTGGAGTACAATCACATATGTATTTAGTATATAGAAAAAGATGTTTGAATTGCTGACTGATCTATTTAAAAAATAATAATAAAGAGATATAAATAATAACATATGTAAGTGCATACAAGGTTGTAAATAAAATCATGCATTTTTTGAAGCAGTGAAAATGAGCCACACCAACAAAAATTTTTAATACCATAGAATTTAATTGAGCTGGAGGTTACCTGGAGTATATGTAAATTTAATGTGTATTAAACAAACTACAATATTTATTTTGTTAGCCCTATAGACGCATCACCATCACAATACTTACCAACAGACTCATACCAATGATACCAAAGAAAAAGCAATTTATTAAAATGTACAATAATTTATTTAAGTTCGTGATCAATGTTGCTATATTTTTTAACTTGTTTTTCAAAAACCCTTTTTTTTTGTAAATCACGTAAGCAAGGCAAAAGGCAAAACACAGAAGGAAAAAGCAGATTTGCATATATTAGTCAAAATACTAGTCAATTAAAATGATTTTTAGATTTATTATAATGATTTTGATTTTTAATCTTCGCTTAACATTTTAGTAGTTTTAACATTTGATAAATTTTCCTCGAAAAATGTGATATTAAAAAAAAAATTGATATTTGATAATCAATGGTATAACAACTTAAAACTGGAAATGTTTCCTCCAAACAATAATACTTGAGAAATCGACAAAAATAATTCCACTAAAAATTATTATTACCTAATTTTGTGAAATTTAAAAATGAGAATTATTTTTCCTACTTAAGTTATTCATCTAAAAAATATGTAAATTGAAGTCAACTTGACTTCATGAGCAAATGCAGGATTATATTCAAATTTTATTTGAGTTCAACTTATAATGTCTTTGAAATCGACTACAAAGTATTTCTATGTACCAGAACATTACAATTCTTCCTAAGCACTCAAATAGCATAGTCAATTCAACCTTTAGTATCTACTCACTTTAATTCAGTAAAAAGCACATGGTACAATTCTTGTACAAAGTTGAAACGCTTAAGCTTTCTTCTTAAATTGATACGTATAATAAACTTGACAAATGGTTTTTTGGCTTCTACTTTTATCTCGAAAATATAACATATTAAACTTTAAATATCCTTGCTTATTTTTGATTATTGTTGGATAATTTTGTTACACACTTTGTTATTTCGGCAAAATTTTAACATACACTTTTGTAATATATTCTTGAAAGTGTATAGTTTGAGTGATATGATATTAAATTTTAAAGCCGTCAATATACCCTTTTAATACTCAGTTACGAATTTTGCATCCGAGATTCGTCCCCACAAAGAATTTTTAGTCAGTTTAAAAAATGAAATTGTAGTGAAAATGTTGCAATACATAATACATACATGGAAGAATTTTTTGCTTCATTAACATTTCTGCATTTCACTTAAGATAAATCAAAAGATAAAATAGCCCCAAATTATCCGCCTTTCGTTTTACAAGGAGAAGGCACCTGGTCGTCATCATCGATTTCGCTCAAATTTATAGCACATGTAGGGCTTGGCAACAAATGAAAGTACCCGAAGTGGGAACTCCAGATGGCTACGCGTTTACAAAATAATAGTATAAAAAAATTTTCACGCGCCTCTAAATCCCTTTCATTGTAGCACATTTCCAAAGCGACGACTGGTGCAGTAGTGAATACTTGGGCTTGGGATTCAGAGGTCACGGGTTCGAGTCCCAGCGTAGGGATGCTTTTTTTTCGGATTTTTCCCAATTTTTATAAGATTCGAGTCCGCAATTAAGTGAAGTGATAAATTTTTTATTTTTTTTATTTATTTATACGCAAAAGGCATAAATTAGGAAAAAAATTGGGATTGCGGACTTTTCAGCAAAGGATTGTAATTAAAGCGAATACCAAAAGATTTTGTACATTAAAATTCAAACTTGTATTTAACAAGTCTTTAATCTTTATATTTTGAGATCTCACGTACTTAATAAAAATCATGCCAAAGACAATTGTTTGATATGGTAACCAAAATTTTATGCGAATCACTGGCTCAATTCTTAAATTCCAGTATACTTAACTGATTTTCTGTAGGAATTTAGTGAAATTCTAGTTGTTTGATTCTGACATTAGAAGTAAAAATCAGGACACGTACAACTGTCAACGTACAACTGTCAGAAAATCTTAAAAATATCTTAAAAAGCCAGTGAATGTAAAATGTGTGGATGTAAAAACAAGCTAATAGAATTCTGGCTTTTATATTCAGATATCCATTAAATTTAGACATAATTCTAATTATTCATTGAAATACTAGTGCTTCTAATTTAAATTCTAGTAAATACTAGTTAAAACAAAGATAAAAAGTTCTATCGTTTATACCTGGAATTTTAGTTAATTTATTTATAAATCTTGTCATAATAGGTAATTCTAGTGTATATATTTTTACTAGATTTAGATTTATTGAAAATGCTAGGAAGTCAACTCTAATTGAAATTTTGCTAGATTCTAATTGAAAAACACTTTGTGTATACAAATTTCGTGTCTGTAAACTTGTTTCACTAATACTACCGGTGTGGTAAAAGGACTCCTTATAAGACAATTAAATTATACGTCTTTTGAATAACAAAAGTGAGACCTAAAGCTCCAGTGACTTGTTATAATAAATTCAAAGTGTTTTAAGGTTCCTCTAGTAATAAGTTCTAAATTCATCAAAGCTTAAATAATGCCTTCAGAATACGATGCTTCACAGAATGCATTACTCTGGAACTACATAAGGACAAATAAAACCTACTCTGTAGTGAGTGATAAATTACTTTACGATTCTCCAAGCGTTTATTTCTAGTCTAGTTCCTACAAGGGCTAGTTAAAGGGACTACAAAGACGGAAAAGCTAGTGGATTCACGGCATTGAGCAATGAAAACAGCAAAGAGGCTAATATTTTCGTTTTGTTACTCGAAATTCGTCTCGTCTTTCCTCACCAAGTACTTTTATGCTGAAAGTGCTCACGTAGAACGCAACATGGGAATTAAATCGAAATAGCTGCTTCAGTTTTGTCCAAGGTGGGGAGGGGAGAGAAAGCTATGAGCGGCCAGTTGCACACATGTGTGCGCTGAGTATGGAAATTCCTTGGAAAAAGAAAGCCTACATTCAAACAGGACCAAGAGCAGTAATCACATTCACCATATTTCAGACGAACTGAATTGCGCGTAACCAATAAAAATGTCCAAAACGTTTAAAGGCTCTACGGCCGACGTTTGTTTTTTTTCTATTCCAAACACCCTGACAGGATTATTCTGAACACGTCCCCAAGTTTGAAATATTTCGAAACCCCTATACGAGGCGATAGGCCTACTTTTAAATGCGGTGTATGCGTCTGTGAGTGTGAGTGCGTTGTATTGTATGAAAGAAAACGTTCACGTATCAAGGACATTTATGCATGTTCCCAAGTCCAAAGATTTTCAGGATTTATATATATATATTTTCATGTTTTCCCTATATTTTTTCTTCTATTTCTAGTTCGCCAGGAGAATGAGCGGCTCATGCAGGAATCCATGAATCGTGCGAGGTTCGCGAAGAACTTCACTGAGGCGGCATCTTTTGCTGCCGCCGAAGAAATTCCATAACGAAGTTTTAAATTCTCTGCGAGCAACGAGTTTTTTGCTATCGCCGACTACGACGACACATTTGTAATACTCCTTGCCACATTGATCGATGTGACCGGGGGGTTCATCGTTAGAATGCACGACGAGGCCACTCATAATTTTAAATTAGCCAGGACAGGACCGACGGGTATATCGCAGAACGAGCTAAGGACCATTTTTCAAAACATATCCCATGATTGATCGGCCAGTCGGATCGGACAACGACGACGACGACAACAACGACGAAGGATGTCTCGAGACGGCCAATCCAGAAAAATACACTGTCCCCAGGTCCTGTTCGGAGCTAATCATTTTGTACCCACTGTAGGAATCTAGGCACCTAAGCACCAGGCTGAACTGCTCAAAAATACCTAGTTAGAGAAAAAAAAACAAAAGGAGCAGCAGAGTTCAATCGAATTTTTGTACATAGCGAATAGAGGTGTTTTTATCCTGAATGTGTGCGTAAGTTACTTTTGTTGACTTTTTAATATAAGGAGCATAGGTAGGCGGATATAGTCATATAAGAAGATTATTTTAAAAAATGACACGTTTGTAAGAGCTTGTTTGTAGGGCTTTGTTATTTATTATTGTAAATGTTGACAATTTACGTAATGTAACTCGTGTAGACCACTAGCGGGACGCCCCGCCGGCACTCAGTAAACAAAAATCAATCAGCACCGGCCCTGAAGTTTCTTTGGATTTAATTAGAATTCAAATAGGTCGGCTGAGTGGTTTGACGAGACATGTAGTGACCATAGGTAAAAAAGCGACGTTTAGGCGATTTTCAATTTTGAAACGTAACTTCATTTTGTAAAACAACACAGTATCCAAGGACATTCTGTAGTGCCTATAAAAATAATTTCAGTGTTTCATCGCAAAGCGAATTCCTTTCTTAAAATAAAAACAAAGTTCAATTTGGCTGTATAAAATACTTGAACAATGTGAATTTGAATTGTATCACATATATTGTTTTAGACGAAAATATCTATAGGATATAGGGATCTATTCAAATTTATTTTTGTACAGACACAATCCTCGGAAAGGGCTAGCTTTCGAAATATAGAGGTATACGTGAAATATTCAATTAAAATCTAAATCTTTTTATTATTATTATTATTTAATCAATATACATAGAAACGAATGAGAGATGAAGTGTTCACGAGGCTACTTTAAAAATACAGTAACAAGTAATAATGTATATTAAGACACAACTTGCTTGTATCAAAAGCGCTCTTCAAACATCTCTATATTATTGGTTATTTCATTATCGTTTTTAGATTTTAACAAACACAAATATTGTTTCATAAGTTGTGTTCCATAAACTGCCGGAAATGTTGTTTTGCTGCTCGAAAACTAGTCATTTCTGAAGATCGACTTTTATTTGCGTTATAAACTATAACAAAAAATCATTGTATATTAATTTAATCGAAAAAATTGAATAAATTTTATTATGAGTAAATACAGTAAAAAATCGAAAAAAAACATAATAGTAATTTAAAAAATTACAGAAAAAAGTGTCTCATTTAAACTTTCCTTTGACATTTTTTGGTGCTTTTTATTTTAACAATATTTTATTTAATGCAACATTTTTTTTTTAATTTTAAGGAAAAGCGCTTAAGTTGTACTTTTACCATATGGCATATGTAATACATACATATATATGCATGTTAAGAGAAATCAGTAGTGATAGACAAAATTGGTGATTAAATACATCAAGTCACTATACTTAAGTTATAGATGGTTTCGTATTGAAGAAATTGACAACTCCTTTAAAGTTGAAATAATGAAATAACTTCCCTGCTTCAGAAGTTTCTTTAGATCTTTCTTTTCATCTTATTTATTTATAAAAATGACTCCTTTAAAACTTAATCTCCCGCAAATATCTTCCTCTTAAAGACGTCACAAGTGCTTAAAGGCATCTTAAGTTGTTTAGTAACAATCTGTGAAAACTTTAGTGAACTTTTACCTAATGGAATTATTTCATCAGGCTTTTATTTTCCTTAGCTTTCACAGATTTCTATCACACTTTTTTAGTATATCTGTCATTTTAGATATTTTAGCAAAACAATTTGTGACTGTATAGCCTCTACAGAATTAGATTCAACTTATGTGTAAAACTTAATTCGTCGAAACAGTTTTTTTGCGAGTCAACAAGTTTGCATAATTTAGAATTAAAATTTATTAAAACTTTTAGTTTATTCATTGTAATAGAATTTTATTAGAACAATTTTTATGCATCACCTACTGTATACGGAACGTCTTTGCTACTTTCACAGTGATTAAATTCATGAAGCAAAATCCAAAACCCTTTATCGCCTATGTCTAATAATGCGATCATAAAGATTTCAAATTACACTGGTCGACAAAATTTAATATTTAAGTTTTCATACAACAAGTCATATACAGGGTGTCCCATAGGAATGTGTGAAAACTAATGGGTCACAATTTTTCAACAAATGGAGAGATCGGTAAAATGTAAATACTTTTTAATAAAGGAAAGTCGTCATTTTTATTTCATGTCCATTTTATTATAAAAAATTAAATCTATTTAATACAAAACAATTAATTAAAAAAAGTAGTGAAGAACGTTAGTTACTAATGATATATATTTTCGATATTTTAACCATCTAATTTGCCACAAATATCCATATGCTTTCTAAAACTATTAAAAACATGTTCTAACGTTTCATTTGAAATGCCATTGACGATCTTCCTAATGTCTTTAATAAAATCCTCAACTGTTTTTTGATTATTTTCATAGCAGAGATCTTTAATGTAGCCCCATAAAAAGAAATCACATTAAGTGAGATCCTACGAGTAAGGTGGCTATTCTATTCCTTTTCCCCTAGCAAAGCGTGGGTACCCTAGGACAATAACTCGATCGCCATAAAATTTATTGATGGTACTTCTTGTGTGCGATGAGGTGCTGCTCCGTCTTGAATAAAAAAAAAGATTTAATGCGGCTCCTCTTTTTCGCATGAGAAAGGATTTGGTCTCTAACATCCCTTTGTACTTCTCTCCGGCGACAGAAGATTCAAAGAAATGCAGGTAGATACCTTTTATGTAGATGGTTCACATTTCAAAAATATATATTATTAATAATTCACGTTTTTCACTATATTTTTAAATTAATGGTTTGTATTAAATAGATTTAATTTTTTTATAATAAAATGGACATGAAATAAAAATGACGACTTTCCTTTATTAAAACGTATTTACATTTTACCGATCTCTCCATTTGTTAAAAAATTGTGACCCATTAGTTTTCGCAATTTCCTATTGGACACCCTGTATCATTGCTATAGGATTTTTTCCGTAGATTACGAATTCGCAACCAAAAATATTCGATCACGCCATGTTTGTTAGTAAAAGAGGGTTGAAAATAACAAAATATCGTATTTCGGCTATTTTGAAAAATTCGTTAAGAAATAACGAAACCTGAAAAAAGCTCATAATATGACTGAAAAGAAAGTCAGAATCCTTATCTATATATATATGAAATACCACCAATCTATAGCACTTACAAAGAAACATCAGGAATAAAATTTTCATGAGCGTGCGTAAACAGTGATCTTCATTCACTATCTATTGTATGAAGTAATCGACTTATAGAAAACAGTGAATTCCACAGAATATTTCAGAAAATATTAAAGCCTCTCGTATTTTAATATAATAACTAAAGGTTCATACTTTTATTTGAGATACTTTACAAGATCCTGCGATAATTCGTTATTTTTTTAATTAATTTGCAAAAATGGCCAAAATACGGCCTTTTGTATTTTTGAAACCTACTTTTTTCAAAAACGTGACGAGATAGGACATTTCCGTTTGCGAATTTTTAATCTGCGGAGAAAATCCTATAGAAATGATATAACGCAAGTCTTGGAAATGTTCATTTTGAATTATTGCTCTATGGAACTGACGTTCCTTGTAAACTAGACGTAGACACACTTCATTAAAGTTAATAAAGCAGAAATTGGTATGGAGTATAGGTAAGATATGGTTTCAAAAACCGTCCTTTTTACAAAATCTACGAATTTTGATGTTTGATTTGTGCATTATGATATTAGATTTGTGCATTAAAAAGCATAGTGAAGTAAAATTAAAAATAAATAAATATAAACCTGAAAAATATCTTTTAAATAAATATAAATATAAATATGAAGCTTTTACCAACTCTTAAGAAATATTATTGTCTTTTGAATATGTTTATTTTGTAATTTATTAAGTTTAAACTAACTGCACAAATATAATTTTATCTTGTTCAGATATTTTATGCAGCCATCCATAATTCAAGAATATCTATCAGTCTGTAATTACACATATTATTTTTTATTAGAAACGACGACATATTCTACATTATTTCAATGAATAGTAGCAGTAACTTTAATACGTCCATAAATATATTTGCTTTTTGTTTTGTTTTTTTATTATTTAAATTGCTCTGGCTTGTACAAATTAAAATAACTTCAAAAATTTCATAAAGAATCTTCATAAATAAATATTGTAGACAATCAAGATGTTAAGCATAATAATTACAAATTAAATCGCGAAACAAACAAACAAATAAAATTGCAGGCCTTTTATTACAAAAGACGGAACAGTCGAAAAGGATGAACTGTGTTTAAGATAAAACAAACACGAAATTCATCTTTGATGCAATGAACACAAACAATTTATAAGTAAGCTGAGAAAGCGTCTTGTCTATTTAAGGAGCATTAAATCAAAACATTCCCCTAAAAATAGACAGATGTTTACTAATTGCTTTTGGTAGGACTTTCAAACAATCCGACATTTACGACACTGAGATAAATCTTAAGGAAGATGGGAACCCGAGGAGCTTTTACATGACTGAATAATCACTTTTACGAGGTAGATGAGCGCGTCATTTTAATGGATTTCAAATTCAGTCAGCTACTCAACATTTTCAGTTTTAATGAAATGAAAAGTTTTCTTTAGAGGAGAATTTTCTAACAGCCTGCACGTACTCACGAAATCAATTCTAAGCTCCATAGAATACGTTGCTATGCATGGTGGAGGAGGCAAGCATTTTTCATAAGAAGAAAAGTGTTACAATTTTTAAAAATATATGAATATATGCAAAGAGACATGTTATCTGGTTATTTTCGAACTGAAAAAGTAGGAGAAGACAAATATTCCTGTGTTTTGTAATTTTAATAATATACGTGTACCTGACAAGTCATAATATCTCTTTCGCTCCTTTTAAGAATATCTTTCTGCTCTGAAATTTATTATGGATTATTCTTTTGTAAGATTATAAAGTAGAATTGGATGGCCGGGAGAACAATATGGAATAAAATATTAGAACAACAACTTTTTGCTGTCTAAAGTAAAACTCTGAGTAAGTATTTGCTGGCTAGAACAAGGGCGAGGGACGGTAACAATTTTAAAGCAGATACTATACTTTAAATATCTAAATTTATCTGTAGAAAAAACATTCAAAAATAAAAGTGATTGAGTTTCCAAAAGTTTCGAAATTGACTTTTAATGCTAGGGGGTAGGTTTAATGGACCAAAAAATATACTTTTCATAGACTTTCTTTTAGACAAGATTATTAAAACATCTCAGTTTTCCCTTACAAATAATTATGTTCATTTTATTCAATTACTATTATCATTACGAATAATTAAATTTTTTTAAATCACCATTACTGCAATGATAGTTGTAATGATAATGATAATTTTGATTCTATCAGTTCACTGGAATTAATCACTAACGAATCCTGCATTGCCACCATCCATTTCAATTGTAATTACAATGCAGGAAATGAAATCCCACGAAAATTTAAAAGTACATTAATATATACACTAAGTAAAAGTACATTAAATTATACACTAAGAAAAAAACAAGGGAAACAACCTGAAACCAGTAACGAAAATTATTAATTTAACTATGTTTCACATTAAACTTTAAAATTGTAGCAAATTAAAATTTTGAACTTTGTTGAATCTCTTAATGGGTTTCATAATTCTTTCAAATACAATATTATTAAATTTAGAATGATCCCCAACTAATTTTAAAAATTTTTAAAAACGCGCATATTTGAACTTATATATATTTTTCTCACTATAATGAAAATTTCACTAGTAATTAATTACAATGAAATAATTGTAACAGCATTATCATTACAATTACCATAACCATTGGAGTAAGGTTAATTTTTAAAAAAATTACTGGTAATGGTAGAAGTTGTGATTACCAAAGTAATTCTTTATTTTACAAGTCATCGGGGCCCATTATCTCTGTTTTAAAATTTAGGTAAAAATTATAAAACACTTACTAATTAGAACTTCATTAGAGTTTTTACAATGCTCGCATACATTTACATTAACTTTGTTTTATTTTTTTAATATTTTCAAAACAATTTTACTTATGGATAACTAAGGTTCACTATTTTTTTTAACGCCAGCTAGCGATTAAACCGTCTCCATCTACACATATTTCAGGTACAGGAAAAGTGTGGAACGTTAGTCTTAATTATTTCTCAGGTAATGTGTACTTGCCTGGGAACCTGTTGCAATTTTGTTGTGCACATTTCGTATTATTTTTGTTAACGTAATAAGGCTTTTGGCCATATCTCGTACTTGGCGCCTCGTTAACCTCTTAAATGCTTTGTTTTCCTCTTTAAAACTTGTTTAATTAGTTTCAGACGGTACCGCGTATATGCAATGAAAACCAAATAAGTTCACTTGCTGTAAAATTCAAAGAGTTATGAGTCTTCCTAATTGGTTCTTCCTGAAAATTAAAGTAAATTTGAAATTGTAATTTAAAGAGGACTTGAAGCGTCTGCATTTTTATTATGATGCACATACGCAACAAAAACAGCTAACAGGTTAAGAGTCAGTTAAAATTTCTAGTTCACATTGATATTAATGGATGAGAAAATTCAAAAAGTTGTGTTGGAGATATTTCTTTAAATCAAATTGGAAAAAATATAAAAGTGGCTTTAATCTTGTATCTTTCGGTTTGGATTCAACGACCTTAACTTAAGCAAATCCATTGTTGCTTCAAAAGGTCAACAAATTGATATATGATTAGAGATTAGAATGAGTTAAGAACTTTGTATTTAGCATAAAAATTATTATTATATAGCCTTTATTTCGAACACAATATTTTATTTGAATTTCATATGTGTTTATTTATTATTTAACAACATTTTTCTCGAAAACGTATTATGATGGGACATTTTCGTTTCTATCAATATTAAATAAAGAGGTTCACTCAGACTGATTCTACGATTTCTTCATATCAAGATGCCTCTCGATCAGAAACCTGAGAATCGGAAACCATATGTTTGTGTAACCGGGAACTTACGTATTAGTTATTACATATTATAGGTCGCGATCACCGTGACAAGGTGAGGTTTATTGTAAGTCCCGGAATTCTTCAATTGTTATATTCCCAGTTCAAGTCCTTTGGCTAGGCCTATAAAGTTGGGATTTGTGTGCCATACCACTTTAGGTTGTGGAAACTGTTCTCCTCTTATCTGCGCTAAGCTATAGCTGGACAATTGCAAAATAGGTGCTGGGAGCTCACTGGAGCCTCTGCACAGAAGCGGCCTGTAGCCGAATCCACTTTACGAATTTTAATGAGTTGATACCTCAGTGGACAGTGTCCATTAAGGAGACCTGTAACTATAAGAAATTCAGCTCGACTAAATTAAAGCAACTTTTCGGCCTTGTTGTGAATATCAGGTATGAGGTGTTTATCCTGTCTCAGGCCTGTGAAAGATTTCCAGTATTGGTTTGTCTGTTTTGTTCATCCACTGTTTAAGGACGCCCTTGAAATAGCATTTAGAGCAGCCACAAAAGAGTTCTGCATAGTGATCACTTCAGCTTGAAAGATGATTAGAGCCTTACTTAAAGCTAGTGTGGAACCATAAATGCTAAGTGAGTATACTAAACAATAATGCCCTGAAGCAGAGGTACTTCACAAGCTTACCACTGTTGGCGGTCTTTAATTACCATATCAAATGGCCGTTCAAAGTTTAGTATTGGTTTAGATATGTCAGTTATGTTAATATCGAATTCCTGTTGGATTTTATCTAGAATACAGAGATGACCGGACTAATCTCTTCTTAAACTTACCTAATAAAGTCGCCAAATATACAAATATACCTACACAAATTCTCTTGTAGTTTGATGTTTTCATATAGGCTTTTGGCTTTCTAAAAGGGTTCCCAAACTAAATGTGCCAAGGGCATGTCTTAACATGGCCGATTATAAATAACTCTTAGAATATTAAAGGGTTTTTAAAATTTGTTTACAGTAAATTATTAAGAAACGATTGTAAAATAAATACACCTTATTCCTTGAACAGCTTAAGTGGTGTTCGAAATCAAATACCGAAAATTTCACGAAGAAAAATATCTACATCCCGTGTGACTTAAAATTTAAAAACGTAAGATATTAAGCAAAAAGTAATAATTTAATCGCTTCATTCCTCTTACTTAATTTTCTCTCCATACTATTTTAATAATTATTTATTTCCAGGGATTCATTCTTAAATGTAATACATTTAAAGAATTACCTATAGAATTCGTTAATATTTTTCTATCGCCCACTTATATTGAAAAAAACAAGATTATCCTTAAATCCATTAACTGCCACATAAATAAATAAATTTAGGTATCTATTCAAACAGTCAAACCTCCGCAAATGCTAATTGATTGTAAAAGAAACTCAATAAGTAGGCGTATAAGAAGAAAAAAGACTAATCTACAATAAAGATATGATAAACTTCGAATATTGAAGTATACATTTCATTTTAAAATACCCAAAAAACATGAAGAGGAAATTTTTAGTAGAGAAACATGGCTTAATCGCCGCCTCCATAAGAATACAGCCTCCGGATGTAACCGCCTTAAAATATCACGTAAATCCGAAAATTGTTCCCTGTTTGCCCGAGGTAATTCCTCCTGACGGATTCCGGAGGCTGAGTAGAAAATTTTAAGCAATTTCAAGCGAAAAAAGAGGAGAAAAACATATCCTTCAAAGGAATCGCTTCGTAATATTTCACTCTTAAGAACGCAATTTGCAATGTCAAAATTCTCAGGGAAAAAATTCAACCGAAATTGTTACAAATGAACGTACGAGAGGCAAAGGGAACGGATGAAAGTAGTGCAATATTTTATTTCTTAAAATTCGCGCAATGTAAGAAGCATAATTTTGGGTGTGTTTTGCCCCTCCGACTACCAAAGGAAAATTAAAAATTTACGATTTCGCTTCCACTGCCACCGTCGTCACACCAACAAAAATTTGCGTGAAGAAAATTGAATAAAATCCAGCGAATCCGACCGACTCGTTGTTCTTGGGCCTTGGGGCCAATAAATTCTCCCCAGCCTCCCCTGATCCGCACAAACGAAATATTAATAAAAATATGCCCTAAGGGTTCGCAATCGGCTTTGCGTAAAATTAGCAAATCCATTGATCACAATCGACCTTCTTAGAAGAAAATCAGGCATCCGCAATGAAAAACATTTTCGTTTTACACAGACTTTCCTTTATTTTAGGCATTTTCAATTTAGCCCTCGATTTTGATTTATGCGACAGAAAAAGGCAAAATTGCTTTAATTGCTACTAACATCTCAAAAGAGCCTCAATTCCCCGAAAAAGCTACCTACTCGTTTAATTTGGCATAAGTGTCCGATGGAACTCCATTAAAGAGACTTTATCATATAAAACCAGAACATCCTCTATACATATATGTAAATAAAAAGATATCTTTTGCCAGAAACTTTTGATAAAGTCTTAAAGAATTATGTTAAGGTAGTACCATTGCGAAGGGCCACGGAAATGAACGGAATGTCTGGAAAACATTTTTCAAAGGATTATTTGAGATTACTTGGGCATATTTTCTAGTAAAATATGATAAAGGGGCCTTTAAGAGGATTCCAGACCCTTTTAACTCCCATTTTCAATAAAACGAATGAACTGGAAAGGCTAATATTCAAAATTTGGACAGGTTCTCTCTTTTTTTTCCCAACATTACAAACTTTTACCGGATTGTACATGTTACAAAGTATAATTTATACCGAATCCAGACTACATAATTTATTAAAATTATGTGAAATCAATACTGAAATGTTTTAATCTCTCTATGTTTATAAAACATTTTTGACATAATACCCTTAATCAAGTAGGGTGTAGATAATAACGACAGAGTAAAAAATACAAGGCTTTAAGTGAATAGCCTAGGTTTATTTAAGTTCGCTTAAGGGTTCCAAAAATGTGGGTTAAATATGGATGACTAATGCAAAGTGGTAACTGAAATCACTCAAATTCGAAGAATTTATATCAAAATAGGGATTTTCAGGGTTCAATATTTCAAAACTCAATATATTGGATGCCCGAAAAAACCTACAGGAAAACCAGGTATTAAGAATAATAATGTTATTTAATCCAAAGGGTTACTAAAATTAGTAAACATGCAATTTACTAAGTTATTCCAATTGGATTATAATTATTATTATTATTATTATTATTATATAGTATCCAAGGATTAGTAAGTTTTATTTTTATTTCTACTCTATACTTCTCGAAGAAAATATCAAATATTAAATAATAAATTTACATCTTTAAATTAGTATCTACGAAAGAAATTATACAGAGATCTGCTAACACCAATCGTTCGTTTAGCTTCAAAATAAAGGTTGGGGCCTTCTGTTGGATTCTTTTTATATTACATATTTTACATTTTGACACCGACCGGTCTTATCGGCTGACTTGAATAAATATTCAGCAGTGTTTATTTTATACATAGTATTTTTCAAAAGAAACCAGCCGATGGCTCATTCTTTACATCAAAAATACTAACCGTTGAACAAAGTGTGTTTGAAACTAATTTATCCTTTTGAATTTCGTACGAAAATTGTTTTTCCACTTTTAAAACATATCTTTTCATTTTAGATTAACCATAATACATATTAAACATACATATATATTGATTATTAAAACTGAAGTGCTTTCAAACAACGAGTATACATATAACACAATATTTTTGCTTGAAACTTTAGCATTATTTAGGTAATAATCTAAACTGATGCCTATTTACCTACTATTTTTCATCTGACTGTGCCAATTTTTAAATATTATATTAAATGCATCTGCCAATTTGTATTTGTAGAGCTCTTTTATATTTTTATAACTGTTAGAGCAAACTAAACTATTTTTGATAAAAAAAAAAAGATTTAAAAACCTTTTTATATTCGTACAATGGAAGCTACAAATTTATAGTAAAATGTTGGTTTTCAAAAGCAAATTGCTTAACCGCTTTCTCTACCTCAGCAGCATTAGTTTAAAGCTCTATTGCAGATTAAATGCACTAAAGCTTATTAGCAAGAATCACAACCACTCATCTGAAGCTGTGAAACTTTCCCTAAGAGTTTTAAGTCGTTTCGTAGAGGAAATTTCTACCTCTAAATATCCTTTATTTTTATATTTAAAGCAAATATGTAATTGTTGAAAATTTGAAGTATAATACATCTTTGAGTTATGTCAAAAGCATTCATATCCATTAAAAAATTTTCTTCAACCTCTTATTCATCCGCATTGTTATATTAAACATACACTTAAATTTCATCCAAAACTAAAATATATAATTACGAAAATCACAGTAAAAAAATTATGAAAACAATTTCAAAAACGTTTTTAATCTTTGCAACAGTTTAATAAAAGCTTATGTGGAATAATCTCATTTGAAACGTCACAAAGAAAAAGGTAAATCTTTATACATTTTTTTAACAAAAGTAATAATGCTACAATCAACTTCTCTAAAAATTATTTTTTTAAATTTGGCACAATTGATTTGATTTGATTCTTTGAAAAGGTAAATAAATTAAAATGTATAAACCAGAGCAAACTAAATTTGTATAAATAATATAATATAATTTTTAATAAATGATGAAATATTTCTTCTCGAAAAATGTCTGCTATTTTTAAATTTCTTAGATTTTTCTCCGAGAAAAAGAATCCTATAATTAAATTAATAAAATTTAAAATGAACTGAAAGGTACTATCGCTCTGTAATGTTAAAAAAAAAGCAGTCAACCAGAGACTCAACACACACATCAATTTTTACTAAAATAACAAATTATCAAACTAACGAACTAAGTCTGCACAATTTGAGTAAAAAGCATGAGAAAAACATTTTAATATCGAAAATAGGAGTAAACGTAGATCTAACGCTTTAAGAAGACAATATTGAATTCCAAAGGGAAACACTGAAATGCGGTTTAAGGATAAAGTCAAATTATAACATTTTTACTAGTTTGCTTCGAATAGCGAATAGTGAAAATATTTCAAAAAAAAAAAGAAAAAAAAATTTAAATAGATCGGAATGAATTTCGATTTCATTTCGTCAATCAATAAAGGATACAGGTGGAGCTCCTGCTCCCTAGGACACAGAAAACAGGAATAATCGGTACATTAGATATCGAATTGTATCAAACTGTAGTTACTAATTTTAAGCAGATTTCAATCACCTAAAACTTGGACAATTTTACCACTCTTCCATCGCTGATTGAATTTGTATCATGCGAAGAGCAAAAAGCATTCAAAAAATATTTTTCCAGAACGCCTCGACCTAAGGATTCAAAGAAGTTTTTAATCGAAAAATTTGTTAGATCAAACACAGGGTTATAAATAATTAAAGGGGAAGTAACAATTCTGAATTTATAAAGAAAAAACAAAAAAAAAACGTAAACGTACTTAGTGACACGCTTTGTTAAAAACTATAAGAAATCAAGAGAAAACATATTTGTACATGAAATATATTGCATTATGGCAAAAACATTGTTCAGGGGGACGACTATGTGCTGGCTAGAGGGCGAGGACTAACTATCGACAAGTTAACTATTAAAGTTGGGATTTGACGCGGCGACCAGATGGCAGAAGATTATTCTAAATGTTAATTGTTGCTAAATTTAATGGTACTTATATATTTAGGGTGAAATAATAAAGAGTTAAGTTGTACCTAGACTAAAATGTTTCTATGTAAAGTTTAATGTGAAGGAAAGACAAAGATTTGTTAATATTAATATTAAAAATTACTATAACATCATTGCTCTTTGTTTGCTTTCTTTATTATTTATGTTTAGCTTCTATGCGTTAAGGTAAGTTTTCATCTGTAACCAGCAACAAATATGGCAACTGAATATTTTTCCTTGATTACATTCAGTCTTCAGAAGATGGTGTAAGTACTGAAAATATATAAAAAATAATTGCTAATCATTAAATACCTACTGCCAGCACTGCTTAAAAAGGCATGTTGCGAAGTTATTTAAAAGAAAACTGAGGTTAAAAAAACAACAAGCAACATAAAGATTGTAGTATAACTTGTTCATTTATTCACTCAGGAAATTATAGTTATATAATCAAAGAAAATACTTCTCTTCCATTAAAGTTCTCTGAATTTCATTAACCTCAAAGAATGCTTCAAAATTTTGAAAGAAAACATATTCCCTAATAAAATTTCTTAGGAAGTATCAGTCGTATGTTTATTAAAACTATAATTGCACTTATAAAGCTAGTAACGTTTATTTCATAAAATAGTTAAGTCATTTTTTTATATTTTTAAGTATAATTTACAAAAAAATAAAAACCGACTGCAAAACTTTGCCTATATGTACAAACTTAAACTAAAAAGTGAGAAATAATATTTTTTATTAATTTAAGAAAAAGGGCATTAAAGGACAATATACAAAATTTTTGATACTTAAATATTCACAATATCTAATCAGCTACTTTGGGAGTTGGTGGGAGCGAAAACAAGTTTATATATAAACCTACAGTAATTTGAATTTGTAAACTTGCCTTGGAATTCATCCCCTAGGACCACCCTCGAGATATAGCCTAATCAATAAATAAAGAATCATTAAAATCGGTTCACAATCGGCGAAGACATCGCTTAATATACATACAAAGAAAAAAACTTATACAGTCGAATTGAGAACCTCGTCCTTTTTTTAAAGTCGATTAAAAGTAGTGATTATGATTGCATGTGATTTCATGCATTTATTCAGTCATAGCCTTTAGTCATTTTTGAAGCATATCATGAAATATGCATGAAGCGCTTCGAATCTGCTTTTTTTCGAAACACTTCGAATTTTCCCACTGAGTTAGTTTAAAACCTTACCCTCTTCTGCATTTATTTTTACTACTGAAATTGATTAGTATGTACACTTGGATGTTCAGAGCCAGTTTAATAAAAACTAATAAATAAAGTTTAGGTTAGATCTGTTTAATCGATCTTCACCCGCAGATTACACGGAGCACGCTCGAAATCATGTGGATTGAATTGACGGACACAAATCAGATCGTATAAATGGACACATGTGGGATGGTCGGATCTACCCGATCGTAATTCAAAACTCGGCCCATACTTCACTGCTGCATATAGAGAATGTGTTAAATCTCCATTGTAATATTAGATAAGTTAATCCAAAGAAAAAAAAAAAACTATACATTTTATTATTTTTTCTGCAAAAAATCAAGCTATCTTACAGGTTCAAACTCCTTTAATATGGTATGTTAGATTGCATTTTTGTTTGAAGTCATGCACTTGCACTTTAGTTGGTCACCACACAAAATAAAATAAAGTTTTATTTTACAGCCCATCGAATTCTTTTAATTCAGTTTACTTGAAACTAAATGCATCATCTTTGCTTACAATTCATTTTCAGCGAGTATTAATTCAGGTATTCTGGGTGTATTACCTAAGAATAACCTATTCTACTTAAGGTGATAAACCTCTTCTACTTAGTATGATAAATTGAATCGTTTTGGTTTCTCAATGAAACAGAACAAAATTGTTAAAAATAAAATTCCCGGCGAAAAAGTTTTGGTTCGCTTGGCTGAAAAGAAAAGAAAATGAGTATGTACTTAGTTCATTGAATGCTTTAAGTAGTGATGAAAAATTATTTGATTATTTTGTAATAACTAATAAGATACAAGTATAATAATACAAATTTAAAATTTTATGATTATTTATTATTAGCATACCTTATTTAAAATAACGTTTCAATATTTAACCATTTTGTTAATCTTATAATCACTTGACTATCGTAAAATGGGTCCGTGGGTAAATATTTTCCACAATTTCCAGTCTAGATAATATCCAAATATCTCAAAAGGGTGATTGATTGAGTGCAAACTGTATAAAGCTTTCCTAGTTTAGTTCACTTTTGAAAAAAAATATATACATATAAAATCCTTGTAATCCATCAAAAGGCTTAGATCCAATCTAACTTAAACTTCAAAGAATTTGAATAGTGAAAGCCATTTGAATTTTCTTCTAGCATGACAACAATGTTGAACAAACTAAAAGCCAAGGCGAAATTTTACAAAACAGACTTTAATAAGTTATTCTTCTTGATTCTTAAATTTTAAATTCCAAAATGTAAAATAAGAGGCTGAGTTCATAAAAGACGCTAGATGTTATGTTATGTTAGTATACTATATACTATACATACTTGCCAAGTTATCTGGAAAAATATCAGCAAAGTCACAGTATCAGTACAGCGTTTCTGTACATGCTCCTAGCCTATTAGAAATAGGAAAAAAGAATTTTTGTCATTTCAGATACATGTGCACACACACACATCCTTCAACTTTTACAGCATTTGCTTTGGAATTTTCAGGAGAAATGAACTTTGCCTTTTGCTTACAATTTATTTTCTGGTTAAATCTTTTCCATTATACACAAGGATTCGCCCGCAGGGATCTCCTCGTGTAGCGAACCTAAAATTATTTAGTACTACACCACTGCTTATTTAGTAGCTTGAACTTAACATTAATATTCTCACACAAAAAACAATGAAAGCACTCGAGATCTTCGAGAGAGTAAAACCAGTAACAGTTCATCAAAACTTACTGTGGTCAATGAGAGTTAAAAAGTCAGTCAGTCTACGACCGTCGCCGATTATTGTTGTGTCCGCCAGTCAGGGTGAAATTATAAAGAGTCTTCTGTTAAAAGTTTAATTTTAGTAATTTTAAGTTTCTTTTTGGAATATACTATTTTATTAAAAACTAAAAAAAGCTATTTAACTAAACCCTTGACCAAATGGCGACACACATGAGTAATAAAAATTATTGTTAGAGCAATAAGCCTAACAAACTGGTGACCCCGACGACTAAAATCGTCTACCGAGTACAATTGTGAAGCTGACTATCAATAGGACATCTTCGTAGAAATTTGCGAATTAGATCGCCAAAATTTTCGTCTGGCGAGCATCATCACTGCGAGACATCGAGAACAACGAGCAAACCGCCCACGAGGACCCAGCATCCATCATCACCGTTGATCGCTGCTTGTGCAGGCTAAGTACAGCATTCACTTGGACCGTTATCAGTAGGCTCAGAGGTAGTAATCTCGTACCAACAGCATTATTTCCTGCCAGTGAACCGTTATTCAAGCGATATTCATCGTTCTTAACACACCGCATCTTGGTAACAACTTTACAAAATTATTATTATTTAAAAAAAAAAAAAAAAAATTTTAGTTTTAACAAAAAAAAAAAAGAGAAAAAACCTTAGATTAAATTTTTTTTTTTTTTTTTGATTCTGAAATTCTTTCTAAGAAAGTGTAAGGTGGATACAACATTCGCGAATTTAAACAGTTATTCCTTTAAACTCTCGCTTATATAAATATCTCGACTCTCGTGAAGCTTTCAATTGCAATTTTTAATATGAGTGAGACCGAGGGTCCTTCTTCTGAGAATAAAGCTCAAATAGGCAATGCTGTAAATGCTCCATCAGCATCATCAGTTGATATTCGTTTACCTCAATTTTGGGAAAAAGCTCCTACGGCATGGTTTATCACGGTAGAAGCGCAATTTACAGTAAAAAAAATTAAAAATGACGACGTCAAATACGCTCACATTCTGTCTGCCCTTCCGGTCGAGACCATTAATACAATTATTGACATTTTGAATTCTCCACCGGAAAAAGATAAATACGAACATCTTAAAAAGACACTCATTAAGCGTCATTCAGTGTCAGAACAAAAACGCCTAGAACAGTTGCTATCGGCAGAAGATATCGGCGATCGAAAGCCGTCCGACTTATATAGACATATGTGCAACCTTGCCGGAAACATTTCTATTCTAAACACTTCCTTAATTGAGTCCTTATGGCAGCGTAAATTGCCTCCATCAATTACTATCCCATTAGCGGTTGCGTCAAGTGAGAAATTCGACAACAAGTTAGAATTAGCCGACAAAATATGGGAAGTTACTCAAACGCAGCGTGTAAGTTGCATCAATTCTAAGAATGATATCAACGATCAAGCTAGCTGTAATCATTTTACGAGTTTACAAAAAGGCTTAAACGAGACAAAAGCGCAAATATCAGAGCTTAAAAAATCTTTACAACGAATGTCTTTTCGGTCACGGTCAAAATCAGGCTCAAGAAAGCGTTACACAAACTCAAATTACAGTCGCTCAAAATCACCCAAACGCTGTTGGTATCATCGTAAATTTGGTACTAAAGCTACGAAATGCGTTCCACCCTGCGATTTTAAATCTCAAAACGAAAAGAAATCTTTAAACTAAAATTTCCCACTGTTGAGGCGGCCAGCACAGGGGAAATGGTTTCTCGCCGCCTAATTTTGAAATGTAAGAGAACAAAATTCCAATTCTTGATCGACACAGGCGCCGACGTATCAGTCATCCCATCTTCATTTTATCCTCATTTATGTTCGAAAGCATCCGATCATCACTTAGTCGCAGCAAATGGATCGAACATAAGAACGTACGGGACTATCCTTCTAAAATTAGATTTAGGCCTACGTAAGGATTTCATATTTCCTTTCATTATAGCTTCGGTCAACAGACCAATATTAGGTGCAGATTTCCTACATAAGCATAATCTACTGGTAGATATAACGGGAAAACGGCTGTTAGACTCGGTTACAAAAATGTCGAATCAATGTACAACAGTCAAAGCTGACACTCCGAGTCCGAAAGTTTTTCTACTTAACAATAATTATCATGCCTTGATTAAGCAATTTCCTTCATTGACTCAGGCTCCTGATTACACTTCCAAGCCTATACACAATGTTGTGCATCATATTGTCACGAAAGGATATCTTCCATTTTCGCATCCGCGGCGGTTAAGCCCAGAACGATATAAGATGGCACAAGAGGAATTTGCATACATGCAACAAATAGGAATATGCCGACCTTCCTCGTCATCTGCATGCTCGCCTCTTCACATGGTCGCTAAGAAAGACCCAAACGATTGGCGCCCTTGCGGTGATTACCGCAGGTTAAACGCGGTTACCGTCCCTGACCGTTACCCTATACCGCACGTACATGACTTATCCATGAATTTACAGGGGTGCGAAGTTTTCTCAAAGATAGACCTAGTAAGGGCCTATCACAATATTCCCGTAGCTGAGGACGATATTCATAAGACGGCCATAACAACGCCCTTCGGAATGTTTGAGTTCACACGTATGCCTTTTGGATTAAGGAACGCAGCTCAAACATTCCAAAGATTCATGAATCAGGTTCTCAACGGTATGAGTTTCGTCTTCGTCTACCTGGATGATATCCTCGTATTTAGTAAAAGCCATGAAGAACACTTTGAACATTTAAAAATACTTTTTCAACGTCTGCAGAACTACGGCCTTAAGATCAAACCAGCTAAGTGTGTTTTTGGTGTCGGTGAAATAGATTTCCTTAGCTACAAAATTAATAAAACGGGAATAAGTCCGTCGGATAACCGAGTAAAAGCAATTTTAGACTTCCCTCAGCCAAAATCTATTCGCCAGTGCTTAAGGTTCGCAGGAGCTCTTAATTACTATAGAACATGTATCCCTAAACTTGCAGATTTATTGGCACCCATTTACGAGCATATCACTCCTATCGGTATAACGAAAAAGCCTAAAAAAGCAGATTTCACTTGGCCGCAAAGTTGTGAAGATGCATTTAACAAGGCCAAGCAAGCCTTAGCATCCGCAACTTTACTCGTTCACCCTTTGAGTGATGCCGAGTTAAAACTTACAACCGATGCCTCCAATAAAGCTGTAGGCGCGGTACTTGAGCAAAAGATAGGAGCCGTGGACAAACCTATCGCGTTTTTCTCAAAAAAACTTACGCAAGCAGAGATGAAATACTCAGCATTTGATCGAGAACTGCTAGCTATTTATGCCGCAATAAAAAGATTTCGACATTTTTTGGAAGGTCGACATTTCGTAGTATATACTGACCATAAGCCGTTGGTCCACGCCCTCACGTCTAAAACTGACCGCAGTCCTCGCCAGGAACGACAATTAAGCTATATCGCTGAGTTCACGTCGGAAATTAAATACCTTAAAGGTAGTGAAAACATTGTGGCAGATTCCTTGTCACGATACGAGGAATCAGACATTTTAGAGGTATCTAAACTCGATCTCGACACTCTGCTGCGACTTCAAAAAGTAGATGAAGAGCTCAAATCTATCCTGAATACCAAAAAACATAAGATCGAACTAAGAATTATTCCAACGTCACCACAGCCTATTTGGTGTGACGTAAGCACTCCTGAGATCAGACCCTTCGTCCCTAAAGCTCTCAGAAAATTAACATTCGAAAGTTTACACAATCTGGCACACCCAGGTATTCGTGGCACACGAAAGTTGATAACGAAACGTTATTGGTGGCCACGAATGAATACTGAAATTAAAAATTGGGTGCAATTGTGCATACCTTGCCAACGCGGAAAAATAATTCGACACACTAAATCCACACTCAGTAGTTTCGACATCCCTAAAGGACGCTTCGATCATATCCACGTTGATCTGGTTGGCCCTCTCGAACCATCTGACGGCTATCAATATATGCTAACAATAGTCGATCGATTTACGCGGTGGCCAGAAGTTTACCCTTTACGAGATATGACAGCCTCCACAGTAGCTTTCACATTCTTTAAAGAATATATAAGTAGATTTGGAGTTCCTCTGCGAATAACGACGGACCAGGGTACGCAGTTTGAGTCGAAATTATTTCGCGAACTCACTCAACTGCTAGGTAGTCACAGGATCCGGACAACGGCTTACCATCCTCAAGCCAATGGGATGGTTGAGCGATTCCATCGCCAGCTGAAAACGTCCTTAAAGTGCAGATCAAATACTTCAAATTGGAGTAAAGAGCTACCTATTATATTACTAGGAATACGAAACGCATATAAAGAAGATATCAAATGTACACCCGCCGAATTGGTTTACGGGCAAAGCATGCGTCTTCCTTCCGATTTTTTTGTCGATTACACAGAAAACCTAAACTCCAATCCAGAAGAACTTGTGAAACAACTTCAAGACAGAATGAAAGATCTAAGAGCTACCGACTCGAGGAAGCCTAACGTTCCTATTTTTGTACCTAAAACTTTAAACGAAGCCGATCAAGTTTTTATTAGAGTTGATGCAACAAAGCGCGGTTTGAATAATCCGTATGAAGGTCCTTATCCAGTAGTACGCAAATTCAGAAAATTTTTCCTAGTTAAAGTTAAAGGTAAAAACGTTAACATATCTATCGATAGATTGAAGCCGGCATTTGTTCTTGCAGATGGCAATTGTGACAGAGCGTTAACTAGAAAGAGTGTTCGTTTTAAAAACTAATACAAATATAAATGAGCAAAATTGAATTCAAGATATGAATAAATAATATAAATATTTTTGTTTAAAAAAAAAAAAAAAAAAAAAAATTGAATTATTAAATACAATAAATTTAGAAAATTTAATTTTCGGCGTCTAAAGACTGGAAGGGGGGTGATGTAGCGAACCTAAAATTATTTAGTACTACACCACTGCTTATTTAGTAGCTTGAACTTAACATTAATATTCTCACACAAAAAACAATGAAAGCACTCGAGATCTTCGAGAGAGTAAAACCAGTAACAGTTCATCAAAACTTACTGTGGTCAATGAGAGTTAAAAAGTCAGTCAGTCTACGACCGTCGCCGATTATTGTTGTGTCCGCCAGTCAGGGTGAAATTATAAAGAGTCTTCTGTTAAAAGTTTAATTTTAGTAATTTTAAGTTTCTTTTTGGAATATACTATTTTATTAAAAACTAAAAAAAGCTATTTAACTAAACCCTTGACCAAATGGCGACACACATGAGTAATAAAAATTATTGTTAGAGCAATAAGCCTAACACTCGTTTATTAGAAATTCATGGTAAAAGGAGAAATGTTCATAGAATTTTTATTTTTCCTTTTCCTAGGAAATTTACAAAGGTACACGAGCATACATCGTATTGACAAGTTGCCCAAAGTTTTCTGCACACTTAATAGAAACATTTGTTTATGCCATTTTCAAAAGTTCAAATCGTCCTTTTCTTGGTATGATTTCTAATTCCAAATTAAGCATTAAGCATCATAACCAGTTTTGATAGTTTGCAATTAAAAAATTGATTTCCAAAATATAGGATTTGTTGTATTCCGGCATTATCTAATCTATATTGTGGTATGACTTCAGAAGATATTTTTCCTCCTTTTATATTTACAGATCGATTAAGATTTAGAACTAGAACAGGAAAATAATACAATACATTTTGTTAATATGTTCAACAATCAATATTATGCCTTTTTAAACTTTACCAAAAATGTATTGCTTCGGCATATTTCATATTTCATAATAGGTTATTATAGTATATTGTATCTATATATGTACGGTTACTAAAACACTCGAATGTTTACTGAAAAAAAAATTTTTTTTTTAATATTTGATTAAAATTAAACTTAAAGGTTTGGAAAGTTGTAAGATACTACTGTGATCAAAATGTAAAGCCAATTTTGAATTTTAATAGTGAGGGTACATCGATTTGAGCAAATCTTCTTGGTTTTAGGTTGGACTGTCACTCATATCTGTGTAAAATTGCCCATCAGTACGTCATTTATTTAGTTAGTTTCGTTGTGTTTTCTGAGCAACTAAAAGTGAATTTTTAAATTTTGTTTGCGGAATGAAATTTCTGCTGTAGAAACGTTTAAAATGTTGCATAAGGCCTTCAGCGATCAGGTTTTGTCTGAAAGAAATGTTTACAAGTGGTATAAACAGTTCAAAGAAGGTATAGAAAGCGTTAAAGACAAAGAGAGTCCCAGGCGATCATCAACATCAATCAATGAACAACATCAAGATCAAAAATCGTCGGTTGACAATTAAAGCCCTTGCTGATACTGTAAACATTTCATTTGAATCGGACCAAACCATTTTGAAAGAACATTTCTGCTTGATTCACATCTCGATTGTTTCCAAAAACACTTAATTTCGCCATCTCACACTGAATTAGTTCTTCGAGACTTTTTCATCAAAAATTCGATGTCATTCCACAACCACCGTATTCGCCCGATTTAGCTCCATGTGACTTCTGGCTATTCTCTAAGCTCAAAATACCGCTTCGGGGAAACCGTTTTGAATCGACTGATGAGATAAAAGAAAAATCGAAGAAGGAACCGAAGGCCATTCCAATCATCGAGTTTCAGAAGTGTTTCGAGGATTGGAAAAATCACTGGCATAGGTGTATTGTATCGGGCGGGGACTACTTTGAAGAGGATGATATAGGTTTGGAAGAATAAATAAAAAATTTCAAAGTTATTATATAAACAAATTGGCATTACTTTTTGATCACAGTAGTAAATATACATATATATATAAATATGGTAAATATTCTGTCAAAGTTAAAAAATTTAGATTTTGAACTTGATTTCATCAAAATATTTTTACTTATGAAGATTTAATTATCGACTTAGAACGCAACAAAATCTTTGAGATTTTTATTCAAAATTTTGAAAATTGGACCATTATGGAGTTTCGGAATTTCAATATAACGCCACTGAATTTGTTTTTAAATAAATACATGCAATTTCGATACTTCATTCAAGAATACTTTATTGGCTATTGACTAAAAAACACTGCTTCCTTTTCTATTATCCATAGAAAAGCCTCTCTTTGTTCGTCCATATTAAAAGAAACAAAAGCACTTAGCTTATGAGACGTAATGGGAAACAAAAATGGAACATTGTTGTTAACTGTATTCGTGACACGCCTCAATTGCATTTAACAGTGAAAATCTCTGAAAAGAGTCCTGGCGAGGTTTTATGCTTAATGCTTTCCTTTTTGGCAAGCGTCTGATGTATATATTTGCACTTTATTCAGAATCACCCCAAAGATTCATGATAAAAGGGTAAGAAATTCGCAGCGTACGTATCATGCGCCCATATATTTCACGCACTCCTTACATGTCGGTATTGCCAATTATATGATATATACACTCGTAACGTACGACTTTTCCAGTAGCATTCTCTCGCTATACAAATGCCATACAAGTAGGCAAATAAATCACATATGATCCTTTTTTTGAAGTTTATTTATTTTCATTTTTATTTCATTAACATAATTATAAAGAAAGTTCTTTATTTTTTTATCAAATTAGCACAAGCATTAAAATATAATCTTATCAGCTTAAGCAAATCATAATAATTAAAGAGGCAAAATTAAATCTAGTGAATAAATTTAAAAAAAAAATTGTATCTACATATATATCATTTTTCATAATATACACAATTATTAGAAGTGCCGTATTAAAAATAAAAATCATAAAACTCATTAAAAAAACTCAAATTCAATCAAGTAAAATAAAAATACAATATATATAAAGAATTGAATATAATTACGTAGATATACGAATATTTATTAAAGTAAAGTATATCTCCCAACATTTTTATTTTTAGCCATAATAATCCTTTGAATGCTGTAAAATTTGATTAAATAAAAAAAACAATCGAATTCCCTGGGATTAATAATAATACAAAGGATTTAAACAACCTCTCGGAATCCACAAGAAAAATATTCAACAAAATACAAACGGAAATATTAAGGGAATTATTCAAAATTATTCCCCAAGCCCTTACAACAGTCGGACGTCAATTATATTTTCCTAAATTATTTGAAACAATTGTAAATCCAATTGATAATACAAAAATAAATTTGAGGACAAAGACCCAAGTGAAAATTAAATTTGCAGTACAGTGTTTTGCTCCTGTAAATAATATAATAGAATGAATATTTCACAAAGGATAATCTAAAATTGATTAGTTTGCAATCTAAAAATGAATATAAGATTCTTACGACCATGGGATTCAAAGAATTATTCGATTAGATTGGAATTTGTATCTTACTAAAAGAATCACTTGTGATGGTAATGGTGGTAATTTTATTAAATCAATTTTTTGAAGCTGATTTATCTACCTAGCAACCACATCTTTGATATACCATACAGATTTATTTTAATAAAAGATTCAAATAGATAGAAGGTATATTATGACATAGCAACCATATTAATATAACTTTCTACCCACGTCTTTCTTTATGAATGAGATCGGCATTTTTACCCTCATTATTTGCCAAAAAATTTGACAAGGTCTTTTTCATTAACTGACAAACTGAATCATGCTATTTATAGCTACCGTTCTAATTTATCTTCTCGCAGGATTTCTTCTTTTTTTTATTATAGCCAACAAGCAACTTATTTAGTCCCTTTAATGAGATAAACTTTTACCTTCTATTTCAATGGATTCAGACAAATAAATGTAAATTGCATGACCGTCTAGAAGACTATATATAAATTTGGATACCACCAATTAAAATAAATATCTTAGTAGGTGTATTTATGTGCATACATTGAAAATTAGCGTTCATTATTCAGTCTTAAAGAGAAGCTGCTTAATCAAGAGAAATTGCGGAGGCGGTAAAGAATCCTGCTAAGAAATTTAGAGAATTATGAAATTAATGTCAGTGATTTCATCTAATTAAGCTATGTTTATGCAAAAGGATCAAGGAGTGTTATGCACATCAAATTACACTACTAAAGAAAAATCTTCTTTAAAAGGAAATAATTTTCTCGGAACATATTTTATGTAAAAATGTTACATCCTACAACGTTTTTAAAGTGCACTTTAGTAGGAGTAGTGAATGTAGGCAAAGGTTACTAGTAAGTGGGAATTGTATTTGGTTTTAAATAAATAAAAAAAAAAAAAAACTCATCCCCAATATGTGATCCAAAATATTCGATACTAATAATGCTGTGTAGGCTAAAAAAAACCCTTTTTAATTCAATTACCGTGAAGCCGCAAAAAAAAAAAAAAAATATTGTGAATTTATTAATCTAAGCGTCTAAGCGACTCACGCGAATGATAAAAACCTAAAATATGAGACTTTAAGTCAAGATTTCAAAAAACCTTCAAAGCTAAAATTGTTTCTTCAAATTATTGGGTTGGCACCAAAATAATGAGACACTCTAGAAAACTCTACTCATGTTGTTTTCTAATCAATTATTTTCGACCATATTCTAGTATGTTATAGAACATTCTAGGTGCTTCAGTCCTAGGGGTATATAAAAGCGCACGCACGATTAATTCAGTCAGTTTGAAGAAAAATGGATGAGCGACAAGTTCGAACTCTATACCTTTACGAGTATTTGTTAGGCCATAGTGCGCGAGCTGCGGCAGACAACATCAACACTGCATTTCGCTCAGATACTACAAGTCACGCAACAGTGTCTCGTTGGTTCAAACGCTTCAGTACAGGAGACCGAAGCCTCGAAAGTCAGCCTCGCTCGGGACGACCACCAGCTTTCGACAATGATGATTTTCGCCGTGAACTGCAACAGAAGCCGGATGCAAGCACTCGTGAATTAGCGACAAAACTCCACTGCAGCCATCACGCTATAGAACATCACCTGCACGAGCTCGGATATAGCAGAGTTTTATCCCGATGGACACCTCATGCCCTCACAGACGCCATTCGTGCTGCTCGAGTCGCCGTCTGCCAATCGCGACTACTTCGACCGCGCCGGAAGGAGTTTTTGGAGGATTTGGTCACAGGGGACGAGTCGTGGGTTCTCTACGAAAACAATACGCGCCGTGCCTTCTGGCTGCCACGAAAGGAAGACCCACCAACTCAACCAAAGCAATATCAAAACCGCGGCGAAAAAGTTCTATTGTGCTGCTTTTGGGATTCTCAGGGCATGCTGTTTTATGAATTATTACGTAATGAAACAGTTAATGCTAACACATATGCGGCGCAGCTCGATAAACTAGCCACAGCTATCAAAGAAAAAAGACGAAGAAGAGCCAATGTCATTTTACTTCATGACAACGCTCGCCCGCACACTGCATCCACCACCCGCCAAGAACTGCAGGGCTTAGGCTGGGTGCACCTCATCCACCATATTACCCAGACATTGCCCCTTCAGACTATCATTTATTCAGAGCCATGAAAAATGATTTGCGTGATAAACGCTTTAACACTTTTAATGAATTGGCAATAAGTCATAGATGCTCACGACGAGTATTTGATTGACTAAATGTATAGTAAAATAAAAATGTTAGAATTTAAAATGTAAAAACAAACTGTCTCGTTTCTTTCGTGCCAACCCGGTACATCAAGTTTGATATCAAATTAAATAACAAGATGTAAACCTTGATATGGTAAAAAAAACAGATAACCTGCATTCTTTATATCTAAAATGATTGAGTTTTTATATTATTTTATTTATTTTATATTTCCAACAATTACAATAAGAGCAACAATTTATTTTATTTGTGTTTTATTACAACTTCGTAAATAGTGTATACATACGTAAAATAAGTCTCCTTGGTACTTTGTACTGGTTTTCAGAAAGTACTGCAAAAAAAAAGTCTTAACTAAATATAAATTAAATAACAAAAAATAAATTTTGGCGATTTATGACTTTTCGAAATTTTGATAATAAAAGTTATAAAATAATAAATAGAAAATATATTTTTCCGTTTACAATTCAACAAATAGTTTTTTTTTTATATCATTAGTCGTCAGCAAAACATCTGAAGAATATGTTTTCAAACTTTTAGAACGGAATATAAAAACGTGTTTTCCTCCAAACGACAATTTTTCAATTTACTTATACATGATTACTCAAAAACTAATTAACTGATCGTTTCAAAATTTTTTATGAATTACCATTGCTGAATATGAACTATCGTTATTTAAAGTATTTTTTTGTCTGGGTCAAAATCGATACCTTTTTCTCTAAACAGTCATAAAACATTCAATTCTCAACTTTTTTGACCATAGGTGAGTTCATATTCTTGAAAAATATGTTAATATGTATATATATGTATACAATGTCATTGTTTTTGAATTCAGATACAAATTACGGCTCCGAGGATGGACGCAAGGTAGAAAATCGGGTGAAGACCTGCTGTGGTAATAAATCAGCGATTTCTGGCTGAAATAATTTCAAAATTTAATGAAATTCACATAAAAACAATGATAAAACATATTCGAAGTTTTAAAAACATTCATTTGAATTCTTTCCTGTAAAAATAAAATCCAAAAAACACTTCTAATTTGGCTTCCTAATGTGGTTTCTCCCTTAAAAAAGTATGTATGTCTGTTTTATACTTGCTACCCTACTCGTTAGACAATAAATTTCTTTATTACGCGGTTTCCAACTTTAACGTTATGATAACGTAATTGTTTCACTGAATTCTATAAGCAGTACGGAAATCCTACTTCCTGTTAGTATGCACTTTGAAGTAAATTAGACCAACAAGAAAATGTGAATTCAATCTGTAATTCGGGAGCAATGATGAAAGTGATCATGGGAGAGAGGAGAGTTATCAGCACTTTGTTATTCAATTACACCAACATTGTCTAGATTTAAGAATAGTTCTGGGCAGTTTTCACCGAACGAACTCGAACTTTAATCCTTTGAGAGTATATTGCATCACTTGAGGAGTTTTAAGCAGATTGTATTGTATGGAATGTATTTTACTGCCGTAGAAAGTTCCAATTGATTGTAGCGCACGTGTACTTTCTCACCAGGTAAAGTGCCCCGCCGCAGTAGCTTTCATTAAATATTTTTCAGCACTAAAAGGTAAGCAGGACATTAACATTAACACAGAGACTTTAATACGACCGTACACATGGCAATTATTATGCAATTCTTCGCACGTGCTTTGCAGATAAGTTTATCTGGTCGCATTTGATGATGGAAGCTGCGTGGAATTATTTAAATGGAAAGTAACACGATTTCGGTGTAATTTTACAATGACGCCATATTCGGTAGTCAGGAGGAGCATAATATGGGTCGAGGTAAAATTTATGTAATTTTCCCGGCCTTTGTAATATTACTTGTTTCAATTTAAATTCTGAAAACGTAATTATCTCGATTTTAATTTAATTAGACCTGCTGTGAAAACGTTGGCATCTGGAATCGTATTGAACTGGATACGTCGTACGTATAATTTAATTTACTATTATAGTACATAGATATTCCCGTTTTAAACTACAAGTATCCATAAATAACTAAAAACCGACAAAGAATTAATTTTAAACTGAGAATCCGAAAAGCGTGCAGAATACATACATAAGCGTAAAGTCCATTCAAATAAAATTTGATTCAATTGACCATGCATTTGAGAAAGAAACCTAGAAACGCTGATTTTAAATTACCTCAGTACCTCCATGGTAATTTTTATACGATGAACGTAGTATGTACATATAAAAGCGAATTACATCGAGAATTCTTGCAATATAAGACAATGCCACTTCTAACAAAAGTTAAATTTTCCCTTTTGTTGTAATTGTACTTAGAATGTAGAACGATGTATTCCAACATGTGCCAATAGATTCTATTGGAATCCCCCGATCAACGTTTAGCGTCGTTTACGAGGTACGGGCAATTTTATGTGTACATTGTTCATTCAACATCTTGTAATTTTCTTAAAATACACTCTACTAACCAAATACAACGATATCAGTTGATAGAGAATTCTTTCTTCCTTTTCTTCTTCTCTAACACCCTCTAATCACTCATTCTCAAAGTTCAAAAACAAAAAATTAGTGACAATCATGAAAATTATTGTCCTCCAAAAGATCTAAGTAAATGTTGTGAGTTACAAGTTGCATGTATCTTTAAGAATGGGGTTTAAAATTTCATATGAATCACGATCCTAGAACGTTATTTTATAGATTTTTCAGAGATGGGCAAAATAGAGTATTTTTTACATTTTAACACCAATTCTTTTTCCGAAAACGTAACGTGATGCAAAAGTTCGTAATCTGCAAGATAAATACATGTACTATGAATAAGAAATATTTGTAGGGTATTGTTATCAGACGTAGTGGCCCTTGAAACTTTTGATTAGGATAACAAAAACTCTAACATTTTGGATTTCACTTGGTTGGTTCAATGGGTTTCACTTTTACGAACATTTTAGAATGGCAAACATAGTTTATTTCTATATTAAACAAAAACTAAAATTTTAGCTCATTAATTGGCAACAATTTTACCAACTTTGACGTTATATTGATCAAACGAACTATAACTAGAAAGATAATTTATTTTCCCCTACAAGACCCAATTTTTTCCCTGAACCAGACAAAATGTAAAGAGGCACCCGTTGAACTGGAGCCGCAAAGGCAGCGAACGTAGAAAGTTAATTGTAGAGTTCTTTCAGTTGGCTACATTAATTCTATTGACGTTCCGTAGTTTATTGAATCGCAGCTCTTTGCGGAGCCGAATAACTTTCCGAGGCAGAGAAAACTTTCAACAATGTCAGCCGATTTCAAAGAATTTATCAGCACCGAAGCTCCCTAGTGTGGGTCAAATAAGGCCCCCTGCAGGCCCCCCAATCAAAAGTACCTGCTCATATCGAAATCGACATTGAAATGGGTTTTACGCACTCCATCCGTCCGCCAAAGTTTGTGCTCCCGTTGAAAAACGATGAGGAAAATTGAAAAGTCATGAATAATTTCGCGAAAATTCTTCTCTCCGGCACATATTCACTTTTCCTTGTAATTGTCCCTTGAGGGGCCCATCCATGTCTGAAAAGTCGTTACAGCACAACGGACTCGACAGTAGAACAAATAGAAACTGAAATGAAGTTGGCGCGAGGTTATTATTATTTTTGTATTTTCTTTTCTTAGATATTTCCCAATAAAAAAGACCCAAATTTAAGTAGAAATAAGCAAGTCTTACTTCTTTACTATATTATTATTATTTAATATATAAAGAGATAGTTTGTTTATACATATGTAAGAGATAATCTCAGAAACTACCGAACCGCTTTGAATAGTTCTTTCATCGTTGGCAAGCTTATGTTTTCCCGATGAATATAGACAATAAATTAACACCAATGAATAGTTTTATACCAATTTACACTACTTCGTCATGACAGAAAAATTACTCTTTTTTCTTCCATGGCGTTTTTTGTCTACTTTGGCATGCTACATGACAACATGACATGACACTTGACAAGGGAGAAATTCTTATAGCTTGGGCCACCTGATTTATAAACGGGTTTCGAAGCACTTTGCTGTGCTAAACAAGGGAAAATTAAAGACAACAATTTATTTCGACCCGTTTCCAATAGAGGCTCCCGATCTTTGACATACTGTTCTGGCAATAAGAAACCTATATCATCAAAATTTTTGTGAAATTTATTATCAGTGCATTACACCATTTTAATATGGATAGAGCCGGATTATCAGCTTCACTGATGGTATATCACGGATATTTTGCCGCTCCAAAAACTCCGAATTTCGACCAAATATAATACCTAACAATTAAAACTTCTGAGAAAATATTTATTTTCACATCATAGGTCGAAAATAAAGCCATGGTTTGGGTCGAAAATCAATTTCCGAATATCGTTTTACACTCCTTGAATTTTAGACCGCAAAGGTTAATGCCAGGAAATGAGTTTTTATCTTTTAATGTAAATATAAGTGCACGTTTTTTTTCGGATTATAAGGTCAGTGGATTAAGAATGACAGAATGAAATGTTCTTGTATAGGGTTTAAGGAGCCGTGTCTCACTTGCTTTTATCTATCTTATATTATTTAATTTAAATTTTCCCAATAAGGTTTAAAGAGTGTAGTACTTGCTTTCCTCCCGGCTATTGGGTTCATCAATTTTTTCTCCTTGATTTTAGATACACCTGCAAAATATTTTATTACTTGATAAATATTTTGAATAATTTTTATTTTATTATTTTACTACTTGAAATTGATCCTCATTAAGTGTTAAAATATAATTTAAGTCAATTTATTGTTATTTTTGAAAGCTGGCTGAGCTGCTCTTATACCAGCATCAAGCTGATTGAGCGGCTCCGAAGAAATTTGTAATTGTTATATTCTTTTTTTGAGATTTAGGTTCGACAGGATCCACAGAGCCCAAACTCCTGTACCTTCACGGTGAAGAGTTGGGTGAATGTTTCCAGCAATACGCTGTGAAGTGCGACAGAGAAAAAAATCTATTATATATATTATATATTTTGGCAAAAAAGTCGTCTTCAGTGACGAAGCACATTTCTAGTTAAATGGCTTTGTTAACAATCAAAATTTCAGAATTTGGGGTGCAAGCAATCCACAACAAAGTCCATAATTGCAACTGCAACCAGAAAAATTGAATGTTTGGTGCGGTTTATGGTCTTGTGGCATTATTGGTCAATTTTTCTTCAAAAATAATGCAGCGGCCACTATTATTGTCAATGGAATTCATTAAAGAGCAATGAAATGCAATCGATGCAGACGATATGTATTTTCAACAAGACGGTGTCACATGTCTTACAGCTAAATTTGCTGAAGGAAAAGTTTGGTGAATCCATTATTTCGAGAAATGGACCAAACAATTGGCCTCCAAGGACATGCGATTGAACATCACTGGATTTTTTTATGGGGTTATGTAAAATTAATGTATTATGCCAATAAACCACAAACACTTAATACATTGCAAGACAGCATTGAACGTATTATCACTGAAATATAACCTGATTTATGTGTGATAGTAAAATTGGTTTCAAAGAATCCATGCTACGAAACGGAGCCGTGGTGGCCATCTGAATGATGATATATTCCATATTTAATGGTATCAAACATACTTTACATTGAATAAGAAAACTCATTCAAATTGTATATAATTTGTGTTTTATTTCAGTTCAAAGTTCGAGCGCTCTTAATGGAGAACCCTTTACTTGCACATCAAAATGTTGCGGAACCTCGCGGCGACAATGAAAAATTACAATAATTGCTGCACGATAATCGCCATGTGATATTTATTAATAGCTCGATATTTACTAATTAAAATTACATGTAAACAAAATGTCCCCGCAACACTGATAAATATCAAAATAAAATAAACTGACATACCCTTAAAGTTTGTTTCGTTCGGTGAAAACAGAAGTACCAATTCTACTATATTAAATCACAGTATGATGGGAAAATTGAGATTGAATTTTGGGCAAGATTTTCTTTTAATTTGAATTTTCATGCAGTCTTTTAAGCTTCCGATTAGTTATGTTTTTATTGCACTTAATTAAATTTTCCTTTCTTTAGAAGAATTATTACGCTTGCGTAAAGCCGGATAACTATAAAGTTATATATTAAGATATTTTCAGAGCAATTTTATTATATGGGGCACTCCTACTTGGGCCAACTGTGCTCAAAATCCATAGTAATAAGCTTAATTAATTAATTTAGCCTGGGGATAACTATTTAAATAAATGCTTGAAAACATTATTAATAAATGAGTTCATACGATGAAATCAAATAATTTTTTATAATTCTTACCTTCTGAGTGTTTTGGCTGGCTACATTTTGACTTCCAAACTTGGTATGAAGGCCTCTCTATATGCTGCAGTATAGTTTTTACCTCTAGAATAAAAGCATTCGATTTTTCTTCATTTTTAAGGTTAATCATTTTAAAGTACACGTATTTCTCTTTATGACGTCTCAACAGAAAATTACAACACTCTAGTATATAACTACGGGGTCCCAACCTTCTACGACATGTTAGAGAGGAAAAGACATAGGTATACTTTAGGCAACTTTCCATTTACCTTTACCTTTACCCAATCGAGTTATATTCTTATTTTTACAAGTAGGTACTGAATACAAATCCTCTGGTGAATATTTCCATTCATTAATACCAATTTTACACATTGCTGTATCATTATTACACTTCGTTGGAAATTTGAAACGTTTAACGATGGCAACTTTTGTGTGTCGTAAAATTCCTCATTTATTTTTTAGAGTTTAGAAAATAAAATTACTCAGAATATTTCGAAAAAGTTTTTAAGCATTTCGTATTTTTATTTGATGAGTTTTTAGCAGTCTGCAGATCTTTCAAAGATTACCCCATTTTTCTCGAAAACGTGGCGTAATGTAGCACTTTTTAAATTCGTAATCAACAAGAAAATTCCTATGGAAAACTTAGTTGATTGCCAACAAAACAAATCATTAAAGAATGGTACGGCTAGGGTAATTACCACTGTTTGACTTACAGTTTACTTAATTTCCAAAATTTTGATAAGATTCTTGTTGTTTAGAATTTGACCATCACCCCAGAATAAATCAAAAATAGCTTCTCATTCGTACCCATCTCCCGGTAGAATGTAAATACAAGTATTGCGTTTATATAAATTAATGCGAAACACCCACATAGAGACAGGGAAAGATGGTCTGACTCTGAAAATAAAATGCATTGGTTCTTATAGTATGTAGATCGAATCTAAGTTTAACACAACTTCGTGGTAGTTTGCAGTCTAACCCTCCTATTTAAAACTGACCTTCACGCACGTTTACCCTCAGAAGACCTCCTTTCAGTTACTAGCTTTTTTACTGCATTTTCGTACATACAAAATATAAAAACTTTCCGAGTTTGAATCCAATTCAATCAAAAAGATGAGCTGCAGACCACAAATACTACATTTTCGTTAGGTATTAATCCATAATTTTAGTCTATATGAAGTTTAATTGGCTAAGGTTTTGTAGAATATTATTTTTCTATATTCTAAAAAATGAATGTATTTTTGATATAATAAATGCTGCAAATTTACTTCAATAAAATTAATTAAAACCAAACTTCGTTCAGATATATTTCTCAAAAGGAAGATTGAAAGTCAGTCAAACATTTCAAAGAGTATATATGTATATGTATATATAAAATGTGTTTTATAATTTGTTGGTAAATTTTGAACATTGTTTGGTATTTATTAAAAAACAGAGTACTTTTTACCCAAATATTACCACGACCTGCCAAAAAAATTAATAAATTTACTCATTATTATTCAATTTCTGTTTAAAATTAAGTACTTCGATTTTTGTGAAAAATTATAAATAAAGTAAATTTATTCATAATAAGAGGTAAACATTTACTTCGATTTGAGTATAAAACCATTACGTATATATGTATTAATTTTTTATACTTCAGTACTAGGAACATGGCGGATATGACCCATAAAATACGCAAAGCAAAAAAAAATAAAAATTAGAGAAATATAACACTTTTGGTATCTAATAAAACGTTTTAACGAGCAGATTCAGAAAATATATAATTTATTTATAATGAAATGTACAAGTACCATCTCTCCGTAACAGTTTAACTGATTTTGAATAAAATTTTATTTTGATTTACAAAATATCTGTTCTAGACCCCAAAAAGAGTTAAATAAAACTAAAGTCAAAACCTTAAACCCGTCTCCGACTCTAAATGTCTTTTGATATTTCTTGTCCCAGTGATTGCAGCGTGTCCTCTTTCAAGGCGTTCTATCCAGGAAAATACATCTCTGGCGTACCTCAGAGTAATCATCTAGCCCCTCTCTTGTTCATCATATCAATCATGTCACTGTTCTTGTCGATTTCCATGATTCTCTATTATGCTGATAACGCGAAATTCTTTCGGGTTGTACTATATGTAGCGAGTAGGATTGTATTCTTTTATGAGACTTTACAGACTTAACAAAATGAAGAATCTTAGGATCTTGTTAAACGGTCGGTTTTCGTTCGCGGATTATATTGATAACATTGCTGGTAAAACAGGTGCTACCCTTGGCTTTCTCAAGTGATGGTCTAAGAAGGTCAACGACCCTCATATTACTCGAACTCTCTTCTACACATTTTTAAGACCAATTATTTTCCTACGCGAGTCTGGTCTGGCCTCTATCCCTTATAACACACATTAATCGTGTTAAGGCAGTACAACAAAAATTTCTTAGATTCGATTAGATAGTTAAATTGATTGAATTCTTTCCGTATGTTCTGTAATAATCACTTTATTGATGAAATCTAAATAAATAAATGTTGCAAACAACCACTTTTAATTTAGAGCTTTTAACCGATGGTATCTGAATATTTTTTAGGGAAACGAACAACACACATTTATCTAATTGTAGACTCTGCTACGCCCATTCAAATTAATAGAAAAGAATTTCACTCTAAGATCAATTAAGAATATTCAATACTGTGATACACAAATTAAATTCAATTAAATCCATCACAAATAACTTCTACCTGTTTTAGCTGTCCATCCGAATTTAATTAGAAATTTTAAAAACAAAAACATTTTAAAGAAGGGGTGCCCTAAAAGCATTTTTTAATAAAGCATGGAATTCGAAGCGACGTTGCCCCCCAAGCGAATTAAAAGAGGGCCATCCACTGCATAGTCTAATTACATCCCTCTCGGCCTTTAGATAATGTATCTACGAGGAGATTTCCCTTTTCTATAGCTCATCCAAAGGCGTTCGTTTCGCATTACTTTCACTAAAACTTGAGATTTTCCTTTTTGTTTTGAATTATGATCTTTTCAAATATGTTTTCACTGAGAGTGTACAGAATGAACATTCACAAAAGTACATACTTGTATCAATTTATATGTTTGTGTATAAAAATTAAGTCCTGACTGGGTAATTCATCAGCGCCTAGCCCAAACCCTTGAACCTACCAATCATGAAATTTTACGAGTATATTTCATTCATTTAATAAACATGTATTAAGGCAAAAAATTTCGAGATTAAACCTCCAAAGGGCTAAAAAGATATAAAATGGGTCTTCACTGATCAGCAGCTATTCTAGTCCTGACCCTTTTTCACAGAAAAATGCGTATCGGACAAAAATATGTCCAGTATAAAAATTTAATGTTGTTTAGGGTAGGAAGTTATTTAATTCCGTGAACCTTAACCCACCCCCTTGGGAGATAAATGAGTTTTTCAATTCGATCCGTATGTATTTCTGTTTTAATGTCTGTTTGCGGATATCTTTGAAACGCGTGAACTGATTTTGAAAAGCCGAAAAATGAAGCAAAAATCCTACCAAGTTTCATACACCCAATTTTCAAAATGATGAATTAAAAAATGAGTGAAAGAAAATTAAAAAAGTAAAATATATAAAAAAATACGTTTACAAACAACGCTTATGTAAATGTATCGTACTAAGAAGTAAAAAATTATATTTTCAGTTAAACGCGAAAAGCTGTAAATTTTAAGCAATATACATATATGTATATATAATTATTTAATACAAATTATTATTGTAATTTCTCATGCGATGCATACATTATATAATAATAATGTTCATATTACCCAAAGTCTATTGACACAACTTCTACAGAATGTTTGAAATATTTATTAGATTTATTGTAAAAATTTTAAACTTTTTTTTTTATTGACGTCACATAGTTAATCGTATTCTACTCGTCTACCCCTTCCATTCGATACTCGTGTCAAGGCAACTGTCAAGAAGAAGGTAATCCGCCATCTTGGGGCGTCCGCCATATTGGATATAGAATGAGATTAGATAAAATTCATTGTCAACGGATGTAAAAAATTTCAAATAAGAAGTAGTCAAAATTTTGATAGCAACATTTTTCTCAGAAGGAAAAAGTGAGTTGTAAAAATTAGAACTGAATCCAAAAAATATTAATTGTTTTTACTTATTTAATTTCTTAGTATTGCATTAATTCAGTCAAGCTGATTGTGTATTCTTTGTTGGACATCTGATAATATCGTAGGATTAAATATTGTTAATAGTAATAGAGGATTCTAAAATAAAATTATTTAATACTTTTTAGGAAGCTCTTCTATTTATTTTTTTTTTTTTTTTTTTACAATTCCGAACGAAATTCCCCAATTTAGTTGAATAATCTTTTTTTAAACAAAGCAAATTTTTTTATTCTGAAATAACAAAGCACAACTAATCCATCAAATTGACGGATCTCACACTTATTAGAAAATTTATTTTTATTCTAACTTATGTAAAACCTAATTTATTCTGACCTTGTGACATTAATTGATTCTAATACCTTTACACATAAAAGTTAACTCTGAAATGTATATAGAAATAATGAATAACATTAAACTATTTTAAAAATTAAGTTAGGGTACTGCATTTTAGGCAGCGCTTATTCAAACAATCTCTCGCGCCAACTTTATTAAAGTCGTCATTGTCATGTCTGAAAACTTGTCGCAGCACAATGGTTTCTAAATTGAATCACAAAAAGCAATATATATACATATAATTTAAAGGCAGCATCCGATCCCTGAAGTCGCACTTACTGAACGTGCATATTTCAAATTTGAAGCACATGTTGCACTCTCAAGAATTATTTTTATGGAAAAATTGTGGAACATATGCATGTCTATGGAATTCATATGCCCGACTAGGTCCTTGTACCTACTCGAAAGGGTGGTGGCCTTTAGATTATATATTTCCTCTGCACCCCAGGCCAATTTATTGCAATTGGCAAAATTTGCATATTCTTCCTACTGATTTTGCCACAAATTCTGCACGTACGGATGAAGCTAACTGCTGCTGAATTTTTTAATTTAATCTCCTGGACGTGATGTTTGGTGAAACAGGCTTTATTTTGTTTAGACCATTTGTAACGATCTGCCAAAAATATATCATAAAATATTCAAAGGTTTTAATGCTACGATGTAAAGGGCGAAATGATTATTCATCCAATGTAAAAGGGATCTGTAACACGAAATTATTATAAAATATTCACTTACAGCAACAATATTAGACCGCCGAGGGAAGACATAAAGCTGAATGTTGGCTCCAGTAACTACAGATATCCGAAATACAAGTCAAAAGAACAATTTATCCAAATATTAAACAAATTTATATTAATATTTAAATCTTTATGAAGGTAAAATAAATTGAATACATTAAAATTTGTATAGAATACAGGTAATATTAGCATTAGAAATTCAAATTAAATAAGTTTAATAATATTGAAATTAATGGCTCCGAAAATTATTAGGTGGAAACTAATCTTCAATAGTTTGTGATATTCTAAAATAATAAATGACCAATGAAAATTATGCTATTGCTATTTGGGATCGTTTCTTTCTTCAACAAAGGTTCAATAGATGTTTTGAGATAACTTAGAGCCTTATTTTTCACTTTATTTTAAACAACCTCTATGGAATTTACTAGTTTATATTTGACCTGTAATCTGAGCCCTAAATCTTGAAAGTATTTACCAACGCTAAATAAGGCGTAGCGCAATAGTAATGATTACTTTAGGCATTAGGCATTACTACTCATAAGTATACAAGGTGTCCAGGAAGTACTGCGCCAAAATTAAGGGGGTGGTAGCTTGGCTCATGATCAACCAGAATATCAAAATATGACCTTAATGAAAACCTCACCGTTTTCGAGATATTTGGGTTTTTATCAAAAAATTAAATTTTCACTACATTTTGTCAGATTATTGACTAGTAGGTGCACATAAAAAGAAATGTTATCATTTTTTTTTTTTTTGCTAAAATATTTTAGATAAGTTGCCCTATCTGGTAAGCATGTCATTTTTTATTACTGACACAAGACCGTCGCGAAAAACATAATTAATTTTTTTTTTTTGCTGCTCAAAATAATTTGACTCTACTTTGACTTTCACTGGTGAATTGCTTAATTAATGCAGATTTCAGAAAGGTATAACATCACACATTTTATTCATGAATAACGAGATATTGCTATGTTCATTGCGTAAGGGGCAGATTTTGGAAAAAAATAAAAAATTTCTAATAATTACTACTCAGTTTTATTTACTCGTAATTAAAATCTATTAAATCATAAATTCATTAAAACTAGCAATTCAATCGTAATCTGTCCCCTATCTATTTATGTGCACCTACTTGTCAATAATCTGACAAAAGGTAGTGAAATTTTAATTTTTCATAAAAACTCAAATATCTCGAAAACGGTGAGGTTTTCACTAAGGTCATATTTTGATATTCTGGTAGGTCATGACCCAAGCTACCATCCCCTTAATTTTGGCACACTACTTGCTGGACACCCTGCATATGCAAAAACTTGACCAAACCAAAGATTTGGGCATCTGGTTGAATAGCCATTTTACATTTTCTAATCACATCGATACGATCGTTCGTAAGGCCAGCGCTACACTTGGCTTTGTTAAGCGTTGGTCCAAGGAATTTAATGATCCTTTCATAACTAAGACCCTGTATTGTACATTTGTAAGGCCTATTCTGGAGTATGCCAGTATAGTTTGTTCTCCGTTTTATGCTACTTCTATTGATCGCATCGCGCCTCCGTAATCTTCCCTGGAGCAACCCTTCAATGCTACCTCCTTACACTGACAGGCTGCGGCTCTTATCCCTTCAATCTCTTGAGGAACGACGCGACACTGCGAAAATATGTTTTGCTTTTGATTGCATATCGGGCAGGATCAACTCACCTGAGCTTGTCACTTGCTTTCAGATTTCTCTCCCGACTCGCTCCGTGCGTGATCATGATTTCTTCCGAGTGCCTTTTCATCGTACTAATTGTCACGCGCCTTCAATAATCATAAAGCCGATATCGATTTTAACTTGTCGCGAAACCAACTGAAGAGACAGCTTCGTTAAGGTTCCAATTTGCATTTCTCATGCCACATATATGTACTTCCTTTCTTCTATTTTTGTAGTAATCAGTTTATATGTATTGATGAATTGTCACTAATAAAAAAATAAATAAATAAATTTACATACATAGTTCAGAATAAACTGGATTATTAATAAGCATTTCCTTGTGAATAAAGAACTTCGTGATTAGTTTCACCTGAAGTTGCAATCTTCATATGTATATTAGATTGGTGGTATTTGATTTATATAGATAAGAACTCAGGTTCTCTTTTGAGTCGTGTTATGAGCTTTTTCCATTTTTCGTTATTTTTTAATGAATTTTTAAAAGTGGTGATAATCCAGTATTTCGTACTTTTCAAACCTATTTTGTTCTAAAATGTAACGTGATAGGATATTGGTGTATGCACATTTGTAATCTACGGAAATAATCCTATAGAAATGATATACGATTTGTTCTGTTACAAATTAAATATTAAATTTTATCGACCAGTGTTATTTGAATTTGAAGCAAAACCAGGAAATCCAGCTCCTCAAACCCAAAATCGTTAGCCTGATGATTAACTTGTTTTTTTTTTCATTTGATACTGATCAAGAGCGTTACCGCTGCCGCTGCTGATTGTTCTGTTTCTGGCTCAAGCGCTAAATAGTTCGCGCTTTGCTACTCGGGAGTCGGGAAAACAATTCCTAATGAAATGTTTAAAACTTTAAAATGTCGTGAAAGCTTTCTCTCTCAATAAAACCTAAACATAACAAAAAAGCAATAAATCTAATAAAAAGCTTTTTTAATGCGAAATTATCAAATAAATTTAAGAAATCCGGAAATGTGAATTCACCTTTAGCACCTTTAAATCTAAGGGTAAATTAAATCGCAATAAATTCAACAGATGGCACTGCCGCTCACTCGTTATTTCAATAGGAACGGAGAGGGCTTTTGGTTTAAGTTCAGCGATTTCCTGTGAATGAGTCGCTGTTTGTGGGAGTTTTTCTTGAAATATTTTAAATTAGATTTATTTAAAAGTCGTTATAACTAAAAATGTTGCCTAGAGGGATGTAAAATTGAAATTAGTGTGGCCAAGCACAAAAGAAAAATGTTTGTAACTATGCGTTAAATTTATTTCTAAAATCTGTTGAATTTTAAAATTCTCTGTCTTTTTGGTAGATAATTTATTAATAATAAACATTATTTAATTTATTGATTCATATTAAATATGATATTTTCTTATTAGAATCATTTCCCTATTTAGTCCTTTTGTTTCAGATTTTTGTAAATCCCTCTTAATTTTTAATGGAGTGAAATTATGCGGCGGCGAAAATGCCAGGTGCCAAAATAATTTTAACGAAGCGATGTTTAAGCTCATTTCTTTAGTAGTTGAGCTCTTAAATTTCCCTATTTCTTAATATATTCCCCCTTTCCTAATTGGCGCAACAGAAAACCAAACAAATTTCGCATTTTCGCATTGTCCCGGCGAATTAATCGGCAAGAGCAATTAAAATTTTTCATCGAAGATTGGCAGTACCTCGCCGACAGATTTCGTTCAGCGGCAATCAAGGTACGTTTCACAAGACGCCGCGTTCCGCTCCTCGTATCGGCGGAGAAACGTACGCACACGAGCGCTCCAAGTGCCACATCCCGGTCGTCCCGGTCCCGCACCACGGCGCAACGAGCCGAAACAGAGCGGATCATCAGTCGCGGAGGAACTGAACGAAACACCTTCGTCGTCACACAACCACAGAAACTTCACTCTGATACGATATAGGAAAGGAACGATTCGTGCGTGCCCGTCAGCCTGTACTGTTCGTAATTAAGTGTTTAAAGTAAAAGGTGGTGAAGTGATCAAATAATATTCAATCGGCGCCATGGAAAAGAGAATAGAGCTGGAGAAGAGGGGCCGTCGCGCGAACCAGGTGAGTCCCGAATTATCCCGATAAATCCCTGTGGCATCTGTAGCCCCCTGTAAACAAAAAAAAAACCCCATTGAGAGTCGGGGGAAAAATTGCCCACTTCTGCTGTGGTACCCGTCGCGGGTGCGATTTGTTTTAACGGAAAAATACGTTGTAGAGACATGCGATTCGATATGATTTTGGCCGCATCATACAGCCCGGAAGTGTAGGAATCCGCGCGGCCAAAGGAGTCGCATAAAAATTTTTCCCCCTCGCAACATTCTGCATAATTACCAACCACGCGGCATATCTCTTTACTACTAATAAACTTCTTCGGCCTCGGAAGAAGAGGCGCTGCTGCTGCTGGTGGTGCAGTTCTTTGGCCCGATATATCTGATGAAGCGCGCGTCTTCTCTTATTTGTTATTGATTCGAAATTACGTAAATTATTTCCGAGTCACTATTAGCGCCGCGATGCCACTGGCCGATCTGGCACCGCCGCCGATTAAGCGCGTCAAGAGAACAATCAGCCATCAAATTGGCACAACGCGCCATTTTTATATATTTCCTAAATATTGATGTCCGCGACGGGTCGACTCTTCTCGAGCCGCCTGGAATACAAAATTTTCGCACACCGGCAGAATACATCCTTTGGCAGGCGGCCCGCTCCGCTGTTTTTCGATAATTAATAAAATTCTTCAAGAAAAAAAAAATTCCTCTAACAATTTACCCAAAAGAAATTCATCGCTGGCACGTTGACGGCGCAAAACAAAAACATTTTCACGCGGAACGGGCATCACCGCCTCCAGTGACGACCGGCGTCGCAATATTTTTGCCTAGATAAGAAATGATTGTGAGGATGGACATTTCGCATTTCATGATTGTACATCTCTGGGCGCGATCACTTGGTCCAGACGCATTTTTACACAATTCAAAAAATATGCCGCCGCATTTTCTTCGTGAAGCTTCCCAAAGAGTCTTGACTCCTCGGAGCAGCAGCGAATTTTTCCCTATATACATATATATTGTGTGTCGGAGAGGGAAAAAAGAAATTTTTTGACATCCATTTTGGATTATTTCGTCCCAAATCCCAAGTTGTTTCTCGATTGCTGGTGTATAATTCCCGTCAAAATTGATGTCATCTATTGCACAGTTAATCCGCCATGTTTGCATTTGATTGGTAGGGGAAAATTTTTCACAGAAACTTTTTTACCGATTTGCCGCGTTAATTGCATTCATTTTGGATTGTTGTGATGTTCATTCGGTCCGATGGCGATACCGAATGTTGTATTTATCGCGATCTGGTTATTTATTCTCAGAGAAATCACCTTTCGGTGAAAATTTCCGGAAGTAAACAACCCCACAATGGCTTCTCTGAACGCGAAAGTGCGACTAGAGGCTGCGGAGGATTTCACTTTCATTGATTTCATGAGTTTTTTTTATAGCTCACGCTCGCCGGCCGGAGAATACTCGGGACCTGGAACACTATTTATTGAAGAACTTGACGAATGTTTAAATTTCTTTCCGGCTAATTCTAAACAATATATATGAATTGAAAATTCAAACGAATTTATTTCTCAAAAGATACGATGACGGTACATGAACCTCAAAATTTTCTTCATACACCTAATTTCAATTCCTTTAAATTCACCCAACCGCTTTTATTTGTTCTATCTAATCTAAACTGACAAATCAAATTGATCTTTTCCCCCCAGATCACAGAACTAAATCTGGACAACTGCAGGAGCACGAGCATTGTCGGACTCACAGATGAATTTACGGCCCTGGAAACCTTAAGTCTAATCAATGTCGGTTTAACGACGTTAAAAGGATTCCCAAAATTACCTAATCTTAAGAAACTGGAACTCTCTGACAACAGGTAAAGTTGTAATCTTATAATAAAAAAGAATAAAAATACAATCCCACACTCTTTCCGCAGGATATCGAACGGACTCAACTACCTTACAACTAGCCCCAAGCTCACCCACTTAAATTTGTCCGGCAACAAGATAAAAGATCTCGAAACTCTCACGCCACTGGAGAACTTTCAAAATCTAGAAGTCCTGGACTTGTTTAATAATGAAGCGACATCGGTTGAAAATTACAGAGAGAAAATTTTTGCCATGATTCCATCGCTTAAATATTTAGATGGGTACGATTCAAAAATTTACTTATATTCTTCGGTTAGAAGGTAGTAACAAACTTTTTTTTTTCAACATAGGTTCGATGCCAACGAGGTGGAGGCTTCATCTGAAGGCGATGATGATGAAGAGGTAAATGGGAACGATTCAGATGAAGGTAAGTTTATTGATATAAATTCATCCCATTTATCTGGCAATATTGCAATGCATAGTCGATAATTACATTGATTTTACCACATTCATTCAATCAACTTCAATCAATCCTTTGCTTCAAGACTAGAACAACCGTCGCCTAAAATGCAATATCCTAAATAAATTTTTAAAATAGCTTTATTTTATATAGTGGGTGAATAAAATTTCCCGGAACGGTCGGTAAAACAAGAAAATACGGGTTGGCACGAAATCCCCTATTTCATGTTTATCTCAGGGGGGATTTGTAAGTCACTGGATATTTATATTTTAAAAAGTTTCAAGGATTATGTCGAGGAGTAGCCCCGATTTTTTTTTTTTTATTGCTATTTCCAATGTGAGCGTGGCAGGCGGACTCAAGATATGAGGGTGAATAACTCACACATCCCACACAGACTTTAGTCTGTGCAGCCCTGCTGCATCGGATTATTTATCGGAGTTCATGAAAAGTCCGCAACGATAATTCTGCACTATCATAATTTATTGTGTGAACGTACACAGGCGCTACTAAATTTTTACTTGAAATGAAAAACCAGAATATGTATTGTTATCATTCTAAAGATAGCTTGATGAGTGCAAATATGAATGAGTTTAGAAAATATCGTCGTTGCGCGTGCAATACCGCGTAACAGCAAAAAGCGCAAAATTGAAATATCGCGCCTACGGATTCTTAACATGGTTTCGCTCCTTATAGATCTCACAGAATTTATTTATTTATTTAGGAAGAGGCTATGGGTGCATTAATGACACCCTAACCTTTGGAGGAGGGGGCGCACTCGTGGCCTTTGGCCCATATGGCGCACAGCATGATAGATTTAGTGTAGGTCTAGATTATGGTTTAAAGATCAGCATATTTACAGGGGAAGTTTAAAGTTAAGGTGCCTCAGGAGGCGAAAGAGGATAGAATTGTCTGGTTGGTTGGGGTCAAGTAGCGTTACGAGGTTTGGAGAAGGGATGTAGCTAAGGGATTTAGGACAGGTGGTTAGGATGTGGGTAACTGTAAGGGGTTGTGCACAGTGTGGGCAAAGGGGTTGGTTTTGCCGACGGAGGAGATATTCGTGGGTAAGCCGTGTGTGCCCAATTCTAAGTCTGAGTAAAGATACCATATTTATCCTGTTTAGTTCTAGGTTGTAGAATGGGTGTTTTGCAGTGGGCCAATGAGAATGAAGGAAGGTGTCTTCTCGATCCCAGGCACTCTGTTTTCTTCTAAACAGTTCCGATTTCCCTGTCCTCATGAGAACACTACTCGCGGGAGGGATCACAGCCTCCCCCGAGGTGTTTATCAAGGTATTCTTTGCTGCCCGATCCGCTAACTCATTTCCGTGAATGCCCACATGGCCCGGCACCCAGCACAGCTTTAATCTTGAACCTTGAAGTATATGTCTTGAAATTCTCGGAATGTACTCGAGGTTCCTGGTATTTGCGATTGCTTCCACCGTCGCTTTAGAGTCTGTGCAGATGATGATTGTGCCATTAGATTCTTTGGCAATCTCCAAAGCTTGATACACTGCGAAAGCTTCAGCAGTTTGAATAGGGCAGTCGGAATGGATTTTCTGGGCTTTAATGAGAACCCAGTCGTCATTGACAAAATGTCCGATTGCGTAGCTAACTCCTTGGGTGGAGGAGCTGGCATCCGTGTACCAGAAATCTGCATTGGAGTAGTTGCTTTTTGTTTCAGCAAAAAGTTGACGATAGCTCGCAGCGGAAGTGTTCGACTTAGAGTGGTTCCGTAGGGAATTGATGAAATGGGTAGATCGGATCAGAAAATTAATGGGTGCGATTGAGAACTTTGCTGCGGGGGGAGGTATAGGAATACCCAGTTCTAGGGCACCCTGTATTGATCTCATCAAGGAAGAAGGACAACGATTGGGAGATTGGTTTAATAAGGATCTGAAAGTTGGGTGTAGGGGTTGAAATGGATCTGTTAAATTCTTAGCAACAAGTGTAAGCTGGCGTTGTTCTAGGCGGTGTCTGATCGAGGGGAAGCCTGTTTCTATGAGAAGGGCCTCGATGGGTGATGTCCTAAAGGCTCCTGAAGCAGTTCTGAGTATAGCATTTATGCGTACCTGTAACTTTTGGAGTGTGGTTGGAGCTGCATGTCCGTAAAGAGTTAATCCGTAATCAACTTTGCCCAGCACTAAAGCCTTCGCTATTTTGGTGAGAGCTGCTGGTGTTGCACCATTACCTTTGTATGTAAGGACTTTAATTAAATTTTGAGCTCCCTCCAGTTGTAGAGATAGGGATCGGATATGGGCGTCCCATTTGAGGTTTCTGGAAAAGGTTACCCCGAGGATTCTCATTTGATCCTTATACGCATAATCTTGTCCTTGTATAGGACAGCCCGTGGTCCTACAGTTCCTCTTCCGACAAACGTGCAGGCATTCCATTTTGTCTGCTGGAAGAACAGCTCCATTGTTGACAGCCCAGCGGCTGGTTACAGATAGTGCTCTACTGACCCAGCCATTGGCTTCCAGGCGGGGGCCGTGGCCTGTTATGAGGATATTGTCGGCGTATATGAAGCTTTTGATGTTGGTTAGAGAGTTTAATTCACAGCAGAGAGAGTCGATGTAGGAGTTGAAAATGCTCGTCGAAAGAGGGGATCCTTGGGGAGTGCCGTTGTCTAGGGGTAAAAGGGGAGACAAAATTCCGTTGACTTTGGTACGAATTTTACGGTTGGTTAGGAAGTCGAGGATAAGTTGGCTAAATTTCAAGTCTATACCCCAATCACAAAGTCGTTTGACGACAATGTGCTTTCCCACTCTGTCGTAGGCCTTTTCTAAGTCAGCGGAAAGGACGACACCATGATGTCTTTGAGATACTCCCTCGGCCAGGTCACTCTCCAAAAGGTGAAGGAGAGACTGCGTACCTCTACCTGACCTAAAAGCATGTTGCTGATCGGAGAGGGCCTCTTCAAGGACAACACCTAGACGCCGGCTAAGAATTTTCTCGAAGACTTTGGAGAGGCAAGGTAGTAGAGAGATGGGTCTATAGTCGTTGACCCTGTGGGAGGATGAGGATCTTTTTGGTATCGGAACCAGTGTAGCAATCTTCCACTCCTGAGGAAAAGCGCCCTGGTCGAGGATTTTGTTCAGAAGTGCTACATATCGGATTTTGAATGAAATGGGACATTCTCGGATCATTCTATAAGATATTCTGTCAATTCCAGGAGTAGTGCCTTTGAGTAAGCTCAACGTGTTATTAAGCTCCTCCAGGGTGACAGGGAAAGAAAGGTATCTACTCGGGTTTGGGGTGCTGGGTTGTCCTGTTAAAACAAAATTCGATTTGTTTGAAAGGAAATGTTGAGAAAAATTGCTGTCTGCCGAATAACCGGACCAAGTGCTGGCAAACTCGTAGGCGATATCATCAGGGCATGTTATAGCTCCTCTGGAGGTGATCAAGTTTGATATTAAATTTGGGCTTTTGTTCCCGGAGATTGCCCTTACCTTCTTCCAGGCGTCCGTTAGGTTGGTATTCGGATCGATTGTGCTGGCAAATTGTTCCCATGACCTTTTTTTGGCCTGTTTTATTTCCCTTTTAACAACCGCTGATTCCCGGCGGTAGATCAGTAGGTTTTCTGCTGTAGGGTGTCTCTGAAAATTTTTCCAAGCTCTATTCTTGGTTCTAATTTTCGAAAGGATGGCTTGGGTCATCCAACAGGGTTGGGTTTTAGATTTAGGACTGGCTGAAGGGATAGAAGACGCGGCGGCGGAACGTATTATCTTTTTAATTTTTGCGGCTTCACTGTTAATGGTGTTCGCAGGTGGAAAGAGTCTGGAGGCTCTCTCAACATGCAATGCAAAGCTGGGCCAGTCCGCCTGGCGCTCAAGGAAACGGGGGTTTGGTTTAAAAGCAGGCACATTTATTCTCGATGTGATTATGATGGGCAGGTGATCGCTCCCTTCCGTGTTGTCGTGAGTGTGCCAGGATAAGAACGGGGCAAGTTGTGGGGAGGAGAAAGAGAGGTCGATGGCAGAGAGGGTATTTCTAGATGAAAAAAGGGTGGCAGAGCCGTCATTGAGAAGAATGTAGTCCTCCTCTCGAATCCAGTCACTTATTAGTCTTCCTCTTCTATTTAAATTGGTGGAGCCCCAAATGGGATTGTGGGCATTAAAATCTCCAGCTATGACTGTGTTCTTTGGAATTTGACTTGAGAGACTCTGTAAATATTCCGGTTGGAGATGTACGTTGTCCTCTAGGTAGACGTTAAGAAGAGTGAGCTCTGGATTGGTGTGTAAGGTAACGGCTAAGGCAAGGATGTTTGAGTTGAAGGGGGTGACAGTAAAAGACAAAGATTTATGAATTAGGATAGATACGCCACTTTTCCTTGAATCGTATGGTTTGTTTTTGTGGACACAGTTATACTGTCCCAAAGTATCGGGTCCGTCACCCGCGAGAAGTTTTGTCTCCTGAAGAAGCACCACATGCGGACGATAGTGGTGTAGGAGGATCTGAAGGTGTGGTAGATTATTAAAAAACCCTCGGATGTTCCACTGTAAAATTGTGAGACCGCGAGTGGCGCTACTTATATGTAAATGGTGCTGTGTACGTGCAGACTGCAGGAGAGTTGTGCTAGAGTGTATTGTAGGACTAGGAAAAGAGCTTGTATGTGAAGTCATGGTGTAGTTGTAATTCGTGCGAGGTGATTATATGTCTTTTATAAAAAATGTTCCGTATATCTTTATTTTCTAACTGAAAAACTCGTTTACAAAACTCTTTGATAAAGTTTCTTGAGTGGGGGGTATAGATGGGGTTTTGGGTGAAAAATTTGGATCAGTGGGTTGGGGGGAGGAGGTGGATACCGAATTTTTGTAAGGGGGGATGATTCCTGATTCATTATTGTTCGATGGGGTAGATATGGATTTTCCGACGTTTTGCCGTTGAGAAGAACTTCTCAGGGCTTCTATGACTTGTTCTCTGGTAGCGGATGTGTTTTCTTTCGTGGATGTGTTCGGAGGGATGGCTGTTTGGCGATCTCTAGTGCTGGCGCCTTTGACATTTTTTGTTTTTGTTGTCGATCCGGTGGATTGGGGGGAAACACTAGGAATAGAATTGCTTTTTGTTGCAGAGACTTCTGCCGAGGGGTTAATAATCTGTGGTTCTCTGGTGGCTGAGGCGAAGGTAACATTAGGATTTATTGCACTTGTTCCCGGTCTGGTAGCGAAATACTCCCTTTTGGCTTCATATTGCGAGCATTTCTTAAGGGTTTTAATTTTTAGAATTTCCTTAGCTTCTAAATATTTTGGGCAATTTTTGTCAGCAGAAGAATGATCGGTAGTACCACAGTTTACACACAGGGGGATTTTATGGGCATTTAGAGAATCCGGAGTGTTGTGAGGAAGCTCGAGCCCGCAATCGGCACAAGTCTCCTTCACCGCAACACATCTTTTGGTGGTATGCCCAAGTCTCTGGCACCTGCGGCATCGCATTGGGTTTGGGAAATACTCCTTAACCTTAACCACCTCGAAGCCAATAACAATCTCTTTCGGGAGGGAGAAACGATCGAATGAGAGAATGGTTAAACCACTCTTCCTTTCGATGCCATCAATCGTTTTTTTAAATTGAAAGGCTTCAGTAACCCCATAATGAGCAAGACCGTCGACTATATCTTGTTCGCTAAGATTTATTAACCCTGAACAATATATAATTCCCTTCGTTTTATTGAGTCCTTCGTGAAAAGTCGCCTTATAGGGAATGTCTCCTGGTAACTTACTTTTATTTATAAATTTCAGGGCCGAAGCTTTGTTGTCGCAAAGCAAAAGTAAGCTGCCATCTCTCAGGAAGGAGGACTTAGAATATCTGGAAGAGACAGCATCGACTGCCTTCCTAAGAATGAAAGGATTCACGTCTTTCATACTTTTATTGGGAGTTGTCGATTGAAGCACTATGAATTTTGCTTCCTCTGCCGGATCGATTATTTTCTCAGCTAGGGCTGGAAAGGCTTCGACTAGAGGAGAAGTTGTACCTCTGCGTTTTTTGGAGGGCCTTGAGTCGTCGAGCGAACTCGAACTCCGCAAGGCCGCAAAGTAATTTTGATTCTTAGGCCCGAGGGCCATGATTGGGGATTAAGTGTTTTCCTTCTTTTGGAGAGTTGAAATCCCCTTTTACTGAAAAACCACTAGAACTTTGCTTAAAACTAATACTTAGCTGGTTATTTCGCTTCCAGGAGTAGCACGTGTCTTTGCACTTAAGGTTATGTTCGGGCTCGGCTTGCCCGGTGGACAAGCCCACTTGGGGGAAGATACCCCGTCACACTGTCGTCCCTGTCGACCGCTTTTGATAACAAAAAAGAAACACAAGCCCGTACGAACGAAATAATAGGGTATTAGTAATAACAGCGAAAAGAATGATAAAAATCGGAACTACTATAGGATACCGCTAAATTAAACTGAACTGACTCGATCGGTCGATGCGTATCGCACGTCTTGTCGCTCACGGATCTCAACTGAGACTGTCACAGAATTTAAATTAGCCTATAAGAAACTTCATTTTTGACACAGAAACAATACCGGGTTACACTTGCTTGCTTGGAGTTGGCGGCAAGTTTTTTCTTTCTCGTGTAAAATCGTGAAAACGCAGATACGCGGTATTGCACGCGCAACGACGATATGCTAAACTATTTATAACAGAGTTTTTTGAATTCCAAATTTGCTTCTCTTGGTTACAACTTCGATAAGAAATGGAGCAAATTCGCCGACAGCAATTATTATTAGCAGCAGCAACTACTTGTAATTGGTTAAATGAGCAGAAAAAACGGTCAAAGTGGTGGATTTTATTTTCATTAAAGAAGGTAAACTTTTATGTAATTCCGAGGATTCAGTGATAAATTGTCTAGAATATTTTCTAAAGTCATTCATCTTGTTTACTCAAGCTATCTCGAGAACGAAAACAATACTATACTTTTTTTTCGAAGAGCAGAACAGGTCCAACATCAGAGCGCAAGTTTTATTCATAAAAACCTAAAAGCTAAAAAAGATCTCACTACGTTCTCGTGGTTTTGTCTTTGAAAATTTTATAGTGGGAGATTTTGTCGGTCGAATCTTGAAATAGGGAACTTCGTGCCGTTCCCAAAAATACGTGTTCGATATTTAAAAAAAGCTATCCAATCATACCAAACTCGACCCGCCTCTCTTATTCTGGGGGGTAATTTTAAGATCTTAAATGGGGACTTGCATTTTTTTTATTGCAGATTCCGATTCTACGCTACAGAACTTTTGTCGTATAAATAAGAAAAATTAAATTAGGAACTTGTACCATAATGTCCTAGACAGACAGCACACATGAATTAATAATTATACTAACTAATAATATGAAGTACGTAATGATAATAGACGCTTCGCCATGACGAAAAGTTACGTTGACGAGCGGGGGAATGGGCGAGGCTTGTGAAGCGAAGCAGTGAGGCAACCGTGCGTCATACACACGAACGCTCGGATGCTGTTTGCACGTGTTTCGAAATACGTAAAAATTGCGTCTTAAGCTTTTAGATTATTCATTGTATATTTATTAACATGTTGGCTGCCATAGTGAAAACGAGGAAAATCATTAAGACAAAATTTGGTGAAAATTGATGCAATATGACGAGATACAGATACTACTTTAATTTGGGTTGAAGGTGTTCAATGTGTTAAGTTAAAATAACTACCAGTTCTCACGTTTTAGTATTGTTGTTTTCAATCATCAATCTTTATGGTAATATAGGGTGTTCAAAAATTAGCTCTAAGAATTTTGTAGGTTTACCCAGTATCGGATACTGGATAATTTTGGTAAAAACCAACTTCAAAATTATTCGTCGAACAATACAATTTGTATTATAAGATACAAATTTTGATTGGCAATTTTTCGCAATTTGCGAGAAATACAGCAGCGTAAATATAAATAAAATGGTTCTTTATTATAATCAGCCCTTTGAGAAAAGCTAAGTACATCAAAGCGTGTTAACATTTTGTCTGCCACGCTGGTCACCCGTGACCGGCACTCCATAGCTGAATGTAAAGCTGAATAAAACGTGGCAGCGAAAGTGTTAATGGTTAGGCAAACTTGAAATGAAAATATTAACATTTACACTCTGATTCTAGAGGTTAAGTGGTTTTAGAGTCTCTTCAAAAATGTTATCCAGAATACATAAATATTTTGAAAGAATTCCACAAATAAATAATAAGAGATCAGGATTATTTCTCAACTTTGCGCTCGAATGTCCCTTCTGGGGAACCATTCATCTATTGTTTATTCAATGTCGCCGATTGCAAAGGGTTAAATCTTGATGCAGAAAACATTTTTGATAGCTATAAAAACTCTTAACTTTTATCCAGAGTCGGAAGGATTAATTTAGCTTACGATCAGAGAATTTTTCGGAATGAAAATAACTTCCGAACGCTATTTTGATCAGTATGCCGCATTCAGCTACTCAATGTAAAATTTTATTTTTCAAAGTTGAATTTTTACAAAATGTTATAATGAAGAAAATAATTATTCTCGGTGATATTAACATTGTAGTAGAACGGTCTTGGCGTAGTCCATTTTATTACAATTTAAATAGGTTAAATAATTTTTAAAACTTGTTTTTGACAATTTAGCGGCATTATTTAAAGATCACGTTGAGAGGAATTATCATCACCCATATTTGTTGTTAGATAATAATTTTTATTTATAAGTCTGGAGAGTAGAACTCACAAAATCACAAATCAAAAAAGTTCCTCTATTTGTTGTGAGTATCATAAATAAGTTTCAGATATCTAAAAATCCAAGTTCTGTATAAAACTCTGGGTCTTGAGTTGTACTTAGATGTTGAAGTGAGATTCGGATCTCAAGACATCTTTGGATCTTTTGCCAACAAACAACGGTTATATTTATATGATATTCTTTATTTATTTATTTTTATTATTTGAAAATACAAAGAAAAGTATAGCGAATAGTAAGGAAGTACTGTACGTAAAAGTTCATTATTTGCTTAGGTGTAAAAACCATCTCAGATTATCAAGAATTTTATTTTGATATATTAATTAATATTGTATTTAAAGTTTATTTACAGGCGTCCCTCAAGTTACACGATTAATTGGTTCCGTGTAACTCGAAACCGTGTAAGTGGAAACTCAGATTTAGTACTACTGTTAGTGACCTGTATATTCCACTTTTCAAGAGCAGGAAGCGAAAGGTTTCCGCAGATAGCTAACATTGACGAATATATGATAAATCCTTATTATTTTGCCCTTTTTATGAAAATTATTATAAAACCGTGTAACTCAAATAGCGTGTAACTTGAGGGAACGTCGCAATTTTTTTCCGTGTAACTCGAAAATCGTGCAACTCAAGTACCGTGTATCTCGAGGGTTACCTGTATTTAGTTATTTTTTTCACCTAAATCAAGTCAATGTTTCTTCAGAAGGTTGCGTTAAATATATAATTTTCCTTTTTATTATACAATTAGAATTATACTAATAAAGATGCTAGTTATGTTAATCACCGTTATTAAACGATATAGTTATATTTCAATTTAATTGATTTGTATATTTTAATGATTTAGGGACTAGCTCACTATGGTATTTGCTGCAAAAACTGATCCAATTTGATGTTTTCAGATAAGAACTCTTTTTGGGTAAATGGGTTGGAAATTAACTTAGACGAATTGAACGTCTTCGAGAAAAATCTGCGAGAAAAGAAATCGTTTAGATTTGAGGAAATTAGGAACTCTGAGCCAGATGACCTTGATGAGTATTTAGTTAAATTACAAATTAAAGATGAGGAGGCTACAAAGACTGCCTCTATAGAAAATAATTGTGATGTCGTTGAATCGAACAACTTAGTAAATGTTTCCGAAGGGGCAGAAGCAGCTCCGAAAGAAAACGAAACTCAAACTAGTATTCCTCTTCTAATGTATGGATTTATGGCCATTCTCAGTCTAGTCAGTTTTGCTTGCTGTAAGCGAACTAGATTAAGAAGATAGATGTTAATCGAGTAAATTTTTTTCATTTACAGTTTCCGATGAAATGGGTGAAGATGAGGATGAAGGTGAGGACGATGACGACGATGATGATGAGAGTGATGAAGATGAAAACGAAGATGTATCACTAGCTAAGGTAGAAATAAATATTTATATTTCATGAGAGTTGGAATAAATTTTTAGCCTGCGCAGATTTATAATGATGACCTCGAGGAAGATAACTCAGAGTGGGAGGAAGAAATTGAAGCAGAAGAAGACGATGATGATGATGAGTCCGATGAAGAAGAGGGAGCTGATGAAGCTGCTAATCAAAAGGAGGCAGAAACACCAGGTAAGAAATATGACTTCTTTTATATATGATATTCGTTTAGATGTAGTCGAATAGTTTTGTTTAGCTTCCGGTAATCACTTTTAATATCTTGTTGATAATATGACAAAATAGCACTTAAACTCTAGGAATTTGTATTATTTTGGTTACTACCAAATGGTGAAGAATGCAAGTGGGCTGGTTATATTGTTGTTTATTGCTTTTAGAATTAATCACTACTATAATATAAAAGAATTTTGTCCCAATATTGGTCTCAATCTTACGCAGAAGTAGGTTTATATTTCTAAATCTGAGCAGAAACCTTTTGTTGTGAGGAGAAATCCAAAGTACTTGTAAAACTAAAACCTTTAAAAATTGTAATTAGTCCCTTTTTTTTTGCTTAGAGGTTCAGGTTTTACGACCTTAAATTTATACACATAAAGTCTGGTTAAGATAGCCTGAGAGCCTGCTACTAAGCGGGAAAATGGCAGTTTTAATAGATGGTCCACCTTGTCCCGTACTGCCACAAATAGGATTTGAAGTTCGTTAAATAATTTGATGAGTTGAGTTTCACAGAAATAATAATGCTAATTTGGCAGAGTTTAGGTAGCAAGCACACAAACAGGGCCTTAAACAAAAAATTGTATGACAGGTAGCAGTATAAATAAAAAAGTTAAGTAGAAAATTCAGTAAAAAATATATATATACTTACATAAATTTGTAAAACATTTGGGAAAGACCGAAAATTTGTTGATATTAAAAATGAGATTTTATGGTTTGTACGCGACTGTATCTTCAGTAATAGCAGGTAGATAAATTTTCTCCTTTGTTTTGGATAGGGTATTTTATTATTAAAATGTTGCCGTTGGACTGAGGTAGCTATGATAATTAGAAGAAAAGATATTAACAAAGTAGGAAGAATCTACACCAAAAATTTGATTTTAAAATAATCATGGACGGTCCCTTAGTATTAAAAAAAAATATATATAAAACCCATCGAAAACTAAATACAATATACTCTCAAACAGAATTTATAATGTGTTAAGAGTTCTAGCAATTAAAATTGATCATATTTTCTACTATAATAATACGGATAACATTAGAGTTCTAGTTTTTTCTGAGAACTTAACTAATAAAATTTTTTATCTCTTTGTTGCAGCGGAAGAACCTCAAGCACGGGGCAAAAAACGAAAGCATGAGGATGTCTAAGCAGATGTGTATGGTAAAAATAAATCAAAAAAAAAGAAACAAGTAAAACTAATACAAACCACAAAAACTTTGTATTTTCCCAAAAACAAAAACAAAAAACAAAAAAACCAACAACAAAATTAGTGCAGAGTTCTTTTAAGAGATTTTGTTCCTTTCGTGTAGAGGACATAGGGAAGCTAAAGAACTTCATTTTCAGAAATTATAAAATGTTTGCTGTATTTGTTCTATATAAGTTATAAGTCTGTTCAATTTTAAATATGTATTATTATTAATCGTAACTATCGTGACACTGCTGGCTCCCCCAACCGTCGCAGGTGTCGCTGCACCGCGAACGTTGGCTTGGACCATTGTTTCATCCCTAGTTACTTCCTATTTTTCTCGCATTCAGAGTTTGGTAGTATTCTTTATTATTCTGAAGAAGCAATCAAGGCATTTAAAATTAATATCATAAAATAGCATCCCGCTAACTTGGCCACTCCGCTCACCCTCCGGCTGCAGTAATCACCCCCTAAGTCTATCGTTTCAATTATTTGTGTACATAGAAGTTGGAAACTTAAGTATAATTGATACAATATACATTCGTTAAGAGCAATTTTTTTTTTTTTTTTTTTGTAGCGAATATCGTAATTGCCTTGTACTCTTTTTAATTTGACTAATTTTTATATATTATAGATTTGCTCGTGATGGAAATAAAGATAAATTTTTTCGTAAATTAGCACTTATTCCAATGTATCTATCACATTTATTTCTACGATTAGTGCGTACTCTATGATTAAACTATCCGTATTGTATGTAATCGCTTCGTTCCCACTCTCTCCAGTACATTATTTCCGTTTTTTTTTTTTTTTTTTTTTTTTTTTTCTTAAACAATATACAGATATTGGGAAATTTTGTATCAAAAACTGTTTTATTTTTGTAAAGTGTTAAGCATTTATCTTGGAGTAACCAAGCATTTTTAATAAAACAAATCAAAATTACACCAATCTTCTCAATTACGCCGGAAGCTCAAAATAATATATCCAGACGCCCGTTTATATAAGTTAGTCATTATGTTAATAAGGCAGCGTCGAATGATTTCAGCTAGCAAACATAGATGTGATTATCATCTTTCATAAATGGAATCAAACATATTTATTTTTCCAACTATTAAAGCAAGCAAACAGTGCCTAGAACCTTGTCAATAAATAGGTAAGTACCCATAAAGCACGCGGCAAAAGAAAAACTTAGTTCAGGTTATTCTAATCTTTTATATCAAATACAGTGGTTCTGGTCCCAAATTCATTTTATTACTACAACTATTGAATTCGCAGTCGATAGAAGAGATAATTCAAATTCGGCGAATATCAAAATCTCGATATCGATTCAAATCGAATCGCAAATGATTCTTCTTTGCTTTGGTTGTTTGACTTTTAAGTGTTAGCTATTTTGGTATTTTCTCTGTTTATCACAAGTGAATTACTAAATGCATTCAAGACCAGCGGAGCCTTATACATGAATAAGATTGGATAGAATTTTATCTGGAATCCTACTTTCTGAGGTATTTACATAATTTACAACGAAATGTTGCTTTACTTAAAAATTTTCAATTTAAGTAATGTATTGATTTATTCAGGATCAAAAAGGTTAAAGTTCTGGCAGTTGGAATGGGTTAATTCTCTGGCCGTTTTGAATACCAGTCCACTGATTTATTTTAAATTGGTAGTACGATTAATCTCATTAAATAAGGGTTGTCAATTTCAATAATTCAGGTTTTGATAGTTAATGCAACCAATATTTTTACATGTGATTTCGCCAAACCACAAAATGTTATCTTAGAAATTTGCGTTTTTAGTCAATAATATTTAATCTTGAAGCAGGTAAGTTTCCTGACTCGGAATTTCAGTTATGGTCGCGATTTAGAAAATAGAAGATAAAAACCTACAGACCTATAGCTTTGATAAGCTCATTAAGACAATACTAGGCCAATTGCTTTATTTATTGTACTCTATATAAATAATATTAAATTCCAAAATCTGAGCGCAAAATAAATCGTTATTACTGAATTTAGGAAATGCTAGTGACTAAGAAAATTAATTTATCTTGTCCCTCAAGATCCAAGGGACTTCTTTCATCGGTCGCAACTTTTTCCGCAATGGGAAAAAGTCGTTCGATTCACTGAATCGATACAGTGTTTCAGATCGATTCTCTAACCCCAAATAATCGATTTTCCAATTAATGGATCTCAGATCGACATGCCTACATGGAAGTGGTTGGAGAGGGACGTCAGCTTGAGTGATATGTAGTTGGTACTAGGTCTGTCTGGTAACTAAAGTTTTTACTTGCGGGTACAATTCTTACCCGAAAGTGTCTGTTAACCTCAAGGAGGGGAAAAACTGAGCTCTTGACCAAAGAATATCTATTTCAACAAGAAGCGACACTTTAATACCCTCTCAAAATTCCAACCCATATGCAAGCTCTCGAAAATACACCCATAAAAATTTCCCATTAGATAAAGCAGCTCAGGGCTACTACCTCTGTAAATACCTATAAGAAATGTAGAGAGAGAAATATGCCTAATCTCCAATGCGGAGGATAACCACGAACCCACCACTTATCAGTTGGCTGACAAAATTCGTTCGTACACATCTTTATCAATGTAGATGTGAGATGTAAAACATTCTGCTTGTTTTAATCGGGAGTGAAATGGAACAGGAAGAAATTTATATTTCGTAATTTATGAACAAGGATGTTTATACATTTCATCCTTTTTTATTTAACACTCCAAATAAATACCATTTCCACTTAAAAATGCTTCTTCACTTTTGGCGGCAATTTATTTCTAACACTTAACCTCAATTATTTCTTAAGATTTGACATTTTGGCAATCACTGACATATAAGAACTGGACTGCTGATCCCGTACAAAAACTCACATCAAAAGCAAGACCAAATTTTGACCGAATTCTAACTATCTCGCTCTTTCTTAAGCCCGCAGGCAGACAAATTTACAAAAAAAAATGGCCAATAGCCAAATGAAGGTGGCGCCATGTATGTGCACTTCTTTTGGTTTTTTCTAGTATCTTCGCGTGTGATACATCTTTTTGATACTCCCAATAGATAAATAAAAGTAAACACAAGCTTTTTGCACATCACTTTTACCCACGACAGCCTTTACAAGTTGCCCGCCAACTCATCATTTTCCGTTGCAATCAGCTGTTAGAATAGTTTAACGATGTCCAACAGATGGCTACTTCATTTTGTGATACAATTTTTAGCTTGGGTTAGTATAAACGAGAAATGTGAAGGTTAGACAAAGGCAGAAAAATAATTTGTATAGCTATCTTTGTCTTTCTTAAGACCGCAGCTGATTGCCGCGAGGAACATTTTTGTGAAAAAACTTAAAATTAAGCGTGATATAAAAGAAATCGGTTCATGACAGCTTAATTATTTTTTATTTGCTTCATTTTAAACATAATTGTGCGGTATTTTAGGGAATTTTTAATGGCATGATTTGCGCCATGTGGTTTGAGCTTGCGCTAAAAATGGTCTCGTTTTTCAGACGGCGGTTAGCAGTCCAGTTTCTCTATGTCAGTGTTGGCAATACTGAATAATTTAGCTAGGCTCAGAACCACTACTAGAATTCGGCTGAATTTCATGTGGGAATTCAAATCTCTTAACTAATACGAACGAAAAGCTAGAGCATGTCCACCAAAACACGAGCGAGACGGGAAATTTATTTTACAATGAGAAGGAAAAGGTAGCAGCACTTTTTTTGGTTGTGTCGTGGTTGTCCTCCGTATTGGAGAGTAGGAAGCAAAACCCCCGGGAATACATATAAACACAAGCCGTGAAGTAGAAAATGCATACGTAGTGATGTAGTCCGAGAATCGCCGTGAAATAACATTGCTTCTTATGGCGGATGATCCAAAGTATGCCACTCAACTCGCCTGAACTGCTAAACTATAACTTTTACGCGAAAATGACGTTCTACTAACTATAACTATGGAGGAGTGATCTAAAAAACTTTATAGTGACAAGAACAAAATATTAGAGTTTTTTGCACTTAAGAACAACTCTAACCATTTTCCCGAACAAAACAGCAGCGGCAGGTCGACTTGACAGCACGACTTTCCGTGGTAATTTGTTCGATGGGCAGTAAGAGTAACTTTTGAGCTCAAATATCTTTAATATTTTGTTCTTACCCCTATAATGATTTTGGTACCATAAGAACGGTATTCCTCCACAGTTAGTCAGTAGAACATCACTTTATCGTAAAAGCGATAGTTTAGCAGATTCGCCCTCTGGAGCGGAATGAATGAGCTCTACCGCCATAAGAAGCAATGTTATTTCGGTGCAATCATCGGACTACATGACCCTATACATGTGGTAGTGAACAGGTCTACTTCACGGCTTGTATTTATATTCCCGGGGGTTTTGAGAGTAGGCATTAGTCACCAAAAAGTTCTCACAGACAGCTTTTACAGTGTAAGCTATAAACTGAAGCTTTTTTTATGAACGCGTTTTTAAAGGCGCTCCAGTTTGCTGCACTAGCACTAGATCGCTCAAGTTTACCTCCCCTCGCAATGTTAAGTTATAGGGAAATGCCGAATCGGAGAAGGGAGAAGAAGCAGGTAGCACACACCGAGCATGAATACGGACGAGATTGTTTACATTTTTTCATTGTGCATTTTTAAAGGCGCTCTGGTTTTAGATTATTGTGTGCTCCGCTCGCTTTGTGAAAAGTACCGGGTGGTCTTGATTTGTTTGGAAATGTGAAGAAGCTTAAAAGTTTTTGAGTAAAAAAGTGCTTTCTTAGAAGCAATTAATTAAATTAAATTAAATGTGCTTTAGATAAATGATGGGTAAGCATAATAAAATGTGTTTGGTGTGTGGCTGTGGAAAAGGCAACGTGTAATGTGCTCATAGAAAAGTTTTGTGATAAAAGATTTTTGTGAGGTGCACCCTACGGGAGTGTTCCACTTTTCGCCCCAAATTTTTTTCTTTCTCTCACTTATGCTTTCTTTATTACTAACTATTTCTAGCATAAATTCCCATTTCATTCCTGTAACGGTACCAAGGTCGAAAAAAGATAAGGAAATACGTCACGAGTGTCGCCTCTTGTTAATAGATACTCTTTGCTCTTGACAGCACTTCCCCTCTTACACAATTTTTACCAGATTTACCCACGCTGCGGAGACCGAGTAAATTTGGGTAAAATCACCGATTGCTTGTCACTGTGTAATCTGTCATTTGTGTGTTCAATTTTGCGTTGCGATTCAGATAGAAGAAGAAGTTATTGAAAACTTGTTTAAATAAATAAAAAACATACTTCAAAATCTTCAAAAATATTAAGTAAATCCATAAGTTTTCCCTCTAACATCTTGATCACGTTTGCCAATTTACATACACAAGTAAGATTTACCCAATTTTTACTTGAAGTCGTCTGGTAACTTTGGATTTTCATCCGTCCTACCATATGAAACTGTTTGGCTCCGTACTAAGAATCCTGGATGGAACCACCAAATGTTTGGCTCCGTACTAGGATTCTGGGTGGAATCACCAAATGTTTGATTCCGTACTAAGATTCTGGGTGGAATCACCAAATGTTTGATTCCGTACTAGGATCACCAAAGTTTGATACTGAAATTTAAGATTAATGTAATCTTAAGAACAAAATTTTAACCCCGATGAAATAGTTTCAAACGACGATGAACCTGAAAGGGATAGGTGTGTAGCGGATTGAAAAATGTATCGTTTAGTGGTTTATCCAAGTTTTATTAATATTCTCCAAGTTGTTTTTGTTATAAAATCAAAATCCAATCTTTTGTCTTATTTAATTTTTATTTAGCCTATTTAATTCTAAAATTTATTCAACGAATTCAATATTTGATAAATTATAACAAACTAGCCTAAATTATATTCCTAACCTAATTGCTCAATGTATTTTATTTAATGTAATTTTTAATCTCCGAACGAATATCCAAATATTAAAAAATTTAAACAAATTTTTAATTTATTCGGAAGTAAAATGTTTGCTGGTTTACAGAAAAATACTCTGGAATTGCATGTAGCAAAACTACCGTAAGGCATGTGTTTGCAGCTGACGTATTCCGTTGTATAAATCGTACGTAACAGCGATTTTACGGCCAAATTTATTAATCAAAAATTTGTCTCAAATGCAAAATGAACTTTAAATCGAAATTGAAATTCAAAATAATTAATTCTTTATCACACGTTGAATGTTAAATTGTTAAGGGGAACGCAAAGACTCGAAATTAAAATAAATTAAAGGAATGAAAATTATTAAAGTCCGACACCGATATTTTAATCACTAAATTCACTGCTGAAAATTAGAATACCCTTGAATTGAATGTTTAGAGCTAAATGACCAAATGGCATGTCTAGCTCTAGATTCGAATTCGCTTACCTTGGCTGAAAGTTGAAATAGAAGTAGGAGGCCGAGCTATGGTGCGCACGGCTTAAATACCCTCAAAGTAACTGTTTTTTGTTTCAGTTCCACTTTGATCCATGTTAACTCAATTACATTTTTATTAATTATTTGAATTCTGACCACGAGCATGTTTATTTATTAATCTGAGATTATGCAGAATTAAATTTTACATCAGAATATTTTATTCCCATAAAACCCTTTTACATTCTGTAAAAGATTTAATTAAAACTAAATTTCGCCATAAAATGGCAGCAGCAGACATTTTTGTCCCAATTCTGCAATATCTCAGTGAAACAAATGATACTCGCGTGGTCCCTTTCCCTCAAGTCTTCTCTTTCCCACTCATTGAGAGGTGCATAATAATATAAAATCGCGAATATCTCTATTATGCTGCGATGTTATGTAGCCTCTCCATCATTCCTTTATTCGTCGCTTCATAAGCTCTCGATTGCATGTAAACATGACCGCGAGCATATGAAGTTTGACGTTTAAATCGAAATGTAAAGTTGCGCGCGCGAGTGAAGTGTTTTAGTGAAATTTTGTGAATAATACTACGTGGGAATCGAAGGTAAGTTGACAAAATACTTAATTTTGTGCTGTGCTACGAGTGAATTGCAAATTAAGAAGAATTCGTGCGTTTTCTATGCATTTTTAGCTAACCTCCTCCCAGCTGTCAGGAGGTTATCTATTGCATAAATTTTCCGGTAATGATTTAATTGATCGCATTAAATCATTGTTTAAATGAAATTTGCTTTGCTCATTTACCTTACAAGTATGTTATCGTGTCTGAAAACATGAAGTTTTGCATGTTCTCAGACTCCATGCATTTTGTTGTTGTACTTGTGCGGGATGTAAACAAACTCGGTTTTTTTCGAATTCATGGATTGTTTTATTTTAAAAGATTCCTTATTTTTTCCAATTTGCCTTGTTTTTGAATTCATTAATTATTTTATAAATTTTAGTTCATTTGCCTTGTTTTCTAACTACTAATTTGTTTAATTTATTTATTTTAGGAATTTGGATGCACCTGTGAGTCCCCAGGTGTAGGTAACCGATTTCATTTATAGTTGAGGAATCTAATGCATTCATTTTCTTTTCCAGTTTCCTCAACAGAAACCTTTTACCAGATTTTTACTCAAGAAATTTTTACCCAAAAGTTACCAGACAGACCTACTGTTCACGCTTTCTTGATGGCTGCAGGACGTCATTTTTCTGCAACCCTTTAGTATTTTCAACGGTGACATAGTGACTGAAATAAGCATGCCTGGCCTAGGTCCTATGAGGATCTACACACATTACATTTCACCTGCACAGGTCATTTCTGCTTCAGGCATATCGAATCACTATTAATATTTGTTCCGGCTGTTCCGGAATTTTCCGATTGCGGAACTCGTCATTTCAGTATAAGTGGTTAAGAGAATTCTTTGAGTAGGGGTATTTCACCCAACACGGCCGCCTAAACGGGGCTTAGAACACAATTCTTACAATTGTAACAATTGTACAAGTTATTAGTAATTCGCTTATACCTACAAGTACCCCGATTTCCTGTACATATCACAATATTATTTCATACACTTGTACTTATCAGTGAAATATTCAACGACAATTCAGATATTCACGTGCTTTTGTTTACATCGGGCGTGTAGAGTTTAGCGTTTGTGGTGAAGTTAAAGCAAAATAATATTGGTAGCTATGGCTGGCAAACAAGTAATATTTGAGAGAAAGATTCATTTTTAAACAAAAAGTTTAAAAAATAAATAAATTCTGGTTCAGTGTCTTTGCCGATAGATTGAAAAAAAACGTACAAAGTTGAGAAATGGAAAGAATTGGCAAATTTAGCAAACAGCGTTACAGATAAAGATTGGACATATCGTCGTTGCGCGTGCAATACCGCGAGAGAGCAGTTTGTAAATACCGCGTATCTGCGTTTTCACGATTTTACAGTAGGAAGAAAAAACTTAATATCGTAGCCATTTAACTATATTTTATGGACTGAACTCTAAGGTTACTTCTTTGCGGCCTAATTTATAGGAAAATAACGTTAGCTTACTAATAACGTGCTTAGATTCCGTATAAAATCACTTTAATAACTTGCTTAGATGCTGTATAAAGTCACTTACGCGGTTTTGTTACAACAAATGACAGAACATGTAGTTTACAATTAGCAGGTACGCGGGTTTGAAATGAAACATTTTAATATAGAATTGAATTTTTTTATGTCAAAATTAAGGTTTCTTATAGGCTAATTTAAAATCTGTGAGACCTACGGGAGCGAAACTATATTAAGAATCCGTAGGCGCAATATTTCAATTTTGCGCCTTTTGCTGTTACGCGGTATTTACAAACTGCTCTTTCGCGGTATTGCACGCGCAACGACGATATGTCAGTGAAATACTATGGCAAAATATGAAGAAAATTACAATAGTAAGTAGGAAAGTATTATTTATAATTTTACTACTCGTATGATTTAATTGGACTTATCTGCTGAGGTTGGATATATATATAGGGTGGTCCAAAAATAACAAGAATTTTGTTTTTGAGATATGAATTTTTTTCTAATTGACCGTTTTTCTCGTTTTGGGCTTTTTCGAAACAGAAATCGTTAGGCTCCAAACAAAAATAAAATGTTTGGAATATATGAAAAAAGGCGTACGGATTGAAAGTTAACCTAACTTTGAGAAGCTCTGGGACTTTTATTTAATTTTATTCAGAACTTCCTAAAAACAGAACAAATGCATACAACACGGATGTTTTAAGTGGCGATATTGATAGCTTAATTCATATCGACAGTAAAATGATACGTTCACGATGAAAGAACCCACTACACTGAATCTATTCAGCGTTCAAGATAGGTAGAAAATTCTTTATAATTGTTGACAATTCCGTAACACAAGTGTGGTCGATGTGTTATGCAAAAAAACTACATATGTACAGAAAGTTCAATAATTACAAGTGCACTAGTTTATTTATTTATTTATTTATTTATTTATTCATATATTAACAGGTACAATTGATTGACCATCTGACACTAAGCAGAAATATAAACAAATGTTAAGTAAAAAAGAATAAGTAAATGAGCAAAAATGTGATAATAACAATACCAAAACGAAACATAGTTAATTGATTGTTACATAGTTGAGTAAAGATTTTTTAATTGTATATCTAGAAAGGTTAAAACCTAAACAATTAAAGTAGTTATTATAATCTTTGGACATGGACGAAATCGGTTCAAAACTGCCATAATTGGTTCTGTGGTAGGCTAAATATAAAATGTTTCGTCCTCTGGTCATTCGAGGACGTGAATTAATATTGACTAGGTTCAAAAGAGTTGGAGAGTCTATAGTGCCAGTAACAACATCATGCATAAACAACACACCAGCAACCTCCCTACGTTTAGAAAGCGACGTCAAACATAAGACCAACAACCTGTTTTCATAAGGAGGAAGATTATAGGGGTCTTTCTATGGCAAAAAGCGAAGAGCATAGCGCAGGAATCTCTTTTGGAATGCCTCAATGCGGTTAGTATGAACGTCATAGTGTGGCATCCACACTATACATAGAAGCATACTCGAAAATGGGGCGGACGAAGGTACAATACAAAATTTTTAATATAAAAGGGTCATCAAAGTCCTTCGATCAACGTTTCACAAAACCAGGTGCAGAATTCGCTCGATTAATTATGCTGTTGATATGGCGCCCAAAGTTAAATTTACTATCAATGACCAAACCAAGGTCAGCAGCACTATCTTGCCTAGACAAAGGCTTGCCAAGAATTTTATAAGTGTGCCCTAGAGGGCAGCTTTTCCTATTAAAAGAAAGGAAATTTACTTTGTGGTACAGAATATCTACAATTGTATAATTTATTGTGCACTTGTTGGACTTTTAGTGTTTGTGTTATGGGTCCCCGGTCAACATAACTGAAAAGTTTTGTCACCTGTACGCTCCGGTTGACCTGCATAGGCGCGCCTGCCAAGTATACCGGAACGTGCTTAGTTAACGAAACTTTAAAAAGGAAGCAGCCATTTTCACTCAACCCAGGAAATAGATAGAGGTGCCATCTGCACTTTAAGAACGACAGACAAGTTTTAACAAGATTTTTTGAATTGCATGATATTAATACTTTGATGAGACCATGAACTAACTTACAACCTGATTTAATTAGTGCAAATTCATGATTTTCATATGACGAGAGCTTGAAAACGTTCACACTGCATCTCCCCTGGTACATCTCTGGAAAAAAGCCCAATCCCAAGAGTACCGGTCGTTCCACTTGCCACCCCCATCCACACAAATTAGTCGTTCAGTGGCTGGTTTGTTGTCATTTCGCCATTTGACGTTTTGCGTTGGCTGCGTGAACCGTTTGGAAAGGGGTCAGTCTGTTCGAAATCAGTGTGCAAAATGGCCGAGAGTAAAGGTGCGCTGCTCGCTAAATCTGTTCAAAAACATGCAGGACGTGCCAAAGAAAAGGTAAGTCCCTTCCGAAATCGGAACTGATGTTCGCCTGGAGTCAGTGTGCCCGCTATATTTCGTCCCGCCCTAAGGAAAATCTGGACACTTCCCACTGGCACAAATTCAACAAACTGTTGTGCGGTGAGGTGCCGAGCCCGAGGAGCCAAAAGAGCTCCCGTAGGCGGTCAAAAATAGAACAGCTCCGGACTGGCTCGGGCTCTTCTAGGATATACTCGACTCTCAGCTGGGAAGTGGCCCCATCCTAACTAGTGCTGCAGTGTTTTTTTTTTGTTTGTTTCGCATTTGATGTAAAATATCTATGTACAGTGAAAATTGCAATTTCTAGTGCGCCGAGTAAGTGTACTACGCTAGAGGCCGCCCAATGGGGCTCGGCTCGGGCTCTTCTAAGTGAGTGCGGTCGGCGGCCCGCTCGAAGACGTTGAGCGACGGACCGCTCTGACGGGGGGGGGTGGCTGGCTGTGATGGATAGACGTCTGCTGCCTGGCGGTTCTGTGGCGGCCTTTTCGGAGATATCTCTTGGAATGTTGCCGAAATTAAAATGCTTTTTCAACATTATTCTCAGAAAAATTCCCGCTGCCGCTCTGGTGGATGTAACCTGCAGGAAATCGGACGCTATTTTCGGATTGGCGACGTCTATTTTGGGTTCTCTTTTCTAGTACGGCTTCCCAATTCTGTCGCTTCTGCACGGTCAGACCAGTGCCCAGCCAGCAGGGATGAGTGCTCCGCCGGCTGCCCAAGCTAAATGGGCTCATCCAAATATCCGATTCCTGAACGGAGCTCATCGAACGCCTAACTGCTATTCCTTTTATTGGCTGCCACAGCCCGAGCAATTAGAATTACAAGTGAGGCTGCATCAGGAGAAGTCAGCGGCCGGAGTCCGAGAACCCCAGCAATAATAAAGCCCTGGCTATTGACTGTCCATAGCATCCGATCATCGACATCAATACTGCTCCGCTGCTGCCGCCGCTGGCCTGCCTCTTTTCATCTTGTTGGCGATTGCTTTGATGGGGCTCTCTCAAGCCCAACCATTCGACGGGGTTTTCAATTTCTTGAACCCGAGCGACATCTAATTGGATTACCTAGTTCGAATGGGGGCACTTTTGCCTACATACTTTTACCGGCGCACCAGGGGTTTCTCAAAATGCCTCTGGGTGTTCGCTGAGTTCGCCCCGTTTCTAGGTCTATATAAAATAATTTGTGTCTTCCTAAAATATCGCCCCATTCAAGCATAGCAGTTTTATAATACACGGGCGACTTTCTTTCGGCCCCCGGGACACCGTCCCTGACCGCCCGCTCATATCCAAATTGAACGGTGCAGAGAAGGCGTTCGAAGAGTGCACACGCTAAGCTATTCAGCGCTAATCTAAATCCCAATTACAAAAGTGAATTTACAGAGATTTCTTTCTATCTTTTTTTTTCCGCCTTTGCGGCCGCCACCACCACCTACCTATAAACTATCTAACGTGGGTGGGATAAATTCAGGCAGCGACGTAATCAATGTCAACAGCCAGACCCCAGAGCCTGAGCTGAGGCCCGCAACGGGGTACCGCACCAGAACGCCTCAATGCTCCGTAGTCCGCTCTCGCAATCTTCATCACCGTATTTCTTGTATTTTTCTCTTACTTTCACCCGCAGCGACGACGACGACGGCGGCTTCCGATAGCCGTGTTATTATTTTCGCACTGATAAGACATAAACAATGATTTCTTTCGCAGTAAGCCTCTACTCAATATACTGGCGACCGGACACTCACATTCTATAATTAGTCGAGTGGCTTTTACTTTTTGTTTCATTGATCTTCGGTGACCTTACCTTTCCCATTTTCTAAATGATTCAGCCCGGCCCGAGGATGTTAATGAACTTGCCACAGAATATAGCCGACGCTCGTTAAGCGCTAATGGACCGGGATGCTTAGCTAGCGGAGCTATTTTGCAAATCTTCAACATTCTTAAGGAAGCAAAACGATTATCGTGCTGCTGGCGGGAAAAGTAATTGCTTTAAATTATTTCTGTTAGACCCTGTGGGGACGTGAAATAACTACAACATCTAGTCCTTATGGTCACAAATCAAAATTTTTGCTAGCTTTCTAAAGAGTTTCTACAATTTCCGGGTTAATAGAACCTTTCTCTGTACAACCTGAATATTTTGAATTTTAACGGAACAAAGTAGGTCACAATTCAGAACCTTATGGTACTTCGAAATTAAATATTTATTTGTCGCGAATTCGATACAACACAAATGATCAAGTTTTATGGGGGTATAATTGGAAACTTGTGATAGCAGAGAGAGTTTCAATAGCTCAGTTGGAAGCACTGTGCAGATGCTCAGTCAATCCGACTTCATAGAATCGAATGGTGTACGTTCGAACAATTTTTTTTTTTCCGAATTACCCTATATATAGGGTAACAATGTGTTCCAACATATGACTATCGATTCTATAAAAACTCCCGATCAACGTTTGCTCCGAGAGCTCCCCTCTAAAATGGGTTGTTTAGGAGCTACAGACAGTTTTATGTGTATGGATACTTGCTTCATTCAACACCCTGCAATTTTCTTAACATACACCCTACAAACCTTTTTAAGGTATCAATCAATTGATAGAGAACTCTTTCTCCGTTCCAATGAGTCTTCAACCATTTCTCTACCCCGCTCCCATCACTTTTTGGTATGGTTTGCACGTTGGTGTCATCATTGGTCCTTATTTCTTTAAAAATAATGTAGGGGCTCGTGTTACGGTCAGCGGAGATCGTTATCGGGCCGTGATCAATGAATATTTCTTTGAAAATATGGATAAAATTGATACTGGCAAGATGTGGTTTCAACAGGATGGCACTACGTGCCATACAACATCACAAACCATCGATTTATTGACATCACGATTTGACTCACCGAATGCGCTTCGTCAAGAACCATCGCGGAGGTGACATGCTCAAAGTCAGTTTTCAATATTAATGTAATGAATTGTTCTTTCGACAAAAACCAATTAAAAACTCATTGTATTATTTTTATAAATTTAAAGTTCTCTATAAATTAGATCTAAGTTTTGCCTATCTACAGTATTCAGAATAGCATACAACGGAAATGGGTTTCTTAAAAATCTTCAAAGTCATACTTCCTTTTAGATATCTCAGGAATATGATACACAACTTCTTGATGGGTAATGGAATTTTTTACAAAAAGAAATTCTTTTGATAACAAGAAGATACGGAGCTTGTAGCTTATTAATTCTGAGTAATTTGATCAGCAGAAGAGCTTCCGCAACTATTTCAATAGGAGGAACTTTCCCACTTCAAAGTAATTTCGAATTTATTATAGTTAAAAGTCTGCATCTCTATGCCTCATAAATCTACCTAGAACTGTAGCAAGCAATTGAGATGCAATCAATCAAGTAAAAATAACTGTATTACATCGATGGTTTATTGCATTTTATATAATTGAAGGCAACTACTGCCAGCAGAGGCTGAGGCAATTAAGTGCAAATGCACACAGCCGCCAGACGCATTTGTTGATACAAATCACAAAATCGAACGGAGCAAAGCGTAAGCTGTTTTACAACAATTTATTTTACATTCTACAATAAGCAATAAGTGCAGAGCTCTTGTAAACAAAAATTCCTTGAACTCACATTGTAGACTTGTGGTGCTGGTGTTTCCCACCTACATACATACGTTAGTTTTGTTTTTTATGTTTTTGCATAACACGCCAAACTCACTTATTACTTCACAGTTCCATTGCCACACTTCTTGAGATTTAATTCGGACTGTAATTATCCGCGCATTTTTTGTTTTGGCTTGGAAAAACAGCGAAATGCGGCTTACCAAACGCATAAATGAATTTCATTAGGGGCGGGTACGGGAAAAAAAGTGCATCCCGGACCGATTGAAGAGAATACAAGGCCGCTTGTTTGGATTAAGATTTACACGACCCCCAGTGAAACTTATCATTCATATACCTCAATGGCGTAAATATTTAAACGTTGGCTTATTCATAAAATTATAATTTATACGATTGCAACTGTGATCAGAACAGTTGCGGGAATCATATCGCCCATATGGCGCGCGATCCGCGTCGTTATTTATCGCCTCCGACGATCGCCAACCTATACCTACATGTTGTCACCTCAACAACTTTTATTGGCTGCTGTGACCGTATCAGGACTATTTCAAAGGTGCCTTTCAAGTAAGACGCTATTCTGCAGAGAATTTAATTCTGGTGAAATAGTGTGTCAACCGGTCAATAAGTTTCGTTATTTTCAAGAATTCAGCATCTGCAGTCCCCTGCGCAATTAATCTTACCTAGTGTAATTGCTGAATTGCAAAGTCAGCTGCAGAAACTGTATTTTTAAAAATAACCTATATATCAGCCGATTTTGATCCAATCCAGCAATTCAGGTGTGCTCGGACGCAATTTCATGGTGGATTTACGTCCGCCAAAAAGTGGCTAGAACTCATCTGGGGGAAAGGCAGTTAGATGCCGCCAATCTCTGAGTACTGCGCAATGTTCCACCCACAAATTGAACGATTTTAATCACAGTTCTCTGAACGACGACGTCAAGATGAGTAAACAACTTGCACAAGTTCTTTCCCGGGCGGTGCTAATCAGTAAGCCACTTAGCGTTCTAGCGGCTAGTGGACGAACTTTTCTCTGGTCGTCATCGACATGTTTGCCGATCGATCGTCTCGTGGGCTGGAAATTTGGACCTCCAGTAGGAGGCCCATTTCTTTGGGAAATAATAAAATCTGCTCATTGTTGGGTTTTTTTTTTATTATTTTCTTTAGAGCTCTTCAAGCGATTTGGGGTAATAAATTTTATCGATTCTTGGATGTGTGCAGGTAAATTTCTTCGAGTCATTGAACCATTCGAAATGTAAGATAATTACTTCGCCCAGTTTTTCCGTGGTTCGATGAGCTGAATGAGGAGAAATATTCGTTGGGGGATGCAACTTAAGAAGAAAAGAATTTTTTTTTAGGATCTTTCTTTTCTAGGAGGGAATGTTTGACGATTAAAGACATTAGTAATGGGTCAATAGGCAGCTTTAAGTAAATTTAGATGTTTGGTTCATTTGAAGAGAATGCTACTTTTAATATTGAATGATTGAAATTGAGTTATAGATGCAAGGTTGTATCAAAGCAGCCTCGCTCGATACACAATTCAGTTTTAGAAACGACTAGGCTGAATAAGGCATCGATGTAGTTTTAATGGCCCTAATTCTGGTTATTACGTTACCACACACAATTCGGTATTCTCGTTGTGACTCATATTAACATTTGTCGAAGTAAATCGACAAATATCGAGATTCGCAATATATAGTGTCCTTAAGTGACAATTTTAGTCGGAAACGAAATCGGAATGACAAACAATATAGAGAGCGAAAAAAACATGTAAGAAGGATGATTTGTATTGGAAATAATGTTATCGTTTTATTTCTACAATGAAAGAGAATGTCGACGTTGGTAAAGGTCTGAAATATGCCCGTGGAATTAATATGAACAGAAGAAAATATAACAATATATATAATCATATAAATTAGTCCAATCTTAAAACAGAATTGATCTTCGTCTCTCAGTCGTCCGGTAAGTTTCTTTGAATCCCAATCCCTCTAACCTGGGTCGTTTGTGACCTCTCTATTTCTAACAGGCACTAGTTTAGGAAAACGAATGGTTGTGAAATAATAATATAGAAATATAATATCCCAAATGCATTGTGATAGATGACTAAGACGTACAAATTGTAAATTTTTCCGAAGTTTTTAATGTAGTGGGGAATTGGACTCAAAATATCGTCACTGGAGTAGTGTTTAGCCCTTAGGGTTAATCATGAATGAGGCTTTTACTTATGTGAAATAGACGAGGTAATAAACTCCTATCGCCTTTTTCACTAAAAGCATATATCTTATATATATATCTGCGGAATAAGCTAGGAAGCCTATACTATCTATAATTAAGAATTATTGCCGCCTTTCTCCTAACGTCTGTCTACTGCTTTGTTTTGGATCTGGCCTTTTGAGAAATGCAAAAGAAGCTAATATTTTTTTTTTCGACAAGGAGAATACTAAATGCGAGGTGACGTGACAACACCAAAGTGAAATAATAACCGGAATAAAGACTATGTAAATTGACTTTATCGAAAGTTTTTAGAATTTTTAGTACCTATTAAACCGAATAGTAAATAGTACTTTGACCCTGATCTTAGTGTTAAATTCAAAGGTCATTCAAAGATCAGCTTAATTTTTTTTTTTTTTTTTAATTGAAAATTTTTGATTGCAGAATTGAAAAGTTTCCTTTCCGCATATTCTGTTGCACATTCGTTATAAACGTAATTATACCTATGTTTTTACGACACAGTACAATTTAAAAACCATCTTACTTCAATCCAATCCTAAATTTGTCTAAATTTCCTATTATTCTCTGGTAAAATTGATCTGAATTTAAAAAAAAAAATCCTGTAAATCTAATACAATAATATTCGCTGTTTAACAACTCAGTCAACAAAAATTCGTTCCAGAGTCATATATACGCAGCTAAAAACAACATTGCGTATATACCGGAGCTTTAAGCGTTTTCTGAATTACGCAGCATTGAGTTCATATACGATAAAGAAAACCTTTCTTCTGCCTGCAGTACAATAATCTTCTGTTAATATGTCTTTGATGAACAACAATTGTTATTTAAAAAAAAAAAAGATTAAGCTATTAATTTCGTCAGCAAATTGCTACTTCGAAGATAAGATAACGAAAGTTAGCCTGAAGTTAAAGGTAAAATCCCCGGGAATCCAAATCTAAAATATTATATCTAAGAGTTCTTGGGAGAAATCATTATATCGCAATATTTTCAATTAAAAGGTCTATAATTGCAATGCCATATAAATTCTTATGAAAATCAAGTATTATTTCCAGAAAATTGTTATTATGACAAACTAAAAAAAGTGATTCGAAGCGCTTATTGTGCAAGTTCCATAAATATCTACTGTAAATAAAGATACAGTCTGTTAACATTATTCAAATAAAGATATTCATTTTATAGGGTGGGCCATTTGTTTTTTTTTTTTTAATTACATGTTATTTTGACAGACAGGTCTTTCGCGCTCAGAATTTTACAGAAACACATGTTCATACCTTCGCGGTACGAAATGAATAGATTTACGCTTGAACAACGTGATATTGAAAACTTATTTCCAAAGTGAGTGGTGTGTTGGCAAAACAGTGAGAATTTTGAAGATAAATTTCGGTCAAAATAATGCCGTGGCCAGAGCTACGATTTGACCCGGTGGTCTTTTTTTTGGTGGGATGCCGTTAAAGATCAGTGTTATGCTGACAATCCAGACACAATTCAGGTATTTAAACACAATATTGATCGAGCTATTCATAAAATAAGGCTTCAAACCATCGGAAATGTGCTGCAAAATTTGCTTGACAGGATGAGCAACTGCCAAGCCGGCCGAAGCAGACATTTAAATGAATTCATATTTTATAACTAATCGGAAAGTTTACTCTTGTCAATAAATCAACACATTTTGAAAAAATATTGAACAGTATTTGTTTTATAGTATTTTTAAAAAGAAACCAGCCGATGGCCCACCATACTATATAAGTACGAGTACGGAGTTTTATGAAGTCGCAGCCTCGTGTTTATTTATCAGCAAAACGTTTGTTTCATTTCATGCATTAGACCCAATTTTGTGATTGTGACATGCTTTGGCTATAAATAAAAGCAACGTTTTCGTACCATAATGTTTCCGTCAACAGATCAGATAAGCCCTGGCGCTTAATCATTTTCAAACGCTTACCACAACTATATAGGGTAACATAAAAGTCTGTTTCTTTTTTTGGAAATTTTTATAATCATAAAGATTTTTTTTTTTTTTTTTTTTTGTTATGCATATCTGAAATGTGAGTGGCTTAAGCGTGACCATTATTTCCACAAAGTGTTTATTGTGAAACCTCTCAGTGGGTAAATTTGCGACCATGATTGAAATAAATTCTCTGGGAGCTCTCGTAGGAAGTTCTTAATTTTGCAAAGGCATTATGCGCTGGTGTTGCTAATAAGCGGTGAAAAGAATCATGGCATTATATCTAGAGAATAATTCAATGAACAGCCGCAGCATTTCGCGTATCTGATGAATACGTGTGTTGCTTAACAGACGCTGAATGGACCTATGCGCTGTTGTCGACTCTGTCGAGGATAGAAGAAATGCTAACTCCAACTAGACCTTGATTAAGGTTTATTTCAGCTAAACTGTCTGCTCGGACGGTGTTCGCCAGTCTAGCTATGCTAGCTCGAATTGAAGCCTCCCTGGCATAAATGGCGGGTGTTGCATAAATCAATTTAAAATTAATAGCATGCATCTTGCAGGGAAATCATTCAGCGGAAATTTTTTCCCGTGTTGTTGCATTGTCGTCATCGCCGTGGTTGCGTTGCGCGCAGCAACAAGTAAGATATTTTATGAATGAATGGAGCGCAATTCACCGCTGGATATGTTCTTTCGTGTATGACCGACTGAGGCATTCTCCTTTCTAGTAAAAATATAAATCAATGCCTTGCTCGATTTTAAGCAGCGGTTTGCTAGGCCCCCCGATAAATGGGTGTGGAACAAAGGTGGTGCTACTAGCCAGCTAGCCTAGCTGCTGGTTATATGACGAATGGATAAACAGACATAAAATGGTTAATTTATTTGAAGTGGGAATTGGAAATTCATGCTTTTCAGAGCTTCCCTAAATATAAATGAGAAGTAGGAGAAAAAAATAAAATGTTTTATAGTTAGAACTTAGTTTGCCGCATTGGCAACGAGAAAAGCTTTTAACGATTCTTCTTTATCCTTAGTGAGGAAAGAGCCCAAGGCCGTAGATAATTAAGATTTCATATTACTTTTGCCAAAACACTTTGTAAATTCTTGAAAGTTTTATTGCAATTTATATCAACGTAAACAAATTGAGAAAACCCATCAAGTACAAGTATGACTAAAGCATAGAAAATTCTATTCTATGTCGACGGTAAAATAAAATTCTGAAAATAAACTGATTTATTACCTTACAAAACTAGATAAGAACAAATAACCGTTTGCTTATATATTTTTTATGGGCCAAGGTTACTCAGTTTTACGTTATATAATAACAAATTTTGATTTTTCTAATATGATTTTGAGAATAAATTCGAAATGAGGGATCCTGAAAATCCCTGTGTTTAATTGAATTATGTTATTTTTAATGCCGAATTTTGAATACAGATATAGGCCTAATATACAAGTTTAAAGCCTATAGACATTATTTCGCTTACCAACTATAGGGCTATGGTAAACGGTCGACAAATATTGTAGCTAGATTTAGAATGACTCATAGGGTTCCGTCTGATTCCTTTTATACAGTAGAACCTTAAAGTAGACGTAGATATTAAAAAAAAAATTCAACAACAATTTTAATTTTTAATTTTATTTACAATTAATATCTTACAAGCATACGCTTGTTTTGCTGTGCTTATATCAAACTTCATGGCCAATTCATGCTCCGATTCTTGCTCTTTTCATACACAATTGATTTGCATGTCGATCGATAACAACAATAATTTTAACCCCAGTTATACACGTGTAAAAGGAACGTTGACAAACTTGAAAAATTGAAAATGCACACGTTTTTTATTATAATTAGTCATTTCAAACACTGAGGACCAATAATAATGAACTAAGTAATTTATAAAAAATTAAAAAGTTTTAGATATGACTGACCAGCTGTAGGAATCTAAAGAAATGTGAGTTAAAGTTTGTTAACTCACATTTTTTCAGATTCCTACAACTCATTTAGCTCAATTTTGACTCCACACGAATAGAATTTTAGGTTTGATTTTGAAAAATATATATAGGTTCTATAATATATTTTTTTTCATTTTAATTAAAAATCTAAAAAACAAAATAAATAAACTTAATTAATTTTTGCGTCTTTGATGAGTACATTTTTTTATTTTTTTTACTTTATAAAGTACGACAATTTTTAATTTTATGAACATTTCTTTGATTTCTTATCCAATATTCTCTGTTAATCGTTTTTAAATTGAAATGATACTAAATTTGTTATTTATAGAATCCAATTATCATACAATAATCCCTTGTTGAACTGAATAAGCAAATTATTATACTTTTTACCCTGAAATTTTATATCATTGAAGTTCCATTGTTTCACTTGATTTCGTATTTATGAAAGTGTATTCCAAGTCACCTTTTATAGCCTAAAGGGCTGAATTGTTTTGAAATCCGATAAGTTGAAATTTTCCTATTGATCGCATGAACGATTCTGGGTATATGAAAATATTAATTACAAGAAAATTAATTGCGGGAAAGAAGTTTAAAGCACTTAAAAATGAAATTGCTGTTCGATTATACTTCATGTAATATTGAAATGAAGCATGTGACAAGTGTGCTTTTATTAAAGGAAATGATTACTTCATTTTGAATAAAGAGATATGACTTTATTTAAAAAGATGTTCACAACAATCTGTTGCCACAATAAGGTTGCAATTTCACAGCTGTCTATAAAACAGATGTGAGAATAGAAAACAAAAAAACCTTTAGAAATAAAACAAGTTCAAAAGTACTGAAGTTAGTGTTGATATAAAATCTGGGCCAGAATGAATAATCTGGTGATTATTTATGTGTTAAAAACAAAAACTACACAAAAAGTAAGCTTGTTAGATGTGATATTTATTGATCGAACACTAAGGCAACTTTCATGTGAAAATCAATCGGCAATAGCCGATAATAATTAATGCAAATACGGCCGTCCTTTCTCGAGTTAGGAAGTCAACTGGAAAGTTTAACTGTCTGTAGCAGATGCAATGTTTTCCCTGCTTAATTCGTAAAATTTAATGGAAACTTGACACCTCATGAAGATTTATAGTTATTGCTGGTTTTAACTGCTGGGTCTTCGGCAATGATTTAATAATTTATGGATCATTTTGAATGGAAACGTTTTAGAAACATAAAAGCATAAATATAAAACTATTGTGTACATGTTTGCAACTTGTAAAAAGTAAACTATAAAAGAAAGAGTTACTTTATTGATAGAATCATTATATTTATTTGAATTGCTTTTATCTTTTTAATAATACTGATTAGGTCTTGAATGAGCTAACCTTCAAAGTTTAAGATATCCAACTAGAGATATAGAAATACTGAAAAAAAATTGTTTGTTTGTTATTTTTCAGATTTTAAACGGTATTTTTTACGTTTTTCATAATATGTGTAATATGTGTAAATATTTCACATAGCACCTTGAAACTTCTTTAATCGCACCATTTGAAATTCATACCATAGAGTTGAATAAAATAGTATGTCTTTCTTTTTTCTAAAGGAATGATTCTTTGCCATAATAATAAATAAAAGTTCAGGCATTGAGTCTACCAATACTTCGATGATGTCATCCGTTATTTCATTCCTCCACACACGATGCAACACTTGATTCAGTTTTCTTTGGCTCTCTGATTTATGTTCTGCTACTTTCCGAATCATCAAATACTAAAGATGCTCGATGGGATTCAAATTGGGCGAATTCATTGATCAGTCTAATCTCTGAATTCCGAGATCAGGAAATATATTCTTGAGCTGAAAAAAAACAGAAGAGGATTAATTAGTTTTGTATTTATTGGTGACGTTGCAGGTGGGTAAAGAACTTGTAAAATTTCTAGATTAACCTGGGCTACGTATAATAAGAACAGAACGCATGAGCTTCTTAACTGCTTTTGAGTGGACAGCGCCAAAGTAGTAGCAGTGCTTACAGGCCGCTGGCTTATAAGGAATCATGCAGCCAAACTGGGAATCCCCTTCAGCAACCGTTGTCGCAGTTGCGAAGACGCAGATGAGAGGGAGTCTCTTTGTCACTTTTTTTGTAATTGTCTGATACTTGCTGAAGCCAGACACTGGGCACTGGGCAGACGGTTCATCGACGACCTCAGGGAGATATCCAAAGTTAGGATTGGTAACATTTTTTGAACCACGCGGGTTTACTCTGAGCTGTGAAACTCAATTTATGGGATTGTGTGGTATTAAAACGGCGCGCGCATTAGTTCTAATTGGATTCCAATTAGGTTGTCAAATCGCCACTAAAACCAACGAACCAGACATTTGGCAGTTCATATACCACATTGTACTGACCAATTTGTCACGATGGCAAGGTGCAGAATTATCGTGGAAAATTACTTCGTCTGTAAACGAAAGGTGCTAGTACGAAAAACTCCTTTATGATTTGCGCATACTTTTGAGCATTCATTGTTCCATCAACGAAGTGCAAAGGACCCAGAGTGTAGAAAGAAAAGCATCCCTAGACCATTTGATTTTGAAAAAACTTCACTATTTTGATCACTCTTACTTAAATCTTTTTCCTGGTAAACTTCGCACATATCGTAATCTATCTTCCGTCTTCTCCCAGATTCTTTCGTCCTCTCAAGAGAGCCTAAATTCTTATTTTTCTTCATCAATCAAACGATTGTTGAATCGCTGCACCCTATTTTAGCCGATATATGACGATATGACAGACTTTGATCTGCCAAAGATAAAATTTTATCTTTTTCGTCCCAGGACAACTATTTACAACTTCCGGCCATTTAACTTTTTTCCTATGTCGTTTACACCACGTAACTTAAACTGAATATCCTTTCATCGTAAGGGTTGCTTTTATACCCCGCAAAAGGAGATCAAATTATTGCATCTCTCTCCCTCTTGCATGATGCAATTATGTGCATTATCGGAGCTACCTGCGTTGTGCGGTTTTTATAACTGCAAGTTTAGTTCTGGAATTATGTTGCATGCAAATGCAGCTAAAGATTCCTGGATCTCTTCCCATTTATTATATATAGGTGTAGTAAGTTATTCATTAAAAGATTTTGCAGTACAGAAAAGATGAAATAATGAATAAGGAGAACTTTACACCAAATGAGTTGAAGTTTTAAATTTTAAAATTTAATTTAATAAACATATTCGGGTTTTTTATGACTTTTGACCTTAGATCATAAGGAATACTATGAGTCATAAGTCGGTTTAGTTAAAGCAATTTCATTATGTAGTGGCAGCCTTCTCTTTTGTAGTTGTGCATCCAGTACAAGCGGATATTTCCATGAAGATCGAAAAGGTGCACTAAATGCAAACTTAATAAGCCTTCTGTAGCCCCCAAAGGTGACATTTTTCACACGGCACTCCTTTTTTTGTTATTTTAATAAAAAAACAACTGAAAATCTCGTTTTTTTAATATTGCTATCCTACTCCAATCATGTTCCCCACTAGAGCTTATTTTGAAAAAAAAATGCTTCACTCACGTTACTCACGCCAACTCAGTTAGAAATATATTTTTAGCGTGTATTTTACTTACTCGTGCATGTTTTGACTACTGTTGAGCGTTCTTCTTAGATTATTTAACAAAAACCAAACCAATTTCAAGGTTCCGCACCATACTCAAAGGGTCCAACAGAGACCTTTTGCCGAGGAAACGATGTCTTTCCGTCTGTCAGAACTTTCTAGCTCGCAAAGGGAATAATTATTTTGACCCAACATATAAAATTTTAAGAAAAGGTTCAAGTTAAACAATTTTTTTGATTGTTAGGTATGTGGGGTTATTATCATTATTAAGAAGAGCAAGACTCGTTATTAGAAATGTCTTTTAAAATTAAATATATCGTTGCTAGAACTTCTCAAAATTACATATTTTTACTGTTTTTGTTTTTGAGCACTTATTCTGAAGTAAAATAACAAATACCTTAATCCACTAAAATAGTTTCGAATTTTAAAAATGTTTTTCTACAAGAATGCATACTGTGTATTTATAATTTTATGGTTTACTTTGCTTTACTCCCTGCTATTATTCCACATACATACAATTGTATTCTTTTTTCCTTTAAAATCATCAGTGAATCGTAGCGGAAGAATACCATGAAAAAAAGTAAATAAAAGTACTATTCAAGGCAAAAAATACCATATAATACGATAACAAACCGATTGATACATTGGTCTTTTTCGTCATTATCGCCGTTAGACTGCGAAACAGACAGTCTGTTTGTAAAAAGAAAATTAGCAAATATAAACAATCGAGAAATTCATGCCGATTTGCGTAATCCCCAAAAAACTGGAAATGCTTTTATAAATATTTGCGACAGGTATAATTGAACAACTGGATAATATGTAGATGTCTCAATTTGAAATAACCCTTGACTTTTCTAAGCAGCGCTCCCAGGTTGTATCTTGCATCATCGCTCGCACCTTGATCACGCCAAGTCATGAATTCATCACTCGCTTTTGAAAAAAAGAAAAAAAAAAAAAAAGAAATCACCTGACTAAAGTGCAAACATTAGTGGAAAGGAAATTATCTTGGTGACGACAATGACGTTGACGGTGTGTGTTCGAAAAACTTGAACATTTTTATTATATCCATGAGAAACGCGTGTCGAACAAATGAAATACGTCTCGTTTAGTAGCGATAAAGGAAAAAAAAATTTTAGCTAGTCTTCTATTAGTACTTCACGCAGACGGCTAAGTGCTTTCTTCGATTTCATAATAAATAGAGAATTTTTCAGTAAATATTGTCTGTAAAATTGGTTTTAAAAAAGATAGCGACTGGTTTTAAATAATCAATCTGCTAGTAAAAAATGTCTATGTACTATACGCTGGACAGGAAATCCAACCTTGAGACTTGCAGATTGATTCCAACAAGTTGAACGAATTTAATAGCATCAGCGATTGTGTAGTGACGCAAAAATCGTATTTTAATTTTACCTAATTACGACAATTTTAACAATCATTTTGGTTGTTACATAACACCGAGACCGCGATGATCGGAGCAAAAAACTCCACAAGCATTCATTATTTATGCAACTTGTTCAGTTTCTGTAACTCATCTGTGCGACGGAGCATATAACACGACGTTGGCAGCTATTTAAAGAAGTCGAAGTGTTTTTGGTCCCATTCAACTCTGTCGGTGCTAACATGAAAAAAGCATTTGTTGTCGTCATTCCTTCAGCGTTTTCAAGTTATTCGAGAATGACACAGATTTAGCTAGTTTATGCCATTAACTATGGCACCGGCAGAAGCCAGTATGCACGGAAAAGCACATTATTTACCTTTTCTGTTAGGAGAATTCTAGGGCCCCATAGTTTGTCACGTTGCATACCTGTGTTAAGTCAGCGTACACCATCAAACCAAGTAAAATTTGTCGCGTTCAGTACTTCTTCCCTAAGCAATTATTTCATCTTTTCGTCGTCTACAGACGATGGAGAGTATGCGAGTTTTTATTTTTAGAACACAAACGTGTGTCTTTACATTTTCTCTTGTGTGACTAAAAGAAAATAAGAACCGGCATCTGCTGGGTTAGTGTCACTGCAAATAATTTTCCTTGCGGCTATGTTTTTTTTTTTTTTTTTTTTTGGCTTTCATATTTAAGAATAATCTTATTGCAGGCTAATCCCCTTTACCAGAAGAAATTTGTGACGTGTGATTTTATGGGTCAGGTCGAAGAACTTCTGCAATGTTCCGCATTTAAATGCGCCTTTGATTTTTATTATTATTATTATAATTTTTTTAAATTCACAAATTGGCGCAAGCTCATAACCAAATTTCGTCTCGCTCTTATGACATTGGAAATTGAAATTTCCGGAATATTGAGGCGGAATAGGTTAAATATAAAAAACGATTCAGCAAGAAGGCCAATGACCAATCGTTGTCGTTTTAAATAGATTCGGCTTATGCAGAGGAGTGAATCAAGCTTATAAACATCTTAAAAATAAAGAAATTCCCGATATATATTTAAAAAATTCAAAAATCTATCAATTTAATACTGTATACTATAGGTATTCGTTTTTCCGAAAGTATTTGCTCATGCGTTTCTCCGATGCTCATGCTCATGGGTTTCTCCGGATCTTTTCGTAAGGGTCTTTTTTAAAATTTCAATTCAATTTCAATTTGTCAATTTCGAAAAACAAATGAGATATTTAGTAAAAACAATTTTCATTGACTTTTCAAAAGTCTTCCGTAAACTTGTAAAAAAATTATAATTGATTCCTAATTATTTATAAAATTACTCTTAATGTATTTGAAAATTTGGTGTTACCAGAGCACTGCTTTAGTTATCAATTGCATTTTAGGACTTAACAAACGTCGTTGAATTCTTTACAATATGTTAAATATAGTAGCGTTTACATAAACTGGATTTTGTGGTTCCTTCTTTTGCTACAATTTTACCCTTGATGATATAGAAGCACTTAATCTGAATATTTTATGAAAAATCTTGTCATACCACACTTGTGCCAAACTTGAAAAATTTTGGGCGGTTGGTTAAATTTTTACACTTCCTTAACCCTAGAAAGATAATCTACGTCCGCGAGACGTATCGTGAAATTAAATTTCGTTGTAGTTGTTTGTAAAGAAGTTTACGATTTTTGTTTATAATTTGTCAATTAAACTTTATTATTGCTATTTTATCGTTTTATTTCCTTAAATAGAATACAAACAATTATTTCAACCTATAAGGCATGATAATACTTCCGTAGGCTTACTAAAAAATCTTAATTAACTAAGGTACGTCTGACAGACGTATGATTATCTTTTACGCTAGTTTCTATATGATTATCTTTCTAGGGTTAAGAAGTGTCCAACAATTTTTTGCAAAGCAGTTAAATAAATAAATCTGTGCACAGATTAAGTACTTTAAAGTATAAAAAAACCAAAAACAAACATTGTTTTCCTTTCTCTATAATTAAAAAAATATTACCACACCCTTTTTCTTTTATTAGTAAAAAAAAGCGAACAGTTTCATGTAATTTATTATTCAAAAATAAATATCAGTCACTGGAAATAATTTTTTAAAAAAGTTCTAATTTTATTCTCCTCGTTGAAAAGACAGAAAGATGTTATTCATAGTGCGAGTGTTCTTAGAGATGAATATTTTTTCAAAAAGGAAAAAGAGTTTAATGATGGCATCGAGCCAAGTGGCAGCTGATTTTGCAACATATTTCACCAGCTTAATGTTGTGTTGGTCAAAATATATTTACATTTCAGTACACTCCCAGCGCCACAATATATTATAGAGAAGAGAAGATTGAATTTCTTTTATAGGTGATGTAGAAAATAAAATCTCAAATAAATATCTCTGTTGTTTTACGAATTTTATCGTATTGCGAACGTCCGTTCTATCTATATAATCGCACCGAATGCAAATCCATTTTATGGCAGGAACATTCAGTGATTGATTTTCAGTTTATTGTCTCTAAACTATGTATATTTGGGTGTTTGCTTTCTTTTGTATATACGATATACGAAAATTGCTGGAGTAGTTTTTGCAGATTATTTGATTTATAGGTGCTCTTAAGAATTCTGTTCATAACATTGCTTTTGATTTATTGAAGCGAACTATGTTATAAGTTATTGCTACTGTATATAGGTAAAAAATTTTATCTAAAGATTCATATTTAATACCGTTGTTATCTCTCCCTCTGTTAGCTGAATAAGAAATATAAAAACAGATAAAGAGAAAGAAAAGTTTGTTTTGTTTATTTTCGGTCGACAATCAATAGAATCACTTTCTTTCTTAGTCACAAACGAACGTTTAGATTAGCGAAAGTTTCTATTAGTTCACTTGACTTCGAGCCAATTGTATGCCACGTGCTTGGTAATACCTATTTCCGCTACTCTGAAATTATCTTGTAATTTAAGTAAAAATTGGAATATCTTTTATAGTTCTTCTTCATATTCGAATTGGTATTATAATTCGAAATATTAAAGATAACTTTTTTAATCCCAAAACTTTTAAAATTAGACAAAACGCCTTTATAAAGACTTTTATGAGATTTCAATGAAATTTGGTTGTAGCCAACTCTAAAATCCTTCGCATGCTCAATTTTTTTAGATATTAATGAAATTTAAATTTTAAATTTTCAAAAATCTACACCAAAATTAAAATCAGATTTGTATGTAAATTTATTTTAAAAGTTTGCATTTCCAAAAATCTTCCGGAGTACCTCAAGGTTCCCTATTATTAAACATCTAAATTTTTATAATAAATGGAGGTACTATTTTAGTTTTTCAATTTAGTAAATTATATGTTTCTTGACATTTATACTGTTGTATATCCTCAATAGTTTGATCATGCTCCAGAAACGATTTAGCGATGCTAATTTTAGTCGTGCATTTCCCTATTCAGGACCGCTGTACTTGGCAGTGAATGCCTCTTAACAATGAGAGCATTCCCCCGATTCCGTTCAGAAGCCGTAAAATTAGAACAGTCCCAACAATTTCTCTTTAATTTGTGCAAGAATTTTAATGTGTTTGTTGTACGAAACCGTACAACATTTTCGATACGCTGCCAAAACTATTCCCAAGTTAGACTAGCAATAAAATAAGATCTTATACTTAAGTCTCAATCGGTAGCTGGACTAATTTCAGCAGTAGCGTATCATCTTAAAACGACAGAAACAGCATGTTCAGTTCATGCCATTGCCGTCGTCTTGCCTCGAATGCATGTCAGAAGCCATTAAATATTGCCCAATTTACTCCTACATCGCGTAATTCATTTCCGAACCAATTAAAGACGTCTTACACTGCCGAAACGATAGGAAGTGGGCGGGAACCTTCGTCTTGTATGGATCTCAATTAATTCCACGTAAAGGGCGTATATCACCGCCTTAGTGTAATGTTTATTCTTTTGATTTAGTGGAGTACCATAAGCTTTAACATCGAAACCCAGTTGTAAAGGGTGGACCATCGGTTGGTTTCTTTTTAAAAGTGCTATAAATAAGACACTGTTCAATATTTTTCAGAGTTTGTTGATTTGTTGGAAAAAGAAAACTTTCCGATTAGTTATGGAATATGATTTCACGACGACTGCCTCGGCGGGCCTGGCAGTTGCCCATTCTGTCAACCAAATTTTGCAGCACATTTTCGATGATTTGGGGTTCTATTTCATAGCTCGATCAATATTGTGCTTAAGGGGTTATATACAGTCAGGAAGCCCAAAAAAGTCGTTTTTTCAAGAATTTTTCTTGAGATGATCTTTTAAGTTATTAATGTAAAATTCTGTACACATATAACGGTAGCTCTTGAGTGTATTATAATGTTTTTTATTTGTAAAAATAATTATTTTAAAAGCTGCTACAGCTGATCTCCGGGAGCAATTCTAAAAAAAAGCGTTTTGCGGTGTGCACGATATCTCTAGACTGGATCATCCAAAATGGAAAAACCAAAAATATTTCGTTAGTATATTGTTTTATCTCGTAATTAATCGAAGGAATAAGCAAAATAAGAATTTTTGACAAAATGGCGGGTTCTTAAAAAAAAAAATCGATTTTTAACAACAATTTTCGCTCTAAATTGTTTATAAAATGGAAAATATTTATCGGTGAGCAAAAAGCTTCGATTAATTACTAAAAAATATACTTAAGAAGCTTATGTTAAAATTTGAAACTGATCCGTTCAGCCGTTTCCGAGAAATCTTGCTCACCGACTATAAGAACACAGTTTTGAGAAAAACGCGTTTAAAGTTTCATAAGCATTTTACATTTAGTACAAAAACTCGAACACGTCATTACAAATATGTGTGTAACTTCGAGAATATTCACCCGATTGACATGAAATTTTCTGTGGCTGTACTTTAATATATGTACATTACAAAAATAAAATAATAAAAAAATCGATTTTCTAAAAATCCTGACTGTATATAACCCCTTAAATGCCTGAATTATTGCTGAATTGTAAGCATACCATAGATTTCTAACGGCATCCTATAAAAAAAAATCCACATTTCAACAAAATTGTTCTTTCAATAAATCGATTGTTCCGGGTGCTGTATGGCATGTAGTGCCATCCTGTTGAAACCACAAGTTATCAACATAAATTTCCCGAAATTTGGAAACAAAGAATCACGGAACATTGCTCTATACCATTGTAATGGGCAATAACTCGAACTATAAAATTTACGAAGTGCTCTGAAAGTTTTTACGATTTGGAATCATTGCAGCGGTGTATATCTTTCCATGATGATTTGTAAGACCTTACCGAATAAAAATAACATTGGCACTTAGAAAACAAATGATAGCTCATTTTATATCTGTACCGGAAATCCGGGGCCTCTTAAAAAACTCCCTTTATGATCAACAAAATCAGAGTTAACAGATTTTTCTAGTAATCTTTAACATTTAAATAATATAATAATAGTAAGCGATAATTTTCAATTAACAACTTTTAAGAATACCTAGCCTTTCATACTTGTAAAAATCAGTCGTCATTCAGGTTTCTGAGATTTTTCATTTTTTGGTCTAATAGCGTTCCATCGTCGAAGGCGGTCCGGGCACCCGAACCAAAATAGAAATCTTTAATCTACCATTGAGTAGCTGTCGGCGGCGAGAAAAATATCATATAACTCGCCTCCGTTTATGTGTACAATTACGATTATTATGAGCGCGGTTGTGGCAAATTAATGAGCCTGCCACTTGCACAGATCCACTGCACTTTATGTTGACTTTACTATGGTCGTTCTATAGAAATCAGTGACTCAAAGCCACAAATCTTTTTATGGAAATGTAAATTTACGTACACACAGCGGTGGATCACTTTCAGGTGTAACTGCATACGGGTACTATACATATATTATAATAATCGTTGCCGTCGTCACCCTCTTCTGGCTTTCTCTGGGACTCTGGGAGTCAGGCGAATTTCTTACATACGCTTGGAAGTTTTTGTTTTCATCATCGTAGACGTCGACCAGGTAGGCCATGTGATATGGTGTGTCTATTCTCTAGGTAGTGCAACATCGACCAGTCGACGTGCAATTTGTTTCTCTTAGGCAGGCCACACACCAATTAGTCAAATGCCTAATGCATGCAGAACAAGTAAAATGTGCATGAATGAATGATGCCGAGCACGTGTTTTTAAATTGCAAGCCGTACACTGATAATTCATTTGCTTATTCGCCGAAAGGAATGAACGAATCATTTTTCTGCATGACTAATCGAGTTTAGCTTGCACAACATTTGACTAAACACTTTTGCGATTGTGGTCAGTTGTGGTTTGATCGCAGAGCGAAGTAAAATGAAAGGAATTTCTTATCGTCTTTTAAATCTTTCATCATTTGAAAAGATCCTGTTTGAATTCCTTTTTCAAAGTCAGGATTAACCCAAAATCGTCTCAACGCTTTCAGTTTCTTATATGCTGCAGCAATGATGATTATACTATCAATTTGAGTCTGAAGAAATTTTTAATTTTAAACATTGAATTTTATATTTCTACTCAACACTCGACAAATTTCCACAACTGAATGAGAGAAATGACTAGGCAATGTGCAGCTATATAAGTCATTATTTATATTATGCATGATTCTGCATTTTACTAAAGTCATGCATTCAGCATTTGACTAATTAGTGTGTGGCCTGCCTTAAAAGTCCACAATGGATTTTTTTTTTTTTAAAAAACAACTTACTTATTAGCAGCGGGTGTCAATGAACTTCAAACAGGTGCGCACCGTCTTTAGGTCAGTCGAGCGTTTCGATCCACTGAAGTGAATAAATTTTTCTTAAGATTTATCTTTCTAACGTTTCATGGCTTAAGTTATTGGGTCTGTTTCATGATTACAACGTCTGATTTAATAAGCTTTGATCGTAGTGCGGTTTGTTTACGCTGTAGTAATTTATTTTCTGCCTTATTTCCGTTCGTTGGAATTATTGTTTCTTTTAAAGATTAATACTGAGCCAAGATGGGATTAATAACAAAAACCTGCCAATATGAAATAAAAACAGCTATTTTCAAGCGAGTTTACAACAGAAAACAGATAAGAAAAATATTCTTTTGTAACACGCACTTTTCATACCCTTTTAATTCAATTAGTTAATCTTCTAGCTGCTTTTATCCGAAATGATTCAGTCAAATATTGGCTTATATGTGAACTGATTGAGTTAAATCAGTCAATTGATCTCACAATCGTTCACATTAAAGTCAGCTTGATGAATGATGGCGTTTCGAGACCGACATTACGCTGTGTTAGCAGACTGAAGATTGAAGAAAGCAGATACTTTGACTTCAATAGCACAAGGAATTAAAATCAAGGTTGACCTTGTCTAAAAACCAATTCTATGAACACCGTAAAGAGTGATATTTATTGGCTTATTGTCAGTGAAGCGAAAACAATTTTATTCCCTTTACACTTGCGCTCTTTAAGTATTTATGAGTTTATAAGTAATTAATTTTCGACCTTCAAAACCTTACGTTTAAAGTTGTACAATGAAATTATCGTGTCCTTTCGTTATTCATTAGGGAATTCTTTGCATGCTTCACACAATCCAGCATAAAATCTAAACTTACATTTCTACATCGCTTTAGAATTAATATAAATATTGCCTTCATGAAATTAAATTTATGATAATATTCATATTTTGTTGTTGTAGTGCAATATGTTTATAATATCATCTAAAACAATTCCAGAACTAAAAGAACATAAATTTTGACTTAATAACTTGAGTGTGGAAGATTAGTATAAAAACTGAAAAAGAATTCCATTAATTTTAAAAATAAATATCCTTAAAACATTGATAATGCATTGATTATTCTTTCCCGAAGCAGACTTAATTTTGGGATATATGTATAAGTGCCTACCGTTTTGGAAAACTGTAAATAATATTTGTGTAAACATAGTCCACTCCACTCTCCAAAAAATATGAATATGTTTTACGGTAACAGTTCACGCTCAGATGAGAATACTTTTTATTTAAATTAAATCGGCGATTAAAGATACGAAGGTCAATAAAATGGGAAATATTACCTCATTATGATAATCGATTGTAAATCTGCAAAATTGAGGAATTAATTTATATTATACAACAAAACATTATTAACCGGCCTATTCGAATTTTTTGATTAATTTAAAACTTATAAATTATGGATGAATCTTTATCATCAAATTGATTTTTTTTGTTACAAAAATCATTTAAGTCTTTAGAAATATAACAAATATTTATTTAAATTATTTTACTGGAAATATTTTATAAATCAATTCTTTTTTTTATTTCCAGGTAAGGAATGGTGAGATCAGCTTATACCGTAATAGAGTTGGTGAGCAAAATTATAAGCAATTTTATAAGTATCATTTGAGCGACTTTAATATTGCTGTATTTAAATAAAACAACAATATTGTAAACAATATGCGTAAAGACACATACGTGCATTCTTATTTTATAAATAACTTCTTATGACTCGAGTTCAAAAAAATAAATTACATGCTGATCGTTATAAAAAATCAATCACAAAGTACAACCGTTGGACTTATGATCTCAGAAAGAGAAATAAAAAAATTAGTCACACATATCGTTAAAAAGTTTTCGAAAATGAAAACAATGCAATATTAATTTTTTTAACTGAATATAACCTTGTGACCTACTAAATGATTGTAATGTGTGACTTTGTATAGATTATTAGAAATTAATAATTAATTTGTTTGCTATTCTGTGTCATCTATTTATCAACAATTTGTATGATTATCAGTATTACGTGATAAAAGTTTTGCTGTTACATTGACTTTCTGTTTGAATTTAATAGGTTTTTACGTTTGTTATAATTGTAATAAATGAGGAATGTGTGAAATTTCCAAGTTTTTCCATTTAACAATTTACCTCTGAACGTGAAATTATCATATTCATATTGCAATTAAGTTGTATGTATGCATTCTTGTCTTCTACAGTAAGATAGATAAGATAACAGAAAAACTATTTTGATTCTTTTCTGAAATTACTGTCAACCGATGAGTCATAAGATAAATATTAACCCCTGGAGGGGATTTTGGGAACTAAGTTCCCAAACCAGAAAAAAATGAAATTTCTTGCGATTTTTATTTTTCCAATTGTAACTCAGCGTAGAATAAAGATAAATATGAAAAAACTATCTATTTCAGAATCGTCTGAACTTTAATTTGACAAATTGTCTACGATAATTAGAAGCGAAGTTATAAGCGTTTGAAGGAATGGAGGGACAAAGTTCGAAAAAAGTATCCCCTCCAGGGGTTAAAAATAATCGATTTAAGAATAATATAATCTATGAAAAAAGAAGTAATTTTATGGAAATTTCTATCGCAGGGGTTAAACCAATTCTGAATATCACGCAAGCTATAATTCATGTAACTCCCTAGAGTAATAAAAGAAATGTTTTATTATCCATTAAAATCAACTTGATATTTTTTATCGAAATGAATTCTCGGACAAAAAGAAATGAAATTGAGTTAGAGACTTGAATTACAGGCTCATAGTCCTGCTGTAGACTTTATTATGTGGTACAACAAAGACAACAAAATGATCATATAACGCAAAGCTGTCTAGTAAATTACCTCAAAGTTAGAGAAATTAATCAAGAAAACAAAAATGTTAATTTTTCAACACGTCCGAAAGGCAAGTTCTGATGTATGACTAAGAAAAAGAAAATCAGGAAGTAAATTGCATAAATTCAAGCAATTTTCTTTTCTCTACCGTTTTCTAAAATTATTTGTAAGAAACAAGAAACAAGATAGGAAGAAGAATAATTAGCACTTTATTCTGTACTTTATTTCCTCATCAGATATTTCAGATGGTACAAGAATTATGCAAGCAAACATTAAAAGCATGTAAAGAAGCATTTCGTGCATCTATAAATCACAGAAAAAGTAAATAGGACTGCCAAAATTAAGCTTATTTCGGAGATAAAAAAAAAATCTTTTATGCAACAATTTTTATCACATTAACTCCGATAAGATTCGAAAAAAATTGCTCGATACTTACTCGCAGTTGGATGTTTGCCGTCGTTATTGCAGCAGATAAAAATCAAACAAACATAAAATGAAAAACTCATGAATTTCTCAGTGGTAGCCAAAGCTAAGAAATTCTTTCTGTCGCTTTCCATTTTTTTTTAAATTTTTTTCTTATTTTTCTGCATTTCTTCTTCTGAATGTGGCACAAACAAATGTTGTCTTTTATACAGCATAAATAGGCGAAAACAAAAGCGACTAAAATGTCACGACATTATAGCATTCCACGGCAACTGGAAGTTGTAACAAATTATATGCGATCTCTGTGAATAGTGTAAATTTAAATAATAAAAAAGACCATTCATATGAGGTTATTTATGGCGGGAAAATTTTCAAAAATATACTGAATACATATTCAGACCGATGCGATTCTGACAGAGCTTTAGTAAAAAGCATAATGAACCTGAATGCGAACACGGCAGGCTTCTTGATGTGATTATCTTTCTGTTGAAGAGAGACTCGGATAACTTTGATAAAATGGAAATCATATAAAAATATAAAATACTAAGGGAGCATCGAGATCTGAACGTGGAACGGAGCATAGTATTGCCCTACATTTGAGGAATTCGCGTCCATCTTAAAGACGGTGATGATGATGACGACGATGAAGACGGTGAAGACAAGAACGAACACGGCGGCAACAGCGTATGGAATATTATGATGCTTGATATACACCGGAGATGCAAGGTTCTTCGAAGCCGGTGAATAGTTTTCACTGTTTTTGTACGAAAACCTGAAGTAGGTAAGAGCCAGAGAGAACACGTTTTATACGTTTTCCTGGCGTTCATTTGATTCTCTTTTTAAAATTCTTTTATAGGTCGTCGGTGCGCAGATGCACACACATACCCGATCAGTTCGGAGCATTCGCCCGTGTGAAATCCGAAGGTGCTTAATTAATTTTGACACACATACCACAACTATGGCTTGGGTTTCATTCGTTCTATGGCACAAAACCGATTATGCTAATTGGTCGCATTTTGCATACCTTTCAATTCGTGCATCTATTGACGGATCGCTAAATGATATTTTTGAAATTAATAATAAGCACAGAAATGCTATATGCAAATATACTGTACTTAGCGGACGAGGATGAGCGCATGTTTGCATAATTCGTTTCGCAAACTCACAACCTTAGCGCTGGGGAAATTTGGCACGCCCAATGATTAGCAGGTTACCGAGAAGTAGGCTGGAATCATGTGAAGCTCTTCAAAATGTTACTCCCCTGTATTGAGTTCATTTTAAATGTTCATTGGATCACGAATTTGTTACTGAATATTGAAACAATTCATAAGTATGAATTCTTGAAATCTGTAAAATTTTCCGTTGGGAATATGTGTAAATTGAATTGATGCCCTATAATAATAAATATTCGAAAATTATTAGTAGAAATTACACTGGGCAAACAGATTTCAATGTCAATGTAATTTTTTCATTTATGGACCGAATAATTACCCATCAGAATGGTACATAGCAATGATCCGTGACGTTTTGTTTCCTAAACTTCGGGACATTGATGTTGACGACTTGTGGTTTCAACAGGACAGCGCTACGTGCCATACAGCAGTCGAAATAATCGATTTATTGAAAGGACAATTTTGCGAAAATGTTATTTCAACAAATGGACTTGCCAATTAACTACCAAGATCGTGTGATTTGACATCGCTGGACTATTTTTGATGAGGATATGTGAAGTCTCTGGTCACCTGACCTTCACAAACAAGAAAATTTAAAATTAAAGTAAAAATAGTTTTAAAAGAACATCTTGCAGCCCTTGAACTCTCACAAAACGAATATTTTTTTATTCTGACTCCTGAAGTAAATTCGTTTTAAAAATCTTAATAATTATGCTAAATATCAAACCAATGGCATGTGTAGCTTCTGAAAAAAACAGCTGTGACATACAAACACCGATTTATTGTCTTTCATGCAAACAATTTTCGTAAATTTCGAATAAAAACGAACGTTTTTAAAGTAAGAAACAACATGGATATGGAAAAATTAAATAATATTAATGTAGCGTATCCTATTTTCATTATTGTATTTCATATGAAATAATTCAATCGAAAGCAATGTTTCATGTAGCACAAATTAATAAGTTCAAAGTATTAAAAAAAATCGGAAAAAATCAAAAATGAATCAGCTGTCGAATTATTCGGACTTTCGTAAATGAACCGTTTTAAGCGTTTCTTTACTAAATTGTGAAACTTGTAAATAATTAATTTACGATTTAGTTTTCGCGAGTAAATAACGGTATCGTTATAAAATAATTCTTCCTCAATTCATTTACGAATCGTTTGCTGGCTTTCATAAGAGATTTTGTACGAATTTATTTCAACTTTGCAAATATTTATAAAACCGTGCTTTTAGAGACCATTAATTTTGGTAACATTTCCTTACTCTATAAATCTGTTAGCGTATAGCAAAAGTCCAAGTTATCTCCGAATATATGTGCTTTTTCTATAAATCTTACCGATTTTATAAACTTTCATCTAAAACATCTTGCCTCTGTTTACATTGTTCTTTGCTTAAATTTCAATAAATTATCCGTTGCCACTCAATTGTCGGGGTCAGTCAGTAAACATTTTGCGAATGATATCACGCAAATAAATCACCGCTTCACATTGCAATTCATAAACAATTATGGGCCGCATTCAAAAGAAGCCCCATAACTTAATTAACGAAATAAATAACCGTTATAGCAATTGAGGTGATCATTCGCCAAATATACAGAGCTTCGCGATCGTGAGTCGCAAGGCAATTTACTTCGGGCGTAAATAGCTTCTCAGCGAAGAGTGATCTCTTTTAATAAAAAAAAGCGCTTAGTGATCGATAGATAGATCTTACTATCGATCTTGAAGTGCGGTAACTCAAAATATTGACCTAGCAGCAGATAATCACTCCACACCGGGCCCCTCTGGCCTCCGATAATTTTTTGGAACGATCGCGGAGCCCCTCGCCCACGGTCTGATTAGATATTCTCGAAATAAACGTCCCAAAACACACATCATGATCGGCCTCCTCGCGGACGTGTCATGAACCCGCTGAAGCAGTTCGTTTCTTATTGAGCGCATAAGAAGCAAATTTTTAACTTTCTCGATCGGATAAGACGGCAGCGGCATGCAGCAGTGTCTCGGTCTTGGACCACAGATAGGTGAATTAGGGTCAGCATTTTTCTAATCTGGGTCGCTCGGACTCATACCGAAAATTTGGTTCCCAAAGAATTTTTTTTTAGTAGACACTTGCAGCCAAAGTGGCATAAATTCACAACAAGTTTTCCCATTCGGCCAGGTACGGTGCAAGCGGGAAATACACCGAATTTAATTGTCTGGCAGAGAATCAAATCGAGCCGGGTGCGCTGACAGTGCCAACCCGGATTTCGGCCTGTTCGAATTAAAAATATGCGAAGGATATGTTTGTTTAGGAAATGCTAATTAACTTTTACTTTTGTGCGCCTTTCAATGCAGGAGATAACTTGGGAAGTGTGTCATGCTTGCTGTACTATCACTCATTCGTTATCAGAGACAAAATACTACTGCCAGGGGAATTTTTTTGCAGGGACAATGAAAGCCTGCGGGGCGTCATTTGGGGATGTATATATTTTTGGGTACTTCAAATATTTTGATTGTGCTTGCTAATAAGGATACTTGAAATATATAAATGAAAATTTTCTGAAAAAAGGTTAGATCCCTATCCTATTTATTCTATGGTATTGCGCAAAATGGTAAAATAAAAAAAAATTATATTACACATTTAGCTTTTTAATAAAAATGATAAGCGAAAATCAGCTTGACAACTTCGAAAACTGTATGAAGGTGAATTTGAAGGACCTCAAAAATAGTGTTCACTTTAATCAGTAGAGAAATTGCCATATCTAGTGTTATGACAAGTATACCAGTCATGCGTAAAAAGTAGCTACCATTGCTATAAAAATTACAAATTTTGTGAAAACTAATATATATTCGTAAATTTCAACATTTTTAAAATATTTGAAGGCCAAGACAACTTTTCTTTCTAAATGTTTTGTTTCCTTTTGGAATCATCACTGAAACCACCTTGGATTCATGTTTTGTTTTAGCCTGCTATATGACACAACAAGTTATTGCTTGTATGTATGCAATCCTGTCTAACCCTCATTATATGTACAAACGTCTCATTAGATCATATGTGCTGTTGTTTTTGAGAGTGGTATAAGTATAAGTCCATTTTTCTCATGAAGTGCGATATTTAAGGGTTTGCATTTGAATCAACTAAAAAATAATGGTAAAAGCTAATCAGTTCGGGTAATGTTTTTAAGACTATAAACGTGTTAAATTTTATTATGCAAAAATAATTAATGAAAATTGTTGATTTTTCTAGCTACCAATGGACTTATACCACTCAATAATTTTGAGCCGTTGTTTTTCAAAGTGGTATAAGTCCATTTATTTCTACATTGATATTTAAGAGTTTGCGTTGGAATCAACTTAAAAATAACAACAAAACTTATGCAATTTGGATAACGTGTTTTATACTATATACTATAGACTTGTAAAATTTTACCATACAGTTCAACTTCTTTTAATTAATTTTGGAGGATATTTTACACCACTGACTTTGTGACTATAAATATAAAAAGAAGATATCTGTATCTGACTAAAACTACCATTAACTCATTTTTTTCACTATTTTCATGGAAATGCTTCGAATTTGAATTTCCTGAGTGACCCCGAAAATCTCTATGTACAGGGTGGCGCAAAAGAAACGAAAACGTTTGAATAATCTGTAATTTCTATATTTCAGAATCAATACTATTTTTTTATTTTTTTTAAATACACTAAATTAATGGGGAATTTGTTTAATTTAAACATGAAAAATAATATCGCGTAAGTGGTGCCTATTCTCGGGTTCGCATAGTCGCGCTCTTTCTAAGACGTTTGACATGACTTATCACAAGATTTCAGGAGTTATCGCTCGAATTTCTCCTCGAATATTATATTTTAGTTGGGGTATGGTCTCTGGATTATTCACATACACACGTTCTTTCAAATATTGCCAAAGGAAAAAATCGGTCCAGTTCTTACATTAAAAACAACGGCGATGTGCACTTTGCAGCAAAACAATTCAATTTTCAAAATAAAGTTCAATAATTTTCGTTAGCTGTGTAACTATTCATTTTAAATTTCCCAAGTACTCTTTAGAGAAATCTGGAAATAAAATAAAGAAATTATTGCTACTACAATATTCAAAACTCCTTCGTTTCTTTTGCACCACCTTGTACTTATTTTGCCCGGATTACTCCAGACCTTTAAACCATGTTTATTTTTCTTCTTTGAAAAAAGAAAATCCTACAAGTAGAGAACGTAGGTAAAGAAGAAACGAAATGTAAATGTATTAAATAACCGAATTATATTCTTATCCGAAAAAGCCATAAAATTCTTAACACATAAACACGTGGTCACGCATTGTTGCATGCTTTCGTTTTTAGACCCTTAAATATAACATGTCATGCACTAACGCGTGCGTTTGCTTGTAAAGTTAAACAGTTAATTAGAGGGTAATATGTTATATTAATTAATTTTTATAAAGTTCACTGATTTTCCTGCATGCGCAACAAGGAGGGTGACGTGTTTGAGTGTAATATTTGTACATATTTTTGTATTCGTGTATGATTACACTAATTTCGGTGTCGTGTCAACATGCCAGGAAAAACTATTAGTATAAGAATGCACAAAAAAGTGCCAGCACAGTGGAGTTTCCCCTTTTGATGTTCCTCGGTATTCATTCGCATTTTTGGAAAATTCAAAATATTTCAGTTGAATAATGTGACACTGTTCTCATACACGTGTACTATTATATCATTTTTTCTATACCCAGGTATCAATCAGAAACTCTAATTAATATACTTAAAATTAGTAGGATTAGAAAAAATTACAAAACTATTTTTTCTGGTCTTATACTAAGATTCGTTACGTTTTTATATGTGAATAAGCTTCCTAATTTCCGAGCTTTCAAGAAGTCTTTGAAAATTTTAAAAATATTGCCGTTTGAACATAAACCAGTCGAAGATTTATAAGAACAAGGTTTTTTTTTCAAAATACATAACTTTTGTTATACCTAATTCAGATTTTCCCAAAAATTTTAACGAAGAATTACAGAGAATTGCATAAACTTTAAGTAAGTAACTTCAGTATGACTTCTTTCAAACCACGTTCCGATTATTACACCCATTCTAATATCATTTTGTATACCTTCGTATTTTAATATCTAAAAGCTATATAAAATTGATGTAACTAAATTCCAAAAAAAAAAAACATCATTAAAATACGTACAACACCTAAAATACTAAAGAAATAACTTTAACTTAACATAATACTGAATTGAATTGAATTAACAAAAAATATTTACCTGCTTCCACAAACTTTTCTACAGAGGGATTACGTAATGATACTCTGAATTTCTTTGACTTAAATTTTAAAGGAAAGTGAATACAAGTACAGGTGCAAATTGTAATAGAAACAATAATTTAGGTCAATCTTACATTAAATCTTTATAATCATTAATTTTGTACACAAACGTATGTAATATTATTTACCTTTTTAATTAGTAAGTAGATAGTCCTCACATGATTTGACTCCATATCTAATTCCTATCTTCTGTTAGTTTGCCATAGAAAACTACTTTTTATCTTCTTGAAGTAAACAACAAAAAACTTTAATCTCCAGCATAAAGAAGTGAAGATAAAACTACTACAACCGTTTCTGGTTTTCACTTTTTATTAAGTTTCTTGAGCTTATTTGATCGTTCCGACTAATATCTGTGACAAATGTCTAAAATTAGTTTCCTTTTATCAGCTTAAATTTAAATGACATTGATGCATAAAAATATACAAGATAAAATCTGCAAAATTTAATGAAATCAGTATACAAAAATCTCAGAAAAATCTCAAAGAGAAGGGATTTCTGTTTTCAGCTTAAATATTTAATTAAAAATGTTCTTAAATTTGAGTCCAGTACTCCAGCAAGGTACTGAAAATTAAATATTTGTGTGTGCAATTCCCTTTTTTTTCCCAGTGTTTTTCCTTGAAATTTGCAAAAGAAAATGCTTAAGGTGGGACCTGACTATACCATAGTCTATATACATTAGCATGCAATACCACTTGCTAGAATGTGCTGTTTGTAAACAGATAACAATTTCTGCGCACTTTCAAAGAATTTTGTTTACAATAAAGTCTCCAACAGGTGAGGTGAGGTGTAACGTGCACGATCACACGAAAAAGTGGGGGCCTTAGAAGGGGAGCCCCACGAAAGTCTCTCCTACACAGAACTGGGTTAACAAGCATTCCATTATTGTAGTGCAAAAGCCCCTACAGATACATTGATTATAGATACAACTCGTCGACTATACAGGTTAAGAAAATCACTCACGTGCTGGCGTTGAAAGTTAGTACGTGTGCCTGATAAACTCGTTCCTAAGATCTCGGTTCTCCCAAACCGCAGACTGCAAATCATATGGGCTTATAATAATCTTTATATCGGTTAAGAAAGACGGTTTCACTTCGGTCGAGAGCTGGAGATGGTGTGGAACCTGTTTCCCATTCCCACTGTTCTTCAGCTCTTTTGTGATATATTTTTACTTTTGTGCATTGGCCTGACCGTGATAGCTTATCAGACGGCCTATGCCCGATTGCATTCATGCGCTGGGGACATTTTAATGTGGAGTTTCCCCAAAGAGGCACTCGTGCAAATTCTCAGCTTTAATTGATGCAATCAACAGCAGCCATTGCTCGCTGCCGCTAATTTGTCACTGCTCATGAAAATTTTTCCTGTTCGGAATTGGTTTATGTAACGATTGTGCATGTGTGATACTATTTATTGTCGACTAGAATGAACCTCTTAATGCCTCAAGGCAGACCCATTTAATGTATGGAAATTAAAGCTTTTGCATTTTAACTGACCTCATCCGCATAAGAGTGGCATAATAATAGTGAAACATTAAATTTTATTTAGTACTTTTAACCTCATCCAAAACAGAGATCAAGTTCTCGGTCAACATATTTCCATAAGTGGTACTCCAGCAATCCAAGGTACCCACTTTAATTGTGTGCAGTGAGAAATAGGGTTTTTTTTTTGTATATTTTATTATGAATGAACTTGTCTATAAAAGTGAATAAATCTACATTAAGATTGGGAACTTATTTATACCAAGAATAATTAGGTACTCACAAGACAAATGTTATAGAAATTAAAATTGGAATATAACAAATTTTGAATTTCATGCTTGCACAATTTTAAAAATAGTTTGTCATTAGTATTACATTATTTAAATTTTTCATTTTATTCTTCTTTATACAACTCCCAACATTCACAAAAAAAAAAACCACAATGGCAAATATGTCCTAATTCTCCATTTTATAATCCTTTTTAGGCCAAAATTGGTAATTTCAGGTAAATGTGCTTAGAAAATATACAGGTACAAAGGATAATGGTCAAAATTTAATGATTAACATTATTTCCAACAAAGTATTCATTTACTTGTTGTTTTATTTGGCAGACTTACACCTATAAACTAATAATTAATTAGTCCTCTCCATGTCCTTATAGCTGCTTTACATTTCGTTGACATTAATTCGATGAAGGTCGTTATGAATTTCGTCGTTGTTTGCTCCCAATCCAGCAGAATACTTCGTTGAAGGTCTTCAATTGTCTTCGGTCGCATTTTTCGCACTTTTCTCTCAAATTAAAGTCTTGGCTCTGTGCAGGTCAATCCCATAGTCCTTCAGAAAGGATCAACTGAACAAATTTAATTTATAAAAAATATTGTACAATGCTATTGAAAACCACCCAAATGTATTTTTGGTGGAATTATTGATACCAATATAAAAAAAAAACAGCAGATTTATGAAAAGAAGCGTTATCCTGTTGAAAAGAAAATTCTTCGTTTTCGGAAAACATATTCTGCATAGATGGCAACAGATTTTTTTTCTAGATTACTCCTGTAACTCAAACCATTTATCTTGTTGCTAACAAACACCAACCTTCCTAATCGACGGCTACTAAAAAAAATCCAAATCATAAGTCTAGCCTGGTTCCGGGCTTTTAATTTGTCCATTCTTTCTATTGTGTGTCGGTTTACGTAAAGCCTTTGTAAAGATTTGCATTCATCCGAAAAAATTACTTTGTTCTAGTGATGTCCATTCCACATGCTGACGAGACCATCTAAGGCGCTAAAATGACCTGATATTTATTACTCATATCGTTTTCAGTCTCAAGATTGGGAAATAAATACAACTTAACGTTGTACGTTATTTTGAGCGTTAGTGTATTTCGAAAAAAATTACTGTGTCTGTTTTACTAAACTTCGATTTTAGTCCAGGTTTTCAAAATTGTCTTATAACATACTAGAGGAGAATATAGATCCACATATCCACAGAGGCTTACATTTAAATGTTTTTTATTGATTTTCGAATATTGTACGATACAAAAAAAAAGGTTAGACTCTAGGTAAAACGAAATAATTTCTTTCTTTTTTAATAAACTGTCTTTAAAAGCTCAGATTCCGTGAATAGTTTTAAATAATAATAACTTAGAAGTCGGCTACTTAATAAATATTACATTTTAATATTTAACTTGACTATATACAGTAAAAGTTCTTTATTCGCGGGGTATATGTTCCGTAAATATGCCGCGAATACAGAAACCGTGAATATGGAATGGTAATTTATATGGGATTATAGGGGATACGTTCCTAAATGACAAAAAAAAAAAAAAAAACCGATGTATAAAAAAATCAATTTAATTGAATTTTCTTGACCTTATTGATTAATTGTTATCGTCAGGCATCGGCAATGGCGGCAATGGTTTAAAGAATTTTGTAATTTTTTCTTGTTTGGCAGTTTTTAAAGGCTCCTTCAATTCAGACTGATATTCAGCAGTGATATTAGCAATTTGCCTCTTAAAAATAAGACTTCGTTCCATAGACGGATCAATTTTCATAAAAAAATCACAAAGCTCATCTGCCATTCTTAAACCTTCACTAAGATTTTTCAAATTAAATGTCACGTTTCCAGTGCTTGTTGAAGCCTCTTCTTCAATGGGCTGTGAATTTAACATTTCCTCCAAGTCGGTTTCAGTCAAATCTTCATCTTGCGATTCAAGCAACTCCTGAATATCACTTGATTCTATCTGTTCGAACCCATCTTGTCCTATTCCATTCGCAATTTCGGCAATGTTTGCAGTTAAAGTTTGAATGAATGTCAAAGGAAAAGCAGAACCACTTATACAGCGGCGATAGCATTTAAGAACATACATACTTTAGGCGTAGTTGTAATAAAGTCTATTTTGCTTTTTTATTAGTCCAATGGCCAACGCGTCTACAAACGATACCGAATCCTTTTTATTAATATAATATGTATGCACTATGTACCGATTAGATCCGCGAATATAGAAATCTTAAGCCGCGAATACAGGAATTGGGTCGCAATTTTTTAATCCGCGAATAGTGAAAACGCGAATGAAGGAAGCGCGAATAAGGAGCTTTTACTGTATTCTAAATCAGGCCGAAAACTAAATTACTTACCGGTAATGTCAAGAGATAAGGTACTTCAAATTGGGTTTAAATGAAATGTAATCCTTTGGAAATTCTAAAATATCTATCATTACTGCGGCTTAATGCCTTAAGGCATACCATGTAATTTTTCAAAGAGAAGTTAGAGTAATCAATAAAAATTCTGCAGTATCTTTTATTGAATAAGGTCGCAACCTCTGCCATAAGGTATTTACCAATAAGAAATGGACAAGATTTAAAAAATTATTTTTTTTCGAATAATGTACGTGAGTCCTAAATATGCCCACTACTTAGATAAGCATATTACATATTTAATATTGTGATATGAAGCCAATCCACCTTAGTACGGAAACCCTCGATGTACATACATATATGCATATAGTATATTTCATACTGCTATCTAATATTTAAAAGTAAATACTTCTCAGAAAGTAATAAAAATATCTTACAAACCTACAAACATTTTTATTATCTTATTATTATGCTGATGTATATATAGTATCCATGAATAATTAACTGTCGAACTGACAAGAATAACGATAAGCCTTATCAAGTAAAGATATCTACTATTTTACATTGCTAAGCTTGCTGTCTAAAGTATTTTACTTGCATGTGAACGATAACTTCAAATTGTATAGCTGCACTGATGGCTATTTTCGCGTCCGTCAAATTTCGTCACTACATTCGAGATATGCAGCTGCATATACCATATACATAAATACATATGCTATCTATTCGCCGCAACAATTAAACGATTGGCAGCTAGGTCTGGCGCATATTAAAGTAAGAAACGGTCGCCCTCCTTTAATTGTTAAAATTAGCACGAAGGGCCACTAGTTCGCGATTTTAATAAAAAATATGAGGGCAATGGTCCGAGCATCGTTGTGCCGTCGTACTATTCCATCTTAAAAATTTCGATCGCACTTATTTCAACACGAGCTGTTTCCTGAGTTTATTTTTAAATTCATATGAATTTTATGCGAGTAGCCCGACTCTTCACCAAAATAGATATGGCACAGAAACATATTACGAAAATTAATTGTACTAAAAAAAATGGAAATTTCACATTGCGTTGACGGGTGTTTTGGTATGATAAAAAAATTCCTTTTTTAATCGAAATATTGTTTTAATAATTGTTTAATAAGAAATTCAAATAAACGCAGAAAAATCTTGTAATAAAATTGTCAACAACAAATGTAAGATTTTTCTCGATGCAGATAAACGCGTGAATCATGTACCAAGAATTTCTGGTGAACAGCTGAATACCACCTTGCGTACCCAGATACAAATTCAATTTATAGTGTAAGCCCCGATAGTGTTATCGTTTTTTCTTCGATTATTGTTTGCCTAATTAGTCAAGTTTTATCTTTTCGAGCTTATTTTCATTTTAAAAACAAAGGGAAGACGAATTCATATACCTGAAGTGCGTTAAATACGTTATCTCAACTCAAAAATTGATCCGTAAGTATGAACAAATATGGGACAATGCGCCTCTGAAATGTTTGCACAAATCCATTTGAAAAATTTTCCTTTTTCGTTGGTGAATTTGTGTAGGTTTAAAATTTCTTATTGGTTATCATATCATTCATTATTTTATAAAAATACCCTTTAAGATTAATACACATCCGGGAAGTAAAATTTATGATTAAAATTTAAAGATATTTCAAAGCGTCAGATTTTTATAATCCTGTTCAAAAATGTAAGGAAGTAACTTTTTTTACTTTTTGACAATTAAGCAATTTTTAATTGGAATTGATAAAGGACTAAAGAGAAATTCATTTACACTTATAAAGAAGTTGCACCACCAGTTTCTGTGTTTACGTTTTTATCGAAATCAGGTTAAAAATTCCCAAATGGTACTCAAAACTATGAAATATGAAAAATGTTAACAATTTCCAATATATTTCTGATATATACATATATATTTACTATATTTTATAACCAATAATTATCAACAAACTGAAAAGCTGTGAACAAGATTTTCTTCACAATTTTACGGAGTAGACTTTCAGAAAATCGTTGAGATTGTTTTACAAGCCGAAGATGTTTCAGATGTTTGTGAACATGATACGACCATGTCAAGTTAAGATTTATTGAAACCACCAACCACTCAATTTAAACTTAAATAAACAAAACAAGAATACTTACACGAATAATGAGTACCTAAAAATACTGAACTCTCTTTAAGCTTTCGAGAAAAACTTTAAATGCACGGTAGTATTTCCTTTTACTTAAAAAGCCACAATTTTGTTATTTTTGCAAATATGGACTTACAAATTTGTCATCTGGTGGTTTCCTTTTGAATAACATGTTATGTTGGGACAGAAAACTCTTTTGCGCTCAAAAAGCTAACAGAAAAACAATATCATATCTTCGCGGTACGAAATGAATAGATCTACGCTCGAATTACATTGAGAATTATGGGAAACTTATTTCCAAAATGAGTGTTGTGTTACCGAAATACCCAAACCATTGAAAATGTGCTGCAAAATTGGGTTTTCAGTTGAGCTACTGCCAAGCCAGCCGAGGCATCCATAACTAATCGGAAGGTTTACTCTTTTCAATAATTTAACAAACTTTGACAAATATTGAACAGTGCTTATTTTATAGCATTTTTAAAAAGAAAGCATTTAATGACCCACCTCCCACTTTCAGAACTTCAGAACTCCTAAACAGATAATGTTGCTAATAAATGGATTTCTGACACCAGTAACTTCACCTGTCTTGCCTTATAGTTGGATTGGAAAAAATTAAACAACCCCCATTAAAAAACAATAATGAACTTGTGTAAACACTGATGAACTCATTAGGTTTTCATTAGTATTCACTAGCTTTCATTATTGTTTTCCCTAGTTTTCATTAGTATTTACTATTTATCAATTGAAATTATACAAAAAATAATTCAGTTTCTTCAATTAATTCTTTAGTTAACATCAACAGTTAGAGTTTTTAAACAATTCCAATATTTTAAGAAAAAATTAAAGGATTTCCTAAAGTGTCTGGTTAATGTGTTCCTTAATGATCTATCTGCAAACAAACAATGGAAAGAGCTTAGTTTGTTAAGATCAATATTAATTGATTAAGTCGTCATTAGCTTCCGTGACAGTGAAAAGAGACTTTTAGTCGTAAAAATCGGACAAATCAAATAATAATGGACAGTGAGAGTCAGCTACATGGATAAATGATTACCTCATCATTCGGCTTTTCATCCAGTTGAGATGGTTTTACACGTCTCATTTAACACGAGAGTGTTTTCGTTGAAGTTTTCAAAGATCTCGTAGGCTACGTAGTGATTTATATTGATATGCCTATAGCTGTTTATTCTTGCTTAACTAACATAATTTTGTTATTCAAAAGGTGTTCTGCTCAAGGTCAGCGTACTCCTAACATTATACTGGTTAAACGAGAGTTGCACAAGAGCCATACATTTTTCATTATTTCTTCCGCAATTCTGAATTTCTAAAGGTTGCAACAATGTTTAATTTTGCTTGAGTGAAATTTCTTGAATAATTCTCATTTCCAAAAATATCTTCGAAAAATTGTCTCAAGTGTGATCATCGAAGAATGAAGATGCTACAAATTAAGCTTGGATAAAACCTCAATTGCTTTGCAATTTTTCCTGTGTTGTGTCCATATTATGAAGAGTTATCGATTTGAGAGTAATTTCAATAAAAACCGCAGCAATACAATGAATGATTGTCGGTCAATTTATCTAGAAGCATTCATTGAATGGTGTCAAAGAACTCTCGCTGAATATATCATCAACGAGATTTACTTACTTCATTAATGGTCGTTGCTTTTACTTAACTGTTTCCGATACTTGGAAGAAAAAAATAAGGAAAGCAGCAACACTTACTGCAAGCGCAGATAACCTAGTTTTACTTGCACATATTCAGTAAATTATTAATAATGATAATTCCTTTTCCTCCACTTTCAGTTATTACAAAATTTGGGGAAAGTAGATCGGACGGCAGACGAAATCTTCGACGAGCACCTGACTAATTTCAATCGCCAACAAGGAAGTGCCAACAAACTCCAGAAGGAATTCAATAATTACATAAGATGTGTTCGGGGTAAGCTTAGATAGTCTAGTTCTAGTAAGTGTGCCAGTTGCTAAGGCAGCGCTAACCTTTCCTACGCCCACAGCGGTTCAATTAGCATCAAAGTCACTGATGGACGCGGTATGCGAGGTATACGAGCCCCAGTGGAGCGGCTACGATGCACTGCTCGCACAAACACAGGCCGCAGAAGCCCTTTGGCAAGATTTTTCACATAAACTAGGTGATCAAGTTTTAATACCACTTAATACCTACACAGCACAGTTCCCAGAAATGAAGGTAATGCTGCTGTTCAATACGCCCATATATCCGTTGCTCACTCTTACTATCGTTACCTCTATTGTTGCAGAAAAAAATTGAGAAAAGGAATAGGAAACTCATTGACTACGACAGTCAGCGACACTCGTTTCAGAACCTGCAGGCGAATGCATCGAAGCGAAAGGATGACGTCAAAGTAAGTAGAAGTAATTTACTTGGGTAGCTCCGAAGTTTTCTCTGGTCTAGAGACTAGAAATACAAAAGACCAAAATACCAGTTGGTTCATAAATTTGTATTTTTGGTATTTTTCCCGTCCAATTCACTAACAGTTTTAAATATAAGAATATTGCATTTTATTTATTATTAAACTTCGCCAAACGTTTCTAACTTTTACAATAAAGACAAAAATACAATAAAAACCAAAGCAAAAGTAGTCTTAGCTAAGCTAATTCCTTATTTGAGCACTTGTAAGATGAAAGTTACTATCGTCAAAGTGTCGGTTACTAAGGCGTGATATTAACGAAGTCAAATTAAGCATACCATAGTTGGTTTTATGATGAGAAGTATGGAAGAAACCATAGCTCCTCAAGGAGCGAACAGGGATAGAAATCGTGAGTGAGTGAAGTAATCGTTCCTTGTATACAACCGAGTGCAAAAAGAATTATGGAGTTGTTGCGTCTTGTCTTGAGAACAGAGGAAACAGTTTGAGCCTGTCCGCATTTGACGGGAGGGGGAAAACGAATCATTCCAGAAATCATTCCGAAAAGGGAAACGGATAAATCTCTGTACAGTCTCAATAGGATTAATATGGTCCGCATAGAAAAGAGACAAAACAATTCTAGCATACTCTAAGATGGGACGAACAAAAGTGTAGTAAAGAACCTTTGTAATATGCGAATTATTAAATTCTTAAGTTTTATATAATTTTTCGACACACAGATGTTAAATTGTTATTCAGTGAAATCGTTTGTAGGGTTTTTAAAACAAAACTCCTATAACATAACTCGCGTGTCTGTCTGTCTGTTACAGCCGTTTTTCTCAGAAACCATGCGACGAAGAAACTTTAAATTTTGCACATTTTAAAATATTCATATCAGAAATAAATTTTAGATATCATGTGAAATACAAAAATATTGTGTTCATAATTGTAAATAGCATATTTAAAAAGCTATGAAAAATATGCGAAAATACAGTATCCCCTTCCCTTCCCCTCCTCTCTTATTTCGGAAAGTAACTGGAATTAAAAAAAAATAATCAGGCAATATTATTTATATTTGGAAATTCTAGAAATGATGGTTCTCGATATAGTTATTTTCCATGGTCGGTAAGATATTTAATGATTAACAAAAATATATATTTTCACCAATTTCTGGGTTTTCTGAACTTACCTTTTAAGTGTTTCTAGGGGGCTTTCGAAAGCATTCTGGAATTATTCAAAGAAAAATTATATTTTGAATCCGAAATTACATATGATGCGATTTAACAAAAATTTTAATTTAATCTGTGGAATGAGAATAAGGCGTCGAATTTTGTAAAATGTTTAAATACATGTTTTATTATTTGTGTTGTAGAGCATTTATGCGAAGTTTCATAAAATTTCGACCAGGGTAATCATCAACTCCCTCTTCACCTCACTAAGGGTTAATCTCCAAAATAAAGAAGAGAAATACATGTTTAAAAGAAATTGTCAATTAAATTGATTCCATATTTAATAAATTAATATGCAATTTTTCTCGTATAGATTTCTAAATTATTAAAAAATACTAAGTTAAGAATTAAGAAAATTTTAAAAAACATTCCAACAAATGCTTAAAAATGTATCTTGAATATTTTTATTAATTGTTATTGACTTTTGATCAACAGTTCAAAAGATATTATAAAATCAAAAAGTTTCTCTATAAAACTGCACTAAAAATTAAATGTATATTTTTAAATATAAGAAAAGAGCAATAATAAAGTACTTCACAAGTTCCTTAACCTAGATCTTCAACATCTTTTGAAGTTAATCAGATTTAATCCCAAGGACTTGTACTTTATTTAAAGGCAAATATATAATCCCACTTAAAATTAAATAATCTCAAGTTGGACTGAATGAATGACAACTTTGAAGTTGATAGTATTGACTTTAAACTGAAACCTTCAACAAAGGATAGTTTGCATTTTAAAACATTTAGTTTTAACTTTGACGCAGTCTTGTACATTAAATACTTGCTAATATTATATTTAATGAACAAAAAGTTATAGAAAAATACCAAAATTACTGCTAAAAAACTTGAAAAGTACTAAAAATAAAGATACAACTCTATTTAAGACTAAACAAATTTTTATTACTCTGTCGGCAGTTAACTAAAGGTCGGGAGCAACTAGAGGAGGCTCGGCGCACTTATGAACTTCTGAACACCGAATTGCATGATGAATTGCCAGCTCTCCACGATTCACGAATATTGTTCTTGGTAACGAACCTGCAGACACTCTTCGCTTCGGAGCAAGTGTTTCACTGTGAAACATCAAAGGTAAGTCCGCTTCTGATCTCTACGAAAGCGGTGAAATAGCCGCATGAATTTGCCGAGCAAATGCGATTTAAAGTGATGGCAAAGTGTTACGTGACATTGAATATTTTACTACGCGCAAATATCCCGAGAATTTAGAGAAATCTCTTTTTATGCGTCGCTTACAAGATAAAACCTGCAGTCATGGTTTAACAGTCTTTAATTCTTAGTTTATTTCATTTTGTTAGTTGCCCCTTTTAAATACAAAACCATTCAATTGTTGGCAGCTTAAGAAGTTTTATTTCCAAAAGTGCAATAACCTTTATAACCTGCTGCGTATGCATTAGTCATTTTTAATAAGATATTATATGCTATTAATACATTGAGGTGAGATCATGAACAATGAGAAGCTTTAATAAAAGACAGCAACTACTAATTGGAAACTCAACTATAATATATTTTAGTATTTGAGAGGCGCATATAAAGCCCTACACTTCGTCCATTAGCTATCTCAGATAGAGGAAGAATTCAGCTATACGTCTTCAGTTTATATTTTACGAAGCAGTCCGAACGCAAAAGTTAGATTGATATAAATAGTTCTCACTTAGTTGAGTCAAATGTGAGGCCAATATAAAATGTTTCAAGAAATCAACTACTATGATTTATAAAAAACTCAGATATTATGTTACAGGACAATCAAGAGGCTAGTCTCACTGGCATGGTGGAAAATGTGCTGTATTTCTAATAAGAAAACATAATATATATTTCCTTTTAAAATTGAATACTAAGTATACAATCTCCCGGGTGCAGAAAATTTATGAAATCATTCCGGCCTACATAGAATCTATATTTGCGGGATTATCCTTTGATGTGTTGTCACTTTGGTGTATTAAGTTCGAGTTTAGCTCTACAATAGTTTAAATATTTATCATTTTTATTATAAGTGCGATGTATTAATATAAATAAAATTTTACAGATTTACGCTGAACTTGAAGCAATTGTTGATAAACTGGCCACAGATTCACAACGCGGTTCATATACATTGAAAAAGCCATCGGGTAAGATAAATTGATATAAAATTGTACAGAAAAGGAAACTCAAAAATTTATCCGTAGACATACAAATTTCAGGTAATGCAATCAAATCAAGTATCCCACAGTCACCAACAAAAACACTGAACAATGCCAATATCGTCAACTCCTACTCAAACCAAATTACAAATGGATCCAGCAATGCCAATAGTCGTAAGTAAAAATTTTTCTAATCTCACTGCATTTTATGTTAGCAGAAATTTTTTATTAATTTTCTAAAACAAATCAGTGTGTTCCATTAGTTAACTAAGCATTCTTAACATATTTCCTCTATACTACTACTGGTATCGTTGTAGCGAAGTGATGGGATATATCCTGGATGGGTGGGCTCACTTAACATACATACAGTAGCTAATTTTTCTAAAGCAAATTGTCTTTTGTTTGGAAGACAGACGATATGCAAATACAATATATTGCATGTATATATGTTGATAACATTTGGAACTTATACGGTAATATAGCATATAATAGGTAGCATTCTGCTTATACTCGTAGTATGTAGATTGATGTGGCTCTCCGAAGACACACTTAGACCATTGAAGGCCCATTGTGATACCACTTTTTGTGACCAGGGTTCCTGGTGGAAATTGAACCCACAACCTAGTTCCCTGCTGGCTTGCGCGTCCTATTGAGATATTGAGGCCACCTCTTGTACTCGTACAACCACTCAAAAAAAAAAAGGTTAGGTCTTTCACCTAAAGGATGTGATTCTTTTTCAAATCAAATTTTTGTGCTCCCTTCAATTTCGCAATACATCTTATATCATACTCATACAACACAGTTCGATTACTTGAAATTATTTACATTCAACTATTATATTAAATACAACAAATATTGTTAGAAATATTAGCATACAAAAATATCTGCTGGATTAAATATGGCTGTACAGTTTCAACAAAATACATGCTAATATACATACTATACAATTACATATTATAAAAACATCATGGTGATAATACTCCCTGAAATTAAAATTTAGGTAATAAAATAATAGTTTTAAAATTTGAGAAAATCTGACATCTTCAGAAATCGTTTTTAAATTATTGTTGAAGAATTCAAAAAATATTTTAGAGTCTTTTGGGGAGAGGGCCTATTATGCTTGGAAAAAAAGTTGTTGTTCTAAATGAAAATGTTTAATTATTTATTAAAAAATCAATTGTTCAATCAATCAATTAAATAAAAACTAAGCATCCGACAAAAAAAATCCAGGATTTTAGAACTCATTTAATGTTTATAACTTTATAGTTTTAATCAGATTAATTTCTCTAAAATATTATACTTATAGAAAATGTCAAAGCCTAAAAATTTATTTTTCAAATATCGTGCTGCCCTTGAATTATATTGACTTTTGTTTTACGATAATTATGCTTTAGCCCTTAGATTATAGAGGATGGCGCATTAGACAATTAAGCTGAAGCAATTTCGTGATACATAGAGTAGCCGTACATTATTCAGTGAATAAAAAAGGGGCACTAACTTTTAAGACTCCATAGCAAATTTTATATACACCGTCACTAGGATAGCCCCAGCGAGTTTTGACAGTCTTCTTTCATTTCATTTCACTTTTCATTTTTACACTTTAATTTGTTACAATTTGTATGTAACACTAGACACTGTAACACTATTAAAATTTCAACTTAAAATTATTATCATTAATGTTTTTCCCTCAATTAAATTTCTGACTTTTCGTATAATTTTTGTTAAATTAATTATGCGATATGTTTTTAAACTACTCTCCCTATCGATCTAAATTCCGCATATGGTATTTTTACCATGTTGTGTCTATTGACACCCTACAAATTTTATAATTTTTTTTAAATAATCTTAAATAATTTACACATTAATATCAACATCATTTGAATTATAAGGAACCTCATTTCATTTGTAACAAAACAAGAAAGGAGTTCTCCTTATAACAATTATATTCAGATGTTTGCAATACTATACTATACTATAGATCATTGCATTGATACTTTCTAAGTCGAGTTCTGAAATTCGCAGTGACTTAAATTCATTCGTACAATTGTAAAAATTTTGTTGAAATATCTATAGTAGAAATATTTTAAACAAAAAAGTATAGAAATCGCTATATTAAATTATTGTCTTAATAAAGTTTATAGTTTATACATGCAATATAATTTTCTCTCAGAGAGTTAAAATCATTGTTTGAAAAGCTCCGAACTATATAAAATATGGTGTTGTTCCATTTTGATTGCATCCAATTGTTACCAATTATACAACACTAAATCCAGGATGCCACTTATAGTTTTCACAACGCTACAAGAAAAAAAAACGATATAGAGGAAATTCTTAGTAAAATCTTTCTGCTTCTCTTGCTGTTAATCAAAGAAATGTTGACGAGATGCGTTAAGCATGTGTGTGATATGTTTTCGTTGTTTTCTTACGCATTTTTTCAGCTATTTCAAGTACATCCACACCCAGCTCACTACCCGATCAGTCTCCAAAATTAGAAACCTCAATAGAGCACGAAGATTTAAAGAAACCCAACGAAAGTATTAACGATAATGAGCCATCATATCAAAATGCAGCAGCCATACTAACCGCTAAAAGTCAAGAGGAAGCGGTCACAGCAACAATGCAAGTGGATGATGAGGACGAAGAAGAAGTTTTAAACCAAACAAATGCCAATTCAAAAAGATCAACAACACCACCACCACCAATAACAACAACAACTACAATTACAACAACAACAACCGAGCCTAGTAATAACCAACCGCCCAGTAGTATTCAGCCGCCCAGCAAGCCAGAGCATGTGAATGGGAATGTAGAAAAGTCGGAAAATAAAAAATCTGATGTAGTAGGTAATAACAATAAAATGGAAGAATTGTACGATATCCCCGTAGGTGAGTCGCTATTTTGTGCTCGCTTATGTGTACTTCTACTATTCTTCCGATTGCACTTTATAAATGTTTGCGCGTCTCATTAACTCTGTAACCTCCGGCAACTAAATCGTTTTTATTTATTGCCTTATTAACAATCTGATGGAATTGGCAGAAATCAACTATATTTTAGATAATGTTGCAGGTGCCACAACGACAAATTTGCCACCGGGAGTGCTTTATCGCGTCAAAGCCACCTACGGCTACGTGAAAGAGGATGTGGATGAATTGAGCTTTGAGGTCGGCGACATGATTCAAGTTATAGAGTATGATGACCCTGAAGATCAGGTAAATATATTTTTTTCTGCATTTTTAAATTTTTACACACCCACATTGAGTCTTATTAAGGAAGTTAGATCGTTATATCCGAATAATACCGAAACTAAATTATTAAAAAATTTTAAAAGATAGCTATCATTTGAGCGTGAAGAAAATTAAAAATCTTACTTACAATGCCAATATATTGCCGTTGGTAACTTATGGTGTAATAATATGGGCCCAAAACCACACTAAAGAACTTGCAAATTATATAAATATTGTTAAATAGAGCCATCAAATCAGTATTCAATCTTACTCATGGTTATTCTACTATAATTTTATATTAAAGTCTAGATAAATTAAACCTGAAGCAACTAGCAGAGATGGAAAAGGCTAAGGCCATTTATAATATTAACGCCGTTTTTTCCATCTATCCGGAACATAAGACAAATTTTTCATGAGTAAAATAGCCAAAATTAAATATAAAAGGGATAATCTATAATATTATTTATACAAATGTGACGCTTTATACCAAGTATGTATTATTTGTCAGAGGAGCACAACATTGAATTAACTTTGATTTTCAAAAAGGAATGCCATTTTTGTAGGCGTATTACGAATTTTTATCAAATTAGTGTTAAATGAAAGCAATTGTGGCTCTGAAAAAAAAAATACGAAATCTGCAGAAGTTGGAAATTCGGTAAAACAGGGTGATTCAATTTAAAACAAAATCGCTCTTAAAAAAACAAAAAACTGGAACCGATCAGCCTGTATCTCCGGATTCCAAACTTTTAAACTGTTTAAAGACAAAAATTAAGTCTGAAATTGGCATTCTCCACTGCATCTGTTTGTCCATTATTATTTAGCTTATAAGGAAAACAATAGAATACTGAATAATGCACCTTTCAATTGCATAATTTTTTTACACTTTGTACGTTGAGCAAGCTCACTGATATGATAGAAGGGTCGAGTCGAACTTTTACAAGATAGAAAAAAAACTAAATAGGTTGGAGCGAAGTTGGGCCCATTAGAGTTGGTACAGCTGCTAGCAAACCTAGCTACGACTTCTGATAAATTCCAAACAACACTTTCTTAAAAATAAACTTTTGCTGCTAATCAGCTAGAGATGAAACAAATAAAAACAGAGCATGCATATCGTTGCAGAGGGAGCTGAATTCATTTTGAGATTTTTTTTTTCATTAGAGATGGAAAGGATTGGGAATAGTTAATTATTTATTACTATTTTTAACCATTCGCTGCCAAACGTGAGATAACTCCTAGGTGGCAATGGCTGAATTTCAAGCTGAATATTATAGCGGCAGCGATTGTGTTAAATTTTGGTTTAAAATAAGATTTTAGATTTTTATCGATAACATTTAAGAAAACACCATTTTTCAATTATCACTCCTCCCAACTTTTAAATATATAATCTCAAATTGAATTCAGCGCTTTCAGGTGCAAATGAAAAGACAGCTACTTTATTTTTACCCCTTAAACCCACAGATAAAACAAATATTTTTCTGTTAACTCTCTGCGGAGACAAATTGTATCGATTTATTCTCGATCGTTTCATTCGATTTCACGATTTACACCGTGGCGCGTTTCTTAGAGTAATTTCTTTTTTTATTATTCATAGGAAAAATAATAGCAATTTTTTATTTTGTATTTATTATTATGCCATATCGTGTCATCGACAGGAAAAAAGAAAAGCTTCGACAACAACTCGTTTAGAAAATTTGAAGACTTTAATACTATATATTGAGCCGCTGAAGTTTTAAAACTGTTAATAACATTATTTTGATTTTTTACAGGAGGAAGGATGGCTAATGGGACAAAAAGAAGGAACAAACGAGAAAGGTCTCTTCCCAGCCAACTTCACACGACCAATATAAAACATAGGGGAGGGAGAGCAGCCAAACAGCCAAAAGGGGTCGAGTGTGCGTTTCGAACATGATTCCAAGTGTAACTCTGAGAGAATAAGGCCTAACTAACTAAAATTTAGTAAACTACTCGAAAGTCACCGCACTCGAAAAATTGTTATGTCGTCAACTTTTTTTTTTTTTTTTTGTTTCATTTATTATATTTCGTTTCTCAAGAATTTTAGATAACTCATATCTTCCAGTTAAGTGTAAAACTAATTTATCATTTTATATTGCATTATTGCGCATTAGACGAGCTGTAAACTCCGTGCTCCGTGTTTTTTGTTTTCTTGTTTTATTTTCTCGTAACTTAGGAAATATTTTGTTTTTTGTTTTAATCACAACTTCTATTTTAAAGTGGAACGTAATCTTTTAATCCGACCATTAGAACTGTTTTCTCTAATGTGTATGTACTTTTTATAAAATAAGCGATGAATAATTGATTTAAAAAAGAATAAAACCCACTGTTTCATTATGCGTCTTTATTATGCCTCACCTCATTCTATCAAAATTCTTTTTACAAAAACGACGTTTGAAGAATAAATGAAAGTAAGTGATTATTCCATTTAAATGGCTTTCATCACAGTAAGAGCTAGGAGAATAAAAAAATTTTAGGTTTTGGTTTCTTTGAAATACATTACGTATTGTACTTAATGTCGAATGGTTGGCATACTTACTATGGAATAAATTAAAGTCCTATTATAGAAAGTACTTCAAAGTATTTGGATATTTCGAATATCCAGATATCCAAATTAATTTCGGATTCATGATCCAAAATCCGACCTATCTGGAATACTATCCACAGATCCGTTCTGAAAACCAGATCGAATACTTTGGATTCCTGATGCTAAATCCAGATCTGCTTCCTTATCTCATTTGGAAATATAAATTGAAATGGGCGGTGTAATCGAACCCGTGTGTTAAAATACGCCACCAATACGCCAAAGATTTGCACATGTAAGATTGTTCGCAGATCAGCATATATACAACAGAAAATGTGAATCCGAAAAAAATCACAAATGTGTTCCAAACATCCGTAGATTAATTTTCTGGATTTTACACATTTGTACTTGATTTTTAATTTCCCGCAATAGCTATTATTTTAATCGATATTTTTTCAGTATTCGGATATCCGATTTACCAACACTATCCGGATATCCAAAACTACCTGGATCCAAATATGAGCTATCGTAAAATATTCGAATATGCAAACGAATTCATAAAGTGCCTCAAAATTACCACTTCTAATTTCAAAAGTAAAACCCAATTTTCCTCAAAATCTCAAAACTACTGGAATGGTTTTGAAGGCGATCAAAAATTGGCTCCCAATGTACTCTTTTTTAGTCGAAACTTCTTGTCTGTAGTACTTTCCGAGAAAAAATCACTGAACCCCAGAGATTCACATTGAATATTGGAAAAGACTTTTTTAAATGTTTAGTTGGTTTTTAACAGAACAAAGTAAATATCAAAATGACTTACAGTTCTATACTCACGCCTATTTTACGGGCTGATACTGTACGTCCAAATCGTTTCGGAATTCGTTTCTGAGGTTACCTTTTATCTAGGGGTTAGAGGTGGAAACAGAGAGTAATTTTATCGAAAATAATAGCAAGAAGATGTATTTCATTTCACATATTTCAGGAAGACTGAGTTTCCTTTCTGGGATAGTTTACTACCTCTTTAGGTAGTGCAAGTAAGGCGATAGTTTTCCGAAAATACCGAAAAGGAAAATGCATATCCTTTCACAAGTTCTTTTTTATTTTTCGACAAATCTAACTAATCTTTCGTTCTTTTTTAAGATTTTTTGAAAAAGTAATCGTTGTTCGTCTATATGTGTAATCAATATTGAAATAATTAGTTTTTGAAGCATAAGTTGAAAATACGTGATATCTTTTTATGGCGAACCGAAATAAAACGATAAGAGTCATAATACTAATTACATATAGGATTTACTATTTTTGCCATAAGCTATCTGAATACTTCCTTTTTTATAGCACCCTTATCCTCGATTGAATTATTTGTTTTTATAATTTTTTGATCTGAACTAATGTGATAGCACTGGTCAACGCCAACATAGTTGCCAAACAAATGATAGATCATTTCTATGAGATATTTTTTGGAGGGTATGAATTTGAAATTATGAAAATTATGGTGACGTATTTTTTCATCTATCCAGATCAAAAGGAAATTATCTCTTGAATATAAATTTATTGGAACACACAGCAAAGATCTAAAATATTTTGAAAATAGCATCAAATTGCCATATAACTTATAACCACCTTTTAAGGGATCCTTCTGCTTTGCCACATCAAAGAAATCGTTACTTTACTTTTAAAAAATATGTTGATAAACTACTTTATGGATTTATAGTCAGTCCAAGTAGACGACAAGTCTGAACTTTAATAACCCTGCAAATTTTGTTAAGGTTATTGAGTTATGAGTTATTTGAGCTGATAGATTCAAATGACTCACCGTGTATATATTATATTTTTTATATATGTATATTTCATAGGTTGAATTTTGATATTTTACCCGAAACTCTTTGAAGCTGTTTAATTCACCTGAAAGCCAAGAAGATACGTACATATAGAATGCATTCAATAGCCAATATGCTGCTCTTTCAATTACACTTAAATATTGTTTCAATTTTATAATGGTTCAGGCGTGACGTCACTCCAAACTTAACCAATAATTCGAAGGGAAATATCGATTAATTGATTTACGCGGAGTGGCGTGATGAATCCAACGGTAGGATGTTCTTTTAAAAACTGTTAATATAGAATAATAATAGAATAATATAAAATTCAGCCGTCGCAAAATGTCACAGATGAATAACGTTTGCATCTCCATGTATGAACATTCCAATGGTATCGAAAGAACCCCGCACAAAATGTATGCGAATTGAACACCGGTCAATTTGTATGAAACCTCGTATTTTGATAGCCCTTGTTATGCTGATGAAAAGTCTCAATGGGCACGAAGCCCGAAAACCACCCCAACTCCCCCAAAACCGCCCCTAAAGGTCAGGGGCTGTATTTGTTAGATTTTATTGGTGAATTGCCTTACTAATATTTTACTACTGTAGTCAAACCTACGGACTCCATACAGTAACTAGGTCATTCCCAAAACAGTCAAACTCCCCTCCCCCTCCCCCCTCTCCCCTCTCCCCACACCTCATAGCTCGACATGCGACTTTTCCCCGTTTACCGGCTGTGAGAATCTGGCTGTGTCATCGTGAATTCCATACCACAGCCACCTAAATGATCGCTACTCAAATACCGTTCGACCCCCGCCAAATGAACCTTCCACCCCAAGACTAACCCTGGGGGGTGAAACAACCCCACTCCGTGCCATACCTGCCATATGAATTATTCCTGCTTACGGGTTCCCAAACTGGGTGACCGTGGTTTGCATTCCACAGCCACCTAAGCGTTCACTATTCAATATCCTTCGGCAGATTTTGGTACGGAATGGGGTTAGTTCACCCCCAACCCCTGGGTTGCTATTGGAATGGAGGGTTCAATTGTCGGGAGTCGAAGGTTGAGTAGTGATCGTTTATGTAGATGGCTGTGGGATGGAATTCACGATCAAACGGTTTCACAACCCTTAGGCAGTGAAAAGTCATATGGCAGGTTTTACGGGCTGTGACGAGGGTTGGGGTGTATGTTGGAGGCGAGGGTTCGATTATTCAATATCTGAATAATGAACGCTTAAGTGGCTCTGGAATGCAAATCACGGTTTGAGAACCCGTAAGCAGGAATACTTCATATGGCAGGTTTGGTACGGAGTGGGGTTGTTTCATCCCTCAGGTTTAGTGTTGGGGTGGAAGGTTCATTTGGCGGGGTCGAACGGTATTTGAGTAGCGATCGTTTGGGTATGGTATGGAATTCACGATGACATGTTCTCACAGCCGGTAAACGGAAAAAAGTCGCATGTCGAGCTATGAGGTGTGGGGAGAGGGGGGAGGGGGAGTTTGACTGTTTTGGGAATGACCTAGTTACTGTATAGAGTCCGTAGGTTTGACTACAGTAGTAAAATATTAGTAAGGCAATTCACCAATAAAATCTATCAAATACAGCCCCTGACCTTTAGGGGCGGTTTTGGGGGAGTTGGGGTGGTTTTCGGGCTTCGTGCCCATTGAGACTTTTCATCAGCATAACAAGGGCTATCAAAATACGTAGTTTCATACAAATTGACCGGTGTTCAATTCCCATACATTTTGTGCGGGGTTCTTTGTGGTCGGCAATTGCTCTATAAATACTTGATTGATATTTATGTGGCTTTTCCATTGTGCAGCATCACCAGGCCATAATAAAGGATGATTTTAATTTCAAAATTCAAAATGCGAATCCAATATTATGAACAAATTGAAGAACTTGTAAGATTCTTATAAAAATTGGTACAAAGGAGTTTTAAAACTGGCTGATTTCAAATAGGTTATTATACGGTTTGAAATTCAAAAAACCGGTTTAATATGGCGAAATTGCTAAAATTTACTAAATTATTACGGAAATTGTAACATATATCATTTTTAGCTTTACTGTTTTGATATCAGAATTCCATAAAGTGATTCATGAAACCATTAGAAACTAATTTTTGTGAAAGATCCACCATATTGGTTTCAAAATATTTAATTTCTTCACCTTGATGTCAGAATCGATATAAGTGACCCAAAACAAAGAAAACACCAATGTACTTTTATTTAAATTCGATTTTAACTCTCTTGTGCATCACTTTGGTTCGGCCATATTGAATTTTTAAATGTTGATATCGGAGCTGAAATAAGTAAACCCCCAAAACCTACCTAAAATACCAATTTTTATGAAAATCCGATCAAATTTAATCTTGGTCCGCCATTTTGAATTCCTGAATTTTGATAACAGATTTGAAATCAGCAACACTAAAAACCCCTATATACTTAATTTCAAGTATATTCGACGGCATTTCGAATTTTGACCAGCTTTTTGATGATTTCGAATACTGTGCGTCGGAGAAGTTACTACTCAGAGCGTATAAATGGTAAATCGAGGCTAACCTGTAATAACAACAGCAAACTTATTGTAATCCATCTCAATTTTAAATTCCAATAGGACATTACGATAACGGTACTTGGTGTCACCACCGGGAAGAACTACAGAATCCGAGTGAGAACTAAACGAAGAGGCATTTGGCAACAGCGCGTAGAATTCATTGAAAAGTCAACTGAACTAATCGTCCATACTTGTCGTTTACTTTTTGGTACAATCCGCCATATTGCAGGCGGCATTCGTCATTTCATCGACTTTTTGTAGTATTCATGTTGTGATTGATTCGCAGAAACTTGATAATTGGGGGCGCCGCAACAGACGTCTTTATGGATATTGTAATGTTTGTTGGGGCCCCAATCGCGCCACTGTGTACCGTGCTTGAATCGTGCATTGGTGTAAGCTGAAATCGAGTTGAAATTTCAGTTTGTTAAAAGTGCGGAGCCCGACAAGTAATTAATCGAAAGTGGGCCCCCCAAAAAAAAAGAAAAAAAGAGAATCTGAGTGCGGCGGTCTGTCAATGCGGTCGCGGTGAATAGTGCTAAACAGTGGGAAAAAAAGTCCCGAGAAAAAATTCGGACCTCGCCCGTCAAATATTATATATATATTTATACATATATATATATAGAGAGAGAGCGGACACATACACACCAGTGTCACACGCAGCCATTGATAACGGATAATCGCGAACGTATTAAAAATAAACAAATCGGCGGCCTTTGCGGCTCCTTCGTGCGCTGAGACCCAGGCAATCGCTTGTCAACGTATCGCTGCAGCAGGTTCAGTTCTTTTGACCCCAGGTGGGCGCTGCTGTGACCGTCGGGGAATTTACTTTTCGCTGAGACAACAAACACGTGAGTTTATGGCAAATTACCCATACATCCCCAGGGCCGTGTACGTGCATGCACCTGACAAATCGCTACATATAAATTGCACTGTGCATGTGTGTTCGGTGCGAAAATTTATCATTTTTCACTGCCCGCAGTCCGCCAATTTGACCGCAAAACGCCCGAAGTTCCACTGCGACCGGATGATTTCCTGCCCTGTCAAGTATTTCGGAAAGTTTTGTTTTTTTCCGTATTCTGTTTTATAGAGGCGCGATTCCCGACTTTAGGCCGGGGCATCGAATCCAATTCTAGCTGCTGCACCGAGCCATCATCTTTCAGGTGCAACTACAATACAGAAAAAGGGGGCTCCCGCACACAATCGCAGGCCGAGCGCTTATCGACGGCGGCAGAACTCTTGCCAGGGCGATAAACTTAAATTTTTTAATAGCTGTGCGAATAAGTCGGCGCTCTGCCCCGAGATTAACAAATTGCAAATCGCCGCTGCTGTGATCCAAAGGATGCGGGCGACGACGGCTCCCCGCTTTTCGGAGGGAGCAACAACTCCTCTCTCTCTGGGGGGAACAAAGCCGCCGCATTAATCGAGGGAGGTAGGGGAGTCTCCTTTGCCAATTGTGAAAAAAAAATATCCTCAATTCAGTTTGGGAGGTCGGGTGCGCTCCGCTCCTTCCATTGAATGATTGACGGGGAGCACTTTTTCACATGTTCCCAGCTCGAATTCCCGTATTTAGGTTAATGAAAGCAAATTTTGTGTGGTGTGAGGTGCCGAATTAATCGGAGCTAAATTCGGCCCGGGATATTTTATCTGAAAATGCACCACCTTGAAGCATAACAGAACAGAAGCAGTTTCAGTAACTAAAGTTATATTCGTTGGTGAACCGAATCAAACACTGACAAATAAAATTCAACTTGAATGTTACGACTGAAAAACAGCAGTGATAATGCTATTTAAGAGCTAGTAGGATTCGATATCTTGATACTCTAATTGAGGATAACGCAGACAACAGCAGAGAGCTCTGCACACGTCTCGAATTAGCTAGGAAGGTAATTAAGGACATGCACAAGTTGTTCTGTAGAAAAGAAATTAACTTAAAATTTAAGCCAAAAATGTTAAAATGCTATTTTTGGTCAACACTACTGTATGGTGTGGCAGCATCGACCCTAAGTAGGCGAATGGTCAACAAGATTGAGGCATTCGAGATGTGGTTTTATAGAAAGGATAGGAAGGAACGCAGAAGGATGGGCACATCTAAGGTAGTTAGTAAACCTCCTCAAGATAAGAAAGCTAAAATATATGGGTCATGTCATGAGGAACTCCCGTTACGAAATTCTGCAAAAGAAATAGAAGCAGAGGCAAAAGCTGGATCACATGGCTAAGGAACCTAGCACGATAATTCGAGCACTAATTTAGTAGAATTGTTCAAAGCAGTCAAATCCAAATCTGGAATCAGAAAGATAATAACCAAACTCCACCAAAGAGGAGTGGAACCTTAAAGAAGAAAAATAGAAAAATAATGTTTTTTTTAGGTTTCCGTATTTCGAAATTAAAAAAACTAAACCTTTATAGGATTACTTTGTTCTTCTGTCCGCAGAAGGCCATTTTCTCAGAAATGGCTAGAGGTAGTTGGAATTAATACCAAATAGTAAAGTCATTCAATTCAAGTTTCTAACTCAATGCCATTAGAAGGTATAGACTTTTAAAGTGTATTTTCATACAGAGACAAACTCACTGACTGACACATCAAAATATTTAGGGTACTTTCCGTAGACCTAGAATCTTGAAATTAGGCACGAAAAAAGATCTCATAGCACAAATAAGAGGAAAAATCCGGAAATCATTAATTTCTACTTTTATGTTATAAGTTGCTGTACCGAGTAAATCCATAAAATCCTTGAGCTAATTTCTTAACACCCCATATAATCTATCACTTTTTTTTTTTTTTTAATCAAACTAAAACGTAATTAAAATACTTTCAAGCCCAACTACACTGGGAGAGAATCAATATTAATAGTATGTGCATTGTTGTGTAAAACAATAGGAACCAAGTTTATTGAAACAAAATCCCCCAGAATGGGGTAAAACTATCAGAAACGGGCACCTCTTAAGAAAATATTTACCTATTGGAATTTATCATACGTTAATAAAAAATCGAATCAAATTAGCGTTTACTGAATGAGTATCCTCAAATGTATGTTTATCCAACTAGATAATAATACTAATTATTAATTAAAAGGAAATATAAACACTAATTAATTATTATAAAAAATTCCCCTTTTATGAAAACATGATACACTCATTTGTATTTTAATAAAAAATCATAATTTATAAATTTAAAAATATTCTTAAACTATTGAAGTTTGAATCTATATTTAATAGGTAAATACCTATGTATATTAAGACACATCCGTCTGGATGACGAAAAATTCAGTATTTTACAGTCAATCACCATTTGGGTTTTGCAGTAAATGATTGATTCTTGTGGATTTTATTTTTATTGAACCATTGAACCATGATAAAAAAAAAAAGTTAAAAACAAAGGTACAGAAATATATACAAATTCATGTTATGTTATTAAACAACATTTTAAAGTTATGTTCTTTTTATATACTTAAAGTATATCATTTCTAAAAAATACCAGTCGGATATGTATTAATAATAACAACTAATTACATATAGGGTATTTTTATTTATATTATCTCTGTTTTGTTCTTAGTTTTTCTTTTATAAGTAAGCTACTTTTCTTTGCTCTATGGACTTCATTTTCCCAACTTTTCAAGTTTCCGAAAATTGTTTTTTCTGCTGCCTCGCTTTGAGTTATTTTTTTTTCTAATTTTTAACGTCCCGTACCTCAAAAAGAAAAAAAACAACACTTATAAGATCACTTGCGTCCGACTGTCTGTCTGTCACAGACGTTTTTAGGGTTCCGTAGCCAAATGTCAAAAAACGGAACCCTTATGGATTCGTCATGTCTGTCTGTCTGTCTGTCCGTCCGTATGTCACAGCCACTTTTCCGAAACTATAAGAACTATACTGTTGAAACTTGGTAAGTAGATGTATTCTGTGAACCGCATTAAGATTTTCACATAAAAATAGAAAAAAAAACAATAAATTTTGGGGGTTCCCTATACTTAAAACTGAAACTCAAAAAATTTCAAACCCATACGTGTGGGGTATCTATGGATAGGTCTTCAAAAATGATATTGAGGTTTCTAATATCATTTTTTTCTAAACTGAATAGTTTGCGCGAGAGACACTTCCAAAGTGGTAAAATGTGTGTCCTCCCCAATCAGATTATGAAATATTTTTAATGTGAGTGATGTGAGTGATTTGAGCCCCCTATAATTTGTATTGTGTAGGGCCCTACACTGTAGGGTATCGTTTGAAAGGGCTACTTGTAAGAAAAAAGATTTTCAAAATTGCAAAATCAATCATAAATAACAAAAAAGCTGCTGCATTTTTCGTCAGACTCATACTTGCTGAAAACAAGGTGTTTTTTGTGTTAACAAATCTTATTAACACTTTAATGGTCGCTCACACAACATGTGTGTGATAGCCGGAACAACTGTTAGTGGCCGTTCACACAACATGTGTGTGATGCTATCGCCGAGTGTTATTTGCCGGTAACACAACATGTGTGTGATTATTTCTGTACGATTACAGACTGATAACATAATACAAATAACGCTTTTTTAATTAATTCTTTAAAAATATTGCCGGCCCCTGGCGAAGTTTAACTGCGCAGACGTGCGGCCATTAAGGTGTTAATAAGACCAACTCTTATAAGAGATTTACATACCTTTTTTCGTTCAAACTTCCTAAGACTGGTCACATACTTAGATTTTTCCTTATATTTCGATTACACTATGTTAGTTTCTTATTTTTATGCCCATTGGGTTATTTTCCTTGTTCTATCTGCTAAACTTACTGTACAGTTTTGTACTTTAGGTATTATTTATTTATTTATTATCAAAAATCAATCCACAAAAAGATCCTTCGGGAAAATAAAGTAGTACATGCTATAACCAATGGTTGGACAAAGAAAGAAAAACTATCCCCAAAAGCCTTGCAAAGTCTTCAGCTCAGGCAAAATGAAACGAAACGAGATATATGCATATATGTATATTATATATAAATTTTATTTAAGTTTTGGTTTCTTTAAAGGAATGATAGTGCCCGGATAGCACTGGATAACGCAACTAGTATTTAGTAAACAGTCCTTTAACTTGGGACAATAACTACATATGTGCTTAAATTGTAATCTACATATGTGCTTAAATTGTATCATCATTTAGCTCAATTCAAACGAGTTGGACGCCTATTCGAAAAATATAGTTTTATGAAAAACGAAAGTTTCTAAGTCTGTGTAATATTATATCATTGATTTTTCTTGTATGCGTAGCGTATAGCTACAGTAAGCAAAAATACAAAAATTATTGTATAATAAAGTCAGTGTTAATGTAATTTGCTTTTGAGATTTGACCTTTAATGATTAAAAGTATGATTAATTTAATTTGGATGTATGTATCACTATCTTCAGATCAACGATGCTTTTTAATGAAACAACAATTTGCAATTACCTATAAAATCATAAATTAAATTAAGTCATTGCAAGTGCGATGCGAAAATTACAGAGAAACGAATTAAAGGTAACATTCGTTGATGTAGTTCAACTTGGGAAGAATCAAGCTGGGAACGTTCAATTCTAAAACGAAATTCAGATGGATTGTGGTGAAAAGTTTTACGATTCTTGCCTTGCCTTGCCGAGCAGAGCAACAAACATTACGTAACGGCCGCCGGCTGCAGCAAAATTTTTATTTCCGACACAATCGCGGGGAAAAACAAACCTAAACCTCTAATTAAGTGCAAATTAGATTAAAGGCAGTTAGTTGGACGGTTCCAAGTATGAAAAATATTAAGAAGGTGCGAGCCCACTCGCCTGATGTTCTGTATTCTATTGGCTGAACACAAATTTAATTTTTGAAATCGAAACGGCTCTGACCGCGCCAAATTAGTAAATCTTTACGGCGGCGGAAAAGGATCGTTTTCTATAGTTTGTCCATTAACATTTTTATTTTTTTTTTCTAATGAAATATTTTACTCGAAAACGCCCTTGCTATTGACAAAATTGGATTATTCAAAAGTGACGCGCGAACCGAAGCCCTATACGGAATATTTTTTGTATTCACATTCAGAAAGTCAGTGGGCAAATTCTTAACATATTGCACGGACATAACAGCCCTAGCATCAATCGAAGGCAGAGCTTGATTTATATTTAACGTTAGATTCTCTGCCCTTTTGCAGATTTGAAACAGTAAATAAAATCTGACCCGAAATATCTCTTTACCTTTCGAATAGTTGATAAATTTTTTATGTTGTATAATTTCAGATTGGAAATTGCGATGCCAAGGATACCTTTCGTGATGCACACCCGCTGCAAGTAGTCAATCTTTTTTGTATAGTGTACACCGAAATTTAAACAGTGTGCAGTAGGACTCATGATTAGTTCGTGAATTAGTCGCTTTTTATTAATTTTTTCTCAGTGAGAATCGTCGTGTTTGTTTAAGTAAATATATATATATATATATATTACATATTATTTTTATAGTTAATTGCGGTGTATGTGTTTTAAAGTGAAATTTATCCATTTTACACGAAAAATAATTTGAGGCGACGGGAGCGTGTGTTAACTAGAAGTTAGTATGGAGTGCTGTTTATCCGAAGAAGCTAAGGAACAGAAACGCATCAACCAGGAAATTGAACGGCAGTTGCGTCGAGATAAACGAGATGCACGACGAGAACTTAAACTGCTACTATTGGGTTAGTATTAAATATTTTTTTCTGTACTTCTATTGTTTGTATATTAAATAACACAAGTAAGTCGACACGATTTTTAGGCTTGAGTAATGCACATTGCCTTCGTCTAAAAGCGAAGAAAATTTACAGAATTCTCGAAACATTTTGGAATTAGCGATCTGCCAATTTTCTATTTCAATTGTCATTTAAATCTCTTGGAAATGACCACTTTTTGTTTAAATTTTCGGCCACTACATTTTTATAGTAATTTTTATATTAGGCATCCTAATACATTTGAATAAAAATTCCATGCAATTACAAATGTTTGGGCTTCATATTGGATTTACTCAAAATAAAAGTAGTCTATTTATGAATTTGGTAATGATATACAGCTGCGTTTAAAAACAAAATACTGGAACTCCTGAATATGCTTGTGATTGAATATTTTTTATTTATAATGTAAAAAGGGTTTTTTTTAAGCGCGCCTGTATTTTGCATTTACATAAAATGCATAAAAATTCAGCAAGGGATCATAAATTTTGTTCAATTTCGGTCATACGAGCCAGTTACATAGCGCAAACTATCAAACACATTTTTGAACATTTAGACCCGTATATCCGCAATGATACATGTAATGTTGACTTCCATTTCTTGAAATAAGGTTTTCGCCAAATTTGTCCTTTCAATAAATCAATTGTTTCGGTCGCTGTATGGCACGTAGCGCCGTCCTCTTGAAACAACAAAAATATCAGTGCTCCGAAGTTTTGGAGACAAAAAGTCGCGGGTCATTGCCCTGTTATGTTCTGATGAGCTTGATCAGTCCATAAAATTCAAAATGACAAATGATACTTGTAACAAATTACAGCTCATTTGACAGTTATCCATATCAGAAATCCGGCGCCTCTTAAAATAGCACTCCATATAATTGCCATAACCACTTCAGATTTCTACAATTAAATTACTGCTCTAAGAAAATACAAATCAAAATTTTATTAATTCTATACTTTAAAAATCAAAATATACTTTATGTATAAAGAAATGTCAGAATTTGGCCGTTCAAAAAAATGTAAACTCATATCAATATAAAAACTTAAAATATTTACAAGCTCTTTGGAATTACGATGTTAAATTAAAATTATACAGGGTGTTTGGTCTTAAACCGGCCATACGTTGGCAACCGGTAGGGAATGTCAAGATAAACAAAAAATTGTATGGGAGGGGGGTCGGAAATGCTTCGTTTGGGAGGAAGATGGGGATTCCTGTATTCAGGTACAAGTTTCACTGAACACACTAACTTTTTTACCGCATGACCAATATATACATGCCATTCCACAGAAAACCCTTTATCTGTTCTAACGAGCCTACAAACACCTTTCTGTCCCTCACTGATCGGGAGCTATAACTCCTTACAGTTCGAAAATTGGTCAAATTAAAAGTGATTTTTTCAAATTTTTGTCTATGGAAGATATATATTAATACCTCCTTGCGGCTCTCGGTAAGAAAGTTATAGGGTCTTCAGTGAAACTAGTGCCTGAATACAGAACTCTCCCTTTCCCTCCCAAACGAAGCACTGCCGATCCCCACTCCCATGAAATTTTTTGTTTGGCTCGACATTCCTTACCTCCAGCAAAATTCATGATTCGGATCTTTTTGTGGGGCAGTTACTTAGTTACACGGCGATAACTCTGGATTAGAAAAGCTGCGTTTTTTTAATGATCTATAAATTCTTTTAGAAATGTCTCACATCTCAGAATGTTGCGAATTTCACAGCTAATGAACTTTCATTTAATATATCCCTCATATTCCCATAGCAACATTATTTTTCTTACGATAGGGAAAGAATGAAATGTACACCATTCTTGTCTAAGCATTTTATATCAGGCGAGCCGAGTTTTCCATCATATGAGCTGTTGTTTTTGAGAGTGGTATAAGTCCATTTTTTCATGAAGTGAGATATTTAAGGGTTTGCATTTAAATCAACCAAGTAATTATGGTAAAAGTTATTCAGTTCGGGTAATGTTTTTAAGACTATAAACATGTTTAATTTTATTATGCAAAAATAATTAATAAAATTGTTGAAGAAAACAAACGATTTTTCTAGCTACCAATGGACTTATACCACTTTCAATAAGAAAGAATTATGCAAAATTTTGAGCTGTTGTTTTTCAAAGTGGTATAAGTCCATTTATTTCTATATTGAGATATTTAAGAGTTTGCATTTGAATCAACTTAAAAATAAGAACAAAAGTAATACAATTTGGATAACGTGTTTAAAACTATAGACTTGTAAAATTTTACTATACAGTTCAACTTCTTTTGATTATTTTGTGAGGATATTTTACTCCACTGGCTTTGTGACTATAAATATAAAAAGAGGATATCAATATCTGACTAAAACTACCAATAACTCATTTTTTTCCAAAAATGGACTTATACCACTTTCAAAAACAACAGCTCATATTATACATCAGTAGCTGAGTCTGAAGACAGTGAAAAAGGTCTAGTGTCATGCTTCATATATTTCTGTCATTGTTTTTTTATTGATCTGTGGTCCGGATTTATATATTTATTTATCATTAAAAAAAAACACAGTTAAGGTTTTACAGAAGTTTCTGAGAGGTCGTTGTTTACGTCTTCTAGTGTACTTTCAAATCTTATCCCCAATTGCAATTGATTTGTTTGTCTTCCCCTCACCCCCCTCAAAACAGTTTGGATGCCTCCTTAACCGAAAGACTAGATTTCAAAATTACCATACAATATTTAAAAAATATAAACCATTCAATCAGTGGTTTTGTTATGTATGAAATGAAAAGCCATATTCAACATTTTGCTTATAATTTGTCAACATTTTTAAAAAGATTCTGCCAGAAGCAGCCAGCCCGCTTTCAACATGTGTTTTTGTCCTATTTTTTCGTTGCAAAACTCTGTGAAAATCGAGTAAAATTTAAATGTTCAATGTAATACATCAATTATACCAAAATCGAGTAAAATTTAAAATTTTTTTTTCATAATTTTCACAGAATTCCCGCCATATAGAAGCTTCCGCCTGAATTTCATAAATTAGGCATCGAATAAATATATATTTTCTTTACCGTATTGGACACTTAAATTTTTGAAGTTAGTGAACCTAAAAACCAATTTCTTTTCATTTTTATGAAATTTTTTGGTCTGTAAAATTCAATTGTAGGTTCAATTTTAATGACTTAGGTGTTTATAATTTGCTTCAATCATTAACTTAAATTAAAAAAACCATTTTTATTATTACTTTTTCCTATCATGCAGCATGAAAACAGAAATAGAAATCAGACAAAATGCTTTCATGTTCGTCCACAAACGACTATATTTTGGAATCAGACTTGTGATCTTTATTTTTCGACCTTAAAAAATGGATGCCATTAAGCTGATGGAAAGACAATTTTTAATATTTTGTTATGGTATTGTGTAAATTGATATTTGATATTGATATTTAAAGGTATACATAGTTAAACGATTACAATTAATGGTATTGACCTTCTCTCAACAACGCAACAACATTGAACAAAATCAAGGATTTTTCCAATCAACTACACCAATTACCAAGAGTATGTAATGTCTCTTTTAAAGTTATTTTATTATGAAGTTCACACCTTAAAGTTTACCAATACCAACCTTTTACCATAATGCAATTAGAATTGATTCGAAAGAATCAATAAAAATAAAAGTCTGGTATGTTAGGTGAAATTTGCATATACGGTCAAAAGATTATAGGAGGCAACCCAACAACTTGTAGCTTTCCGGAAGGTGTAAGGCTTCAATTTTTTTCTTCCTCGGTCTTTCTACAGATTTAGAAAATTAGTCACGTGAATTAGGTTTCAGCTGCAAATACATACAGTAAGGTATTAATCCAGTGAGGAGTGTCTTCTTTTTAAATAGTAATAACACACCCTATAGTAACAAAATGTTCTTTAAACATATTTTATTAAATTAAAAAGTTACAGCAAGTTCCAAATGCTGGATTGAAACTTATCTTACGAAAATATTGAATTATATGTAAGTCGCATTATTTGCTTTCCCCTAAATATGGTCTTGATGTTGGCCGCGAAATTAAAAAGAAATTAGAACCATGCATTGGTCTTCTTTTGAGCATTGTTAATACAGGTAACCCTCCTACAATACGGTTTCACTCGTAAACGATAAGAAAATTGTAGATACTCTAGTATAACATTTTACTTGCTTAAATTTCAAATCTGAAATGATAAACTGCTTCGTATGTGTCTTGGTTGTGAAGATATTATGATATCAAAATTACAATATTGATGATACCACATTTGCGTCATAAGTATAAGCCTTGTCTAGTGATTTTTAATCAAAGAATTTTTATCCTCAGTTTCTAATTTTCAGTAAAATGGTACAAATTTTTAATATTTTAGAGTACATCTGCTTACAAAATAATGTTTGCTACAGAAAATTACTGAACTGAGGATAATTCATTAATATTATTTATTATAAAGAGTAAGAGCTACCAATAACTGGCATAAGAAGATTCGAAAAAATTCTTTCAATCTTGCATATTCAATTTAGTTATAATGACAATACAACGTGCTGTTAACTTTGACCTTAACTCCTCAAAACATGATGGAGGAGTTCTACTACTTACTGCAACGATTTAACTTAACAATTTTTATTTACCAATTTATTATGGAACGTTTCAAATGAGTCACTGTACTGTACGCTACAACCATATCAATTTTTGATCGGAATGCCACTGAATTTATGATACTAAAATCGCTTCAGCTAGATCGACTGGGTCCGATTTCCATAAAAAAAGTGTTTTTGGACTAATAAAATCTTCTGTAATTTGATGCCAAAGATGTTTTTTAAATGTTTAACTAATTTTGAAGTTTTCAGTTTTATCCTATATTATTCATGTGATGTAGACAAATCGACTAAGATCTTGTTTATTAAAATCGGTCTTGTATTTTGGGACCTCATCACACTACCACTCCCCTTTTTGGAATCATGCAAAAAATATATGTTGTAAAAAATAATTTTTTTTTATCTACATAAGATTGAAGAAAATTTTTATAATATTTTGCAATGTGACGAATGTGTTATCCAATAAATTGTTTAAAATTAAAATGTTAATAATTGAACATAATTTTCTCTTAATAATGAAAATTATATTTCAGGAACTGGTGAATCTGGCAAATCCACATTCATCAAACAGATGCGAATCATCCACGGAGCTGGTTACTCAGACGAAGATAAGAAAGGCTTCATTAAAGTAGTATATCAAAACATTTTTATGGCTATGCAGTCCATGATAAAAGCCATGGATATGCTTAAAATCCAGTATGGGTCACCGGAGTGTATCGTAAGTATTTATTACTTTCTTGTAAGAAAAGACAAATCATGTAATCTTTTCAATTATTAATTATTTCAGGAACATGCCGAACTTGTGCGGGGGATAGATTATGAAACAGTTACAACATTCGAGGACCCTTACGTGTCAGCCATTAAAAGTTTATGGGCTGATAGTGGTATACAGGAGTGTTACGATAGAAGAAGGGAATACCAACTAACAGATTCCGCTAAATAGTAATGTTTTTTTCTTTATTTGTTATTAAATTCATTCAGCTCTTTGTCATTGAATATGAAAATAATGAGTAATTTGGATGGTCTTCGTCTTATAATCTTAACGAAAATAACTTACTTCCTACTTTATAACGTAATTTTGTAAGAAATTAATTGGGCACTAATTTTCAAATTCAATTCTGGTTGGTTATGATGTGTAAAATAGTGTTTTCAAAATATTATCAGCAATCATTATTTTCAACTTTTGAAGGGATAATGTAACGAAACAATCTTTTTTCGACCTTCTTTCATTTTAAGACATTAAAATTAAAGAATTTTCATCTAAAAAAAAATTATATTTTTAGTGTTCCATACACAAAAATTAGAAAAAAGGAACACTTATTGAATCACCACGGTGACTGTTTATTTGTGCACCTGTTCATCTGTCACAGTATTTTTTTCTGAAATCATGCAACGTAGAGTGCTGCATTTTTACATAATTATATTTAATATTTAACCCCAAATATAGACCTATAGTAGTTAATTTTGAATTTAATGGGTAAATTTGGGAAGTTAAAAGTGTCACAAAATTATTTTTTGCTCTCAATTCCACCGTTTTGGGTATCAAATTAAAGGTGATTTAATATACTTTCCTAAACAACAACATATCTATACCTACCTTTGTTTTAAATATTCAGATAGTTGCCATTTTGGTGGCAGTAATACTTTTAAGAAGTTAAAACCTTGAAAATATTTCCCTTAAGGGCAGGAGCCTGTTATGAAACTTAATAATGAAACGTTTTTTAGGTTGTTTAAGATTTTAGACCAGTTAAAATTAACAAAAACTCCTAAATGTTTTTTTTTTAAATGTCCACAGAATTAAGTGAAGAGATTATGTATTAGCTTATTATTATGAATTAAAATGAAAAGTTTGCTACGTGGTTTCGTATGTAAAATATAATTTTTCTTTATATTAATTTTAAAACAGTTCGAACTCACGGAAACAAAACAAAGAGAGGACAAACAAGGTATAGCCAAGCTACTGGTAAAAGCACGTACATATAAAAAGATTAACTAAAAATTTAGAAAATATTGTGCGAATTTTTCTCATCACTTAATCGGTTTTATGTTTGTTCAGATAATATGAATACATTTAATTAATGCAACGTACATACCTACTTTGAAACATAGTAATAAAAATTTAGGAGTTGTGATATATGTGCTTTATGATGCAAAAGAAATATATACCATCCAAATTACTCATATAATCCTCTTATATTCCTCAACAAAGAAAGAAATCTCAACTTAAAAATTCCCAAAACAGTTATCTCTTGGAAATCGACCGAGTTGCAGGACCAAATTATTTACCAACGGAGCAAGATATATTAAGAGTTCGAGTACCAACGACGGGAATTATTGAATATCCTTTTGATTTAGAGGAAATACGGTTTAGGTACCTATACCAAACAAACGAATTTACGCATGCTTTGAATGTGTCCAATATGTTTTTTCACAGTGAATTTGTTCACTATGCATGGTTAAATTTACCATCAGCCCGCAGTCATTTTTATTTTAACAAACCAAATTAACCGAGTTTTTACATGAGTTATACTAACAATTTTTCATGAATAAGTATTTAACCGTTTTTGTCCTATTTATTTATATGTAATTGGAATGTTTAAAATAATGTAATCAGTTTTTGTAATGGTCCTTGTAACACTCCGTCTAAATCCTTTAACATTACAGCATTCTTCAAAAATTTATTTCATTTCTTTTTGCACTTGAATTATTTGATAAATAACTTTTATTTCTTACTAATTTTTAATAGTTATATAAGCGATATTCCTCGTATCGAAGACCCAAATTACCTTCCTTCAGAACAGGATATTCTACGTGCTCGAGTACCGACAACAGGAATTTTAGAGTATCCATTTGATTTAGATGGAATCGTATTTAGGTACTCAGTAGACGGATTTGTTTGAACGATTTTTTATTTTATTATTTCATTTATATATGCTTTATTCTTTATTTGCTAAAAAAAAATTTAGTGCTAAAATTCGAGTTCATCAATCTGGATATATGGAGGGGGAAAAACCAAATTGAAAGTGGAAATTTTGAATGCTCATAATTTGTGTTCTCATTTGCTTTTTATTCATAGCACGCTTAAATGTAATGCTTTAATTGTATTTAATATGTAATAAAAGAATTTCTTGTTGGCTTATTTTTATGAGAAGAATTATAAATTATCCAAAAAATATTGACAATTCTTTAGAAACTATTACTTACAATTTGACAATTGTCTGGTGCATTGCCTTGGTGAAACGGTAGGATTTTTTTTTTACCATCTGTAAACGTCTCGCCGCTTTTTGTGCAAACGTTCCTTTTTAAATGGCGCAAGTTGATTACGTTTTCTTGATAAATTTGATTTGGTATTCGGGAACCTATTATCGCGCTGCTTTACGCTACAGTCTTTATGTTTCACATTACTTTTCCCTGAGTATTTCAAAACAGACACACATGCGTGGTGTCAGCGGTGGGATACTTTAGGTATAGGTGTATCAATGCAATGAACAAATTTTTATTTTGAGATAATAATTTAGTTTTGAAACTTAAATAAAAGTAAGCCAAAAAAGTTCGTAATAATTAAACTGAACAAAAGTTTGTGCTGCCGCAGCTATTTAAATACAATTTTGTATAATTATAGGATGGTAGATGTTGGAGGACAGCGATCGGAAAGAAGAAAATGGATTCACTGTTTCGAGAATGTGACATCTATTATTTTTCTGGTAGCTTTATCAGAATATGACCAAATTTTATTCGAATCAGAGAATGAAGTGAGTTTTCATCATTATCAGAAATTTAACTTAACTTGTGAAACTTATTTTAATTTTATTCCAGAATCGTATGGAAGAATCAAAGGCTTTATTCAAAACTATAATCACGTATCCATGGTTCCAGAATTCATCAGTTATTCTCTTTTTAAATAAGAAAGACTTGTTAGAAGAAAAAATTATGTATTCCCATTTAGTGGACTACTTTCCAGAATATGACGGTAAGTTTTATATTGCAGAGCATATGCATGCAATATTTATTTGATAAATTAACATATTAATTAAAACAAAACACTAATTCAAAAGGACCAAAACAAGATCATGTTAAAGCGCGAGAATTTATCTTGAAGGGATATCTATTGTGCAATCCAGATCCAGACCGGCAGTGCTATTCTCACTTTACCACTGCAACAGGTGTATACAATTACAAAATGAAGAGATTGTTGTATGAAGTACTATTGTTGAAGCTAGACTTTGTATATTAAAATGACATGCTATCTTAATTACACATTTCGCTTTATGTGTTCAGTATTATTGCTAGAATTAAAAACACTTACAATTAAAAACGTATTGCTAGATTTCTGCTTCATATTTCTTCTCTTGCTATGATTCTAGGCCCACAGAGAGATGCAATCGCGGCGAGAGAATTCATACTTCGTATGTTTGTAGATTTAAACCCCGACTCTGAGAAAATAATTTATTCACATTTTACATGTGCTACGGGTAAGTTGTATCATTTCATTTAATTGTTTGATAATGTTTTACTGTATGGGATACAAATTAAGGTTGATTGTGTGAATGAGAAATAAATTTGACTAGAATAACTTTGAGGTTTAAATAAAAACGCGACCGAAATCAAATATTTGCCAAATTTTCTACACAAATCTAATTGGGATCACTTTTGGGTTTTAATAGTTAGTAATTTCGAATCAAATTTATAAAATTTATGAGGTACCCAAACAAAGGATACGGAAACTTGCGATTTCTTTGTTTGTTTGATTTCAAACTCAATTTGTCATTAAAAAATTTTAAATTTTTAAAGAGATTTTCTGTACATGGGTATATGTAGGATCTTAGATTTTTAATCTATGAAGATGGATGGCTATTGAAAATTCCTGAATTCAATGGATATTTATAAATATTAGGGTATTTAAAGTCAATGAGGTAATTATCATTACTTATCTCCACCCCAAGAGAATTAAGTATATGTGAGAACTTATATACATATACAATTCAAATAAAAGGTAGTCCGAGCAATGCCGGGAGAGGGCAAGCTAAAAAGGATATATATGTGTTTAATTTTTTAAATTTTTAACCGATATTATTATTTATTTTCGTTAAAGGTATAATTTAAAAGTCTTTTCAAAGAGTTGAATAACACATATATGTAGTATAAGAAGCAACTCTTTCACATAAGGTATGAGGAACTGTACTTACTTTTATATTTATTTCCATAAATATTAGTAATTGCTTTTTTTCTAACATTTTATTTTTAAGCACTTTTGAGGGTACTTTTTCACTGCTTTCGCATTAATTTTGTTATTTGAGCTGTTTTTCATTTGATTTTCACTTTGTGCTTTATCTTTATGTAATATTTTGATTCTTAGGAAATTTAGTGGTTTCTTTTAAAGTAATTATGTATTAAAAAAAAAAAAAAAAAAACAATATTTAACTGTTATTCTTCTTTAACGCATGCATTCTTTTGGTGTTTTAAAACTTCTTTACTTTGACGAAAGATACCGAAAACATCAAACTCGTGTTCTGCGCTGTCAAAGATACCATCATGCAGGCAGCTCTAAAGGAATTCAATTTAGGATAAAAGCAAAGAAATCGAGAAAGAACCCATCATTATTTTACACTGCATGTAAATGTGTTTATTTATTCAACTAATAAAATATTCAAAATTTATGCGAATGTGCTTTTATTCTTTTAAATTGCTTCCAGTGATATTTTATGCGTTTGATATATTTAATCCAAATTGTTAAATGTTCTAATATTCTGTAGACAAGTAATACTTGTGTTTTTTTTAAAACTTTTTAGGGGAATATCACTTTTAATGTTTAAAAATATGTATAAAGAAATAACTATTTAAATTGCAATAGTTTGGTTTGGATCAATTTGCTGCACAAGCCAATTAATTATAATTTTTGTCTTATCCTACTCTAATAACTTAATTTTTGGGAATTTTGAGATATAAGAATATATCTTTTGAAAACCACAACTTTTTTAAACTTTCAAAGTGGTATTCTATCTTGAAAATATATTGTTCGTTGTCGACAGATCTAATTACTATATTTAAAAATAAAGAAACATTTGAAGGTAAGAAATATAAGGTGTGTAAATTAATTGAATGTATATTTTCAAACAAAAATAACTTTTATTTAATAAATCAATTCTATAAAGAATTCTGCAATTAAATTGCCTTTAGCTGGATTTTTTTGTAAAAAAAAACGTGAAGAAAATGTGGTTTTTATTATGTGATTTATTGTCTTACGTGCTTTATTTATATGTACTTTGATTGTGAAATCGTTAAGGCACCAGATTAATTTACACACCTAATAAACACCTTTACAAAATTGATTCTGGTTTGGTGCTGCTTTTAAAAATTACTATGTAGAGACAAATTCAATAATTGGACAGAACAGAACGATCCGTTTATTTGAATTCAAACAATTAATCAATGTTTAACGGGTAGGTAGGTAAATTATATTAATTGAAGCTAAGTTTGAATTTTACTTTTAAATTTACTATTTACATCTATTTGAGAAAAATCTTTGAAAATATTGTTCAAATAAAAAGACCAATTAAAGGATCCAAAAATGAAATGGGGTTCGTTTATTAGTTTAGAATATCAGAACAATTACAAAATTTCAATTTCTTTAATCACCTAACAGTAGAGTAAGTAATTTTGCAAACAAGTTCTACTATAACTCAGCATCAAATAATTTTTATCAACGTTAACATTTTTACCTAATTTTTATAGCCAAAAAATTTAATTGTTTAATTGTTGTAAAAGTTGAGTTGCATAAAAAAAAGAAAAGAATATTACTGTTATCCTTGAGTAAATATCAAATTTTATTTAAATAACTCATATTCAAAATTTGATTGAGATGGTATAGATTTTGAAGAAATATAAGTGTTAGGATTCTTAAGGCAGCCACAAATCAATTTAGAGAATTAATATAATTAGAAAAACTACTATTTTCTTTAAAATTTTTTTTGTAAGAACTGGCGATTACGATCTTATAGCTTCAATTTTCATTATTTTTCCTGACGATTACAGTTTGGTTTAAAAAAAGAAGCGAATACCTATTCATAAAATTACTGCATCAATCAAGTAAAATGAAGCATACAGCATACATATTGTTCCAATTTGAGGGAAATATTCCTAAAATATTAAAAAAAAGTAAGAAGAATTAGTCTTCATATTTGTTTAATCAGATAAAAATTATATTATGGGTACTAACCTGAATTCAGTATATGAAAAATTGTACGAACTAAAAATATTTGCAATTGAAAATATACATAAATATTTAATTCAAGGTAATAAGCATTTAAGGACATCTAGGATTACCTATATCGTACACTACTAAGCTAACAATGAGTGTTGAACATATTACCAATGGACCAAAGAATTTCTCGATTTCAAAAAAGTCATTAAACATTAGTTTGTGTAACTAAAAAACTGACTTGAATCGATCTCGCTGAAAATCGATTACATATTATTTTTGTTTTTAACCGACTACACTGTCCCATAGACAGTGGCGCCGCCATTTGTAACCTTCGATTTATATGCACGTTAGTATGAGATAATATACAGGGTGTCAAGAATAATAACCACATGCATGGTGTCATGATTATATTGGCAAAAGATGAAGATGGGAAATTAATTCAACTTAACCTTTTGAACGAAGCATAGTAGGTTGCCCAGAGATCCATAAACAATATTTTTTATTATTTATGAGCCATATATGATCCATTTTGTGTTAGTTTTTTATTTCCTCGTTTCCTAAGATAATAATAATTATAATTTATGAAATATTTAAATAATTATTCTTAATAGTAAATAAATAGCAAAGAGCATAAATTTTTGTAGGATAAATTCATGACTAGATCAAAGATGAGCTATATTTATTTAGAAACTTGTATGTAAAGTTTTTCAGAGTTACTGTCCGATTTGTAAAATTCAAAATTGAGGATCCAATATCCTCGAAAACCCGGCCGCTTTTCATAAAAATAAAAATGGTTTTTCATTTTTGTCCCCCATATTGGATCCGGCATTTTGAATTTCAGAAATCGCAATCAACGACCTTTAAAAACCTGTATTTAATAATTTTTATAAAAATACGTGCTGCAAAGGGTTAGAACAGAATAATAATAATCTGTACTCAATACATAATTCAGCTTCATATCTTTTTTATACAACAATAGTATGCACGGACTACTATGCGATCAAAAAATCGATTTCCACACGTAAACTACTAAAAAGTGAAAAATAAAATTTTTTTAACAAAAACACAAAAACCGAATTCCAAGAAATACCACACTAAAATTTATTGAGAAAGCCACTATAAAGTGAAATAATTTTAGTAATAATAAGACTTCAGTTATATGGTATGTTCAATATATAGTAATATTATTATTACAAATTACCAAGTTTACAAAGAAATCATAATAAATTATAGAGGTATCGGTGATAATAATAATACGATATTGATCATACGAACTATAAAAGCAGTCTAATTATTACAATCTATTGGTAACTACGATTGTTAACAAGTTTTTTATCTTTAAGCACGCGCTGGATATGTTTATGTAAAATAAAAAATTCACTTAGCTCAATAGCTTTTCTGAATTTTGCTAGTATGAATTAGATACTGTAGGATTGTAGGAGAGACGATGTTCTATTTCCATAGTCCGACAATATCGAAATATAAAAAAATATCGAAATTAAAAAGTCCAAGCACAAGTAGAGCTAATTTTAAGAAATAAATAAAATTAAAATAGTGATATATAGTGAAGTTTATAACTATAACACGTTTAAGACTGATCCTTATATAATTTACACAAAAACGATTTATGTTAATGATTTCGGCAATTTCGGTAGTCAGAATTAAAAAGAGGCGGAATTTATACTTAAGAAAAAAAATCATTTTCTTTTAGACTATTTCTGTAGAACAAAAAGTTATGTACAATCGTATGAAATTGTGGTTTACCTCTAGGAATGAGAATGTATGCTTCTGAATGAGTTTTAGGTCTTAAGCCAAGCGATTCCCCAGTTGTAAATGTGTTTTCCTTTTTTAAATTAAGGAATACAATTAACTGGGGAGAGCATATATATAAATAATTGCATACAGTAATGTTACTAATTTAATTTATTTTCTTCTAGATACTGAGAACATACGGTTTGTGTTTGCTGCAGTAAAAGATACAATTCTTCAATCGAATCTAAAAGAATATAATTTGGTCTGAAGTGAATTTAGACCGAAAGGCATATTAAAATTCACACATATATTTGTGATTATATTGGCTTCATATTATTTTCTATATCAAAACATTTATAATAACAGGATAAACAATAATAAACAAGTATAAATACTGCAGATAAATCTGGATTTTGTAATGCCCTCTGCTATTTCCTGACGCTGTGCAACAGATGTAGAATGCGAGGCAGCAGAGTAAATGTAACTGAGTAAATCGAGTAAAAGAGTAAATGAAATTTCAAAAAAAAAACTTGTCTTAATTGCTTAAATGGAAATTGTGTAAGCGGACATATTGTTACAGAGAATAAGAAAATTGTAGTATTACTGAAGGAATTATTGGCTCCTCGATTAGGCTTTGAATTGTTTCTTACTTTATGTCAATATTCATGAAATATTATGTAACGAGAGCAGAGAGAGAGAGAGAGAACACGTTGACCTTTGTAACATGTCTTACATTCTCAACACGAGCCATTCCTTGCCAATATTTAATTAAATTTTATATTCTCAATTGAGTAATGAAACAAGAGAAACATAAGGCACTGTGAGTCGCAAATCTCCTAGCTAAAGTCATTTTATGGTTGTTTTTTATTTATGCTTTTTGTTTGTTTCTTTGTTGTGATGCTTTAAGTAAAAAAAAAAAATATATATATATATAATAGGCTTTAAATTTTTTTTTTTTTAAATATGTGAAATATAAGAACTATGCCGAGCTCTTCCAATAGCTGCCCCTCCGCCGCCATACAAAGGTAGTCACTAGTCATTATTCATGAATTTTGGCGAAATTTTCTGTGATTGTGTTCTTGCGGCGGTTGTTTAGAAGCCGGTTGTGGCCTTTGGAAGTGCTCCAAGGTCTATAAGTTGAGTAGTTTCAAAGCATTTTTATTAATATTTGGAACTAAACAATTTCTTTAGTATGTTTTTGTGAATTTATTGTAATAATACTACGTCATGCAAATATAATAATAATGCCGTCGTATTTAAAAAAAAAAAAAAAGAATAAAATGATTCAATAACATTTTACCAACACTTTTTTTATTTATCCAGCTACTTTATCAAGCTGTTCCTTGCGATGTTATCTTTATAATATTGTTGTTGCTATTTTATTTTAAGTTTTTTTTATGTGATCGTATATTATAAGGAGGTGTAAATTGATTTCATTGTATATTTAAATCTGATTCTTTTAAAATGGGTTACTTTAATAAGTTGTTTTTTTTTCATACAAATTTATTATCCATTATTCATGGTCAATGAGGATCAAGGCAACACAAGAATTACCGCGTTTTTATATTATACTGCTGTATAAATTCTCTTTAAATAAGAACTTTATGTGTTTACTTCATTAAACAAAGTTTAATTAAACATAGCTTTGTTTTCTAAAAACCGGCAAAAATATATATAGAAATATCCATCTATTTCCTCAATTTGTTTCGATTTTAATAAAAGTTGTTTTATATTAGGATACCCAAGTTTATTAAATTCATTCATATCTACCAAATATATACCAAATTGTTGGCCTAGTTTTGATTTCTATGTAGCAATTAAGCGTCGCTGGATAAAAACAAATTGTAAATATTGTAAAACATTCAAAACATACCATGAATTAACATTTGTATGATTATGAGGCTGTCGAAATTATTTTAGGGTTTCGGCCTTTTTTTGGCTGAAGTCGGGAATCGAGCTTTTTTTTCGATCCTTTTGTTGTCATTATTAATTGCTTCTAAACCTGATTTAACTTCTTGTAGTAGAGCTTCCGGAATTATACAGATTATTACTACTTTAAAAGTTGTGGATTGCCAAAAGTCTTTAAGTATAAATCTCATTAATCACAAGCTTGTAGAGCTTGTTTTCTATTTTAATTTTGGCCGAGGACCTTTAAATAAAATGTTATAAGTAATTTCTACTCTCTCTTCCCCTGATTAAATTCAGTATTTTCTAGTAAGACGCTGCTATAGTCATCTGGTCTTTTCGTGGCCTAAGAATCCGTGTAAATCGAGCATCTATAGATCTAAATCGAATATCTGTTATTATATTCTTGGTAATAATTATGTTACCGGCGATTCCCAACATCTTAGATATCAGCATCGGATAACAAGTAATCTCTTGGAATTTTTTTCACGTTTGCCTGTCTTCCATAGAAGTTGGAAGGCAAATTGTAAAAACGATCAAAGAGTAAAGAATTTTATAAAATCAATCTCATTTAATTTATACTCATCTTCGACGAATTCTTTGAAATTAAGTGCACAGTTCCAGGATACTATTTTGAACCTATTCTGTTTAAAATTTTAGTCAACGAAACCCTTAGAGAATTATATTTTATATCTTTTCATATAACTGAATTTTGTAATAATTATTATAAAAAATTCTGCTCTCTAGGAGGAAATAGTTTGATTTTCAGAATAATTTAATTCCAATACACGATTTTTTAAAGAGATCTCAAAAATCTATCTAGGTATTTAATGTAAAATGCAATCCTCAAAATCCTTATTTAGAGAATTTTATATCTATGTCTTCTTTGTGTCTTCCAATTTTTAATTTTTTTAATTATTATTAACAATAGTAACTAGTCTTTTACTTTTGCAGTTAGTTTATATTTCGGTATTTACCTCACATTAAACAATGATTATAATTATGGTACAACAATGTTTCCCAAGAAATAACTTGGTAATAAATCGAAAGATTTGTAAGCAAGCAAAACAGAACTGATGCCTTAATGGTACGGATTAATTCAAATTATAAAAAGTAAGAGGCCCAAATGGTTACCCTGTGGAACATCTGAGATAACATAAAATCCTCAAATAATCCTTCGAAAAAATTCGGGAAAATTGAAAGTGAATTTGAAAATTCAGTAAACTGGCAGCTTAACTGTAATTGCAGTTTATTCTAGTTCTAGTTCTCGAAGTAATTGTCACCGATTCAACATATGACTATAATATATCTTCAAATATGTAGTCCCATTTTAGTTTTGAATTTATTTATATTCCTTGTCAATTGGTGAAATGAAAAATGTGTTGCTTATGATCCTCAGGGTAAATATATACAGAGTGTAATTTTTGATATCGAGTAATTTTAAGTGATAATTTCTTATAGCTGAATTGCAAACTTTCTTATAGGAACTAATTCAGCTATAAGAAGTCACAGCAGTTAAAGTGATAGCTGAATTAAGAGGAGAATTTCTTATAGGAATCACAGCACATAATTCAGCTGTTAAAAGCCACATTTTTTAAAATTGCTCGACATTATGTCTTCTAGTCATAAAAAAGAGTCTCAATACAACTAGTTGTGGTTAATAAATTTTCGTTACCTGTGTATATCATCAAACCCCGCAGACCTGTGGGGAGTTTTTCACTCTTTTAAGTCATTTTAATCAATATCCCATCACGCATCCTTGTATTTTTTCATTTAGCTGGAAGGAGAAGAATATTTTACTTATTACTTTTATCACTAATTTGTTTTTATTTCTTTATTAAATATTTTATAGACTATAGAATATAGACTATTTGCTTTATTCAAAAATGCAGAACTGTTAAATGATTGAAAAGAAAAAAATACGGCATGTAATTGAAAGTCAGCTTTTGTGTGATAAATGTAAATATAATATAAAAAGTCAAAAGTAACGATTTTTTAGGTAAAAATTTTATGTTTGCATAAAACACAGGCTGAAAAGAATAAAAACGCTGAAAGTAAAAGTATAAATATGGTTTTTGTATTTTTCTCGTAAAGCTGTTTTTGTATATTCTTTTATATTTTATTTTTAATAAATGTAGGTCACTAAATGCACAAAAAGAAACGCAAACAATTAGCAATACTGTTTTGTAGGTACTTTAATAAGAAGTAGTCTGGTCTACTGGACAGTAGCTAATGTTTGCTAATTGATAACCGAGGACTTTTTGATAAGTAAGAAAATATGTATAAGGTTATATGAACCAAAAGAAACATACTTTTCACCACCTTCTTTCCGAACGGCGTCTTTAAGAGTAAATTTAGGGAACAAAAAGGTATAAGAAACTAATAATAAAAAACAAAATGAAGCAGATTAACCGCTTTTAAACGCGTAATACTTAAAAAAGAAGTGAAAAAAATAAGACATTGTGATTTCACGGAAATAAAAATAAATATTGAAATTAAAACATTAAATCCGATGTGGTGTGTTCAAAAAAGATTGCTTTCGTAGAATTTTATTAAAGCTTATGGATATACAGGGTGTTCAGAGGTGGGAGGTCAATACTGAAGGGGGTGAAAGGTCAGACCGAGACAAGCAAAAAATCGTATGGGTGGGGGGGGGGCATCTCGCACCGTTTGGCAGTTACAGGGTGATTCGTAAATCAGGATTTTGCCTTATATGGGAACCGCTCTTGTATTTTTATCTTTTTTGCTACGCATCGCAGCGGCCCCAAACTGATTTCAAAAAATCACTATTTGGAAGCCCTTTCCAAAAAAGTTTACACCACCCCCCTATCCCCAACCCCTTGGCCACAATCCCCCCTGCAAGTTGAAAAAATTAACTTTTATTTAACGATTTTTCACCTTTCGCCCCACTTTTCTCCCAAATTCATGTTATTAACATACCTACTTTTTATTTTTTTTAAGTTGCCTATCTAATTACCTTTCCAAAAAGGTGCAACATGCCCAGGTAGGAAAAGGATACGAAAATTTATTTACAAAAATCCTTTTACAGAATATCATGACAATTCGAATTTTTAAGAAATTATACTTAAGTTAACTAAAAAAAACATTTTGTTCGCTTAAAAACTAATTACAATTAAAACGTTTGTCCTTTAAAAGCTGTTCAAAATGTTCTCCGCTAGTTTCGATGCATGCAAGTAGCCTTCGTTTTATTTCACGTTTGAGGTCTATGGTAGCCAGTCTCTCCCGTATTTTCGTGGCTGCAGTCACAATCCTGGTAACTAATTCTTCTCTGGTGTTGATTGGTCTTGAGTAAACTTCATCTTTCATCATTCCCTATAAGAAAAAGTCCAGTGGAGTAAGGTCCGGTGACCTAGCAGGCCAAGGAATCGGTCCACCTCGTCCAATCCAGCGCTCTGGGTAATTTTCATTTAACCTTGCCCTAACAATGTTCCCAGTATGCGCAGGTGCTCCGTCGAGCTGTAAATAAATTGCGCTTCTGGTGGCCAGGGGGATGTCCTCCAACAGATCCGGAAGGATATTCTCCAAAAAGTCCGAGTATAGCTGACTATTCGGCACTTGGGGCAAGATGAAGGGTTCTATCAACTGGTTGCCGATGATGCCAGCCCAGACATTGACACTAAATCTTTGCTGGAAGGACCGACACCTGGTCCTATGTGGGTTCACATCTGACCAGGTGTGGAGGTTGTGTAAGTTTGTGATGCCATCCCGGGTGAATTGCGATTCATCCGTCCACAGAATTCGGTCTAGAAACCTTCTGTTTTCGATGTCAGACTCGAACAGCCAAGTGCAGAATTGCAATCGTCCTTCGGAATCTCCTTCCCTAGTGCTTGGACCGGGATATGGTGGTATGGATGTAGTCCCTCTCGGTTCACAACGGTCCAAACTCTCCCTGAAGACAATCCTGACCTTCGTGCGACCTGCCTGATGCTTATTACAGGGCTGTTCCTGACGATGTTGAGGATTTGTTGGTCGGGGTCCGCTGAATTGCCCAATTTTCCTGCTCGCGTTTCTGCTCTGGGGGTGGTTACACTTCCGGTTTCTTTTAACCTTCTGAAAGTCCTTGAAAATACCCTTCTGTTGGGTACCCGCCGATTCGGGAATCTCCTTTGGTATTCTCGTACGGCCTCACTATCATTTCCTTCTACTAAACCGTACACGTAAATTATATCGGCAGACTCTTCAACACTGCATTCTGCCATTTTATCTTAATTTTTTCTATTAAACACCCGTTCTTATCGATTGCTTCTTCAACTGTGGTCAATGTCCTTTCAAACTTACCCATTTTTATACCATAATTCATACGAAGTATTAGAAACGGAGCGTCAGGATACTTAGGAGTCAATACTGGATATAATAAACTAATAACGCTATTTAACGAGATTAAATTTATTATTTTATTACTGTTTTGCTGAAATAATAAAAATGTACTACCTCTGTTTCCTAAACAAACATTTCCGAACTTGCTGTCATAAAAATTGTTTACTTAACGACTTTTTTCATTATGGTGCAATAAAGTAATTAGGTACCTGTGAGGATGTTTTAATTTCAGGACTTTTGCAACCCTTTTCTACCTGGGCATGTTGCACCTTTTTGGAAAGGTAATTAGATAGGCAACTTAAAAAAAATAAAAAGTAGGTATGTTAATAACGTAAATTTGGGAGAAAAGTGGGTCGAAAGGTGAAAAATCGTGAAATAAAAGTTAATTTTTTCAACTTCCAGGGGGGATTGCGGCCAAGGGGTTGGGGATAGGGGGGTGGTGTAAACTTTTTTGGAAAGGGCTTCCAAATAGTGATTTTTTGAAATCAGTTTGGGGCCGCTGCGATGCGTAGAAAAAAAGATAAAAATACAAGAGCGGTTCCCATATAAGGCAAAATCCTGATTTACGAATCACCCTGTAACTGCCAAACGGTGCGAGATGCCCCCCCCCCACCCATACGATTTTTTGCTTGTCTCGGTCTGACCTTTCACCCCCTTCAGTATTGACCTCCCACCTCTGAACACCCTGTATACTGATCAAAAGATGATGTAGACGAAAATAAGATGCCTGTGCTATTTGTGATTCGTCTACTCTTTACCATTTTATTTCCTTTCCGTCCAAAAAAATACTAACAAAACGATTGGACTAGGAATAATATATGCCTGTTTTCTATAGTAGAATATGTTTCGCAAATTGTACAGGCATTGTTGCCATTTTTATATGAAAAAACAAAAATTCGAAGTAATTCATAAATATTATTAGAGTTTCTTTTAATTATTATAATTGCTATTAAGAGATTAAGATGATATAAGAAAAAAAAAGTATATGAAGAAAATAACACCGCTTTCCTATTGAAACTATATTTTGTGTTGACATTTGTTAAAATTATTTTTTATATATGAAATTATAAATATATTTAAAGTTAAGATAGTATAAGGGAGCACAAGCACAACATAACATTGTCGTGGATAGAATAAAATAAAATCATGGGGTATAAGCTGTTTTTACTTTCGAATTATAAAACTATTCATTTTGTTCGTCTATTACGTTCTTTTTCTATAAAACGTTTGAACGACAAAGAGAAACATTCAAATTTTAAGAAACAAACGACGTATATAACGTTCATTTTGTAAACAAAAATACTAGAGAAGAGAAGAAGATAGAAAAAAAGGGAAAAATGTAAAAATTCTACTACACTTAGCCAAGTAGATAAGCATATATTAATTAAATATTTAATAAAACCAAAGAGAAATATGCATTTTCCACTTAACTTTTAATTCGAACAAGTTTTAAGGCATTTAGATTATATTTCGGAAGAAATTTCAGTTGGAAGTCATGAAATTTCGCATTATATAAAAAAACAACATCTTTATATATCAAAAGGAATAACTATCGATGTGTCAAAATATTTAAACAAGATAAAATGTGTACGCAATTCTTGTTTTAGTGCACAAAATCTACCTGTAGTCGTACTTTTTTCCAAAAGTTTTCTTAGCTTTATAGTAAGAACTCGCTTATTTTCTTTAAACTTTTTAATCCTTACTAATATTTTGTGCAATAAAATGAAATTGCTTTACGTAACGTAAGATTTTGTCTAAAAAAAAAAAAAAGAAGAGAGAAAGCAACTTTTTTGCAGAAAAGATGTATTCCATAAACAGATAATTTCAAATAGGTAAAATTTACCACAAAAAAAAAATGGAAACAAGGAAGCTGTAGTTCACCAAATTTATATAATGCAGAATAAGAGAAAGGATTAAGCTTAAAAAAAATACCAAAGAAAGTGAAACAGACATATAAATAATATTGGATACACCACTTTGAGATTATGTAATGCGGTGAGGAGATTTAGTAAATTGCAAAAATATACCCAGTTGCCCTTTTCCACAAAAAGAGCCAATATGGAGGGCAACGGCAGCATATTTTTGAATACGAACACTCTTTACAATATTTGTGGAAATATTAGTAAAGGGAGTGACGAAAATCATAAGATCAAGGTGGATCCGATTTGTTTATGTAAATATACATAATAATATGGAATGCAAGGAGAGCTCCATCATTATGGCAGCATGTGTTTTTTTGTACCAGAGATGTATTCTGCGTAATATAAATATATTTCTTTTTTAAGTATAAATGAAAAGCAAAAAAATATTTATAATACTAAATTAATGAATAATTTACTATGTAATTGTGTAAACTAATGGAACGCATTTTTAAGAGAAGAAATGAATAAAAGGATGAAAAATAATAGATTGAAATTGTGGTATCTTCACTTTTTCTATCGCTTTTTATTCATATTATTTATTATAGCCATCCCAATTAATTTTTAACACTAGAAAGACAAAAAAGCTAATATAACTCATTTAAGTAAGTATCAGTTTATTTTCGAATTTTTCAAGTACGATTCAACGCTTTTCGGCACAGTGATATTATTAGAAATCAAGAACGTATTTATTTTTTCTTTTTTATCTATTATTATTATTATTATTATTATAGGGGTGACCCTCATGGTGGGCACTGCGACCAGACGGTCTTTTGTGCCAAAGCCCCTTTACAGTAAAAGACGATCTGCTACCCTAAGGAACGCCAGAAGGTCCTTTACAGAAGATGAACGAGCTTCAGCCGAGTCCAGGAACTCTTGGCCGAAGATCTTTCTTCTTAACCGTGCTAAAGCCGGACAAGCACACAAAATGTGTGATGCAGTTTCGTCGTCTTCAAGACACAGACGACAATCCGTCTCATTTGACAGACCTATCTTATATAGGTGGTATCTTAGCCCATGGTGGCCAGTTAGGTAACCTACCAACAGTCTGAGATCCGCTTTACTCAAAGCATTGATTTCAGTGTAGGTGTAGGGTCTGACGAGCTCTTTAGCTTGCCGGATCCCAGGGAAGTTATCCCAGTGTATGTACTGTAGATTCCTGACCCATTCTTCTATCACAGCCTTGGACGAAGACCAGCCAATGCTGCAGAAGGGCTCAGGACCCTTGAATCGAGAAGATGAACCTTCCCTGGCAAGTTCATCAGCAACCTCATTTCCCTCAACGCCGGAGTGTCCCGGTACCCAACCCTGTTGGAAGTAGCTAAGTTTTGAAGGGTATCAAAACATTCTTTAACAAGTCTAGACGAGAAGCGCCATGTCGAGAGTGCCTTGAGGGCCGCTTGGCTATCGGAAAAGATAGTAATATTGGCACCTTTAAGTCTCTTGTTAATATTGAGAAGGGCGCAGGCTTCAATGGCATGGATTTCAGCCTGGAAAACGCTGGGCCATTTTCCCATTGCTATCGAGACCTTGGTGTTGGGTCCATAGACACCAGCACCAACACCATGTTCCGTTTTTGAGCCATCTGTGAACCAACGGAGAGTTCTGGGGTCCAGACTGAGGCCGCCGCCATTGCAGTCTGCACGTTCAGGGATGAGAATCCTGAATCTCCTCCCGAAGCTCAGTTCCCTGGTCATCTTGTTTATCTAAGTCGCCCAAATTATCATTCCCCTCGCGAAATGCTTTTTATTTACTGAAAATGAATAAACATTTAGTAAAAATTGTAATAGTTTTTCTATAGGATTTAAAGTAAACTTCTGCACAAGTAACTCTTTTATGGAAGATCGGAAACTACATACAATTTCTCGGTTCTCGGGTTTAGGCGCACACTTTTGGCAACAGCAGCAATATTCTCGGTTGAATCCACGGGATGAACACAAGGATAACTTGTGTTATCAATTAGCTTGCCAATTTCAAGAAATTTCTTTACAAACTTGCGTAGAATAAAGCGTTTTCGGCGCATTATTTTGACAGAAATCTCAAAATTCTCTCTTTGGAAATAACCTAATGTTATTCAAGCGTAAATCTATTAATTTCGTCCCGCGGAGATATGATACTGCGTTTTTATCAATTTTTCGGGTGCAAAAGAGCTGTCTGTGTCAAAATAACATGTAATTTAAAAAGAAACCAACAGATGGCCCACCCTTTATAATAGTGTTTCAAATTATTAGGATATTAATTTCGCCAACCGAGAAAAAGTACCTAGTTCCCCAGTAAACATATTTAAACTTTTTAAGAAGGCCGCACGAAGTCTGCACTTTGAATGTTTTATTCGGCTGCACGGAGTCTATTTGTCGGAAAAATTCAACCGCACTTTAAAAGATATAAAGTCGTAGTTCCACTACTTAAAGGACATCACGGCGAAAAAATAACACAACGTGGTATAAAAAAATAAAAACTTTATTAAAACTTTACATTCATACATTAGAGATTTGCACCTAGTGCTTGTGTATTGCACACTCAACCGATTTTCTGAGCTGACTAATAACAGTCCTTTGATCCTCCGATCGAATAATAGCTGTCCCAGAAACGATCATATTCGCGCCAGCCTGCAAAAAAACCTTTTTAGACCTGCAACAACTTTCCCAAACTGACCTTTCGGTGAAAATTACCTTGGCACAGTCATCAATGGTGTTTAGGCCGACGCCACCATCAACCTCGATGTCCAAGTTGGGGTAGTTCTCCCTGAGCCACCTGACCTTGGGCATCATCTCGGTCATGAACTTCTGTCCCCCGAAGCCGGGCTCCACGGTCATAATGAGAATCATGTCTGCGAGTGGAATGTACTCGGTGACGGCCTTCACGCCCGTCCCCGGCTTAAGGGCGAGTCCCACCTTCATGCCAGCCTCACGCACCTTCCGGCAGACCTCAGGCACGCACTTCTCGACCGGCTCGATGTGGAAGGTGTACTGGTCGACGCCGGCATCTGCCATGTCCTCGATCCACTGCTGGGGCTTCGACACCATCATGTGGGTTTCGAAGAAAGCGTTCTAAATTTATATTTGGGTTATTTATTCTTAGTAGAGGCAAATTAAATTTAAAAAAAAAAAAACTGGCCAAGTGCGAATCAGACTGGTCTGCCTATAATATCCAGTAAAGTTTAATTTTACAATTTATTCGCACAATTTTAGGAACCGCTATAGTTCTTCTTCAAACCTTTAAGTAAATTAGGTAAAATAGGTTTCCATTCTGTAATTTTTTCAGTATTTATTAAAGAAATCGTGTTCAATATGTCAAAATAAATAATGTTCTTTTTCCGAAAGGGTCGTTGCTTTTCTTGCCGTTTATTAATGACGTTGTGGCGTTTTCAATTGGCGAAATGCTTGTTATTTGCTGATGATTTGATAATATTCGGTCGTCCTTATATATTTATATTTGACCCGAGAGCTTTTCGTTGTAACCAAAGATTATCTACAAAAAGAAGAGACATTCGTTTTTCCCTATCTTGCTTCGACCTTGGTACCTTTACCTTTACATATTATTTCGATACATATACATATATGTACCTCTAAAACAAGCTTATGATTTTAGCTTATACGGTTTTGCGTATCACGGCTTTGATAAAACACCGTATAACCCCTGACAGGTAATGAGGACACTTTTGAACCATACGAAAAATCCTTTTCGCCCAGAGCATTAGACCCTTCTATAAATGATTCGTATTTCCGACCCCTTAGGGGTTACACCACCATGAAAATTCCAAAAAATCTTTTTTTTGCTAAATAAATTGTTTATACTTTTAAGAACATTTTAAGCGTTGAAACATTCCGAAATTCTAATTATTACCGAAGTTATAGCAATTAGAAGTGACCGCGTCAGGGACCTGACCCAAAACTCAGGTAGCGTTCGGACCGTTTCGTATCGATATATCTTTAACAATAATATAACTCCTTTGGAAAGATTAAACTAACAGTAACTCAGGTAATGGAGGACATCGCAAAAGCAGCAGAAAAACTTGTGTACGGTCCAGGAATGGCAGATTGAAGGTAATTAACAAAAAAAATTTGCTTTTAAGGTGTTAACGTCGAACTTTTTATTCTTTCACGTTTTTCTCGAAATTACTTTTTTCATACTGATGTACGCGATATCTCAAAATCTACTCAACCCATTTGGCTGAAACTTTTTCGATTGGGTTCCGTATTCAAAAGTTATACATTTTTTAAACTCAAAATTTTGGTGGAAATTCGAGTTTTATTTTCAAACAGCTGTCATTTCACCAAACAATATTTTAATTTTTTCCCTACGTGCCGTCTTAGCTATTAAACTTCTGTATAAGCAATTTTTTTCTTTCTTTTTTTTGTCAGACAATGCTGGACAGAGAAATCATGCACACCGGCAGCAAGGATTTTAAAAGAGGGTCCTGAGCGACTCATATTTCCGCCATTTTTATTGTTATTTTTTTTCCAGTATTGGAAATTGTTTATAAATATGTATAAGTTAAATAAATAATAATTCATATTCTTAATGGCCGAGTGAAAAAAAAAGTTTATTTTTATGCCTATTTTTTCGAGCGTCAGGATGGTGTAACCCGTTAAGCAACTCTGAACGGGTTGTAATTAGGCTCATTTTAAGGGGGTCCTCTAGTTTCTCGGGTCGAAAAAATCGATTTTTTTTTTTTTATAAATCACATCTACAACATGTGTAGAAAATGTGTGCCAAAGGATTTTTCGATATTTGAAGTGGTTCACAAGTTACGGCCCTGGAACGGAGCAGGTATACGAAGAGCGCGCTGGGCTGCGCGAACTTTCAAACGCGTTTTTCTCGAAAGACCATTTTTCGAAACGGTGACCACGATACTTCAGAAACTACTGCACCGATCTTGTTCAAATTTATACAGCATCTTTAGTATATTATAAGCCAGCGATTGAACTAGGATTATCATGATTGCTTCGATAGTTTTTTTTCTACGAGCGAAAAACTTAAGAAAAAATGAGTAAAAAATAGAATGTAATTTTCAAAAGTGTATAAAAAAGTCAATTTTTGTAATTTTGAATTCATTCTAGTTCAATCGCTAGTCTTAAATATGAAGATTAAAATGCCGTTTGGTTTATTGATTTCAGATAAGTAGAACAGCCGCAATCTTGGTCACCGTCAAGCATCTCTTATTTAAATGTTAATAAAGATTATGCAAAAACAATGAGATTAATCATTTCGATGGTTTGCCCGTAAAAAATTATTGAAAAAGCCGTAAATAAACAGCCGAGAAACTAGAGGACCCCCTTAAGAGAAATCGCCAACTGGAAACCAAATCAACTTGCTGGGACCATTAGATGCCGAGATATATTTTGAAAAAGCCCTGTAAGGGGCTAGCGAAAACCCATTATCTCTTTTTGGAAATCAGGACCTACTTTAAAATTATAGGTTGTAGTTTTTTTGGTTTATATGTTAATCTGTAAGATTTACTATCTGTACATATTAAATTAAATAAATAAAATATTGGCAACATAGGGTCAGTTCGCCTGTTCGCGTCCATCGCCCAATTCGCGTCCATTTTACGGAAAAATCCTCGAAAATAAGTAAACTAACGCACCAATCAAACGAAAAGTCATTACCGCTAATACCTCAATGTATAAGAGGCACGCACACATGGACAAAAGGTCCTTGCGCCAAACCAATCCCGTTTAGAAAAAATAGTTAGTCCCGGCTGTTCATTAAGGCGCGGGATGTTTAGATAAAAATTAGTGTGCAGCGGCGCGTTCGATAGTCAGTTTTTTATTGTTTTATGTGAATTTTAGGATACATAGCTGTTTCTAGACTTTTATAATGAAAAAAGGAATAACATTAATTATGAATTTGCTTATCTTTTTTATATTTAACGAATAAAATAAGGTGGACGCGAATTACTACATCGAATTTACAAAACTTCCACTTTGCGTCCGCAATGGACGCAAACTATACCTACAGAGGATAATAATAAACCAAATTGCGTCCACTATTTTCGTTAAATACAATTGACTTGCTAGTCAAAATAATTTAAAATGTATTGATTACACAGCCACACAAAAAAGAAAAGTGGTCTGTACTTTACATGCGATATATGGTTTTCGATGTATTTTCGCGCGTTGAACACGAATCTGGAGTCAGAATTGAGCTATCACATCACAGTTAATTCCTAACCTCAAAAAACAGGTAAAAAGTATTAAAAATCCGGATAAATGTACAAGGAAAAATACAGGAATTTCGTTTTTTCTTATCCAGATGTGTATTTTTATGTAAAAGAACCCCGTGAATCCAAATCCACCGTCAGATTTGAGGTGGCACGTCATGTTTTTTTCCTAACCTCAAAAAATTAGGTCATAAATATTAATTTCCAAAAGTCAACCGATTTACGCTAAATTCGGTGTGTGGGGGTTTTAGGGGTCGCTGATCACGAATCTGAAGTTTAATTGGCAGAATTAAAGATGGCGGATCCAATATGGCGGACGAAATTTTCGAAACCAACCGACCTGCGCCAAATTTAGCATGTGGGTGTTTCTGGATTCGCTGATCACGAATCTGAAGGGAAACTTGCGGAATTCCATATCCAACATGGCGGACGAGATTTTCAACAGTCGACTGATCTACGCCAAATTTGATATGTGGGGGTTTTAGAAGTCGCAGATGACGAATATGATATTGATTTATGGTCACAAAGTCTACTTTAAGGTCGTTCATTTGAGGAAATATGTCTTTCTATGCTTTTTCTTCTAGTAGGCATTGCCACCATAAATAACTTCATCAGATTCATGATCAGCGACTCCAAAGACCTCCACATTCAAAATTTGGCGTAGATCGGTTGGTTTCGAAAATTTTGTCAGCGATATTGGATCCGCCATCTTTAATTCCGCAAACTAAACTTCAGATTCATGATCAGCGATCCCAAAAACACTCACATACCAAATTTGGCGTAGATCGGTTGATTTTTGAAAATCTTGTCCGCCATATTGGGTCCGCCATCTTGAATTTTGCAACTCTAACTTCAGATTCGTGATCAGCGACCCCTAAAACCCCCACACACCGAAATTAGCGTAAATCAGTTGACTTTTGGAAATCGATATTTCTGACCCGGTTTTTTGAGTTTAGGAAAAAAACACGACCTCAACTCTGACGGTGGATTTGGATTCACGGAGTTCTTTTACATAAAAATACACATCTGGATATGAAAAAAAGAAATTCAAGTATTTTTCCTTGTACATTTATCCGGATTTTTGCTATTTTTTACCTGTTTTTTGACCAACAATTCTTCTAGTTGTATGATTAGACAAAATTGTTGTATTGTTTTGTTGCTTTAATATAGCCAATGCTGATCTTTAGCAATAATAATATACCTTGTGATTTTAGGGTAAAATTAACAGAACTGATTACTGTTTATTCTTAAAGGTGCAATCATTATTTACCTACTACTTACCTAATTTTAAGTTCAATCAATGTTGAGAAGAATTATTTTTATTTTTTAAAGTGATGTTTTTAATGATAATAATGTTGATTTTTAATATTTATATTCTTAAATAAAGAAATTGTTACAATACAATCTTTCTTTACAAATTCTTAAAAATATCACCCCTATATTCCTTTTCTAAGCTGGTGGACGCTAAATGGTCCACGGGTGGACGCAATTTGGATTCTGTGGACGCAAAGTGGGTGAAACGCCTAATTCTGAAGTTTAGCTATTTAAAAAAAAAACACAAGATGTTTCGAACAAAACTGAAAGTTAATCTTAAAATAGACTATATAATGAACACATTACATAAATTTTTCATAAAAATTAGTGTTGGGATATTTTTATTATCGCCGTCAAACTTGCCAACTGCACTAAATGGACGCGAACAGGCGAATTGACCCTACGAAAAAAATCCTGAAAACGGTCAATTCCTTTTTTTTCGCAGTCATGTAGATGAAATAGTTCACGCTACGGAAACCTTGATACGCGAGTCACACTCGCACTTGGCTGCCTTTTTTTTTAATTTAATTTGCTTATACTATACAGTTACTCTTTTAAGTAATTCATGCGACTTACTTTGATTTTATTCCGAAGGCACTTGACCACGGGATGGCCAAACGTGAGATTCGGCACGAAGTGGCCGTCCATCACGTCCAGGTGCAGGTAGTCGGCCCCATTCTCTAGGAGTTTTTCGGACTCCTCGTGAAGCGTGGCCAAATCTGCGTTCAGAATTGATGGTCCAATCTTCGCCTTTAAGGACATTTCTCTAAATATGCTGCGGAATGATAAAACGAGATCGAAACGAAAACACCGCACGTGCACGCGTTGTAAATTTGACGGTTTGCCTTATCAGATCAGCTGCAAGGTGGGGAATTCTTGAAGTTCTAAAAAAGGGGAAGTTTGTGTTGGATTCTTGGAGGGGAAGTGGTAGGATGAATATTCATTTAACGGTCGCAGCCCAAAACAAGTTTGACAATTCGCGAAGAATTGACGTGTTCGGGTCGTCTTATTTCAGTAGCTATTAAAAACAACGATTGCGATGAGGACTCTGTTGGTTTTTTCGATCTTGCTGTTTACAACTGTCCTGGCAAAGAAGTTCAAAGATGGTGAGAAACCGGACTGGGCCAAGAAGGACATCAGAGACTTCACGGATGCTGATATGGAACGGCTGCTGGACCAGTGGGAGGTAAGTGCCGGCCGCTTCGCTTTCACATTCCGCTTGGTAAACAGGTTCTTTTCTAGGAAGATGAAGAGCCTCTCGAACCGGATGAGCTGCCTGAGCATCTGCGACCTCAGCCACAAATCGATTTGTCCAAAATAAACACAGGAAACCCCGAGGATCTCCTCAAAGTTTCGAAGAAGGGTCGAACTCTGATGACGTTTGTTAGTGTCGATGGGAACCCCACGAGGGACGAGGCTGAGTCGATCACGAAGATCTGGCAGACGGGACTGTGGAACAATCACATCCAGGCCGAAAGGTACATGGTGGACGACAACAGGGCTCTTTTCCTGTTTAAGGACGGCGCACAGGCCTGGGAGGCGAAAGACTTTCTCGTCGAACAGGAGCGCTGCGAAAGTGTCACCATCGAGAACAAAGTATATGAGGGCAAGCACGCCAAAAAGAAAGAGGAACTCTGAGCTTCCCGGAAGAAAAAGGGCTAAATTTTGTAAATAACTCATTTTTACTTTAAGTAAACAGTAATTCCAAGAATTTTTGCTATGAGAAATTTAATTAAAACGTGGTTTATTAGATATACAATTTTTATATCTCCACCCTTTCCTTTAAACAGAATTTCAAGATGAGGTGAGTCAATTATTTTCAGTATCTCTATTCTCATCCTCGAAAACGATTTCTACGGTCAATTTGTAAATTTGTTTCTATCGAATTTTCTCGTTGTGATCAAATTCTCTTTAGCACTTAGTTGAATAACAAATGAAATGGGGAAGTATTAAAATATGTTTGAGTGAAAAAAGTTATGCGACTGTTTTTAAAATAAAATTGGAAACAAATATCAGGCATTTATCACAATTATTCGTCACTATAGCTTAAAATGTCTTCGAACTCGCAGTTTGTTGAAAAGTCACGAACAAAATCATCAATCGTAAACTACAGGGTACCCCTGCTCTCTACCTCTGGACTTCCGTTTACAATAGTGCTTTATTGTAACTACGTAAATTATTAATTAATTATATTAATAATATTAACTTTGGCGAGGAAAGAAGTATTTTGTCTGATTACACGTAACAAGAAAAAAAACATTATAATCTATAAATATTTCAAGTTTTTAGTGCTACTAGAAGTATACAGTGCTCATCAAAATAATAAGTAATAAAGTTTAGAAGTAGTCTAAATATCAAATTCTCTTTTAAAATGTCGGTCCCCTGCAAAATAATTGCTATCATTATTTGAGTAATCAAGTGTTCGTTATTTGTCATATGGAAAATTAGTCATTCATGCAACGCTCTTCAGTGGAAAAATGTTTAGTTAAATCCATCTAAAATTATGTAATTACAAAATCTAGTACAATCATATTACAAAAAATAATTGAGTGTAACCTAAATTACTAAAAATCAATGTAATAACCTTTTTTTTCCCATTAAGAAAAGAGTTGATAGCCAATCAAAAAAAAATTTCTATTTTTTTGACCACTTTAAAAATGCAGTGATTTTTTAACTTTGCAGTTTAACACCTAAAACTTGACTGCATGACTAAGTTTCCATATAACAAATAACGCAGACTTTATTACTCAAGTAATAGTACCAATTAAATTTAAGAGGAAAGAGTTTTTAAAGGCGTAATTGCTATTAGACTATTTGTTAACTCTATTACCTATTATTTTGATCAGCACTGTATATCGAATTCAAGGTCGAATTGCAAAATTCGGACTTCGCCACGACTCGAATTTTGGGTAGATTTATTTATTTATTAAAGCTTCATCAAATACTGGTTGCTACAAAAAATGATTCATGAAAAGTAATCCTAACTGACCCCTGATCTGGCGCTTCTTAAGATTAAAATCACTTTAGCGAAGTTACAATTGAAGAAGAGTCGACACAGCGATGAAACCGGCTCATTCATACCATAACCTGTGCGATGTGGCTCCTGAAGGGTTTATTGTGCTTTGTATACATCTATCCTTCGATTGGCATGGTTATTTTTAGGGTTCCGTAGCCAAATGGCAAAAAACGGAACCCTTATAGATTCGTCATGTCTGTCCGTCCGTATGTCACAGCCACTTTTTTCCGAAACTATAAGAACTATACTGTTGAAACTTGGTAAGTAGATGTATTCTGTGAACCGCATTAAGATTTTCACAGAAAAATAGAAAAAAAAGCGGCCAAGTGCGAGTCCCCATACTTAGAACTGAAACTCAAAATTTTTTTTTATCAAACCCATACGTGTGGGGTATCTATGGATAGGTCTTCAAAAATGATGTTGAGGTTTCTAATATCATTTTTTTCTAAACTAAATAGTTTGCGCGAGAGACACTTCCAAAGTGGTAAAATGTGTATCCCCCCCTGTAACTTCTAAAATAAGAGAATGATAAAACTAAAAAAAATATATGTTGTACATTACCATGCAAACTTCCACCGAAAATTGGTTTGAACGAGATCTAGTGAGTAGTTTTTTTTTAATACGTCATAAATCGTAAACCGCAATTTACCTTTCATTCAATCAACTCAAATAAAAAAACAAGCCTATATGGGCTCGCATATAGTTAGATCTAAATCCCATCATTTAGGTACCTAATTATAATGTTTACTTATCAATAACGTAATTTAAAAAAAATACACTATTATTAAAACATCGATCAAAGTTACAACGAACTACAAGAACTTTTATATCATGTTACTTGCTGCTACGGAACCCTTCATGGGCGAGTCCGACTCGCACTTGGCCGCTTTTTTTTTACACGATTTCGCTTTTACTCGGTTTTTGAGATAAGGGATTTAGAAACAAAAACAGGTATTAACTGCATACATATTTCTACTGCATTTTTTTTTTCCGTTCAAAATAAAAATCGCCTAAGTAAGAGTTTATTTAAGATAGAAAGTAGGTACAAGTTTTTACCAAAATAACCCGAATGTTGGACGAGCTCTTCAATTACATCGATATTAATATATTAAAGCTTAACTTAATATGAGGAGGCCTATAAAGATTAAACCAAAAACCAAACGCAATTGTTAATTCCGAATTTCATTACCAAATCTCGTCGATTCGAGATTGTCTCTTATTCCTCTACCATCGAACCAGAACTATCGAGTATAAAGAGAGCCAATCAGCGTAAGATGTAAGGAGTAAATTAGGATTACTCCAGGGAAGCTCACGTACCAAACTATAAATCTTCGCTGAACGGCCTCAACACGAGTGTTAGCATTAGCTTTGGCAACAACAGCGTTGATGTGGTTTTCGAAGGATAGCCGGGAATTAAGTAGGATCTTTGGTAGTGTCAACTCCAAAGAGATCCATTCATTAACTGACGAAAAAAAGCAGGTGGTTCCCAAGGATAATATATATATTTTTGTTTTATTAATGTATGACGCATAACTTTTTAAAAAGTCATCCGATTTTGAGTTGTTAATAGAACACCATATTAAAAAGATTTTTATGTCAGAATTCAAAATTTCACCGTCTTTTACATTAGAGAATTTTGGCATTATTAGCGTACCAGAGGATTCTCGAATTTGTTTAAATCAGAGATACATCGTTAATGCAAATAAGAAAAAGAAGTGGTTATAGGTGGCTTCCCTGGGGAACGCCGGAAGTGTTATTTATTTCACTTTCATTTTTGCACGCTGCGTACAATCAGACAACTATGAATAAATCCAATCGACAAGAATAGTTGGGAAATTGAGAACAGAAAACTTATGGATATGCTAAAATCGGTAAAAAGACAATCAGCTTGCATTCGAGCTTCAATAGAGGAAATACAAAAAATGGTGAACTAAATCTATCTATGCTCAAGACCGAATGGTAATAATAAATAAATAAATGAAATATCTGTCCAACAATTAAAAAACCGGTAAAAACACTCATCTAATTGTAATAAAAAGAAATTCACTTCACAATCAGTACTAAAAACAGCTTGAGAGTCGCTGACACCCGCTCTTTCCACCACAGGAACTGAACAGCTGATTACTTTTTAGGGGTGTCGCGTTGGTAGGATTTTCTTGTTGACATCTTCACTTGTCATTTGTCTATCGGACGGGCTGGGACTCTCCGAGTATCTTCCGAAAATCTTGTAATTCTCGCGAACTTCCGACTTGAATTCCTTCCTACAAACAATCTTCCGGTATCCGGGCTCCATGTGAAATTCTTTAGAGGCCACCAGGCGCTCGATACGGCGCGGCAAACATTTAAAAAGAACCAAAGAAAGTGCTAAAAGTGAGAAGTGAAGTGATGTCATCGCCAAAAGCAATTCCCTTCCCTTTAACTCACTGAGGCGATCTCTTCCCAGTTCTGGCAGTGATTTTGTGAACAGTGCTAGTGAAAAGTAGAATAAAATAAAAACCAGTGAAAATGGTGTTCGAATCGATCGTAGCCGATCTCCTCAACAAGTTCCTTGGGGATTATGTGGAGAATTTGGATAAGAAGCAGCTAAAAATCGGCATTTGGGGAGGTAAGAGTGATTTTGTCGTGTTTGACCCAATTTCAGGGAGGGCTCCCAGCTGAAATCCGGCCCGTTATTTACTGTTAGCACGCATGGTCGGCCAGAAGGATTTCAGTGCGCCTCCGCCCTTGAAGACTGTCGGTCTCGTGCTGTGCCATCGGGGGAAAAAGCGAGTCTGATTCACCCGAGGGAGGTGTTTTTGGGGGCCAGAAACCTGGCACTTCATCGGTCCGGTGCATTCGCACTCGGCATCTTGCGAATTGTTTATTATTGTTGATGTAAAGACCTTGAGCTCGTTTCGGGGACCAAATGGAATCAATAACATATGATGCTATTTATAGGTTTTATTTTTATTTTATCAAAAAACTGCGTTGAGTAATACCACAAAAATTTATGAGTGCTTTTATCATTTAAATCTGGCGAAGGTTCTTTTTTATACTTCCAGCTGTTTTGTTACCAAATATACTGTCGATTTGGTTAGCGTTTTATGTGGCGCGATGATGGAAGCATCTCTTGTTATGGTAATCCCCACGAAACACCGATTAAGAAGATAAATGCTCATCTTCTCCGCCCAGCCAGGCGGAACGCACTGAGAGGGGTCTCCTCAGCCTGTTGCCTCACGTGGAGCCCTTCTTTGACCAGCAGTAGCCTAGCCGGGTCGTGTACTGCAGGCGCCTATCGATCGCTGGAAGGTTACTGCAATAATTTACTTCGCGGATCGATAGCTTTTTGGCTAGCAGAAAGAAGCATTAATTTGAGCCTGCATTGAATTCTCTCCAACTTATGGCAAGAGGGGCTTAGTGCGGAGCTGCGGAAGTGCCCCTCCGTTCTGTTCTTTATTCGGAGGCCGCGCTTGCGATATTTAAATTCTCTGCGTGATTAGGAGCTTCGGGGGAAGTATTTCACGTATGGGAGTAGCAAGCCGAGCAAATGGGCACGACACGGCACTCGTTTGATTAAAGCTAAAAAAAAAATCACATTAGTTGGTTCGCCAGAGTTTCAAATACTCAGCTCGGAATGTGCTGCGATCGGGGGAAGGGTATTTACTATATCAGTTTAGAAGACTTTAAAAGTTATTTTTGGGGAACGCGGAGCTTTAAAGTGCCACTACGTCTTCTACTATTTCCCAATGTTTGTTTACTCTGGGCATAGTTCAATTTTACACTTTACTTATCATTGTACGCAATTTAATACTCATTAATATGATATTCTACTGTTAAATGATGAAAAATATACGATTTTTTTGTAAAAATATTTCTAGGTATGGTTTGTTTAAATTTCAAACTTTCCAAAAACATAATTTCAATGAAAAATTGTGAATATTACTAGTTGGAATGGCAGAGGAATTCGTAAAAGTTAATGGTGGTGCTCGGTACCAAATTACTTTCGTTCTGGTTATGTGATAATCTAAAACCAAAACAGATTTTTTAATGAGAGAATTCCTAATGGCATTGACCTACTTCTATAAAAATAAATAAATAAAATTCCATTAGGTCAGATCGATAAGCCTTCAATATAAATATTTGTCAGAGAAAAACGTCAAGCTTCACGTTATAAAATTCTATTGTAATTCGTTTTTACACGAAACTTACAATTTTTATTATGACCAAATTATACTTTTGGGTGAATTTGGAAAAAAAAATTTCATCAAACACTTTTTCTAGTGGACAGTCACGAATTTATCAAAGTGTGTAAATTCCCCATTTTATTAAAAACTATCCGAGTTATCCGGCACTGCCTAGGTGCAATCCTTGTTCTAAAGAAAGCAAAACTTAATCAAAGTATGACATAAAAATAGGTATATGTAGGAAGTACACCCTGTATTATTTTATAAGATTTAGGTTTTAATCGATTGTTTCGAGTTATTGTAACCCATCTACAGACGGGACATTCCTTCCCTGCGCGGGAATCGCGGCCGTAGGCAGATCGGCAGTTTTGATTTTGTGACGGAAGCAAATCCATGTCCGTTTGCACTTTTGCTCCGCATTGTCGCTCAGCGTCACGTTGCTGCGGAATTTCAGAAAATTTTAAAAAACCTTTGCGGTATCCCGCTGGATGCCCGGGATTAGCACCAATCCCGTAAATACCCTTCGAGATTGAAACCACTGCGGGGTTGCAATTTCTAAATGCAATAAAAGCTGCGTTTTTTTCAATTATCTATATGGATCATCAGATCTTAATTCTGAACGAGGACCTACAATGTCTAATTTCAAAAATACACATCCACAGCTTAAACTTCGTATTAAAAATGAATGCCAGCAAGACAAGGTATATGATCATAAGCAGAAATAGTTCCTTGTCTCCCTTGCTGAATATAGACGGTAAAGAAGGTAAGCAGGTATAAATATCTCGGAACTTTAGTGAACTTCATGGCCTTCAATAGAGATGAGATATTTTCCCGTATAGAAATGGCCAGATCTGCTTTTACCAAAATGCACAAGGTTCTGTGTAGTAAGTAGTGAGATAAACCTAAACCTGAAAATAAGGCTTCTGAAATGCTATGTGTGGCCTATTCTTTTATATGGAGCTGAAACATGGACAATTCGTAAGCAAGAAATAGCTAAATTTGAAGCTTTTGAAATGTGGCTTTACAGACGCATCTTGAAGAAGATCTCGTGGAGGAATAGGGTATCGAACGAGGAGGTCCAAAATAGAATGAACTCCCACAGGCAGATTGTCAATATCATTATACAAAGGATGCTGAAGTATTTAGGCCATATTTTTACGGCACGCCAAGTATGGAATTCTACAACTAGCGCTTCAGGATAAAATTGATGGCAGAAGATACAGAGGTAGACGGAGATTATCGTGGTTACGAAACATTTCACCATGGTGAAACATTTCGTCAACTGAGCTAACTAATATAGTGAAATCAGCAGGATTATTGCCAACCTTCGTAAAGGAGAGGCACACTGAAGAAGAAGATATAAGAAGTACAGACAGCAACTTCGCCCGTACCTAATTAGCTCTTTTTCGGAAAAGGTTAAACATTTTCCTTATTTTAGTTTTATAGGAGCCATGCTTTTTCGCTGGCCTATCCCTTCACTATGTGTAGATATGAACAAAATGTCCACCAATCTTCAGTCGCTAAAGTCGTAGAAATATGTTGTACTGGCTCAAACATGGCAAGCTTGCATCGTCCTTAGTCTCAAGCCTGTCTTGGTTCACGTTTTTTCCTAGCCTGGTTCAAGTTTGACTAAACCTGAGTAAAACTGGACTAAGCTTGGTTCGAGTTGAACTGAGCTTAGTTCACGCTGACCTAATCCTAATATACTTATAACCTAACCTTTGACCAATAGTTTATTTATCTATTTATGAGCACACAATTTATTGAATTCGGTTTAGAGATTTAGAATTTATGAGGGAATAGACAGAAACATCTCTTATAGTTTTATAATTAGTAAGGATTAAAGATAAAAAATAAGTTTTTATGCAATTATGAAGGTTTTTTACAAAACTGAAATGTGAAACTGATGGTGTATAAAGCATTTTGGAGCACGATAAAAATCGGCAAGGGCGAGTTTTAATCCAAAGTTTCCGTGCGACAGTCTTATTAACATTAAACTGAACTTTACTAAATTAATTAAGTCGATACTGCACACTGCAATCTGTTGCTTTATTACTAAGCACTGAACTTGAAGTTCAAAACATGTTTAATATGCCATATCAAACTTAATTACTGAAAAAAGATGAAATATTCGTTTTCTCAGCTCAATTAAAGGTTTGAGTCTATTAATTCAAAATTTGAATCCGATCAGGATTTGAGTTTAGTACATACGATCACAGTTTGAGCTTTTTACAAGCAAAGTCAGGCAAAGAAAAATATTAAAGATCGATTGGTGGGTGCTATTCTCATTTACTAATGTGCTGAATATCTAAGAAACCGCAAAATTCGCCACTTCAAGCATAAAATCCAATCAAATTTATTCGTGAATTAATCTTTCCTTACACAGTTGATCTTTGGCCTCAAAATTAAATTTCGTGTGGGCTACTCTATCTAGTGAAAAGAAAATTGTCCCCAGATGATATCATTCAATAAAGCCAGCTAATTGTAGCTTTATAAAGCGCAAGTTCAGCATGGTTCATATTTTGGAAATTGATAACATAAATAAATAAACATAAACTTAATATGATTCTTCGTTATATCGTGCTTCCAAAGGTGCAAGAGGCGAGATCATTAATTTAGTTAGAAGTATATCGCTTCTTATCTCTTTATTTGTTTTTGGTATGATGAAACTGGATTTTTATCAGTTTTTCGTTCTGTATGAGTTGAATATTTAAATCTTATTTTTGTTACAAATAAAATTTAAAAAAGTTATTCTAGAAATGTAAAACAGAGCTTTATGAATCAGTTTCATTGTTACTAACTACGCATTTTCAAAGTTGTATCTCTCTTTATGAAATTAGGTTTTTTTTTTTTTTGTAAAACAGATCATTTAAAATTTATTTTACAATAAAACTAAAAATTAAGGGTAATTGTCATTCTCAGGACCCGTTTTTATGACAATTTTCTGTTATTATATTGTAATAAACAACAAGTTCAAATAATTAAATTGAACCACCTTGAAACAGTCAGAAGCTCTTAAAAGTATGAATGAAATTTATATATAACATTTTTTTCTGGCAGCCTCTAAATCAAATATGGATTTGACATCAAAATTAATAAAAAGTTTCATATAAAAAAATACTACAAAAGGTGTCTGAGCAGAAATAATTAGCATTAAGTATTGAATAAGTACTCTGAAATATTGGGAAACGTGAGCTATCTTATAGTACTATTTACGATTTGTTTATAATAACTAAGACAGCTTTTATTCATATTAATGTATTCTATCGATTACTAGGCATAACTAGCCTGATAAAAAAATAATGCTAGGAAAATTAAATCATACGAGGACTTTCTGCCATTAAGGGGGTATCCCACTCTAGAACGTTCGAAAAATGCATTTTTTGTTTTTAGTTTTGAAAAATTCTGTGTTCTTTCCTGAATCGTTTAAGCTATCTCTTGCCGCGAAATTCGAAAAGCTCGCGCCGCTACAGGCGATTCCGTGCGCAGGTGCGCGCTCTCCACCACTCTAAACTTTAACTTAAATGCCGTTTTTCTCAAAACACCGTCTTGATGAATGGTGTGCAGCATTCTGAGAAAACCGTTCATCCGAAAAATTTCAGATTTTGGTACAAGCTGTGTTAGCTTTGTCTCTATGACCTAAGTGGAGCAAATCAGGCATTTTTACATTTACATAGCTTGTAGCCATGTTTTAACAGTAAAAAATCAACTAAAATTTAAAACTTATAGTACAAAAAATTAAAAAAAATGAATAAATTATTTTTTTCAAAATGTGCCACACTCATGCCATAGCGACATATATAAAGAGTACTAATGTGCAATCTCATAATTTTCAGATTATTTGTTTGGCTGCTATGGTGCACACCATGAGCTGCCTTTCCTAAGTTATGTACAGGCCTGCCCTGACCTAACCACTCAATATAAAAAAAATTTTTTTTTCTCAAAATGTTCATTAAAGATCATATAATAAGGCTTAACTCTAAATGTTTTGTATTTTCTTGCTGAAAAAAAAAGTTCAATTCAAGGGCCTCTAGAGTGGGATACCCCCAATCCAATTTCCTATAAAAGAAAGTGTTAAATATCTCAATTTGGACATGATAAACTACGTCTGTCGATCTAGCCATGTTTAATTTTAGGATGGCTAATTTAATTCGTTCAACTCGGCTCGCTTTATCGAAGTCTATATGATGGGCGAAAGCTTGAGATTATAAATTGCTTATTCTCCTGGCGGCACTTGTTTGATTCACCACTTGTTTACTTTATCAGTGGCTTGGTCTTAGATTATCACAAGAAGTGAAGGTGCAGGTGCACATACAACTCTTTGTATAGAAAACTAAGTATGGACCACCAGTGGTCCACGTCGCCTGAAATTATAAAATATACTGCTAGAAATTTTTAACTTCAACAGATATATATAGATCAATGAAAATAGATCAATGCTTTTCAAGGTTTCAATAATTTAAAATCTAAAGTATATATATTATAATGTTACAATTTTGCCTGCCGAACGGTTAACGGGCAAAACTACAAAATCCACCTTCACTATAATCCAGCGACGAACAGATCGACAGATGTACCGAGGGATGGTAATTTTGAATTTTCAAAATGGGATTTGAAATTGGTGGCTCAAAAAACTTCCTATTCGATATTTGTGAGATTCCAAAGAAATTTAGTGCGACCCCAAAACCCCTAATGTAGCCATTTTATATGAAAGGTTAAAATGCAAATGATTCACTGTACCTTCACTCCGGTATCAACGAAATTTCCATGGGACCAATTCGACACGGTCCCGAATCCAACAAAACAAAAAATAATTGAATTGAATTGAGATCATAATAATTAAAATATATATGCTATGAATATATCCTCCTCCTTTTGAAAAGTTGGTTAGAAATAGTGATTTATTTTGGGATTTGTTATCTTGAAATAAATAATCATTTTAAAATTTTGTACTTTATTTATTGGCTTAATTTTTTGTACAACAAACAACAACAACAAATGTAATGCGACTTTTATATATGCACATTATGACACTATTCCCTAATCAGTATTTTGTTATTATTTTAAGGTGACGTTGTGTTGAACAATCTTGCCTTCCGGGAAAATGCTCTCGATGATTTGGATCTTCCAATACAATTAGTCTATGGGTATTTGGGTAAGTTTATAAAGTCTATATAATATGTCGATACTAGAACAATTATTAATTTACTACTTAAACTTTCAGGAAAACTAGTACTTAAGATACCTTGGAAGAATTTATACAGCCAACCGGTTGTTGCTGAAGTTGAAGATTTATACATTTTAATTACCCCAAAACAGTTCGTACAATATGATCCCGTCAAAGAGGCTAAATATGAGATGCAGGCGAAACAAGTTGCTCTACTTAATTTAGAAACCAGAAGGGCACTTGAAGAAGAGAAAAGTAATAGAACAATAAAAATGCTAAGGATTAAAGAAAATGTTTGTTTGCGTTTTTTCTTTTTTACAATTTTCTAGAAAAAGTCAAGGGAGACCCTTCATTTGCTGAGAAACTTACAGCACAAATTGTAAATAATTTACAAGTAAAAATTGCAAATGTCCATATAAGATATGAAGACAAGACTACTGCTGGTCACCCTGTTGCTTTTGGTATAACATTACATGGATTAGAAGTTTTTACAACCGATGAAAACTGGGATAAGAGCTACATGACTGAGCAGCTGAGCAAAGTTTACAAGGTAAGCAGTGAAAAATCAATTATTTTCGAAAACAGTTTAATTATAAGTAAAGATCCCGCGAAAAAATTGTGTAATGTTGAAAAGAAATTCCTAGTCTGGCAAAGGAAAATTTCAATAAACAATTCAAAAGTCAAAATTTTCTACTGTTTCCTTGAATTTGATACTTTTGTTACTGAAGGCTTCTAAAAAGATTTACACAAGACTGCGTTTATATGGACTTCAACAAGGCTTTTGATAAGCTTTCTCATTCTGTAGTAATCCTTAAATTACTAAATATAGGCTTTCTATCTCTGCTCGTTAACTGGATTCTCTCGTACTTGCTCGACAGGACATATCAGTTTTCTCCTCGTCGTGCCACCTCGAACAAGATATTAGCTACATAAGAAGTCCCGTAGGATAGTCATTTAGGTCCACTTCTCTTTATTTTATGTAATGATAACATATCACACCTTCTTAAAATCTATAATCTAATATTAATCTACGCAGAAGATATGAAAATATTCAAAAATACTAAAAATTGACACGTGGTTAAAAAAAACCTAAATATATTCCACTTCTGGTGTACAATCAAAAATTTAGAACTGAATGTTAGTAAATGTGGAATCATAACTTTCTGTAAAGGCTGCAACCCCCTGCGTTTCCATTATCCCCTATCAAATTTACTCCTACGACGTGTTTATTCTGTTTGTGATCCGTTGTTATTCGATATTGCAAATTAGATTTCATTGAGTACTGTATGGTGTCTAAGGTCAGCTTTATGTTGGGATTCATCAAAAGATAGTCTTCTTCTCCCTCCTTACAACGATCGTCTGAGGTCCTTGATATGCACTCAAACGCCAAGAGATTGCAGATATTGTGTTTGTGTACCAATTATTGATTGGTAATGACTTCTCTTAAGACCGAATGCACTAAATGAAGGGTTAAAATTAAAGAACCTTATAGAACAACTCCATGAAAGAGATACGCGGGGATTCTAGAAGAAGCTGTAGAGAGAAAAGTAAGGGATCTCTAGAATCCATCCATAATTTTAAATGTTAAATGTCGACCCTAAAATCGACGTCGTTCAAAGAAATCTCTTGCAGTTGGGATTTTTCGACCTCAACATACTCATTATCACGAAAATTATATAATATTTCGTTCACAACCAAATTTTGATTTGAGAATTTAATGTTATCTCTTCTCTTAAGGGACTTTTCGAAATGGTAAAATTCTTTTTGGGATTTGAGTCTATCGGTCAACCAACGAACAGATTAAATTAAATAATTGTTATTTTTATATTTATAGATTGCTGATCTCGATAGTTTGGCAGCTTATATGAACTGCAACAGTCGAATGTTTATGAATTACGATGTATCTGAATTTCCAGAATTCTTCAAATCGAATATTGCTAGTAAGGGATATTTTCCAAAGAATTATAACTATGGTAAGATAATTTTTTTCATATTGGGATATAATTAAAATTCTTGATATTTTTAGCCGCTGGACCAATTTCTATTATTACTAAGCTCCAATTAAACATGAATCCTGAGCGTGATGAGCCACCATTTGTAACGCCTAAAATTGATCTAGTTTTAGGCATGGATAAATTGAACATTGGCATTACAAGAATACAATTTCAAGTAAACTTTAAAGATAAACTATAAAAATAACTTTATAATATCTTATTTATAGGATCTTTTGAAAATTGGTGATGCTATGAATCGTCTTAAAATGGGAATTCCGTATAGAAAATATCGTCCGTTTGGAATCTGTAATGATTTTAACTATATTTAATATTAAATTTTATTGTCTTCTTCTTTTAGCATACAAAGGTCATTATAAAGAATGGTGGCATTTTGCTATAAATTCTGTTCTTGAAGAACAAGTTAAAAGAAAACTTCGAGACTGGTCCTGGGATCATATTAAGCAGCACAGACAACTTTGTAAAACATACGCCGAGGTAAAAATTTAAATAATGTAATTTATATTTTAATGACTTAGATGCATGTAATTAAGTTATTGACAGATACACTGTCGAAAAAAGCGGACACATAATGCATAATTCAGCCTACGAGATTTTTAAACTAATGAACCCCATGTAGTAACTTATAAAATAAATATTTTTTTTCCCAAAAAGGGAAAATGTATGCAACAGCAATTCTATACAAGTCGATCTGCATATCATTTACTCAAGTCAGACTATCCGTCTTCATTTGATGTTCTGCCCAAAATTTCATCTACGCTTAATATATCAATATATGTTTATTCATAATTTTTCTACAAATACAATACAAAGAATCATTTTATTTCTCACTATATTTAATTCTTTTTAGGCTTTTAAAGAAAAAATGTTAACAAAAAAGCCGTCAGCAAATCTATGCGAATCGGTGGATTTATGCGAAACAAAATTAGACACTTTCAACTTGCTTTTGATACGTAACACTGTTTACTTAGAGGTATATATAAGAAATAATTAATCATTAAAATATTACTAAACTTTTACAATCTTCAAAGCTTGATGCTATAAAAATGGAAGAACAATTAAAGGCTTCTCAAAAGGGATGGTTCAGTAGCTGGTGGAGCGGATCGAAGCAAGATGATTCAGATGATTCCAATTTAGGTACATATACTTAAATTTTAAGTAAAGATGAAAATATTACCTAAATTTAATATTCGTTCTTTAGCCAAAAAGTTTGAGGCTGCCATGAATCCAGAAGAAAAATTAAAACTATACAAAGCCATTGGTTATCAGGAAAACGCCCAAGCAGAAGAATTACCAGAAAAGTATGAGGCAATACGAATGAATTTTTCCCTTTATGCTCTTGAGATAGGGGTTTTCGATGAAATAATGAAACGTAACTCAGAAGGCGTTGAAGAAGTAGTTGGGGCTCAGGCGATATTGCAAATGAAATTGTCCCTAGTAACTTGCAATTTATTTCAGCGACCGGGAGCAAATGCTTTAAAGTAATTTTAATGAGTACAATATATATGTATATTAAAGCTAACGAAATAATTCTTTTTTTTTTGTCAGAGTTAAAGTGGGAATTAAGGATCTAATGGTTACTGGGTATAAAAAAGATGATTTCATCCCAACAATAATTGAATCAATAGTTCCGGAAGAGGAAACTTTATTAGATATTACTTTTGAAACAAATCCATTGGATAAGGTAAAATTGTGATGAAAGTTAAACTTAAATTTTTTGCATTTTAATTGCATATATTTTCTAGAAATGCGATCAAAGAATAAAAGCAAGAGCAAGACCTCTTGAAGTATTCTATGACTCTATGACAGTAATTCAACTAGCTCAAGTTTTTACTGCACCATCATCAGTAAATGTGTCAAAGTATGTCTATTTCGGAGGCAATTATTTTTGTATATAAATTTTTATTTCTAGCTTGGCCCCCGAAGCACCTCTAGGAGATGTAAAACAACGTTCAGCGCTAGGATTTCAATATTTGGTTGAGAGTCATCCGAAATTGGAAGTGGATATTATGTTTTTGCCTAGTATTATTGTAATTCCGAATTATGGAGTTTATAAAGGGTAAATATTCTTATTTTAAAGATGTCTCTATTAATAGTAAACAGGTAGTCTGGAAAAGAAGTAATCCAAATAGAAAATACATTCTTTTAAGGCATATAACAAAATGCGTTTTCATATTGGCAGTATGAATTAGTTTTGAGGGATCGTATTGGATAATACGGTTGCTACTCTGTGTCAAAGTACGATCAGAAGGCCGAAATGTAAACATTATAGCATTTTTGACCATTGAATATGTCGAATTACGTACCAACAAAACATCAATTGCGGGAAGTGTTACTTTCTTTGTTCAATTCGAAGAAAAGTGCTGCTGAAAGTCATCGATTGCTGTCGGAAATTTATGGTAACTATACTCTATCGACGAACATATATGAGTTGTGGTTTCGAAGCTTTAAAAGTGGTGAGATACGGAAGACAAGAAACATCCATTCCAACAAAAAAAAATTTGAAGATGAGGAATTCGAAGTGTTGTTGCGTTTGAGCCGAGCATTGACAGCCACTGTATGCCGACAGACACGATAGAGTGATTTTTCAACATGACAATGCTCGACCACTTATTGTAAAACCCGTCAAGGAAACGTTAGAAGCACTTGGCTGGGATGTTCTGTCCCACCCGCCGTACTCTCCAGACATTGCTCCTTCAGACTCTACCAATTGTTCCGATCGATGAAGCACGATTTGTCTAGGCAACGCTTCCATTTTCTTGAGGAAACCAAAAAATTGGTTTATTCTTGGATAGCCTCGAAAGATCAGTCGTAATATCAACCAAAATCCACTTGCTGTTAGAAAGATGTGAAAAAAGTAGTAGCAAACGAGGGACAATACTTTGAATAATAAATATGTAACAACTTGTTTTTTTTTAAATAAAGTCGTAATTTTACAAAAAAAATCCTTCAAAACTAATTCACAATATTGTGGCAATTTTTTCAAAATGAGTATTTTTTTTAATGATTTTGGTTCAATTAATTTCATTCAATTCTGGGCCTTTTTCTATTCAATTCTATTGTGGAACTCGAAAATTAAACGTTTCTTCTGGATGGTAATGTGTACAAAAATTACCCCGCTTAGAAAACCGTTTATTTTCCGAGTACCATAATATTGAAAATTTGAAAGTAATTTAGTGTTTATGAACTTGAAAATTTTTTAACTCTACTTCATATGTGTAAGCTAGATAATTTCTGGTTTAAACTAGCTTAATATTATTTAATTAAATAAAATGAAATAAAATATTGAAAAAAAAACTAATAATTTCATTTGTTTTATAGAGAGGAGAGCTCTGTGATTGTCCTAAGTTTAGGAAAATTAGTTGTTGTAACAGAGCCTCGTGCTGGCGATTTGGGAGACGTTCAAACTATGTTTAGGGAGGGTTCTGAAAAAGATATGATCCTAAGAGAAATGATGGAACGTACTTACGATAAATTTAAAATCGAAGTACAAAATATACAGGTAAATTCATGTGTTTTTTAAAGGAAATCTTTAATTCGTTCCTTTCTTTTTTGTTTTTTTTTTTTGTCAAATATATAACAGATATTAGTAGCAAAATCTGGGGAAAAATGGTCAAACATTCTTAATAATGGTGAAATGTCAGATATGCACATATTATGTCCAACAATTCTGAGTGTAACATTGGGACTTTGTTTAATCGACGATGATCCTCGATTACCAAAGAAAAAGATAAAAGGTAAAATCGCCAATTATTTAGAACGTTTGTAAAAGTCTCAAATTATTTGAATATATCTATTCTCAGTTGAGCTTCCGTCTGTTAAATGTAACTTAACTGAAGAGCGAATTTTTGAAGCATTAGCTATAGCCACTAGTATACCTCTACCTGAGGCAGAAACACCTGAAGAAGGAACACTAGTGAAAGTAAGGAAATTTGTAGAATTGTGTTATATATATATTTTAAATAATATATTTTTTTTAAATAAGGCATCTAGTTTTGGTATATCTACTGCATCAATAAAGAAAATGTTTGAAGGCGAGGCTAAGGAGAAGATGTCAAAAGCTATGCAACGAGTAGAACCTGAAGAAGAAATGGTACAATACACGGATTTGGATGCTAATTTTACTTTAAAAGGTTAGTAGTTTTAACACAAAAAAGGAATATTTATAATTTACTATATATTGCATACCTTTAGAATTTATTATATCGATGTATAAAGAGAAAGAGGAAAAGGAGTCAACACCATCAGATCAGTATAAAACTCCTGTAGAAGAGTTTACTCAAGAACTATTTGAGCAACCAACAAATTCGTACGTAGGACCTGTGGGTCATGAAAAGATTGTATCATTTAGAGTTATCCAACTCGAAGCACAATTTGTGCAACGAACGTATGATATGACAGCAGCTGTAAAGTAAGTTTTTAAAAATTTTAGATTGATAAAATTAAAGGGGTTACGAAAGTTCTCCTATATTTATTATTTTCTATAAGATTCACCAATTCTAAACTTAAAAGTTTATTAATTGTTTTACACAATGTGTCCCAGGTTAGGTGATCCTAATAAAATAGGATGAGAGAAGAAGCCATTTTAAACATATTTAACTACAAACATATGAACCCTAAGTATAACTGTTGAAGAGCTAACGGAACTTAAAAGTACACTGCGCAAAATAAAAAGCAGGACTCCTTTTCAGAATTGAAAATTGGCGTTTCTTAAAGAGGGGGTGGGACGTTTTGTTAATTTGCATTCTAAAGAAATATCAAAAAGGCGTCATGAGGTACAAACCTCTAGTTTAGGAATAGCACTCTGAAACTTTTCCCCGCTAACCCCCACAAAAGATACGCCCATCTAAATGGAGGGAACTTTTTTCAAAATTGCAAAAATTGAAAGTGCTGAGCTACATAGAAAAGTAATGCGTAATAAATATAAAATTTTAAGAACATAGACCGAAACTTCATTTAATTTGCCTATTAATACAAGACAAGAGACAAGAAATAACCAAGTTATAGTTTCTTAACCCATTCAAGACAACGCATTTTTTTGGAGACCATCCCTAGGAGCCGAACTTTGTTTTTGCTATATTGCTTATCTGGTCCTGGCTTTGGATCACTCACTTGAAACCAATACCAAATTTTATGTTTACACACTTCTAAGATACTTTTTATTTTAAACCAGTCTTATCTCGACGGCTGTTCTTTCCTTACTGACTAATAATGGCAATTCAATATCATTGCACCCACGGTGTGCTATCCGTCTTTTTGGCTCGGAAATGCATTGCACACACGGTGTGCTATCTGTCTCGAATGGGCTAAAGTTTTGCCAGTTTATTTCAGCAAAATCAATGCGCATCGAAATGACATGTTGCACACCGTCTCGAGTATTTCTTGGGATGATAAATCAATTTCTGGTACATTTTTTTTTTTAGGAGTAAGAGGGGCCAAAGTAGGGAGGAGGATTAGACAAAAATGATTTTTGCCGCCATATACGCGGCATTGGACCTAATAAGTAAAAGTGCCATGCTGCTTATATGGTATTATTATTATTGTAGCGGGTCGTTAAGTTACTCTAGGTACCTCTCGATAGCAAACGCGACCTGAAAGATCTATTGTGCTTATATGGTGGCATTAGTTTGTTAAGGTTTAAAGATAAAAAAGCGCTGTTAATAAATTTTAATTATAAACACAACGGGTTAAAAAATGAACGTTATGGGTAATTTATATCGACCGCCAATTTCTGGACATTTTGAAAAATTATAAATGCTGAAGGATCTTTTTCTAATAATTCTTCTTTAAACGGTCATATATATTTTTTTCCTCACTTTCAAAAATTTCCAGATTAAAGTAGAGAAAAACACTAACCATTATGAATTTAATTTTTAATCAACCCATAACTCCTTGGCAACTGAAAGATAAGTTTCGAAATTTGAATACCTTTGTCGGTAACACAATCTTCCGACGGTTTCAATGAGGTGGTGGAGAAATGAAAGTGAATCTTATAATCCGCCGGATTTAAGAATATGCCACAGTTTTTTAATTTACATTACAGATCTTGTCTTCCTAAAGTAAAACATTTGTGAACAAAATCTTCTCGTTTCTAGCATCGACTTGTCTCTCTATATCGAAAAACATTTGGCATCATGAAAAGTTATTTTTAAATTGTATTAACATTGGTTTTTTTTTGGAAACAACATAAATTGCAATTGAAGAATTTTTTTCATTTCTGGTTTTTGGGACGGACATGAAACTATAAGGATTCGTAACTGCCTAGGGAATCCTAATAAAAGAAAAGTTTAATTTATTTATTTATTTATATTCGCTGCTGCTGGCCCAGCAGACGTTGTACTGCCCTTTCCGGTACATTTTCATTATGCCCTGTGCGTCGACTAATATTTGATCTTGTTCTTTCTTTTCTCATATTTCTACAAATAATACGATTAATATAAGAAACCAGTGTTTCCGTTTCATATCCCTAATTAATTTATTGAACAAACTTACACGTTGTTTAATATTAAGTAGACCATTTTACACTTCACAAATATTCGAAAATTACCCGGTTTCATCCGACGTTGGGTAAATACTTACTAAGTAATTAAAGACTTCTCAAATGGTCAAGTTTGTTATATCCTAGAAATTGATTCAACCCGAAAACCCCTTTATGGATCCGCCATCTTGAATATCCAAATTTTGATAATATTTAAAATTAGTGGCATTAACACAATTATTGTACCAAATTTCATTAAAACCCGTTGAAATCGAGAAATTATATATATTTTATATATATTGGGTCCGCCATCTTGGATCTAGAAACTTTGATAATTCGATAATGATCAAAATTAGTCGCACCAAAAAAATCGTACTAATTTTCATGAAAATCCGTTGAAGTCAAGAAATTTGCATCCCCATATTGGATCCGCCATCTTGGATTTGGAAATTTTGATAATATTTAAAATAAGTGCCTATTGGACCCGCCATCTTGGATTTACAAATTTTAATAATATTCTAAATTAGTGGCCTCAGAATAATCATTATACCAGTTTTCATTAAAATCCGTCCGATTCGAATCGAGACATTTTGGTCGCCATGTTGGATCCGCCATCTTGAATTTGGAAATTTTGATAACACTCAAATTAGTGGCCTCAGTATAGTACTAATTTCCATTATAATCCGTTAAAATCCAGAAATTGTTGGTCACAATCTTGGATTTGGAAATCTTGATAATATTCTAAATTAGTTGCCTCAGAATAACCATTGTACTAATTTTCATTAAAATCCGTTGTAATTGAGACATTTTAATCGCCATGTTGGATCCGCCATCTTGGATTTGGAAATTTTGATAATATTCAAAATCAGTGACCCAAAAACAATCATTGTAATAATTTTCATTAAAAGCCGTTGGAACTGAGAAATCTTGGTCGCCATATTGGGTCCGTCATCTTGGATTGGTAACTTTTGATAATATTCAAAATCAGTGACCTCAAAACAATAATTGTACTAATTTTAATTAAAATCCGTTGAAATCAAGAAGCGTGAACGGTCAAACTCGCGAAGTTAAAATTATCGTTAACTTTTCTGAAATTATCCAATTTTCTTAACTTTTCTTTCCGTAAGAACCTTCTACAAAGTATTAGAAAACTTTTAAAAAAAAAATGAATGAAATCGGTAAAGTCGTTCTCAAGTTATTGCGTGACCAACGGAAATAGGGGTTCATTTTTATATATATAATTAAAAGCAAAACTTTCGACATTTAATCAATTTTGTTTAATTAATGTTGTATTTTATATAAAATTGTATAGAACATTTGATTCTTATAAAACTAAAATTAATACAATCCAGTATAAGGGAAAAACAAAGATATTAAAAATTAATTCGAACTCCAATTTCCAGAACCATACCGCGTTAAGCTTCAGTATCATCATCATCTGGTAATTCATGTTTAAGATAGATGCGGTGGAATGTAAAATTTGTGAAACAACAGACTTTTGAACGAATTCTTATAAAAATTACCGGAGAATGGATTGAATATGAATGGCATATATCATTTTCGTATTTAAATTTTACATTATCCCAATTCAGCTTATTTGTGGATATTTCACAGATGTAATCAGTCGGATGAAGATTCAATAGAAAGCTACATAAAACATCGACCAAGTAGGGTTGATCAAATTGTACATTAACTTCCCTACTATTAAGCGAAGTGTTATCAAAAAACAGTCCTTTTTCTTCTACATCCCCATACGAGCTCCTTCCAAATATTATATTTTAACAGTCGCAGCTATAAAACCATTAATTTGTTTTGGTATGATTTCTTTGTACGTTGCCTTCAAAGTAGCAATTCTTAAACCCGTATTACTCGTTCCCACGAGTTTTATATATCCGACATATTTCGGGTGAAAGTACAACGATTGCAAATTTCGACACTGGCATTCTCGGTAGTCTACAACCCTCTCCCACGATGACTGATCGGTAGAAATTTCTAAATAATAGGAGAACTCGTCTCCTTTCAGTCGAATTTCAATATGATTGATAACGCTGGTGATACCCAATTTTAAAATAATTCCTGTGTAACGAGATTGTTCTTTTGCAGTATATTCAGTGTGTTCCAGGTCGTCAGGAAATATATCTCCTGGTGGAGAAGAATCCTCCCATAATCCTTTTATTAGTTTCGAACCATGTTTTAACGTGGCCATGTTTTCCTCCACCAAAACACGGTATGGGAGTTTGCTCGATGCATCTCCCATTTCAATTGCATCCATTAATGTTTCCAACTTTACAAATCCAGACTTTCGGACTTTCGAAAGTTCATTAACGGTCATTAGAGAGAGCCGAATATAAGATAAAATTGAATCAACATCGATGGTCGGATTATTTTTGAACCAGTCACTCACAGCTGTAAATATTTCGAACTCTGATGCGAGAAAGGAATCCCGACGTAAGACATCTTGCAACATTTCCTTAGAGAGATCTTTAAATGATTCTTGCGCTAAAAGATTAGGAGCGTTCGCGTCCATGAAAATAAAGCAGACGTCTTTAAGAGCCTCCAATTTATGTTTGCACGCCAACACAAAAAAGAACCAGGCGTTATTTATGTTTATTATTTCTTTTAAATATTCAACGATAGCAAGCTGGAGTTCCGTGCATTCGTAAGTAATAGCAAGCTCTAGAATTTCCAAAACGACTTTCTCTTCAATGTCCAGTAAGCAAATTTGACCGGAATAAAAATATCGAAGTAATGCCTTGAATGCTTCTAGAGGTACTCTTAATTCAATCTTCTTGTCATAACAGATAAGATTTCTCTGAAAGTAGTTACTCGCTGCAGCAATGATACATTTATGGCCTGGAATTGTTTGATTCTGCACGATGAAGGAACAATCAGAATAACTTTCAGACATGCAAAATTGAGATATGCAATGCAGTCGATTTTCCGACACATTAATTTCTCCAAGTTTATATTTCGGACTTGTATCACAAATTTTGCTCTTTTGATTCTCCATTTTTCAATGCTTATTTATAATAGTAATCTTTCAAAAATCACTGCGCAGCACTTTTCTATAAACATCTATCGAGATTGTTTATACTTCCCAATGCAAATTGTTTTTTTAATTGTCAGCTCTCCAGCACTTATGATGAAGATGATGTAATAACTCTTTTCAGAAGCCCTTGTAGTGCACAAGCTAACCCGACTCAAGGTTTCTTGTTTAAATTTACTAGTAGATAGAAAACAGAAATTTAGAATAGAAAACAATGAAAAATAAAATGTACACACACGATAATCGGGGAATCTCGAGCACGCCTGGTTGTTGATAGAACACTAGAATTCGCAGCTCACGTTTGGAACCTTCTATCTCAAGTACCGCAACTCTTCTGATTTGGGCAAAGAGTATCTATAACAAGAGGGGACACTCGAGCGGTTATTTTTTAAAATTTTTCAACCTTGGTACCGTTACAGGAACGAAATGGGAATTTATGCTAGAAATGGTTAGTAATAAAGAAAGCATAAGTGAGAGAAAGACAAAAATTTGGGGCGAAAAGTGGAACACTCCTGCAGGGTGCACCTCACAAAAATCTTTTATCACAAAACTTTTCTATGAGCACATTACACGTTGCCTTTTCCACAGCCACACACCAAACACATTATATTATGCTTACCCATCATTTATCTAAAGCACATTTTATTTTATTTAATTAATTGCTTCTAAGAAAGCACTGTTTTACTCAAAAACTTTTAAGCTTCTTCACATTTCCAAACAAATCAAGACCACCCGGTACTTTTCGCTCGGGGGCGCCTTTAAAAACGCACAATGAAAAAATGCAAACAATCTCGTCGGTATTCATGCTCGGTGTGTGCTGCCTGCCTCTTCTCCCTTCTCCGATTCGGAATTTCCCTATAACTTAACATCGCGAGGAGAGGTAAACTTGAGTGGCCTAGCACTGGTGCCCGGCTCGGGGGCGCCTTTAAAAAAGCGTTCATAAAAAAAGCTTCAGTTTATAGCTTACGCTGTAAAAGCTGTCTGTGAGAACTTTTTGGTAACTATTTCTCTCTCTACATTTCTTATAGGTATTTACATAGGTAGTAGCCCTGAGCTGCTTTATCTAATGGGAAATTTTGCTGGGTGTGTTTGCGAGAGCTTGCATATGAGTTGGGACTTTGAGAGCGTATTGAGAGTGTCCCTTCCCAGTAGGAAAAAGAAGGGGCTAAAAAGAAATGATATAACTGCTTCTCGGGCAAGTAGCACTCCTTCCCGACTCGATTCTTTTCCTTCTTCTTTTTTACCCACGACGGGATTGGAGGCAAGGTCTCTGACTTTCGTTTCCCTAATAACCAGGGATAGAAGTAGTTACTCTGAATCAATGGAATAATCGCTTATGCTGGATGACTATTATAAGAAGTTTCGCTTCCCCGATAGAAGAAGTTATTCAAAATAAATGAAATAGAAGAAGTTATTCAAAATAAATGGAATAATAGGGCCTATTCTAATAAACTGAGCAAAAGCTTTGTCTCAACTTTTATACAGAAAAACCAAACTTGATCTGAATCTAAATAAAAATCGAGACTGAGCTGTTGCTCAGCTTATTAAAATATGAGGTACTCATTGAATTAATAAAAATTAAAACAACCTTCACTCTTCGAGAGTGAAAAGAAAACGCGTAGATGCAAGCGCATCGCACGATGACGAAATCTTCTTAAAACACAACTAGTTTTTAGGTAAAACTCATTTACTCCTTACCCACTCGATTCTCAGGAAGCAGGAATATAAGGTAGATACCTGTAGACCCATGCTAGAGGGAATATTGGAAGTGCTTGAAAGTAGTCATATCAGGCTTTCTTAGGGCAATCCCTTGATACATTTCCTACTGGGTTCTTGTTAAATTCGATATTCTTTGATTTGGGAGCTCATCTCAACGATCGTTGTATCACGATTATAAAATAATACTGCGTGGTGTACATTCACGAATAAAAGTTATGAAATGTTTGAAATTTACGAAGTGAAACTTCTGTAGCCAGATCTGCATTTTCATGCTATAGTAAGTCGAATATGTTATCTTGATTACACTCCAGTACCTTTTAAAATATGTGTCTAAGAACGACATGACAATACATGAAAATAATTAAAATAAACGAATTTTGAAAATTGCCGCCATACAAATTGGAGAAACAAATTCCGATCAAGCTGAAATTTGATATATAGGTAATACATACAATCCCAATGAAAATACAATATTATAAAAAAAAAGACAAACAAAGTGGCGGATTTCAAAATGGTCATCTCACGAGTTAGAGGAGAAAAAATAAAAATCAAACTAAAAACAAGAAAATAGAAAAAAAAACCTTTATGTTAAACGGTTTTATTTTAAATCATCCGCTGTACCAAAAACTAGAAAATAATTAGCAAACAAACCGGGGCCTTCTTGAGATTCTGACGTCTAGTAAGAAATCGTGCAATATTAGCAGTGTCTGATGCCAGGGGCACTTTGTATTCCTACGTCATCGGGATAAGTAATAATCTGGGACTTTTAACAGACTAAAATAAAAACGTGGGGCGGATAAAAACCTGTATAACGATTGTATAATTAAATAAGAACGACTTGTCTAGGAAAATGTGTTTCTAAGCCCACCAAAAGAAGAAATATTTCAAATGCGCCCCACACCCCACATCGCAGCCAAGTGCTTCTAACGTTTCCTTGACGGGTTTTACAATAAGTGGTCGAGCATTGTCACGTTGAAAAATCACTTTATCGTGTCTTTTGCCATACAGTGGACCTTAATAAATAATTAAAATAAATAAAAACAAAATTTCAGCCTCTTTACTAAATCTCATTCGAATCTCATAAAAATAAGTATATGAAGGTTTTTTGGACCTGTTATGACTGAATGGTGGAGCTAAAACGGTGTCCCCATTTGAATAGAATTTAAATGCATATTATGAAGTTATATAGGGTATTTGGGGTAATTGATTTTGAATTTAGAACCAATGGCGAATTTAAAAAAGAATGAAATAAAAATTTAAAAAATATATATATACCTAGAACCGTCTCCAAAAAAGTATTATATAATTTCACTTAAAAATCCTCTGTTCTATTAGGGGTCATCTACAACTGATGTTATACATACCGGACGGGGGGTTTAGTAAAATGACAAGATTGCATATTAAAGGAGCGTGTAATAAATTATGAAATTAAGTGACAAAATGGGAGAGGGGGTATAATAAGCTATATATTCGCATAACGTCACTTGTACAATAGATGGTCCTTTACTACTTTCGATTTCACTTGATGTTTTAAGTCGTCGCGAAAATCTGATTCTGGTCTTGTTTTTTTTTATATATCTATATAAGTTAACGCGAATAACCCTCGCCTTCCACGAAACGCCCAAATATCGAATTTCTGCATCTTCTGCATCATTGATAGCACTTAGAGACGTCGCAAACGCCTCGTTGCAAGACGTCGCCGCCGTCACCTGAAACCTCTCGTACGTGACTTTTCGCTAACAACAAGTAATAACAATTGGACCAACGAAGAGCGTTGCTAGATTTTAAGTTTAGTTGTAATCGGTTGCTAAAAGGAGAATCACTTCATTAAATAAATTTTAAAGCTTTTTAAAAACTTAGAGTTTTATTATTAACTGGCGCCCGAGCAGGGACCGTTGCGATTTAATAAGTCCGATAGTTGTTCGATCGATTGTTCTAAGCGAAACACGAGATACCCGAGTGCTTAAAAAAAAGAGTCCGGTGCGATCGCGGAAATAACGAAAAGTGATTTTTCGCAACAAGAAGGTTCTGCAGTTATTGTTAGGAAAAGAGGCCCCTTAGTAACCACGGCAGCTAGAAACTCGACGTGGAGGAAACGGAGTTGACCAGCGTTACAATTTCAGGACACCAAGCCGAAATTGAGGAAAATACCTGCGTTGACAGCCGCCTAATTGCTGACAGAAAAAAGTCCCAAAAACCAAAGAGAAGTTCCAACAACGATGCAACTCCGGATGTTAACCATACATTCGTTACTACTATCGTAAGTTAGCAAATTGTTAAGAAATTATTGTAAGAAAAAAATAATGTAAAATTGTGAATAACTGTGAAAAGTGCAAACAAAGAATTAAAAAGAAAATATCGCAGTATTTCCATTCCAATTTGAGGAATAGTAGAAATTGATCTTACTTACGATTTAAGCAAATATTGTCCTTTAACCTAGGAAATAAGGCATTTTATTTTAAATAATTTCGAAATACGCTGTCAATTTACAGAAAGTTAACCAAATTAATGAAGTGTCGGTGACAGACGTGATACAGATACGAATATTTTGTTTTTTTTTACAAGTAATCAAAGTAAATAATATAAATCTTGTGGGAAAAAAAATACTTTGCTAATGTAATATTAACGGTGATTACAGTTCCTTTCGTGCAGTTAAAGTTCAATTCTTCTGAGTTCCACCCCAAAGTACAGTAAAAAGGCTAAAATGTCTACAGATAATATTTTAAGACCACCAATCCTTCAATTGAATGAAACTCAACCCTCCGGTTCCGGTATTACAAATTATGTTAACCTCGATCAACTGAAAGAAATTATTGCACATACCGTTCGATTGGAAACGCAACAAATTTTTGATCAGATAACACATGCCGACGTTAAACCTAGGCACTCTGATCAAACCATAGATCCAAAATACCTCAATAATTTAAACGATATGGACAAGATACCTGATGTCGTTAAAAGTTTACGCGAGTTTTCGGGCCAACCGGGAGAATTCGGCTCTTGGAAGAAGAGTGTCGAGCGAATTCTAAAAATTTATAATAATTTAAAGGGAACACCCAAATATTATGGCATAATTAGTGTCATTCGAAATAAAATAACAGGGCATGCAGATACCGCACTGGAGTCGTACAACACTCCACTGAATTGGGAAGAAATTTCGAAGTGTTTAACACTTCACTATGCGGACAAAAGAGATCTAGGTACCCTTGAGTACCAAATGACAACATTGATTCAAAAAAGTTCATCTATCCCCGAATTTTATGAGCAAGTTTACCGTCATTTGTCTCTTATTCTAAATAAATTATCATCAATGGAATTGAGTCAGGAGTCAATGAATGTCATGACACAGGCTTATCGAGACAAAGCTCTAGACACTTTTGTAAGAGGTCTTAAGGGAGATTTACCCAGATTACTCAGTATGAAGGGCCCAACAGACCTACCTGAAGCTCTCCACTTATGTTTGAAATTGGAAAACGTCCAATATCGAGTGCAGCATAGCCACGGCAGCCTGCGAAATTCTCATCTTGCTTCACCACCCACTCTTCCACCGAGGAGATTTACTCCTCAACCACAGCGCAACTATTATAATCCCCAAACTCGAAAATATTATCCAGAACTCCTACACAATCCCCAATCACCCCAGAGCTTCCCTAAACTTGCACAGAATTTTCAACCCCCTAGATACTCTCAAAATTGCGTTCAACAACCTCCAAAGCCATTCAATAGAAACTACTTACCTAGACCGGAACCCATGGACGTAGATAGATCTATGAATTCTCGTCAAATAAATTACCAAAATAGACCCCAAATAAATAACACGGTAAATAAGAAACTCCACTCCAATCAGGTACCTCCTCCTGTAAAATTCCAGAGTCTCTATCAGATAGAATCATTTAATGAAGACGCTGCTTTACAATACTACCATGACCAAATGTCTGAATACGATTCCGAAATTCAACAAATTTCCGATGAATATGCCAGTAACCCACAGGAATTGGAACCATCAGTTGCCACGGATCCACACAACGCCTCTAACCAGCAAGAAACTGACGAGCAATTGGACAACGTTAATTTTTTAGACTAAAGAGCTCTTCGCTCCCCTACATGGAGCACGTAGCGAAGAGCGGTAAACTATTTAAGTTCCTCATAGACACGGGCTCGAACAAAAACTATATTCAGTCTCGATATGTAAGGAATCCTATCCAAAATAAGAAACCATTTTTCACCAATTCCGTAGCAGGAAATATAAAAATTACTCAACATGCTTTAATAGACCTCTTCGGTTTCGAACGAAAGTTAACATTTTTCATATTACCAAACCTTACATCCTTTGATGGAATTATTGGCAACGATAGTTTAAAAGAATTGGAAGCGACAATACACACGAAAGAAGGATTTATGACAATTCGACCCAATTTAAAGATTCCCCTTAAACAGCACATTTCAGAGTCTGTGAACAGTATGACTTTGAGAACCTCACATCTTCCTCCAGAGCAAAGAAATAAAGTAGAAAATTTAATAGGCAGCTTTCCAAATTTGTTTTCCGATCCAGACAAAAGATTAACCTTTACCACAACCGTTAAAGGAGAAATCCGAACATATGGTTCCGAACCAGTTTACTCACGGCCCTATCCATATCCCTCATGTTTGAAAGTCGAAGTTGATAACCAAATAAAACAACTTCTTGAAGATGGAATCATTAGACCGTCCAGGTCTCCTTATAACTCTCCAGTTTGGATAGTTCCTAAAAAGGAAGATGCCTCCAAACAGAAAAAATATAGAATGGTTATCGATTATCGTAAATTAAATACTGTCACTATACCTGATAAATATCCCATTCCTGAAATAAATGATATCCTCAGTAATCTCGGGAAGAACGTATTTTTTACCATCCTGGATCTTAAGAGCGGATTTCATCAGATTCCGTTGAGGGAGAGGGATGTGGAGAAGACAGCTTTTTCCGTTAATCATGGAAAATATGAGTTCACGCGACTCCCGTTTGGTTTAAAAAATGCGCCCTCCATTTTCCAGCGTGCGCTCGACGATATATTGAGGGAACACATCGGAAAACGGTGCTACGTGTACATCGATGACATTATAATATTCGGTAGAAGTGAAGAGGAGCATTTTGAAAATTTGAAATTGGTTTTCGAAACTCTCGAAAAAGCCCACATGAGGATCCAATTGGATAAATGTGAATTTCTACAGTCCGAAGTGGAATTTTTGGGATTTGTGATATCTAAAGATGGTATTAAAGCTAACCCCAAAAGGGTTGGAGCAATAGTAGACTTTCCCCTTCCTTGTACGGTTAAGGATCTCAGATCATTCCTAGGAATGGCTGGTCACTACCGTCGTTTCATAAAAGATTACGCCAAAATTACAAAACCATTGACAGCTCTTTTAAGAGGAAAAGACGGACATGTGTCCAAAACCCTATCTAAATCAAAACCAGTTCACTTAAACGACCAAGCTGTGGAAGCCTTTAATAAAGTAAAAAATTCATTAGTTTCTGAAGACGTATTGTTGTCATTCCCGGATTTTGAAAAAGAATTCGAGCTGACAACAGATGCCTCTAATTTTGCATTGGGAGCAGTTCTGTCTCAAGACGGAAAACCAATTACCTTTCTATCAAGGACCCTTAACAAAACAGAAGAAAATTATGCAGCAAATGAGAAGGAGATGCTTGCTATAATATGGTCTCTTAATTCTCTAAGAAATTTCCTTTACGGATCACGAAAGATTAAAATATTAACTGACCATCAACCCCTCACTTACGCTCTCAGTAATAGAAATAATAATTCTAAAATGAAGCGATGGAAGGCAATTCTTGAGGAATATAATTATGAACTCAAGTATAAACCAGGTAGTACGAACGTCGTGGCAGATGCTCTTTCAAGGATAGTCAATCCTACGGAAGTTAACTCAATGTCCGTAACACAACACAGTGACGACAGCTCTTCGCATAATTTGATTCCGACAACAGAAAAACCTATTAATGTCTTCCGGAATCAAATAATACTTAACCAAGGTAACGAAAATAATTACCAGAGATCTAACCCCTTTCCAAATTATGTAAGACATACAATCACCCGAACCCACTACTCCGAGGATGATATCATACAAATTTTTAAAAATTACCTAAACCCAGGAACGATAAATGGGCTCCAAACAAAAGAAGCTATAATGGGAAAAATACAACAAATTTATCCACTACATTTCACGAACTATAAAATCCGTTTCACCTCTAAAATAGTACAAGATATTTCTAACGAAAACGAACAAGATGAAAAGATACTATCTGTTCACCAACGAGCTCATCGGAACGCTAAAGAGAATGGAAACCAGATTCTAGAAAAATATTATTTTCCCAAAATGAACAAGAAAATTAGATTCCTAGTCAAGCGGTGTACAACTTGCAGCGAAAATAAATATGATAGACGTCCCAACAATCAGATAATTAATCCTACTCCCATTCCAAATTACCCCGGTCATATTCTCCATTTGGATATCTACTCAACGAACAATAAATTAGTTCTGACTGCCATAGATAAATTTACCAAACTAGCATTTTGCAAGCCTATAAAATCCAGAGCAATAGAAGATATTAAACAACCCCTTAGAGATATCCTTTTCTTTTATGGTGTTCCGGAAATGGTGGTGATTGATAATGAAAAATCCCTCAATTCACGATCCATAACTTCAATGATGGAGGATGGATTGAAAGTCAAGATTTTTAAAGCCCCACCATATAAAAGTGAGGTGAATGGACAAATCGAAAGGTTTCATTCAACCCTCTCAGAGATCATGAGATGTCTGAAAGCAGAAGGTGTTGAAAGAACATTCGAAGAGTTACTCGAAAGGTCAGTAAACGAATATAACCATTCAATCCATTCGACCACAGGTAAAAAACCAGTTGAGCTATTTTACGGAAGAATTCCAGGCGTGAGTCCAGCAGAATTTGAACAGGTGCGTCTTAGTAACATTGAAAAGTTGAAAGCCAAACAGGATAAAGACATTAACTATCATAATCAAAAACGTAAACCGGTGAAAATATACCAGCCAGGACAAATTATTTTCGTTAAACACAATAAAAGATTAGGAACAAAGTTGACTGTCAGATACAAACAAGAGGTAGTAAAAGAAAATAGAAATACAACAGTAATAACAGAATCAGGAAAGACCATTCACAAAAGCAATATTAGGAACTAAACATAACTTTTCATTACAGATACATGATAGGCGTAACGTTCGGCGCAACTCAAATTTTGGATTATACAAACTCCCAAATTATTACAATGAACATTGGAAGGGCCAGAATTCAACAAGGAAATTTTAATTTAATCCATATAATAGAATTAGATGATTATCAAAAATTCACAGATAATATGAACTTTGTACTGGACAAGCTGATTACTGCCAGACATCCCCTATACCGATATTTAACCCATGAATTGACGCAATTACAGACATTATTAGACGACATGAAAAGACATAAGACAAAACGATCTTTGGATTTTTTAGGTTCTGCGTGGAAGTGGATTGCCGGTACTCCGGACCACGAAGATTTCGAAATTATTAAAAATAAAATCAATAATGTATTGAAAAATAACAATAAGCAAATAATCATAAATCAACTTTATAATGAAAGAATAAATAATATCACTAGAATGACTAATGAAGTATTAGAAACAATAAAGAAAGGAAGAAGTACAGATAGTCCATTGGCTTTGAGTCTCCAGTATAAATTAAGATTGATTAAAGAAGAAATAATTAATGTAAATTATGCCATTCATTGGGCAAAAGCGGGAATAATTAATTCACTTATTCTGTCCAATTCAGATATAAAATTAGCTATTAATACAATAGAGAAGGATAACTTACCATATGCTAGCAGAGAGGAAGCACTAAATTTCGCAGATGTTAAAATTGTAACTAATAGTTCATGCTTGCTTTATATTGTTAACTTGCCTGTAACCACTCCTGAACCATATGAAAAAATGTTAATTAAACCAGTCAAAAGAAACGAAAAAACCCTTGCAATCGAATACGATGAAATATTAAAAGATCAGAATAAAATTTTTGGAATAACTAAAGCATGTAAAGTAATAAATTCACTATCAATTTGTAACCAAGAATATCTTATAGACTTAAGTAATTCGACATGCTTACCGAATTTACTGAACAGCCGGCCGTCGAGATGCAATCAAAGTAACGACCAACACATACCACAAACAGAAGAGATTTCAGAAGGACTGATATTGCTAAACAATTTTTATGGGAATATCGGCGTCAGTTCATAGCCTCAATGGAACATTTCTAATAAAATTCCATAACACTACCATATCCGTTAGCGGGAAAACTTTCATCTCAAGGGAACAGCCAACGATGCAGATACTTCCAGCCATTTTACAACCTACTCCCTACGAGGGTCGATATAAAGAGGTTCTATCACTTCAAATGATGAAAGATGTCCATATCAACAACACAGATGAAATCGCCACTCTTCGGACTGAAAAGAATGTCCTGCAAACTACTACCTACGGGTCCACCGCAATCTTTTTCGTCATTTTCATAATCTTCCTAGCAATCAAATGCAGAAGAAGAAAACCTATTGTCATCAGTGCAGCCAATTCGGATCAACCGGCCGCAGTTGAGTTACAACCTCTAAAAGAAGACATAGCTCCTCAACAGGATCAGAATGATCAACCAGAAGAAAAACCAGCAGTTACAAAAATCATTTTACCAAAAGCCCCCAAAAAGAAGTTTTACGACACCCCATTTTTTTAACCGAATGAGGACATTCGGATCTGAGAGGGGAAGAGTTAACGCGAATAACCCTCGCCTTCCACGAAACGCCCAAATATCGAATTTCTGCATCTTCTGCATCATTGATAGCACTTAGAGACGTCGCAAACGCCTCGTTGCAAGACGTCGCCGCCGTCACCTGAAACCTCTCGTACGTGACTTTTCGCTAACAACAAGTAATAACAATTGGACCAACGAAGAGCGTTGCTAGATTTTAAGTTTAGTTGTAATCGGTTGCTAAAAGGAGAATCACTTCATTAAATAAATTTTAAAGCTTTTTAAAAACTTAGAGTTTTATTATTAACTTATATGTATATAAAAGAAAGTCGTGTTAGTTACACTATTTATAACTCAAGAACGGCTGAACCGATTTGGCTGAAAATTGGTGGGGAAGTAGCTTAGAACCAGGAAACGGCTATAGGATACTTTGTAGGGTTTCAAAATGGCGGATTCAAGATGGCGGCTGAAAATTTTAAATTTGAAGCGATTTTCATGAAAAAATTGGTATATAGGGGTTTTGCGGGATGGGGATCCGCTGTCCAAATTTAGAAATTCAAGATGGCGGATCCAATATGGCGACCAAGATTTCCTGATTTCAACGGATTTTAATGAAAATTAGTACAATGAATGTTTTGAGGTCACTGATTTTGAATATTATCAAAATTTACAAATCCAAGATGGCGGACCCAATATGGTGACCAAGATTTCTCGATTTCAATGGATTTTAATGAAAATTGGTACAATGATTATTCTGAGGCCACTAATTTTGAATATTAGCAAAATTTCCAAATCCAACATGGCGACCAGAATGTCTCGATTTCAACGGATTTTAATGAAAATTGGTACAATGATTATTCTGAGGATACAAGTTCCGAATATTATCAAAAGTTGTAAATCCAAGATGGCGGATCCAATATGGCAACCGAATATCTCGATTTCGACGGATTTTAATTAAAATTAGTACAATGATTATTCCGGAGCCACTAATTTCGAATATTATCAAAATTTCCATATCCAACATGGCGACCAAAATTTCTCGATTTCAACGGATTGTAATAGAAATTAGTACAGTGATTATTCTGAGACCACTAATTTTGTATATTATTAAAATTTCTAAATGCAAGATGGCGGACCCAACATGGCGTCCAGAATGTCTCGATTTAGACGGATTTTAATGAAAATTGGTACAATGATTATTCTGAAGCTACATATTTCGAATATTATCAAAATTTGTAAATCCAAGATGGCGGGTTCTTGATTTCAACGGATTTTACTGAAAATTAGTACAATGATTATTCTGACGCCACTAATTTCGAATATTAGCAAAATTTCCAAACTCAAGAGGGCGGATCCAATATGGCGACCAACATTTCTCGATTTCAACGGATATTAATGAAAATTGGTGCAATGATTATTTTAAGGCCACTAATTTTGAATATTATTAAGATTTGGAATTTCAAGATAGCGGATCCATAAAGGGGTTTTCGGGTTGAAACAATTTCTAGGATATAACAAACTAGAACATTTAAGAAGTGTTTAATTAGTAAGTATTTACCAAACGCCGGGTGAAACCGGGTAACCCAGCTAGTATATTATATTAAGCCTCTAATGATAATTTTGAAAGTCCCACAATTAATTACAAAAAGCCAATAACAATTGTTTTTACCCCTTAATAGACTTGGAGCAATTGCCCTAAATCAACTAGACCGATTTGATGGCAAGGAGGAGAATTTAACAATAATCAACACTCCAAAATTTGCAGAGCATTTGCAGTATTTGCTTACAATTTCTTATACAAATGTAAGATGTATAACGCATTTAAATCGCATTTTTCTTATACTTCTTTATGTAGGCAAATAAAAATGCTCCAGAATTCAAAACAAAATATAACTCCACAGAACAATTAATCGTTGTAAATTTCTCTTCATTGCTAGTAGTTTTGCACCAAGAATGTTTACAGAAACTAATGGCGGTAAGTCTTACAAATATTGTCTAAATGAGAATAAAATATATTTTAAAACCGTATACATAGCTTGCTAATCGCCTGCAAATAAGGCTTGAAGAGGTGGTGAAACCAAAAGAATTAAAAGATCGATATGCTTCAGCAGCTGATGATGGTATTTTAAGTAAGCTGAAAGAAAATTTGGAAACTATACCAGAGGAGGATGATAAGCCGTTGAAAAAAACCGAAAGAGTTCGTCGCAAGAGGAAAGTTGTTGATAGCATTAAAATTAAAATAATTGCAAATATGGAGCAAGTAGCTGCCGAGTTAACATGTAGGAAGCGACCGATTGCTAATATTAAAGTTCAAAACTTTGACGCGGGTGTTATTGTTAAAACATCTTATACAGAGGTTAATTTGAAGCTAAAAAATATTTTGGTAAAAGATCTTAATCCTTTAACAATACATTCAAAGGTATAAAAAAAAATGTTTAATAGTTTCTACTATTGCGATTACTGTAAAATATTTCCAGGTTTTGTCTATTATCGGAGAAAACGCTCTGAACTGCCAAGTCGTGCTATACAACTTGGATGAAACCGCCAATTATAATTCTGATGACATGAAAATTGATGTAACCATGGGTTGTGTGAAAATTGTATTCCTAAATTGGTTTGTCACTTCGTGTTTGGTAAGTGAAGGATAAGAAATTTTAACCGAATGCGACTGAAATAAAGTTTTTAGAATTTCCTTGGGAATTTTCAAGCTGCACAACAGGCAATAGCCAATGCCAGTGCTGCTGCTGCTGATGCCGCCAAACAAAATGTGGTAGTGGCCTACGAAAAAGCAACACGGCTTAAGTTCAATGTAAAAATTAAAGCACCTATTATAATAGTACCTGTAGACTCGAAAAGTAATGAGGGCATAGCCCTTGATCTTGGATTTTTAAGTATTACAAATGTTTCAACTGAAGTTCATGTACCAGAGGTGAGTAGAATATATTTTCTAATAATTTAAGCCTAACTTCCTTCCTTATTATAATACCTATGGTCTTGTAAATCCTTCATCCTTGTCCTTTCCATTTCCACTATGGCATAGTTTTGGAAGGTATTACAAATTATCTTATTTTAAATAACAAAGAATAAATTAAACTAATATATTTTTAATCTCAGAGTGATCGCACTCCTGCAGTGCTGGATGAAATAAAATTGGAATTGAAAAATCTGAAACTTTCTCGTGTAGTGATAAGTCCAAAAGGAGATTCTAAAAATGAATTACATAAAGTTGATGGTAAGTCAAGTAAATATTATTTTAAAAATTCAGACGATTCTTAATAACTTAATATCTACAGAAGATTTATCTTATGGTTTGGCATCGAACGTAAACATCTTTGATCCTATAAGTTTTGCATTAACAGTAATCAGAAACTTGTCTAGTTCATGGTACAAAGAAAGACCGGAATTAGACATATCTGGCAGAATAAAATCAATAGAAGTATGTAATAATATTTTTAGCTTTTTCTATAATTTTACATGGTTTTTGCAGCTTAATGTACTTATTGATGATTATGTGCTACTCATGAATATAGTTAATCATAACTTAACTGAAGGACAGAATGAATTTGTCTCATTTGTTAAGAGGGCATCAGGTATGCTGGATTTGTTATTTGTTAATTGTTCTGTAATTCAATTATATGTTTTCGTTTGTTTTTTAAATTATTTGTTTTCAATTAGAAGTCCAGGAACCAGAAGGATCACCGCTTACAAAAGTTGAAGTTCATAAAGGCGGTGGTGGCGATGCTCCTATTGAAGAAGGTAAGAGGATTAGGAAATTTATCACCTTATATTCCTATAAGAAGGTTGTTCGTTTCCATATTTAATATTTAGATCAGGTCATTTAAAACTCATTTCACCACATATCCTTCTGAACCAATTTCGAGATAACTGGGCTTTAGTTTCTAGTACATTTTTAAGGATTACTCTGTAACTAGCCAGATAGTTACACATGCTACAAATATAGTTCAAGTATCATCTATACATATAGTAAAATTATAATCGAATCGTGCTTATGCATGCTTCACGCAAAATCTACTGGACGGATTTTAATGAAACTTGTTATAGTTTTTGCCTTGGGCTGACATTTAGAACATTATTTATTCGGATTAAATGTAGGGTTTTAAAAGAATGCTCAACATTTCAACGGATTTTAATGAAAATTAAAACTATACGTGTTTTAAGGCCACTAACTATCTATCTACTATCAAAATGCATTTTGGAGGCTTCGGTTTAGAATCTACTATAACCGTACGCAGCAGGTTTTTTTCGGGGAGTTATTTTTTCTCAAATTAGTAACTCGTCAGGTGTGCCTCAGGGTAGCATACTTAGCTCGCTCCTTTTCATTCTGCACATTAACAACGTCTGTCTGCTTCTTTCCGCTTCTAAAATCCTTTTTTGTGCAGATGACGCAAAAATATACTGTGTCGTTTTTCGAGAGACTGACTACCATAAGTGGTGCATGGGCAATTTTCTATCGTTAAATGTTAACAAATGTACAGTTATGTCGTTATCCAGAAAAAAGGTCTGCCATTCATTATAATTATTCGCTGGGTGGTAATTTATTAACTAGACTTAACAAGGTGAAGAACTTGGGCGTTTGACTTTTAACTCTAGACTTTCCTTTGAGGAAACTTAATATGTAGTTGGTAAGGCAAACTCTGTTTGTGACGATCCCTTCATCACCAAGCTTCTTTCTCTATTGTACCTTTGTCAGACCCATTCTGGAATATGCTAGTCTCGTTTGGGATCCTTTCTATATAGTGCATATCGACTGAATCGAAGCGGTTCAGCGTAGATTTCTTAGATTCGATCTCCGCGGACTTCCTTGGGTGGATAGTATAAATCTATCTCGTTACTAAGATAGACTTAAATTAATTTCTTTAGATTTGCTCGAAAAGAGAGGTGATATCGCCAGGTTTCTCGTCATTTCTGACATCCTCCAAGAAATAATTAACTCTCCCGAGTTGCTGAGGTCAATCAGAGTTTCGGTACTGAGAGTTGTTTCGCTCCTTGAGAATTCATGATTTTTGAAACGTTTCGAATTGATCTTACGTAAATTAATGATATTGTACAATAATCAGAACTTAATGAATATTGAGCAAATAAATAAATGAATAAAATTTGTTTGTCTGGTCTGTGCACACAAATAAAAAACTACTGAAAGGATTTTTATGAAACTCGGTTTAGTTTTAGCTTATGCCGTGGGTTAACATAAGAATTCACATAATTGTAGCATCAAAATTATGGAAAAGGTTTTTTTTATTTTTTATTTGGACGAAGAATTTAAATAACGATAAGAACGAAACCTCAATAAGACGTGCATCTGATTAGTTACAGGGTAATTACTTAAAAAATACCTAGAAACTTTTAAATGATTATATTGAACATAAACTCTCTGCATTTTATACAATAACAAAGATATTCTATATATCTATTCTGATAGAAAATTCAAAGTCAAGTCTTTTGTTCCAGGAAGGTTGGTATAAGTCTTAAATTTAAATTAAAAAGATCTACAAACTCTTTATAAACCTAGTTTCATGAAAGTATTATAAAGTTGAAAAGTTGTATCGTAAATTTCTAAAATGTTGCGAGGGCTGACCGGAGCAAGTGCGAAGCGTGACAAAGGAAAAACGAACTCTCGATTATGAATACGGAAAATGAAATGAAGTTGATTAATTTAACAAATCTCCAACTGTGTTGTTATTTCGGGCAGACTGCTGACAACAACTTCCAGCGGTATAAGTTAGTGTTGGCATTCGATCAAAAGAAGGAAGATTAAGTGCTATCAACACAAATTTGAACTAATTAGAGACCTAAGAAATTGTCTTTTTCAACATGAAATCCCTGAAATTAGGGATCATAAAAATCCCTAAGACATTCAGAAAAATTTCGTGAATTATATAAATCTTCGATTGCAATTTTGATAGGTAATTCGTAATCGAATATATTTTTAAATAAAATTGCTTAATTTTATTTTGCTCCGAATGTTAAGTGTATAACTCTTTTGTTCCAGGAAGGTTGGTATAAGCCTTAAAGTTAAATTTCTTTTTATAATATGTTTATATGGTTCTTTTTAATTGAATAAAAAAAAAGTAACAACATCGCTTAAAATAAATTTATTTTATTCCAGCCAAAGCGAAGAAAATGGATTCTACTATAAGTGTAATACCATATCTCAGTGCACAGAAATATGCAAAATTGATAAGCGGTAACATCTTCGGATTTCGCTTGTAATTTGTTGTGTGCTTTATTTAAATATTTAACTAAATGCGCTATTCTTATTTCATTTTTAAGGTCTATCCATTCATATCGATTGAGCTGAAATTTAGAATATATTTATCATGTTGGAAAATATTAATTAATTTCCTCAAATAATATTCATTTCTCGAAATTTGAAAACAATTAAAACATTAAAAGGATTGTTGTCTTAAATAAACGAATAGGATATTATTTATATTGTGGCAAACTATTTACTAAAATCGGTAGAACCTGTGCAAGTAAAGATATACTTTCCACCTATTTGATGCAAAAGCTGAAAAAATTGGTACCTTAAAGGAAGTATTTGTATTAAGGTTGATTACCCTGTCACTGGCCAGATACATATACTATCATTATAGTTCAAATAACATTCAATAATAATAATATTCCCTATGCTATTTCTTGTATGTGTTACCGACCCGATTTTAGGATATATCAATTAAGGATTTGTTCTAGATCAAACTAATTGTTATTTTTACTAAAATTAAATTATGGCAGAACATTTCCTCTTTTTTGAGGATACCAAGTCAGCACAGATTTCCAGAGTAATTTGTTCCATTCTTGACGGATTTTGTTTTGGAAACACATTTTTTGATAAAAGCCCACAAACCGTCAACTGCGTTTATATCGCAGCTTTATAGAAACCATTTCATTACAGAAATGTAACACCCCTAAATCCATCATTTTTGCGGGAAGTAGCGAAAGGATTCTGAAGAGTATGCCTGACTATGACACTATCCACCTATTTAGAGGTCTCCCTCGTCCTGGATTGTTACTGATTTTTCATGCTCTCGGTAGTGTTTGAGAGCATTTTTTACTTTTTCCCACGAACAGATTTTTTGATCCTTCGGGGATAAATTCCAAATTAGACGTCTTTCTTTCTTCGTTGAACTATTATTCTTGCCTATAATTGTTCTCAATTGGAAAACCAGTTTAGACAAATGAAATAAAAAAAAATATTATATCCAAATTAAAAAAATTAGAATGGGCTAATTAAACTGCCAGAACTAAAAAGGCACTTTCAATGTTACACTTGTATATCTCAAAACTATTGGGCAATTATACGATCAAGAGATGAAAAAGCAACAGGGATAACAGATCTTTCAAAGCATTTTACATTGATTTACACTGGTCAGTAAGGCTTCTTATAGAATAGAACAATTGTATCTTAAGGGATGTGCCAATTAGCTTGCCAGCGTTTTATAAGTGATGCTCAAATTTGAATGTTACCTATAAGTTCTGAACAAAATGCCAAACATTTCTTGAAATATTCCTATTAAAAACGAAAATCTGTGTGTTCCGGTTAACTACGTAATAGAATATCGTTCAAACAGTGCACATATATGTGTAAACCTATAATTCAAAAATAAAAATGGTTTTATTTTATTAAAAAACGTTACGTGTTGAAGTATTATTAACTCTTTTGTTCCATCATATCAAACTTTATATAAGCTTCAAATCGAATTGTTAAATTTCGTTTTATAATACCTTTTTACGCTTCTGTTGTTGTTGAATGAAAAAAAGTAATAATATCGCTAAAATCAAATTTATTTTGTTCCAGTAAAAAAGAAGACAAGGTTTGCTATAAGTGGCTTCAATGCTGTGAAACAATCAAAATTGATGAGTGGTAAAGCCATTAGCCTTCATTTGTTATTTCTTGTTTATTTAATTTAAATAATTTGACGAAATCTGCTATTCATATTCATTTTTTAGGTGTCCAATTTATCCGTTTGTATCGGACAATGACATTATTAAAAGAATTGTTGTCTTATATGCACGAATAGGATATTACTTGTTCTGTTTAACTGATTAAAAGATGTGTACGATAAATTGTATGATCAAAAATCCATTACTAAACAATTTACGACAAATACTTTTTTTGAGAACAAAAACAAGACGTTATGCTTACTACTAAGAGAATAAGGGTATTAAATTAAATTTTGATTTGAAATGTGAAGCCAAGTTGTCCCTTTGAAAAGTAGAATTTAATAGTTTCATTCATATAATTAACTTTAACGAATTCTGTTGTTTTTTATATCTCTGATGAGGGAATTGTAATATGGTTTCGAATTGGAAGAAAGAAATTGTTAAATTTATATACTTTTGTATTGTAATGTACCTAATTTTCAATGAGTCACTGTTTCATAAATAAAGAGCTCATATCAATTCAAGTTCAAGTTCATTGAACAGAACAAAACTCATAAACAAAGCGAGCTCAAATTTATAAACAAATGTCCCATAAAGTAAAAGGGAACGACACAGAACTTCTTTCTGCTGTATTTAACCATAACACTCGACACCCAACAATAAGTGCAAGCTAGCAATTTCATGGACGGATCATGTTGCACACGTTACACTCCTGGGCCTAAGATACCCTGGCAACAAGTCGGCTCGATTTGCTGATCGAGCTAATAAACAATAAAGGGTATAAAATGCTAACTATTGATTTACGGAATATGTAGGGCTTAGCATTAACTATAATTAATGATTGTATGTAAATGTAGAGGTAAGATCAATTTGTTTAAATAGGCTAACTGTAATAAACGGGATTAATTCACAGAACTTTGAACATTTGGAGCTGGGTCTGAATCAATCTCTGGAGCGCTAGCGTATAATTGCTGCTCTGAATTTCTTGAGCTAAGGCTTTTGCGGCTGCTCTTATTTGAGCCAAAGCCTTTGCGGCTGCTCCTTTCATCTTGCAGCATCCCAAGAGAAATTTATCGTGACTTTTAATACCATCAATTTTGTTCCTCTACTGTTAATGAAATCCAAAATTTAGATTTCAATTTCGGTTATTTCCAGAGACCGAAAATTTATGGTATTTTTCAAATTTTAAACTAAAAAAGTTTCCTCAGTTGTCAGTAGAATAAAATTAAGTACATCAAAATGTCCAGCTTTTTATTTGAAAACCAAAAATCATTTGATTTCTTGACTAATAAAAATGTGATTATGGCACATAATAAAAAACGGATTATTTCGTTGTCTTTTTACTTTTGCGACTATAAAATGATGAAAAACTGAATTTTTTATTAATGAAAATTGTACTATTACACCGATTAAAACGTGCATTTGATCTAATCTTTATTTTTATAGATCAGATTACTTGGAATTTGAGTTCGTATTTTAAAAAAATCGGTTATAGATCATTTAGTTCACTCTCTGTATAATTCAAAAATTAAATTGTCCCAATTTTGAGGGTTGTCATCATAAAGACTATAGAGGCACTAGTCAAGACGCTATTTTGCCAAGCATATCATGTAGTAAAGAGGCGATTAACAGAATTAGCCCGTCACCCGTATGCATTTTTAAGTTATGAAATTATTTCATCCGGCGTACTACATGTGAAATTTATCTGATCTGTAAGAACATCATCTTCTTAGCACCTTCATATCCATTTTCAATGACTAGAGGCTTTATACGAACATTCCGAATGTTATTTCAATCAATTGAGACTGCTTTGATGATCTCATATGTGTATTTTTTTCACAGCAAAAGAGAAGAAAACCAATGAAAAACTTGAAACAAATTTGCTACAAGCACTTGATAAAAAGAAAATTGATGTTTCCTTGAAGTTCAGCTTTCAGCTTGACGGTGTGGTTGTAAATTTAATTACAGGTAGGATAGACTAAATTTTAAGTATTAAAATAATTTAACAATAACACTTTTTAATTTAGAAAAAAACGAAGGGCTTGCATCATTTGGATTTTACGTACTTTCAGTAAAAGGTACACAACTTGTTGATGGTACTTTAAGCACATCAATTGTTCTCTGTGACATGCAATTGGATGATATTCGTCCTGAGTCGCAGACAAAAATCACAAAGTAAATAAGCTTAATAAAGTTCTTAAATGAAAATTTGTAATAATTTTTATGATAGATATTTGCGACGAAGAGAATCAAGAAAAAAAATTGCCTCTGCAGAGGTATCAACGGATATTCCCTATATGGTTGATGTAGTGGCGATTTTAAAGGATAAGGACACTTTTGGTATGTTTAACAAGAATATATGTGCCTTTTTTTATGATTTTCATAATTATCAATACAGCTGAGATACGTATCTGTGCTTTCGATTTGATACTATCCATCGAATTTTTGTTAAAAATTGCCGAATTTCTTACGGTTCCGGAACAAAAAGAGAAGGCAGCACCAAACAAACAGGTAGTTAAAGTTCAACAAGTAAAAAGTAAGTACATTTTATTTTAATCTCTGTTGCTTATTTTAATTGATTTTAAATTGTTTTAAACAGAAAAACAAGCCCCAACTCCAGCGGATCCTAATCAAAAAATTAATTTAATTCTTCATTTGGAAGAGCCTGATATAATTTTGGTTGAAAGTTTGGATGATTTTAATACGCATGCAATCATTTTTAATGTGAGTAAAAATTCAATTAGTTTTATCGAAAAATAGCTATTAATTTAATTTTCACAATTTAGAGCGAAATAAACTTGCGATTACGAATAATTGGAGACAAACAGTTAATTTATGCAGATATTAAAGATTTAAAAATGTATATGTGCTCTTTTATGCCGGAGCGTCGAGAAGCAACAAAGCATTTTATTATTTATCCATGCACAATAACTTTGCAAGGATCAACGCCAGAGAATAAGGGACTTCATGTTAACATTAAATCTTCCGAAGTTATTATTAATGTATCACCAGGTGGGGTTGTGTAATTATGATTGTGTCTCAATTTTTTTAAATTGTAAATAATTTCAGCTACTATTGAACTTATTAACAAAGCCATTGGTACTGTAACAACAGGTTCAGCTGAGAAGGCTACGAAGGAAGTTGAGCCGGTAGACTATAGTAACATTTGGGCTGTTGCCAATTATAAGGAAGAGGACCATTGGTTCATGAGGATCGGTAAGGAACAAGTTTATTGGTTGATCGTCTAATCGTAACGGATGGAGGTACAAACTTATATAAAAAAATGTAAATTATAGTAGCGCTAAGTTCCCTGATTTTCGAATTTTTAAAATGAAGTCTTGGTAAGATGTTCCGACTATTCATTAAAGTTGCTGTAGCTTACTTTACAATTTTAATTCGGTCCCAACTTTAGATACTAAAAAATAACGATTTTTATGTACAATCAAATGTTTCTATACCACTGACTTAGCGCTCCATCTACTTGAAACTCCTTTTCTGGAAAAACAGAAGTGCAGGTCTTTGTAATTGTAAATTAGTAGAATTATTGAATTTTTGGTTCGCTTTTGTAGCTAGACGGTTAAGAATTTATATTTCTTAAGGGGAAACTTTACCGGGCTGAGAACTGGTAATTTCTGAAAACAAAAAATTTTGTTGGCAAAGCATACAATTTTACAATTTCAAGATGCATTATTTAACATTTATGCTATAAGGAAATATGCTTAAGAAAATTACAATTATATAATAGAAAAACATTTTGAATTGAATGTCGAGTAGCACCTACAAAATATATTCTTAATCTGTATTAATGTTTTTCCATATGAACCTAAAAAACTAAATGTGTGGTTAAACATTTTTTGCTAAATATAAATTAAATTAAAATTTGAAATGAAATAGTGAACTTTAATTTTTGAAATAAATTTGTAGGCCTCTTGAGGAGGGTTAATAAAGACCAATAAATGTTAAGTTGATTTTTTGTATTAGATACACAAATCTAAAAAATGTAATTTTACAGGAGAAACTTTTAAAGTTTTATATCTAGAGAAGTCATAACTTGCAATTTTATAGCATAAATGTTAAACAACACTACTCAACAAATTAAATGCTTTTTCTGTTTCCGAACAAGTGATATATCATTTTTATAGGATTTTTTCCTTGAATTACGAATTTGCATACGAAAATGCTTAATTGGCTCCGGTTTTCGAGAAAAATGGGTGAAAAAGTAAATGAGACCTTATTTTGCTTTTTTGAAAAATCATTAAATAATAACGGATTGTTATAGGAATAATGTAGCTTAAATAAAGATCTGAATCCTTACCTAAATATAGGAAATACCATTTATCTATATTGTTCTCTAAGATTATTTTCATAAGCGTGTGCCATTTGTGATTTTCCATTATATGAAATAATCATAATATGGAAAAGAGTGAATTTCGCAGAATATTTCGAAAAGCTTTAAATCTTTTTGTATTTTGATATAGAAGCTTAAGGTTCAAACTTTTATTTAATCGAAATAACTAGCTCCTCCGTTACTTTTTTAAGAAACTTCCAAAAAAGGCCAAAATAAGTTCTTTTGTATTTTTTAATCCTATTACTAAGAAGGCAATAAATAGGCTAATAGGGAATTTTCGTTTCCTCATTCATAATCTACGGAAAATATTCTATGGGCATTACCTACCATGTAAACATGGGTAAAAACCTTGTGGACCTATGTAATTAATCCTGAAAGGTGCAAGTTGACGTTTCTTTCAAATAAATTTAAAAATCGTAATTTTGTGGCCCTAAAGTAGATTCCTCTATATTACAATCACGAAATATTATTTAGATGTAGCATTGAGTTATAAATAAAATCTGTTTTTAACATAGACGAAGCACTGGATGCTTTGGAAGAAATTCAAAATGAACCACTTGAATATGAAGATATTGAAGAAGCTCCTATTAAGCCGGAAGTATGCATAGTTGAACTGCCAGCCATTATTGTAGTTCTTGAGAGTGGAGTAGGATACTACACAAAACCTCTTTTAACCTTGGAAACTAACCTCAATGCAAATGTCCATGACTGGAGTAGACAGGTTTGAAAAAAAAATTAGTGAACTAAATATTTATTCAAACCGTACCTTTGCAGATGAAAATAAATGGAAATCTCACTTTAAAAATGTCATACTTTAACGAATCTCTAGCTGTTTGGGAGCCACTTATTGAACCAAATGAAAGAGTTAGTAAGACTACAGGAATTTTTCATCATTCTCCATGGGAAATGAATTTCGAACTTAAAACGGAATCAAATAAATCTGAAGATGACTTACTAGAAGATAATTCCATGACGAAAATTTCGATACATTCAGCAGATATTCTGGAGATGACTATAAGCAAAACAGGATATGATCTCCTGATGGAGTTGAGTTCAACATTCTCTCAAGCGTTTGATGCTGAGGGACTGGTGAAGCCAGAAGTTGTGGCACCATACGTCCTTGAGAATGACACTGGATTTGATTTGACAATGGACTTTACTAAGGGAATGTTCACCTTACATGACTATCATATACCATCATTAAATCCGAAATATACTGAAAACGTTAACAATTCTTTGATACTCCAAGCTATGGATGAAGAACCAAATATCCAACCAGAAGATGTTAAGAACTGTAAAGTTTCACCGAATGGTAAAGTTTATCTAAAAAAGAAACCTCTAGCAGAACTTGAAGCTCCATCTAGTACCAGCAATGAGGAAGAGAATGCAATGTATAGGGAAGAATACCTTTTCATTCAGGTATTCTATGCGGTGTTTTATATTTGTTTTAAAATGATTCAAAATCGACCTTCCATTATATAGATTGGTGGCATAAAGAAACAAATTGCCATTCCAGTATCTAAGGCAGACGAACGTTACTTCCCCCTGTATAGAGACACGAATCAAGAGCCGTGGGGAATTATCTCTCAAGTATCAAACGAATATGGAACAACTAAAGTGAACATACATGGTGTACTAACGGTATGGAAACAGTGAGCAAAAGTAGGATAGCCACCAGTAATGTAGAGAATTAACGTAATAATGGTAAAGGAAATTTAGACCCAAAAATATATTACATATGGGGATACTGTTATATAAAACAAATATCAATTTTTTTTATAAATATTCATCGAATGGTGTCTTATTAATACACCATAAAAATTCCAAATAGAAATTCGACTTAATATGGATTCTATACAAATACAAAATACAATTTATGCATTCTCTTAACTTTGAACGCGTTTTTCGCCAAGGATGATTTTTCAACACGGGGTAAGTAAACCTTGAACAAACTTTTCATCGGATATATTTGATCTTTGGCACATTTATTCCCCCGTTAAAATGATACATGAAATTAACCACCAACAATTCCTATGTGTAGAGAACTTAAACTTATGGCAATTTCGATTTGAATTTTTACAGCATATTCTTAAAATATAAATCTATGGATCTATAAATAAAAATAAATCGACTTCTTAACATTTTCGGAGAATGTCCTCTTAGCTGTTTGGCACTTGGGTCAAATATTATGTTTCCGCAAATGATGAAAAGTGACTCTATTTGACGAAAATAAAAATTCACCAGTACACCATCACCATCAGATTCGCAGCAAACAAAGAAGTTTTGAATTTCTTTTACCTGCTACGTTAGTTTTCGAATTTACTGGAGTTGTTTTTCTAATTTCGCTCAATATATTTGTGAAAAAGGGAATTTATTAATAACTACCTTTAATGTTTCTACAGATTCGAAATCACTTTACAACGAAAATAACAATTTATAGACTGCGCAATGAGAAGGGCGCTGATCAAATTCAATTTGTTGGAGATGTTGGGTCCGGAGATGAATTCCACGTTCCTCTTCATGCAATATATGCATCATCTAAAGAACTGTATTTTTCTTTGCCTGTAAAACTATTTAAGATCTTTATTTATATTTTAACGTAATCTAAATAACATTTTCAGGGGTACAAACGATCGGTACAAGGGATTAAGTGGAATGAAAGTTTGACTGATTTATCATACAGTCGACAGCTTCAATGCGATCCTGTCACCACTTTTGAACCATTTTATATCAACGCACTAAGAGAAAAAACAGAAGTATATTATGAAGTCACTTCGAAATTTACCCTACTCAGTGCACGTTATACAATTCACTTACGACCACCGCTCTATTTAAGAAATGCACTGCCCATTGAAATAAAACTGTCTGTTGCTGGCTGCACTGTTCGACAAGACGGTAGGTTATGAATTATAAATAGTTTAAGTCCCTTAACAAATATTTCATTTAAAAGGATTAGCCAAAGGAGTTGAAATGGAAGAGCCAAACCCAAAATCTCTCATTCGTGAGGACTTTTTAGATTATGGCGAAAAAGAAGTTATGCCGGGCGATGTTCTTCACCTTCCGACTGTTAAATTAACGACTAAATCTGGTGAAGCTAAAAGTTACATTGTTGTAAGAGTAAGTTACTTAAATCGCTAGAAAAATTCCAGGATATGGTTTTAACGACGAAACTTTTAGCTGGTTCAATATCTAGAAAAAGATTGGTCATGCACAACAGAAATATCTGAAAATCATGAAGAATATGAAATATGGACATTTGCTTCATACGATTCTGTGGCGAAAATGGACATGGAGCTCGGTGTCAAGTAAGTATGCAAAGATAGATTTAGTGTTTTTTGTGATCGTTCCATTATTTTTAATATTTGCGAAATTTATCTTGACTAAAAATAATTATTTATAAATAGGATTTATTTAAATATTATCTCACGATAGCACAAATATCATCGAGCGTTTTGTTGATGATCATCGGCTGCAATAGGACGAAATATCGAGTTACTAAAATCGCTCTTGTTGATATCGACAGAAATCGACATCAAACAGAGATGCCAAATACGACCTCTTAATATTTCGATACTTTAGACGTCTAAAACGAATCGTTTTTTAAACTGAGACATAGATTCCAATTTCATTATACGAGTAAAAACTGGTCTTAAGGGGGTAGTCCAGTGAAAACGACTGTTTTTTCAACGATTTTTTTTTCATATTAGAAATTAATTTTTATTAAAAACCTTTTTGACATATGATAGTACAACTATTAAACTACAAAAAAAAAAATTTATTTTTTTTTTCGACGAGTCATCCCGACAAAATGGCCGCTCCAAAAAAAAATTTTTTTTGTTGGCGGACGTCGAATCTCTGCAACGGTTCATTCGAAACAAAAAATTCAAACGAGGTTTTAATCTGTAGAACATTGGCTATCGTCGGAACTAGAATTATTAATTTTCAGTAAAAAATAACAAAATGGCGGCATTTCGAATTTTTCTGGTGTTTTCCGGGTGCTTAATTTGTTTATAACTTTGTAAATAAACAATGGATCTTAATAATTCTAGTTCCGACGATAGATACACAATCAAGAAATATACAGCTAAATTTTTAGATCAATCGGAGCAAAAGACTCTGAGATCTGACGTCCGCCGAGTGAAAAAATGCTGTTTTGAGAAAAACGCGTTTAAAGTTTCTTTTGCGGAAAAAAGCTAAAAAAATTAATTTTACCTCAGTCAGCGATGCCTGGTCCATACTTAACGCGATGCCTGCTCCATACATAACTAACCTTAAATACAAAGCAGAAGGACCTAGACCGTTATAAACCGAAAAAAAATGGGCGGAGCAAACAGAAATACAAGAGTCCTCCTTGCTCCGAAACACGCCAGGGGACCTTCGAGCGCTCGGATTACACGTCTCTCGAAAACTCTCTGTATCTTTAAAACTATTCAATATTTTGCTTAGATATTTTAAGGGAGTATTTTCGAGGTGTAGTAGAGTAGATTTAAGCAAAAACAAAAAAATTGAAAAAAATTTTTTTTTTCACTGGACTACCCCCTTAATTAGAAAAAACATTTAATTTCCGAGTTTCATAATAGAGCTCTGCTCTCTTCTCTCAGACAAAGTTCCAGCTTAGATCTTCTCCTTCTACGATGGAGCTAACGTTTTCCTTTGGTCGATCCATTAAATTTTTATTAGAAGGTATCATCTTACCTGCCAACTATTGATATCGTTACTTCGTAAGGCTCGGTTCTTTCTCCTACGCTTTTTATCCTCTTTATTTTAAGAAGCTCTTTTTTTACATTAAGATTTCAACAAAACATAGTTACATTTTTCATTTTATTTATTTATATTTCCTAGATACGAAAATCGTCATGGTAGTCTTATGTTAACCCTTTACTGCCCCTTCTGGATGATTAATAAAACTGGCCTAACTCTAAGCTATAGGGTAAGTTTTGTGGTAAAATAAATTTTTTTTAATAATCGTCATATGAATTTATGGTGCAGAAATTTAAGAGAACTGAAAAAGAGAGTCAATGTGGTGCCCCTACAAAGGTACTTCTTCGAAGTTTGGAGTTGTTTTTGCTTGTTTATATTTTTAATACCATACGTAGAAAATTGAAGCAGAAGTTGCTTTTGCTATGCAGACATCTTAATTAATGAAAATGTTATTGAAATTTATATTATCCAGAGATTATCAAATTATTATAGACCCAATCTAATCAATTAATGAGAATTCGAGAATTAATTAATTTAACTCTCACATACAAAATTGAATGCATGTTGCTTTGACTTACAAAAATCCCAGTAATTAGTTTGAATTTTTGATGTTTTAAAAACCCAATAAAATTAACATTATGGATATTCAAAAGTTTTACAATGATCTTTATTTATAAGTTTAAAACCTGCCTGTTGAAATAATACATTTACATTCGCTACTGCACAAATATTTTAAATACAATTCATGATTCCCTTCTGTTAAAGCAAATGCTCTTTGAAACCTTTCTAGCAATTTATGGCCCATTCTGAATGAGTGTACCTTCATTTTAATTCACTTTTATCTTTATAAAATCTGCTGCACTTAAGACTACTAGTTGAGCAGGATAAAAAATTATTTTTTAATAAAGTTAAGGTACGAAACCATCTTTGCGCAATTTTTTGATATTTCATATAATTCCAAACAATATGTAGGAATAATATCTAGTATCTATTAAAAGAGATATAGAAGACGTTCTCCTAGTTCATGTCTTTGAAACACGACTTGCAGATACAATGACTACATTTTTTTATATATTTATAAATATTTAATCCTGTTTTTTTTTTGCAAATCGGTTTGTTTGAAACGAAAAATTTATTCAGTATTTATAATACTTGAGAAAAAAGTTATTCAAATTATTCAGTAAAATACGCTTAAGGGCTTGAAGAACTTTACCAAGCTAAAAGATTTTAATACGTAAAATATTAAAGTTATTTTGGGGGGAAAAATTGATGAACTTTTGGCAACTGTTTTTTTAATTGGCAACGTTGAGAAAATAAGTTATGAATTAATTACTTGAGATGTTTTGATCATCATGTTTTTAGAAACCCAATTGTAGAAAGAATTGCAAATTTTATTTGCTAGGGTACTTTATTTAGCATCCCGTAATTTTGTATAGTACATACCTCCTGTGAAGTTGAGTCAGATGACAATAGATAAAAAACCCTTTATCCGTTCCAATGAGCCCTCAATCATTTTTCCATCTGTCTCCGGTCATAAGTAACAAAATATGTCTAGATTGTAATATCTTGTTCATATAGAGTAAAGCAAATAGGCCCAATAGTGCAAGGATGTATTTTAGAATTATAAACTTTTGTCCTTTTAAACCATGTTTCACATGCACTTCCTTATTGCTCCTTTTTATCTTTATATTTTTATATTGTTAATAAAAGAATCTTATAGAAGACAAGGCGTCACATATTGGATAACTTGATATGACTTAGCGACCAAAATTAATTATGCGTGTTGCCTCGCTTTATTTGTTATTATTATTTTTATAATTATCAATAAATAAAAACAAATCAATAACGATTAATTTTTTATTAGGCAAATACAGAAACCGTCAATGTTTTATATCACCCACCAAACTACGAGGGACCTATTTTGTTCTCATTCCGTGATAAATACTTCTTTGGAAAGAAGAGAGCTTCCATTCGAGTTGATTCCGGGGAATGGAGCGAGAAAATTCCTCTGGACGTTGCCGGCTCCACTGGTTCAGTCCAATGTAAAGCAAATGACAAAATCTACAAAGTATGTAGAATTTTGAATATTTTTGAAGCAATTTTGTAATGAAAATTTAATGTAATTTTTCAGATTGGTGTACATAATCACTTAACGCATAACTCTTTAACAAAGGTTATTACTTTCATTCCATTCTACATCGTCACTAATAAGGCATACTTCCCAATTGAATTGCAAGAAGTGAGTCGACCTGGAGATCCGTGGCTAAAGGTATTTAACTTTACGGCTTAACATTCTTTTTCGGATAAAACAAGATTTATTTTCAGGTTGAATCGAATGAGTGTGTTCCTTTGTGGCCAACGACCGATACAACGCATGTTTTGCACGTGCGTATTCCTGGTGAGAAGCACATATCCCCTCCATTTAAATATACAGATGTACAATGCACACTTCTTAAGCTAAAAAACAAGGTATTTTTGTTTAAATTTAATTAGTAATATACTCAGGACCATTAATGGACATCCATGTAGATATGTAAATACCAGTAGCTTCAAATTTGTACTTAATTGTATATATTTTCTAAATGAAATTGGACAAAGACTTTATCGTCTTAACACTTTGATGGTTGCACTTTTCGTAAAAAGGCTTTGCACTTGTTGGTTGGTTTTTTCCTGTCTAAGAAGTAATAGTGTTATTTTGAATAGTAGACTATTTAAGTGTCCATGATTGGTCTTTCTTTATGTATCACTGCTGCCATCATGTTAATACAAAATTAATAACTTTTAAACAGTATGGAGGAGTAAACGTGGACGTTCATGAGACCGAGGGTGGAATTTTTATAACATTCACCGAGTACCACCCTGGTGATGCCCCAGGATTGATAATAAATCATACATCTCTACCAATTTCTTTCTGGGAGAAAGGAAATGTTAACGAAAGGTTATTCACAATTTTGCAATATCAAAGACATGAAAATTAATAAGTGTGCTTTTTTTTGCAGAATTTTACAACCTTTTCAGCAACTCTTATTCAGTTGGGCAGATGCTGCCGGCTCAAAGAATATTCTTTGGGATAATGGAAAAGAATCAATTGAAAATGATCTGCGAAGGGATGGTTATGGACAATTTCAGTAAATTAATTTTGTAAAAATTTCTAAATTATTTTTAACATTTTAACTATATTTAAGATTGGGACCATCAGAAAGAGATATAGCTTACTGGGTGTCATTTTTGAGTGGAACTCAAAGAGTGCTTTTATTCACTGAGCGTACTTCAATCTTAGCGCAGGCCGAAAGTAGCGCAAATTTGGTGAAGGTATTCAAACATTTACATAATATACATTTGCATACTAACATTAATTAATTTTTCCTTTTATGATTGTGAAGAAATTAGCTAAATTGCTCATATGTGATTATAAGGTTTCTTAATTTTCTATTGGTTCTGTTGTTTTTTTTTTGGTTCTTATGAGAAGTTTGTTGATTTGTTGGATTAAATTTTACTTAAAGATTTTCACTGTTTGCTTTTCCGTTTCTATATTTTTATATATAAGTAGTATTAAAAGGAATTTTCTAATTTTTTGTTGTTTTTACCAGGTGACTCAACAAATAGAAGTAAGCATTCATGGCATTGGACTCTCGGTTATAAATAATTTAAAAGGAACTGACATCTTGTACATTGGTATTACAAGCTCAGGTAAGCATCATTATTTGCATATCATGTGTATTATCGTTTCGTTTCTTTATTGTCTTCGATATAACGTCCATCTGTTATTTTAGAAAAAGAAAAACCCTTCTTTTCATATTATTATAGATCAACAATTAATTATCTTTTGCAGGAGTCATATGGGAATCAAAAAAGAGAGGAAAGAAACGATTCAAACAAATGAAAATAGCTCAGAATTCGATGACTGAGCATAAGTACCAAGAGTTTCTAAATGACCAAGAAGTTGGAGAAACCGATAAAGAGTACTTTATAGAAGGTGAAAAAATCAGGGTAATACAACAATTCGTTATTATTAAATAAGCAACCTTTTAATAAAATTGTGTTTTTGTACAGGTTGATTTCGTAGATATGAAATTAAAGAAATCGCCTGAAAGAGACATTCAACGAACCTTTTATCCTGGAATTTGGCTTCAATTGAAAACATCAGACTATCAAACGCAACTTCATGCGAAAATTAATCGTATTCAAATTGATAACCAATTAATTGACTGTATATTCCCAGTGGTACTTGCTCCCATTCCACCTCCAAAGAGTGTTGCTGCAACTACAGGTGAACTTGTTTTGTGGATGTTTTAGTTTGGCTTCTTAAAAATATTATAATTCTCTTTTAGCTTTAAAACCATTTGTGGAGTGTAGTGTGGTGCAAAGAATTGTACCCTATTCAACAGTTAAGCAGTTCAAATACGCTTCAATGCTTATGCAGGAATTCCACGTGAAAGTCGATTTGCAATTTATTACTGCGCTTTCTGAGTTATTCGTCACTGCTACAACTGATGAAGAAGCGGTAAGATTAATATATAGTATAAATAATTCGCATTAATTGTCCTTATCTGTTAAACTTTAATAAATTTATTGGTGTTAGATAATTCGGAATAAGGCTAACATATTCAATTTTCTACGATTTTTTGTGTTAATTCTTATAGAAAGTAGATTCGCCTTTTTCTGTTACGAGTATATATCCATCTATAAAGTTTTGGCTGGTACTGGTGTCACTGAAAAGGCTACGAATAAATAGTTATTAAAAGTCTAGTCTAGATCACTAAAATTATGATAAAATAACACAATTACAACGTGGCAAAATTTCTTACTTGATATGTTTGAACTATACAAACGAAAAGCCAAAAAATCTTCCATTTTCTAAATATTTTTCAGTGTTTTTCAATTTCCTATTCTTAAATATTCTCAAAATTCATGTGTAATATATGTATAAACTTAACTTTGTTTCAGGCGAAACTATTCAACGTGGATTTAACAGGTATATCGATGCCATTATCCGATATGGTTGCAACTCAATCTCAGCAGGAACAAAAGAACTTCTACGACAATCTTCATTTGGGTCCACTAAAGATTCATGTTTCGTTCTCAATGGCTGGTTCCGATGTTACAGCATTACCTGGAATCCTTTCAACTATTCTTCAAGGTGTCGGTGTCACCTTGACTGATATTAACGACGTTGTGTTCAGGTAAGTTAATCATTACACAAAAGAACAATTTTAATTTACTGCGCAACTTAGATGCTTCTTTTTACTAGAGAACAAAACAAATCTATATACGACATACATATCTGTACAAAATTTAGATGTATCAAAATCCGACAACGAAAGTTCCCAATCGTGAAAAGTAGGGAAGAAATTAAAATAAACAGTTTAATGAGAACGCATCAGTTATTACCATAATTGATTTATTAATTTTTACTGAAAGTAAAATGTTCCTCAAAGTTTTTGCGAAGCATTTGTAGTCTCCTTAAAATATTATTATACATTATTTTATGACTTGTTTGATAGCAAAATTTATAATTTGACACTAGAAAAAACAATTAGAGTTACTGGTTAATAGCTATTATTTCATGTTTGAGTTATGCTAAAAACACCTATTATATGACATTTATTCAAAGATAGCAAAATATGCTTGGTTTACTATTAACTCATATTTTATCTCGAAGACGTGATGAGATGTAACATAAACGGTTTCAGATTCGTATAAGAAAAAAAGTAAAGAAAATACTTATCATTTTCTCTGGTAGGAAATCTATATCACTCAGATTTATTAATAAAAAATTGTACCTATAAATTAGGAATCTATGATAGATTTCAAATTGATTCTCTGGGCTGTCCATTTAACGTAGTTATCCCCTATGAAGTGGATTAATATCTAACATCTAGCTCTTTGACTATTATTAAAATTTCTTAGTATCGATACCGTTATAATCCAAATTATTTGTCATACCAAATTATTCACATCTGTATGAAGATACTGTATTAAATAAATAATTAGAAACAAGGCGCAGGTTGCCCTTTGCATTCTCTGCATAATATACTAAATATATAATAATAAAATAAACTTTATCCAACAGGTTGGCCTTCTTCGAAAGAGAGTATCAGTTCCTCACCCACCATCAGCTTATATCAGAAATTCAAACACATTATGCGGGCCAATTTTTAAAACAATTCTACGTCCTTGTCTTTGGTTTAGATGTCTTAGGAAATCCGTACGGCTTGGTCGTTGGTATCTCAAAGGGTGTCGAAGACTTGTTCTATGAACCGTTCCAGGTAAATAGGTATACCATTTGTATATAAGTTCAATTATTAATACCAATCTGTTTTGAAAATAAGGGCGCTATTCAAGGGCCAGGAGAGTTTGCCGAGGGTCTAGCCTTAGGAGTTAAGTCTCTGTTTGGTCATGCTGTAGGAGGAGCTGCCGGAGCTGTTTCGAAGTAACAATTAATATTTTCATTGATAAGCATTTTATTATTAGTAACATCATATTTATCTCAATAGAATAACAGGTGCCATGGGTAAGGGTATAGCTGCACTAACCTTTGACAAAGATTACCAACGAAAACGACGAGCCGCTTTACACAAAAAACCAAGTAACTTCCAAGAAGGAATAGCAAGAAGTGGAAAGGGTCTTGTTATGGTATGATACTTTTTTTCCTTATTTGTATTTATTATACTCATATTTATTTATTCTAACTTCGCACAGGGTGTTGTAGACGGTTTAACAGGCGTATTTACGAAACCCATTGCCGGCGCAAAAGAGCAAGGTGTAGAAGGCTTTTTTAAAGGTTTGGGTAAAGGTGCTGTTGGTCTTGTAGCTCGTCCAACTGCTGGAGTTGTTGATTTTGCTAGTGGTACATTAGAAACTGTAAAGAGGTGATTAATATATTTTGATTATTTTAAATAATTTATTTATAATCAAAATAATTAAATAGAGCCGCCGAAAGTACAGAAGATGTACAGAGAGTGCGAGCCCCTCGTTTCCTTCATTCCGATGGTATCGTTCGTCCATACACCCGGTCCGAAGCAGAGGGTAATAAAATATTAAGGTATAATGCCTTTCTTGTAATTTTTCTTCAATATAATAATAATATAACTGTTTTCTTTGTAATTTACAGAGAAATTGAAAAAGGAAAATATGCGAAAACAGACGTTTTCTGCCTTTATGATGAAATTATTGAAAATCAAGAAATTATAATCTTGTCCAATCATAGAATAATCTACGCCAGTAAGAGTGATCTTTTTGGACATTGGGTCGTAAGTACATGCAAAATAAAATTAAAAAGTGATTAGGGATTAGTGCATCAGTCTTATTCTATCATATCAATGAACAGCACACACGCCACAAAATTTAGTATTTATATGACATTTTATGGGTGAATATTTGATCAAGATGTGTTTCAACATCCCATCAATAAAATCATCAAAACGTATCTCTTCTGGGAGGTAATTCCCTTGGAATTTTAAACATCAAATGACTATAAAAAATTGCTGGATACTACGATCTTCCCAAAAACCTTAAAAAAAATAAGCTACGAAAAACAAAACATAATAAATTTATTTTTATTTCAGATTCAATGGACATATCGCTGGCAAGAAATAGCAATGGTTCGATCGATGGACCGGGGAGTAGAGATAACTCTTAAAAAAGAGGACAAAAAGTTTAGTCTTTTCTCATCGTCAGAAGCTCCAAAGAAACATTTGATGGTCCCACAGAAAGCGCGAAGAGATTTTCTCGCAAATAAAATGGAAGGGTTACGAGTTCACGCCGAATAAGTCTGCAGATTCGTCTTTGTACATTGAAGTCGACGACCAAAAGTTAGCTTTGCAACTATATAGGTTTTTTATACAATGTTTGTAGCTTAAAAGTAGAATTTATGAGAATGTTTACTTAAATCTCATATATTTATATCAATCGTTTACGCAATATAGTAAAACAGCATTTAACTAGTGCCTATAATTGGTTCGTGGAACTTCACATGTCTGCTTTTGAATTAACGTCTACCTCAGTTGAGCGCGTGGAAAATTTAATTTACCTGAAAATGTAAACGAGTGTATCTGATGAAAGCAAAATCATATGTAAAACTCTGTTTGTACTTGTTTATTTTTGAATGAGATTTACGTTTTTGTTAACATCATATACAGTTGAGAAAAACAAAATTACACTCTACAGTCTACACTATATGCGTCCTACAATTTTCTAGGTTGCATTACCTTAATTCACCTTTTGTTTACCCTTTTTTGATTTGAATAAAGCTTTTAATACAACGTAAAACAGAATGATTACTGCAAGCACTGCTCCCACGAATAGTGCAATTACGTCGAGTAGGTAAAAACTATACCAAGGAAGGTCGAGGCCAGCGGAGCGTATGTGCGGTGCTCCTTCATGTCGAATTATGTAATCCACCCAGAACATGGTCGTGTCCATGGCGCTCATTGGTCTGTCTCGGAATATCTTTGAGATCTTTTCAGAGGTTTGTTTGTACGACGGATTGTACAAGAGTTCCTTCAAGGCGTGTCTTAGAGTTTCCTCTGTGATTTTTGGAAAGTAGAGAGATATAGCATAACCGGCCTTCGTGGCCTTATTCATGTTTAAGTGCTGTTAATAAAAGTATATAGATGAGATAATGATTTTCTTTTCGAGTGCAAGATATTACCTGATCACAGTACACGGGCATACCTAACATAGGGATACCATAATAAACCCCTTCTTGTGTTCCAAAAAGTCCTCCATGGGTGATAAATACTTTTATATTTGGATGGGCTAAAATATCACTTTGTGGCATCCATTTTTTTATCATTACATTACTTGGTAATTTTGGAATGTTTTCATCTTCGAATTTCCATAAAACCCTTTGTTTCATACTCCCAAAAACTTTAAGGAAAATATCCAGCTTTTCTGGTGGCATATCAGAACTTTTCAAATTTGTACCTGTAATTAAGAAATTAAAAAATGATTTATAGTTTCATATTAAACACAAAAACAGGGAATTTATTCTGAGAAACGAAACGAATCACCGTTTATCTCTTATAGCTGAATTCTATTGGTTTATTTTTAAATTAAATGTTATTATGGCACAAACAGCTCTTTTCCGCTCAAAAAATTTACAGAAACAAAGTATCATCCGCGATAAAATAAAAAGAATATATTTACACTTCAACAACGTTTGCATATATTGAAAACTTATTTCCAAGGTGAGTGCTGTGTTGGCAAAACAGTACGAATTATGAAAAGAAATTTCGGTCGAAATAATACAAGTTTGTGAGAATTGACATGTTAATTGATAACACAAGTTCATGTTCGTCCAGTGCGCCTAGCCGCGAATATTGCTGCTGTTGCCAAAAGTGTGCGGCTAAATCCGCGAACAGTTCTCAACAATGACTACTAAGCCCACTAGCTTGAGGAGCATTCTTCATAACAACCACGGATTATTCCTTTACAAGGTCTCGGGAATTGAACTCTGATTTCAGCAGGATGGCGCTACGTACCACACAAGTCGCGTAAGAATCGATATTTTGCACCCTAAGTCCGCGATTTGGGCGCGCCAGATCTTTTGCATAGAATCTATAAATATATTCTACTCATAAACTTGGCCTGCTCAAAATTGCACTTCCTGTAGTCTACTGCAATTTCCACAGTAGTTTGAAGGCCAGTTTGTTTCAATCATGATAAAGAAATTCGTGTAAAGGGATTTCTTCCAAACCCTAACCCTTAAGTACTATACCTATTTTCATACTACACTAGTACTATTGTGGGTACGGAATTTCTGCATGAAACTCGGCTAACGAAACGATATGTAACTATTTTAAAATAGGTTTTACTTAATTGTAAGACGAAAACCGAACAAACGTTTGTTATGGAGTTTAGATTAGTAACTACACTTTTTAACATTCAGTACTTACCCAGACTGAAATAAATGGAACCGTCTTTAGCGCCATCCAAAAATTCTTTCATGTCCTTTGGCAATGGTTTTGGAGGTCTAATATGAACCCCACCAACCGATATTTGAGCGGGAACAGTAGGTCGTGGTGTGGTAAGTGGAACGTGGCTGTTAAGAAGCATCAATGACACCTGCTTTTCCATTTCAGAAACGGGCGGAAGATCAACTAAAAATAAACATATTTTCCTTTCAAATTAGCAAACCAAACTTAACCTAATTTTATAATTTTCAAAAGTACTCTTGTTGGAAGTGATTTAGAAATCTTTCCATGATACCTAATTTTATAACTTTTAGTAACTACCCTAACTAATCCTACCCTAACTAATCCTACCCTAACATAACGTAACTTATAACTTTTATTTATAATTTTACATTTTTTTAAACAATTTTTTATTTGTATTTGAAAGCTGTTACAAAGTTATTGAAATATTTTACTAAACAAATAATAATAATTTCGTGAATAATTTTACTTGCATAAGTTTAGCTTTTCAATAAAATCAAGTTTAAATTGACTGTTGCTATCACTGTCTCTAACTAAATATCCAACAAATAAATAACTATTTATAAGGATTGATAAATTACTTATGATGGAAAAAATAATGTGGATAATTTTGATAAATGTGTCTAACCAAAACATAAAATGTTACAGCAAAAAATGTTACGGAAGAAGGGCATAACTAAGATATAGTGTTTTGTCAACTGAAATTTGGTAAGCAGTATTTTGCAATTTTAGTTTACGTTACTAAACAACTTTCTATGATATTCCATTATGTTTTAATATTTGTTTAAAGGTAGTCACCCTACTTTTTCGGATTTTTTCTCTTTATTCCATTCCCTATACATGTTATAAAAAATATGTATCGTGTTTGTAATTTTTAAATTTGTACAAAATTCCCTTAATAACTGAACTAAAAAATTCCAATAAATTCCTTTAATAACTAAAATAAATAGTTAAATATGATACTACGAAAGAAAGTAGCAGGAAATGTTTGTCTGTCTATTTGAATGTTTGGAGAGTCTTTAGAGAAAAGTTTTCGTGTACATATTAGCAATATGAAAAAAATTGAGATGACCATTAGCGATTTATCACATTAATTGCGATTTCTACACAAGTGGAGTCATTTTCTATTAAAAAAAATACTACATACAGTAAAACCCGCTTAAATGCACATCCAATTTGTCAGAAAATTTCGTGCATTTAAACGGTTTGTGCATTTAAACGTTTTTAAGATAAATGCACATGTTGTGCATTTAAGAGAGCTCTGATTACTTTTTTTCAGTTTGATTAATTACATAGCGTTCTGTTTTCGTCTTTACTTTACAAATTTTACCAAAATTAAACAATTACAATCCGCAATTTGCAAGGTCCACCCGCCAACTCAAAAAGACTGAAATGTCAAAGCAAAGACTAACGAGAAAGTGTTCTTCTTTTTCTTTGCCTTTAAATGGTAACCACCGAGTGGACAATGTAAAAGTACTACACTTCTACAGATCTGTTCATTTAAAATATGTATATTGCATTTATCCGGTTATTTTTTAACTCAAATAGAAAATTCGCGCCTGAAATTAATGTGCAAATAAGAGGTTTGTGCATTTAAGAGGTGTGCAATAATGCGGTCTTTGTTTCTACACATTAATAAGGCAAAAAATTCGGTGCATTCGCATCGTGTGCAATAAAAGGAATTGTGCAGTAAAGCGGGTTGCATTTAAACGGGTTTTACTGTATTTGTAAATTTTTGTTTTTCTGTCTACTCTATATAGTAAGCATAAGATTTTGATAGGTTCTTTGGTGATTTTTCGGACATTTTTCTTCGAAATCTCGTTCAATTAGATAATAGGACCATAATAGTTAAAGAATTTAGTTTGTAGTTCGATACGAAAAAGAAAGGCAGTATTGATTTTAACGCTGGAAAAGTAATCATAAATATATCGTTGCTATTGCATAACATTATAGTCATTTTAATACTTAATCATAATATAGTTTTAATTTTAACCAAATCTCGCTTAATTCAACTTACCTTGCAAATGAGAGAAGTACTTTTTTACTAATTCATCCTGTTTGGGGAAGTACCAGAAGTATCTATAAAAATCTTCGTACACCGAAAAATATGTGTTAATAATTCTCTCATAAAAGGTCATTTTGTCGTCGAATGGTAAAAATCCATGCGGGACAAATGAGTACGGCGTGATGGAGCCCATCATTTGGCTCATATAATTTTCGTATCCCAACGTCGACATTGTGATAATAGGTATTTTGTATTTGTACGCCAGCGCCAGAAATGCCTCTTGATAAAACTGTTCTCCCAGAAATAAATCATAATGGGACATGGTATCGTTTATAATATGCTGAACTGCAGGTTGCTTTAGTGCGTGCTCTGTGGTTGCCACTCCTAATATATCTAACATTTCAATAAATTCAAACATCGTCATCTCAGTTAAATCAAATAGCTGCTCAGCCTTAAAACGAGTTTGAACTGAAAACGTTATGCAATAAAAAACTAGTTCAATCATTTTGGAGTACTACTAAAACGTACTATCATGCCAGAAGTTGTACACTGGTTCAATTGCAATTTCAGTGTAATTATCCAATTTTTCTCCTAAGGGGAAACTGGTAATACATGTGACCTAAAATTAAAGGTTTTTATTTTTTTAGTTGCTGCATAATTAATAATTATAGCTCTAAAAGACAAACCTCATGGCCTCTCACAGTCAATTCTTTTATCACAGCTTTGGTCATCATAAAGTGACTTTTTCCCGGAAATGCAAAAACAGCAAGAATTTTAGCAGGTTGAACTTGGGGAACGGCTAAATATAATGCTAATGCTACGAATAAACATTTTGGGATCTGAAATTAAAAAACAAAGTTGTAAATAACTAATTTTGTTTTCTATAGATTAGGAATCTGGAAAAAAAATATTTCATCGCCTCACATTTTCGAGAAAAGCAGGATTAAAAAATAAAAAAGCCAGACAAGTGCGAGTTAAACTAGCGCATCAAGTGTTCCGTACTTGTACTTCATTAAAACAACGTTTTCTTTTATTTATTTATTTGTAACGTCAAACATACTGCTGATTTTTGTTCAATCTAGACCATTTCTTTTACATACACTCGTAGTGCTTTTTTGGAAATTGTATTCATGACTGTTTTGGATATATGAATTAATGTTACATTTGTAGAAATGTCTATTTAATCAACCTTTTTTTATTGGAAACCCCAAATGATTTGGTTGAGAACATGTTAAAATTCGGTGATCCCCTTAACCACCTAAAACCACTTGAATTTACTTTACGTGTATCTTTTGAGAGGAACGAACGTCAGCCGAGTTCAAAAATCCTGACTGAAGATCTTTCTTCTTAATGGTGCTAAAGCAAGACAGAAACACAATGAAATTTAAAAGCTTTCCAGAAAATACCCCTGCTGAAGATAATTAAAAATTACGATCTGAAATTGCGAAATAAAAGGTCGTGAGGGAATTGTAAAATAAAATTAAAACTGCTCAAAGTAGTTCAGAGCATTATTTCAGCATTATTTCAGATAAGAGCACTGGAATTTTCCAAGACATCTAGCTATCACACCTTTCACTTGTTCTAGCTATTACAGTTTTTGACACAATGAAGTCAACGGTTTGTAAATTCTTCAAAATATGATCATTTAATTCCTTCATGTGTCTCTAGAATAAGGTTTTCGGAATCAGTTTTAATTTTTTTCTTAAAAGTGAGGCTCCATTCTTTTGGCGCAAACAATTATACAACTATTATTTATTAGGAAAAAAAATATAAACAAAGTCCCTCCTTTTCCCACCACTACTAAAAAAGAAACTTATTAATCGTAATATGTTGTTTCTTGTAGATTTTGCGGACGAGAATTTATATTTTAAATAGTAGCAAAAACCAGTAGACAGCCAGTGTTTTACAATCTTACGCCTGAATTTTATACCGACTATATCTATTATTTGACCTACTGTAAAAAATATGTCTCCGGTTTTAAAATACTAGAAGATTTTATATTAATTAGATTTATTCAAAAAGGGAAAAAACTTATTAATCGTTGTTCAGAGCAAAAAACCAGTTAAAACTGCCTGTTATCAGTCTGCGGAAAGCGAAGATAAATAATCATTTGCACAAAAAATAAATATATTTTTATTATGTAACATAAAGTTTTACTATTAGCAGAAGATTTGAGGTATTTTGTCTTAGCAACTGAAAAATAAAAGTTTTTTTTCTCCAAAACTGATAATTTTAGCGCGCAGTCATCACTGAATTTAGTTACTATAGACAAATGTACTTAATCTGAATCTTTGCATTATGACGACATCACTTACTATCAATGTCTTCTGCAGGAATCCCACTAGTGTATATACTAGTAGAACTCCAACTTGGTAAAGTGTTGCTATTTGCGATTGTTCTACAATGTTTGGATCCTGTTTTAACGATTGTCAGTGCTCTGGCATTTCAAGAGCCCTTAAATTTGGAGGATTACGATGCAAATGACGGGCGAAGCTGTATATCTCGAAACGCTTTAGCAGGAGGTACAAACAGTGATCATATGATATTGCTTAGGCTTTATCAAAACTGGCAAGATAAGAGGATGCCCGACGTAGGCATTGACTTACCGATGAATGAAATTGTTCTGAATGGATTGCTAGAAGCCATTTGCGGCTTACGAATTCAAATTGTTGGCACTTTGCGAGCAGCTGGCTTAGTACATTCAGCCGGAATTTTAAGCATGCAATCATTGAACGCACACTCGAATAATTGGGCTTTAGTAAAATCGTGCTTCGTTGGCGGAATGTTGTATCCAAATATTTGTAAAATCGATAAGAAATCATTTGAAATCAAGAGTCGAGTTCTTTTGACTCCTGAGAGCTCCTAGAATTGACCTTGGGAGTCAAAAGAACCGAGCTTGCCCTGCTCTGCTCTAGATCACCTGCAGGAGCAATGAGGAATTCCTAGAATCGACCTTGGGAGCTCGGGAGTCAAAACAACTCGGCTCTTTTGACTCCCGAGAGCTCCCAATGTTGATTCTAGGAGCTCCTCATTACTCCTGCAGGTGAGAGTGAAAAACTAATCTGTCCATTCTTTTCCACTATTTTCAAGATCTTTTACAAAATTGTGAAATTGAAAAACTGCAGAAGAATCAACAATCTTTCGAGAGCAAGTCATTTATTGTAGATGTTATTTCAAAGGTAACTTCCCTTGAAGAATGTGCAAATAAACTGCCACTCCCGCATAAAGTTGGGGAAAGGCCAAAAGCTCTTCCATTGAGACTTGTTAACCCATAGCGCTCCGATGTCTCCTCTGGGGCACCATTCAGCTATTGCTTATTCAAGGTCGCAGAGTGCGAAGGGTTAACTTGAGGTTGGTTAACGATATGCAATATAATCCATTCAAACAACTTCCGAATCAGCAGTCTTCCCCCCCCCCCCCCCCCCCCGAATCTTTCAATGCGATAGATATAACGACAGGAATACGACGATTTTATGTAGTCAACGTCGAATCCAAGCAAGAAGTGATTTTGAGAAGAAATTAACATAGGATCATTATACCAGTTGGCAAAAATTGGTTAAAAAAACCATTGAATTTCCAGGCGATGAAATATTTGTTTTCTTGCTGGAAAATTCATCACAAATCTTTTGTGCCGTAAGAAAAATGAAAATGGGGCAATATGACTTCTTTCTCGAGCCTATCGCTAATATAAGGTTGATGTACCTTTCAAGTTTTAGAGCAAGTTTGAATATATTTCTTATTTATTCCAACATGTGTTAATGTGTTTTTCTTCATTTAAGGGGTATGTTTCATGCCTGGAAAGGATATTATGACGGAAGCTTCGAGGCGTCTGAGATTCCTCCAATTGTTGGGAACAGTTTTCTGAATTGCTTTACATTTAACAAGTAAAAGATTGTTCCGAAATACATGGAATTGTTTCGTTAAAAACACTAAAACATCGCCCATTACGCAATAATACTATTGGATAATATAGAACAATAAATTTTTAATGTAAATAATGATTAAAATTATTATTATATTATTCATTTGAGTTTAAAGCGTATTGTTTAGTTTTTATGTATATATTTTATATCTCGTTTAACAAAGGTTGCATTTATGTATGACAAACATATTTGTTTGAAATCTGCTCACTTAAAAATTTCAATGTGTTAAAGTGATTGAAAATAAATTCTGAAACGAAACATAAATTTGCTATTTAATAAATAATTATGAACGAAGGTTATATTGATATGTGTTGAATATCTGAAATACTCTATAAAAATGTTTAGGAGAGGTACCAGTATTCCGAGCATGCTGCTACATTAAATTGTAATTTTGTCTATATCTAAAAGCCTATTCAATTTTTGCAGATTCACAATTAGTTTTACACCGTCACTTTATATTGTTGTTTTTCTCCTTTATTACACAAACAAAAACTACATCAGCAATTGAAGCCTCTGGTGGAAGAAGGTGTTAACTCACTTTTTACCAACTGCATAGTTTAATGAGTTAACACCTCCTTGCAATAAACTAATTCAAGAACCCATCATTTTGCTTGGAGTTAAACGTTGTTTTACCCATATAAGAATCACATGATGATATTTTTATATTACAAAATGAAATTTAGCGCCACGGAAAATAGTTTGAAAGGCAAAGAAATTTTTTTCTGAAAAAGTGAGTTAACACCTTCTTCCACCAGAGGCTTCAATTTCAGATTCAATTGCACAAATTATATAAGCACACTGATATATTTTCATCGTGAACGCTAATTGACCATTTGAAATATTCAATTCTCACATATATCTTGTAATATAAAATTGTTGCTCCACGTAAATAAATTGCAAATGTTTTTATTAATAGAGTTAAACAAAATCAAAAATCTCTTTATTGTTAAAAATATAAATATAAGCCCGAACAGCTATGAAACAAAAAATAAATTAAAACTTTATATTTCACCACTGTACCATTTTTCCTAGAAGATTTTATTAAATTCACTTCCCCGAACCGAACCGTATAAGTTTGCGACATCAACTAAAGACACAGTGTCGCCTCCACCGACTGCTTCCTCACAGTTTAATATTTCTTGTGATACTGCATATCATATCGGCCTTAAACTTGACGAGTCATTTAATTTATCCAAAATAATAAATGATCTTACACATGAGGAGCAATTTCTAAATCATCAGTATAAGTGTTTGTTTGATCATTGTCGACAACTTTCTACACACGTTTATAATCAAAAGTCAAGAAAAGCTGCGAGGACCTTAATATAATAGAGGAAAAAATGTGTTGAGATTAATTGGTCGTTAAATTGATTTAATCCAGCAGTAATATTTATTTCGATTAGTATTAAGAAACGATGGTTTTATTATTGAATAACAGATCAATGAAATACCGCCGGAACATTATCTTATGTAAGAATTAATACAAAGCATTAATCATACGTTCGTGATTTATTTAGATTTTTAAGTATGTTTTTGTTGAATACATACATGTAAAGAAATTTTGAAATATTAGTTTGATATTTCAACAAAGCCACTAATGTTTTTTAATGGATTTAAACTACACCAGGAAATAACTAGATAATTGCAAGAAATTGTTATGTGTTTAATGACTGTTAACTACGAACCCCTTGAAACTATGCACAGCGAGCAATTTTCGAATTTCGTTGGAGACATTTAAAAGGTCATTAGCAAAAGAAAAAACAGCATCACGCGTTATATTTAATAATTTTTACCTCAATTTGCATTTAATCACTTAATCACGTGATTTTGCCGCAACAAAAGGTAGCACCTAATTTATCTCTATGGGTAAGGTAAATATGTCTTCAAGTCAACGTACTTAATTATGATATTAGTGCAAAAGAACAAAAAGACCTTAAATGATAAAGCAAAAGTTTTTTAGATATTAACGTCCAATAAACGAAATTTGCGTGTGAGTACAAACCGGTTGATTATGGAACAATTCTCACAATTTAATATTGAAGGTTTAGAGAATAATATTAATATTATTTAGTCCCCTACATGGGTTTTACTGGGGCTTTATTTAATTTAAGTTTCATTATCGCACGGGCAAACATTTCTCAGTATAAAAAGTCCGTGAATTGTATAAAGACATGCACATTTTTAACGTATTTTTTTTTTTTTTAGTGGACTTAAAAGCTGCTTTAAAAAATATAAAATTACTGAAAAATGTGTCGTGTGTTTAATTCCCGTCATCGTTTTCTCGATTTGGTATTTGAAAAATTAAGTAATAGGTTTATTTAGTAATAAAGGAGGCATTAGTGAGTAAAAGACAAACATTTTAGGAGTGCATATCACAAAACTCTGTTTGTACTTTTTTATTTTTTAACATTTTAGTTAACAGTTTAAGAACAACATTGCACTCTACAGTCTACATTATATGCGTCCTACGATTTTCTAGGTTGCTTTACCCTAATTCACCTTTTGTTTACCCTTTTTTGATTTGAATAAAGCTTTTAATACAATGTAAAACAGAATGATTACTGCAAGCACTGCTCCCACGAACAGTGCAATTACGTCGAGTAGGTAAAAACTATACCAAGGAAGGTCGAGGCCAGCGGAGCGTATGTGCGGTGCTCCTTCATGTCGAATTATGTAATCCACCCAGAACATGGTCGTGTCCATGGCGCTCATTGGTCTGTCTCGGAATATCTTTGAGATCTTTTCAGAGGTTTGTTTGTACGACGGATTGTACAAGAGTTCCTTCAAGGCGTGTCTTAGAGTTTCCTCTGTGATTTTTGGAAAGTAGAGCGATATAGCATAACCGGCCTTCGCAGCCTTATTCATGTTTAAGTGCTGTTAATAAAAATATATAGATGAGATAATGATTTTCTTTTCGAGAGCAAAATATTACCTGATCACAGTACACGGGCATACCCAACATAGGAATACCATAATAAACACCTTCTTGTATTCCAAAAAGTCCCCCATGTGTGATAAATACTTTTATATTTGGATGGGCTAAAATATCATTTTGTGGCATCCATTTTTTTATCATTACATTACTTGGTAATTTTGGAATGTTTTCATCTTCGAATTTCCATAAAACCCTTTGTTTCATACTGCCAAAAACTTTAAGGAAAATATCCAGCTTTTCTGGTGGCATATCAGAACTTTTCAAATTTGTGCCTGTAATTTGGAAATTAAAAAATTATTTTTTTATTAAATACAAAAAGAAGCCAGCCGTTGTGTAATAATTCTGAAAAGAATTTCTGCATACAACTCAGCTAACGAAGCGATATGTAACTATTTTTAAATAGGCGTTACTAAATTGTAAGACGAAAACCGAACAAACACAACGTTTATTATGGAGTTTAGATTAGTAACTACACTTTTTAACATTCAGTACTTACCCAGACTGAAATAAATGGCACCGTCTTTAGCGCCATCCAAAAATTCTTTCATGTCCTTTGGCAATGGTTTTGGAGGTCTAATATGAACCCCACCAACCGATATTTGAGCGGGAACAGTAGGTCGTGGTGTGGTAAGTGGAACGTGGCTGTTAAGAAGCATCAATGACACCTGCTTTTCCATTTCCGAAACAGGCGGAAGATCAACTGAAATTAGATATATATTTTTCTTTCAATTTAGCAAACCAGAGATAATAAAATAAAGAACTCTAGTTGGAAATAATTTAGAGGTTTCGGTTTTATCTATCGTTTACTTTAGTAGATGATCACCATCTTAAAAAAAGTATTTCCGTACAGTGGAAGATTTCTAATTTTATAATTTTAATACATCCATTATTCAGTAACTAGCGAATTTATCATATCATAATTATATTATAATCTTTATTTAAATTTCTTTATTTAAAGTATTTATTTGTGGAATTGTTGCCAAATACGTTTGCATGAATTTCAGCTAAGAGATTGACTTTTTTAATGGCTTCAATTACTCAATCATCTTCCGATGCGGATATTTTTCGCGAATGCATCTCTTGAAAAACTTTCAACGTTGTTACAAATTTTTAAAATATTTTACTGAAAAAAAAAAAAATTATTTCGTGAAAAATTTTACCTGCATAAGTTTAATTTTTCAATAAAATCAAGTATAATTTTTTGTTGTCATTACTGTCTCCAACAAAATATCCAACAAATAAGTCACAATTAATTAGGATCGATAAATTGCTTATTATGACTAAAATTGTTTCTTCTTTTGTTATTAATGTGAATTTGAATAATATTGATAAATATTTCCAATAGACATAATAAAAAAGGTATACCGTCTGTAATTTGAAATGCTTACATAATTCTAACTAAATAAATTCCTAATATCAAAATTAAATAGTATAATCTGTTTGAATGATTGGAGAACCTCTAGAGAAAAGTTTTGGTGTGTTTCTAATATAACAAAACGGAGCTGTACAGTAGCTAGTGAAAACAGTGACGAGCACATAATTCCGATTTCTAAGCAGATTAAGCCTCTATTTATCAGAAAAATACTAAAGATTTTTAAATGTTGATTTGTCCTTCTACTCTGTATAATAAGCATAAGATTGTGATAGGTTGATTCTTTGGTGTGTTTTCGATAGATTATTCTTCGAAACCTCGTTAAATAAGAGGATAGGATCATAATATATAGTTAAATAATTTAGTTTGCAACTCAATACGAAAAAGAAGAGGCTGGAAGGGTAATCAAAAATATATTTTTGTTTTTGCATATTAAGTATTATAGTCATTTTAATACCTAATCGTAATATAGTTTTAACTTACCTTGCAAATGAGAAAAATACTTTTTTACTAATTCGTCCTGTTTGGGGAAGTACCAGAAGTATCTATAAAAATCGTCGTACATCAAAAAATATGTGTTAACAATTCTCTCATAAAAGGTCATTTTGTCATCGAATGGTAAAAATCCATGCGGGACAAATGAGTACGGCGTGATGGAGCCCGTCATTTGGCTCATATAACTTGCAAATCCGAATGTAGACATTGTGATAATAGGTATTTTGTATTTGTACGCCAGCGCCAGAAATGCCTCTTGATAAAACTGTTCTCCCAGAAATAAATCATAATGGGACATGGTATCGTTTATAATATGCTGAACTGCAGGTTGCTTCAATGCGTGCTCTGTGGTTGCCACTCCTAATATATCTAACATTTCAATAAATTCAAACATCGTCATCTCAGTTAAATCAAATAGCTGCTCAGCCTTAAAACGCGTTTGAACTGGAAAAGTTATGCAATGAAAAACTAGTTCAATAATTTTAGGGTACTACTAAAACGTACTATCATGCCAGAAGTTGTACACTGGTTCAATTGCAATTTCAGTGTAATTATCCAATTTTTCTCCTAAGGGGAAACTGGTAATACATGTGACCTAAAATTAAAGGTTTTTATTTTTTTATTTGCTGCATAATAACTAATTACAGCTCTAAAAGACAAACCTCATGGCCTCTCACAGTCAATTCTTTTATCACAGCTTTGGTCATCATAAAGTGACTTTTTCCCGGAAATGCAAAAACAGCAAGAATTTTAGCAGGTTGAACTTGGGGAATGGCTAAATATAATGCTAATGCTACGAATAAACATTTTGGGATCTGAAATTAAAAATAAAGTTATAAATAAATAATATTGTTTTCTATAGATTATGAATCTGGAAACAATTATATTCCATCTCCTCACATTTTGGAGAAAAGCAGGATTAAAAAATAAAAAAGACAGTCAAATGCGAGTTAAACTAGCGCATCAAGTGTTCCGTACTTGTACTTCATTAAAACAACGTTTTCTTTTATTTATATATTTATTTGTAATGTTAAACATACTGTTGATTTTTTTTCAATCTAGACCATATCTTTTACACACACTCCAAGAGATATAGGGATGGAATTTTTCGATCCGAATAAAGGCTGATTCAGAAAAAAACCCACCAGCTATGAATGATGAAAGCAACAAGAAAAACTTTTTTTTAAATCAAATAATAATGATTATTCTATTACTTAATCATCTACATTATTTACAACTGACATGAAAAAATAACTACGTGCTGTAAAATTGGTGACCTTTTTACTTTACATTCTTCATTAAATTTTGTACAGAGACAATATCGACCCTGTTGGGCACTCTTTTATACTGCCTTTAAAAAGTGTCTATGTTAGAGGTGTGTTTCTTCGTTTTTTTTTTTAAATATTTATTTTAATATTAGCCCAATATATTTCGATTGGCCTTAATTCTGGACAATATGGTGGCTTCGCTTCTTTTGGCACTACGGGTGTGGATTGTACATCATAGAAATCTCTCGTTTTCCTGCTGTAGTGGCAAGTTGTTAAATCCGACAGAAAGAAAGCTGATGCATTATGCTTTCTAAGGAATGAAAGAAGACGCTTCTAAAAACACTCGTATACATCCGTGTTGATTGTTCCTTTTGTCACGAAAGGTGATGATTTCTGACCACACGTACATATTGCTTGCCAAACTATTCTTAAACTTTGGATCTGTGTCACCCCTCTTCTTTGCCACATAAAATTAATGTCCTGGAAGTTGGTTTAAGTCCGCTTTCAGGTAAGTTTCATCATCCATAATGCAGCAGTCGAATTACGTAAGAACATTTTCATACAAAATCCGACTCCTGGAATTTGAAACTTTGTTCTTTTCTGATATTGTGTCCAGTGTTTTCTGAACATGGAAACTTCGTAGGCCTTTTCTTCTTTTGGTTCGTTGGACCGTAGCAGATGATGTTCCAACCTTATCAGCTACATTTCTCAACGAGAAATTGGGATTCCGTTTAAAGTTTTCTACCCTCTTCTTTGGCCAATTTTTGGTCTGTCGAACCAGATTTCCTTCCCGATCCGTACTTTCTCTGGACACTACAAGATTTCCGAAATTGGCTGAGCACATTTTGGATGGTCATCTTCGGGATTTTCAACTTTTTAGCGAGGTCCCTTTGCGACATATTCGGATTTTCCACATGTGTGGAAACAATTAATTGGCGACGTACTTCTTAGCTGGCATCCATATTTACTACACAAAATCTTTGCACTTAATAGCTGGCATATATCAGTGTACACCCTGTTATAGTTACAATGCTAACTGCATTCCCGAATTTTGTTTACCTGGGGGTGAGTAGTTGGGGGCGGAAAGGTGGTCGGTTTTTTTCTGAATCAGTCTTTATATACTATGCAGTATTTTCTAGTCTCACTGCTAAAAATGAAGTGTTTGTCGTGTAGTCCAAACTCAACTGTGAAATAACTCCGGAACGCGTACGTTCAGCAGAAAAAAAAGACTGAGTTTGCACGCGAAGAGCACAAACGTACCCATACATATATAAGCTGCGTTTTTTTCAATCGGATCAGGATCTGGATCAATCTCTTAACATTGACATACAACAACAACTCGTGATCCACACTTTCATTTGGATTAGAATCAATGATCCGCAAGAAGTGGTTACAAAAAATTCTACGAGAAGTGCTAGTGTCGGATGAATAGTTTGGAAATTTCTAACAGAGTCGCTGCTGTAGTTTTTCTTGTCTGAAATGATGGCAGCAATGAAATTTGTAGTCGATTGGTTCTGAGCACACAAAGAAAAAGTAATTTATAGTAACAAAATAAATCAAATCGTTTTTCTGATTATGGGATTTCATAAAAAACAAAACTTTGAAGGCTATTTTTGAGTTTTCTTTGACGAAAGCTGTCGTCTAATCCCCAATTCTTATTAGATTAGCAAAAACAGGAATTCCAGCTCCTCAAACCCAAAATCGTGATCCCGGTGATTAATCTGAATCGTTTTTTTCATTTGATCCTGATCCAGAGCCAGATCCAGATGAAAAAAACGCAGCTATAGACAAAAATGGCAAAACAGAGATAATAAGCGGGTATACATTCGGAGAAAGGACCTGGCAGAATAGGGAACACGTTAAAATTGTAAATATATCAATAACAATAACAGAACTAATACAATGCTATTTGCCGCCATATACGCGGCATTGGACCTAATAAGTAAGAGTACCATGCTGCTTATATGGCGGCATTGGGTCCGTTAAGGGTTAACATATCTTTTCCAATCCAGGACGGGGTTTTTTTTTTGGCGCAATTGAAAAATTCTTCGGAACTGTTATACCTTGGAATTTTTTTGGATATTTTTTTGTAATATTGCTTAATTTGTCTCATTTTACAAATAAATTATTATTATTCGAAATAATAATAACTATAATTGATAATATATTTCGAAACAAATATTTAAGAATGTCACAACTATTGCAGTATAAAAGTTAACCGAATTGAAAAATTTAACGGTTTCTGGGAATTTATGTGCCGGACTGTATGTGATGATGTCAACAGTTCTTTCCGCTCCAGCTTCCATGTTGCGTTGCGCCATCTACAGACCTCCTTTTAAAAATCCGTCCGTTGCGTTTTGCATGCAGAACTGTGCACATCGTTTTTTCGTGTTCGTGGCTCAGAGGATTCACAAAGCATTTGAGCATTTTGTTGTTATATTTAATAATTTCTAAGTGAAAAATTGTGTTAAAACTGATTGATAGCAAGGTGAGTCCACTGAATATCAATTTAAAGCAAGTTAAAGGTCCACTTGTAGATGGCTGCTGCCGCAGACGCCGCAATTATCTTCTCCAAATCCAAAGCGAATCGAATTTTGGAGCATTTGCTCGAGGAGTTTCGAACATCATCGCGGTGCTGCATGAAGTTGCCCAGCTATTTAAATTGGACGAATCAATTTAAGGCTGCTTTCACCGCGCAACTAAATGAGCTTAATTACTCCACGCATCAACAGAACGGAGTACAGCACATAAAAGTTCACAAGAAATCCTGCAACTGCTACTCCGGGGAGCTGACCTCCTTCAAGCTGACGGATCTGTCTCGAAAGGTAATCTTCAGCTACTTGAAGAACAACCCGCTTCAGCAGAAGGAGAAGAAAGAGATGTTCCCGTACAGCATTGATACTGATTTACCACCTAAATGCAAGGTTCCAACCTACCGATTCAGTGTTGGGACTGCGCACGATCCCATGCTTGCAGTGCCTCCAACCGCAAACAAAGGATATGCAAGCAAATTTCTATATCCCATCCATCAGCGTAAGGCGGAAATCCTTGACGCGATTAACAACAATCGTGTTGTAGCCATCATAGGGGATGCTGCTTATAAGAAATCCACCCAAATTCCCCAATTCATCCTCGAAGACGCGTCTGAGAAGGGGCTACATTGTCGGATAATCAGCTCCCACTCTCACAGGATTTCTGCTATTAGCGACAGTGATGCTGTCGCCTCTCAACGTGGGGAGCAGGTTGGATCAACGGTCGCCTATCAAATCCATCTGGAAAGCAAATCAAGTGCAAAAACTAATCTGCTCTTCACAACGACCAGTTTTTTGCTCCGCTGCCTGATGTCCACTTCTATGTCGGAGCTATTTCAGGGCATCACTCATGTGATCATTAACGACTTACATGAAATGGACGTTTACGCTGATTTCCTTCTAATGGAGCTTAAAAGCAACATTGAATGCCATCCGTTGGTCAATATAATTCTCATGGGAAGTCCAATGAATACAAACATCTTAGGGAAGTACTTTAAATCGGTTAAAATAATAGAACTTCAGGCAATCAAACATGAAGTTTCAATTATCCACTTGGAAGAGATCATTAACCTTACTGGGCACATGAAACATGTACAAACGGCTTTCGACAATGCATTAGATAATTACTTATTAACTGGGAATCAGCAGGCTTTCGAATATATTCTCCACCTTATCCAAACCGGACAGTTACCAGTGAATGCAAGACGTACAAAAACTCTGATGACTCCTTTAATAGCAGCTGTGCGAAGGAACCGCCCTGATCACCTCAGGACGTTAATTAAATTAAAAGGTAATCCCTACTTAGTAGACATTGATAACAAATCTGCTTTTGACTGGTCTGAATTAACACAGAGTACGGAATGTACTTATATTCTATTGGAAGCAATCTCACTCAGGCCAAGTTGTAGCTATTCCGAACAGCATTTTTCCGCCTATGAGTATGCTAGGGCCGGAAAGAAAGGCGTAGATCACAATTTGCTTTTCGCACTAATTTCCTTCGTCAATCAAAGCGTTCAAGAAGGCGCTATTCTAGTATTCCTTCCTTCTTATATGGATCTAATTAAGCAACAATGCATTATAAACAAGGGTGTTCGTGCAGGTGTCTTAAGCAACATAAAATTGTACATATTGCACGAAAGCATTTCCGAAGATGAGGCTAGAAGGATGTCAGAAGTTTTCCCTACTCACAGAAAGATCGTACTTTCAACGAAAATAGGGGAAGCTGCCTTTTTGGTACAGTATGTTCGGTTTGTTATCGATAGCGGAACAGAACTCAATATTAATAATGAATATTGTCCGATATCATCTGATAATATGAAAAGGAGGACCGCTCTGGCTGGTAGTATTATGTCGGGATTATGCTTCCGATTATATTACAAAGGAACGGCTGAGTCATTGTCCACTGACCAGAAACCAAGTTTCAATGTTAATAAATTATCAAAATTTAGTCTCTATGTGAAGCTACTCTCTCAGTACACGACAGTAAAGGACTACTTCTCTAATTCTTATAAGGCCCCTCCACCTCAAGTGATCGATGCAAGTTTAAAATTGTTGAAAGATATTGGAGCTGTAGATGCAGAGGAAAACATTTCGAATCTAGGTAAGTGGTTATTATATACATATAATTATTCACTTCCAATCTATTGTTTTTCGAAACAATATTGAACTAAAAGGTGCTTTGATTTGTAGTTTCAGTATTATTCCAATTTCCCAATATTTTGGTCGAACATGCTTATTATAATATTTTTAATGCGTTGATAAGGACAATGATTTATATTTTAAGAGGTAGCAAAAACCAGTAGACGCAGGGGTTTTACAATCTTATGCCTGAATTAATTTTGATTCGATTTTTGATACCGACCATATCTATTGATTTATTTTAAAAAATATACCTCCGGTTTAGTATTTCAAATCGATTTGCAAAAAAAAATGAATGAACTTTTTAATCGACGTTAAGATTAAAGAAAGAGTTAAAACTGCCTGTTATCAGTTTGCGGTAAACGAAGATAAATTAAAATTTTCAAAAATATATGTTTTTATTATGTAACTTAAAGTTTTCGAGGCGTTTAAGTTTAACTATTAAATTGAAAAAGTAGATATGTTTTTTTTTCTCCAAAACTGATAACTTTAACGCGCAGTCATCATACTATAGATAAATGTACTTAATCTGAATCTTTGAATTATGATGACATAGTTTTTTGATGAGTGAAAATGGTTTTTCTTTCAATGTCTCTTGCAGGAATTCGACTAGTGGATATACCAGTAGATCTCCAACTTGGTAAAGTGTTGCTATTTGCGATTGTTCTACAATGTTTGGATCCTGTTTTAACGATTGTGAGTGCTCTGGCATTTCAAGAGCCCTTAAATTTGGAGGATTACGATGCAAATGACGGACGAAGCTGTATATCTAGAAACGCTTTAGCAGAAGGTACAAACAGTGATCATATGATATTGCTTAGGCTTTATCAAAACTGGCAAGATAAGAGGATGCCCGACGTAGGCATTGACTTACCGATGAATGAAATTGTTCTGAATGGATTGCTAGAAGCCATTTGCGGCTTACGAATTCAAATTGTAGGCACTTTGCGAGCAGCTGGCTTAGTACATTCAGCCGGAATTTTAAGCATGCAATCATTGAACGCACACTCGAATAATTGGGCTTTAGTAAAATCGTGCTTCGTTGGTGGAATGTATCCAAATATTTGTAAAATCGATAAGAAATTATTTGAAATCAAGACGCGAACTGATAAGAAGACCCAACTCTGTTCTAATTCTATTCTATGTGGTAATAATCCGCAGAATGTGAATGGTGATTTGATGGCTTATCAAACGGAATGGATTGTGTACCAAGAAAATGTAGTTACTTCCGAAGGCGATGCTAATATTAAGTGGGCATCTATAGTAACTCCCCTCCTAATTGCTCTTTTTGGTGGAAAATCAAAAATGAGTCAAGATGATGTCAACGACGAAATAGATATAGCTGCCCGGCAAAATCAAACTAATTATGATGAGATCAATACCACTTTGAATGTCGATGAGTGGATATGTTTCTCATTATTTTCCGAAGATGCTCATTTACTGTTTAATTTAAGACAAAAGTTTTTCCACTACTTTCAAGACCTTTTACAAAACTGTGAAATCGAAAAACTGCAGAAGAATCAACAATCTTTCGAGAGTAAGTCATTTATTGTAGATGTTATTTCAAAAGTAACTTCTCTTGAAGAATGTGCAAATAAATTGCCACTCCCCCATAAAGTTGGGGAACGGCCAAAAGCTCTTCCAATGAGACTTGTTAACGGAGTGCCTTGTAATAATTTGAGGTTGATAAACGATATGCAATATAATCCATTCAAACAACTTCCGAATCAGCAGTCTTCACCGCCCGAATCTTTGAATGCGATAGATATAACGCCAGGAATACGACGATTTTATGTAGTCAACGTCGAATCCAAGCAAGAAGGACAACGTTATTTTGAGAAAAAATTAACACAGGATCATTATACCAGCTGGCAAAAATTGGTTAAAAAAACCATTGAATTTCCAGGCGATGAAATATTTGTTTTCTTGCTGGAAAATTCATCACAAAACTTCTGTGCAGTAGGAAAAATGAAAATGGGGCAATATGACTTCTTTCTCGAGCCTATCGCTAAGGTTGATGTACCTTACAAGATTTTAGAGTAAGTTTGAATATATTTCTTATTTATTCCAAAATGTTTTAATGTGCTTTTCTTCATTTAAGGGGGATGTTTCATGCCTGGAAAGGATATTATGACGGAAGCTTCGAGGCGTCTGAGATTCCTCCAATTGTTGGGAACAGTTTTCTGAATTGCTTTACAGGTAACAAGTAAAAGATTGCTCCGAAATACTTGCAATTGTCTCATTAATAAAACTAAAACATCGCATATTACGCAATAATATTATTGGATAATTTAGAACAATAAATTTTTAACGTAAATAATGATTAAAATTATTATTATATTATTCATTTGAGTTTAAAGCGTATTGTTCAGTTTTAATGTATATATTTTATATTTCCCTTAACAAAAGTTGTATTTATGTACATAAATATACTTGTTTGAAATCTGTTTACTTAAAAATTGCAATGCGTGTAAAGTGATTAAAAATAAATTTTGAAGCAAAACACAAACATGTTAACTAAACGATATATTTATGTATGTTGATTATCTGAAATGCCCTATTAAAATGTTTAAGGAGAGCTACCATGCTGCTACATTAAATTTTTCTATATCTAAAAACCTTTTAAATTTTTGCAACTTCACAATTAGTTTTACACCGTCACTTCATATTGTTGTTTTTCTCCTTCATTATTCATTATTCATTCAATAAACACCACATCAGCAATTTTTTTTAATATAAAATTAGTGAGACACGTACTACAAATGTTTTTATTAATAGATTTAAACAACATCGAAAATCTCTTTGTAAAAAATATAAATATACAGCAAGCCTGATAAATACACCAACATTTTAACTTTGTAAAATATAATTATGAACAAAATAAGTTAAAAAGTTATATAGTATGTCACCACCATACCATTTTGCCTAGTAGATTAGATTAAATTTAGTTCCCCGATCCAAAGCTTATAAGTTTTCGACATCAACTGAAGATAGAGTCGCCTCCACCGACTGCTTTTTTCAAATTTTACTATTTCTTCTGATACTGTATATCAATTGTAGAGCTTAAATTTAGCGAGTTATCAAACTTTCCCAAATCAATAGATGGTCTTCAACAATAGGAACAATTTCTAAATCATCAGTTTAAGTGTTTGTTTGATCATTGTCGACAAGTTTCTACACACTTGTATATTCAAAAGTCAAGGGTAGCTGCGAGGATCTTAGTATAATAGAGCAAAAAATGTGTTTATGCGATTTATTTTAATTAATAAATCACCAATACTTATTTAGATTAGTATTATGAAAAGGGGGATTTTATTATTCATTTACAGATTGCTTCGAACTTGATCTTCAATTAAACGTAAGCCATTTATCTTATCTAAACACGTTCAATCTGGCGCGCTTTACGAAGTCTACATATGATAGGTGAGAGCACGATATTATAAGTTGCGTATACTCCTGGTGGCACTTGCTTGAATCACCATTTGTTTACGTTATCAGTGTCTTGCTCTTACTTTATCACAAGAAGTGAATGCCCAAATTATAACTGTCTGATTAGTTTCGTGAAATTGTTAGCAAGTGCACATAAAACTCTGTTTGTGGAGAAAATTAGACGTGGACCAGCAGTGGTCGTGTTAATTAATTTATGACTAGTCATTAACTACAACTTGGACATTGGATTGTGGCTATCTCACTAGGCAGGATGACTCGAACTGCTGATTGACTACTGCGCACCCTGTGTATTGCTGACCTTTTGGATCCCTCTAATAGCTAAATAATATCTTGACATGACATTCTAATCTTATATTCCATACCTAGATTCTCTTCACAGATCAATGAAGAAGCGCCCGAATATTGGCTTATACAGAAATTAGTGAAAAAAGCTTGCCATTTATCATACGCTAATAAAGATATTTAGATTTTTAAGTATGTATGGATTAAATACATACATGTACTCAATTTTTGGATAATTATTTCTATATTTTATGGGCTTAAGCCACTAATGATTATAAATGGATTTAAAAAGAGGGGAATAACTAGATAATTGCAACAAATTGTTGTATGTTTAACTACGCACCGCTTGAAACTATGCACAGCGAACAATTTTCGAATTTCGTTGGGGACATTTGAAAGGTCATTAGCAAAAGAAAAAACAACACCACGTGCTATGTTTAATAATGTTTATCTGTCTCAGTTTGCATTTAATCACTTAATCACGTGTCTTTGCCGCAACAAAAGATAGCACATTTTTTCTCTATAGGTAAAATAAATATGTTTTCAGGTCAACGTACTTGATTATGATATCAGTGCAAAAGAAAAAAAAAAAAAGTTCTGATGATAAAGCTAAAGCGTTTTTCATTTACATATTTATGTATGTACGTCCAGTAACCGAAATCTCCGAATGAGTACAAATCGTTTGATTACGGATTCTCATAAGTTGATATTGAGAGCTTAGAGAATAATATCACTACTTCCCGCACATGGCTTTTAGTGGAGCTTTATTTAATTAAATTTCATTATCGCAGGGGAAAAATAACTTCTAGGATCAAAAGAGAATTTTAAACATTTCTGAGTATAAAAAATCGGTTGTTCGTGAATTGCATAAATGAAGTTGATGATGATGTGGTGTGTTTAATTTCTGCCATCGTTTTCTCGATTTGGTCTCTGGAAAATTTGGCTAAAAATAAGTAGTAATAAAGAGAGTGAGAGAGAGAGACAAAAATGTTGGGGGGAAATTGGAACATTTCTGCGGGGGCATATCGCAAAACTTTTCTATGAACGCATTACACTGCCTTTTCCACAGTTACACACCAGACACGTTACATAATGGATGTTTACGCATCATGTATTTATAAAAAATTAAATTTTAATTGCATTTGAAACACATTTTTATTCAAAAACTCTTACAATTGCTCATATTTACTATTAAATCAAGACCACCCTGTACTTTTCGTAAGCGGGAGCGGAACACACAACAATGTTCGTCCCAGATTGCCTTTAAAAATGCACAATTAAAAAATGTACATAATCTCATCCGTATTTATGCTCGGTGTGTGCTAGGTAGAATTGAGAGACCAATACCAATGCAATCGTTCCAGATCGTCTTTAAAAAAGCATTATAAAAATATGTCACTTTTTTGCTTACGCTGTAAATGCTGTCTGCGAGAATTTTTTTTGTAACTGCAGGTGTCCCTCAAGTTACACGATTAATTGGTTCCGTGTAACTCGAACACGGTTTCGAGTTACACGGAAGTGGAAACTCAGATTTAGCACTACTGTTAGTGACCTAACAAGAGCAGGAAGCGAAAGGATTCCGCAGATAGCTAACATTGACGAATATATGATAAATCCTTATTATTTTGCCCTTTTTATGAAAATTGGTATAAAACCGTGTAACTCAAATAGCGTGTAACTTGAGGGAACTTCGCAATTTTTTTCCGTGTAACTCGAAAATCGTGCAACTCAAGTACCGTGTATCTCGAGGGATACCTGTATTTCTCTTTATATTTCTTATAAGAATATACAGAAATACTAGTCCTGACTTATTTTATCTAATGGAAAATTTTGTTGGGTGTATTTTTAACAGTTTGCATAATGGTGTGAATTTTGAGAGCGTATTAAAGTGTCCTTTCTTGTTATCGATTCTCTTTGACTCAGATTGATATTTGTCGGCGTACATCGACAAATATCGAGACCCGAAACATTCTCTTTGCCACCTGAAGTCCCAAAGTGACAATTTTTATCGATAACGACTTATACAAAACAGTTTTTTATTATTTCGATTTATATAGTTAAAATAATGAATAACAAATAATTGCAGCGCATAATAATTACATATAATGAACGAAATTGTCAGCGTTTGTGGTCTTATATTCGCTGGTGGATTTAAAACGGACAACGGATAGAAGCAAATATAACAATATATAACCATATGAATTAAGTCCAATATTAAATCATTGTTGCTATTAATTGTTTAATTTCGGGTTTGCTTCTGTCGTTAGAATTGAGCTTCTCGGTCGTCCGATAGGTTTCTTTAATGCCAATTCTTCCAACCTGGGTCGTTTGTAGCCTCACCATTTCTAACAGGCTGGTTTAGGAAAACTAATGGTTGTGAAATATTAATATAAAGGAATAATATCCCAAATTTCTTGCCATCGATTTTTTTTAAAGTGAGATGATGAAGACGTACAAATTTCTGTAAATTTTCCCTGAGTTTTTAACGTACTGAAAAGATCGCCGGTGGAAGGATTAAACTTAGAAAAAAAAGTAGGGATTAGAGTTAATCATGAAGCTCTTATATACCCTATACTTAATTAACAAGATGCAGTAAAATCCTACTGCCTTTTTCACTAAAAGCATAAAAACTCGTCACCAATGCATATATTTCGTCGAAATAAGCTATGAAATCTATAAACGCAATTAAACAGTGACCGCAAAAACGAGCCTGTTTTCTTGACCTCGAGTTCTGAGACATGAGAGGTCAAAGACTATTCTAACATTTCAAAGACGTTTGGATTTTACGAAAGATCTGAGACATTAACTCAGCTTGAATTTTCTTCACGAGAAGTATTTCATCGTAAACTTTTATTTAGTACATATTTTGGCTTCAGTGATCGACTTCTTACATAATAAATTCAAATTGAAGTGAATAAAGATATATCTTCAACTCACGCATAAAGTTCAATTATTCGTTTACCCTACAAATTACTCATTCTTCTAATTTTAAAGTTTCGCGCGTGGCGCCAACGCTCCTACCATTTTTCTCTAACCTTTTAAAAAATTAAAAGGAAGTTGATATTACTTTATTTACATTAATTTTCAAAAACTCAGTCAAATACAAAGATTAAAATATTGGAAAAATTGAATTTTTAAAATTTTAAAAAATAGGACTCATCCTTAAAACTTTGTTATTTTAGCTTTAGATCGTAAAGAATAGGATTAGAAATAAGTCGGTTGGGTTGAAGTAATTTCGTCATGTAGTGGTCGCCTTCTCTTGTAGTTGTGCGTTCAGTACATCAAGATAGAAAAGGAGCACTTAATGCAAAACAAGTGTACTGTAGCCCCCCAGATGAAATTTTTCAGCAATAACCTTTTTTAAAATAATATTCGATTAACTTCACCCAACAACGAGAATACCGAACGCGAGGTGAGGTGACAACCGGAATAAGGCCTAAAGTGAACGAATTAAAATACAATTGACTGTCTAACGTATGTATTTAAATACTTCCTCGCATAAAAGGAATAAATTAACCTAGTTGTAAAAAATGTATGAACTTAAAGGCTACTACAATCCCTACGATTACAGCTGGGAAGCGTTCGCTGTAGTGTAGTGGATTGTTGGAGTTGAGTGCTGCTGGTCTCGGGAGTGGGCTTCTGTTGTTCCGTTGATGTTGAGCCCCGATATCACGTAGGCCTGACCTTCTTGTCGGTACGGCAACCGTATGGGGAACTGCAACATTTTCATCTGTCCCTCGAGCAGAATATCAGTGATGAGCTTCTCAGCAATCAAAGCTTGCTGCTGTTCCATGGAGCGAAGCTTGTAGGCGACCATTTTCCCAAAAATTGAGAAATCATCCTCTATGGCGTCGCTGTTGTTTATTTTACTACATGCTATATTGAGTAATTTCTCAAAATTTGTCGCACTACAGTCGATTTTCACCTTCTTGGAAGCATTTTCACTTTTCGAGCTATGGACTGAAATATGGGAGGATACTGACGGCGGTCGCTGCTGAGATTCGATTTCTTTCACTGGTTGCGCTGGCGCCATCACTTGCACAGTTTCATTCGAGTTGGATGCATCGCTGGGCCTGGGCCAGAGGATGTTCACTTCGTCGTCGCATTGCATTTCGATTTGCATAATATTTTCCCTATGCTGCTGCTCCGCGACTTCTTCCTCCTGCTGGATCACCCGCTGTTGGGATTGCTCTTTCTGAATTTCAACTTTCTCCTGTATCACAGGCAGAGCATAAGTTTCTGCGTAAGCGTTGTTCTTTTCGGTTATTTCATTTTCACGACTCGAAATGTTCTCCTTCAGCATGTCGACTTGCTTTTTATCGGGTGTCTCCTCATTCAGAAGAAACATTAGGCTCTCGAAATATCTCCGTTTTGGACAGTATGTGTCCTCCTTTCCGTTTTTATTATTTTTACTCTCGGTGTACTTTTTTAACTGGTGCCTGAAGGCGCATCGCAGATTGTTTATCTTCTGCTTTGTCCTCTCAATGTTATAGTGCTCCCCATGCCTTCCCGCGACTTCTATCAATTTGTAGTAGGCCTCTTGGCGTTTCTTTCTATTTTTAAAATCTACCGAACTCGCTTGCCACAGGCATGGTTGGTTTTTGTATTCCTCTATGAAATCATCTATAAAATCATTTTCCATCTTTTCTAGATATCTTCGCTCTGGCTCAATGGATCATGGATCTCAGGCACTGAGATGTTTTGAATTGAATAATTGCTGGGTTCTGTTCACCTCCCTTTTATATATTGTTTCTAATGCGGAAACAACAACTTATCAAAACATATTTAGTCATAAAAGTATGATTTTCGCGCAATAAACAACACAAAACGAACGCCACAGCAAAGCAATGCAAAATTTGACAGCGCTCTGGGCAATGTAAAATGGCAGATGCCAAATAAATGTCAAGTGGTTGGTTCAGTTCAGAAAATGCATTTGTAACGCTTGAAAACAACGACCACAAGACTTTTGATGTGTTTTTTAATTATATGATTTAGATCTGGAATTTGAGGGTTGAATTGAAATTTTTGCAGAGATATTCAAAGCAAAAGAACATTAAATTGCATAGAATTATGCATTTGTTGTTATAAATCTTAAGAAATTCAGGCAGAGTTCGCAATTACGATCAGATTGATCCAAGCGCTCCACTTGTGTCCATTTATGCGATCTGAGTGCTCAGAATAAATGTAATCTAGATCATTTCGAGTGCGCTCTGTATGATCCATGTTTAAAGACCGATTAAACAGATCTGACCTAAAATGTATTTTTCGTTTGTTAACCCATTAACGGCTAAGCGACTCTTTTGGGACACTCGAAGAAAAAAATATCTTTTCGGCTAGTTAGAGTAAAAATAACGTTACCCTATATGTAAAATGAGCTGTTCTTTCAAATTCCGGTGTTAATTTTTAGCTACCACCCCACCTAAGGGGTGAAAACGGGGTGTGAAATGAAGAAATAACGCTTAATTAAAACATCGTTGGGCAAACATAAGGAAAAATTGTCCACACAGCTCAATAACGGTATGTTCTAAATAAACAATCATCACTTATAATGCAATATAGTTGAACTACCAACCCCTAGTAAGGGGTGAAATAGTGGTATTTTACTGAAAAATGAACAAAAATTTTTTAAATATATTTTTATCAATTCTATAGCTAATTGGGGATATTTCAGACCTAAGGACATCAAAAATGATATGACAACCCCTCAGAAAGCGGAAATACACCCCTGTATGAGGGTGGAAAAAAAGTTCCCAATTGATTCTTACACTATTTAATTTTATTTTGAAACAATGTTATACAATAATTACTTGACAGTGAAAAGCTACCCTTTTCCACTAGTCGGGGTGCCAGAGGTTCAAAAAATGGGTTATTTCGTTGTTGGACGGAATTTGATGAAAAATGGCAGAAAGGGAAGGTCATTGCCCGTACAGTGACCCATTAAAAAAGTTAGAATGAGCGATGTCGGGAAGGTACTTTGTTATTGCAAAATAACTTTGATAACCCGTTATTTTTCAGTTTTCTTGGAATAACTCGAAAACGAAGCGTTTCAGCGAAAAATATTAAATATAAAAGTTGTTCAGCTGATGATTTTACGTAGGAATACGGTTTTTTGATTAATTAAAAAATTGTTTTTCCGACCGAAAACCAGCAGAAAAGTAACAAAAATGCAAAAACAATAAGCATTAAAAAATAAAGGAAAAAAACAATTTCCATCGTTGATATTTGGGTTATTGATAGGTATTGGTATTGTTAACCAAATGCACCCGGTCCGGTTTTTCAAAAACAATATGGCGACCTATTGCAACATTGTTAAGTTAAAACTTTGGAACGCTGTAAATTCTGCATGAACAAACGGATCTTGATGAAACAAATTGGAATCGGTAGGTATTAACGGCATCTTTGAGTGTGCCAAATTTCAAAATTTTTCAACAATTACTTTTTTTGTTATTAACCAAAAACCATTTGCTGTGCTTCGTAATTTCGTCAATTTACAACATTACAACAATAACAAAATGCATTTGATTACTCTTAACATCCTACAGTGGTGACTAAAAACGCGAAAATAGCGAGTTTTGATGATTTGATGCATTTTGTTGCAAAGCTTAATGTTGTAAATTGACGAAATTACGAATACACATTGGTTAATAACAAAAAAAGTAATTGTTGAAAAATTTTGAAATTTGGCACACTCAAAGATGCCGTTAATACCTACCGATTCCAATTTGTTTCATCAAGATCCGTTTGTTCATGCAGAATTTACAGCGTTCCAAAGTTTTAACTTAACAATGTTGCAATAGGTCGCCATATTGTTTTTGAAAAACCGGACCGGGTGCATTTGGTTAACAATACCAATACCTATCAATAACCCAAATATCAACGATGGAAATCGTTTTTTTCCTTTATTTTTTAATGCTTATTGTTTTTGCATTTTTGTTACTTTTCTGCTGGTTTTCGGTCGGAAAAACAATTTTTTAATTAATCAAAAAACCGTATTCCTACGTAAAATCATCAGCTGAACAACTTTTGTATTTAATATTTTTCGCTGAAACGCTTCGTTTTCGAGTTATTCCAAGAAAACTGAAAAATAACGGGTTATCAAAGTTATTTTGCAATAACAAAGTACCTTCCCGACATCGCTCATTCTAACTTTTTTAATGGGTCACTGTACGGGCAATGACCTTCCCTTTCTGCCATTTTTCATCAAATTCCGTCCAACAACGAAATGAAAACCTCTGGCACCCCGACTACACCCCTAAACAACGATAATTACAAAGGGGTGTGTTAATTTAAAGCTATAAATAGTCATTGTAATTTTTTTCCGGGTTTGCTCGTAATCTCTTCTTGCGCGAGCATTCAGAGTGTTATCTGCTCGCTCGAGCGATTGCAATTTTAAGCTGGATTTCAATTGAATGGATCCAGATCAGATCATATAAAAAAATTCACTGTAATGCATTTTCATTTGCCTATCGTTTATGCAAGATCATGGACTCTTTGTTTTAAATTGTACGATTAAGCTGTGATTTTGCATACGTTACGTAATAAAAGTTTATATTTTTCAACTATTCTTTTTATGTCGTTATACCTCATTAATTCCACTCCACAGGGCAAATCTGTTAAACTATTGCTTTTACGGGAAAGTGATGTTCTACTATTTGTAACTGGGGAAGAATACGTTCTTATGGTACCAAAATCATCACAGAGACGCGAATAAAATATTAAATATTTTTGCGTTCAAAAGTAACTCGTACAGCCCATTGAACAAATTACCACGGAAGTAGTGCTGCCAACTCGACCTACCGCTGCTGTTTTGTTCAAAGAACTGGCTAGAGTTGTTTTTAGGTGCAAAAAACTCTTATATTTTGATCTTATCACTATAAAGTTTATCAGATTAAAAGAATGGTATTCCTCCCTACTTATAATTAGTACATCATTTTCGCGTTAATGTTTTCGGTACGGCACAGTTGGCCGCGGTTATACATTCCCTGTACGAGAAAGTTCTCCACGACATTGGTTGCACTGCACGAACGTTTAGGCCGTAAAAATATATTTTGCTGCATACACAGCATTCCAAGCTGCATCGCTTATAACGGACATTTATAGAAAGTTTGCGCCCTTGATCGGTGGCATCCATGCTTTCACTGCCGCCCTCAATGACGACTAGAGCCGGCGATCGTACTCGCAGAGCTTTCCGTGAATGCCGACTTTAGGCAGCGCTCATACCCAGAGAATGTTGCGCAGATGCCGACTATGGCAGCGGTAGGACTGAAAGGTCTAAAGTTATAGTTTAGTAGTTCTGGCGAGTGGAGTAGCAAATTTCGCGGCCATTGTCGAACTACATCATTACTTCCAAAAACCTACCTGAAATCTCCTCGTCACAAAATCGAACTCACTACAATTAGATTCGTTCGTTTAACGTTCACTCCTTCACATTCACTGAATGACTGAAGAACAAATCATGCACCTTAGCTGGGCACCACTCATCCAGCTAGTTTCAATACATGCTAGATGTTAATTATGGTACAAGTATAGGATCATTTTACTAATTAGCGCCACGGGTGAGCGAGGCGCGCATCCTTTCTGTGTACTCGCTAATTATCAGAGGTATTGGGTTAGTTAGTAGGTATTTACACTTTTCAAAAACAATTCTAAATAAATAAATTTTATATGCACTCAGATTTTTGATTTGATAATACTTTTATAAACTTAGTGATCTAGAGATTTTTGGTTTGATAATACTTTTATAGACCACTGACTAGTAAAAACTTCAGTCATAATTCGTATAAATGCCGAAGTTGCGAAAAGTCTTCCACTTTCAAGTATTAAGTAATTTTCGTCTATTCGACTCTATTTAATACGCAATACATATTTAATGATTAAAAATCTATATTTTTACACCATTTTCACATGACTATTTATCTCACCTGCACATTGCAATAAAGTTGTAATTATAAGTGTAAAATAAATTAAAATCTTACTGCAAATATATTTTTTTTATTGCCATTTATACAGTCCTAAACCGACCGTTAGTGGTAGCTCTGGATATTATAAATCCCCAATTAATTTAGCTCCTTTAAACATGCGCTAATTGCAATATTGATATTTCTTTTTAAAGAAGTTTGTTTGTTCTTTAATTTGCTGATTTGTTTCAGAGCTGTAAAATAATGCATCATTCTTGGAATGCAATATCTTACTCAGTAGTACTACAAAACAAATTACCAAGCGTTACTCGACATTAAGCAGCGCAGCGTAAGCCCAATAGTAATACAGCATTACTTATAAGAATTCTCCAACACTAGCATTAATCGATATAAATCAGTAATGTTCAGAACAACTTTACTTCTACATAATATATAATACTTTTACTTCATAGGAAATGTTGAGAAATGGAAAGCAAAGTTTTGTTATAAATTTACATTGTGTATTTTTTAATTTATCGCTGAAATTACAATATATAGTTCAATTTGCTGATGATTACATTTATAAATAATATATTTTTAAAAACTATGATAATATTGCTATTTTCAAAATAGCAATACTCTCAATCGTATTATAATATAGATGTGAGGCTTGTTTGCTGGGCAATGCTGAGCACTGTTAGGTAATGCTAAGTAATGCTGAGTATTTCTAACTGATGCTAGGTAATGCTGAGTAATGCCAGGTAATGTGAACTTCCCAGCGATTCATCAGTTTTTTAGAAGTACAATAACTAAGGATCTGTAAAAAATAAATCACAACAATTCGGAAACAATTTTGTGATTTACAGTCCTTCACTGATCCACTTTTGATCACTTTATCATTGTTTTTTTCTGAAATTGTATGAAAATCTTCTTCTAATATCAATAAATACGTCTTAAAAACAACAACCCACAGAAAATCCTCAAAATCATCGATTTTTCCGCTTTGCCCCCTTAAATGTCGAAAGGAAACACATTTAACATTAGAATGATCATATATTTCAGAAAGTTGAATTTCATATCATTTTCCATGAAGAAGCATCTGATTCAACATTTTTAGAGGTATACAGAAAATAAATTCGCTTTAAAAATAATTTAAGTTAAATAATTACTAGTACTAGATTGATTCAGCTGAGTACTAACACAAGGGGCAGAATTTCAGTCTGCACACACGCAACTAGAAATACTTAACAAAGAGGGAAACAAGTAATAAATTCTTCATAAACCTACAACTGCTGTCCACTGGAATATATATTTATATATACACATATAAATATTTTTTTTTTGAGTTGCTGTTGCAAACGGCAAACGAAAGGAAAATATTACAAAAATCCACGAAAAGTGTGACCGACTAACTTAACTTACACAAAGAAAAAAGAAATGCAGCAGCTATTCAACTTTTGTACTGTATATACAATAAAGACAAAAACAAATTATTTCTATTTGGGTGGATGCGAAAGTGAGTATCTAACTAAACTATCATTCTGTGAATGCAAGAATTTCAACAATAAATTTAGTAACAATTTGATGGTATTGCAACAATTTCGATTTTTGAGTCACCTTGCAAACGTAACGAGCATATTGCCATGAGAAGATGCTTAATTACTTAGATTTTAGTTAACATTAAGTTGATCCACTGCCTTCCCTAAACCTTAAATATCCTTGAGAAGTGGCACAACATGGCCGCAGGTTTACTTATAATACACAAAGCTATTTTCATTTTATGTTTAAATATTAATGTTTTTCTTTTCTTTATTGTTAATGTCTTACACCTGACTGATTTGTATCTGGTGAGAGTCGACTAGCGGTAGACAGGGTCGGGGCGTGCCGGACTGATCGGTGCTGGAGTCAATCGATTCGGATGCGTCGCAACTATTATCGATTGAGTCCGACTGTTTGTCGTCTTTGAAGTCCCCATTCGGCAGATTCTGAAGTGGAATCTCCGACATGCTGTTCGTTGAGTCGAGCACTTTCGACTTGATCATGGGTATTGGACTTTTATCCAACTCAGTACTGTCGCTAGCCGATGATAGCTGTATGGAGTTTCTGTTGCCGAGCTTTTCTTTTCGCATCGGTGGCTTAGGAATATTCTCCTTAATATCGTTTGGTTGATTACCGTTTTTGTTGTTAGACACCTGTTTGACATCCTTCTCCTTGTCCTTCGATTTCTTGAATCCGGCGATTAGTGCTTTATGTGGCTTTATACCGTCTTTGCTAGAACGCACCGCTGTGTTCCGGGCCCCGATCGGTTGTTCATTCTCCTCAGTTATACTCATCAATGCATTTTGTGACTCATCTTTAGCTCCCTGAATTGGAATATCGTCTGCAATAATGTTTGGAATGAAATTTTCATATTTCTTACTTTCGATATTAAGCCTATCAATCGCTTTAAGCTTTTCTTTAAAACTGCTCTTATTTTTGAATATATGTATATATAATATTTTTAAAACTGATTAAAAAGTGTTTCATTTCGTGGAAAATAAATTTTGTTAGTGTTAGGAAGTTTTGGAAAAAAGTCATTAGTACAGGTTCAAAAGGGTTTGCCCTTTAATTAAATACTGACATGCACTATACATTCACAGTAAAAACAAATGCTTAACTTACTTTTAATATAATCGTTTATTTTCTACATTTATTTTTTTTTTATTAGTTACTATCAGTTGAAGCTTTCGGTTATCTTAAAAACATTTAATTTTCTATCTATATTTGCTTATTTCGTTTTTAGTTGCATAACATACATATTTTTGCTTGCTTAACTTGTACAGCTACTGTGAAATTGACATACATTAGACATGATTTGTTCTACTTACTTTAGGTAGGTACATTCGGATTAACTTAAGGATCGGCGGCCTGAGATTCTTTCTTTATGATTTCTTATGGTCATTAATATACCTGGGAAATTTTTGATTTTTTTACATTAAGATTTTTAAGGATGTGGCTGTTATTAAGATTCAAGGCTTAAAATGATTTACACGGTACAATCGTAGCAATTTGAACATCAGTTATGTTGAATTTTGTAAATTAATCTTTATTAGATATTCCAGACAACTACCTATGAATACGATATAATTTGGAAATAAGTGTGTATTTGTTCTGGTTGGATATTTTATACTTTATACGAGATTTCACAAAATCTTATCTATCCAAAAGTGTTGGTCAATTACATTCCCAACTCAATTTAAATATATATAATATATCTAAAGCCTCTAAATGTGAATAAATATGCAATATGAAGGAAAATTGATTTCAAAATTATTTTATGTATAGTGTATGATATTTGAAACATTGATATATTTGTGCACGAATGAAGTCAAGAGAGTGATATTTTTAAATCTGGTATAAGATCGTTAAATAGTTAACTGTAATGTTTCTCAATGCAGTACATTTTTGAATTCACGAATTTTAATTCAACAAATAAGAAAAATCAGATTAAAGAATATTTTCAAAATAAATATCCATCTTACAATACTCTTACAGATAATCGAAATTTTAATTTAAGGGGAAGTTAATAAAATTCAATTACATCAAAACATACAAATTTAGTTCATATAGATTTTGAGGAAATTCAAACATTTTCAAAAGAAGCAGAACGGACTTTATAGGAAATTATGCTTTTTTAAATTCTGTTAAACGTTTCCCAATATGTTTATTTTATTTTTATATTATTAAGTACTATGTAAACTAAAACATATTAAAAATACATTACGTTGGGTCGAACAATTAATTCATTTATTATAAGCACACCCTTGGTAATATGTATATGAATTTTTAATATATTTAAGATTGTATAATAGATACTTAGTACCTAATAATATACAAATAAAATAAAAATGCTTGAATTGCGTTCTATATGAAAATAGCTCCAGAAGAAATCAGAGTTTAGGGTTTTTCTTTAATCACAAAACACCTTAACTTTAGCGATAATTTCTTAAATGAGAACTCTATTCACAATTATTTGAAATACGGGTGTACATAAAGCCTGTTTTGAAAATAAATAAAAAATTTTTAAATAGGAAATTCAAATAGACAGTAGTATCTCCTTAAAATGCTAAAACAAAATTTGCTAAATTCAAATATGTCGTGCAAGAATAAATTGATATTTTATTTCAAATGGAGTTGAATATGAAGATTTTACTGTTTGTACATTTAGAGCAATATCAGCTAAATGTATTTGATAAGAACCGCCTGACTGACACATGCAACAAAATTAAATTTCCGCGTTCACGCTTTTTATGTTTAATGTTCTATTTTTAAGTTTTAAAGTTTTTTTAAAGATCTAATCTGGATCTGGAATTTTAAATTGAATTGAATATTTTAAACCCATATTTATAGCAAATATTTTAAAATTTTCAATACGGGTATTTCTTTATCCATTCAAACATCAAACTTTTAACGAAAAAAAAATCCAGATCCAAAATCAGCTCATTAAAAAAAACGAAACTAAATCATCTTGTATGTTTAATCTAAGTAATTGATAATAATAATTAAAAATAACTAATTTATTCACAAATTTGAGACAAAAGCCTTATAAAAAAATGTTAAGGATATTTTCTATGTAGTTGTACATAAATGAATAATTGTACCAGTGACGATGAAAATGGCCTAAATATAAAGATTCAGATATGAAACCAGAAATATTCGTATCTCATCTTTAACAGTAGTTCGCTAAATAAATAATCAAACCATGAAAAAGACGTGAGCAGATAATTTAAAGTCGCTTATCACTCACAATTAGATTCAATGTCATGTAATTGATCAAAGTACTGTAATAAAACACGATTCAGATTTAAAAAAATGAGGGCTGATTACTTATCACAAAATATATTGTGATTATATGTAATTTTCTAATGCCTTGGAAAACTGGCAATCAGAAATGGCTCGTCATTGAAGACAAATAACAACGAAATTGTAATTCATTTTAATAATTTTGTTGGTTTTTAAATCATATTCTACTGTGCATCAAATAAAAAATATACACTGAATAAAATAAAAGCATTCTTGAAGTGCCAGTGACTTTGAAGCAAAAGGGTCAAAAGTTTTTCATTTCTAAGGTGCTTTTCCTAAACCAAATTTGTTAGCATTCCGGGTGAAATATCAATTCTGAAAAATAAGTTTAACTTAAATAAAATAAAGAAATACTGTACAATTTGAGTTAAATATTCGCTTGTAATCGACAAACACAAAAGGCCCAAGTATTTTCTGAATTCATATTATAATGTTGAGGCTGAAGGACTTGAAATTATTCTTTGTTGACCATCTTAACATCTAATTAGTGACATGGGCTCCTCCTTATTTTGATTTCTGAGAACCGAATATATTCCCGGAAGTTAGTTCATGTTTTTTATTGTTTTTAACCTAAAAATACTAATACCACATTTCTTTTACGTGTCCAACTCAATTTTAGTGATAGAACAAGCCTCAACTTATAGGAGTCTTTGAAACCCACGTCACTAGAAGTGTTAAACTTTTTTAATGTTCCTCGTTAAAGGTTAATATTTATTACGATATGTATTGCGGTTTTGCAGAGTGAAATATGTTTCAAAGATAGCAAGCTTGCAGGTGTATTGTGTAAAAATCCTAACCGATAAAATTTGAATTTCTCAGCCGTATTTCGCCGCAAAACATAAATTCTTGGTCTTAATCATTAAACTAGATCCTTTGTACCTTAAGATAAGATTCTTAGTGTGTTATACCAGAAACAAGATAGGTATGATTGCAAAAAAAATGTAATATTGGTGGCATTCCAATCAATCTAAGTCTTTGTAAATACAGAAGTAAACGAAAGACAGATAATTAGATAAAATTTATTATTTTATAGTCCTAAGAATACTTATAATTTAATTAGTGATTTAAATTTTACTTCACACTTTACTAACTATTATATTTTTAAGCATATGATATGGTGTCGATATTTTTAAATTGTATATTTAAAAATATTCAAGGCAATTTTTATTGCTATGAGTGACAGCGCATTTTATCATTTTTGCATTGATATTTAAATCCATAAAATATTTTTTATTTTGTAATATATACAAAATTGTTTATATATCGTTGTTCTTAGTTTAACTACGAAAGTGTGTTGTGATTTAAAGGAGTTATCTACATTTTGAAAATGCCAAGATAAGTTCTAAAAAGCAAACAAAGAGTTAAATCATTGGCACAATTTCTTAAAATTGAAGGAAGCTAGCTTTTGGCATTAATAACTCTTTTCCAAATACCAATAATTTAAGTGCCATAAAAAAGAGAAAGGTTTTAACATAAAACAGCCAGGAAGATGAGAAAATTAAAATGGAGTTCATTTTCTTTTTCAGTCAATTCTATATTTATATTCGTCTAAAGTTTCAAATAAATTATTATCATAAATAGAAAATTGCATAGCAGCCACAGGACCACACTGAAAATTTTCCAGAGATATTCAAGTTGACACAGACATTTTTATCCAAGACCCACATACTATTACTTTTTTAAGAAATATTAACATATATATCTTTTTATTTATCTTTAGGGACAAAGAAGTTATTGTATAGGCTGATATTTTGTGTAATGTTTGTAACCTTTGTCTATCTGCTTAAAGTATTAATTAAAGTTTTTACTATATTATGGCACATTTTAGATATTCTAAAAGGCTTGATTACAACTGAACGCAGTGATAAATGGATCTTAATTTGTTAAGTTTTTTCCTACTGAAAATACAACGAAGAAGAAAGATCTTAAAAATAATAGAAAGTGCTAAGTTCAGAATTTTTACATGAAAATCGAATACTATTCACTCTTAACATGCAAATTTACTTGATACCAATAAGAACAGCATATTCACTAGATTTTAGTTTCACAGCGCATCTAAATGGGAGACAGCTGTTCGTCTCACAAATAAAACTTATTACTAAAAATATATAACGCTCCAAATTGTAGCGTCTATCACATTTCATAATAAGTTCGCTAGCTACTTAAATTTTCTAAGAACACATGCATGTTTTAATAGTTATACATATTAACTATAAAATAAAATAAAAAGAAAGGGCTTGCCTTAAAATGCTCATTCCTATAAACACTATAAACTGACGAATATAATATTGTTGGTGTAAAGCTCAAGCGGGATGCGATATGTTTAGAGTAATACTGTTAGTTGTAGGTTTGCTAAGCTGCATAAAATTGCCTCCAGCCAGTATAATATTTGTGCCAGAATATTCAAATTCAAAAGGACGAGAACAGGAAACATCGAGACAAATAAACCACTCAATCTCTTACTTTGGTCCACTATTTTAAGCATAGATATAGATGCGGATGCTGTCTTCAGTAGGAAAGCTCAATTGGAATCTTAATGTTGAAACTTCAGTGCTAAATGCGTTTGGAAAGCCTTTATTTTTTATTTTTTTGTTTTTTTTTCTTAGAATTGCCATAAAAAACCTATTTTCGTTATCTGGCCTCTGTAGCAAGGCGCAACAAGCTTGTGCAATTGCCAAAAGCCGAAGACAGCATAGAGCATCTGTTCTACTTGTTTAAAATAGTGTATCCAGCGGCAGTTTGTATTATATGAATGCTAGCCGGCCGGCCATTGCCCAAAAGTAAATCATGCTCGTCTCCAGACTCTTCAAGGGAATCGTCCGCAGTCTGACAAAGTCGAGCTCCAGCACTCGATCTTATTTCTGTAGAATGCTTTGCTGGTGACTGGGACTTTTTACGTCTTATTGCTGCCATTGGAATTTGATCTTCTTTGATGGGTGGCGGCTTTTTAACCTTTGGCGAGGCATTCGGACTCGAATTTTTCGAGGATGATATTGACTTTTTCGGTGAGTCTGGCTCCTCTTCAATGCTGGACGTCTTACTTCCAGGACTATATTTCCATCCCCAATTCTTCCAACGACGCTGATTCTTTCCCCCTTCGAACTTCTTGTCTTTTTGCAAAGCCTGTTCGTCTGCATTAACCACGTCTGCGCAATCTTCGCGCGTTTCGATGATCGGCTGTTGAATGGGTAAGCTTGCCAGGAACTCCATATCAAGGTCGTCTAACAATTTAACACCGTCATGTATTGTATAAAAATTTTTTATTGGCTTCAACAGTTAAATATAATTCGTGATTTAAAAGTACTAAATATTTACATTTGATCCATACGAAAGATATCATTTAAAAAAAGCTTATGTTTGATCACTGAGGTTATGGAAGCAATTAGGTCTTTGGCGTGATTTTAATTATACGTGCAGCTTAAATTATAAAGATGTTGTAAAACTATGACTTATTAAATTTCATGCAGATCGTAGGAAAATTTGTTTCAATGAATCTACTTAAAAAAATGCATGCAGTTCTTTGTAAATCTGTTATTCTATGAAGTTGTCATGTAATAAAATTAAGCAATTACACTTTTTTTTAAAAAAAACTAATAAATTTGACCAGAAATTTGGAAAAAAACAACCAAAGAATAAAGACAATGTAAGAACATGGAAATTTTGTTGTCTAAACCAGATCTGAAAGAGCTTATTGGACATCTAGACTTCGGACATATTTGCAGCGATTTCTTCATCTTTCCAATAATCCTCTTTAATTTTGTGCAGTAATATTATAAAAAGTGTTTATTCAACTAGAAATTTACTCACCTGGAAGTTTTTTGGTGCGGAACGAGGCGTTCGTTATCATTGACTTGGATACTGTAACCGTGTTCGTTGCAGGCGTTAGTGCTACACTCAAGCCCATTGGTCCGTCACTAGGCTGACCTGTAAATTATAAATTATAAAATATACATTTCTCAGTAATTTGAAAGAACATTATTTATAGGCCAAACGCCTTAAAGATTGGGCGCCTTATAAGTGCGATTTTATTATATGGCCCTATTATGAGTAAAATGTGTTTTAAGCTGCCCCGTTCTTTAAGGGGGTAACCCACTGTTGAAAAAAAAAAATTTCGATTTTTTTTCTTTTTATATATTTCGATAGATTAGCACTTCAAGAATATCTGTGTAAAATTTCAGATCGATATCTAAATAATTGTTCTTTCTACAGCTCTCACAGTCCACCTCCGTTCAATTACGATTTCGGAGCGCGCGCGGCCTTGTAGCAGCTCAAACAGCTGCCGCGTGTATTACCTATTATAATACTTTCTAAATGTATATTACATAATACACTAATACATAGTTCCTTATACTATTATAATTAGAAGGTACCCACTATCACCTGGGATTCGCTGATTAAGGGTTAGTTGAAAATTTTTTTACTTATGTCACAAAATTTCTTTGAGAAAACTTTAAATGTGTTTTTCTCAAAACGCTCTTTTTCTGTGCGCGTCGTAAAACTATGAAAAAACTATTGGGCCGATTTACTTCAAATTTTGTATACACCTTTATTAAGTACTTAACTATAGAAGTAACCTATTATTAGAGTAAAAAAACAAATTTTGTTGATTTAGGATCAACTTTTTCGTGTTAAAACATAGCGAAAATCGATACATCAATGTTCGAACGTGCACTAAATCATCAGGTTTTTTTTTTTTGCTGTAAAAATAGGTTACTTCTATCCTTTATAACAAATATTGAAGGATTTTCCTTTGGTAGGTGTTTGCAAATGCATACTTTGGCCAGGATTTTATGAGGCCCAATTTGCATTTTTTTTTTGGACTGCGTACGCGCTGCATCGTAACGGCCGCCATTTTGTAATTTTTTTTTTTTTTATAATCAAAATGTAAACTTTAGTCCTCAGTAAAGAAGTATGGAAAAAATCGAAAAGATATCTCTGATAGTTTTTTTTTACCGATTTTTTAAAAAAAGTTCCATTTTCTGGGCTTCAACAGTGGGTTACCCCTTAATAGTACGCCAGTTGTTGTATGTTTGGTTTTATCACTTCAAAATATGAGTTCCAACTTTTCTTTTACTACACCTCGTTGGGGTAACAAAGCTTTTATGGGGGTTGTGGAAACTGTTTCAAACTGCCATTTTCAAGAGGTTATAGGTTTTATACTATTACAGAATTTCAAGCTACACTACATTTATATGAATAAATCTCTGATTTAGTGACTGATATTCTATCTTTGCATTATTTGTAGTAAAATATCCCTTTTAGAAAATTAACACTTTTCAGCTCCAAAAAAGGTATATCTTTTAATTAACCCTTTGCCTTAAAACAACGTGTGGGAGACGTGATCCTACTTCTGTGCCTAAAATTGGGAATCACGTATCAGACACGTGAATCACCACGCATCAGAAAAGCTTTCATCAAAAGTGGCACACACAATCGTCGTTTGATTCATAAGGCAAGGGGTTAATTAAAAGCATATTAAGTATTAATTTAATTTAAATTACGCATTGCTAAAAAATATTGGTGGAAGTTGCATCAACCAGCTATTAGCAATGAAAGGTATGTAATTCATGAATACGTATAAAAAAATTTAATAAAGTTTTGTATACACATGATAATCATTACAAAGGTAAGTAAAATAAAATTAGAATCTGAATTTTTCTGTCAATGGTTATCAGTATACGATTAATGTCTCGAATAACTATAATAATTTCAAAATTTGGAACCCCGTAATTCATCTATTTAGACTCCTCTAAATGCTGCTTTTTCCATTCGTCGAGCTTGATTGTACTATTTACAAGAGAAAAGACAGGTGAACTTTTCAAAAGATAAAATTAAAAATGAATTCGTACCAGCGTAATCAAACGGAAAATTAAATGTATACCATGTCCAAGTTGCATTGAAATCAAGTACTTTCAAATTATTGAGTAAAAAAAGAATTAAATGATACGAAGTAAAATTTCAATCAAGCGAAAAAAGACATAAATTTTAATATTTGTTTTTAGAGAAAAATATTAACATCGAAAAATGGAAATTTTGACCACGCCGACATTATTTTTATTAATTACTAAATGAGTATTGTAGCAGCTCAAAAAATCACAATTCGCGGCTAAATATTCTTATAGTGTATTTATGAATCTTCTTTATTCTATTATATAAAAATCGTATTAAAATTTATTATTAAAGAGCTATAATACCGCAGACGAAACTAAGTGCCAAATGCATAATACCCTTTTAGTTATAACAAATGTAAAAAGCACTACTGAAGCAATAATATACACTTTATTAGTCACCAAATATATACTTGATCTGGAAATTAACAACTTTAAAGTACGGGCTCGTTAATTTAGAATATTGATACGAAATTATTTTGAAAAGTATTGTTTTTTCAAATCAAATAAAAAATGAAACTTCAATTGGATGTTCACATTTGGAGTTTTTGATTTTTTTTTTAATGTTATGTTAGCTACTTACAATTAGTCAAATTACTCTCAAATTCTTACCTGATGGATTTGCGTGAAGAGAATTTCGAACAGCACTAGTAACAAGAATTAAGTCTGAGAACAATTCATAGCATGCTCTATGATGAATATCCTCCAGAGTTTGAATCGCAATTGATCCAAATTCGTTGAACATCGCAAAATATATAGCGTGCACCAGTTCGACCAAAAATTGCGATGATAATGCTATTCTAGGTAGGGGTTTTTGTGTAATCGCTGAATTTGGATCGCTTCCGTAAGAAGATCGATGGGCGTGACCAGGCTTTGGGAAGCCTTGATTAACTATCTGTGATGCTATCCTACATAAGTGGAAGAGAGCAGACTTTTGTATTAAACTTAACTGCTGATTATATGCAAATAGGAGGGCAGCCATGACTTTCATTCTATTTTGAGAGTTTATTGATTCGATTTGCGGCAACGGACCCCATTTAACATCCCTGTTGCTATTTTCTTCCCATCGCCTTAAGTCTGTGGCATGCAAGCTTTTTTCCTGTTTACGACAAATTAAAAAATGTTTAAGGATTAAAACACACCGAACATTTTTACCTCATGATAAATGGACGCTTGTGCCAAAACAGGCATTCGAAATGAAACAATTTTTTGATATCCCTCCTCTGTACTAACTTCTACGTTGTAGATACTAATAAGCAGTGTTTCGACACTCCGACAACTCTTTTTATCACCCACGGCCACTGCATTCAGGTAAATATATATTAGGATTGGAATAAACTGAAGTGTAAATCGCTTCAAGGTCTCCTCACTTGACCGGTAAAAGCTATGAAACTGATTGCAGACAGCATGAACAAGCTATTGAAGATATCTTTTATCATATTTCAGCCTCTAAATTTACAAAATTTTATTAAACTACTTACATCTGGGTATTTAAGCCGTTCATTGAATATTGTGTATAGTGCGTCGGCTATCTCCTGATTGTTCTCATGCATTGTTGCAAAAGTCCGTAGCTCAGACGGTTGTAGGGAAGCATATTCCGATAACCAGTCTTGTACTATTGCTTCTGCCATGTTTCATCGGCATACTGAAAAATATTGTGGGATACAGAATAATTACTTTTACTATCTCTGATCAATAACCCAAACAATGAAATTATAAATTGATTTTTATTTTAATTACCGATGAAGTAAATATAAGTGATTTTAATGACAACACAATTATATATTGCGCGCAACTTCATATTAGATAATCTAACTTCTTTAAGATTTGACTATTTTATACAGATATTCTATAATAGAATGGATTGACGTATTGTGGTTTCATTCTTAACCACTTCGGTACGAGCGTCGACTATAGTCGACAGCCACAGATGAAGGCATAGAGCCGACCAAAGACTTTAGTAGACAGTCGCTTTATCTGCTATGCTGAATTACATTACAAGTGAAGTTACCTGTAATGTAAAACAAGTTTTCAATGCTTCAAAGCTTTCCTCATCGCAGTTCTGCAAAAGAGCAATGCGGTCAGTGAGCGCTGTACCGAAGTGGTTAGTAGCTACCGAGTTAAAAATTTTAAATCCCTTATAAACTAAACTATTTTGCGCTGCACTAGCCTAAAAGCACAGTATGAGTGTTGCACGTTAAAAAGGCTCGCATAGTTCAACTTCCCAATTTTGGAAGTATATTTAAATCACGTAATCGTAGACCAAATTTTGACCGAATTCTAGCTATCTCGCTCTAACTTAAGTCCCGCAGGCAGACAACTTTACAAAAAGTCATCCCAATAGCCAAATGAAGGTGGCGCTATGTATGTGCACTTATTTTGGTTTTTTCTAGTATCGCGTGTGATACGTCTTTTTGACACCCCCAATCGATAAATTAAAGTAAACACATGCTTTTTGCACTACACTTGCACCCACGATAGCCGTTACAAATTACCCGCCAACTCTCACCGCTCATCGCCCTCACCAGATAATCCAGATTATTTTCCGTTGCAATCAGCTGTTAGAATAGTTTTACGATGTCCAACAGACGGATACGGCATTTTAAGATACAACTTTTATCTTTTGTTGGTATATATGAGAAATATGAAGGTTAGACGAAGACAGGGACAATGACTTTTATATCTATATCTGTTATTGATAAGTCCGCAGCTGATTGCCGCTAGGAACATTTGTGTGAAAAACTTAAAATTGAGCATGATATAAAAGAGATCGGTTCGTGAAAGATTAATTATTTTTAATGGGTTCAGCTAACACTGTATTTACTGTATCGGATATAGACCCGTTCTCTTCGGTTTTTTGACTTTGTACTTTAAAACAATTAGTTTCATTTTCTTGAATTCAATACATCTTCATGATCAGTAATATTGTTTAAAGCTGTCTCAAGTATATTTCCTAATACTACTTTCCTAATTGAACTTACCAGTGATACTTTCCACCCCCCAATATCCCAATGAAATCGAGCAAAATCTTCTACTACCCCGATTCAAAATAGTTTAAATTAAATATAAACATTTAAATGCTTATGGCGGTTCGGTGAAATTCACTCGGAAATTCACATTTATCCGGATTTTAACATTGTTTGGAAAAGTAATGTTCTGGAAAATTCTACCTCGAGACCGTTTACTTCAAATAAGCTAAAAATATGGATTAATCCCTAGAATTTGTTTGAGGTTTGTGTTTTACGTCGTTGGATCTAAACTCAAAAATTTTACATAATTTGTTTAAAAAAGTGATCAAATGTCTAGTGGATTGAAAAGCATACTTCTTAGGGTAAACGTTAGTGAAAATCATTTTTAGATAGGAGCTTTAGTTTAGACGCTGCCGCGAGTTTTTTCGCCCGCCATTAGACCCAGTGTGGGCAGATCTGATCACTTTGCGTTTTAATATTTTAAGTGAAATAAGTTTTTTTTGCCTTGTGCTTACTAGAAAATTCTTATGGAAAATTAAGAAATTTGATGTTAATTTTATCAATATTCTGACAAAATTATGAGCGCCACATTATTTTTGTACCTAGCAACGCGTCAGATTTCTTACCAGCACCACATACTGTTTCAGCCTTTATTTTAAATGGTCTAGTTAGATAGGGACCATTTAAAATAAAGGCAATAGTAAAATGAAATGAATTAAAATATAATTTGCAAGGCGAAAAGTGTACTAACTAATTGCATTTTTTATACCTTAAGAAAAATACAAACCAACCAATTAAGGCTTTAGTTTAAATAAAAAAAAATTTTCAATTTTAAAATATTTTTTCCTACATTAATTTATAAAAATGAGTTAATATATATAACTTTATAAAAAAAACCTTCGAAATTTATAACCTCTGTATTTCTTAATGAACCTTGATGGGGACATTTTTGTCGTATTATAAAAATATATTAAAAAAAAGGAATACAACAGGTATAAAGGTATCATTATCAAAGATCCTTGTAGCATAAAATTTCTTTTGCTTTCGTTTTGGGATCAATATCACAACAATGGCTAAGTACTCTCTCAACTTCACATACACGAAGCTTATCGATGGTCCTTGTTAATTTGGCATCGAGAAAAATACAATGCCATTAAAGGTCAAGAAAACAGGAAAAACCCCAAAACAGAAGCGACATAAAAGCCGAGCTTTAATGCTTCTGAATGACTTCATTTTCCAATATATTTTAATTAATGTGGCGGAGTAATTGTTGCTCTATGTTTACAATCGCTGAGGATCCAATTAAACCATTTAGCCAGACATGGGGCTTATATAATCCCCAAGGTTAATGGAAGGTAAACAATCCTCCACCGAACATTACATTTGAATGCTTCCGCCACAAAACTTTCGTTATCTTCTGCCTCGAGCGAGCTGCACTCGCCCAAACTGAGCCCCGATTAGATTGTACCTTCTGCAATTTTTCATGCAAATAGCACAACACGACTGACTTTCACGAAATTAATCTCTGGAGGTAGGTAGACATAATTTTTTTGGAATTTGATCACTAGTCACAACTGTGTCATATCACCATGAATCACCAACCAGAAAGAACTTCTGCAATTATATGGATGTAAACTCTAGGACATTTTAAGGAACACGTAACAAGAAAGCGTTTAACAGTGACAATATTTAGAACAACAAAATTAAACCACGAAAACAAATTTTTCTGCAAAACTTACATTTACCTAGAGACATTTATTTTGACGTTCTGTCTGACATTTCGAAACTGGTGGTCGTTCGCAGCTGGCTTCCATTTGATATGAAGATTCAGGGTTGTCCACACTTTCGAATTTTGCTTTAATTCTACTTTGATTTTTTAATTTGAATTCAATTTATTTCACTTAACATTTATATATAAATGCGAATAAATAATATTGACTTATTACAGTATATATCACAAGATATCCTCTCATGCAGCCAATAAGGCTGGTGTAAGATGCAGGATTCAGTTCCTTATGAATTTAAAAAAAAAAAATAATAGAATATCCATAGATCATACTAGGAAGACGCTAACTTATTGCAAAACTTTGAGGTAGCGATTTTCACAGCCGGTTCCAAAACCGAGAAGGCGGTCGGTCATTCTAGCGTTTTTCCGGTGGAGGTGTTGGTTAACGGTATGTAGACATGCTTCATCCTAGAGGATCTAACGTACATAAGCGCATAGCTATCCTTACTGACTCTCAGGTCGCGATCAGAGCCCTTTTTCCACTACTGTTCCCTCAAAACCGGTGAAACAGTACCAGGGCCCGATCTAAGAGGGGGCAAACCGGGCATATGCCCAGAGCAGCAAAATTGAAGGGTGGCAGGGTAGAGAGCCAGAGAAGAGAAAAATCTTATAAAAATTACCATGCTTAGCAGACCGACAAAAAGGGATTTTTAAGACTTTTCTTTTAAAAAAATGCTACTTTGGGGGCGGTAAATCCTTAGACGGACCAACATATTTTCAAGTGCTGTCTTGTCTTATAATGTTTTTAATCCTAAGAAAATTATACGACAGCACTTAAGTAAGCCACGCCGAAGGAAAGAAGAAAAAATAGTTAAATAGAAAAGAAGTAACCAACTTTTTCAATATGTAATGATTTTTGATTTTTGAGAATACAACGAAATTCTCCCGAATTTTTTACCGAATTTACATTTCTGAACTGGCAGCCCTGAAGGGGATTCTCCACAAACGTTGAGATAAATAATTATTTCCAGTAGTTTGTAATAAGTACTATAATATTTTTGGGAGAATATTCTTTTATCCTACAAGTATAACGCGAAGGGGAATCCCTAAAATGTCATATAGGTATAAGCAAAAATTGTGTTATTTTTATTACATCACATCTTTGGAATAGCAAGCTCATTATTTATATGGTGTTAGTGTAAAGGGAGGCGAATATTATTTTTGCCCGGAGCGGTTTAATACCCAGATCGGGCCCTGAACAGTACCGAGATCGCCTAGTCAGATCGGGTAGCCGTCCCAATATGGTTCCAGGACTTTAGAACATAGGAGGAAATGAATTGGCTGATGGCCGGGAATAACAAGGTGCTATAAATGAGAAGGCTCAGAAGTAACGAGTTCTCACTCCTCTGGGATCGATTAAAAAAGGAATTCAAGCCCATTTTCTTGCTATTGCCAACAAAAACTGGACAAATCTAAGCACTTCGCAATATCCAGATTGACGAGATCCTCCTACGATAGGAAGAAAACGCAGAAGCTTCTAAATCTGACCCGTGAGGATAGACTTCTACCTTGATAAAACTTGCCTCAAATATGCCCGTTACCAGTGTCCCACCATCATTATTATGCCATCCCCTTTTTTTTCTTTACCCCTTCCCTTACCCTATTTACCCCCACCCTTACCCTATTTATCCCCTCCCTTCCGCCATGTATGTTTTTTGTTTTTGTTTTTTAGTATTAGTTTTAGCTTAAGTTGTTTGTTAATTTTGTAGCTTGTATTAAGCGAAATAAATAAATGGATATTGCCAGAGTTGTGGCGGTGTACACAGGACACTGGATCATAAGGGAACATGGAGCTAAGCTTGGTTTTTTGGTTTTTACTGGTGCTTATAAAAAATGCAAAAATAGTACCGGGAATTTGGTCGTTTTTTTCGGTTTCCTAAAGAAGCTAAGAGGTTAGTGATCTGATATTATTGAATTAAACATTACTTATTTCCTTGTTGCTAAATCTTCGGTCACTTACTTTTTCACAAATAATAGATGTGCAGCATGGGTGACTGTTTGTGGTCGTGAAGAACTGCGAAATAAAAATTTTGAATGGCTGCATAATAATTACATAGTTTGTTAAGTATACTTTAAGGATAACTAGTTTTTAAACAATTTAACGAATCGTTTGCACACCTATGTACACGAGTAGAGGTTTCTACTAAAAGGTAATCCTGTATGAGAAACAAATCACTGTTTTGGGAATCTTCGATCACACTAGAAGGAGAATCTTGTAATGAAAGTAATGTTCAAAAAGCGCGCGTAACACTACCAGGAACATGGCGTCTGCTAGACGCTTTTAAGCAGGGACTGAGGCAACTGTATGAACTGTGGTTTTGTGTAAACTGCAGATAGCTTTTGGGCCTAAATCTGTTACATTGAGCTCTAAAAAATGCAGTTCTTTTTTATTCTTATCATGCGCTTATTTCTACTAATTTAAAAACTAGGAACACCTCCCAAATTATGACATATTTCAGTTGGCAGTTCTTATTTTTGACATTTCGAATGTCCGCATCCTAGAAATTCTGGAAATTAAATAAGTCTGTGGGTTATATCACGATGGCTGCTTTAATCCGATTAAATAATCGGGCTCTTCTGCAAGGATTCCTCTCACAGAACTTAAGAAATGGCAGGTTAATATCGACGTCCCCAAAAAATCGTGAGACCGCAACAGCGGTGTCTCAAGTCGAAGGGAAAACTGCGGAAGGCGCCGCGAAAAAACCTTGGGTGAGCTACGGATTCGATTTCAAAGATAAGGAGAACGACAGGAATGCACTGAAATCGTCATTCTTCTTTTCGGTCACCTTGTGCCTAGTTTGGGGCACCTTCATCTGGGCATACTTGCCCGACCCACAGTTGCGCGATTGGAGTCAACGGGAGGGCTACTTAGAGCTGAGACGTCGGGAGCAACTCGGCTTGGACTTGATCAGCCCCAACTACGTTGATCCAAAGAAAATCAAGCTGCCATCTGACGAGGAGCTAGGCAATACGGAAATTATAATTTAATTAATAAACATGCGAAGAGTGTTATGTAACAGCGACTTTGTAAATAAAACGTGAAAAACACTTTGAGGCTTTTCTATCCTTAGCCTGAAGGCAAGGTATCCGGCACAGGGAGGTAAATCTTCATATTGCTGTAGCTTAAGGTAATTCAAGCAAATTTAAAACTATAGTAAGAACTCTATCGAATTCCATCAGCAAGAAATTGGTATTCCGGAACCTGGAGTGAGTTCGCGCATTTCGACGCTCGAGCATTCTATCATTTTCGTAGCCCTTCGATTTAAGAACGGTTTCTAAAACATTTTGTAGCAGGGAATAAGGGAAACATAATGAAGAAAATCTATCTCGCATAGTTTTCGAGACATTGGTAAAAATAAATGTTATCTTGCCGTTCCATACACAAAAAGCTTTTTATTTTCAAATCCGAAGGTTGTTCTTTTACAAAATACCCATTGACTGAAGATTTTCCTTTTACTCTAGATGCGTCGACAAACGACATTAAGAGAACGACACTCAACGGTGTGTTGAATTTTGGAATCGCACACGTCGAATATCATTTTCAAATTAAAGATCACATTAGCCACTGTATTTTAGATTTTAAGTTTGATGTCTTTTTCTAAAGTAGGAGGAAATCAAAGGAAAAGTAATTAGAATAGAACATTCCTCTCAAGAGGACCATTAAAATTTAGAGACTGGCCTAATTTCTCCCAGAAATCCTATTTTCTATTTCTTCCCTGTAAGCTCTTCTCCAAGAGTTCCCAGTAATGGAGGGATTAATTTCCGTAGAATCAAGCAGCATTTTGATTTGTGTTGCCTTGCGTTGGATTGTGAGCTTAAAACAAATTTAACATTTTCATTAAGACGTGTTTTCATTACTTTAGTTTCATTTTTCAACGTTTTTTTAATAATATTTTGAATTTGTTCACTTTTTAACGTAAAATGGGCAGTGCAATTTGATGTCCTTTTAGCAATATTTAAAAGTATTGCTATGAGTACTGAAAAATTTCAATTGAGATCAGATCATTAAAAGAACGCAGCTATAGTCACAACAATTATTGAATGTGTGATCGCAGAACATAAAGCCCAATCAAAACATTGCTTAAGATTTTTCTAATTTGTACCAGAATAAAGTGCATTTTTATCGCTTTTCTGGTTATAATTTTATATATATTCCTTTCCTTCACAATGAATTCGATGCGAAAAATGGTTTCAAACGATCTGCTTCGACTTGACGATGCGAAAGTGTCGTAATCTGACAATTCGTATAGTATAAAAACTAGCCAAAAAATTAAGTTTCATTTACCCCAGTACTTCTTTAAAACACGTTTGTGCTATTGTCTTCTGGGACTAAGATGATTCGAAATATGCTGCAATAACTCTTTAACTTCTTCGTTATTCGCAGTGCTCGTAGCTGGAATTTGACTTAGAGTCATAGTACTCGTAGATCGAATTTGGCTCTATTTTTCTTTTATTTCTATTAACTACATTCTTTCATTTCATTTAAGAAATTATTTTCCCAAATTCATGCATGTGATTACCTATTTATTATTACATAACCGAGTCGAAACTAAACTATATTTTCAAATCTCAGGGTCTTATTATGAGAAATGAAACGAATTGATTCGTTTCATTTGCTATAGCTTAATTTCATGCAAAACTTTTTATTAGTATTCTCACATAAAATTTAGATATAACGCGGCGAAACGAAGTGATTCGTATCGTTTCTTTTAATAAGGCCCAAGTATTGCGTGTACATTTTGTCGTGTCTTGTCGTGTTAAGGAAATAATACAAAGGGAAAACCGGTGGGGGATGAAGTACCTAAGTACTAAAGTAAACGTTCTAACAGCGTTTCAAACTATATTAGAACACATGATTAAAAAACGGTACTCGTTTTGCACTAGACAAATTTAAAATTGATAGGATCTATGCCGAGATACATATAACTAATTTTGACCAGAAGTTATGTTTTGAGCCGAGAATCCCTCCAAAGTCTGCGTAGGTATCGTCGTGTTAACAGTGATCGAAGGCATTCCTGGCAATGATATCGGTGTAGACACGGACATTTGTTGCACCTGCGGATACGACGAGTACGTCTGCATTTGATGATTCGGAAAGCTTACATTTGGCGAAGCCGGAAATTGCTGTTGCGTCGTCATGGAATAGCTGAGAGCAACAGGATTCACTTGACTTGTTGGCTAAAATGGGATAGATCCTAGAAAACTATAAAAGGGGATTAGTAATCAATTTATACCACTCCGCTCCAAGCTTGCGGCTGTGGTATTTGGCCAGCGCTCATTGGAGGCATATTACTCAGTCCTGGTACATTTGAAATGGATGATGGAGGCGGAAGGTTCGTAAACTGTTGAGGAGAATACATAGGGATGTGTGTTCCTGATGGCGGCGGCATTGCTGCTGAAGCTGAAACAAAGAAGCATTATTATCAAATACATTTTAATTTGGATTCGTTCAGTCGACGTAGATTCTAAATTCGGAACAAATTAAAGTTGACGTCTCCTTACAGATTTTGATGATACGTTGGAAAATACGTTATTTTTGACTTCACATGATAGTTTTATCAAAATCGGTGAAAACACCTCAAACACAATATTAACCTTAAATTTTTGTATGGAACTGGTACCGTTCTAAAGTCATCGTTGCAATCGATTCAAAACCCAAGACAGCTTATATTTTAGTCTTTAAAATATCTTTGCGATGTCAAATTGACTGAAAAAGTACTGCATACAGTAAGGAACGTAGATTAATTTAAAATTCTATCTAGGTTCTTAGTCTACTGAACTAGTCCTTATAAAAGAGTCAAATTACCTGGAGGCGCTGATTGCATATTAACAGAGGTAGGTATTCCTTGTTGCTGCTGATTCTCCCCAACGTTGGGAGGCGAACCTTGATCAGATTGATCGGTAAATAACCGACTCGCTGTCGGTAAAGCAGCTACGTGAGCAGCATGAGATTCAACGGCTGGTGCAGGGGTCACTTGGGTCGGGATAGCCGTTGTCATCACTGTCATGCTTCCAATACTTTTGGTAATATCAGCCACTTCCGGCAGCAGCTGTAACGTTGATCCGTCGATCTGTGGAGCGATGCTAGTTGTAGAAATATTGCTAACAGGCGTCGAAATCCCTGTGAACGTATTGGTCAATGGTGGAACGTAAGGGAAAGGCGCATTCAAATCTGGGCTTGTAGGATTACCCGAAGTGACCTAAAATTATATTGTACCTATAGTGTGATTCAGAGTAGAAGAATTGCAAATTATATATGATTCAGACTTTTTCGCCTAGATAGTCGCCGTACTAACTATGGTCGTTCCGAACCCATCAACAGAATGTTATGGAAAATCAACAATTCAGCCAACTTTGACTTTCACGTCAATGAAACTTCTCTTAGGCATATCGATTGAAAAAAAAATATACCGATTGGGAAATTATGTTAAAAAACCTGCACAATCGAAAATACAAGGTATGTCACTTTAAAATCTGTTTGCAAATGTAATACCACAGCTAGGAGTTAAGTGATCGACATGGCAAATAGGTTAACAGATGTCTCGAGTTACCAAGATTTAAAGTTTAAACACTGTTGTTCTGGGTACTGATATACACAATTAAACTTTGATTCAAAATTTCTTTATTAAAATATAATATTCCGCAAGTTGCCAAAAATCGCTGCACTTTGAAGTTCGCCTCATAGTACACTGCATAACTCAAAGGTGTTTAATCTTTAAAGCAAAGTCATAGATTAGTTCTAGAGAAAGCCGATTTAAAAAAACTTAAATTAGAAGTACAGACGATTTAAAAAAAATTGAACCCTGAATGTAATCCTCCGATTGTGGATAAAAATTAAGAGCTCTTAAACTCTTAGTCGCTATCCAAGATAATTTTAAAGGAATTAAAATTCTCACTCAAGATTTAAGAAATATTTGAAATACGCTGATTTCTTTTAATTTGTGAATTCTCCTGTAAATAGAGTTCGTTCTTCTGAAGTAATTTTTTAAAAGAAGAGGTTAAGAGTTCTTTACTTTTATGTAGAATCACGGAGTAAGTATTCAAAGTTAATGGAAAAATCGTAACACTTTAATCTGGAAATACTTAAAAAAAAAAGTAAAATTAAATGTCTAGATAAGTGTTTGTTCTGCCCTTCCCCTCCACCCCCTAAAATGCCACCCTCCCCCTCAAAATCGCCATTGAAGATTTTTTAGAAGTTCGCTCACTTAAGTGCATATATATCCTTGTATGACTCATTCAAAAGAGGAAGATAGCACATTCCAATGATACCCCACTTGTTAGGATATGTCCAAACATGCGAAAGGCAGAGTACATAATAAAAAATAACTAACTAACTAACTAAATAAGTCTTTAGTCAGAATTCACGGAAAGCTCTGTGGGTACGGTCGCTAGCTCTAGTCGATATTGAGAGCAGCAGTTAGATTTTTCCGTGGATGCCGCCGACCGGGGGCTCGAGCGGTGCAGCTCGGACAGCTTTATTTACAATAAAATATACTTTCTCGGGAATGCATCACTGCGGCTAACTGTCCCGTACTGAAAGGGTTAACACAGCTACTACACAGGGCATGTGCACAAGTAAATAAGTCGCTCGCTGTCGTTTTTTATATGCTCTTGTTCACCAGCTATTTTGCAATGAGATTTGATTTATTTAAAATTTGTTGACTCAAAGAGAGACTAATTCTTTGTGCTAGATGGGGCTTCTGACTAGTCTTTATTCTGTGCCATGACTTTTTAGAATTAGCATTTCTCATAACATAATAACTTACCATATTTTTATCGGAAGGTGGCGATATAACGTGGCTTTTATGATCAATCGTGGGTAGCGATCTTATGGGAATCCTATGCAGATATCCATACCCAATTCCACACCCTAAACTGCCTTCTCCACCCCACTTTAGGTTTGGCTTAATTGTGACCTCACGGCAGGCATCGTCATCGACATTATACACGTACATTTTTAGATTTTGGCCCTCATGCGTTTCAATTAGCGTAAATAAATCATCACCTTCATGTCTAACAGCATCCGCACCAATGATATAGTCGGAGAAAGCTCGCAGTCCAGCCGATTCCGCTGGCGAAGATGGATGGACTTCCTTAAAAATAAATTTCTCACATTATTTTGGGCATAAACAATTATATAATTCAGATTTTACCAGAACGTGCCAAACATTCTCATTAGCACCTTCGAAAGAACAAAATCGTATGCTAACGCCGAGTAGCCCCTGCCCACCCCAAGAAGCACTGGGCGTAATCGAAACTTCCCGCACAGACTGTGTCTTACTACTGTACACAGTCATTTTAATCACTTTATCAGTGTTTGCCTTGAGTAATGTTTTAAGCGTATCATTGTCCTGATCAAGCCTTGTGCCGCCAAGTGCCACAATAAAATCGAAAAAGGCCTCAAGTCCAGCCTTTTGACCAGGAGAATTTTCCTGAACCTACCAAAACATCATTTCACATTAATTAATGGGATTTTCTGTGATTCTTATAAGATTTTACCCGCAAGACGTGGTATCCTTCGGTGCCTCCTCCTGGTACTTCGACGCTGTGACCAGAACCCATTTCGGCGTTTCTGCAAGGATGAAATCAATTCTAACAAAAATACGTGGCACACAAAATTATGACAACTAACAAAGAGCCCAGTCAGTGCTCATATGTGTTATGTCAATCTGTTGCAAGAGTGCGTTCGAATAAGATTCGAACTGCAAGAGGCGAAGTGTTGGATTTAATCTGCTGTGGTGAGTTTCTTGCAAGGAAAAAGAGTAGAAATATTAATAAATTTATTTGTTAAATATATCTACAATTAAACAAAGGGTAATTTTTAGTTTTAACTTTGGAATATAATACAGGAATTCTCGGAATAATCTAGATAATTTCGAGCGCGATCTGTGTGATAGCGGGTAAAGACCAATTAATTTACTTATTTATTCAATGTCTACAGGTATTAGGCCTTAAAGACTAGTAAATACAATAAAGGTTATAACTAATTGCTTATATGCTGGTATTAAAAAATATTGCGGTATTCTTATACTGTGGTTTCGATACAACGTGGAACCAAAATTACGGCAGCCCTCCTATAACGAACGCGTTTTTCGTACAAGAACATTCCAACAACTTAAATGGTTTTACAAAGTGTGGAGTATGGCATTACTTTTTTGATTTATTATACTTTTGCGGTTGAAATTAATGGGGAATTCCCTTTTTGTAATGAGTGCGCCATCACGTTTATTAATTTCAGTTATTCGGGAATTCCTCTAAAAATGAACCAACGATAAAGCACTGCTGTACAATTTATATACAGGGTATTCAGAGGTGGGAGGTCAATACTGCAGGGGGTAAAAGGTCAGACCGAGACAAGCAAAAAATCGTATGGGTGGGGGGGGGGGCATCTCGCACCGTTTGGCAGTTACATGGTGATTCGTAAATCAGGATTTTTCCTTATATGGGAACCGCTCTTGTATTTTTATCTTTTTTTCTACGCATCGCAGCGGCCCCAAACTGACTGGAAGCCCTTTCCAAAAAAGTTTACACCACCCCCCTATCCCCAACCCCTTGGCCACAATCCCCCCTGGAAGTTGAAAAAATTAACTTTTATTTCACGATTTTTCACCTTTCGCCCCACTTTTCTCCGAAATTCATGTTATTAACATAGCTACTTTTTATTTTTTTTAAGTTGCCTATCTAATTACCTTTCCATAATAAAAAGTAGGTGTGTTAATAACATGAATTTCGGAGAAAAGTGGGGCGAAAGGTGAAAAATCGTGAAATAAAAGTTAATTTTTTCAACTGCCAGGGGGGGCCAAGGGGTTGGGGATAGAGGGGTGGTGTAAACTTTTTTGGAAAGGGCTTCCAAATAGTGATTTTTTGAAATCAGTTTGGGGCCGCTGCGATGCGTAGAAAAAAAGATAAAAATACAAGAGCGGTTCCCATATAAGGAAAAATCGTGATTTACGAATCACCCTGTAACTGCCAAACGGTGCGAGAGGCCCCCCCCCCCCCCCCCCCCCCCCCCTACCCATACGATTTTTTGCTTGTCTCGGTCTAACCTTTCACCCCCTGCAGTATTGACCTCCCACCTCTGAACACCCTGTATTTCGAAGATTTAACCCTTAACGGCCGAAAGGCCCCGCTACGGGGACATAGTACTTATGCCATAGAAAACGAAAGGCCCCAATACGCGGACATGAAAAGAATTCAGTTTTCATTTCATTTATTTATCATCGCTGTAGTTTTCTTTAGCAATTATTGCAACTTAGCCCCTGGTTTGTTGATCATGCACTGACAAGAAATATTTACCGTAATATAACGTTTTAAGGCGTAAATATTGTGGAATTTTCACAACAGATCTGTCGCATTGATATTCAGTGTAGTTTGCGATTTAGAAGCTTACAACGTGTAAATATAATATATTGGTGTTTTCCAACTTTCGAGTATTATAAATCAATTAAATATATTGAATTCATATCTAAATAAATTAGTTTAAATGTTTAGTTTAAGTTTTCATCCTTATAAACGTTTTAGAATTTCACCTAATTTTCCGTCGTTATGGGCGAGTATTACAAAAAAAGCTCTCGGCCGTTAAGGGTTAATTAACGTGGCTTCTACATAACGCTGTACGAATTAATTTCATTTGTATTAATTCTGAGTTTGAGAGGAAAATTGGAATACTTCTGGGGGGTGCAAATCACAAAAATATTTTTATTACAAAGCTACACTGTTTGATGCGGTCTGGTCTATAAGCCATATTTATTAAAAAAAGGCGGCAGAAAAACGTGTAATCGGCAATGATAAACGACTTTTTGTTTTCGACGACTTGTGGTCTCAACAGGGCGGCGCTACGTGCTGTGTGATATGAAACCGCTGGACTATTTTTTTATGGGGATATGTGAAGTCTCTGCTCTATGCTGATAAACCAGCTTCAATTGATGCATTGGATGTCAACATAAGACGCACATTGCTCGAGAAAGTGGTCAAACATTTGGACGGACTGGATATGCTACTCTCACTCCTCAGTACCAAGCAGTTGAAAGTATCAGAAGTCAGAAGAAACCATTGATGAAGAAAATTTTATTGAAGAGATTAGGAACAAAAGCCCGGGAACATATCATCCGCAATTCTTCCATTTTTTAAACAACTTTCACATCACGGAACGGATCTGATGCTATGTGCTCGAGCTTTATCTTGTCCAGACAGTTGTTAAACGACGGAACAGAGAGGAATAACTGTACTCATCTGTCCGTCTGTTCGGAACTGATACAATAGCTGCGTTTTTTTCATCTGGATCTGGCTCTGGATCAGGATCAAATGAAAAAAACGATTCAGATTAATCACCGGGATCACGATTTTGGGTTTGGAGCTGGAATTCCTGTTTTTGCTAATCTAATAAGAATTGGGGATTAGACGACAGCTTTCGTCAAAGAAAACTCAAAAATGGCCTTCAAAGTTTTGTTTTTTATTAAATCCCATAATCAGAAAAACGATTTGATTTATTTTGTTACTATAAATTACTTTTTCTTTGTGTGCTCAGAAGTCAGAACCAATCGACTACAAATTTCATTGCTGCCATCATTTCAGAAAAGAAAAACTACAGCATCGACCCTGTTAGAAATTTCCAAACTATTCATCCGATACTACCGATAGAATTTTTTGTAACCACTTCTTGCGGATCATTGATTCTAATCCAAATGAAAGTGCGGATCACGAGTTGTTGTTGTATGTCAATGTTAAGAGATTGATCCAGATCCTGATCCGATTGAAAAAAACGCAGCTATTGTATACAAAGCGATTTTGTGGCGCCTGGAATATCGAAAGAATTAAGAGATGATTCGTTGTGCGTGATATCTTATATACATATGTATATAAAAATCTCGTGTCACGATGTTTGTCCGGGATAACATCCGAAACTACTCAACCGATCTTGATAAAATTTGGCTCATTGTATGTAGTTTGGTCCAACTTAAAAGATAGCATAGTTTTTATCTCGATTATTAACCTCAATATGTTTTTATTGTACATTAAATGTTTATTATACTACTTCCATAAGTTTCTAACAGATGGCGGTGTAAGTTAATTTATCGACACAACACTTCATTATATTTCGATATTTAGAATGGCTAAGCATCCAGTAAATGGCGTCGTGTTCCGATTTCTTGACATGGCGTTGTGTGTCGATTTATTGACATATTTGTTTTATTTATTTGTTTATGTTTATGACATAAGCGTGCTTTTTCAATACTTCGAGTATAATTTTTATAATTTTGATATTGTGTTATAATTGTGATGTGTCTTGTTTGTATATACAAATCTTTGTATATAATTTTTTTTCGTTGATTTTCATAACAATCAAGAAAACATTACGATAAATTCTCAAACGTGTAAGTATTTTTTGCTTGCTTTCCAATTTTTATATGTATTTTATTCCAATTATTTAATCTGTTAATTGTTAAGCAATTAATTAACTAATTAATTGTTAGTTATTTTATTATGTCTTATTTAATTCATTTATTATTTGTTATTTAACTTATTTATCAATTGATTTAAATTGAATTTTAGTAAAATATTTTATATGTTTTTATATGTAGTACTTAATGAATGAATCATTAATACATACTATAGTCAAATATGAGATGTACATATAAAATAAAAATTTTAAATTTGGCGTAACGTTCCATTCTCAATGCCATAGATTTTTAGATCAGCTAAAACGACCCTAGAACCAAGCTGAAATAGAAACATGAAAACGAATAATTCAGATATAATGCATGCGACGCCACATTCTTGCAAGACTCTCAGTCATATCAACATTGTCAATTAAAACAGTTAATGAATGCGCCAAAATTATTGAATATATATATAACATATAAACGTAAGAACAGAAAACAATTTTAGATTTCTTAAATCGTCCTCTTCATGGTTTTTATGAAACTAGCTTCGAGCAACTGGAAAGAGATCCCGAGTTGTTTTTAAAGACTGTTGGAATGGAAATATATTTTTTTTTTGTTTATTTTGATATTGGTAGAAAAAATATTAACAAAATACTCTATTCGCCGAAATTATATCAGGGTCGGTTGGTTTTCTTATTATGAAACTGATTTTGTAGCGCCCCAAAAACGCGTCGCGTACATTTTATCTCGGCTTTAAAGGCTGGAATATCGTGAAACATCGCGCTACAATACAGGATGTCCAAAACCACCCGTCCACCCCTTCTAAATCGGCCAACAACTTTTCTTTCGCCAAGGCGATTGCTCCATGTAAGTAAATTGGATACGCTCTATCTCGATCCCGATCCCGATCCCGATCTCGACCGGAAGCGCGTTATTTAGACCGGAAGTCTCTTTTTTTAAATTGAATGGTTACGTTTTGTCCTCGAATTCGGATTCCACTATGAAAGATACGCAACTTTCAGTCGAAGCATTTTTCAAAACGTTTTCGCCCTCTAAATGACCTTCGAGGTTGTTCAAACCGAAAGTAGATCTTTAACTCCGGAATTGCAATATTTTACAGCGAATTCACATTCTACGTCATAACTTGTGCATGCTGGGTTTAAATGGGGACTTTATCGCTTCGCCTCATACCGGAAGCAGATTTCTACGTCGAAAGTAGACTTTCAGCCGCGCATATTTATGTTTTGATCATGTAGTATTTTATTCTGAAAATATAATTTTCTTCAGACAATATTCCTGTAAATATTGCTGAAAATAGCCAATCGATAGAGCGTATCCAGTTTACTTAAATTGAGCAATCGTCTTGGCGAAAAAAAGTTTGTGGCCGATTTAGAAGGGGTGGACGGGTGGTTTTGGACACCCTGTGTAAAGTGAAAGCGACGCTAAATTTTTTTCCAGCTGTTTTGGTTGTAAGAGTTTTTTTAGTTTTCTGGCATTTAAAGTCTACCAGGCGTTCAAGAGAAATAAGAGACGATTTTCGGTGCATAACATACATAAAAGCCGTCAAGTTCATTAGATGTTTTGAAACTACCTTTGCGTCCCTAGCAACAAACTGAAATTGAAACACTGGAACGAATCAAACGAATCATTGCGCTACAAAAGTTCAAATTCCAGCAAACTATGTTGCGCTACAAAATCGTACAGTAGGTTTAAATATTTAATTAAACTCCTTACAGCAAATAATTTCGAGGTTATCAAAAAGATCAACTGTTACGAAACGTATTTATTCAAAATACCCTTTATCGAATGCACGCTGAAGTTGCTACCGGTTCGTAATTCGAGGTAGCAAAATACGACTTTGACAATTGGTGAGCCAGCCAGAAATAATGCTTTTGTGTGTGTAGTATTTTCGGTACGCCTCGACTTTTGGTGTTTTTTATCAAGTGGGAGATTAATTTCTGTGTAAATCTGGGGCCCGAGTGATTTGTGATGGCCGAACAAAATGAGAAATTACTGCAGGAGCTGCTGAAACACAATGGGAACAACCGATGCGCAGATTGCGCCAGCAAGCGTAAGTTATCTTCTCGGGGGCCCGTGAAAAAAGCATTTTCGCTCTAAGTCGCATATTGACAAACCAAGCCTTGGGGGGCGGGTTCTCGCGTCGACTTGTGTGTGCCCCGTCGCCTCGGTCAACTCTACGGCGCCTTGGTGGCGCGAGTGTGTGCACGTGTGTGGTTGTGTGTTTACGATACACAGCGTACGGTACGCGAGAAGAATTTTACTATTTCATTCATCCGGATGCGTTTTTACTACGCGACTGCAAGGGTTAATGCACGATTCAATAACTTTCGTGTGGCCGTGCCCAGGCCCGTGCCTGTGCGGTGCGATGCGCTTCCACACTCGATTAGGTGTTGTGAACGTGAACGTGCCAGATAAAGCGATCACCCGTGGCAACTGGCAAAAGCTGAGTAAACAACAGGCATGTCCCTTCCTTGCGCTTAGCTTACACGTTCGCGGAAACGGGGTCGTTGCGATTGTCTCTCGTTATTTTCGGCATCTGGCTGGTACTTGTCTCTAGAATTATTTGTATATTTCTTTCGTTTCAGATGTCGAATGGGCCTCGTACAACATTGGGATATTTTTATGCACTCGATGTGCCGGCGTCCACAGGGCGATGGGAGCGCATATCTCAAAAGTTAAGCACCTAAAATTAGACAAGTGGGAAGACAGCCAATTGGAAAGAATGAAGGAAGTCGGAAATATTCGCGCCAAGATGAAGTACGAGTACAGGGTGCCACCTTGCTACAGACGGCCCTGCGAAGACGACCCTCAGTAAGCGATATTCTATTCTATATTCAGCTTCTACAGCTTGTTTACTCACGAGATGGAGAACGTCTGTGAATTTACGCTGCTCCAAATTCCTCTGATAAGCGCCCCACTTTTCCCACTCGGAATATTGTGAATCAATTTAGATTTTGCTTTTATCATCCCATTTGTAAATATTCCCCTCGACACGCTAGAAAACAAGTGGGCAATTTCATTCTGTTCTTATTGAAGTTGCCTCAAATGTGAAATTTTGTTCCGTCTGCTTTTTATATTTGGATCGTTATTGATGTGAATAACGTCTATAGGTTCACTTTGGGCACATTAGATTACTTGATGTAATGTTTTCAGGCGGATACAAATGCACTGAATATCTTGGGAACTATAAGTCCCATTGCATTGATATTGGTATCATTCTAATTAGAATATTGTTGCATTTCTGATCAAGTGGAAGACACCGTTGCGGATTTGCAGTATACGAATAGAGAAGGACTCGAAGCAAATCGAAAATTTTGGCGCCTCCAAAAATTTTAAATCAGTACAGATTAAGACTCCAAGTAGCTACGACGCTGGTTTTGGTGTTAAGCAATAGATTTTAATAAAAGTTAAAATAGGTAAACAATTTGTAAAAGTCCAAGATTTGTCTATGCACACGAAAGGCAAAGTGCGACAGCCTTTCACTTTTATAGCATCGGGAAGAACATCTCAGCAGCTATCCAATGGCATACATAATTAGTACCTGAGAGGGTCGGCAGGCGCGGTGTATGCGAAAATTAATGTCGAGGTCAGGTCATTCATAAATTATGTCGAGTACTACCGACCACCTCTGAATAAAATTATACTCGATTCACCAAATTGATATGCTCAGTTCTGAATATTTTCTGCAATATTAGGTGTGTATTTCTTTAGATTAATTTTACAACAACGATTTTTGTTCATTTTACAAATATGTAAACACAATTCCTTGACTGTGCATCCCGACACAGTTTTATGTGCTTTCTAATAAGCGCAGATATTTGCGTTTTAAGCATCATTAATATTTCTCACAGAGCCGGGAGCAGGACTCTTACTCGTTTCAATTTAAATAATTTTAATATAACTCACTTTTGTTTTTTTTTGTATTGTTTTGATTGCCTCTAAGGCTGCACAGTAATGAGATTTTTATTTTGAGAATCAAGCAGTCGGAATTGAAAGTAATAAGTGCAGAAGGAAAAAGTTAAAAAACGTGATCACACTTAGGTAGAAGTAGTAGATTTTATTAGTCTATTAAAATATTCTCTACGAAAAATACGGACAAGTACGAGTATAATGCGCGCGTTGAGGATTCTGCACCGTTATATCGGGTGTCAAAAAATTAGCTCTTAGAATTTTATGGGATTACTATCAGAAAGAATTGAAGGAATATTTCTGCAGCGTCCCCTATTTCAATTCTTCTCTTTATTTCGAGATACAGAACCCGAAGAAAACAATAAAATGTATAAAAGTATTACTAATTTAACCCTGAGACTACGCAATGGGAGGTCAATAGTCCCAGGGTTAATCTAATAGCATTTTTCAAAAGTTTCATTTAACAAACTCCAAACATTTCTTTTTAAGTAATATAAAATTAGTTCCTTTTTTAACATTGAATTGGAATTCGTTATGAATAATAGTATTTTGAGCATGCAGTGATCTTGTTTCGTAATTAATACGGATGCATATCTCCCACATGTTTGATCTGCTTTGTTAGATATCCAGAGTCAACTCGTTTTTTCAACTTGAGTGCTATGAGCTATGAGTGTGTTCAGTTCCAATCTTTGTTTAATATAATCATTCAAGGGTATCAAGAATAGCAGTTTCATATTTTTATCTGTTGTAATCTCACTGCCAAATATGGTTTAAACCAACTTCATTCTTCTTTCTGGAAACCATATAGATTAATTTTTTTAAGTAGTGTGTACCGATCGATTGTTTCAAATGCCCTTTCGAGATCTAGAAAAGTGCGATCGTTTCTGCTGCTGCTGCTATTTCACAACAGTTTCAATCATTTTTTCCTTGTACCTTTGAAAATAACATTTGTAATTTTCTTTCTATTTTGTTTTAAGACTAGTTTTTTAATTTCCTTCGACATATTTTTCTGTCCATCTGATGTTAAAATTTTACATAAATTGATACGATTTCCTAAATTTTGTCTAGGTTTTGTTGAATGTTCTTTCACACTTGTTCCGTGTTTATGGGTCAAAATTGCCCAATGTGTATGTCGCCCCTAATCTAGTGATTTTTTCTCATTTCTTAAACAGTTTTTGCTTGTTTCGTTAATTTCATTCATTTGCAATAAACATTATAATGTAGTTATTAATAACCAATAAAATACTACTGGGCAAATTTGACCCATAAACACGTAAGTTATTTTTTTCAAACACAAGATAAGCGTTAAAGTATTAAATGTGAAAAATTGCAATATTTCTAAAGATGTTCTGTAAATAATATATTGCTTATTTAGAATAGGCAAATGTATATTTATACATAATTATAAAGTATATTTAAGTGGCCGAAAGATAAAAATTAGCCAAATTTATTTAATTTTTACTTCCAGAAAAAAAAGCTTTTTTGTTTGGGTGATTTGTTAAAATTATAGTTAAATAATTAAATGTGTCCTCTTTGTTTTCTATCTTCAGAGTTTTAATAGAACAGTGGATACGTGCGAAATACGAAAGACTTGAATTTACCCAAAGCGGACGTCCAAGTTATATATCTGGACATATGGAGGGCTTCTTAATGAAGCGAGGAAAGGAAGATAGTCGATATCAACCTAGAAAATTCATTTTATCTGAAGCCGATGATACGCTAAAATATCACATTAAAGAAAGCAAAGAACCCAAAGCCATTCTGCGAATATCAGAATTAAATGTAGCTTTTGCCCCACGAAAGATTGGTCACCAAAACTCAATGCAGCTGACATACATGAAGGATGGTTCGACGCGACACATTTACGTATACCACGATGATCCGGAAACTATTAATAATTGGTATATGGCAATAAGATGCGCTAAGCTGCATCGACTGCAAGTTGCATTTCCCAGTGCTAGCGAAGCAGAGCTCGTTTCATTGCTAACAAGAGATTTTGGCAAGGAGGGCTGGCTATTGAAGACAGGTCCAAGGCCAAGTGATGGATATAAGCGTCGATGGTTCACTTTAGATAATCGCAAACTAATGTATCACGATGAACCCTTAGATGCATATCCAAAAGGTGAAATATTTTTGGGCTATAGCTTAGATGGTTATAGTATACGCCATGGTGCGCCAACTGGGGCCAAGGATCAAGGATATAGCTTTACATTGTTCACTCCAGAACGCGTTTACAATCTCTCTGCTCACAGCGAACAGGAACGGGACGATTGGATGCAAGTTATTCAAAGAGTACTGGATCGTCCTCTAACGCCACAAGATAGTTCAAGTAAGTATGTAACTTGTTGCGGTTCGACTTTTATTATAAATAATATAACTTACATTTCAGTGTCTGCTCGTCTAATTCGCAAACGTACTGGAACAAATGCTATCAACATATTCGCCGGAAGATAATGCATAACAAACTAGGAGTAGCTAAACTAATAGTATCGCTAAGCACGTAAACTGTTTATAAAATTAACTCGATAACTTCAGTATATTCGTCGATAACCGCCGATCGGAAGCAATGTTTGAGACTACACATATCAGCAAGGGAATCGTAGAACTTTGAGTTCTTTGAATTACCACAGAATTAGTTATAAGCCGATATATTAGCGCATAGCGTTTAATTTTGCCCAGCCACAGACATTGCTAAGCTTTGGGTACACATATTGCCCTTTGTTTCAACCATCACAGACAGAGTAGAGATTGTTTAATTTATTACTGCTTGTTTCCTGTTTGTGTCATAGTTTTTTTGTTTTTTTTTTGTTTTGAGTGCGTGCAAAATTACTCTTTCCACCTAATCAGTTAGTCATTCTGTGTATATAGGTACTTTTCCTGTCCGATTCTAGTCTATTACCTGCATGTTGTTCTGTTACCCCACAGATCCCTCCTACCTGTTTTTTAAAATAATTATTTATACATTGTGGTGACTGTGTGCGACTTGGTTCTGTTCTATAGATAATTTTAATTTGTTTTCCTTATAAACCTTCAAGGCAGTTTAGTGTTCTTAGAGTAATTTTTAGTTGATTTTTCGGGAATGCAAAATAAAGAAAATTGTGCAATCTTGTAAGTAGAAAGCTGATTCGTCAGCTAGAGATTTTGAAGGACAACTTTTATGTTATTTTTGTTTGTTGCAATTCATATTGAATGATAATACCAAAGGTAGATGCTCAGAGTTTTAAGGCAAAAATAGAATGAGATTTCGTTTGATTAGGCCTCGTTTCTCTCAACGGGAATGCCTAAGTTGTAAAAGATAAGCTTTCAAATAAATAAATTGAATTATAACTTCGTACTGTGTTTTTACTTTTTAAGTATTTTAATTTACTTTCTATGTACTCGAATGCATCACTCAGAATTTGCAGTTTCAAGATAAGAAAATAAGGTTTTAGATTAATTGATCTGACTTTCATATAAAAAAGGGTGCAAGAGGCACATCTTAGTGAATTTGTTGAAATAATCTATCGAACGAAAATAGTGCAAATTGTGCTAGACAAATATTACTACATTTTAATTTTCTTCAAATAACAAACGGCTTTTATTATAAGCATTGGAAATTAGTTTACAATTAGTACGCTTCACGAAGTCTCGCCGTGGTTGTAATGACATGCTTTGATAACTACCCATAACTTTTGTGTTCAAAGATTTTTGTTAGGGGCCTCGGTTTCCGAGTTAAGCGACTAGAGATTTTGTGAAGCGTACTTGGGTCCGCAGCAAATGTCTCACACTTCACCCCTCTATATCTCCGCAACTAATCATAGGATGACTTCGGGCCCATTAAGACTTTTGATCAGCAGGTTGAGAACTACCTCTCTGCAAAGTTCCAGCGAATTTGACCGGGACCCGATTTCCATACAATTTGTGCGGGGTCATTTGCTGCAGTTGTAACTCGAAGACAAATCATCCGATCGATTTGATTCTTATTGGAGCTTCTTTTATACATGTTTCTCCATGCCATGAACCTCCAGTTTTCCGATCGAATAAAAAATGTAATTTTGGCAGATCAAAAATCTTCAAATTATCGCGCGGAATTTGAATTTCTTTTTTAAATCTCCGCCATTTTTTTAAATTTCAATTTTTTTTTTTTTTTTTATCGAGGTTCATGGCACGGGAAATACCTTCTAGTTTAATAAACTTTTTGGTTTTTTTGATGTAACGCACTGTAAATGTCGCTATCATTGCAGCAGTGGGGGGACATTTTTTTTTGAGCCTTGGGAAATTTATAAATAAATATAAATAACTGGCTGAATTTCCCTGAATTTGTTATCATGTATTTACTATATATCCACAAATATATTCTTAAAAAAATGAAAACATTGCATGCAGTAGTTGTCTTTAAAAAAATTCCCAAATATTACCTTTTTTTCAGGCGGTCACACTAGAGTATAAGGAATTGACAAATTTTTTTCAAAATAAAATGCAAACCACTTGAGATATTTCAAAAACTTTATTATCGGGTTGAAGTACAATCAAAACATTTATGAATGGAACTCGACTTCGTTCATATGGCCACCGCGGGCACGTTTGCAGCGGTCGATTCGTTGGACCCAATTTTCGATGACTCAGCCACACATTTCGGGCGAAACGGCTGCTATTTCGCGTGCAATGCTGGCTCTGAGCTCTTCCAACGTCGTCGGCTTGTTGGCATAGACCAATGACTTGACGTAGCCCCAAAGAAAAAAGTCTAGAGGCGTTAAATCGTACGAACGAGGCGGCCAATCGACTGGTCCATTTCTTGAGATAACACGCTCATCAAACTTACTCTTCAATAAATCGATTGTAACGTGTGCTGTGTGGCTTTTGGCACCGTCTTGTTCAAACCACATGTTGTCCAAGTCCATATCTTCCAATTCGGGCCAAAAATAATCGGTAATCATGGCGCGATAACGATTACCATTCACAGTAACGTGACGATCATTATCGTCGACGAAAAAATATGGCGCTATGACGCCGCCGGCATGCAAACCGCACCAAACGGTTATTTTTTGTGGATGAAGTCAGGGACGGCGTTAGAGTGGGGCGAGGGTGGGCGCCAGCCCACCCTAAAATTTTTATGCCCACCCAGCCGCCCACCCTAAAACTGTGGATTCAGATATTTGTACTTTACTTACAACTTCTGTAGTAAATCGAACAAGCCTGCAATCTCAGTAAAGCAAGCAAGGGAATTTTTGTAAAGTTTCAGAAGCAATGTAAAATTTGCATCAATCTTCATTAATAAGGTAGGCCTTCTAATAATTTATTCTTTGTACAATTAAACGGGCTTTTGTTATTAATGTTTGAAAAGTTCGTATGCATGAAATTACAAGTGAGTATCCCATATGCAAACCGCGCTATATGCTTTTTAAAAAGTTTTGAGTTATTCAAAGAAAACGTGTAAAAGTTCTCACAGATATGTTAGAGTGTTGATTTTTATCGCCTTATTTCAAAAGAGTTTCAGTTCTTTTTGCAGCACAAAATATTGTTTTTCAGATGGCAGAAGACATAAGGTTAATATTTCCACCATTAACTGAACTTAACTGAATTAACTTTTCTTGCATATAGCAGGTTTTGCATATAGGCTACTCAAGTGCAATTTTAGTTACTACTTAATATTATAAAATTAGTGTTCAAATGGAGTGACTATTACTGAACGGATTCTTTAAATACGAACTGATTATTCTCCTTGTAATTACATATTCACACCACACATTGAGTTATATGTTTGAAAAAAAGACGTGTATATACCACCCGCCCCACTAGATTAATGTTCCGCCCACCTCCCGCCCACCCATGGTGAAAATCCTAGCGCCGTCCATGGATGAAGTGGTGTTTCATGAAGCACATGTGGATTTTCACCCGACCAATAACACATGTTTTGCTTATTGACGAACCCATCGAGCCAAAAATGAGCTTCGTCACTGAATATGATTTTGCGATGAAATTGATCATCTTGGCGCATCTTTTCCAGAGCCCAATCGGAGAACGTACGTCGCTTCAAATGGTCCATCGGCTTCAATTCTTGAGTCAGCTTGATCTTGTATGGGTGTAAACCAAGATCCTTACGTAAAATTCGCCATAAAGTGGTCTGGGCGATGCACAACTCTTGAGAACGCCGTGGAATTGACTGATTTGGATCATTTGCTACGGAAGTTTCAACGGCAGCGATATTTTCGACACTTCGACCAACCCGTTGTCTCACTGGCACGGCAACATCACACAACGAATATGTAGACTCAAATTTTTGCACTAAACTTGTTACTGCCTGTCTACTAGGCCGAGAATTACGACCGAAAATCGGAGTTAACGCTCTTAAAGTAGCGGTCACCGACTCCGAATTTCTGTAGTAAATTTTTAAAATTTGCAGACGTTGTTCGTTCGTGTACTTTACCATGATGAAAATGTTAAGTTTACTGAATAAATTGACAGTGACAGTTCGATGATTAGTGAAAGGGTGCGTTCACAAATTGAATTCAAAGTTGTCAAGTCCCTATTGGAAAACCCTTTAGAATCGGGGGGTAAGTCTACATAAATATTGTGTTATTATATTTTATATATGTTTTTATATTTTATGACAAACATGTGAAGAAATGCTGACGTTGGGGCGGCCAGATTTGCGGCACTGAACCTATAACAATTTGAGTTTAAATTGACGGATTTCATTCATGTTATTTTCGAAATCAATGTGTCTTTGGTGACACGCATGCAGTGTCAAATGAAAGTTCTGTAGCCGTGTATAACCTATAAAGTTATCGGGTGTTTTGTTATTAAATAATCGAAAGATTCCTAAAAATGAAGATTAATGAGAAAACAAAAATAGTTGGAGAGAAGGTAATTCTTATTCCTTACGAAGCAAAACATGTTGAAAAGTATGAAGAGAAAGAAATATGACTTGTTCCCAAATCCCAGCTAACATCGAGCTTTATGCAGATACCACAGATGGATGCAAAATCCTGAGCTGCAGGAACTTACTGCATCCGAACCACTCTCCATCGAGGAGGAGTACGAGATGCAGAAGTCTTGGCGAAATGATGAGGACAGTAAGTGAAGGGTTTAATATGTACTCATGCTAATTTAATATCTCGTTATTTTCAGAGTGCACCTTCCTGATATTATCCAAGAGCTGTTTGGAGACAACTTGCAATGAAATTGAATCCCTAGTTGGAGACACAAATCTTTTTATAGAAGTTACAGACGATCAATGCAAAGTTGGAGAAGCTGAAATCATGATTGCGGAGGAGTCATGTAGAGGACAAGGGCTGGGATGGGAAGCAATGCTGCTTATGCTAAAGTATGGACAAGATAAACTGGAAATTGGGAAGTTTATTGTAAAAATAGGATTTGACAATGCTAAGAGTATTAACATGTTTCGTAAAATACAATTTGAGGAGATTTCTCGCTCGGATGTTTTCAAGGAGGTTACATTGCAAAGGCAAGTCACGTCTGAGTGGGTTTCTTGGCTGGACGACCATGTCAAGTTCAAACTAGAGACCTATGATAGTGTGTAATGTCTACTACTTGTAAATTTATAATAAAGAATTATTAATTCTAAAAACTATTTAAATACCTCATAAATCAACCTGAGTTTTATATTTATATCCGAATCTTAGACTTAATCGCTTAACCTACAGTATTCCGCAGTTTAATTGTGACTAATCAGACAATTTTGGAGATTTTAAATAATCTAAATAAAATTCATTAAATTGGTTTTTTTCTTTCGTCGTTTTTCTATTAATTTTCGATTTTATTCTTCAATTTGGTGATTATGTTGTTGCCTTTTGAGATTGTTTTATTTAAGGTTACCTATCCAGTGATTCTCAAATTAAATTTCTGGATCAAGGTATAATTACTTATTAATTCATTCGAAATGATGCATACAATGTCTTTTAGATATTAATTTAAAGTACAAAAAGGAATCAAACAATTGAATTAAGTCAAGCAAAGGCAAGAATTAATCATTAATTTAATAATAAGTATCATAAGCTGTTCTTTCAATTTAGGAATAGATATATCAAAGTCAGAAATGTCTGGCTGCAAATTAAATAGCCTTGCAATGAGCATAATCTCCAGACAAAATTTGAAAGCCAAAGACAATTATTATGGAAACAGTATGCCTAAATCAATCAGTATTAAGCGATCTCTATAAGGTGGTAGGAACACGGGATTAACCCAAGGAAGAGTGCCAAGGGCGAATAGTAGAAATCGCTTTTGAACAGTCTCAATTCGATCTGAGTTGAACATACACGAAGTTGACCAAACCGCATAATAATACAAGTTAAACAACCGTGATGAATAAAAGTTTTGTAATATGCGGATAGTTGAATTTCTTAGACTATTTATGATGAAGCCCCACGAAGGTAAAGCTACAACTAAGCGAAGTTAAGCAATCCCAGATGTGTGGCACGGAGCACCATCTTGGATGAAAACACATTTTCCATACGATTTTCTATGGTCTTCTAAAAATATGATAGAAAAAAATCTCAAAACAAATAAATTTTCCCTGGCCTTTTGAGCAAATCATCATAGAATTAAGATATCTCAGTAGGTTACGTTTAAACCATTTCCGGCTTTTCTTTCGTAATTGATTTTAGTTGGCATTCAACACTAGATATAAAATCGATGGGATTATGTATTTTGTTATATAACAAAACTTCATTTTCTTAGAGTTCTCTTTCACTTACTTTCAATATAAACACTAATACTAAATTCTCACAAAATGAAGTACTAAAATCTAATTATGTTACTTGATGTACCAACTGCTATTAGTGTACTAATACCAAATTTTCATTATTTTATAATTAACAAAGCTTTTATTTTAGAAATTTCTTCTCCTGTTCTCATAATTGCTTTTCTTAGAGTTTTTAATTAATTCCCTGTTTTTGGGTAAAGGAGCTCTTAACTGTTGAAAAAAATCAGGAAGTATTCAAATAATAAATTAGCTTATATTTTTAAATGTTGAGACGGAGAAGTTAAGGTAACATTTGCTTTTAGATATTTCAGAAGATATTTGTTAGGGGTAATTCTTAGAGCTAGTACACACTCGGCGCTTGGCGTTGCGTTCAGCGCGCGTTGAGAGCGTACACACACCGCGCTCAACACGGCGTTTTGCGAGCGTTCGTACTGTCTGGCTCCTCCAAAATGATCAATCACCATTTTCCACGAACGTGGGTCCCCTCTACACGAAAGCGCGCGTTAGCATGTACGAGACAATAGCGGCCCATGTATCTAGAAGCGCGCGGCTAACGCGCGTTCTTACCAAAATCTGAGAGCGCGCGTCTAACGCGCGCTTGGCCAGAAGCGCGCGTTTGAATGTGTACACCGTAATGGCACTTCATAGTTCTTAAAACGCGCGTTACCAAAGCGCGCGTTGAAAAACGCCTAGTGTGTACGTGCTCTTAGGCCTGGTACACACTAGGCGTTTTTCAACGCGCGCTTTGCTAACGCGCGTTTTAAGAACTATGAAGTCCCATTACGGTGTACACATTCTAACGCGCGCTTCTTCATAGTTTTTAAAACGCGCGTTAGCAAAGCGCGCGTTGAAAAACGCCTAGTGTGTACCAGGCCTTATGATGGGCACTACGGTCTTTAGTGCCCGAAACCCCTTTAAAGTAAAATACGATCTGTTACCCTAAGGAACGTCAGAACGTCTTTAGGTTGAGGAATGAATGTCACCCGAGTTTCAATCATCTGACTACTGTGCGATATATTGTAGTTTCATCGTGTTCTAGACACAGACGATATTCCGTTTCATTAGACATCTTATCTGACTATCTTATTTAGGAAGTATCTATAATCTGAGATCTATTTTTCTCAAAGCGGTGATAACATGACAGTTCTCAGGGAAATTTCCCCAGGATGCATACTGTTGACTCCTAGTTCATTCTTCTATTACAGCCTGTCTGTTGCAGACAGAACCTTGAACCTTCCCTAACTAGTTAATTAGCAATCTCATTTTCGACATCCGTTGGAGGTAGCCAGCTGCTAAAAGATAGAAAAGCACTCTTTAACGAGTCTTATTTCAGAGACTAAGAGCTCTTAACTTTTATCCAGAAGCATTGGGTAATTCCAGCTTTGATTAATGTTTGAAAAAGAAATATCAGTATTTACTTAATATAAATTAAATTTTGCAATAGAGATTGTTTAAACGATTTTAATCTTCCTAAATTTCAGAAAATAGGACGTCAATAAAAGATAAGAAAAGCCCAATAGATATGCTGTTCTTTCTAGCCAATTTCTTAAATCAAAAGAGAGTCTAACAAAAAGATAGATATAATAAAAACTTTCCTAAGCGATAGAAGTTGCATTCCTTTTATATTATATTTCAACATTATCATCCGCTGAGATTCTTTATCTAAAAAGATAAGACTCTGCTTTAATTTTTAATTGATTTAAAAAGTGCTCGATGCAAACAAATGTACCTATGTATTATACTGTCTCATTTATTTATTATTTTCATACAACTTGGCTTGTCTCAAGAGTGATATAACTCTGGAGTTCTATTTCTCCGAGAGATAAAGATATCGCCAAGTGAATATTTACTAGAGATGTTGGATTACGGCCGTCATGAGAAATCTTGTTTAGCAATAGACTACACTAAGGAAGGTGAAAAGCAGCCCCATAAAACACTGAACAAGTGACAGTAGTGGGAATATTGTTGCTGACCCCGAGTTTCAATTGCTCTCGATTATTATCAGTAAAATAGTGAACAAGTAGAAAGCAAGTCTCAGTGCTTTTCTTGTGGACAGTCTGGGCGTTTTAGGAAACATTTAATTTTCTGTAAAAGGTTTCTCAGTCTTAATTTAATCAAAACTTTACACCTCAACAGCAGCAACATGTCAGCGAATCTTAAGAAAGAAAAGATTGGAATTGTGGGCAGGTGAGTTAATTCTTAGGAGATTTCAGAAATAAAAAGCTTTAATTTTATATTTACTTAGTGGATTGATTGGGCGTTCCTGGTCGATGCTTTTCGCTTCAGTTGGATATCAGGTGACGCTCTTTGATATTTTGCCAGAACAAGTAAGTTCGGCTTTGAAGATCACAGAGGAAGAGTTGAAAAAGCTTGAGGCTGATGGACTTTTAAGGGGCACTCTTAATGCAAAACAGCAATTTAGCTGCATTAAGGGAACTACAACTCTGAAGGAACTTGCTAAGGGGGCAATTTTTATACAAGAATGCGTACCAGAAAATTTGGAATTAAAGAAAAAGCTGTATAAAGACTTGGACGAAGTGGTGGAAGATGGCACTATTATTTCCAGCTCTACTAGCACTTTCCTACCATCGTTATTTAGTGAAGGGCTAAAACATAAATCCCAAGTAAGTGTACTAGTGTAAATAATAAGTTTAAGTATTATTAAAGTGTTATTTTGCAGGTTTTGGTCTCTCATCCAGTAAATCCTCCATACTACGTTCCATTAGTAGAAGTTGTCCCAGCACCGTGGACAAAACCAGAATTTGTAACTAAAACTCGCGCTATTATGGAAGAAATTGGCCAAAAACCAGTCACTTTGAGCAGAGAAATTGAGGGTTTTGCTCTAAATCGAATTCAGTACGCCATTCTCAATGAAACTTGGCGATTGGTTGAAGCTGGAATTTTGGACGTAAAAGATATCGATAGCGTGATGTCAGATGGCCTTGGAATGAGATACGCTTTCTTAGGTCCTTTAGAGACGGCACATCTTAATGCCGAAGGTATGGCGAGCTATTTCGAAAGATATTCGAAAACTATTTATGCGGTGAGCCAAACAATGGGACCAACCCCCAAAATGGAAGGGAAAACTGCTGAAGAAATATCAAAGCAACTTGAAGTAATGTGCCCTCTTGATAAATTGCAAGAAAGAAGAGCATGGAGGGACAATTGCTTGACTAAGTTGAGCATGCTTAAAAAACAAGTAAACCAATAGGTTTTCGGTTGTTTTAATTTCGTCAAATTTGTTTATACTGTGCAATAAATAAAACGGCATTTTTACAACAATACAAGTTTTATAAATAGTACTTACTCGAAGGACTACATGACAATCCCTTATCCTTCTCAAATTCATTACAGATTTATTAAAATTTTAACGTTTCCTTTTAAAACTTGGATAAATAAAATGTTTTTCAAAAAAAAAAAAAATTTATGGGCTGTATCTAAATAATTTTTTCAGTATTTTGCAATCTTTATAATTGAAAAACATTTATCGCGTCACGTTTTCAAGAAAAATAGGTTTAAAAAGAGAAAAATTAAAATAAAATAGAAGAGTCGAATAAACTCATATATTAGCCGTTTATTTTGAAAGTGGGACAAGTCCAAAATGTCATGCAGACTATTTTTCTATTGACTTGCCCCACTTCCAAAATAAACGGCTCATATATAGATTTCGGGAGCTCTGTTGGTTTATTACCTAAAAAATTGTATTACATACTATGTGTAGGTAAGATGTTTTCTAAAAAGTATATTCAGTACTTATCTGAAATTTTACCTGTGTCATCCAGCATACATTTGATAGATTTTGAAATTTAGTGAGATTTAAGATTAAAATCATGGTTTAAATGAGTTGCATATAAAAAGTTAAAATGTAAAAAGACAGAGTAAATACATTAGCATTTCTATACACCTCTACACAACCTGATAATAATATTTTAAGTCAGTAACTCTGAAAAAACCCTTACGACCTAAATTTCAAGGAAATTCTTTTAATTTAATAAATATATTTACCATTTTTAGTTTTAACATTTTTATAGCATATTCAAAATTAGCGATCGAAGACATCTACGTTTTCTTCGAAATTATCTAGAAGTGCATTTTCTTTTTACCAAATCAGAGCCGTCATAATACCAACTTGTATATTTCTTTATCAAGAATTTATGTTGTTTGTTAGTTAAAATCGAAAATGCGCCGGTCAAAATTAAGTCCATCAAGAAGAAATTGGCTTTTTACGATCTACTCCTCCAAGAGGATATTTTTCAATTCACATCTTGAAAATTCACTTCACAGTAAATTGCATAGACGTAATAAAGTAAAATTATGTTTTAAAAAACATACTGAGGATTAATGAAAGTCAAAGTAACGATATCTTTTGTAATAATGTCTTATATTGTATAAATAATTCAAAACTTAGAACCTTAATGAGAAAGCAATAATGCATTTTTTTTAATCCTATTAAAAATAACGCGATACTTTGTACAGAATGGAACGCTTATTGATAGACTGTATATATAATTAAAGAGAAAAAAAACAAAAAGCTGTTTTACATAAATGTGTGGCATTTCTCTCCACTTGCCACAAACTTACAAGGCATATTTTCAATTTTAACAAGAGCATAAGAAAAATTTAGCAAATTCAAATTGCTAAGTTTATAAATTCATCAATATTAAATTCTAACCTCAAAAGCTAAAATCCTGCAAATGATGAATAAGCTAATATTCTTAAATCACATTAGGTACAATTAAAAAACGTATTTTATGTATAATCATTTAAAAATGAGGCAAAGAGCCAGTTAATTCTTTTTTACAATAATTTTAAATTAAAACACAACACTAGGTCACATATATTGTAAAGTAACTAACTGATTGGGTAAAGGGAAGTGTTTTTAAAATTTGAAATATCAATTTTTCCTACGTCATGATTAGGTTTAAACCTTAACAATTTATAAATCGAAAGCCTATTTATAGAAAATGAATTTTTTTTTAGACAAAAATTTCGATAGATAAGGTTTTAAGCTCTTTATACACAAGTTAAAGAAAAGTAAATTATTTTCAATTTAATACGTTTCTTAAAACGTACGTTGGGGTAAAAACTCAACAAAATTTATAAATTGCTATGGAGAGTGTCGTAAAATGCCTCTATCTTAATAACATAATCGAGATAAAAGTGTATGTACATCTTAATCGTTTAAATTATCAATTAGGCAAAAATAAAAATTATGAAAAATTTGTCACAACCTCTTCCCTCAACTGAACAATTTGATTGTATATTTTAATAGCTGGTCCAAGTTTTATGTTCATAATGTCGGTGAGGTCTGTTTGTCTTATAGAAAGGAGTGCAGCACCATCAATTTCTTGCTTTTTAAATTCTTCAGAAATTGCTTGGCATCGTGGAAGCCTCCTAATATATTCCGACACTTCATCAACACTCCAATTGAGAGGATTATTCACAATTGGCTCTGTAATATATTTTGTGAGGCATTCGGAATTTCTCGTCCACAAGTTATGAATAAATTGCAGTCTTGGGCCGTAATCACACAAAAGCTGTTGCGACACGTTTATCCTGATATTTGTATTCTTCTTTTTGTCAGTATTGCTGCTATCGGAGAGGTCTAATTTGAAGAATTTAGGATCCATGAAGTCGATGTTCTCTTCAGATTTCCTTTTTGTAGATATCATTTTATTATTATCTTCTTCAGGTGGTACACTGCAACGAAAAATTATACAAAATTTTATTACAATTGATTACAGCTAAGTGTCAAAAGTAAAACGAATTTCTGATAAAAAAAAAAGTAATTGGATTAGGTCTTACTGTCATAAAGACAGGCAACAAGCGACGGTTGTTTATTCAGCTTGCGGTAAGCGTTTGACCCTAAATGAAACAAGCCCCACTTGCAAAGTGTTTACTGTTAGTACATTTGAAGAAAATTAACAGAGCAACCAAACAAATGAGTTGCAACCTAATAGTATCTGTTGAACAACTTCTGGTAAATATTTGATAGAGCAACTATATAAAAGCTTTTACATTAACGGATAGTTTTAAATAAGTGATGCATAGGGTGATTGCAAATTATTTTTATTAAACTTTTAATTGAATTTTAACAATTGGTAAGTACGTTTAGGAGTTAGGCCATTGGGTATTTATCCAATAGTTTATTGTAGAATCTGTTAACCGAAAACAGCGTGAATTGAGAAGTTTTGTAATATACGCTAAAATTCAAAGATTGAATCCAAGATCATGACTCGAATTTTAACATCAATACTGAGAAGTTTAAAGTTAAAACAATTAGGCTATGGAAAACAATATAACGTATCAATAAATTTCATGTGGAGCAAACATAGAAGCAACTGACAAACATGTTTGAATTTCTTGTTAATTATCTTGTTATAATTAGATGATTTTTCTCCAATTATAATATTCATGTAAAGAACGTTGAAGGCACTAATCAAATTATCTGGTGAATGTGATTCTGAGTGCCTTGCAATGAAAATTTTATTATTATGTATTTACTAACGCATAACATTTTCTTATAAATAGTTTAAATTTTTTTGGTTTAATCTAGCCAATATTTTAGTTATTAAAAAGAATCTATATTGGTGTTTAATAAAATCATAAAATTCTTACCCATTACAATATCAAACTTAAAGGTTGATAAGATTTCTTTTCGCTAAATTAGATTTAAAGTAATCAATCTTTACAACTTACTTGATCGCTTCTTCCAATCTCTGAGATTTATCCACTTCAATATTCCAGTTACAAATTTCATAGGGGCATTGATCCACACTTGAATGATATTCTAGGTCTGGACGTATAGCGTTTCCTATTCCTCTGCAACCAATAATTGGGCAAGGGAATTTCTGTAATAAGCTTTCAAATCCTGAAAGGACGCTATATTTAAATTGAAACGAAAAAATGAGCACTTAAAATCATACCAGGAGGAGATTCCAAATCGTGACCAGTTGCTTCGCACCATCCAACTGGATGAATATCAGGACTATCATCAACGACCCAAAAAGCATACTTTTCTGGCCATCCGTCGAACAACACTTTAATTTCATATTCATCAGCCATAACGACTGTAGCAGGGCGTATTAAAGATTGACTCTTTTTGTCTACTACTTCTAATTTCATTCCGGGCTGAAAGGATATTGGTTCACGTGTAGAAAATAATTCTTCATTTGCAGGAGTACATCTTGTAAAACTAAGGTATGATTTCCAATCGAAGTGATCTTCCCAGTCTGGTGGAGCTACTATCGAAAATCCATTCTTCTCGTGCCAATTAACAGGATGGATGTAAGGGGAATTTATATCAATCCAATAATCATAGCTTTCGTCCCAACCATCAAAATGAATCAATATCCTATTATCGAGAATATCTGCTACGGAAGCTACACAAACTTTTCGAGTATTTCGCAGGTCGTCAGCTTCGAGTTTCATGCCAACTTCAAATGGATTTGTGTTGGACTATAGAAAAATTATAATATTAAAATAAATCTATTAAAGATAGAGATTTAAATATTTACCGATGAATTCAAGTGGGTGAATAAATTTCTCGGAGATGGGATAGATCTAGTTCGATTTAAGTACATTGGCCAGTTGAAGGTAAGTTGACTCATACCTTTCGGCGGTTGTAACATTCTATTCGTTTTTGAGCACCATCCGGGAGGAAATATGTCCATTGAGTCAGCATTTACCCAAAAATCGTGCTTCTTTGAATATCCATCAAAGTGTAACTTTAAGCGGTAACCCTTTTTCTCAACGATAGTGCAGACACAAAAAAGATTACTATGTTCCGGATCAATGGCTTCTAACTTCATACCGGTTTTGAATAAATTCGGACCACACGGAAATGGATTTGGGAAAAGATCAATAGGAGCTGGCTCTCCTTTACACGCTTTAAGATAAAATGTCCAATTAAAGGGAGGCAGAGAAATATTTTCCGTCAAACTGCGAGGTTGCTGTTTTATTTTTCCATCTCTTCTTCGATTGGCATACTTCTTCGGTAGATTTTTCGCACTGTAACGTTGAATACACTCATGACTACAAAAATCTGGAACCAGAAAATCGACAGCAGCACCATGGCAATTGCAGCCATTGCAGAAATACAATGGATCACTATAGTCTGCTGTATTTTGTGATTTAAATTCTCGCTCATAAATCGGTTTATCGTATGTAGAGTCTCCCCGTGCCTTACTATCCTCGTTTATTTCTAATAATCCAAATTCATTCAGTTGGAAATTATATTTGCAGTCTTTTGATAGACCTATTCCGTTTTTCCAATTCAATAAAGAGCACGCATCAAGCTGCCTATTTTTGGGTGATTTTAAATCTTCCATAATTGGGGGACTTTCTTCAGCCTCTTGTGTTGCGCTTATAGGTTCAGTTTTTATTGGATCACCTAATGGTTCCTTCAATTCCGCCGATATGGAATCAGTGCTATTTTGGAGGGAGATATTTGATGGTGATATTTCTAATTTTTCATGGCACAGCAAAGAATTGTCTGGCTTAGGCGATTCCCCATCTCTTAAGGCTTTAAGTAAGCTTTCACACAAACTCGGCTTACAATTTCTCTTTAGTTTTGTATCGGAAGAACTCGATAGTCTTCGGTTCAGTTTAGCAGATTTTTGCTTATTTCTTGAAAGAAGGGCCGTTAAAGATTTGGAGCGCCCCTTTGTTCTTGGACTTCTTTTTAGCTTTTCAATTGTCTTATTTTTGAGTAAGGATTGTTGTTTGGGTTTTGGTTTGCTATTGCACTGGATAAGGGTTTCAATACTTCGCACACGAATAAGACCTCCGTCGTTACTTTTATTATCCCCACAACCCTCTTCTGATAACTTGTTATTAGGTTCTGCTGTCTTTTCAGTTTTATCTTGAGTATTATGAGCAGTAACCCTTTTTAAAATTAACACCTCTGCTGAACCCTTTGTATTTAAAGAAACCGGTGTTGGTCGAGTAATAAGAGATGTACTAATAGCTGTTTGAATCAAGTCCTTCGTCAACATTGCGCTTAAACCCTTCTTCTTTTCAATTGTAATCGTTGGTGTAATATCAACATTTTCATGTCGAATTGGAACACTTTTTGAGAGTACCGTAGCAGCTTGAGCTGGTGATAAAGTATTACTTGCTGCTGTTACACTTACGGCTTTTATTTCTAAGCCCTTAGTTTTAAGAATTGTTCCAGGCGAAGTTTGCATAACTGGCTTACTAACTATAGAATCTTTCGCTTTAGCTTCTGAACCTGTTGAAGGTGTTGTTTTACATATAGAAATTTCTTTCAGATTTGTTGTGCATAAAATAGATTTTGAATTTATTGGAGTTATCGATGTCTCAATATCTAAATTGCTTTTTTGCTTAGCTATTAATGTGTTATCCAAAATATTCACAGTAGTTGCAGCGCTATTATTCGATGTAGTTTCTTTTGATTTTGTGGGCAACAAAACAGAATTTGAGTTTTTACATGTGGATGTGTGAAAAGTATCCTTTGATTTAATAATTGATGCAATCGTACTCTGTGGTGTTAAAATAGAACTACTAGATGGCAAAATTTCCTTGGATTTAATGACTGAGGTAACCGAACTCTGTGAAATTTTAGTAGGACTACTAGGTGATAAAGTATCAGTAGGCTTAATGATCGTAAACGAACTCTGCGGTGTTGAAATAGAAATAGTAGACGATAGCGCATCCTTGGTTTTAATTATCGAGCAAGGTGACGGCAAAGTAGGACTACTAGGCGATAAAGTATCCTTCGGCTTAATGATCGAGGTAAACGAGCTTGGCGGTGTTGAAATAGGACAACTAGACAACAGAGTATCTTTCGATTTAATAATCGAGGTCACCGAACTTTGTTGTTGCGGACAATTCGAAGTATCTTTAGATTTTGCAGTAGTATTCACACTAAGCTCTTTATCCTTGGTATTAATTTTCTGTAGATTGGAGCTAGTTGAAGCAACCATATTTGATGCGATATTCTTGGGCTTAGTAGAGAGAAAAGTTTTTGATATATTTTGCGGAATCATTGCTTTTGTTATAAACACTTCTTTGCCAACGCCTTTTGGCCGGCTACCGATTAAAGTGAGGGCGGGAATTTTATTTGTTGGCTTCACATCTTTTGGAAAATTTATCGGTAGAAGTGATATTGGAGATGTTTGTGCCTTTAATGCGGTTGGATTTTTCACATGTAGTGAAACTAACTTGTTATGGGGGCCGTGAACAATGATGTTACCGTTCTGTAAAAAAATAAGCAAATATAAGTAAATTAGTAAATTTAATTGTGTTTTCATTGTTTAAAAGAATTATTTTAATTTTTAGTTAAAAACGTATAATCTCAGATTTTATTCAATGCTTGTGTAATTGGATTTTGATATATTTTTTATTTTAAAATTGAAGCTTTTCACTGCTGACTTTACTTATGATAATAAAAATAAAAAGCAACACAAAAAAGATTAAGAATCGGAATCTGTTTTCGTAATAAGCAGGGAACTAATTTTAATTATTGCGTGTTATTTACTAAATTAATATATGCAGTAAAGTTTTTTATTAAATAATTAGATATTTGCAACGCGCCAGAAAAAGATATTTCTTTCCCCCTTATCCCTGAAGTTTTCCGTCCGAAGATTTTGAATTTTTCCTTTTTTTTTATAGATATCCCAGCGTGTAAATAGTAAAGAAAAAAGTAAAAGTCTGTGACTATCGTACTTTTTAAAAAAATCAGCAAATGTGTACAAAATCCCACGGCGTACGATTCAAACTCGTACTTGATCGGTTTTTAGGATTCCGTACCTTGAAATGAAAAAAAAAAAAACGGAATGCTTATAGGATCACTTTGTGGTCCGTTCAGATACTTTTTCTCAGGAACGGGTAAAGGTGTCGAGTTGAAATTAACCCTTCATGGCATGAGATGGGTCTCCTAGACCCCCATTCCTATGTAAAAATTGTTTGCGTTCTAAGGTAGATTAAAGAACCAGCCTCATTTGTTATTCAGTGTTTGAACAGTGCGGACGTGAACTTCTCGTATGGGTCTGGGAGACCCAAGTTTGACAATATTGTTAATTTTTTCGGAACATAAGTTAGTTTTTTCTTTTCTCAATCACAATTAAATTAATTAAGTTGATTATGTTGATTCGGCAACTTTAAAAATTGCTCGTAAATGCGTAAATTAATATACTCTATATATATAGCTCTCTTAAAAATGGCGTTAGGATTGAGAAGAAATATTAATTATATTAAAACATATAAATTTTTTAAGGAAAAAGTGTTTTTCGTCAAGAACTTTTCATGGTTTTATCTTAAACAAAACATATATTGAAATCTATAGGGAATTTTCAAGATCCTCTTTTTTTGATCCACGCAGAATCGCTTGTAGATTTGTAATTAATTAAAGCAATACCAAATATCTCCAGCCTCATAGTTAAAGCGTATTTTCATACTGACATACCAACTCACTGACTGACTGACTGACACATAAAAATCTATAGGGTACTTCCAGTTGACATAGAATCTTGAACGAAGGAAGGTCACATGGCACAAGTAAAGAAAAAACCCGAAAATCATTAATTTCTAATTCTATGTGGAATTACTACTTTTTTCTGTGTTATTCAATTTGATAGATACAGAAGTCTTACAGCTAACTTTTTAACACCCGATTTATTGGCGCTAGTACATATTTAAAAAAAAAATATACAATGCGCTTTTAGCCTCTTTATGTTCCCATATCTTATACAAATGCATAATTAAAAAGTCTAAATTTTCAGAGTCTATCTATCAAAAAGTATAATGCACATTTCAGATTTTTCGAAAAATTAAGTGAAGTCGAGGAATCATTCAAAAGTATACAATAGGAAATAGTTTTCTACCGCAAATAGTGTGATTTAGATAGAGCATCATGCTCTAAAATTATTTTTGTATATTGTATGCAATCGTGTGTTGGTATGGTAGCTACAGCCCTTTTCTGAGAGCAGCTCCATTATCTATGAAAGCCATAACCGAGGTGAGAAGAGATCTTTAATTGATTTATCTATTAGAGGCGTAAAGCTATTAGGTATGAAAACATTGATAATTATATAATGAATACCTAACTAATGCAAGCGCAGTTCAAGTGTAGTACCTTAATTTTTCCAAGAGTATTCTCATCTGGCACTGTGATTCATCTTCGTTAAAAGATGCGCGATGTGACGTTATACATTTAATTTCACAAATATTTAAGAGATATGTTAGAGCATGAATAAAACTGGTAACACGATTATCATCAAGTCTTCAGAAACGAATCTGTAGAAAAGTTGTGTCATTAAAATAAGTCCAGAAAACACTTCACAGCAGTTTAGGGCATTTAACCTTTTATGCCATGTTCATGGTTCGTGAATTTATGATTTTCGTAATGCCGCATATAATCAGGAAAATGCTTTCACCTGGCTTCGTTTTGCTGCTTTTTTTTGTTGATGTTGTTAGATATCTGATAGATTAACACGTTTATCGTCTTTAAAATTGTTTGCGTTCTCGGCTCAATTTGAAAAGGGCCTTCAATTGTAATTAAATCGACGCTACCGTTGAAAAAAAAAAAAAAAACGTAAATAAATCGTGTGGTTGTTCTGTTGGCTGGGCGAATTATTTATTAGCGTAGAACTGGTGTGAAACGTAATTATAGAACCAAGGCTGGAATAGTTTCGTTGAACTTAAAAAGGAATTTTGTTCCCTGTTTATATCGCGGCAGGGAGAACCTGTAGCGTTTTCTTTTAATAAGAGGAAAATCCACGAAATTTTGATGGTGCCGCCGAGGAAGACCACTTGCAGACAGTAAATTACGCGACTATCGATCACACAAACGTTAAATAGACGACGGGACGGCTTTACGTTTTCCGAGCGGGGGCATTTTCGAGTTAGATCGGCCCCAAGGTAAATCTGTTTCGATTTGTGCGTACCGAAAGAAACGTCAAATGTGTCGCTGGTCGTTCGCGAGAACGTTTCGCCACTGATTACGCTTGAGCTTGACAGCCGACTTTGTAACTGCTGCCTAGCGAGCTTACAGACGACGAATTTCTGCCTCTGGGGGCACTCTGAGACGCTCTTAACCGATTGGGTTGGCTGAAAATTTAAAAATGCTACTTAATTGGCTGTATTTTACTTACCGGTCCGTGGAGGGTTTTCAGTGGAATCGCTGTTTTTGGAAGAAGTTTGACCAACTTTCGGGAATCTGGGGCACCCACTGGGGATTTTCTGAGTACAGACTGCGACTGATCCATTGTTGACTTCACTTTTGTTGGCTTATCCACCTCCAAAGTACTTTTCTCCTTTGCAGGAGCACTTGTTTTAGCACCTTCTGAGGGACTGCTCATGGTCGAAAGTTTCGCCCAGCAGGCCGTCTACAAGATTCGGAAAAGACTCCGTTTAGGTGGAAACACTTTTTTGACGTGAATAGAACATATTTCAGGGTATTTAAGACGTGAACGCGATTTTATCTACGATTTACTTCTTCGCAAAAACGTACTCTCTCCCCAGAAAGCGGGTGTCTGAAGAAACAACTGACGAATTTTAGCGACACCTATTGGCCAAATGTCATCAACCGCTCGGGCAAAAGTTAATCGAAGAATCTTCGAAAAATGAAGCGCACAAAATTCGTTTTTATCGATAGAAACAGTCTTTAAATTTGCATAAAGGCCATCATTCTAATGTAAGGAGCCTTTTCCTGGAAACGGTCTCATCCCGCTTTATTTGCAAAACAATAGTTCAGTGCACTACGTGATCGTTTTTTTGCATTGCGAATAAATTCTCCGCGGTGGAGACCGCCGCAGCTAATTTTTTCAGTTTACAGAGATGTAAACAAAGCGTTAATGTACTTACCACGTAAAAAATACCCAAAGCGCGTACAAACTCCTTTATAAACCTAAGAACTTTGCAATAAATGACTTACCGAAACTTTGAAGTTTGCTTGTTGTCACTCTTTCGTTTGCAAGTCCTCAGCGCCCAGAAGTGCGGCTCTTCATAATTTCCAGAAATACACAGTCCAAATTCTCTAATCTTTCGCGAGAACCCAATTTCTACCTGCGAAAATTGCGAACTGTTCGTATTTGTTATCAGAAAACTCGGCACCGCAACCTGACACTGTACAAAAAACTAACAGAGAACGTAGAATTTGAGCGAAAATGTACCAGATTAGCGTAGTTTTCGAAGCTTAAATCGTTCTAGGGCTGGTAAAAATTTCTCCCGGATGTTGGGTAATTCTCGAATATCGAAAACGGTCGCGTCCATTTTCGAAATAATTCGGTTACGTTCGTTAAAAATTTGAGCTTGGATTTTGAATTTTTTTTTCGTGGCACATTTAATTTTTAATGTAATTACATTAATTTTCGTTGTTTTTAAGTTTAGTATCAACAAAATACAAACATTTGGAGTAACATGAATGCAATATTAGTGATTTTTATCAAGTGAAGAGAGAACACAGAAGATTTAACATTTTGAAAATTTAAAAATGGTGTCTTTCTTACGTGACACGTGTCCGCGGGAAAATTAAGAGTTTTAAAATTATCCTCGTTCTGCTCAATTTGATTTTGAAATGAAAGTTTTAATTTCACGGATGCTACCCAGCATTCCGAATATTCAGTTTGAAAACTTTGCTGTGTCATTTGAAAAGGATATATTCTAATTTTGAAAAGGGTTGTTTATGTCAATTCAATTATTGTTCTTTATAAATAACAAGAGATATGAATTTCAAACTCCTGAATCCCATTCATTATGAACCCCTTATACCGAAAAAAAATAAAAATAAAAAATATTTGCAACAAACCTCTTACAAAATATACATTTTCGGTCTGAGCTGGAAGCACTTCAAAAATTTGCCCATTTAAAAAATACATCGGGCCTTAGATCAGAGAAGCAATTTCGTGATGTAGTAGTAGCCTTCTCTTTTGTAGTTGTGCGTCTAGTATAGGCGAATATTTTCATCAAGTTAAAAAAACTAAATGCAAAAAAAAAACCTACTGTAGTCCCCAAAGGTGGCATTTTTGCACGATACCTATACAACAAGCTCTGGCGCGATTTGACATTACTCGAAAAATCTTGTTTTTTTTATATCGCTAGCCTACTCACATCAAGTTCCCCACTAAAGCTGTATTTTGCACGGTATGTGCTATCCTATTCTCTACGATCTAAGCATTAGGCAGATCCGAGAAGAAGGGTTTTCAAAGCTTGAGTAGGACGAGCTTATAGGTCTATATGTTTTCTCAAAGTTTTTACTCGCGAGTAAAAGTTTTTACTCTTTAGAAATTTGCTCAGGACGCTCCAAGGAATCGTATACCAATCGAGCGTTTTCTACGTTGAATCGGGACACCCTGTGTACTGTAATGTTAGAGAACTCACGTGACAATCTTTTTATGAAACCCAATCAGAACAAGCCATCATAATCATGGAATTGATATCTATATATATAAAAATGAACTGTTGGTCACGCAATAACTTGAGAACGACTTTACCGATTTCATTCAATTTTTTTTTTAAAGTTTTCTATTACTTTGTAGATGGTTCTTACGGAAAGAAAAGTTAAGAAAATTGCACAGAAAATTGGATAATTTCAGAAAACTTAACGACTATTTTAACTTCGCGAGTTTGATCGTTCGCGCGTTCTCGATTTCAACGGATTTTAATTGAAATTAGTACACTTATTGTATTGCGGTCACTGATTTTGAATATTATCACAATTTACAAATCCAAGATTGGTGACTAAAATGTCTTGATTACAACGGATTTTAATGAAAATTATAACAATGATCATTCTTATTGAACTAATTTAGAACATTACCAAAACTTCCAAATTCAAGATGGCAGATCCAACATGGCGATTAAAATGTCTCAATTGCAACGGATTTTAATGAAAATTAATACAATAATTATTCTGATGCAACTAATTTAGAATATTATCGAGATTTCCAAATCCAAGATTGTGACCAACAATTTTTCGATTATAACGGATTTTAATGGAAATTAGTACTATAATTATTCTGAAGCCACTAATGTGAATGTTATCAAAATTTCCAAATTTAAGATGGCGGATCCAACACGGCGACCAAAATGTCTCGATTTATTTAATGCCACTAATTTTAAATATTATCAAGATTTAGATATTCAAGATGGCGGATCCATAAAGGGGTTTTCGGGTTGAATCAACTTCTAGGATATAACAAACTAGGACATTTGAGAAGTCTTTAATTAGTAAGTATTTACCCAACGTCGGATGAAACCGGGTAATTTTTCAATATTTGTGAAGTGTAAAACGGTTTACTTAATATTAAACAACGTGTAAGTTTGTTCAATAAATTAATTAGGGATATGAAACGGAAACACTGTTTTCTTATATTAATGGTATTATTTGTAGAAACATGCGAAAAGAAAGAACACGATCAAATATTGGTCGACGCACAGGGCATAGTGAAAATCGAGTCGAGTCAAGAAAAACACCCAAGTCACGAACAGGCTTAGTTGAAACTAAAGTATGACCCACGATAGCGATTTTGACCATGATGAAGTGACACAACTTCACATTTATCAATATTAAGTTCAAGGTTGTTGTGAACATACCAAGAGTGGAAGATATTAATGAATTGAATCATGTCATCAATCGTTAATATTTCTTGTGTGAAAGAATAACTTCATGCCATCAGCGTAGATTAAGACTTTGCATCTATTCAACAGATGTGTGATATCGTCAATTAACAAAATAAAAGGAAGAGGATCCAAAAGGTTACCCTGAGGGACACCTGAAGTGGCTAATATATTCCTCAAACGTATGTTATGTTCCATTCCAAAAAATATTTTTCACAGGCACAATTTTAAAGAATATCTTGTATTCAATGCTCACTCTCTTAAAAATACTCTGAACAAATCAGTTTTAATCTTAAATTAATAACTCCCTTACGAGCTTTCAAGTCGTAAATTTTAAAATTCTAAAAGCTTTTACAATTTAATACAGAAAATTGTATCACTTTATTGCAAAAACCGACAAATTTAATTTATTACTACTGAGAAAACTCTTACAACAAATATCGCTTTAAGAAATTTCGCTTTAAAAAACTTTTACCACAGTGACATATTTTGGTATACAAAATATTCGCCAAAAAATGGCGAATCAAGCTTGTCTCTTAGGCATAATTTGTACTCTTTACTATATCGTGCCTAGGTTTCTGGAAAATATTTAGTTTTCTTAACAGGCTAAAAGATACTTTGAATTGCAAAATCCGAGAGTACCATCGAAGCATTTGAAAGTTTATTCAACTGGATTGCCAGCCCTGAATTTGGCAAAAGCGTACTAGGCCTTCTTTTTTGAAGTTAGAGACGCATGCGCTTTTAAGCAATTCCTGATTAACTAATAAAATCAAGTAGATAATTTAAAAAAAAAATCAGTAAGGTATGTTCCACAAAATTGCGTAAGCATTATTTTTGTTTAATAATATTGTCTCATAGGAAATTATAAATTACAGATTTGTTCATCGGTCCATAAACGATAACGTTGTTTATTTACACTTTAGTAACTTTCTTATTATATTCGGCTTTGTTGAATACCTACCTTATATTACCAAAATGCACTAAGTGAAGCTTAATTATCTCGAAAATGGTAAAACATACGCAAATAAAACTTAAACTTTCTTTTCGGTACCACATTTTATTTGTTTAAATTTTAAAATAACATTTCTTCAGAATTGAACCATTATTTCACGATAACAAATAGAGCTACAATAGTGACTGAGCACTCCATTGAAAGCCAAGAAACCTAGGATTGAATAATTGTCAAAGCACATTTTTGGAGTGCCTATTTGATTAAATTAAAAAAAATATAAACGATTTCATATCATGACGTTTAGCGTCCATCATATTGAATTTCACATGACGTTATATAACCTAGGATACAGTCTGAATCAAGATGAATCCCACAACACCTCATTTATTGAAATCGGTTTAGAATTTTAGGCAGTGCAAGGCAACAAACTATCTCACATAAATATGTACATAAAAATAGTCTATCAGATTCATAATCCTTCCTTTTGGCTTTGCCGCAGTCGGGTAAAAAGAGCACAGTGATTAAATTCGTCCAATAGTCCTGATGTAAAACTTTGTTAAAAACATCCTACTTTATATAACATGGGTCATTCTTTGAGCATATTAAGTTCATCGTTCAAAACAAATTTAATTTAAATTCAGGATACCTGGCAGTGACATTCAATTTTCTAATAATTTCGGTGTCAATGCAACTTTAGTGTCAGTAATTAAAATTGCCTTTTGATACAAGGCAGCAGGGAAGGTTGGAAATTATGTGTGCACTGCAAAAAGCAATTTTGTGAAAATGCATTGAGGTGTAATAACATAAGCACTCTATTAAACGCATCTCTTGATTTTATTCGAAAGCAATAAACGCTGCGGGGCTGCAAATGAAGCGTAGTTAAAGCACTAATATATGCATCTGTGTGTGCATGAATTTTGCAGATACGTGCTGTTAAATTAATGAATTATCCTTATACATATACATATGTACCTTAGGATTTTAAACGCTATCAAATATTGAAATGCTTTTCAGGAATGCGATTGGGGGAGTTTTTCGATCATTTTCATTTTAAAAGTAAATAAAACACGCAAATTTGATTTTTTTTTTAACAGAGTTAAAGCTTGAAAGGTTTGTAATGAGTTTTTCTTTGGTGTTTCTTGGCCTTACAGGAAATAAAGCCTTTTCAAGGAAAAGGAATTTCCATTTTCCGCTACATGGCCTGTTGACTAGAAAACTCTTAGAACCTATTTTACTCCATCGAGCGTTTATTAACAACTTTTCGGAGAGCTATTGACAAGTTATTGCTACTTGATGAATGCGCACTGTAATAAACTTCCACTTAGTCAGCAGAAGTACTCTTCACAGTATTTATTGTTTACTTGATGCTCTTATTGAGGAATTAATAAGGATTTGATGATTAACTAAATTAAGCGATGAAGAAGAAATTGGCACGCTTGCTGGCCTTCCTTCAGTTGGCCGTAATAATTTCTCTTGAGGAATTATAAAGCTTTTGGACCAGAAAATTAAGAAAGATGATTTATCTTAATTATCTTTTCACAATTTTGAATGATTTTAAGTCAAAGTAAATAAGTAAATAATGTAATTTGAAGCCGTAATTATATCCCCATTTTCTCATTTATTAAGTTTGTTGGCTGGTAACGGCTCAAATTATTCTTTATCAAATATTACGAATTTTCTCGAAAATATTTTAAGTTTACAATTTTAACTATAAGATTGTTGGTAAACATGACTACAGAAATCTATTTAAAAATGATAAAACTATCTTGGTTTAACCACAAATCTAGTGAAACAATTCATTCATTTTGTTGGTGTAAAATCGTTATAAACAATTATATAGTGTCAGATTATGTCATAGTTGCTAGCTAGTTTCTAGTAACGATTTTACACCAACTGAAAATCTGACCAAGAAGTATCAGAGAGATTTTTGTAATGTTTTTTTCTGTAGAATCGAATCCAAATAACTACTTTTGTATTAATTTACTTTTTTTTCTCAATTTTAAAAATATCCCTAAACTTTGAGATCTAATAAAACAACGAAGTGTTATCTTCATGAAAAAAGTGTGTAGGTAGAAACATTTTATGGTCTTTTCAATGGATTGAATTTGTGCAAGATTTTTGTTTTACGAGATTTAGAAAGAACTGTCTAGTAAAGTATTCTCTACCATGTTATTCTTATGGATAATTAAAAAGTTCAATAAGCCACCAGTAAATATTAATATTATAAGCTGTTCTTGGACCAGAATTTTTCTTTTATGTACCTGCAACTATTAAATCTGTTGGAAAGATACATTTTTTTCACCCTAATATATAATATATACTATATATGTGTAGGAATTACTCGAAAAGATCGGGCAGGGCTCTAACCTGCGGCAAATTTTTTTAAGAACAAATGATTGAACTCTGGGACTATGATCTTTTTGTCATTTGACAAATTGAGGTCATTTAGATAGATCTAATAAAGATCTTTTATAAAAGCTCATGACTTATACGAAGTTAAAATAAGATCGCAATAAAAATAAGTACATATTCTTAAATATAGCTTTTTACAAGGGCGCTTACAAATTAATGAAAGTTGAAAAATGAATTAGTTTGTCTATTAGAGGTTTTAAGAAGAACGTATAATTGATAAAATATGTAAATTAATCACGTGGGTAACAAAGCACACTCAATCTTATTTTTTCTTTTGATTTTTTTTTTTCATTTTCAAATCTCCTAACGTCATAATCAGGGATCGAAAATAACAATTATTTTCAATTTCTCAAACCAAAATATGATATAGATAAATTTGTGGGAAAATTGGTTCAAATGTAGCATTATGATTCTTATGGCCTGAGCTTTAAGAATTTTATGTGCTTTTTAAATTTGTGATTTTTTTCAAACGAAAAAAATAATTTTCGCATTTTGATTTTTAAAATCAAAAATAAAAATAAGAATATGATTTTTATTTTTTAAATCAAAATATGATTATTAGTTTTAAAATGGAAAATAAAAATCAGAAAATGATTTTTATTATAAAAATCAAAAATACAAGTCAGAATATGATTTTTATTTTTAAAATCGAAAATAAAAAAAGAGAATTTGTTTTTAATATTAAAATCTAAAATAAAAATCAAGAAGTGTCCGGCATGATCAATGTTTAGTATTGCGTGTGTTGCTATCACATTCAACTGATGACGCTCCCATTTTCGTAAAATATTTAGCTTAGCGTGTGTTGTTTTTACGTACAACCGATGGCGCAGTTTAAAAATAAATGTCAAAGCAATCGGTGAAGAACTTTCGGGGATTTAAGATTTTAAACAAACGAAAATTTACATTTTTATTTATATAGATTTTAAAAACAAAAGTTATTTTCCGATTTTTATTATTTTTGTTTTAACAAAAATCATTTTTTGACTTTTATTAAAAATAAAAATCATTTTTGGATATAAAAATAAAAATTATTTCCTGATTTTCGTTTTTGATTTTAAAAATAAAAATCATATTCTGATTTTTATTTTTGATATCTATATAAATTACTATTAACTATTAAAAAATAACAAATATATATCTAGTGGTAAAAATTATCGATTTAAATACGCATATTATAAATTCAAACTTTAAAATCCTAGGAACTATGAAATATTAAAACAAACATTTTCTTTTCAATATCCATTTTTCTGGTGCTTAATATTAAATATTTCAAAATACAAAAACGAGTAAAAATTACAATATTTACTAGCAATTTAATCGAAAGAATTTCATAAAAGAGTCACGAGATTAGAAATATTGACGTCGGAATGAAAGGATAGACATGACTCAAATCAGAGGAAGATGTATTGAAATATTAAACTTTTCGGTCTCCTTATAGCGGCGATGCTTTCAGGTTTCCAAGCAATATGCATGCTTATGACTGCCAATAAATGTATTCTACCTATAAAAGGAACATTTACGGCAGACGCACATAAAAATGGAAATGTGAGTGCTTTGCGACTTGTCCTTTTGCGTAGTCCTTTACGACCAACAAGCCCAGAAAATCAAAGTGAACTTATTTTGCCATTTTATGTCGCCAAAGAATTTAAGTTAATTTTATTGCAAAAGAAATTACGTGTTAGTGGATTTCTTACTTAAAATATTTGACAAAATATTCTTCTGAGATTCTTGTATAAATCCATATCGTTTAAAAACTCCTTACATTGATTTAAGAAGTGATATTCTTTGATATTATATAACCTTCCAGCTTGAAAATTTTGTGTAGATACGTTCAAAATTGAATCTTAATAATTAAAGTTCAAATTTTGAAAATAAACCAATATATTTTACTCTCCTTTTATTTGAACTGACAAAGTTAGAGAGAAAAACATATGATTTAAATATAAATGCTTTAGTGAATCATGATATATAAAAACAGAGGAGTGCCCATTATATGTGGTGCAAAAATTCATAATATACATATCTCCGAAATCGTAAAATCTGTTCGTAAAATATGTTAAGAAAGTAAGATTTTTTGAAGACAGTAGGAAACCTAGTCAAATGTTAAATCTATTCATCCGTGGGGAACATCTTGAATAATTTATAACGTTTTCATATTGGTGCCAAAAAAAGAGAGTGGCGGTGTCCAAAAATAGATTGCTTTCGCTGAGATGGAAAATTGATTTTCGAAACAGTCACATTGCTTTATCCTGTGCATCTATTCTATTTGTATAGGGAATCTTTTGGGTAAATTTTTCGAGGGCGTGATATATCTTACGTTTTTCTAACCTTAAGAAGCTGAATATATGACTATATATATGTCAGACATCACGTCCCCGAAGCTCCGCAATCAAATTAAAACATCTTTTAGATGTTATACGGATACACTCTGTTGCCATGACAATTTTGACTCCTCCACTAACCATTAACTTAATTTTATGGACATGAATGGACTCTATGTTTATCCACTCACTTTTTATGTAAGCTACCCACATGGGATTTGCTAACCCTTTTATGTAAACATATTTTGGTGCCAGGGAAACGAAAAAGATTTTACAATTTGGTTTACAAGATTAACTAAATTGAGGATGACTGCTTTAGAACTACACATATTGTTCGTCGTAGTAATCTATTAAATTTTAAGAACTTTAGCATTATCAGGCAAAAAATATTTTAAAAGATACAGAATTGTATTTCTAGAAGCAGAAAACATTTTCCTCCGTATTTATCCATCTGAGAAAGACTATTCTTTTAAATTACTGATGGATGATGCGAGTTATGAAAACAAATAAAACTTTTTAGATGTAGGTGCAATCGTTTAAATGAGCCTTTTGAGTATATTTAGGGATATACTTTTCCAAACAATATCAGTTTAAGTAAAAGTTTGATGATTTGATGCATAAAATAAATCATCTTTTTTTACAAAGAAAGCTCCTCCATTAAATCAATGCCAGTGAAGTATAAATTATTGCTAAGCTTATATTGGCTACACACGGAACATTAAATTATCTGATAAAACCGAAGTGTGATGATTCATCTAACGTGTAGATAAATACTATGGAAATCGTTGCCGATATTTCAACTTATCAAATTCATCGGGGCAAATACATTTTTCTATTCTACTTACTTTTATCGTGTGGTGAGGCACAATTCCTACAGGGGTTTTCTATTGTGAATTAGAGTTTGCCAAGGTATAACAATTAATTAGTATAATTTCATGTCGAAAACAGTCGTACTCGAGAAAATATGTATTTCTTTATTGGCCTTATTATGGATAGAATATGTTTCTTTACCATCTAACAATAAATATAATACATAAATAAAATAATCGAAAACCCTTTAATCGTTATTACTCCAGCAGTCATACTGCCAAATGAAATCTAGTGTTGTACTCCTACCGGCAGTCTCACTGCCAGAATTTTTGCATTTTCCTATTTGAATTTATATTTTGCTGGATATCACTGTGCCTTTCTAAATATTTATAGTTATTTTTAATAATAAATAAATACTTTATTATTTCGAGTCGGCTAAAAACGATGCTATAAAATTCTTGGGGTGATAAGGGTTAAACTCAATTTATTTAATAACACCGGCATAAAGAAAGTATCTGATAATATTTATGAGCATTACCTTTTATTCTCGACGACTCACGAAAAATCTCCATACAACTTGAACAAATTCTACTCAAATGTGGATAAATGCCAGTGCAGACAGCGATTACGGCAATAAATCCAGACTAGAAATCGCTTTATAGAGCCAATCACTCACTTGGCAAAGCTTTGTAAATCACTGTATAAAGGACTGTGACCATTTAATGCGCGCTAAAAGAAGCTTGCAAAACTTTATGGTAGCGAATTTCTTGAATCGAAAGTGATCCATTTCAACAACAGAATTTAATGTGGAATAATAGGATTAAGGGGACCTTCTCTTTCAAAAAAGAAAAAAGGTTGATGTTTTAGATTCTTTATTATAAAAAAACTATTAAAGTTACATACATAAAATCTTTTTTATGTTGTTATACATTGTTTAAATGACATTAAAATTTTTTTGTTTTTTTGTTTAGTGCACCATGGCCGCTGTAGAGGGCGTCACACAAAAGTGGTGTTTTAAACGGTGCGACAGTTTCTGAGCCTCCTGTAACAGATATAGTGAAAATTCCAACGGGGTTCTATTCCTGAGATCCAAAATTAGACAATAAACTTCTAACATGTTTAATTTTTTTTTTATATTTTACTCATTTTATACATGTTTTTACAAAAAAATCGAAAAATCATGCTTTTTTGGGAAACATTTTTCCGTGTATAAAAAAGGGGGGGCGGGGGGGGGTGAGAAATTTATGACTTTTTAGAGATTTATTGTCTAGTATTTAGTATAGTGAATCAAATAAACTTTGATTTATTCAAATCCGTTGAGTAGATTTTGAGAAAAGTGTCGCACCAATTTTAAAAACATAGTTTCGAGAAAAACGCGCTTAAAGGTTTTTTTACTCAGAAGCAGCTGCCGCGGCAAGCAATGATTTGTGTACAAACCGGATTTTGTTCATATTTACGTACTGTTACAAATATAGCTACAAGTCGAGAGAATTTTGAGAGAGTATTTCTGTGAGCTTAAGGATCACTTTTATGTAAAAAAAAAAATGGATTTTTTGAAAATTTTGAATGAGAAAGTCCCCTTAAATCCGAAATTTTTGTCCCATTTGTTTATTCAAGTTTAGTTGATGTTAATTACCAAATTACTTTTCATTGAAAATGTTTTGATAAAGCCATCTTAAAGGAAAAAAAAGTGCAATTTAAAAAATTTGTAATATTATTAACTTTTTGTTTTAATGGAATTAATATTAACACGAGTAAGTGGTAAACAGATGTAGTCAATATTTTAATGTTTACTTAATTTTTTTGGAAAATTCACAAAACTTTACGGAATCCCTTTACAAGGTGTTCGCGGTATGTATTGTCTTTCATAAGTTGTTGAAAGAATCATGTCCTTTGGTTTGGACTTTATCAAGTTATGATTATTGGAAATTTTGAAATGTTTCGATTTTTGTACGTATGAAAACTTTTATTTGTGTAAAAAATAATTTTTTGTCTTACTTTTTATATGCACAGAGACAAGAACAGTTCAAATACATGAAATATAAATGGATTCTGGATGAAAACAGGACACGTCAGACATGTTGGTGGAACAAAGCGGTTGTCGCATTAGCTACAGCCAAAATAAGTTTGCATCTACGTAAGGTTTCATTGTCTCTCTGGTGGATTTGCAAAGGCGTTATCTACTACGAGTTACTTTCATCGAACGAAACTTTTAATTTTGATAAATACTGCCAGCAACCAGATCAACTAAATCAAGAGATCAGTATCAAGCGTCCAGTTTTAGCAAAGGGATAATATTTCATCACGATAACGCATGCCCACACACTTCATTCCAAACCCAACAAAAATGAAGAGAACTGAACTGAGAAATCCTTTTGTATCCGCCTTATCCTCTAGACATCGCTCCATCGAATAATTACACAGGTCAACAAAATTAAACTTTTTTTTGGAGTCTGAGTTATGAATGCTATTTTCTTGTTGCTTGTGTCCAAAGGGAAGGTAAAAGTGCCATTGTTTTGTTAAAACTTTGCTTTTGTGAAGGAAAAATTGTCATTCCTTGGGATAGTTTGAACCTGAATTACAACTAAATGAGTTCTGCGATATTTCTGATTTTTTGCCAAAAAGTACGTTATATTAGAGGAAACAGTATAGGTACTTTTTTGTATTGGGTTCCAAAGTAGTGAATCAAATATGGCGTCCGAACACTTGCAATTTTATGGGATTTTTTATCAAAATGAATCAAAGAGGTTTTAGGGTCGCTGATACTAAGTCTCTTATCAAAATATATATTAAAGATGGCGGATCTAATATAGCAACCGAAAATTTAAAAAATGTCTGCCTCCAAAAGATTTACAAGGAAATGAAAACATAATAATTATGATGATTGGTAATTTTTAATTTGCTGTCCTGGGTACAAAAGCAAATTTTTTTAAAAATCATGTTGATTTTCTTCACTTGTGAGACGAAAGCAATGAGGAATGACCGCATATTAATTAGAATCAAAATCGTGTCGACTTGTGTTGTGTTATCTATTTCGTTCTCTGAAAAATAACTTAAATGGATAAAACTTTGATAGGGGAGAATAGGGCAATGGGAGTAAGCGGGTAATGAGAGTCAGGCGCATATACACAAAACTGTACATTCGAGTGTCGCGTAAACTACTTCTCCGCCCTCCTCTGTGCCCCCAGGCATTGTATTGAACGGCTCGCGCATATTAGCCGCCCGTGCCGCAGAGAATCGAAAGTGTTTTGTTTTTGCGACTCGCTGATGTAATTTTTTGTCGAAGTAAAATAAATGGTAAGTGTGGATTTTTTTACTCTATCTGATCAAAACTTTTACACCTGCAATAAATTCAAGACAGGGTCGAAAAAGCAGCACGCTACACGATATGTGCTAAATTTTCTATGACTCCGATTAACCACAGGATGACCACCATTACCCCCACGTCGGTGCAATGGGAGTCAAATCTGTTTTCTTTTTTAATTGCTATAACTGCCAAAGTTGATTACCAAAATGTTTCAAACTGATCTTAATTAATAGCTAGATAAGTAAATTTAATGTTTAGGCGATTGCAATAAATATTTAATTATAAATTAATACTTTATTTAATTTCTTGCTTAAGTGACTCCCATTACCCTCTTTTACCCTAACGAAGAAGCTAACACAACTCATTTAGATGGTTTTTTTGCCAGCAAATTCGCCTCCTTTTTTCAAAAGGGGATTCGTATGCTGCCAAAACGGTCACAGAAAACGAAGGCAGGCATTATCAACGTTTTTTTCATTTATTTTTTTAAAATTGTATCATTACTTATGTTATATTTTAAAATTTTGGTAATGTCCACTTTTTTCCCATTTTGACCGCATGCGGTCCATACTGTTTTTAGAAAAATATGAAACTACACGACGTCTGCACGGACGTCCGAACCAATTGCTGTGGTCGAAGTTGTCCGAAAAACAGACCTCATGTGGCCGAATGAAACATGCAAAGTGTATACCACGTCCGGCTGTGTTGTGGCCTTCTTAAAAATTTCAGAAAGTTTTTACTCGGGTGATAAGAAAAATTGTTTTTGCTTTCAATTTGTTTGAGAGTAACATCAATTTTTGGTAAAAAGCTACAAAAACCAGGGACCGTACCAGTTATGACTTTTTTTGAAAAAAACTCAATTTACCTGTTACTTCCGACCGTTAAACCTTAAAAATTTCGAGCTAAGAGAAAAAAGCTCGACAGCTTGATATGTTTTGCTGGCAAAAATAAAAAATCAGCTTGGCTTGGCTTTTTATTTTTTCGAGCCAACAATAACAAGTTGTGAAACTCTTTATTATTTTCTGGCAAAAATAAAAAGCCAACTTGACTAACAGAATACGACTCAAATAACTCAAAGTGTATTAGGAATTTTAATCGTTCGTTGTAACTTGAAAAAATAAAAAGCCCAGCTGGTTTTTTTATTTTTGCCGAAAAAAAATATTAAGCTTTTGAGCTGGTTTTTTTGCTTCAAATTATAATCGGCCAGAAATAACAGTTTAGAGTTTTTAAAAAGAAAAAAGTAAATTTTGAAGAGCTTAACAGAAACCGAAAGAGAACATCACGCGAAATACAGAATCCGATGATTCCGGGTTTAAAAATAATAAAATTCAAAGGTTCCGGGGCTATTTAATAATAATACAAGAGTTTCGCAAACAGAACTTTTATTAATAGATTCGAACGGATGAAAGGCTGGAACTCAACTGCCCTTATTAGTGTCTTCAAAAACTCATTAGATTGTGCCTAGACATGGTGTCAGCACTTTCCCACATTACCGTGAGAAGCTTTAATTTAAAAGATTCTCGGTTTGTTAACTGAGTTGGGCAGCTCAGGTAACGTCACGTTTGTCACGTTGTCTGAGTCTGTTGTGTACATAACCCCTCCTTGGCTAGAGTAAGACTTCTCCTGAAGTCTTTTATTTAAAAAATTCTTTTCGTTTATAATTTTGATTTGAGTTCCTCTGCCTTTTTTCCAAATTATACAATACATACATGTAGGGATTTTAGCCTAATGCTGGTAATACCGACTGCTGTCGAGTTTAGTGCAGGGAATCTCTAGTAGCGCTATCTTTGTAACGGCTAAGGCAGTCCGAAAATATACTCCGATCCGTATACAAGCAGTTTTCTTGAGCGCCTTCCCGACCCTTTTTCCTATCTAACAACCTCAGAAGTGGGATAAAACGGATAAAAAAGTAATTCTTAAATCCAATTTATACGCAAAAGTGAATTTTAAAAAATCGGGACGATCTTTTGCTGGATTAATTGGAGGACTGATTCGGACCATCGTACGGGAGAAAGGAAGAATAAGTGCCCCACGTGCGAAATCTGATGTAATTGACGGAATCATCTACCATCCAATAACCGGCCTTATTCATTAAGCATCAAACAAATAAATTATGGCCGCACGAGCAGAAATTTTTGCCGAAAGAGCTACTCTGGCCGATTTGAGGGCGAAGATGTCACAAATGGGCGTCATCATGACAGGAACCAAGGCTGCGTTAAAAGTTAAATTACTGGAAGCAGTGCGGAATCTTTCAGAGGAAGAATTGTCCGAGTATTTTCCCGAAAATACTTTATTTTCAACCAGCGTTGGCGGCAGCGTGGAAACTGTTGAAGAGACTCATCAAAGCGCTGAGCAGGTATGTACCGTTGTGAATAGCGGAACCGAGGGTGCTGGGGATCTCGATGCTGAATTGATAGCCTTGCGCGCAGAGCTTGAAAAAAAAAGTGAAATTATTGAATTAAGAAGGAAAATTTGCGAATTAACACTGGAAGCGAATATTTCATCGGGTAGTAGGTCCCAGGCAGTTATGAGTTTTCGAGACGTCGAAGAATCCCTCATACGATTCAGCGGTGACGACAACTACTGCATCCAGAGGTGGATTCAGCAGTTTGAAGAGAATGCTGAGGTGCTAGGATGGGACAGCAGAACTAAACTAATCTACGCTAAAAGGCTTATGATGGGGACCGCAAAGCACTTCCTGAGAACAAGGTCATTCAGCTCATGGGGCGAACTAAGAACGTCTTTGATAAAAGAATTCAGCACTAAAGTGACTGGTGCAGGAATTCACAACCAACTGCGAAGGCGGAAGAAAGATAAGGGGGAGAGTTTCCAACAGTATGTCTTTGCCATGCAAGAAATTGCATCCTTGGGATCCATCGAGGAGGGCGATTTGGTTGATTACATTGTAAGCGGTATACCTGACTCTAACGTCAACAAGTCCTTGCTATTCGGCGCTAACAATATTGAGGAACTGAAACTGGCTCTGCGAAAATATAGCAAAATGGGATCCTATTCTGTTTGCGAGAGTAGTACACAAGCTAAACAGCGCTTAACGGAGAAGGTCGGTGGTACGCAGCGAGGGCCGAAGTGTTTCAACTGCAACGAGACAGGGCATCTCAGCAGTAACTGTTCGAAGCCCAAACGTCCAAGAGGTAGTTGTTTTCGGTGTGGCGTTGCTGGACACCGAGCTAATGAGTGCAGTGCAGCCGAAAATCGCAAGCAGGTGTTAATGGTCGAGGATAATTCGGACGAGGCAACAGAGGGGCTCATGGAACGAAGACTGGACGGCAGCGAATATATTTTCCCAATATCAAATGATTTCGAGCATATTGTGGGGTACACCTTTGGAGAGGATGGCGACGGAACAACCTTTTCTTGCTCACTTCGGACACTTGTTGATTCTGGCAGCGCTATAAGTATTGTGCAGGAACAGTTCATACCACCTTTCTTGATGAAAAACATCGACACCGGCAAATGCAGATTCCAGGGGATAAATGGTAGCTATCTAAATGTTAAAGGTATTTCTTTTCCATCAGTTACTTTTAAGCATAAAATTGTTAGTATAAATCTGTTTGTGGTAAAAAATGACACAATGAACTGTCCAGCTATTCTAGGTCGCGATTTTATTGTGGCGAATAATTTAGAACTAGCCCATAGAAACGAAAAACAAAATTGTTCTGACGGTGATCAAAATTGTGATCAAACGGAAATGAATTTAAAGGAAAATGATTTAAATGAAATTTTAAATATAAATTTACCAGACGATACTGAATCGCACGTACTGAATATAAACGATCGTTTACCACTAGAAGTAAAGAACAAGGTCCACGATATTGTAGTAGATGCCTGTGAAAACACAAATGTAGAAGAAAACAAAAATAATTTCGAAATGGTGATACGCTTAACAAAAAATGATCCATGTTATTCACTACCGCGAAGACTACCACATTCTCAGAAGCTTCAATTAGAAGAAATTTTAAAAGATCTTGTGAACAGGGGCATTGTTCGAGAAAGTGAGTCACCATACGCGTCACCAATAGTTCTCGTCAATAAAAAAAACGGCGAATTGCGGCTCTGTGTTGATTATCGCGAATTAAATAAATACACTTTACGTGATAACTACCCTCTGCCAATTATCGAGGATCTGTTAGACAGATTGAAAGGCAAACGATATTTTACTACTATAGATCTTCGAAGTGGTTTCCACCACATTAACGTTGCCGCTGATTCAATAAAGTACACCTCTTTCGTCACCCCTCTAGGTCAATTTGAGTTTCTAAAAATGCCTTTCGGCTTAAAAAATGCTCCATCGGTTTTTCAAAAATACTTGAACGCCCTTTTTAAGGACTTAATCCGCCAAGACAAAGTACTAGTTTACATGGACGATCTCTTAATTGCGAGCGACACAATAGAGGATCATCTTCAAGCTCTTATCCGGGTCATGAAAATAGTTAAAGAGAATTCCCTACAGTTGAGACTTGATAAGTGCAAGTTTCTTTTTGAGGAAATAGTTTATTTGGGGTATCGGGTAAGCTTCAACGGTATTCGTCCTAACCCTGAAAATCTGCGGGCAATGAGCGAGTATCCTATCCCTAAGAGTACAAAAAATGTTCATAGCTTTCTAGGGCTATGCTCTTATTTTAGAAAATTTATAAAGAACTTTGCTATTTTGGCTAAGCCTTTATACGATCTTTTGAAGAAGGATGCGGTCTTTAAATTTGGCGCAGAGGAGCTAAAGTCCTTTGAAACTTTAAGGACCACTTTGCTACAGTCCCCTGTTTTGGCTATATATAGCCCTAATAGCGAAACGGAGCTCCACTGTGACGCAAGTAGTATAGGCTTCGGCTCGGTTTTATTGCAGAGGCAGTCTGATGGTAAATTGCATCCAATCTTCTATTTTTCAAAAAGAACTACAGACGTTGAAGCGCGGTACCATAGTTACGAGCTCGAAACATTGTCGATCATCTATGCTTTGCGAAGATTTCGAATCTATCTGCTTGGGATTCCCTTTAAAATTGTGACCGATTGTCAGAGTCTCACTTTAACTTTGAATAAAAAACTTCTGAATCCTCGGATATCGCGTTGGGCTCTCGAGCTCCAAAATTTCGAATACAAATTAGAACATCGATCGGGAAATAGAATGGGGCACGTAGACGCGCTCAGTAGAAGTACAGAGATATTAATAATTGAGGATAATATTTTAAATCTTGCCTTATCTGCCGGACAAAATACTGACCCAATAATTTCGAAATTAACAATGGAATTGGAAAGAAGTGAGAGTAGGGTGTTCGCGCTTATAAATGGTCTTGTTTACCGTAAGGGGAATAATGGAGAAGTTATGTTTTATGTACCTGAACAGTTGGAAACTCGTGTAATACAGACCCACCACGAAAACTTGTGCCACCTTGGGGTTAATAAATGTTACGAATATTTGAGGAAATCATACTGGTTTCCTCAAATGAAAGACAAAATTAAAAAATATATTGATACCTGTTTGAAGTGCGCATATTTTTCTGCCAAGGATGGTAAAATTGAGGGGACTTTGCACAACATACCAAAAGGGAACACACCGTTTGAGGTCGTTCACGTGGACCATTTTGGTCCACTAGCTTCCTCAAAATTTAAGAAAAAATATATTTTTGTAGTGGTTGACGGATACACAAAATTCGTGAAGTTATACGCTGCCGGAAGTACTGGTGCCAAAGAGGTAATCTCATGCCTAAAGAATTATTTCGATACCTACAGTAGACCAGTCAAGATAGTTTCTGACCGGGGAACTTGTTTCATCTCGCAAGATTTTGCACATTTTCTATCTGAAAATAATGTAAAACATCATAAGATCGCTACACTGTCGCCTCAATCAAATGGTCAAGTGGAGCGTGTTAATCGCTTGCTCACTCCTATGTTGTCCAAAGAATCCGGAATGACTACGGCAGATTGGTATGATCACTTGGCGAAGGTGGAATTTGCCCTTAATAATACTGTGAATCGGACCACAGGATTTACCCCCAGCAGAATATTGTTCGGCGTTGATCAGAGAGGCGAATTTTGCGACAGCTTAATGGAGCAGCTAAACAAATCTAGCTATGGTGTATCTCGTGATCTCGAAGAAATAAGAAAGGAAGCCTCCGAAAACATATCTAAAAGCCAAAAGTATAACAAAGAGTATTACGATAAAAGACATAAAAAACCGCGTTGTTATAAAGAAGGAGATTTAGTACTAGTAAGAAATATTATTACAACACCAGGGATTAACAAAAAACTATTACCAAAGTATCGTGGGCCTTACAAAATAAAAAAGATTTTAGGTAATGACAGATATGTTATAACGGATTTGGATAATTTACAAATTTCGCGATTACCCTATGACGGAGTTTGCTCAGTCGCAAATATGAAACCTTATGTTCTAAGTATTGACGAAATATAATTTGATCACAATTCGACACCGAAGTAACTTAGCATTTCAATTAGAGTTTGCTCTTTTCTTGATGTATATTTGGTAATTTAACGTAAATTGCTCAAATTAGTAGAAGAGACATGGGTCCCTTTAGCCCTATCGATTTTGTTATTTGTAGCCTTAGCTTTAGCCCTATCGATTTTGTTATTTGTAGCCTTAGGTTCTTACTTCATAAGAATTGTAGCACATGTAATGTAAATTCGTTTTACGTTTTCAAATAACTTTCTTCTAAATTTTAGTATTGGTTTGTATGTAAAGTAGACGGTATCACCACAATCGAGTCGATTGAAGGTCAGAATGGCCGAGTTGTAGGGATTTTAGCCTAATGCTGGTAATACCGACTGCTGTCGAGTTTAGTGCAGGGAATCTCTAGTAGCGCTATCTTTGTAACGGCTAAGGCAGTCCGAAAATATACTCCGATCCGTATACAAGCAGTTTTCTTGAGCGCCTTCCCGACCCTTTTTCCTATCTAACATACATATGCTTATTACTACAATAGTTATTAACGAGAAACTGATTCCATAAGATACAGTTTTATGAAATTTTAATTCTTCGATTTCTTTTATATTGTCAAAATGTTTAAATGCAATATTATCAAAGGTTACAGCTTTTACATAAGACTGATTAAAGTTGTTATTTGGATAAAAGTACTTATCTTGAATGATCTTCTTTTGATTATAAAATGTCTCTTGGTACAATTTAATTTCACAATTATAAAAGGATATTAAGTAATTTTTATTTAATGTTATATTTCTATCATCACAATTTTGAATTAAATTTTCTTTTTCAGCATTTTTTACTAATAAAGTTTCATCATCCAAAATTTCGATTTTTGTTTTATTATTATACCTATATTTACATTGATTTTTCCAAATGCATATTTTACTTGTTTTCAAATCTTTTAACATTGTATCTTCTTGATATGTTAGGATTTTGTTTTCAATTTCTACAATGTATTCATTATTTTCATCGATTTCAATAAAATCTTTATTTGGTAATGGCGTAATTAATTTTAAATCAGTTCGAATGTAATTTTGGGGGATTTTAATTGCAATTACTAGAAGTTCATCTTTGTATTTCATTACTCCTAATTTTATCAACTTTAACTTATAAAAATCAATATTATATGTTTCTATTTCTTCTGCGGTTAATATACTTGGATGTACAATGTTATGCTTTGCTGATGCAATGTTATCCTGTATTTGATTTATTTTATTCTCTAAATATCTTAACTTTATCATCTGGTCTAAATACAATGATTTTCTTATAATTACACTATTTTGTTTGCTCAATTCATCGAATGCTTTCGTCATTTTAATTCGATCTTCTTCTACTGCATTTTTAAGTATATTCATCGTATCGTTAAAATGTGTGTTTATTGCAATCTGTTTATTGAGTGTTGTTATAGCATTATGGTTGTTTTCATCAATTATCTTTAAGTGTTCTAATACTTCTTGTCTATCTTCATCGTCCATTGTGCCAAATAACCATTTATTAAATTTACCGACAATGTTAATTAATCCTCTTTTTTTTTCTTATATCACTTGGTATAATGGATTTGATTTTTGCTCTAATTGTATTTATTTCAGTTCGTATTAAGTTCTTACTGTCTACGTCTAGTCCTTGTAAATTATTCTCAATTTGTGTAAGTATATTATTTATTTCTATAGGATTAATAATGTGCAATAAAGTACTTGTTTGGTTGACTATTTCTACCTCTCGCAGTTTTATCTGTATATATCCCACTTCTTCATATATTGGATTGACTTGTAGTAGCCCTTGTGCTGCTGGTGTTATCATGAGAAGTATTATTATTATGATGTTGATTGCCTGTAGATTTGAATGGTCTTTTAATATTTGTAATATGAACATTTCTTAAAGGTTTTATTCTATAATAAGGTTCGTCCTTGTGTCTAAGTCTTTTGTAATTCCTAATAGCACCTACTAATCTTTTTTCGACGTAACTTTCTCTGGTAGTATTTCTTTTGTTTATTATATGGTTTTTCATTTTATTAATTCTTTCCTGAAGTTTTCCGACCTCTAGCTTTTCTTTAGCTTCCCTAGGAGTACACCTGATCGTCGAATGATACCGATCATTATAGTTTCCTATAGCCATCTGTATCTTCATTTCTACTGAGAGTTCCCTATCCTCAATACTTGTTATTTTCTCTAACAGGGTTGAGTGTAGTCTCTCAATGTCGGAATTTCCGGTGTGACTGTTTGGAGTTGTATGATGTACTTCGACGTTTTCGTCTCTTAGATACGCCATCAACTGTTCAGCTTTAAATTCGTTATCCATTATTATTTTATTAGGTTTTCCAAATTTTGCAAAATGTTCCATCATGAGAGATTTTTTTGTTCTCCAATTTCGGTCCGTTATGCAGTAAGCTGCTGCAAACTTTGTTAATTTGTCAATTATCGTTACAAAAGCATGTTTTTTAAAATGAAAAATATCTAAATGAATTATATCGTTCTTTGAATTCGGGGTTTCTGTTAATAAAAATTTCGGTTTAATCGGTTTTCGGTCGTACTTAACTTGTTGGCACTTCTCACAATTATTTATAATTAACTGAATGTGTTCTCTAAGTTTCGGATAGTAAATTTTATCTTTTAAGCTGTAGTAACATTCATTTATTCCGCTATGCATTGATTCCTTCGTATGATAAAGAGATAATTGTCTATGCAGTTCTTCTTCACTTAATATCTCTGTAGCTCTTTTAGAACATTTTATAAATTTCGTACTCTGATCATTTGAAAACATTGAAATAATTATTAACTGGACTTTGTGGTAATCTGTGTCAGAAGTTTCTGAATAGATACCTGTATATCCTTTTTTAATATATCTTCTTAACTTATCCCTTATTTCTTTCTCTGTATGCAACGGATTAATCTCAATAATTCGTCTTTTATGTAATGTCTTTAATTCTTCTCCGGGACTATAGGTTAATATTATTTGCGTTTTATACTTGTTTACAATGTCATCTTTTATTCCTATATGGTCTAACCTTTGTTCGTCCACCGAATGTACTGTATCAGACATCACAAGATTTGATTCTGTATCGTTTTCTTCACTGATTTTTTGTGTATTTTCTAGTCTACTCAAATAATCTGCTACCTTATTTTCTTTGCCCTGTAAATACTCAATCTCATAATTAAACTCTTGAAGTTTAAGTAACCACCTTTGATGTCTCTGTGAAAATTCTCTACCTTTGTATTTATTGTTGAGGTATTTAATAGGGACATGATCCGTCACAATTTTAAATTTGTTACCGCACAAATATGGCCTGAAATAATTAACAGCATATACAATTGCCAAAAATTCTTTATCTGTAGTGCAATAATTTTTTTCGTGACTATTTAACGTCCTCGAAATATAACAAACCGGATGCCCTTGTTGTGAAAGAACTGCTCCGATGGCATGATCACTAGCATCAGTTGTTACAACGAATGGTTTGTCATATTCTGGGTATTTTAATATTGGATGTGAGCTTATTAGACTCTTAAGGTTCTCAAATGCCGCTATGTATTGTGGATCATTAACATTTATTTTATTATCTTTCTTTAAGTATTTAATCATAGGGTATGCTACCTTTGAGTAATCTTTTATAAATTTTCTATAAAAACCTGTAGCTCCTAAAAATCCCTTCAATTGTTTTTCTGTTTTTGGTATTGCTATTTCCTGTATCGTCTTTATTTTGTCGGGGTTTGGTTTAATTCCGTCAACTGACAAAATATGTCCTAAAAATTCCGTGTCTTTTTTTAGAAAAGTACATTTGTCTACCTGGATTTTCAAATTGTGTTCTTGGAGTCTAGAGAATATTTTACTTAACGATTTTTCATGCTCTTCCAAAGTTGTTGAGAATACCAGTATATCATCTAGATATACCACACAAATTTGGTTAATAAATTCTCGCAGTATTTCATTCATTAATCTTTGGAACGTAGCCGGGGCGTTCTTTAACCCGAATGGCAAACGAACAAATTCAAACAATCCGGCAGGAGTCACAAAAGCGGTTTTTTCGATATCTTTTTCAGCTACAAGAATTTGATGATATCCCTTCGCTAAATCCAAAGTGCTAAAATATTGAGCCTTTCCCAACTTATCTAATATGCCTTCGATATTAGGGAGGGGATATTTGTCGTCAACTGTCACTTGATTTAACCGTCTGTAATCCACGACAATTCTGAATTTTTGTATACCTGAATTATCTTTCTTTTTTGGTACTACTATAATAGGGGAACTGTATCTACTTCTACTTTTCCTTATTATGCCTTGTTTTTCCATTTCTTCCATTTGCTTTCGTACCTCCGCTTCATGTTGCGGTGGGTAACGGTAGAGTTTAGAATTAATTTGCTCATCTGTAGTAGTTTTATTTCATGAACCACAGTGTTTGTATTTGTTAAAATATCGCCTTCTTTAAATAGAAGTTTGTGATATTTTTTAATTAATTTTTTAACCATATTTTTTTCTTTTTCATTTAAATGATCTAATACAAGATGTTGCACTTCGCTTACTTCTAAAACATTAACTTCTTCTTGGCTAATTTTTGTTAAGAACGGAAGGCTCACTTTATTAGTCAAAATAATTTCCTGATTTTCTATATTTATTTCTTTTACATTTTTCTTAATAAAATCCATTCCCACTAATAGATCATATGGTTTGTCTAATTTCATCGCTATCCACTTCATTCTTGCCTTTTCAGAATATCTAAATTCAACTGGGCATAAAGTTGCGACAGTTTTGTTGGGTTTGTTTACTTCTCCTTGAATAGTATTAATTGCTGTTGGCGTATTGTTCAGAATTTGGTACTTAAAAGATGAAATTTTATTTTCATTTAATATACTTATGGTTGAGCCTGTATCTACTAATGCTAGATATGTCTCATTTTGTATAGTTAATGTGATTAAAATTTTGCTATGATCCGAGGCTAATTTATAAAAAACGTTTCGTCAATAGTATTGGTTTCCGGCCTACTAACAGTGTCAACTTCCATTGGTTCTGGTCTTTGTCTATTTTGCCTATTTTCACTTGTTCTATTGTCACTTTGTCTTGTCTGCTGTGTTCTATTTTGATTGTAATTGTTATAATTCTGCCTGGGAGTCGGGTTAGTTCTGTGTTGTTGTGTTCTATTTTGATAGTAATTATTATGTCTATTCTGAGGATTATTATTTTCAAATCTTTGATTGTTTTGCTGGGTAATATATTTTTTTTCTAAATTTCTATTCTCGTTATTTTTGTTAAAATTTTTAATAATAAGATGCAAATTCAAATTACTTTGATCTTGCCCTATAAATTCATTCACTATCTGTCTTATCTCTGTTAATTGGTATTTTGACATTATAGCATAAGCTAGCGAACCTGACACTAGTTCCTTGATTCTTTGTACTAACATACCACTAAAAATTTCTATCATTATTGTGCCATTATCATTAAATGCTGAAAATTCAGTCATATCCTCTACAATATTTCTAATTTTATTATCTAAGTCTTTAATACTACTCACTCTTAATGAGCTTATCTCCCTTGTTATGGTCATCTGATCCTTTGATGGTTTGAAATGCCTCTTAAGCTCTTGTTTGCATACTTCCCAATTGGCTGGAGGATTCACCTTGAGTAGATTTTTAGCACTTCCCTGGATTTTTTCGTTAAAGATGATCTGGAACACTCTGTCGGCTTCATCTCCGTACTCTGCTAAAGCTGCTGTTACAGAGTCGATGAAAGAAGGTAATGTTCCTCGCTCTCCTTTAAATATTGGCAGGTATCGAATTTCCTTCTCTATCCTTTGCCTTTGGTTTCTGGGCTGATTATTCTGCGCCAGGAGTTGAGTTAAAGTCACTAAACACTGTTCGATTTGGTTTTGTTGCGCCATCTCAACGACGTCTCTTCTTTGGTCGAATAGCCTTTCCCGGTTTTGTTGCCTCTCAATTGTGATTTTGTTGATGTCCCCTTAGTGTTGTTTCTTCATAGGCCACATAAATTTCACTTTGGCCTACTTCGTTTCTCACTTTACTTCGGAACACTTCACTACTTAGACTGAGGAGGTCTTTACATAAAACTCCGATCGTTTCGATTCGGTTCGATTTCACTGGATCTCTTTTCTTCCGATAGAGATCCTACCGACTGCGCCAAATACAGAATCCGATGATTCCGGGTTTAAAAATAATAAAATTCAAAGGTTCCGGGGCTATTTAATAATAATACAAGAGTTTCGCAAACAGAACTTTTATTAATAGATTCGAACGGATGAAAGGCTGGAACTCAACTGCCCTTATTAGTGTCTTCAAAAACTCATTAGATTGTGCCTAGACATGGTGTCAGCACTTTCCCACATTACCGTGAGAAGCTTTAATTTAAAAGATTCTCGGTTTGTTAACTGAGTTGGGCAGCTCAGGTAACGTCACGTTTGTCACGTTGTCTGAGTCTGTTGTGTACATAACCCGCGCAACATTTTTAAGTACTTAATTTTATTCCACTCTGACTCTGACAACTTCGTCCAGCTTTTTTAGTTTAAAAATTGGAAAATACCAGTTATTTTCGGATCCTGACAAAAGCGATTTATATGTAGTAATTAATTTCAGAAAATTTAAGGTAGATATTAATTAATAATTTTCATAACTAGATATTAATTTAAAAAAAAAATTAGATTAAAAATGTCGATATCAAGCAATACTAATTGAATAGTAATTGATCCGTAAAGGAATGATTCATTTACAATTCTATATTTATTAATATATTTTATTTATTATTTTAGATACTGCGTATTTGCTTTACTGCAGATGAATAGTTTCCACAAATTAAAAAGAAATTAAAGTTATTTAACAAATTACTGTTTGAATAATATTGATTTAAATTTGTTAATACAGAGTCTAATAAACAAATTAAAAGTGCCTTTAGTATCTTAATGTGTAGCTTAAAAAAGATCTCATTTAATTATTATAAGTAAAAATATAAAGTAGGCAAAGAAAAGCAATTTTGCAAAGCAAATTATCTTTTCCTTCTGTTTTCTTGAGGAAATTATATACTAAAATAGCCCTCAGTCACAAATCAGCGGGAGTACTTTGAAAATTTTAAGGCGATTTGCAAGCGAACACACTTTAACCCAGGCTGAATTATTTACCTCTCGTAACTAATCGGAACAGGGAGAGCCTTCAGAAAATTTTACTTCCATAAATCCTGAGATTTTCAGTAAGGATCTACCGTCTTGTGGGGGCTCAAAAGGGAGGCCAAAACAAATGGGGAATTAAGTATCAAGCCGCACCACTTCTGCTTCTGTTCAGTCTGCCACGAAGCACTAGGCACCAGGTGCAAATTGGCTTCCATTTGAGGTTTTAGCCTAACTTCCGCAAACCGAGCGCCCACGTGAAGGTAGGTGTTCATGATTTTTACCTGTGTATATTACATTCATACATATGTAGGTTGCTCGGAAAAAAGGTTTCAGCCGTATCTGCATAAATAGCTGCATAAATAGTCTGAATTTTGAATTTAAAGGCCTTCTAATTTTATTACCATTTATTACGGCTACTTTAAAAAGTAAGAAGAATATCTGGCATTTAGAGGGCTACTGCTGTATATTCAGCTATTCAGCCCACCGAGCTGAGAAATCGCATTATCATCGAGTTCATTAAATATCCTCCGTTCCTTTAAAGGTGCAAAAGCATTTTCCCAAGCGGATTTGGAGCCACAAAAGAACATTTTATGTTTATCTGCGGTGTATCGTCCCTCTTGCCTCTGCCTAATTAGTCGTATTCTCCAATTTGCGAGCACGCTCTATTAAATACTTATAAAAACTGGGAAACTTCTCCATTCTAGCCTCGAAACAAGAAGGCAAAATGTTTTATAATTTTCACTGAAAAAGGGGCTGTACCTACTACCGATCGATAAGTAATTTTGCGGATTATGGAATTTCACGCAGATGCGTTTGTTTAATTTAAATTATTTCAGTGTAAAAATGAAAGGTGATCGCATCGTGGCTGCGCTATAGCCGAACCAATTTATTTAAATAAATATTTATAAATTGGTTTGGCCGAGCTAAGACCCTGCATGGCCTACATTTACTAGAATTTTTCAATATACTTTATAGTATGGCCGTCGCACAGTCAAAGTGTTTGAGTTTAAGCATACAGGGATTTTTAGTATTGTTAATTTCAAATCTGTTATCAAAATTCAGAAATTTAATATGGCGGATTCAATATGGCAAACCAAGATTATTAAATTTGATTAGATTTTTACAATAATTGGTATTTGGGGGTTTCGATATCGATAAATAAAAATTCAATATGAGCGAATCAAAATAGTGCACAAGAAATGTTTAACTTAATCGGATTTAAATAAAAGTCGGTACATCTATGTGTTGTGATCACTTATATTGATTCTGATATCAAAATGGAGTAGATAACCATTTCAAAATCAATATGGTGGATGGTCTTTCACAAAATTGGGTTTCTAGTTATTGAATTCTGATATCAAAGATGTAAAGCTAAAAATGATATAATTTTACAAATTCTATACTAATTTAGTAAAGTTTAGCAATTTTCAAAATGTGTATAACATATTTAAAATCAGTAAGTTTTGAAACCTCTTTTTACAAGTTTTTATAAGAATCCTGCTGTGTTTTCAATTTCGGTTCGCCATATTGGTTCCGCCATTGAATTTCGAAACTAAAAGCATCCTTTATTAAGGCCTGATGAATACGCTGAATAATGGAAAAAACCGCATCAAAATCAATCATGTATTTCTAGAGCCGAGCAAAATAAAATGTCAATGGCATACATAGAGATGCAAATGCTTAAAAGTGCATATACAGGACTTTGGGACAGCTAAATTTTATACCTTATAATAACAGTCGATAAGAGAATATCTTCCCATTAAAATCATCGCGCCAATCCGCGTCAAATAACTTGTAGGCCTTAAGGGGAGGTTCTCATCTAGAACGTAAAAAAATTGGGAAAAGTTCGTGATTTTTTTGAAGGCAAATGACAAGACATAGGGAAATGATATTTGGCATTATCTTTTATTGTACATTTATCTGTACGAAAAAATTTTTTTATTCAAAAAAAAAAAACAAAATGGCGCCCGTTATTCAACTTCTCCGGAGGCATGTTTGTGTACAATTTGCGTACAAGATAACTCAAAAACGGTTCAACCGATCAACTTCTAGTTTCGTGCATATTAAAGTAAACAATTTTCTTCATAGAAAGAGTGGAGCACATTTTGAAAATTGTAACATTATCTCCTTTTTGTAAGTGATAAACTATGAAAAAAAACGGCCGAAAACGGCCTTAAAATTTCAAAATCGCGCCATTCCGTCAATGTTAAATTTTTTTTGAAAGTCGTCCACTCTTTCTGAGACAAATTTATTCTAGTTTATAATAATGTCATCATTATTTGATTTCAGACCAATCTGCGACCCCTAAATTGTACGCAGCTGGGCAATTTTCGAAAAACATGCCTCCGGAGAAGTTGAATAACGGGCGCCATTTTGTTTTTTTTTTTGAATAAAAAAATTTTTTCGTACAGATAAATGTACAATAAAAGATAATGCCAAATATCATTTCCCTATGCCTTGTCATTTGCCTTCAAAAAAATCACGAACTTTACCTACTTTTTGACGTTCTAGATGAGAACCTCCCCTTAAGGGGTTAGGTGGGTTTGAGAATTTCAAAAAATCGAATTTTTTTTTTTGTCTTATTACATAGTACAATATGTTTAAAATATTCTCCTAAAATTTCAAATCGATCCGAGTAAAATTCTAAGAGATACACCCTTCGGAAGTTCCGCCCATCAGGCCACGTCAGTGCAGCGCTTTAAACTTTAAACGCGTTTATCTCAAAACTCAATTTTTTAAGTCGTGATTTCTCGAAAAGTTATGAAGCGATTTTGTTCAAATTTTGCACACATCTTTGAAATAACATTATCTAGTTAATGAACGAAGGATTTTTTTTTTTATTATAACTAATTTTTTCGAGCCAATACATGGCGAAAATTTGACCAAAAAATGTGTTTTTTTGTTCAAAGTCTGTCAAAAATTCCAATTTTTTTTTTTTTTTGCTTCGTTCATTAACGAGATTTATCCATGTACTAACGAAATATTTTTGGTTTTTTGATTTTAGATGAACCAATAATGAGTTATGCTGTCCACGGCAAAAGCATTTTTTTTTTAAACGTCAAGGGAGATGAGGTACCAACGGCTGAGTTTTCAGAATTTTTAAATAAAAATTTCACAAAATACTGTTTATATGATTCTATATATTAAAAAAAAAAATTGTAAAAATATCCTTTTTTTGAACCGCTGAAACCCACCTAACCCCTTAACATAATAAGATATTTTCCATGGAATTATAGGTTAAGTTTAAGTTTATTAAGTGACGTCATCTCACGCTTTAATCGTTATAAAATTTAAATATTAATTGTAATCGAAACAGTCACATATTAGTTATTGAATGCATAATATCAAAATTTAAATCATGAAAATTATATCTACTTTAACGGAAAAAAACATAGAAAATGTAGTTTTAACGCAAAAATTGTTAATGAAGTGTCAGACTGTCCTTAATAAATTTGTATATGTCTAAAACTACCCGTCCATCCCTTCTAAATCGGCCAAGGCGATTGCTCCATCTTAAGTAAAGTGGGTACGCTTAATCGATTGGCGCTATTTTCAGCTTCAGGTCTCGACTGGAAGTATATTATTTACACCAGAAGTCATTTTTTTTAATGGAACGTGTATATTTTGACCTCTAATTCGGATTTCCCGATGAAAAATACACAACTTTCATTTGAAACATTTTTCAAAAAAATAACATTTTCGTCTTCAAAATGACGTTTCAAGTTTAACTTTTAGAAGCGGATGTTCAATTTCGTATCGTAATTTCCATTTTACGTCATAATTTGTGTATACTGGGTTTAATCACTTCCGCCAATTGTGTGTTAACCTCTTCCATTTATTGTGGTTAAATTGTATTAAAAATGAAAAAAACACTTATAAAATCATTAGTTATAATTAAATATTAGATCTCGAATTGAAAATTCTGAGTAAACTTCTATTGCCCTGTACTGTCTTACTATGGCTACGGAGGTGTCACTTATAATGGTAAATTTTGAATATTTCTAACAATATTAAATAAATTAACTAGAAAAGAAAAAAATCGACAAATGCCAGTTGGATGTCGAAGGTTCGGCATACAATATTAGGTTTCGCCTGCAGACTTTCTGAACCTGTAGAATTATTTTATTGGGTTGGCACGAAAGTAATGAGACACTCTAGAAAACTCTACTCATGTGATTTTCTAATCAATTGTTTTCGACCATATTCTATAGACCAAGAGCCAGTGACCAATTTTAGGTGGTCATTTCAAAAGTCACGAAACTTTCCACAGTAAATCCTCTATACCTACTGAAAATTAAAAGCCATTTCTGGCAACCCTCTGTGGCCGGGGTAGACTACCCTAAAATTTTAAAGAGGGTAAGAAATAAGGTTCATTTTAGTTAAAGTATCAGTCATGAAACTTCATGAAATTACTGTCGACAGTATTTTGTCTTCATGGAATTTTTGCCAGAAAATTTACATCCCTCCTAAGTGTTGCCAGAACGCTTTAAATATTTATAAAAATAAAATCCATTTTTGTCATTTTATCAGTCTTGAAATTTTAACAGAATAAATAAAATAAATAAACAATAAATAATATACAATGCCAGAACGAAATTCCATCACCAACCATCTGCCAGAGCGAAAAACATGTTCGTGCGGTGCTGAGTTACTTTTAGTTTAGTCTTTCCAAAGGAATTATATTATTGTTAAAGATAGATAGATACGTAACGGTCCGAACTCTACCTGAGTTTTGGGTCGGCTCCCTGACGCGCTCACTTCTAATTGCTATAACTTCGGTAACAATTTGAATTCTGGAATATTTGAACGCTTAAAATATTCTTAAAGGTATAAAAAATTTATTTAGCAAAAACAAAAACAGTCTTTTTTTTTTTTGAAAATTTCATGGTGTTGTAACCCCTTAAAAAAATTCAAAATAAAAGTTCTAATTTTTTAAAACAATTAATTTTTTTAAAACATATCTTACGAACGAAAAAAAAGGATTTCACAAAAGAAAATCTAGTTTTCGACTTTTCGCAGCGAAAGAAAGAGTAAGAAAGACCCTTGAAAAGGTAAGTGCTACCTTCCTTCATGGTATGAGAAAAACATCACTGATTATTTTTAAAAAGTTACATCGATATAGAAATTATACTAATTTTTATATTGTATATAAAAGAGAAAAAAATTTACAATTATTACCTTTTGTATATATAAGAATATACTTTTATAGAATTAAATATTATAAAATTATAAATGTAAATAAAACTAAACTCAACTGAATGCAACTGAATATGTTGAACAGTTGCACATATTTTCATTAAAATAAAATTAATTAATTTTATTAAATTAAAAAATTGGAATAAAAAATGATTTGTCTAAGATACAAAATATGTCTTTAACATATTTCATCATTGTCAAAGAAAAAAGAAGAGCTGAAGATTTACTCATCTGAATGTTCAACCCTTATTCTGTTCTTTAAAAAAATCATGTAAATTTTTAGTTAAGTTTCAAAATTTCAGGGGGGGTTCTAACCCCCTGACCCCCCTCCCCGCTGGCTACGGCCCTGGTTAGGACCTCCGAAATGTAAAGTAAGGAATAGAAAACTGCGTCACAAGTACAGGTAAGAGCACTGAACCTTTTACATATTGTCCCTCCTAGAAGAAAAGAATACCTAGGATAGTACGTGTTTCAGCGTTTCGATATTTTCCACAGTATCCTTGACAATGACCTAGAGAATATCCGTGTCAAAGGTACAGAAAAATCTTTCTCAAGTGATGTTTCAACAAGATTAAGAAAAATCGATTGCATTATGTATAATTTTAAGGGGTTACATGGGTCTTAAAGATATAAAAAAAACGACTTCTTTAAAAAATTTTATTTCAAAAACGAAAAATCTTTTTTATTTAAAATTTAAACACATGAAAGTGAAGTACTTAAAGTACTTGTAAAAAAATTTTCAGCCAAAAATATTGAAAATTTTCCATTTTCCAGCCATTTTTCGCCGTCAACCTTTTTTTTTGCGGTGGACATGATATTTCGGTGTGGATTCATCTGAAATCAAAATTTCAAAAATTTTCTTGTAGTTTATGCCCTTGGCTCGTGATTGAACGAAGGAATTACAAAAAAAAATAAAATTTGACATTTTGACATGAGTTTGAATCAATTTTCGTCTCAAATTTTTATGCGTTTTTCCGATTCTCATCATTTTTAAAAGGTCTTTTTCGTATAAAACAAGAACGACTTGACCGAATGAAAATTCCTTCGTTCAATCACGAAACAATACTATAAAGAATAACTGTGCAAAGTTTCAACCAAATCGATCAATTTATTTTCGAGAAATCGTGTCCACCACAAAAAACCAGGTTGACGGCGAAAAACGGCTGGAAAATGGAAAATTTTCAATATTTTTGGCTGAAAATTTTTTTACAAGTACTTTAAGTACTTTACTTTCATATGTTTAAATTTTAAATAAAAAAGATTTTTGGTTTTTTAAATAAAATTTTTTTAAATTGTTTTTTTTATACCTTTAAGACCCATGTAACCCTTAAATCTACGCAGGTTTCCATATTCCTGTCTTACTTGCACTCGCACGAACATGTTTTTCGCTCTGGCAGATGGTTGGTGATGGAATTTCGTTCTGGCATTGTATATTATTTATTGTTTATTTATTTTATTTATTCTGTTAAAATTTCAAGACTGATAAAATGACAAAAATGGATTTTATTTTTATAAATATTTAAAGCGTTCTGGCAACACTTAGGAGGGATGTAAATTTTCTGGCAAAAATTCCATGAAGGCAAAATACTGTCGACAGTAATTTCATGAAGTTTCATGACTGATACTTTAACTAAAATGAACCTTATTTCTTACCCTCTTTAAAATTTTAGGGTAGTCTACCCCGGCCACAGAGGGTTGCCAGAAATGGCTTTTAATTTTCAGTAGGTATAGAGGATTTACTGTGGAAAGTTTCGTGACTTTTGAAATGACCACCTAAAATTGGTCACTGGCTCTCCCTCTATAGTATGTTATAGAACATTCTAGGTGCTTCAGTTCTAGGGGTATATAAAAGCGCACGCACGATTAATTCAGTCAGTTTGAAGAAAAATGGATGAGCGACAAGTTCGAACTCTATACCTTTACGAGTATTTGTTAGGCCATAGTGCGCGAGCTGCGGCAGACAACATCAACACTGCATTTGGCTCAGATACTTCAAGTCACGCAACAGTGTCTCGTTGGTTCAAACGCTTCAGTATAGGAGACCGAAGCCTCGAAAGTCAGCCTCGCTCGGGACGACCACCAGCTTTCGACAATGTTGATTTGCGCCGTGAACTGCAACAGAAGCCGGATGCAAGCACTCGTGAATTAGTGACAAAACTCCACTGCAGCCATCACGCTATAGAACATCACCTGCACGAGCTCGGATATAGGAGAGTTTTATCCCGATGGACACCTCATGCCCTCACAGACGCTATTCGTGCTGCTCGGGTCGCCGTCTGCCAATCGCTGCTACTTCGACCGCGCCGGAAGGAGTTTTTGGAGGATTTGGTCATAGGGGACGAGTCGTGGGTTCTCTACGAAAACAATACGCGCCGTGCCTTCTGGCTGCCACGAAAGGAAGACCCACCAACTCAACCAAAGCAATATCAAAACCGCGGCGAAAAAGTTCTATTGTGCTGCTTTTGGGATTCTCAGGGCATGCTGTTTTATGAATTATTACATAATGAAACAGTTAATGCTACCACATATGCGGCGCAGCTCGATAAACTAGCCACAGCTATTAAAGAAAAAAGACGAAGAAGAGCCAATGTTATTTTACTTCATGACAACGCTCGCCCGCACACTGCATCCACCACCCGCCAACAACTGCAGGGCTTAGGCTGGGAGATGGTACCTCATCCACCATACCCCAGACATTGCCCCTTCAGACTATCATTTATTCAGAGCCATGAAAAATGATTTGCGTGATAAACGCTTTAACACTTTTAATGAAGTTGAAACCTACGTAGCCACCTTCTACAACTCACGGCCCGCTGAGTTCTGGGCAAAAGACATCCAGTCCTTGCCTATACGTTGGCAAGAAGTCATAGATGCTCACGGCGAGTATTTGATTGACTAAATGTATAGTAAAATAAAAATGTTAGAATTTAAAATGTAAAAACAAACTGTCTCATTTCTTTCGTGCCAACCCGATAGTTTTATAAATGCATCAACAATTAACAACAAAAATCCTTTATAGCCATATTTTTATTTCCCAAATGTCCTTAATATTTAAAATGTAGGGTTTAGTCAAGAAATTGAGCATTTTCAAAAATTTTTGAATTAATAGAACATTTTTTTTTCGGCTTCATAATTTGTGAAAAAAGTAATGTAAGATATATTACTCTTATTGTTACCAAATGTTTTCGCCTGTAAAATCTGGTAAGAGAAAAGAAATATTTTACAATTTAAATTTGAATCTCTAGCTTTTGTTTGTTTGTTTTGTTTGTTACCAAAAAATGGGGTAGTTTGATAGAATATTTTTATTTTATAGTTTATAGAATAACTTCTGTCAATTATTTTGCTACATATGTATTTCCTGTTACATTTCTCTTTCGGACTAGCTTAAGATTTAAAATAAAATTAAAATTTATAGGTGTTGACTATATGAAGTGGAATTATTTACATTAATTCTAAATATACGAATAACTTAAAAATAAATTTGTGTAAAAAATCCCATAGAAACGCAGCAGAAAAGAAGAAAAAAGAAAAAAATATTATCCAAGGAACCGTCCTAAAAATAATATAGATGACTTTGATTTTATCACGAAAATAAATGGATGTTGTGCGTAAAATTTCGGCCAAATCGTTCTAAGTCGAATGTTATTGACTGCAAATAAAATAAATTTAAATCGAACAAATGTCGAAAATATTGTTTGCTTGTCTTACCAGTAACAGCTGCAGCCTCAGTACCAGATTCATTTACATCAATAAACGTCTTGTGGAGTGCTTTGCCAACCTTTACTCGAACAGCAGAAATCATTTTGCTGAAATCGGCTCCATCAGAAAATATTCGAGCCATTCCCAACTGAATAGAAAAATTATAAATAAATAAATTCTTAAAATTTTCAAATAGTTCAAACCGTTTCAAAGGATTCCCTGAGATCAACCGAATATTCAATCCTGAATTTGGGTATACGTACGTCAACCATTTCTTTATCTTTTAATTTCTCACTTATTTGTAGTAATGAAACATTACGTAATTTTTGTTCTAAGGCAGTGAGACCATCTTCAGTTTTTGGAAGTAGTATCATCATAGAAATGTTACTATCCTTATAATCCATTTCTAATACGTCGGCATCAAGGTCAGGTAAATTGCCCAGTTTGAAATACTTTAAGATAGACATAATCTCGATTCGTTTAACTTGCTTATCAAAAGTCGTAAATCCCCCCACATGAGCAGGAGGAAAAGGATTTACCCAAGCGCCTTTGAAATAAATAGCGTTCAGCATTAAAAGCAAAGTGCTATTATTAAATGTGTCACTATTCACAATGTCTGGAATCTTATCGTGGGTCACGTTTTTCACCCAATTGTTGATAGTATGTTCGGCGTGTGTTTTGTCAGCAAAATCAATAATCTCTTCAGTGGAGTCGAACTTTTCGGCAACGATTTGGTGAAATTCTGGTTCAACATTTTGTCCTTTGGCAATATAAATTTTATTTGCAATTTCTAATTGCTCGTCCTTGTGACTTTCGAGCATCGCTTGGAAATTATTTGCAACTTCATTTCGATCGTTATTAGAAATTTGAAGACTTTTAGCCATTTCTTCCGCTGTAGCTCCAGCGGCGCCAGTGTAAAGCATACCTGCGGAAATCTGAACAGAAAAAGGTGAGAAGACGAAACTTTTGCCAGTTGATCCAACTGCTAAAGCATTGTATAGATCTGCTGCGAATTTCATGCTGCCCTTGCTAAATGTCGTTTCCGGATCCACGGACAAAACTCCACATAATCCCACAATTGTTATACATAGCACTCCTAAAAAACATGGGCGTACCCAGCATTTACTTATGGGTGGGGCAAAAGTAAGGAAACTCGATAAGTAGCAGGAATTTAAAAATGCTTTTTCTAATTAAGTGGTCTTCCATGTCTTATCTCAACAATAATCTGCAAGGGTTCTGGCAAAATCTGTTCCAAATTTTTTTTTTCAAATGTATTTTGTGCTTCCAGAACCCTATTCTTATGCACACTCATCATGCAGAGGCCGATAAGCTGGTTTTCTGTCATTGTTGACCGTAACCAAAGACAAAATTGTCTGGATAAAATAGTTGTGTTTCTTTAACTAGCGCAACTAGCTCCATTTCTTTCAATTCGCTCTGTGCCACATTCTTTTGTTTCCACATAATATACCACAGTTCAGCCTCACCATGAAAACCACTTAAACTATAATAACTACAAGCAGGTTCTGTTTTTTTTTTTTCAAAAAGTCTTGGACTCTGTTTTGACTCTTCTCCGCCGCTATCACTTTCGCCACTACTTTTATCGGGTTTTTTCCTCTTCTGATTCTGTCTCATTAAAAAAATGAGTAGGTATAGTTAAAATCTAGGCCAGGCTGAATAATGCTTCCAACATTTTGATATTTTCGAATCGCCAAATAAATACGTTTAAGATTACGTAGTTAATGTACCTAGTTTCTATCAAAACGATAGATCTGTCATCAAAATAGAGTCATCAACATATACCAAAAGGATTTTCAAGGTAAAGGGTTCCGTATTTCACTGTTAAATTCCCATATCTCAAAAATTACAAAAGCGTAAGTAGTAGGTAAGCAAGCGTAAGTCGTTCAAATCAATTTTCTTGAAAGTGTATGTTATGTTCTACTTCCTCAATTTTTTTCCGAATTTTAAACCCTTAACTATTAGAGAGTGCTATCCAGGTAGAGTGCAAATGTTGTCGCAGGCTGAACCTGGGTGCATTTCTAGAAAATCCGCGACAACATTTGCACCTTACCCGGGTGGGGTGCAAATGTTGTCGCAGGCTGAACGTGGGTGCATTTCTAGAAAATCCGCGACAACATTTGCACCCTACCCGGGTAGGGTGCAAATGTTGTCGCAGGCTGAACCTGGGTGCAATTCTAGAAAATCCGCGACAACATTTGCACCCTACCCGGGTAGAGTGGGAAACTCGATAAGTAGTAGGAATATAAAAATACTTTTTTTTATAAAGTGATCTTCCTTTTCTTATCTCAAGAATTATTTGTGAGGGTTCTTTCATCTTGTTCAAAATTTCTTTTCCAAATTTATTTTGTGCTTCCAGAACCCTCTTCTTATGCACACTCATCATGCAGAAGCCGGGAAGCTGGTTTTCTGTCATTGTTGACCGTAACGGCGTAACCAAGTTTTTACTCTGCGCAAAGTACTGAAGGATCTTTCTATAGTGCATGTTGCGGAGGGCTGTGCAAGTAAAATATGAAGCGCCTGTTTTATGGCTGGATAAAATAGTTGTGATTCTTTAACTAGCGCAACTAGCTCCATTTCTTTCAGTTTGCTCTGTGTCAAATTTTACTTGTTTCCACACATTATATTACAGTTCAGCCTCATCATGAAAACCACAACTATAATAACTATAAGAAGGTTCTGTTTTTTTTTCAAGAAGTCTTGGACTCTGCTTTGACTCTCCTCCGCCGCTATCACTTTCGCCACTACTTTTATCCGGTTTTTTCCTCCTCTGATTCTGTCTCGCTAAGAAAATGAGTAGGTATAGTTAATTAAAATCTAGGCCAGGCTGAATAATGCTTCTAACACTTTGATATTTTGGAATTACCAAATAAATAGGTTTAAGATTACGTAGTTAATTACGTAGAATTACCAAATAAATAGGTTTAAGATTACGTAGTTAATGTACCTAGTTTCTACTCAAAACGATAGATCTGTCATCAAAATAGAGTCGTCAACCAATACCAAAAGGATTTTCAAGAAGCGGCCAAGTGCGTGTTGGCCTCAATTTGTTTTCAGAATTTTCAATACTTTAGTTTGAAAGTTAGAGGGGATACACTTTTTACGACTTTACAAGAAGAGGTAGCCAACGATACTCCACACACTTCTGTCCATTGAATGTTTTTATCCCTCAGTCAGTTACATATATGGAGTGCCACCCTTATTTGTTTTCGTAATTTTTCTGCACTATTGAATAGCGGTTTATAGCCCACAGGCTACACCTAGCTTCTAATTTTCATTTCTATAGCTTCAATAGTCTCCGAGTAAAACAGCTGTGATATGCAAACAGACAAACGGCCAGGACGAAATTATAAGGGTTCCATTTTTGCCATTTGGCTACTGAACCCTAATAACTATAAAATTGTTAGGTTTAATTAATGATCAAATAATGTGGTTAGTAGGTAATATAAGTTAGGCTTGCGGTAAAAACTAAGTGATCAAAGTATTCGAAAACAATTACTTAAAAATATAATCTGTTATCTAACAGTGCTGAAGTAAAATGTATTAGAGAATAACATTTGATCACAAATAGGTATTGTAACTTGGATGACAAAAAATATTGTTGCTTTTTTTCTAATTAAACCCGCAACTCACAACACAGTAAAAAAATACCTACTTAATTCAGAGCAGGTAGTTCACTTTGCTCAGGAGTTAAATTTTATTTTTTAGTGTCGCGCTTACAAAATTTCGAATGTGAAAGATGTATTTTCGCATTCGAAATCTCAAAAATTCCCATCTTTGAACAGTCAAACCATAGATTTTTTGAGTTTTCGAATACGAGAATCCATCTTTCTTCCACATTCGAAATTTTGTAAGTGACATCAAAAATTGATCTCCAAATCTCCTTACAAATCATCATAAGTGTATACCTTATACTTATGATGATTTGTAAGGAGTTTTGTAATATAAGTAAATTTCTAGCTTCGAGTCAGGATGGAGGGTGGGGCAAGTGCCCCATCCTGCCCCACTGTGGGTACGCCCATGCTAAAAAAGTTGCGTGTGTAAAGTAGTAAAGAATAGGAAATATTAAAGAAGACTTGTGAGCACTTACTCAGAATAATAATCATGATGAATAGAAAATTTGCTTTTAAAATTCAACGATCTTCCTTACACTAGCTTTCGATGAAAACTAAGAAACTGCACATTTATGACGCTACTTATAAGAAATAATTTGGTTCAAGATGTGCAGGTTTTTTAGACTTTAGCTTCTTATAACGAGATTGGCAGTCAGCATGACAATTTTTTTGTCTAAATAGTCAAATTTTGATTGGGCATGAAAACAAGCTTATTCTCTGCAGCTGAGCGTCAAAGGATTATCCCCGAGTTCTAAAGTTGAGTTGTGAGTAAACGATAGCGACTGTTAGCTGGTATATCGTACTTGTCTATAAATATGTTTGATGTACAAAGTATATTCAGATCTATTCTAACGAGTTTTCAACGGAAAGTAGACTCAATGCAAATACCCAACGAATTTTGGTAAAATATAAAATTCTGTGAAATGAAGCTTTCTAATGAACTACAGGTAGATGCATTCTGTCGGATGATAATAATTCAAGATAATGTATTTTTAGGAATTCCCAAGCGTTTTTTTATGTTGACGTGCGATTATAAGATAATAGGCGGCTACATAAGTGAAAAATACTTTTTTATTAGTAATAGCATATTGTTATATATCTATATCTATTTATTATATTTTTAGGTATCAAAAATTTTAATCGAAAATATTATGTGAACTGTAAACAATAAAAAACATTTTTCCTAAAATTCGGAGAAGAATCGAACCTATCTAACGACAAGTAAAAATCTATAAAGTGAAAATTCGTTCTCAAGTCAAGATTCTCGTGACATGTTTATTTGAAATTTAAACTCGTTTGTTCCATTTTCTAATCGAAAATTCTATTGGGAAAAAGTAAGTATAAAAGCCGTCTTTTGTTTTAACAGTATTCATTTGGTTCAATATTCTTTTTCTTCTTGTAATCAGCTCAAGTTTTGTTTCAATGCGTTAATGTAGTATATCAATAAATTGTAGATCATTCGACTATTTTCTCAAATTCTTTTTTGAAATTAATCCTTTTTGAACATTATGCTCCTTTAAAATCCTTTATAATTATTTTCGAGGTGTTGTCGCATAATCGAAATGTTTCCTGAGGTTGATTTAAGGATTTTTTGTGTGAATTAAATCAATTTTTTATCGACCGAAACTGTCTACAAGGATTGATGAAGTTATTGTTAAATAACTGGTATCCACTTTTCATGCTTATCGCTCTCACTGAAAGGTTGATAGATGTTTTTGATAGAATTTTTTTATAGATGATGAATCCGAAAACCAATTTATTTGCATCTCATAACATTTTCCAGAATAGTAGGGTTGAAAACGCCATGTTTGTTATGCCTACTCTCCAATGAGCAAACCAACCACGACCCAACCAGAACCAACCAAAGTGCTGCTACCTTTTCCTTCTCATTGTAAAATAAATCTCCCGTCTCGCTTGTGTTTTGGTGGGCATGCTCTAGCTTTTCGTTCGTATTGTTTGAACCATTTGAATTGCCACATGAAATTCAGCCGTTTTCTAGTAGTGGTTCTGAGCCTAGCTACATATTCAGTACTGCCAAAATGTCAAATCTTAAGAAGTAATTGAGGTTAAGTGTTAAGTGAAAAAATTGCCGCCAAAAGTGAAGAAGCATTTTTAAGAGGAAATGGTATTTATTTGGAGTGTTAAATAAAAAAGGATGAAATTTATAATCATCCTTGTTCATAAATTTTTTCCCGTTCCATTTCACTCCCGATTAAAACAAGCATAAAGTTTTACATCTCACATCTACATTGATAAAGATGTGTACGAACGCATTTTGTCAGTTGGTTGGTTTGTGGTTGGCTTGCTCATTGGAGAGTAGGCATTACTTTCTTAAAAAATAATGGGAATCCAGAAACATGATTCAAAAGAATGCTTGTATACTTAACTATATATATACATATATTAGGGTGCTTTTTTTTTCGCGACTATTTTTTTTTTTTTCAGTCCCACCTTGAAATGTTGTGGCAAATATCTAAACAAAACTTCCCTGAAAATTGGAGCCCTTAATATTAATATTAAGTACTAGACCAAGGCGTATAAAGATTTCCCATATAAAATACACGTAAACTTTGATTATTTTTCTTCAAAACTCTACAGCTCAGAGGCATTTTATGGTATAATCTTGGTCAATGGTATAATTTCTTCAGAATTGAATGCTCTACAAAAGTGCCCATTGCCGCGCAACCCTAACTCCCACCAGCGAGGTAGTACGGGTCACTAACCTTATTTTTCCAAGAAATTCTCGTTTTTTTTCCCCTATATTGTAAATAACAAGAGCTACAGAAAAAATGTGAATGACAAACTTGTAGGAAATTCAATTTCCTCCAAAAAGTTCTAGTGCGTAGTGTTTCTACAATTTAGCTAAATAATCGACGAAAATTCCACACTACCTCAACTTCAAAGCCCAATATCTCAAGAAATATCGATGTTAGTGATTTGGTTTTCAGAACTTTTTTGTAGGAAATTGAATTTCCTACAAGTTTGTCATATTCACTTTTTCTGTACCTCTTGTTGTTTACGTGATAGGGGTAAAAAGCGAGAATTTCATGGAAAAATTGGGGTTAGTGACCCGTACTACCTCGCTGGTGGGAGTTAGGGTTACACTGCAATGGACACTTTTGTAGAGCACTCAATTCTGAAGAAACCCTACCATTGACCAAGATTATACCATAAAATGCCTCTGAGCTGTAGAGTTTTGAAGAAAAATAATCAAAGTTTACGTGTATTTTATATGGGAAATCTTTATACGCCTTGGTCTAGTACTTAATATTAATATCAAGGGCTCCAATTTTCAGGGAATTTTTGTAAATTTCAAAGATGAAAATGAAATTAGATGTACAAGTTTCAATCGAAAAACAGAAATGGGTCTTCTCTTTAAATAGCTACTACAGAATAAATTTCAAACAAAAATAAAAGCAAACAATTCGATCATTTCACCATTTCAAAATTGCATTTGATGCTTCGAAAGTGAATTTGAAAAGTTTAAAAATGATGGAATTTCAGAACATGTAGCTTCGATTCGATCGAAATTTAATTCTTTCGGCTCTACCGTAGCCTTTAGTTGGTATCCACGAAACATTCTTTGAGCTTGACCGCCGCCTATAATCGGCATTCACAGAAAGCTCTGTGGGTACGATCGCCAGTTTTAGTCGTTATTGAGGGTGGCAGTGAAATCTTTGAAAGCTCCGACGAACAGGGGTTTGAGTTTTCTATGAATATGCGTTATAAGCGGTTCAATAAAATATAATTTTGCGACCTACATTCCCGTATAGCGTAACCACTCTCGCGGAAAACTGTACCGCACCGAAAGGCTTAAAATCGATTTAAATTTCAATTCCATCGAAATATAGGACTCGGGCGAAAACATCAGTTAATTGAAACCTTTATCAAGATTTGTTCGAGAGACAAGTTTTTCTCGTATGGACAGTCATTTCACAGGTCATAAGGAAAGGCTAATGAAAAACTTGAAATTTTGATGTGATGGAACATTGTCGTTTTCGGATTCGTAATCTGCGAAAAAAATCCTATAAATCTAAGTTATTCAGGACAAAATTTCTGCAGACCAGCATTTTCAGACACATTCCCATCAATTATGGCTAAAATAGAATAGAATAGTGTGTGTGTGTGGTGGGAAGGCACTCTTATTTTATTTTTTATTTTCATGGAAATTTAATAACTGCCAACATATAAAGTTATTGCCAATTAAGGTCATTATAGGAATATTTTTTAATTCAGGCTTTTCGGCTGGAGGTATGTTAAAAAAGACATAATTGGAAAACAAAATTTATATTTGCTGTAAACTTGATTGAGTGCGACAGATTTTATGTAGGCTTGTGTTCACATTAATTAATTAATGGATATGAATGGAAAAATTAAAATTTCACATTTCAAAGGAACTAATTGATTTGAACTTTTGCTTCGATATCAATTTAAAGGATATAATAAAGATAATATATGAATATAAATGCAAATATATTTGCTGGCCTGGTTTATTTTAATTTCCCATTTTCTTAATCTTTTTTTATATATTAAATAGTATTGAATTTAAAGATTTGAAAATCATCTTTGAAAAATTTACAATTACTACTGCTTTTCACGAGTAAAGTACTTTAGAGAGTCTAAAAAGAGAAAATAAATAAATTTATGCTTTGTCTTATTAAAAAACTGCAATTCCATAATATATATATAAATAAATCATCTGTAAAGTATTAATTTACTTGGTAGAGAAATAATTTTGGATTTTAAAATCGAAACGGAAACAATCATTTTATTAGACTGGATTTTTAAATTTTAAACTATACGATTTTCTTTCACTATTCTAATGCTAGTCGACTTATTATACACGTTATCTTAAAGTACGAATTTTATTTAAATTTTTGTTTTGCGAAATGTAAGAGGGATGAATTCTATAATATTATATATTATTTTTATTAATAACAAAAAATCATCCAAGAAATCTTCCTAAAAATAACACAGCTGTTTTAGATTTAATAGCAAAAATAAATGGATGCGTGGCGTAAAATGTTGGGTAACTGGACTGTGGACGAATATCTAAAACTGGAAATAAAATGAATTAAAACCATATCCATATACAAACAATTTTTGTTATCTTACGTGTTACACCAGCTGCTTCAGTACCGAATTCATGTACATCAATAAAAGTTTTGTGGAGTGCTTTACCAACTTTAACGGGTATTTGAACTATATTGTTAAAATCAGCATCATCGGAAAACATTCGGCCCATTCCCATCTAAAAAAAAAAAAAAATAAGTTGTAAATGAAATCATAAAATATTAATGTAGTTCAAACCTTTTCGAAAGGATACTGGAGATCAAGTGAATATTCAAAATTAAACTTGGGCAAAATTACATCGAGGTCTTCTATCATTTTCATCTTTGCACTTATTTCAAGTAAATCAACATTTGGTAATTTTTGTTCTAAATCGACCAGACCGTTTTTGGTATTTGGAAGTAGTACTATCATAGAAATGTTACTTTTGTAATAATCCATTTCTAAAACTTGGGCATCAAGTTCAGGTAAATTAGCCAATTTAAAGTCCTCTAAAGTGGTCATTAAGTCGATTTCCTTGTTCTCTCCATTGAAAGTCCAAAAATTTCCCTTGACAGATGGTGGAAAAGGATGTACCCAAGCTCCTTTGAAGTAAATGGTATTCAATAGCATAAGTAAAGTGCTATTATTGAATGCGTTACTGTTGACAATTTCTTTAATCTTATCGTGGGTCACGTTCTTCACCCAATTATTGATAGTCATTTTCGCATTCTCCTTGTCACTGAAATCAATGTTCTCTTCAGGCGAGTAAAATTTTTCAGTCACAATCGAATGAAATTCTGGGTTGACCTTTAATAGTTTAGTAATATAAATTTTATTAGCAATTTCCACTTGCTCCTTTTTGTGGTTTTCGAGAGCTATTTGAAAAATGTTCGCAACTGCGTCTTTGTTGTTAGTTGGAAGTTGTAAACTTTTAGCCATTTCTTCTGCAGTATACCCAGAGGCCCCAGTGTAAAGCATAGCCGCAGAAGTTTGAATAGAGAATGGTGAAAAAACAAAATTTTCGCCAGGTGCTCCAGTTGCTAATGCATTGTAAAGTTTTGTAGCGAATTTCGTGCTACTCTTGCTAAACAGCGTTTCAGCGTCCACGCTCCACTTGTTAACTGCATACAAACTAGCGAATAATACGCAAAGCACTTCTATCAAAATCGAATTTTTAGTGTAAAGAATATAATGATCATTATAACTTTCTTATACTTACTTAAAATGTAGTCCATCATGGATAAAATTTTGGTTTATAACTTCTACACTGTATCTTCGATATTGACTTGAACTGACAAAGACTGCAGCTCGACTGCGATACTTATAAGAAATAATTCTTTTCGTGATAATCAGGTTTTTTTAGCTGCCGCATAATATCGAAGCTGGAAGTCATCGCATTTACGTTTTTTTATTCAAAAAAAAAAAAAAAAAAAATACATTAGCTCTTCATGGGAGGTAAAACCAAATTTACTCTCTGAGCGTATCAATAAAATTTTGAACAATTTCGTGTCGATTTCTCATGAACTCCAAAGTTGAGATATGAATAATCTTTGATGTAAATGTTGGTTACGTGACTGGTTGACTGTTGTTTTGAGTTCATGAGATATATTAATCATAATAGGGCACAGTGGTTTTTTAATCGAAGTTTTACTTAGAAGTACATATGATTGAAAGTACAAATTACATAGTATATGTATATGTCATGTCATGAGAATATTAATTTCTATAATTTTTCGATTCTTTAGTGATGAGTACGAGCAAAACCTTCTATATTTTTAAGCCATGAAGTGGTCTGGCGAACACACATAGTGATAGGGCAAAGTAACTTTGAAAAACTTCACGGCAGCCTCCAAACTAAAGCTTCCATCTAAAAACTACTTTCCCTCACGTTTACCCTGTGTGGTTTTCTTTTCAATTCATCCGACTTTTTATACCTTTTTATACAAAATATGTACCATTTTTGAATCTGAATCCAATTCATCAAAACCTATGAGCTCCAGACTACTTGCAAGGAACGGCTGTTTGATAACTGGAGGAAGACTTGGCTCAGGAGAACAGGCTCAGAAATCACTGCAATTTTCGTTAGAAGTTAATCCACATTTTTAGCCTATTGCTAGTAAAAGTTCTTGAGTTTGATTTGTTTTCCTAATAATGACATAACTCGGATAAATGCGGATTTTTGAAAGGAGTTTCACCGACCCGCCTTAAGCGTCAATGCAATTTTCTCGAACTTTCGGACCACGTACGCACTTACTTACGGTTTGGTACGAGGCTTTGAGTTTGACGGTGAATTAACAAATGCGAGATAGCTATTAGTTACCTGTGTGAATTGTGTCTAGAGTCTTTTTATAATAGACTAAGCTCCGACACTCTAAGCTGTCCAAAGAAAACTTATTTAGCTAGTTTTCTGTAAAATTCTTTTAGAGCTAGACAATCTCATATATATACTATATATACAGGGTGTCCAATAGGAATGTGTGAAAACTTTTTTTTAACAAATGGAGAAATCGGGAAAATGGTAAATACTTTTTAATAAAGGAAAGTTGTCATTTTCATTTCATGTCCACTTTATTATAAAAAAATGAGAACCTATTCAATATAAACCATATAAACCATAAAAATATAGTGAAGAATGTGAGTTATTAATTAATTAATAAATTATATATATTTTACAAATGTGAACCACCTTTCCCCTTTTTAGGCTCTGCTGAGATTTGAGAGATCTTGAAAATCTTTTTTTTTATATCGCTAGCATACTCCAATCATGTCTCCCACGAGAGCTAATTTTGAGTGGAAATTAGTTCACTAACCTACACGGATTTTTCACGGTATGTACTATCCTTTCTCTGAGAGAAATTCTCTCTATGATCTAAGCTGCTGAATCGCAATTCCCACTGAGATGTAGTTTTGAATTATCTAAATTCTAGCGAATTTAATAATAAAAGGTATTAGTCCGAATAAACTCTTTTCACAAAATTAATCAGATTTAATTAATTATTATATAAAAACCAAATAAATATATACTTAAGGAATCAGTTATGAGTTTCTTTTGAATATAAGTATATTTAGGTGCAAAAGTAATTTAATGCTACCTACTAAATGGCTTATTAATAATTATCTTTAAAATGACTATGAAAATTAAATTAAATTTTAGTTAAGTAAACTTCAATAAATAAAATTATTGATAACAAAATGGGGGGAAAAAATCACTAAATATAATTAATTAAGATTTTACAATTACTCACTATTGTACAATAGAAATGAAACAATTTCATCAAAAATGAATAATTATTTATTATTATGTGCAAATCCCTTTGTACATTTCCTTTATCTGGCTTGGTAGATTTTCGGCAGGCTTTTCGCAAAGATATAGTAGTGTATTTTGCCACTGTTCTTGAACTCTCTCCCAGAGATTCGCTAAAGAAGATGGCAGTGCGCTATAGTCCTTGCTTAAGTGCAGGACTTATCTAGAACCCTAAGACTTTCTATTCGATTGAGATCTGGGCTTTGTGCAGGCCAATCCAAAACTTTAATCTGTTGTGTTTGAAGCTATTATTACACTTTTCTAGCCATGTGCTTTGGGTCCTTATAATGCTGGAATATTATTTTGGCTTTCAGGAATGGGCACAAATCTCATGGATTTTTATAATTTTTTCTTTAATATATATTTATACATATTTTGAGCCATCGTACATTCGATCAGCCGCAAATCCTCCACTCGAAACGCGCTGAAACATCCTCACAGCATGATGGAAGCACATGCTTAAGAAAAATCGCCTTTCCTTATCCAAGCCAATGACCTTCCATTGGTGCAGTCGCGGTTGATTTTGGTATCGTCCGACTATATCACATTTTTCCATTCTTGTACCGACTATTCTCCGTTCTTCTTAGTAAGAGCTTTTCTGATTTTAATGTATGTTGTATATATATATATATTTTTTTTTACAGTCCCTTCTTCTACTTCTCTTCAATTACCTTAATTTTCAAGTGATTCAACGTACGACTAGCTACATCGGTTGATCTGTTTGCAATTCTTTTGTTGCCTCTGTCGTACAGTACAGATTTAGTCACAGCGCGTTCGTCCTGGTCGGAAAGTTTCTTGGGCCTATCTTCTAGAAAGTTCCCATTGTTCAGCTTGCACTCTTTTCGTATGCTTGACTTACACAAATTTTTCGCTATATAATAACGTGTCGACTTTCCATTTTTCAGCATCTCTTCGATTTGCTTTTTAACAATCTCGTGGACAGCTTTAATATTTTCCTTATATTTAGAAGTAATTGTAATTTTAACTAAATCGGTGCAATATACTTATAGTATAATACATTTTTACCTTACCGGAATTCAAAAGAAACAAAATGAAATCACTGATCAAACAGACTTCTGTAGGATATAAGTAACTGGCCAAATTCATGGTAAAAAACTCAATCAATGCAAAAGTAATGATATACGAATATTGCTAAATTTAGTAAGTAACTAAAGTAATTCAGAGAGCATTACCAGTCTTGGAGCATTTCAATGACAGGGTGGATTGCACTCATAAAGTCTCCAGAACAAAGTATTTTAAGAAAATATGTGTATTTTTTAAACATTCAACCACCTTTGGACTTAACTATATTTAATAATTTAAACAATTTAATTCAAAAATTTAAATATTATTATTTGACAGTCAACAGCCGAAAATTGATCGTGTATAAATATAAGATTGTTACAAAACTTTCCTAAACTTTCGGCTGTTTTAATTTGTTCGTGGTTTTACGTCAAAATTATTCATTCTGATATAAAAACTGGTGCAGTTTGTTAAATTTACATTTCTCTTTATAGATATAATCCATGTTTATGCTTTTATTTGCGCACTTCTTTATATATTTGCGCAAAATAACTCTTGCTGCAAGTGCTAATAAGTCTTTCTCGTTTAATTCACTCATCTCAAGTATGTCATAATGTTTGTACGCTCAAAGCAAGTGACCCCAGAACATTTTCAAACCTGTGAACTATACTTTTTTTTTATAATTTGGCTTCCTGTGTAGTCCCAGGTTTAATTTTCTTAAATTTGAAAACTCTTAGTCAACTAAAACTCAATATGAATATTACTATTGGTTTACATCGAGTAGGTACGTTATCTTAAAAAAAAAAAAATTTGATAAACTGAATCATCAGATAAGTAATTCGTTGATTGGAACCTTTTATCTTTCAATTCCTTTAGTTTTAATTGAGATTCGTGCCAATGCAGACAGTGTTAGCAGATATGTATATAAACTTTGAATAAACAAGTTTATTATTTCGTTTTCATCACTATAAATTGTATATAAAATGAGTAAGTTCAAGCAAGTTAACAAAAAAAAATTGATGCATTAATATATTTGTTTTGGGACGTCCCAATTACTCAGTAATTGCAGATAATTTGCTCAATATAGAAAAAAAAATTGTGTTGCTTTGTTTCAAAATAAAAAGGTCAAGCTTTGACAGAAAGAGACTCGATAACGACGATAACCGGAAATTCTCTCTCTATCATTGCCTAGAAATTGGCTTGAAAATTCTTTCAAAACTCACTAAGTTCGATTTTGATCTGTTAGTAAAAGTTTGAAAGTGAAACAAGTCACATCGTCTGCAATGAATTATCTTCTAAGTAAGATGAAAAAGTGTAAACGTTACGTGCCAGTGAATTTGCTTTATTAATCAGATTTATTTTTAGGAACACTTTTCATTACCCTTGCTGCTAGTGCATTGGGTGCTGAGATTGGGACGTTTAGCCAAAATAATGTGAAATTTGCGACCAGCCTCTATCAAGCCGTTCTTGGATCGGTCGATAAAAATTTCGTTGTATCACCTTTTTCAATACAAACTGCTGGTGCAATGCTTTATTCTGGTGCTGGAGGTAATACGGCAGAAAGTTTGGTTCAAGGCTTAAGATTATCAGGAAACAGCATAGACACAGTAGCAAGTGATTTCCAAAGTGAAATTGAAGCACACAAAAAGGATCAGATCCAAATGGCGAACAAAATTTACGTAGCTAAAGGACTACAAGTTAAGTCAAAATTTCATGAAATTCTTACAGAAAATTTCGGCTCATCTGAAGAAAGTATAAATTTCCAAGAGCCTGAGAATGCTGCTGATGCCATAAACAGCTGGGTTAAGGATGTAACCAACGGCAAAATTGAAGAAATTGTTCAAAGCAATTCCCTGGACCAGAGCACATTGGTGATGATCTTAAATGCAATTTATTTTAAGGGGTCTTGGAGATCCCCCTTTACATTTACGTATAAATCGCAATTTTTAAATTTGTTGAACGAAAAGTACGAAATTGATTTTATGAATGCGCTTGATACGTTCAGACGTGGCGATAGGGATGATATTGATGCGAAAATTTTGGAAATGCCCTATAAAGATAGTGACCTGTCGATGATGATAGTACTACCAAATAGACCGGATGGATTCTCTGATTTGCAGTCAAGAATTGGTAGCATTGATTTCCTTGAAATAAGTAAGGGTTTGAAGGAAAGGTATTTGGAAGTGACTATTCCAAAATTCAAAATTGAGAATTCTATTGAACTGAGGGATACTTTGACAAAGGTATGAAGCTTGACATTGAAAGTAACAAATATTCCATAGATTTCTCTTAACAGATGGGACTAGGTGCAATATTTTCTAATAGCGCTGACTTTTCCAATATGATTCAAGGAGCTCCTGTTCAGGTTGGCAAGGCGATACATAAGACTTTCATTGATGTTAATGAGAAGGGAACTGAAGCTGCCGCTGTAACAGGTAAATATGCTTAGATGTGATTATATTTCGACAATCTATATATTTTGCTTATTTTTCTACAAAAAATAAAATTATTGTGCAAGTTCATTATGCAATCCACTGCCCATATCATTAAAATTTTAATAACGATTTAATTGGATTTTTTCAAATACATTTGAAAGTTTTATTTATTTTCACAATTATTATTCTAAATTTAATTGATTTCTTAATTCTTATTAATTTGGTTTTCATTCATATTACAGGTTTGTCTGTTAGACCTATGGCTATGTATGAAACCTTCACTGCTAATCATCCGTTTATCTTTGCAATTAAATCAAATACAGCGGTATTATTCTTAGGAAGATTTGTTGCATAATTTGTTATTATATGAATATTAAAAGTTGTTTTATACTGACTATTTTTTTATTTTGGAAGATGGGATCTCAGCGGATGAAAATAAATTTCAACCTTAGTTTTGTGTAAAATTTAGATTTTTGCAAAAAAATACTTATAGTATAAAAATAGTTGCAGTAAAAAAATAATAACTACTTGTTACGAACGGAATTTTGGTTATCGATAGAAATTTCGCAGATATATTCTAATTTTTTGAATTATTCTTTTTGTATTATTCTGTTTTGACATTGGATGATTAAATATCTTAAGGTCACGATTTTGTCTCTCTGGTCTTTTTTAACACTGTGTTCCAATATATTTGCAATTTTTTATATACTCTTTAAAAACTATTTAACACTTTGACGGCCGCATTTTTCACAAAATGTTTTGCACTTGCCGCCGCACAGTGATCTGATATCACGAAAATAAGGGATTAAATAATTGCCACTCTCCATTTGCGCTCACAGTTATGAAAAAAAACAATTTTTAATTTTTTTAAGGATGCCACATCTATTTGTGGGGTTATATTTTACTTAAAGGTTGAAGGAGTGCAGATAGAACGGTAATCTTTTCTAAACTATACCTAGTAACAAGATTAATATGAAATCACGTATGTGTGACTCCGGCTGATAACCGCAAGTTAACTGAACTCACGTATATGTGACTCCGGCCGTCAAAGTAAGTTAAGTTAAGTAAGTAAAAAAATTATGGAAGGCCCCAATTTGAATTAAATTTGGATGACTCATTATAAAAAAAATCCAGTGAGATTTCATCATAAAGCTAAAACTTTTTTTAAGGATTCTTTAAGGAATTATGGACTGAATATCAATTCAATAACTACAATTATAGCAAAACTTTTTAATTTTGCTAAAAGAACATCAAATTGCATTGACCTATACACATTTTACTTCGAAAAATGAATCCAGAAATTTTTCCAATTAAAGATTTGAAGTTTGGATGGATAAAAATTATGGCAATTTTATAAGTGTATTGCAAATTTTAAAAGCTTTGCTGTAGGTTGCTGCTTAACAAATTCTATTCAATTCAAAATTTCAGATGCAGCAGCTATAAATTGAATCTAAATTTCATCATTGAACAGGCCGTTTTTATTCTATTTGTTGTCGCAACTGCCTTTATGCACCTACCCATCCCTAAAAAATAAGGTATCTAATTATTAATGGCTTTTGAATTTACAAGATTTCATAGTAAACTTTCCTGAGAGACATTGTTATTTTTCGACAATTTTGGCGTAGAAGTTTCTACTACTGAGTTCAAATAATCAAAAATGAGTCACAAAATAACTTCAGGAAAACAATAATTGATGTATTCTACAGATATTCAGCTGTTCTTGCAACTCATTACGTTAATGAATATTCTACGATTGCTGCTTAATTTATTGTTTGTTGTTTACTTTATCTGTTTTCATTTCAAATTCTTGAATATACATATGTTTTCTATTGAGCAAATTTCGAAAGATGTCAAGGTAAAGTTTTTGTGTACAATTTGGGGTTTCAACCATTAGTAAAGACTACTGGTGAATTTTTCTAAATGGACTGGATTCATTTTAATTTGCATTTAGTGTTCATCCAATGCTCTGTAATAAAAAGTCTTTCGTTTTAAAGAAAATAACGAAATTTCTCTTTTAAAAAGTGCGGTCTTTATGGGGTCTTAAAGAACCCGTGACGGTAGTAGGAATAAGCTTTTTCTTATTTTAAACTCGTAAACAGGTCAAGACTATTCCTTTTTATTTTTAATTTTCATTATTTTGTGGATTTTGTTTATTTATAAGTTACTTAATGGCCTATTTTATATTTGTGGTCGAATTTAATGTGCTTTAAATATATAGACCAATTGTGTGAATATCCTTAAGATATTTTTACTTGAGTTTGCGAATCAGGTAATTATAAAAAATCTTAGAATTCTTGTTTTAAATATGAAATAACATCAATTATTGCAAATGCAATAGTTTATCGTGAACTTAACTCACAAATTATCAAGAAAGCGATAATCAAATTCTATGAAGTTCTGATAAGTTCTCGCTTCCGATCAACACATGCAGTCATCACTGTTTATTTATTTATTCGCTAACTGTGAGAATATGGAATTTTATATTTTAAGTTGCACATCTTAGTAATTGATAGAGTCATTTGTTTTTTGATTTTAAACTACCCATCCGAGAAAGAAATCGATTTAATTGATGTTTTTTCTCGTATCTACAAAGTATGAGCTAATTATTGTAAGCACTATCAGTTTTGTGACATTGTGTTTTCTTTTTAACATAATAAAACATATCATCTGTTTGAATGAATATGAGATCAATTAAAAGTAGCCATGCATGTCCCCTTATAAAAAATTGTTGATCACTTTATGTCCGTTTTCATTATCAAGAAATTCATAATACAGATGAATATTTAACCTTTTACATTGAGCTGTGATAAGCTATGAGATTGCAATTGATATAATAGTCATATTGCTCAATTACTCAAATTTTTTTTTTTGAGTTTACTGTCTACAAGAATGCAAAATTCATTATTTCGTATATACGTTGAAATTATCTAGCTTATAATCTTTATACCTCAGAACTTCGTCTTCGTATGTGTTTACTAAAATCTATTGATTAGAACCAACTTATCTCGTTTATTTAAAGTCGAAATTTGCAGTGGAAAACCCCTGGTGATTATATGTATAGGAATGCGAAAAGTTCTTGAAACGATCAGATCAAGGATCGTGAGCAGAATGACTTGAATGGTAGTAAGCTAAACAGTCGCGATAACCTGTTTTCAGTGAAAGAACAAAAACGAGTTTTTTAGTGCAGAGAGCCTCAGAATTGAGAAATTCTGAATATTTAAATAGACAGAAGTTTACAAGAAGGCAGAGACAAGTAGTCTTCGAAGCACTGATAACATGAACGATAGTTTTTCCAAGACGATGGCAAACTTAGCTAACCAGTTTAACAAAGGTTTTTATACAAAGAAAGTAATGTAAATAGATTAAAAAAAAAAAATTTCAGGTATTATAATTCTGCTTTTGTTCATCTCAACGATAATCACCTCCAGTTCTGAATTTCCTGATATATCACGACAGTTTAGTCAGAGTAATGGAAAGTTTGCAACCAAATTTTATAAGACTGTAGTAGATAGTGCTCCAAGTGAAAATGTTGTTATATCGCCGTTCTCAGTTCAAGTTGCTGGTGCTTTCCTCCATTCAGGAGCTAGTGGTCAAACAGCTGAAGAAATTCATAAAGGTCTAGAATTATTTAGCAATGAAAGAACCTTGGTTGGAAATGCCTTTAAAAATGCAATTGAAGAACATACCAGAGACAATTTACGGGTGTCAAATAAGTTATATCTTGCTAAAGATATTAACGTTGTTCCAGAATTTCATAGCTTAGCAGTGAAGAATTTTTTCTCTAAAGAAGAGAATGTGGATTTTGCAAAAAATGAAGAAACAGCTGAAATTATAAATAATTGGGTACAAAATGTAACCAATAATAAAATAAAAAATTTTTTCCAAAAAGATGCCCTGAACAAAGACACTATGATGGCTCTAGTCAATACAATATACTTTAAGGGGATGTGGGAAATTACTTTCGAAAGTACTGAAAAGGATAAATTTTGGATCAATGAAAAATCAAGTAAAGAAGTTGATATGATGTCCGTTGTCGAGTATTTCAAAGTTGGATATATTAAAGAGTTGGATGCAAGAGTTTTGAAGATGAATTATTTGAACACAAATATTTCGATGTTGATTATTTTACCAAACAAGCAACAAGGACTAATGGAACTTGAACAAAAGTTGCCTGAAGTGGACTTAGTGCAGCTACAGAGTAAACTGGATGAAGGTTACATTAGTTTGTTTTTGCCAAGGTTCAAAATTGAGTTCACAAGCGAGTTAACTGAGGATCTTAAAAAGGTTATATTGTGTAAAAGGTGGAGTTTATTGACTATAAATTCCTTTTTTATTTTGTAGATGGGGATGGAGAAAATGTTTACTAACGAAGCGGACTTTAGTAATTTAGTTGTAGCTCCTCCACTGAAGGTGGATAAAGCTGTACACAAAGCATATATTGCGGTCAACGAGCAAGGGACTGAGGCTGGAGCAGCTACAGGTAAAAATGGCATGCTTTTAGAAAAATATGACTTTATGATTAAGTTGTTTTAATAGTATATTGTATTTTAATAATTTTTCGCTTTATAACTCCTCTCTGATTATTCATTTAATTTGTACATGAATTATACGGTGGTAGATATTGAAATATGAGCAGTAACTATTTAGAATTATTCTTCGAGGATTTTAACAATATTGACTAAATTATATTTAATTTTCAAAAATCCAATAATTTTATTTGAATTACATAATTACGCAAATCAACAGGATTTTTACGCTTGATTACCTGTAAGGTAAATACCATAAAAGTTTTTCCCTAGATTATGAGGAACTATAAATTTGTTCGCAAGTTCGGATGCTTAGTTATTATTACATTACAGTGAATATCGCCCATTTCCTGGCAATACCCCTGACATTTTTGATATTTTTTTGGAATAGTGCATAATTTCGGCATTGTTAGTGAAAAATACGGAGATTTTAAATGATCAGCGATAAATTTTCTCCGACAACTTTGGACCAAATGTGGGAATTTTTCATTATATGTGGTCCAATTTTAATGCGAAAACGTTCATGAATTTGTTTGGGATTTTAGCTATCCCTATTTTTTCCGTGTAGAGTACACAAGTCTTAAGATTTTCTAACGCTGAAGGCTTCAGTCAGCTTACTTAAACTTGAGTCGGGCATGAGTCAAGCTTCAACCAAGTCTGAACTAACTTAAAGATGGTTCAAGTTAGGTATAACTTGAGTCATGTTTAAGCTAGGCTTAAGCAGCAGAGAATCCTTTTTATTGAAGTTTGGTTGTCTCAACTTCAAATAAAAGAAAATTAATTCAGTTCGGCTATATGATGAAATTGATAAATAAAATACTTGGTATTTCGTATCAGGGTTTTTATTCAATTATAAAGAATCTTTGAAATGGGTTTGATAACTTCGATTTTTATAAGGGAGTAACATCCTTTTGAAATTATTTTACATATCTTTTCTATAATAATATTTTGTAACGTATAATAAACTCCCCATAGTAAATCTTCCAAAATTATAAATTTGAAATACTATTAACTTTAAAAATTTTGCAAACACGTAACACCAAACTTGGTTTTATAAATATTTTATATTTTTTAAATTAACCAATTGAACCCATTTATTTTTCAGGATTTACTCTTAAATTTTACACCATACCGGAAACCTTTAAAGTGGATCATCCTTTTATGTTTGCGATTGTGTCAGACTCAGCAGTTTTATTTCTTGGCAGATATGTAACCTAAATAAAACACGATGAATGATGATTTCTTCAAATTAAATTTAATATACTAATAGGTTATTTAAAAAAATTTGTTAACTTTATATTAATATAAACAATTTTCAGACAGGGTTTGGTTTTTTTTAATAAACGTATAAATATTACAAAATTCAATGCATTTTTATGCATTTATAGATATTTTTTTTAAACAAATCTACTAGAGGACTTTTCTTTAAATTAACTAGAACACAAATTTAAAAGAACACACAAAATTAATCGCTTTCAGTTTTTGATACAAGGGAACATCGAAAGGAAAATAACCTTATTATTACATTATCAAAAGACATAAAAGTGTTATAATATATATTTATTACTTTAAAATATATAGGTTCATGCCTACGGATTTCGTTGCAGCAAAGTTACAAGAAAGAAAAACTTCAGAGTAACTCTTCAAAAGTTTTAAAAGAAAAACAAATAGAAAATTTCCTAAGTTTATCTTTGAAATCTAATTGATTACTTTAAGTTATGTATAAATTGATTAATATACCTTTATTGGAAGAAAACTTTCCAAGGAAAATGAATTTTCCAACTGAATACAAAATCAGTTCATCCCAATCTCAATCAAATACATAACTTAAATTCTTCTCACGCGCCGGCAATAAAAATTAGGAAAAGGTCTTCCAACTTCTTTAATAAATGAATTTTGTTTAATTTAATTTTGCGACCTACCGGATGAGGGATTTATTTTAGATTTTATAAAACAGTTTTCGGAGTTTTCATATTTACCCAACACATACCGACAAAGAAATAATTTCTTGTATGTTTCAGTGTACATACATATATCTTTAAAGCGTTCAAATTCACTGGCTAGAAAAAAGACCAACGAAGTTTTTTAAGAATAAACTAGAGTGTATTGTATGTAAAATATTTACCTTTGTGCTTATGTGGTTATGTGGGCTAGATTTATATTTATTTTGAAGAAGTTTTGCAGACAATTATAAATCTAAATGGAACAAAACACTTCAAAGTAATATAACGAAAGGAAAAGTACTATTCGTCCTATTTCTTAATTCTCTGAACAGTGTTTACAATTGGGGGTTATTTAAAAAATGATCTCTTTGACGGATGCGAATTTTTTCAAACGAACCATTTCTTTGTACATATGTTTGAAAAGGAAAATAAGTTTCAAGGGGAATTTCTATTCTACCAAAGAAACATAAATTTATCCGCTTTGTATAATAAAATAAGATAGGAATATAGTTTTTAAAAATATAAATTATCCACGTCGTTTGTATCAGCGATGTTAAATAAATATCATATAACTTTAATATATTTATTGTTACGCAAAAACATTGTTTACATATTTGTAAAATGAACATAAAACTTTGCCGTAAACTTAATCTAAAGAAATATATATCTAGTATTGTACAATATATTCAGAATTGAGCATATAAATTTGGTGAGTCTATTTGCTGCTTCGTTTTATTGTCGTCTCATATGTTGAGTATAATTTTATTCAGAAGTTGTCGGTGGTATGTGAAGTAAGTTATGTAAAGGACATGATTTCGACATTAATTTTCGTATGTGCTGTAAAAATAACTTTTCTGAAGCTCGTAGCTATCAATAGATTCTAATAATTATTAGACTATTTATATATTTCGAATGTTGAATATTGCGTTATTATTAGCACCAATATATCTAATTTATTACGATTTCTTTGTGAACAGATATCTTTTGAAGTTGGCGCCAATCTTTATTTACTGTAGAAATAATCAATAAAAAGTAGAACATTGGCGCCTACTACAAAAGATATCTGTTCACAAAGAAATCATTATAAATTAGAAATAATACCCTTGGTGATAATATTAATATGATATTGAATATACGAAATTATAGTCGAATTATTAAAATCTATTAATAGTTACGAGCGTTCTAGAAAAATTATTTTTGACTTTTAGTGGTTTTCTTTTGTCGGTTTTTGTTCTATGTTAAAAAGTTTTTATTTTTACCTTTTCAGTCCATGCATACTATTGTTGTATTAAAAAAATATTGATTTTAGAAACTTATTTATATATGTAAATCTTATTAAGCTTAATTACGGACTGAGTATAGGTTTTTGTGTACTGACATCCCTTACAACATCAATTATTCTTATTTAAGTTGAATTCATTTGCTATCTTTATATAGTATTTTGCCAATGTAAGCATGACACCCTGTAAGTGATAATTATTATAAATACCTTGTATGTTATCTTATATTATACCAACAAATCAGATGGCGGCGCCACTGTCTATGGAATAAGCAAATATTGAGATTATAGTTGATATACTAAAAACTAATACATAAACCGAATTTGATGAAATTTAAATGGGACCAATTAGAGAGTATTCCCTTTCAGTTAAGGGGTTAGGTGTAGTCAGAGGCATAAAAAAATGACAATTTTAAATAATTTTTTTTTGCCACTAAATTAGTTTGTTTTGGAAAAATAAAAACATAGCATTATTAAATAAGGTTTCGACTTCACTTGACAGAAATTTTGGAAAAAAAAATTAATAATTTTAAAAGTTATGTATGTTTGCTTTGACCCAGTTCCAACTGAAGTGCCTTGCGGTGGCCATCATATATCCTTGGAGATTCATCTAAAATCAATTGGACAAAAAAAATTAGTTTTATTAATAGATAATCTAGTGCCTGATCGAAGCTTTTTTTTTTTTTTTTAAATTAACAAAATGGCGGCCCCAGGAAAAATTTTTTCCAGATTTTTGGGAAAAAACCTACAGCTAATTGTTTATAAAAAATCGAAATTAAAAAAAAAAAGAAATCCTTCGATCAGGCACTAGTTTTTTATGTTTTCAAAAATCTGTATAAATTTCATTAAAAACTACCGAGCGGTTTTTGAGCTACAGTGGTCACCAGTTCAAAAAACATAGTTTTGAGAAAAATGCATTTGAAGTTTTACACTCAATTTACGGAAAGTAATACGTATTACATATTGAATTACTTACACCGAGTCATCTATTCCTGGGCCATATAATAGGTCTTCAGCCGTTGTAGCAGCTTCCAAAATATATATTTGATGTTGTCTACGTAGCATTCTACCTTCTCGAGTGTTGTCGTTAGCGCGCATATCTGCCACTTTCACACGTGCAGTATCGGTTTTTTTGTTCCAGAGCGCCCGAGAACACTTTGTTAATTATCGAATAACTCGAAAAGTATTTGTCGGATTTACTTAAAATTCTCCGAGAATATTTCTAAGATATTATACTTTAAGAAAATGCAAACAAAAAAAAAATGGTTTTTTTGAAAATCCTGACTACACCTAACCCCTTAAAAGAAGAATCATGCAAATCAATTGCGTAGTTTCGGATTAATCGGTGAACATACATTAAAAATAAAAATAAATACGCTATGAAATGAGAACCATCTCCTGTTTTGAATTCGGTTAAATATAACTTCACATTCCTTAGATACAAAGTTACGAATTTACCACAACTTAATTGTGCCAAAAGTCCCAAAAAGTCTTCAATTATTTTCTTCTTGTCTGCTCTGCTTGGTTCCGGAAGATCAAACGATTTTCTTTGTTTGCTTTCTGCATGTTTGTCCGGATTTCTTTTCGTTTGCCTGTCAGTTAGGAAGTATTTATTTGTTGGAAATTAAAACATCATGAATGGATCCCGGCCAAGGGAGACAGAAGATAAATTGAGAAAGAAATTGAGTTTGCCGCTTAGGAATTGTTTTATCACACTCCGCCTCCTCCTCTTGCTAAGGTGGAAAAAGGGTCGAACTTCTGTTGTATGGTACACTTTCTATTCCTTTGTGGCTTTCTGACGTCTTTGGGTAATTTGTGATTAATTAGGCTCGTTTTCAGATTGAATCACCTAGTTTATTGTAATAACACATTTTGGTAATTTAATATGGTAAAAGGAAATTCGGTTTAATTTAAATAGTTCGTTAAAGTGACAGAACGATTTGGTTTCCTCACAAGAAAATATCGATATTTTAGTTTGGACGGAGTGTAACATTTTAAAGGACCGACATGATATATGATGAATTACGATATCGTGCTATTTTTCGTCGTGAAGAAAAGATAATGACAAAATGAAGAACTTAAAATCTATATATGTTAATATTCTCTGAAACGTCTGCATTAATTATAAACAAAACCATAACAATTAAGAGTTAATTGAAATTTCTCACTTCTATACTGGGGTTTATTTCATAGATTTTATTTCACAGATTGTCGAGTATCGTTAATGCCTGTGTGTGGTGTTTTTAAAATGTATTAAAGGGTCTAGCCGGTTAAGAAGGTGAAAAGTGCCCTCAGCGCTTTTGAAAAACAAAAAATATCCTTTAGAGTACATGAAAAAGTACATCTTTGCTGAAATTTTCAGACCCATAGACCCTCACAGAACCTCAAAAATGAACGTGATTTTCAGTGCTTTGGCGATATCTCGGCTTCTTGTGGACGTAGAAAATTCGTTTTTCTCAAATTATAGGGTCTTTTGTCGACTACAACATTATATTTTTTTCGAAAATTTTGGGCGGGAAATTAGAATTTTAATACGAGTTCGAAATTTTTAAAATTCAATAAAAAAAAAAACAAAAAATAGAAACGATGAAAGAAAATATATTATTTTCTGGATGTCAAGCTATATCGATGAATTATTTCAGATTTTTAGATGAGGTGCAACAGGATCAAAATATCGAAAAACCGTATGTATGAATTTTTTTTAAGTCATATCCTAGCTTGAAATCAACCAAGCAGTTTTTGAAATTCACAAAGAGATCATATTAGCAACGGTTTTCCACCTAAAGACAAGATTAGTGAGTCGACAAAATGAATCCGAAACGAGTGCCCCCTGCGCAACGTAATTTTAAAGTTAGATTTAAAGAACATTAAAATTCATTGAAATACAATAAATTTGATTTAGTGGTAGCAAAACATAAGTGTGAAACCGGACATAATATTATTTTACTCGTCTCATGGTACTGCACTGCAATATTTTATATTGTACTTTAGTTTTAGTTAGAAACTCCTTGAAAATGGTCTTATAGTCCTAAATAGTAATAGAGAATGAATAGAAGAGGACCTATCTTGAGGTACTCCGGAAATATTAAATATCTCCTTAGGTAAAACAAAGAAAGAGTAAAGCAACTTGACAAAGAGGTTTGGTCTATCACTTGTACATAGATACTTGTCTAAAGGGCTAGTTTTTCGTCGAGTACTTGAATCAATTTATATAAATTTATTCTTGGGATAAATCTAAACTGACGTTTCTTAAATAAATTAACTATTAAAATATTCAATACATAATTTCGGTAGAAATTTCAGCCGGCTGAGATTCTAGTTCTATGGTATATCTTGTATCATTATTACCACGTTGGAGGTTATATTTGTATATCGGTGTAATCTATTATAACATTTACGGAAAATTGGTTTGATTTCGATTTACAAACTTTGGAGGATATTGAAATTAATGCATATTTTAATAAAGGAATATAATGTGACACTGTGAATTTAGAAATTAAAGGATATGATACTGAAGATACAGATGAATTTTTTTCCTATTGCAAACAATAATAAAAAAAATATAGTGTTTGAGAAATTACAAAATCAAATTATATCAGTATTTTTTATTTTCAAATTGCAACTCTGAATAAGATAGTTAAATAAAAACTTTTATTTTATTTTACGGATAACTATTTCATTCACATTAACATCGGCGAAATAAAATAATCCCAAGATTTATGTTTAGACAACTTTTTTAAAATTTTTTAGTTTTGAGTATCAACTGCTCGGAAGATATTGAAATCAATCTTCTAGTAAAGTAAATATAAAATAATAAGAAAGTGATGAATGATGGAACGGCGACGATTTAACATATCTCACCGCCTGATATCAAGACAGCGAATTCACCGATTAGAGTTTCAACTTAAATTACAATCATTTCAAATTTTCTGATTTCCTGATGACGCATAGGCTACAACGCATGGTTATATTTTTTCACCTTTCTGAACGCTGAAAGAGTCAAATCATAATAATTTTCTAAAATATACCCAAATGTGAACAATAATTTATCGACACATTTGAAGCAATCAGTTCACATCATGTATTTTTCAAATCTATTTCGTAAAGGCACTTTGAAGCTTTGGCGGTTGCTATAACAACATACTATATGTACTATATGACAATAAAATCCAAATGCCGGTTATAAGAGTCATATCTGCGAATAAAAAGTGTGTTGAGCTCGAGTCCCCGGATGATTGACTGATTGATATTCTGCCAGTCGTAAATCACATAAGACGTGCTATTCATAGTTCAAGTCGCGCCGGGGAACAGAATGAGCCACGTACACCTCCGAGACACGACAAAAGAGGGCAAATCAATCCACAGATATTTCCGAACAAGTTGGCAACAAATTTCCAGCACATCCTCATTAGAGTTCGCCAAAGTACTGCACAAAGAAAATTCGATGGAGTGTGAAAATCAGTGCAGAATCATCCCAAGTGGAATGATTGATTTGGGAACTATGTTAAATCATCCGGGTGGAAATGGGGAAGCAACTCAGCTAAATTATATTACGTTGCTGCAATAAAAGCTGTAAGCTACTATATTATTTGAAGTGTTTGAACTTTATGAGGAAATTGCTACTGTTACGTTTCATACCTAGAGAGTAGAGAATCAATTGTTTTGTTATTCCATTGCCACCATCCCAACTCAACAACAATTCATAAATGTAAAGTCACGGCTTAAATGACATGCCATTTTTTGTAAGGCCATATTGATCAAAGCTTGGTTATCATATGATAGATTTTTGATAAAATAAAAAGGACGTTATTTTTAAGAAAAATTGAACAAACAATGCTTGGTGCAAAATGATTAAAAGTTATGCCTGCTTGGTTTTATGCTGCTATTATTCCATGATCGTATGGAAACGAACACTCATGTGCGCACACAAAATATTTAAAACTCATTTTCTTCTTGAAAACTCATGTTCGAGTGCGTTTATGTCATGTACACGCACATGAGTGAGTAGTTGAAACTTTGAATAACTTACTCGTATGCGCACACGAAAAAGAGCAATCTTATACTAGAAGCTAAGGGAAACTAATTAAAAACTTCAGTTCGAAAATCATTAGGCTTATCTTATACAGGGAGCTTAGGTGAACTAACGAATCTTATAAGCATCTTGTATGTTTTACCCAAATAAGGCAAATTTTCAAAGATGATACTTGGTTAATTTATCAAATAATTCGTGTAAATTATGAAATTGTGTATAATATATACATAAATATTTGTTGTTTTCAAATATAGATTTAAAATATTCACTTTACGATTTAAACATAAATTTTATGAGTGAAAATCAGATAATTCTTAAAAACTCAGATTATTATGATGACATGAAACAATAAAAACTGAATTTAATTTAACAACGATCAGAATAAGAAATACTATACTATAGGTTTCTGAATAAACACTATGAAAATTTCAAGTTGCCCTATTTTCAGTCATTTCTGAAAGGTAAAGAAATAGATAGATAAATAAATAACCAGAATTTCATAAAAATTTGTATTTGCTGTAAAAAATATGAGTAAATGTTTTTTTTTTTAAATTAGCTTAAACTTTATTAAATAAATTTATTTTGATCGTTTAAAATTTTTTTGAACTTTAGTATATGAAGTAGATTGCACCAGCATTTATTTGCGATTTATGTGAATAGGTCAGTACTTTTCTACACAACATTAATGTAGTCTTGAAGTTTTAGATATTTATGCCATATTCCCTTAAAAGGCAATGTTTCTTAAGTTTCTTTGTTAAGGAAAATTGCCTTAATACTCTGACAAAAACAATTGTGTTTTACTTGAGGGAAGCTTTATAGAAATGATTGATGTGTACCGATCGCAAATTATATTTACATGTGTTTAGGAAAATTGCCTTAGTTTTGTGTAAGATTTCACCAACAAAATTTTGGACAATTTACTTAAGGGGACTTTTACTTTCTAAATTTTCAAAAAATTGATTTTTTTGTTTTTACGAGAGTATTTCTACTGTCTTAAAATTTTATTAAGAAATTCGAAATAGAAACGAAGTTATTAGCTGTATTTATAACCATAAAATGACCATTTTATTCGATAAAATTACAGTAAAAATACTTTAAACGCGTTTTTCTCGAAATCACATTTTTCAAAACTGGGAGACGTTTTTCTCAAAATCTACTAAACCAATCTCAGTAAACCAATTTTTTTTGATACTTTATATATACGACTACTAAATAAACCTTTAAAAAGTTAAAAAAGCCACCCGACCTTTTTAGTACAGGGGTAAATTCACCTCCAAAACAGGCGTTTTTTCGACATAAACTTTTTAAAGGTTTATTTATTAGTTTTAAGTCTCATGAATTGAATCCTATTGGAATTTAAAAAAAATTTATTAAAGGAAGGCAGAAAAGTGTCTTTTGGAAGACGCCCTCTGCAGTGGTGAGAAACAACTAAAAGTGCCAAAAGTGCTTGTATACCTCAAAACCTTCTTAACAATGTATAAAAAAAAATTATAACCATAAATATAATAGTTTTTTTTTTTTAAATATTTAAAAATTGTCTTTTTTTTCCAATTTAGAAAGTAAAAGTCCCCTTAATGAATTATACAATGACTAAGGCGTTTTACCTAAAACTTATGGAAAAGACTTATGCTACTGTTATTCAAGTTATTCAGCTTTCAATTTCCCAATGCGAAAGATACGTTTTTATATGGTTCGCCAGCAAAAATAAGAAAATAAATACTATAAGCATTTGATTTTCGCCTTTCCTGATACGTTGGCGAAAAAAGTAAATTATTCTATTCATGATATCACAAATATGAAGTGAATGAAGTGCACATTTCAAAAATATATATCATTAGTAAATAACTTTCTTCACAATATTTTTAAATTTATAGTTTGTATTAAATAGATTTAATTTTTTTATAATAAAATGGACATTAAATGAAAATGACGAATTTCCTTTATTAAAAAAGTATATATAAGTACATTTTGCCGATCGCTCCATATGTTAACAAATAGTGAATAATGAATTTTCACACACTTTGGACACCCTGTATGATCTTAAGATCAGAAAAAAGTAATTTTGTGAATTGAATTAATTAAATACCGTGAGGTAACTAAGATCTTTTAAGAACTCAATTTTAAACGAGTCAGTAACAACATTTTGATATTTTTCTTTAAGCGTTTAAATATTTTCCATGAAATTTCTTCGAAGGCAACCCAATTTGTTTTAAATAGTTTTGTAAATTTTCAATATTCAATGGGTAATTTTCTCGCCGAATTTCAATTTCAATCAAAACTTATTCCATTCCGTAGAGAAATTCGACGTTCATACGATATAATTAAGATATTCCTGGGGCCCTTTTCGAAATTCATTCATTTTCAGAACAAATTCATATGTCTCCCTGACAGGATTAAATTTCAGAAGATACACAGAAGATACGTAGTTTCTCTATATTTAAATTCTAATGAATAGAAATTCATTTTCTGTAAATGACACATAGAGAGAAGCAAAAACATTTTAAAGTCCATTCATGAGGAAACGATTGGATTTATGGCAACGCAATGCAATGAACTATAAAATTATGGAAGCGTGGAAGCGAGGAAAGGGCTTTTGAACGAGAATGAGCATGATTTTTTGAAATTTCGTTTGTACTTTTACACTGTAGTTACTTGAGTATCTATATTTGAAAAGCAGTCACAATTTCCATCCAAAGCGGAAGCGCAGCTATCGACTTATCTCTCTCAATGCCTTTTCTGAATGATGTGCTGATTGCCGTGCTATTGAGAACCTTGTGAATTTCATTTTGAAATCACTTAAAGTATAAGGGAAAATGCACTCTCAACGAATTATTTTTCAGTGGTTGAAATTCGCTGAATATGTCACCGAAGCCTAATTATGATGCAATTTGCTGTCAAAGTGAAGATTGCTTTGATAGAAAATGAGCTTATGTGATTTTGAACTTGTAATACAGAATTCATGAACGAAAATAACCCACCACATCACGATTTTGAGAAAAGTAGGGTTAATATTTGAAAAAGATCATATTTTATTTTTGAAAAATCATTAAAAAATAACAGTGTCATAGAAGCTTTTATAAAAGCTTAAACCTGTATATATTATAAAATTTTACAAAATCAATTGAAATCCAAATTTTGTATAAAAAGGTTATTTTATATAATATATGGTGAATGAAGATCTTGTTCACCAAGTTATCGGGAAACGGCTGCAGATATTAGTAATATTTCATATTTCTAGATCAGGTTTGCATTTGAGCCACGTTACAAGTCCGATGACAATTCGTTATTTATTTTTCGAAAATGGCCAAAATACAGTCTTGTCTACACTGACGAAAATTTTATACATTTAATTTGTATTGTATTTATATGGTAACCCTGAATATTAATATTAAATTGTAATATTTTTCATACTACAATTTCTTTTTAATACTATATTTGTGTTAAAATTAAGTTAATAAATTCTTAGAAAATTTAACATTCAAAGTATTACTTTTAAACCTATATTTATATTATAAGTCAATAAAAGTATATTAAAAGTTAATACATAAACGCGGTTGTGATTTAAGCGCTTAAGGTTTAGAGTCCTAATTTCTTAGGATTAAAACCTAAAAACAACCCAGCTGAGTAAAATAAATTAGCTAAATTAATTTTTGTAATGCTAGGATGTAGTTTAAAAAATAACAAATAAATTATTTTAAATTTTTTTAGTGATTGTTCTTCTAAAAACAAAAATACAATTTAATTTATACTAAAATATAAAGTAAAACTATGTACATCTTACATCTAAAGCTTTCATAAGGCTGTTTATACTGTAAATTATTAAAACTAATTAAGGTACCTATTTTATTGTTTGAGCTAATTTTAAAGCAATTAAAATTCTTATCATTCGGAATTTGTTCTTCAATTCGCGTACTGATATAAAAACCACATCTGTAATGCAAAGCACAATCTATTCAAGTTTTATTAAGAATTTTATTATCTTTTATATTTAACTTAAGGGATCCTGGTGGTCTAGCGCCTGAAAATTTAGGAATTATTTTTTAGAGTTAAAATAATGAACAACGATATTGAAAATTTTTAGGTATATTATAGTACCCAACTTCATACAAAAACATTTTTTTTTTAATTAAACTGGTGTTTTAAATAACATATCAAAATTTCAGATTATTCGGCTGAATAATTTATTCTTTTTCACAACACCATGCAAAAAAAGTAGTTTCGCGATAAATGAGTTTAAAGTTTTAAGTATGGGAGCTAGCTGCTAATAATACTGTAGAACCTGAAGTAATGTCACTATTCTTACAAGACTGACAGTAGGTATATTCAATATATATCGAAGAAAAAAAAAATCGATTTTTTGAAAATTCTAGACCACCGGGTCTTAATTAGAGGCTTATCAAATGATGCACAAAATGCGGGATTTAATAGAATTTTAAGTTAAATGTATTGAAATGAAATTTTACTGTATTTAATACATTAATTTTAATATTGAAAACTTAATTCTTAATCCCAAATTGATTAAATTTTTTAATAATATCTATGAACAAATTAAATTTAATCTGCAACGATATAAAAAATTGCTTTAATCTTTAATAAAGATTAAAAAGTATACCTAAAAGTACGTTTTCACTCTATTTTCCTAAAACAAATCATGTACCATTTGATTCGAATCAGAAAAAACGCTCAATTTCTTGACCAATTACAACAATACAATAGCAAAATACACCAAGTTCAAATGTCGTTCGTATATACGAAACACTGAAAATTTCGTTGAGAAATCCACACACGAAACAGAGGAAGTTTTTTCCCATGTAAGCCTTGTTTACGTTTACTGTAGGCATTTCGGGTGAATGCAGATGGCAAATACAAATAAGCAGGGAATATCGAACCGATTAAATCGATTCCATAACTTCCGTACGTTCAGTTTGTCGCACTGAAATACTTCCCATATCACACAGTGGATTATCCGCATCTATATGGGATAAGGGTGCGGATATATCCTCATCCGATATGCCGAACAGTCTGTTTTCTTATTTCACGTTTTTCAGACTCACTACCGAACCTATTCCCTGGGGATTTTCGATTGGAACTATTCTGGACTGGGATTTCTCGGGATTGTATATGAACGTTTAATATGTTAAATCACAACTCGGAGTTTTTGGTTCTTTTAAATTCTTGGGTTAAAGAAGTGTTCTGGATCATTAATTACGTGGAAATACTGGAAAGCCAACATAATAAATAATTCAAATGATTTATTAGATAGGCTGAATTCTCCGCGGATATGTAGGTTAAACATATTATAAAATGTTTGGCATGTCGTAGAATGCGAACACATTTAGATTTAAATAGATCTATCTAAAATATTGGGTGGATCAATTGAAATATTGTAATTTATCAAGACATCATCTGGTACATACCATATTCTCAAGGAAAAGTCAGATTTATTCAACCCTTTCCGTTCGAAAAGAACATTTCTGCCATATGTCTCACAAAATTGATCAGGGAAGTGATTTGTATCAACAGTGATTAATGACACACCTTAAAGCTTAAATTAGAACGATGTTACTTTAATTCAAATCTATTCAATATAAGTGGTTGTATTTATCATTGATAGGAATTAATGTACATATATTTTAGAATTTTGAAAAATTTAACTTGGTACATCTTTATTGTTGTACTCTTTTATAAAAAGTGAAAAATTAAATTTGATTTGATCTATCCAAGAGTTTCAGAGTATTCACCTACTATGTATAAATTGTTATAATAAAGAATTCAACATAAATCAATATTTCGGTGATTGCGGTGACTTCAAGGCCTGCAAGAAATATAAATATTTTATGAAATAATACTAAGGGATATAATAATACGTAGAATAATAATTATCGAAAGTGTTTGTTGTATACAAATAGTATTGATAAATCGGATATCCAATGAACCAATGAATAAAATCTAGGAATTTAAACTGCGGTGTTGAAAACACAATTTGCGTTTTTTGTTGTATAAAAGTAAAGAAAAATTGTTAGATGTGCTCCAAATATCTGCACATTTTGTATGGTACTTTTTTTTACTTTTCCGCTTTAAAATTAGAGATTTAAAAAAAAACAGGTAACAGTGAACATTTTAATTGCATGGAAATTGCTACTAGCAATTTTTGAATTCCGTTCACAATAAAAATTGTCTTCTCAGGCGTGTCTCACGGATTTTGATGAAATTGAAATATGTTGTAGAGCATCGAAAGATAAGAAACACGTATTTTTTTTATCTGCGGATACACAAGTTTAGGGGGTGCAAATCACCCCTAAAATGTATCCCCAAAAACAGTTTTTCCTAAATATCTCAAGTTCTAATGTATTTTTTCGAATGAAACAAAATGGAAATGATGTCTCATAAATATACTAAGCTTTTGTAAGTAAAGCAGTTCCCGGGGGTTGCAACCCTTATTTTTTATTGCACAATAAATTATATTTTTGCGTCACAAAAATAACAGTTTTAGTTCAAAATCATTGACAAATATTTTTTTACATACGATTTTGAAAAATAAAATTGACCTGTTTTTGGGTTTTCCTCAAGGGGGTAAACTACTCCTAGCACTAACACATGATGTATATTCTTTCAGACATCAGTGTTTTCGTGAAAACCAGTATTAAGGAGTTTTTGGAGTCGCTGATTACGAATCTGATGTCAGATTCTGCATTCGCAGATAAAAAAAAATACGTGTCTCTTATTTTTCAATGCTCTACAACATATTTCAATTTCATTAAAATCGGTGAGACACACTTGAGAACGTTTCCTTGTAAGTAAGAGTTTATTTACTTATTTACAATTTTTAATTACGGATTTCCGAGATTTTCTCTTATTGCTCTACATCGAATAAGTATCGCATTAATACTATCGAATGATGAAAGTTACACAACATCAATCAGGAAGAAAAGAATAGAAAGAACGTTTTTAAAGACGTGATTTGTTCTTCCTATATTAAAATGAATAACATACTTATACCTTATATACTAGTCTTTTTAAAAATGTGTAAAATTATGATTTTCAAAATATATTTACTTTTATTTTACGTTTCTCGATTTACACGATTTTACGTATATCCCGATTTCGATTTACACGGTTTTCTGAGTAACCTATATACCGTGTAATGTGTAGTTTTACACATGGGTTTGATTATATCGCCCATTTCAATTGATATTTGCAAAAGGTATAAGGAAGCAGATCCGAATTTAGCTTAGGGAATCCAAAGTATATACGGCAGGGGTGTCAAACTCGCGGCCCGCAGGCCGCATGCGGCCCTCAACGAACATTTTTGCGGCTCGGCCAATACATCGGCACACAATAATATATAATAAAATAACAAACCGACGCAGAAAAAAATTAGATATATAGAATTCGCCATCGTTTTTTTTTTTATTATACTCTTTTTTTTATTATTATTATTTGTTAAATCTTTCAACTAAATTTGAAACAAGATTTAAAGATTTTAATTCTTTGGACAAATTTCGTTTGCTTTCTTCGATTTTCTCAATAAATATAGAGTCAGTACCCTGCCATATGCAAATGGAGGTGATCGAGATTCAGTGTGACTCAAATTTGAAGACAAAATTGATTGAAGTAGGTGTGCTAAATTTTACAAATATTTACCAGCCAGATTAGAAAATATTCGTAAATTCGCATATAAAATTATTTCCATGTTTGGTAGTACTTATCAGTGCGAGCAGTTATTTTCAGTTATGAAAGGTAATAAGTCCTCTGTTAGAAACCGTATTAAAGCCGTTCACCTTGGGCCAGTATTGAAAGTCATCACTGCCAACAAAATTTCTCCTGAAATTGGAAAGATAGTAGCAGAGAAGAGATATCAAGTGTCAGGATGTAAACATTACATTTTTCTTGTTCTTTTAAACATGTTTTTTATAATGTATTATTATTATTTTTTTTATTATTTATCTATGAATATTGATTTTTTTTGCGGCCCACTTAAAGTTTTTTTGTTTTTTTAGCCCAAGTTAGCCTATGAGTTTGACACCCTTGATATATGGATTCGAGAAACCGATATTATCAGATTTTGAATAGGAAATTATTTTGGATATCCGGATACTTTGAGTACTAATTTATTTATTAATTTAGAAAGAGATTCTAAATTGAATTTCTTATCTTTTAAGTTCACGAGGGTGTGAACTGAAAATGTGTTTACTAGAAGAATAAATTAATTAATGTCATCATTAAAAATTTTCAAAATTTTTTAAAACATCAATTCAGAGTCAAAGGTATACAAGTCTATTATTAATAGCATCCAATTAACGAAATAATAATAATCTTTGCGCAAGTTATATTTAACACTCACAGAGGGATTTGAATCTACAAAGTTGGGTGCACATACACTACGTCTTAAAGACTTGTGATATATGTATGTTTGGTATTAATGCCCCAGAAAACTTTTCTGTCAGTGTTCATGCGAATTCCAATAAGATTGCAATTAATTGTCAACATTATTTGGAAAGAGGATTCCTCCTGAAAACTCGGTATTTCATAAATTCTGACAATATATTTCGAACGATGGTCCTCAAAAATTCATACTAACATTCACTAATTATTCACATTCTGGAATTCATAAATTTGGAATTGTTTGTAATTAGTGTCCTCGAAAACTCCCAATAATTAATTTTCATAAAAATATTTCCCATGAATTTTTCATAATATATATTCATATTAAACTGTGGGTAATGTACTGGATTAAAAAAAAAAAGCCAATAAATATTGCCTACATATATCTAAATCCTTAATGCTGAAATTATGCTTCGGTTACTTGGGGATGAAAATTAAATTCCTTTATTGATAATATTATTAATGCAGAATTAAAATTGTTGGGTCAAGCTTCTCTGTGATTTATTAGACAGGGCCGATTGTATTCGGGAAAAAAAAAAAAAAATTTTACCCGACAGATGACACAGTGACTTCACATTCCAAAATGAATTTTCAGCAGCTCCGGCCGTCTGTAAAATTTCGAAGAATTTTGTGGCCTCTTGTGAATTCAATTATGTGCATACCATTTAGTCGGCAGTCTACAAGGGAATTTTTTTCTGCTATACAACTATATGAAACTCAGCATTCCATTAAAGCAGAAGCAATACTTATTTAAAATTTTAAATTTCTCAACCTTTCAAATTTTTTAATTATACACTTAATATAGAGGAAAAGTTTCAAAAGCGGAAGAACTCAATCTTAAATTTTCACATAAAACAAAAATCAAATTACTTTAAGATATTGCGTGTCATTTCGGATTCTGTAACCCTACTTTTTGGCAAAAAAAAAAAAAAAAAAAATATCGATCTAAACTGATGAATTTGCCCAGAGGCGATTAAGGGGCTATTAATCAAGTAATCCAATGAGACATAACATGAACCGCGGCGATAAATGTTTTATGGGACACTTTATGACGATGAAATTCCCCTTCTTGTGATTAAATCGGGCACAATGGCGGTAACAAGCTTTGCACGATTTGAAGTTATGCATGGGTATGGGCTATGGCGATGAGGAGTATTACAAAATTATGGGATAAAACCTATCATAGTTATTGCAAGCACCGAATATGGTCATTGTGTGATTTATTGTTATAGTCTATGGAATGACTACTCATCCCATATTATTAGATAAAGAACATCAGTCATAGCTTTAGTAGCCGTCTGAAATCGATGTAAAGTGCAGTAAAACAAGGTTAACCACATACATTCCTTATATATGGATTTTTGTAAGAATTTTATATCTCTTGTTCAGAAAAGGAACAAATTTTTGATTTTGAAAATTAATAATAAAAGAAATGTAAATTAGAATATCTTTCAAAAATGACTATTATATCTATTTATGTAAAGGTAATTTGTTGTAGTATTTTCCCCTAATTATGTAAATATATGTATGTTTATCATAATACGTAGAACGAAGTAAAGCACACATTTGAATAATTATCTTTCGTCATTTAATAGGATTCAAAATTCAAATAGGTAATATAAATAGAAGGTGTAGTGTCTTAACTTACTATATAAACAAACTCCAAGTCCTGAAGTTTTGTAATTTGCTTACCTTACCTTACTTATAGTAAATATCTAGTGGTTTTGCAATTTAACACCAGAGCAAATTTGAAAACTTCATTTGAAAATGTGCTGAATTTTCCTGTTTTCTACTTGAAATTCTGTGAGAATCCTAGAAATCCCACAAATGAGAAGAAAAATAAAAACATTCATATTTCTTGTGCTGCTAAAACCTAAAAAGTTTTCCTTTAGCACCAAAGTATGCCTTCCACAGAGGGTAACTTTTGTGAAGTTGTTAAATTGCTGGCAAAAAGGTTTCAGCCACCTTTAAGGCATCTTATTAGCAACTTTCACCGGCAGTTTTAAAATGTCCCTCTCAACACAGAAAGCCTGGCAAAACTTTTCTCACCAGATTTATTGACTTGGCGACGTAAGACTTGGGCAATGCTCGAAATTTGAATGCCTACTTAAAAATTAATTAACAGACAATTTTGATTTTCACAAAAGGGACAGAGTAGGACTCTCTATTACAATTTGCAAGTACTAGAGCAATTTATTTATTTTTTGAAAAGGGAAAGGGTTGTTTGTTTGGTAAATGGATTCATTTTCACCAATTAGGGTATCCGGCAACTGGACTTCTGACGACTTACACCATCACTGTGAGGGAATTTAATGCTCTACACTTTTACGACCTGAAGAAAGAGTTTTATATTTAGAATTTGTACTAATGCCTCTTATTTATTGAATGAGAACTCTTTTTAGAGATAAACTCAAATTGATTGAAGCTGACGAAGCAATTTAATTAAGATTAAGAGTTTCAACCACAAAAAGACTTTGAGATGAAAGTATTTTTTATTTGTTTACCAATTTCGTTATTTTCGTCGTTTTATTTCAATACATAAAACAACTTCAGATTTAGAACTTCAGTTCGGAATTGGATAAGTTTGTGTTTTTTTTTCTGAAATGGAGAAAAAAAGTGGATTTCGCAAATCTATTATTTTGGATATATAAATGGTCTGTCATCGGCGGGTTTCTTTTTAAAAATGCTATCAAATAAATAGTATTCAATAATTTTCAAAGTTTGTTGATTTATTGAAAAGAGTAAACTTTCCGATTAGTTATTTATTTATTATTATTTATTTATTTGACCTCCTGATTACACATTAATCTTGCAAACTGAAATTCAAAAATTCTACCCTAACCTAAAGAAAATATAAACTACTCTAATCTTTTTTCCAGATATAATATTTCACTTATTTTTAAACTCAGATTTAGATAGTGTGAAAATGAAATGAAAATGAATGAAAATGAAATTTATTAATACTTCTGGTGACTAATTTTTGTGAACCATAATTGGTTTTGTATGAGGAAGAAATCAGCAACGAAGCATATATATTAATTATAGAAAATAATTCAGGACTATTGATATCATGATACAAAAATAATATATAAACCAAATAAAAGATGGCGTATTTCATAAGAAGGCATAGCCGATTTCTGTCAATTAAGTCTGCAATATACAAGTTTTGTGAAAGAAATTTGAACCACTTCTATTATATTAATGTGTAGAGTATAGAGTATGTGTATTCAATTAATGGCCTTACAAAAGATAAGTCAAAAAAAATAAGTTTAGGTGTAGCCCATTTCTAATACACCAGCAAGTTATTTAAATATTATTGTAATTTTAAGCAACAGTGAGAATCATTAATTTGAAGAAATATTATTAAGTCATCTGCATAGCTTAAAGAAGTTATGGAATATTATTTATAATATTGTATTTATGGCTGGCTGTCAATTTTACAACATATTTTGGAGGGTTTCTATTTCATGAACAACTCGATTAATATTGTGCTTAAGTGCCTGAATAGTTTTTGGAATGCCAACGCCCAACATAACATCGATCTTTAACGGCACTCCACAAAAAAATTCAAAGTACTTTAGAAACGTTGTTCAAGTATAAATCTATTTACTATGCATAAATTTATTTATTCATATTATTTATTCATATATTCTGTCTGTGCCAAAATAACATGTAATTTAAAAAGAAACCAAGAGATGGCCCACCCGATAGTAGCATTGTAACATTATTAGTTCACAAGTATAGCATAATTTGCTACTGCTTAAAGCCAAAAAGAGGAAAAACTTTGAATTAAGAATTGCCTTAAATAAACTATGTCCATGTCTTTAAATTTTACTATAAAAAGATTAAAATTTAGGTAGAGAAATATTTCATATACCTATCTCAAAAGTTTGTTTAGGAGTTGGGACAAGATTTGGATGTTATTTACATCACCATAATTTTTGAGACAGGTGTCTCTCTGCTTTTTGTACACTGAAATGGCTTTCATTTTTTTAAGCACCCATTTCCTTAATTTCCATGTCTTCTGTTAGAGGAGTTGTGTCTGTTTTCTTGCTGCGAAATTAAATTGGAATGCCTTAATTCAGTACTGCCGCAAAGAAAATGGATTCCACCTTAGAAAATTAACGTAAATTTCTATTTCCGTAAGTTAGTATGAGATTTCCACCTCTAAAGCAATTAACTTTGATTGGAAAATACCATTAAAATAATTTTACCGTCAGGAAATGAAATTTCTTTGACAAAACATAAAACACCAAGCAGCAGAGGATTTAAGTATTCGGTTCGATTTGCTTTCAAACTGATGTTAAGTTTGAGATTCCCATTTATATATAATATATAAAAGAAAAAGCCTGGACCGAAGGGGGTTAAAAAGAGTTTGGTGCTTTCTGTCGGTTATTGACACAGAACACAATTTTTTATGTCATTTCCATTGATGCTTAAAATGATATCATAGCCTTCAAATAATCCAAAATTAATCAAATGATAACATTCTTTTTTAAGTCAGTTCACACCTAAGTAGTGATTTATGCTACAAAAAAAAAAAAAAAACAAAAAAAAACTACAACAACAAAAACTAGTATTTTTTAAATTTTTTAAGGGGGAATGGAATATTTTCAAAAATGAAATGGGAAGTGAAAATAATTTGTTATTTTATTTATTAATTATTCGGACTAATAATAAAATTGTAATTAAAATTAATTTTAATTTCCAGCAATAAGTATTTTACAATAGGTTTAAAATTACCTACCTAATTACCTAATTTTTGTGCATTAGACTTAAGTGTATACATCTTTTAAATATTGAGTTTTATGTTTTTGGAAAAATATATATACTAGGGTGCTTTTTTTTCGTGACTATTTTTTTTTTTTCAGTCCCACCTCGAAATTTTGTGGCAAATACCTAAACAAAAATTCCCTGAAAATTGGAGCCCTTAATATTAATATTAAGTACTAGACCAAGGCGTATAAAGATTTCCCATATAAAATACACGTAAACTTTGATTTTTTTTTCCATATTTCTGGAGATATTGGGCTTTGAAGTTGAGGTAGTGTGGAATTTTCCTGGATTATTGAGCTAAATTATAGAAACACTACCTCAACTTCAAAGCCCAATATCTCAAGAAATATCGATGTTAGCGATTTGGTGTTCTAAAACTTTTTGGAGGAAATTGAATTTCCTACAAGTTTGTGATATTCACCTTTTCTGTACCTCTTGTTGTTTACGAGATAGGGGCAAAAAGCGAGAAATTCATGAAAAAATTGGGTTAATGAACCGTACAGTACGGTCCGTACTACCTCGCTGGTGGGAGTTAGGGTTACACCGTAATGTACACTTTTGTAGAGCATTCAATTCTAAAGAAATCCTACCATTGACCAAGATTATACCATAAAATGCCTCTGTGCTGTAGAGTTTTGAAGAAAAATAATCAAAGTTTACGTGTATTTTATATGGGAAATCTTTATACGCCTTGGTCTAGTACTTAATATTAATATTAAGGGCTCCAATTTTCAGGGAATTTTTGTTTAGGTATTTGCCACAAAATTTCGAGGTGGGACTGAAAAAAAAAAATAGTCGTGAAATAAAAAGCACCCTAATATATACATATAGGTAAGAATTGTGTTTTTCTATTTGTATTTGATTACAATTATGTAATTACTTTATGCCCTAGGCAACTACTATAAACACAATTAGATTGTAAAATGAAACTTTTGTAAATTTTTTCAAATAATATAAATATATCATTTCATTATAGATTTTACCTAGTCAAATAATATTGTATTAATTTCTTTTGATGAAATATAAATATCTGTAAGGATCTATATAAAATTGAAAGATATGCATATGAATATATGAAAAACTAAAAACAACTTTACATTAAATTTTCACAACTTTCATAATTTTTTTCGAATTTTTTTTATATGTAGGAAGGCAAATACTATAAGTAATTTTTTGAAATATAATTTTGACTTTTACCATAAGAAAAGTAAAATTGGTAACATTGTTGTGAGAACCACATACTTCGAGAAATCAACTTTTGTAGTACCTATAATAAAATATTTTATTCAGAATAAAATGCCAAAAATTCAGAAGAAAATTACATTTTATTCAAAAAAATATTGTTCAATTTGTAAATATACGTATTTCAGAACTTCACTCGAAAGCCAGGAAACGTAATTTAATTTGTCATTATTACTCTCCTGAATTAAAGATTTCGATTTTGTAATATTCAGCCCGTGTACTGGAAGAGAAAGGATACAAAAGCAAATTAGCTGACGCATTGCGCTCGAATCGCACTTTATTTGTGAGAGCTGTTAATTAATGCTTAAATCAAAAGCAGCGGATGCCCTATTTGGACAGCTCGGAATGAAATTACAAATCCGCATATTTCAACGTGTTTCCCTTTATTAGTTGATGATTTGAGTATATACATAATAATTTATTGGAATTATATATGCATGAAAATTTGGTAATGCTACTTGCAATTAGTACATTAGTGTCGATTATTTACCACTTCAACAAATTGCTTTTTCCAGAGAATGCCATTAAAAATCAATTAATTTTCATTAATTATGCTACTTTTTGCAGAGTAGCTATAAAACGCATGGTGATTTAAAGAGATATTGTGATGGCTATGGATTAAGGGTCATTCCCATCGATACGTTCGATTTGGACTGAATATAAAATTTAAATCGATAATGATTAAAAGTCCCCTACCTACACGTAATTACAGTTCTTCTGTGCAAATTTAATCTCATATGCATATCTATGCACTAATGAATTTAATAGACGCAGCAGCAAATTGCAATGAACCGTAGGCTGCTACGATGGGTGCAATGACTTCTGTGGCATGCAACACGCTCCGATTTGCATTATATCCAGCGAATTTCCTAAATAATTGAATTTCTATGTCTCAGACTAATGGACAGGAAATATTTTCATGCAGCCCAAGTGGAATAGATCCCGATGACGCCGTTCGTTCAGCACAAGCTGAAGTGTGTGTGTGAGTGTTCCTGGAATGTGTTCGGTTTCAGTAATCACCCGAGTCGAACTTTACCTACGGTTTAGATACTGAACATACTTAAATAGACTTATATTAATACTTTTTATTCTTAAAAGCGCCTAAATAAGAACTTTCAACACTTCATAGGCTCATTAACTACTAAAAATTCTATTGAAGTGAGGATTAACTTTAAATACGTATCTCTTAAAATTTGATTTAGAGTAACATATGACCTGTTGGCTGGTACCGATTCCAAAAATAACTGATTAGATATTGAAAATATTTAGGTATAAATAATTTTGTATATTGTCCTTCAATGTTCTTTTATTTAAAATAATAAAAAATATTATTTGTATCTTTTTAATTTAAGTTTGTACATACAGACAAGGTTTTGAAGTCGATTTTTATTTTTTTGTAAAAATTTACTTTATTTTCTAATTTTTATTTAACGGGAAGTGGGTCAAATTCAAATTTAAATGGGGCTACCCTCAAGATATAGGCTATTCAGTATAAGTAAAAAAAGGATCATTAAAATCGGTTCAAAATCGGCGAAGACATCGCATAACATACACACAAGAGGTGGGTTATTTTCTTCAAATTTAAATGGGACTTACCTCGATATATAGCTTATGCAGTAGATCAAAAGATTCTTTAAAATCGGTTCACAATCGGCTAAGATATAGCATAACATACCAAAAAAAAAAAAAAAAAAATAATACAGTCCACTTTGTTAACATACCATTTTAACAATTCTCAAGTTAAATTTTAATGTGTAAATGGTAAATTAAGGGATGGGTATATGTGTATCTTAATATGCGATTAAGAAATCGCATGGTTAAACTAACTTTATCTTAATTTGACTATATGTATTAGGGTGCTTTTTTTCGTGACTATTTTTTTTTTTCAGTCCCACTTCGAAATTTTATGGCAAATACCTACACAAAAATTCTCTGAAAATTGGAGCCCTTAATATTAATATTAAGTACTAGACCAAGGCGTATAAAGATTTCCCATATAAAATATACGTAAACTTTGATTATTTTTCTTCAAAACTCTACAGCTCAGAGGCATTTAATGATATAAGCTTCGTCAATGATAGGATTTCTTCAGAATTGAATGCTCTACAAAAGTGTCCATTGCGGTGTAACGCTAACTCCCACCAGCGAGGTAGTACGGGTCACTAAACCCAATTTTTCCATGAAATTCTCGCTTTTTACTCCTATCTCGTAAACAACAAGAGGTACAGAAAAAGTGAATATGACAAACTTGTAGGAAAATCAATTTCCTATAAAAAAGTTTGGAACACCAAATCGCTAACATTGATATTTCTGGAGATATTGGGCTTTGAAGTTGAGGTAGTGTTTCTACAATTTAGCTCAATAATCCATGAAAATTCCACACTACCTCAACTTCAACAGATCTCAAGAAATATCGATGTTAGCGATTTGGTGTTCAAGAACTTTTTGGAGGAATTTGAATTTCCTACAAGTTTGTCACATTCACTTTTTCTGTACCTCTTGTTGTTTACGAGATAGGGGTAAAAAGCGAGAATTTCATGGAAAAATTGGGGTTAGTGACCTGTACTACCTCGCTGGTGGGAGTTAGGATTACACCGTAATGGACACTTTTGTAGAGCATTCAATTCTGAAGAAACCCTATCATTGACCAAGATTATACCTTAAAATGCCTCTGAGTTGTAGAGATTTGAAGAAAAAAAAAAAATTAAAGTGTATTTTATATGGGACGTGTATTTTATATACGCCTTGGTCTAGTACTTAATATTAATATTAAGGGCTCCAATTTTCAGGGAATTTTTGTTTAGGTTTTTGCCACAAAATTTCGAGGTGGGACTGAAAAAAAAATAGTCGCGAAAAAAAAGCACCCTAATATATATGTGTATTTGAGAAGTGCATATGCCAATAAAACACAAGTTAATAATTAATAGGTAATGTAAGAGGCATATTTATTTTTAATCAAGTTCTACCATCCTGAGCCCAGATCAGTTAAGTCAGAAGTGTATATAAATTATTTAATCTACATATTTTTACAACCACAAACTTTAGATAGATATATGTCGTTTTTAAAATAATACTATTAATTACGACAAATATATCTGTATTTAAATAACTACTATTTAATTTCAATCAATACACTATTTCTTCGTAGATCAACTCTTGACCCTATGGTTTAAAAACGACTTGAAAATAAGTAGAATTTCCCGGAAAGTTTGCCAATTAACCAATTTTACATTAGAGTTCATCGCCAGAAATATTAATTAACTGAAACTTATGAAATAATTTTCTCCCTTTATAGTTTGCTTAGTGCAATATTTTAGAAAGTTTACGCAATTTGGATATTCGAGGGAATTTATTAAAAACTTTTTGATTTCATTATAAAACCGTAAAATCTGAGTGGTGCTGGGAGTAGAAAACTTTGTTATAGAAATATCTTTAATAAAGTCGTTCGTCTCATTTTCCATTTTCTATCCTAAGCCAACACTTGAAGTGTGCAATAATTTAATAACTGCCATGTTACTTGATGCGCATAAATGCACAAAATTTGTTTCTCTTGAGACCACTTTGGGAGTTAGTAGAAAAGCTTCTTTCCCTGGTAATTTTATGGTAATTGATCTAAATTAAAACTAAGCTTCTGCAAGGATACAATTAGCGTTTGAGTATCTATGTACTACCTACCTAGGTTGTAGATATTACAAGTTTTGTTATTAATTAGAACATCTTCAGTTAACTTAACTTTAGAATTTTAGTAGAGCGTTATTGAGATGTAGAAGCTTTTATTAGAAATATTCCCAAGCTTGTGAAATTTTGAATTCTTACAAGTAGTTTTCTTCAAGTTCACTTGGTGTATAGAGTTTCTGAAAATTGTGATGAATTTATTTTATTATTTTATTTTATTTGGAATATCATGACATGTAAATAGATATAGTTATTAGATGAGTTTAACCCATTAATGCGCAAAACGAGGATTTTGTGCACGCAAGTTCAATTGTACGATTCGAATAGCAAATTGGGGCGAATTTCCTCCAAATTCGTATATAAGGGGTTTTTGGGGTGCTCTTTCAGAATTTGGCATTTGTTTTGCATAGAAACTTCAAAAACCCTATTATTTTTTGGGTTTTTTCAAAAAAGCGCCGATTTTTTTTTGTCATTTTTCGTCTCAAAGTCCATTATCTTGTCGTTGCTGCTATTGAATGATCATATAACTACCAGAAATCGCGGTCCGAATGGCTACACTTTCTCAAACCATGGTTTTGAATTTTTTTTTTCGCTTTGGTTTTTGCAAATGGCCATTTTGTACAGCAATGTAATAAAAAACTTCGCGATTTTTTTCGACGAAAAGGATCAACTTTACACAAAAAATTTATATGACAAAAAGTACTTATAATTAGCCAAGGAAAGCATGTACATTTTTTCAGAATGTTTTGGACTATTTTTGGTTTTTTGGATTTGGCAAATTTTTCAAAAATCCAAAAATGTCCCGAAAAATTCTGAAAAAATTCACACGTGTTGTTTGGCTAATTATAAGCACTTTTTGTCATATAAAATTTATTCATATAATTGATCCTTTTTGAGTAAAAATATCACCAAGTTTTTTTATGATGAAATTTGGTGATATTTTTACTCAAAAAGGACGAATTATACGAATAAATTTGTTTTAAGTTTGCGGACTGAAATTGTTTTAGATATTTTCTATTCATAAGGGAAATTGTGAAGTTTAAAGCATGAATTAAAAATAAACGTTAGGTATACTAAAGCTGGTTTGCGATCAATGGCGTAGCTAGGTAACCAAGGGCCCTGGGGCAAATCAAAAAATGGGGCCCCACTGCTATCTAAACTGGTTAGGTTTTATCAAGTAAAAATATGTATTAAATATACAAATACTTTAAAAATGCTAAGCTACTTTATCATCAGCTCTTTTTTGTGCACTGCAGGGCAGGTAATAAAAATATTAAACAGTAACAACATAAATTACAATTAATACTTGGTGTAGGTATTGGGCAATAAAACGAAATAGAAAAGATTCAAGGGTTTATTATATAAATGTCGGACCTACCAACTGACTAAATAACAATTATATTTACAATATTTTCCTGGCTTTAGTTTTCGCAAAAGTATCAATGACAATAAAATTGAACCACTATATTGACCAGTACTAAAAAGTTTATTGACATTAGCTTACTTACTCCTGATACAGCATTAATTTTTTAACCGTTCTCGAAAAAAAATATCTTGACTCGAATTCACAATAAAACGCACATCGATGAATAATAAAACGCACATATTGTTATCCGTCAAATTGACAACACTGCCAACCCACAGAAAGAATTTAGGGGAATTCCCTAGGTATACTATAACTTTCGAATTTCTCTCAACTGAGTTGCCATGATTAAAGTCGGGTTGCAACCTGTCATATTTATTTTTAAAATTGGAGAAATTTTCGAAAGTTCAGTTCGATCGAGATTTTCTGGTAAGGATTCGAGGGCCCCCTGAGCTTGAGGGCCCGGGGCACTGCCCCTAGGTAGCTACGCCACTGTTTGCGATAGTTCTTAATAAAGCAGTTAAGTAAAGTAATTTATTTAATCCTGGTACTTTCCTATATTTGAGTTGCTTTATGATCATTTGGATTTCTTTGGGCTTGACAATATAGATAGATTTCATAATAGGTTTTAGGTTCTCTTTTATATTCTTTCTGAATTCTGTCCAGTTTGTTTTTGGAAATTATAATATGAGCTGCCTTTATTAATATGACAGCTTTATGTTAGCAGGTTATGGCTAGAGCATGGTTCATTAATGGTTTTTGGATGCGTAGCGTAATCAGATCTATTTGTTAAAACAGAAGGATTAACCACAGACCTACTAGATATATACTACCATGATCAAAAAGAAATAGGATTTTTGACCGTACAGTGCCACCTGTTGTCCGATTCTTGTACTTTTCTGCTGTTGGATTGGTTGCACCTTCATTGACATATTGTGTAATTTGTGGAGTTATACACTGAAATTTGTAGTAATCATAGCATCATCATTTTTCCTTTCTCCGATTTTTTGCGATCGACTGAGATAAAGCTTATTCCCACCATCAGAGGAAATTTCCAAACTGATCGCCTCAGTGTCTTTTAAGCCAAAGGTGGTAACAAGCTTGTCTTAATTTTATATTTAAGTAATAGTTATAAATAAAAATTAAATTAATCAATAAATAAAAATTGTGATGAATCACAGCTCCACAAAAAAATTTGAAACAATTAGATCTGACGTCTGACCATACCTACTATATGTTTTTGAGGTCACTGAATCCGAATCCGAGGTCTATTTAACTCCATCACGTCAGGATTTTTCATAACCTCAAAATTTAGCATAAAAACGAGAATAATCCACAAAAAAATCGAAAAAATTAGATCTGACGTCTGACCATACCTACTATATGTTTTTGAGGTCACTGAATCCGAATCCGAGGTCTATTTAACTCCATCACGTCAGGATTTTTCATAACCTCAAAATGTTAGCATAAAAACGAGAATAATCCACAAAAAAATCGAAAAAATTTGATCTAACGTCTGACCATACTGACTATATATTTTCGAGGTCGCTGAATCTGAATTCTAGGTTTATCAACCCCTATTACTTTAAGGTTTTACATAACCTACAAATTTTAGTCCAAACACCAAAATAATCCCTTCAATTTTTAATCCCTTTATTGCTTAAAAGAAAAAAAACCGGTCACTATTTTAGCCTTTGAATTGTTGAGTTATTGTTTCGGTACTGCCCCTAGGTAGCTACGCCACTGTTTGCGATAGTTCTTAATAAAGCAGTTAAGTAAAGTAATTTATTTAATCCTGGTACTTTCCTATATTTGAGTTGCTTTATGATCATTTGGAGCCTTTGAATTGAAGGGATTATTTTGGTGTTTGGACTAAAATTTGTAGGTTATGTAAAACCTTAAAGTAATAGGGGTTGATAAACCTGGAATTCAGATTCAGCGGCCTCGAAAATATATAGTCAGTATGGTCAGACGTTAGATCAAATTTTTTCGATTTTTTTGTGGATTATTCTCGTTTTTATGCTAACATTTTGAGGTTATGAAAAATCCTGACGTGATGGAGTTAAATAGACCTCGGATTCGGATTCAGTGACCTCAAAAACATATAGTAGGTATGGTCAGACGTCAGATCTAATTTTTTCGATTTTTTTGTGGATTATTCTCGTTTTTATGCTAAATTTTGAGGTTATGAAAAATCCTGACGTGATGGAGTTAAATAGACCTCGGATTCGGATTCAGTGACCTCAAAAACATATAGTAGGTATGGTCAGACGTCAGATCTAATTTTTTCAATTTTTTTTGTGGAGCTGTGTAATCTTTATTAAGGGGGTAGTCCAGTGAAAACGACTGTTTTTTCAACGATTTTTTTTTCATATTAGAAGTCAATTTTTATTAAAAAACTTATTGACATATGATAGTACAACTATTAAAATACACAAAAAAAAATTTTTTTTTTGTTTTCGATGAGTCATCCCGACAAAATGGCCGCTCCAAAAAAAAAATTTTTTCGTTGGCGGACGTCGAATCTCTGCAACGGTTCATTTGAAACAAAAAATTCAAACGAGGTTTTAATCTGTAGGACATTGGCTATCGTCGGAACTAGAATTATTAATTTTCAATAAAAAATAACAAAATGGCGGCATTTCCAATTTTTTGGGTGTTTTTCGGGTGCTTAATTTGTTTATAACTTTGTAAATAAACAATGGATTTTAATAATTCTAGTTCCGACGATAGATACACAATCAAGAAATATACAGCTAAATTTTTAGATCAATCGGAGCAAAAGACTCTGAGATCTGACGTCCGCCGAGTCAAAACATGCTGTTTTCAGAAAAACGCGTTTAAAGTTTTTTATGCGGAAAAAAGCTAAAAAAATTAATTTTACCTTAGTCAGCGATGCCTGCTCCATACATAACGCGATGCCTCCTCCATACATAACTAACCTTAAATACTAAGCAGAAGGACCTAGACCGTTATAAACCGAAGAAAATGGGCGAAGCAAACAGAAATACAAGAGTCCTACTTGCTCCGAAACACGCCAGGGGACCTTCGAGCGCTCGGATTACACGTCTCTCGAAAACTCTCTGTATCTTTAAAACTATTCAATATTTTGCTTAGATATTTTAAGGGAGTATTTTCTAGGTGTAGTAGAGTAGATTTAAGCAAAAAACAAAAAAACGAAAAAATTTTTTTTTTTCACTGGACTACCCCCTTAGAGATAAAAAGTCAATATAATTCTTGCAATTTCGTGAATGCACATTAGTTGCAATTTTTAAATTACATTTAATTCAAATTGTGACACTCTCGATGATGCAAACCGACTAAAGCTCCCATTTAAGAAACCTCAATCCGAATACTGAATCGCATCTCGTTGAAGGAAATTATACATTTATAATACATATATGTAATTTAAAACAACGAAATTGAAAGATGAAAGTGAAAATGGTGTTCTACTGTAACATAAATTACCTTCGAGAGCAACGTTTTCTTCATTTGGTAAAATTCATTAAACCGAACATAAGTGAGCATCTTGTGAGAAGGCAATTTCAGAATTCTCCTCAGATCTCCCTTATTCAGCACTAAAATGAGCAATTCACCTTTGTTATACAATTGAGCGAGTGACAATATACAGGGTGACTTACTTCCACTTTTACCATCAGATTTATTCCACCTGGATTGCTGTAGTTTCACTAGAACAAGGAAGGAATAGCGAACAGATAGGTCTTAGGTGAGAGATTTAATTATTCAAAAGAACCTTAATAGCACCTAGGCTTCCAGGTTTCTAGCTTTTGTGTGGCTCGTTTTTGTTCCACCTTTATTTGGGAGCGCTTTCAGTATCATCGGTATGCTCTTTGAAGGGCTATTTTGGCCACAGACAAATATTTGTTACCTCAAGAATCCAGTAAACATGCGTTTCTTAATTGTGTTTACTTTAAATGAAATTTTAATACCACGTATTTACCTCTAAGCAAAGGAAAATTATGGTATTGTGAAGTCTTATTTCCTTAGAAACTCTACTAGAAATTTCCTTAGAAACAAAGTTAAGGGTTAAGGTATCGCAAAGTTCTTTTGCTTCAATTAGAAGTGAATGATCAAGAAATAGCGTGCTCGCAATAATTATTTCGTCTTAAATTACCAGCTTATTCAAAGCACATAAGAGTTAGCATTTAATTAAAGTCCATCTCAAAAGACTCAGAAAGGAATTACGCTTTTAATTAACTGAGTTAAGAAAAATATATAGATGCCACTTTCTTATTAATACAGCTAAGGACTCATGTCTTTAATAAGACTTTCATTCCTGATATAATTAAGGATATGATTCGTTTGAGGCGTTACATAGAGTTCGAGTCGTTGTAAAAATTCGTAGTCGTTACAAAAATTCTTAGTCAACAAAGCGTTGACTTTGAGTATGTGTATTTACATATATATTGATTCTGAGAGTAATTTTAGGATTAAAATAACAGTGTTCGGCTGCCTATATTGGTGGTTAATTACATACTCAAATTAAACGTTAACTTACGATTTTCGTTTGGGGACATTCATAATGGCAAATGAATGATAAATTGTGTTGAAATTAAACCTAAATATTCCATATTTAAAGAATTGCGAACTCCTAATTTAGTACTCCGCTATTATAGTTAATATTAGTTGTTTTAATCTAAAATTCAATATAAATAAAACATCCTTTTAAAAAAGAATCCACACAATTTTGCTCATCCTGAAAGGTGTTCCAATGTCGTGTCAATTTAGAGGGAAGTAAATTTCCAGAGTAATTTGAATGACACCACCAGGAAAAGAGTGTTATTGTTCATTTTCCAATTATTTCCCCTCATGTAGTGGTTCTACAATGTCTATATCTTGCCAGAAGTGTTTGTTGTTGCGTAAAATTTAATTGCTTGTGGTACGTTCGTAGCAAGCTGAATCTATCTGCAGAAAATCAAACAAGCCCATGTGCTATTAAATTGTCAAGCGCATACCATTCGGGTGGATAATTACTTTTGCCAACCAACTTTCACTTGTTCTTTTCGTTGAAAAGCGGGAAAGCGATGGTGTGGCATTCAATAGAGTCCTTTCAAAATTTCGTGTCAAAGTCACAAAGAGATTGATGAAAACTGTCATTACTTTTCATGTGAAAAGAATAATTTAACTTGACATCAAAAGCAATTTTATAAATATTTATCACTTTTCATCAGCAAAAGATAACTATGAAAACATAAATGATAAAATTAAAAATAAGGATTGGGAATTTTAAGGTTAATTGGGTTTTTTTAAAAGTTAAGAATATGTAATAGTTTAATAGAGCAAATTGAAAATTAAAAAGAAATTAGGCATCTTCACACGCTTTATTGCATCTGTTATTATATCGTTGCGAAAGGTGTACAAAAATTCGTTGCCATAGAAACAATTATTAAAATTTAAAATTTTACTTTTAGCAGAACGTATCGTTGTTATAGGAAATACTACAAAGCGTAAAAGAGATGAATTTCTTAAAGATACAATATAAATATTAATATAATATTTTTTGATATACATAGCATACATATAAGATCGCGCAAATTCGAAGGTCGCTGGTTCGAACACTATTCGTGTCCGTTTCGAACTTTTAGAGTAATTTCTACAAACATACATCAAATGAATTGCTCAATAAATTTACATATGTATGTACTCTCAAATTTCTGTTATTTCAATGTGGTTCGAATTCTAAGTGAATGTATATTATATTTTTTTAAAGATATAAACAAATTTTAATTATTCAAAATCATAAAGATAAGAACATGAGTTATTGATGAGTAATAGTGGAAAGTTGAAGAGCTTATATTTCAGTGCAAGATACTTTGCGTAAGTACATTTACCGAAGGAAATCAAATTAATCATTAATTAATCAATTTTTATAACACGAAATAGAAAAGTACCTACAAGTACAAGTGTACTTACATCTTGCTGGTACCCAAATCGATTTGAGAAACAATATCAAAACCTTGGACTTACACTATACCGAAAATTGATTTTTAAGGAAAACACAATTGAAAGTATAAGGGTATTTCTCACCAAATTCCGAAATTTCAGTTTGGATTACATGTAAATTTTTTGTGTTCAGAAAATCATTTTTTATAGCAGAAATCCAAAGTTTTACTATGTGAGGTTGTTTTGAGAGTATTGGTCTTCCATATTTTTTTTCATAACATTTTAAAAAATGGGTTTAGAAAAAAAATGAGGGAACTTCGTTCGTCGTGCCATTTTTTATCGCTCAAAATATTTGTTTAAAATTAAAAGTCATGCAATACCAGTTGAAACTAAGCAGTAAAGAAGTCCAAAAACACATTTTTTTATATAGGTAGTTTATTATAATACTGTATAAATCATTTCGTCACACGATTGTCATTCCCTCACGTTTTTAAATAATGAGGGAATGACGAATTTAGACAAAAGCTAAGAAAACACAGACACATAACCTCAATTTATTTTAGCATTTTGAACTATGCATTTTACTCACCAAAACCTATTGCAAAGAATTAAAACATTTATTTATACTAACCTTATCGTTTATATACGTTCAGTGAGGTAATGATACAGAGATATGTAATATTTAAAGAATTTTAACCAAATGCATTCTTGCACAAACGCGCGGCGAAGTTGAACAAGTAATCGCTATATTGACATATTAACAGTGTTGCTAGGTATCAACAACTGAAGGTTGCGTTCACAAATGTCATTCGGTACGATCATAAATTGAATATTCGTAACACTGTGAGGGAATGATTTTATTTTCAAGGACGGATATTTAAATCCTTTTATAATTAATGTATTTGTCGTAACGTAAAAAAAAAATCTGAATTACAATAAACACTATCTTTAGAATATTTTTACAGTATTTAATTAATAACAACATTGCTTTATTTGAGAAAGGCAGCATTTTTATCAATTAACTCGGGCTGAGGGACAACGTGAGGGAATGATTTTCATGACATTAAATTGACCATAACTTTTTTTTTTTATTGAATGCGTTTCGTTTTTTGAAATAATAGTAATATTAAGTTATCTTGCTTTGAATAAAAATATTACATCAAAAATAAATGCATGTGATTCAGTACTAACAGCTCGGGACTTAAGTTTCGAAATTTGGTAAGAAATACCCATTAACAAATGTAATAAATTGATCAAAACACTACTTATTAATAAACAGAAAATCCTTGTTAAATATAGAGAATAAATTAACCATATCCAATAACCTTTCTCAGTCTATAATATTATACTGCTCAGCTGTTTGGGATGATTGTGCAAAATTATCATACATTAAATTATTATATTTTTTTAATATTTTCATTAGGTATTGTCAAAAACTCTCATAAAACTTAAACTTAATTAATTACCTTAATGATTCTCTAACGAATAAATCCATCTCCGAATTATAGTTTACGAGATACCATATTTTAAGAAAAAGATTAAGAAAAAGATTAATTTGAATCATGGCGAAACGTTAAAAGGTAAAATAGGATGAGAAATATTTTAAACTTGGTCGATATTTAAAATAAATTGTCTTAATAATAATTTCAAAGTTTTAAGATTTTGCACTAAAACTTTTCTTTATCGCAATGTTTAAACAAAAGTAATAATTTTAAATTGTTTGTTACGTTCTTAACTATTGCGTTATAATGTTTAAAAGATATAAATAAGTTTTAATTGTTCAAAATACATACAGTTTTCATTAATTTCTCAAGAAATATTCACTTTTGTCTCCGATTGTATCTCAAGAACTTCCTTAAATAGACCGATATTAATTAAATCCTCATAGCGCCGGAAGATGTGTCGAATGCGACTCCCCAGCAGACCATAGGCTTTTTCAAGGACCTAGATATGGAAGGGGTTTAAATAAAAGGGACTAGCACAATAGATCTTATAGGTCGCGTTGCTATTCGGTAGGCACTGGGAGTGCCCTAGACGACCCAATAACATAATAATAATAATAAAAATAATAATTAAATCCTTTATTAATATCCTTCAGTTCAATATATTTGATTATTTTCATAATATTTGTGAGGGCTCTTCATTTGTTAAGGCCCCTTCTGCCTTGTAGTAAATTTGGCTTGTATCCTTTTGACTCATACGTAACATGGGTCCTATTGTAAAGAATAAATACAGATTAATGAACCCATTTGCTGGAATTGATTTCCTCACCTTTTCTTCATACACACTCAACCTAATGTAGCGAATGTGCTTGAGTTTAAATTTTCAACCAACAATAAGGAAGCAGCTTGATAGGATTATTCAAATTCAGCCCACAGCCACAGCACCAGTGCTTCTCCGTCTGAATAATTAAGTTAAATACATCCCTTTGCTTACCTACATACTGTAGAAGGCGAACGCGCTCAGTTTTCGCCGCGATAAGACGAGAATAATTCCGCGGTGTAATGTGTGTTCACATACCTCAAGAAAATTTAACTAAACGCAAATAACTGAAAATTTCCTGCATGTTGTATGACAGCGCGTCGAGGCAGCAAATCCCGGTAGCTTGGCGATACTAAACCCTTATAAATCGCAGAAAGTTGTCTATCGCAAATTTTGCTCAAGCCCTCATTGCACCTAATCCCTTTAAACAAATTTGAGATTCTCCGAAATCGGTATTTTCCAGCGTAAAATTTAATTTATTTGGCACATGCCTCAAAGTAGATATTATTCGATAATCCTAAATTGCAAAAGCTTAGTCTTAATGTTGCCTTGGAAGAAAAACCCAACCATACGCAAGATTAAAAAACTCGGTTCTGCGAAAAATTATTAATTATGAGTTAAACCTGCTGAAAGAAACATAAATTGTATGGAACTCAATTAAGATGATTTCATGTTCTTACTTTTTTTAATTTTCCTTGGATGTTTATATTTCAATATGAAATAATAAAATTTTTATATTATCTGTAGGGATTTTACGTGTATTAAAATGTTTGCTCTGTAATTCATAAAGAGAGGTTTGTCTTTTATTTTTCTATAGAATACTTGATAAGCGGTCTTAATATAAACGGTGAGCCATTTGATTCTATCACTTCAAATCACTCATAACCCAATAACCTTAACAAAATGTTCAGGTTTTCGAGGGGGCTACCTGATGGTGCAATTTGCAACTTCCGCGTGCTTTTTTAAGCGAGCCCGGTTTTTTAATTTAAATAAAACACATAAAAATTAAGCAAATATAATTATAAACAAGATAATTTTTTAATATTTAAATGATAAATCAAACAATGTCAGGTATATGAGTACCACGACTACCATTTACATAAATCATCTTATCAGTCCAATTTGTGTCCACTTTTTCGAGCATTTTGGGCCGTATATCCGAAGTGAGACGTCGAACGTTGACTTTCAAAGCGTTAATCGAATACAGGTTTATAAGCATACATCAGAGACTTCATATATCCCCACAAAAAATAGCTCAGCGGTGTCAAATTATACGATCTTGGTTCCCAATTGATAGGTCCGATTGTTTCGGTTGCTGTATAGCACGTAGCGCTGTCCTGCTGAAACGAAAAATCGCCAACATCAATGTCCCGAAGTTTTGGAAACAAAAAGTTACGAATCATCGCTATGTACAACTCTGATAGGCGATTATTCGCTCGTTGAAATTCACGAAGGGCTTTATAAATTTTTATAGGTGAGTCCTGATTTCGGAAATAAATTTCCACGATTTGGAATCGTTGTTTTAATTTCAGATTTACCATAAAAATTTGGAAATCCAAGATGGTAACCAAAACGTTTTAATTTCAAATTAAATTGACGGATATAATTCAAAATCTTTTATTTGTTATTTGACTGTTTTCTCACAAGACTCGATTTGATGTGATATTTTCCAGACTGAAAAAATATAATTTTGTTTTTTTTAATTCTTTAATAAAATGTACATACTATGATAAATTAGTTAATTTATTATTTTTAGTTAGTTTAAATGTACTAGGATAATGATTGGTTATACTTGGCTTTATAACCCCATATTTTTACTAATTTGGTCAACAGTTTCAAATACAATATATATATAATATGAAAATGCAGCATTTCTGAAAGTTTAGAAGATGGATTACGTATATGTAGGAGAAAATTATGTGCATGTATGTAATTGATATTTAATAAAATTCTAAGCAAAAATATTATGATTATACACAGAATTTAGAAAAAGTGATTATTACGTACAATCGCATCTTCTCACCATTATTTCCGTATAAGCTATATAAGCAATTTACAGGGTGTCCAATAGGAAATTGCGAAAACTAATGGGTCACAATTTTTTAACAAATGGAGAGATCGGTAAAATGTAAATACTTTTTAATTAAGGAAAGTCGTCATTTTTATTTCATTTCCATTTTATTATAAAAAAATTAAATCTATTTAATGCAAAACAATTAATTTAAAAAAGTAGTGAAGAACGTTAGTTACTAGTGATATATATATTATGTTATTTTCGATATTTTAACCATCTAATTTGCCACAAATATCCATATGCTTTCTAAAACTATTAAAAACATGTTCTAACGTTTCATTTGAAATGCCATTGACGATCTTCCCAATGTCTTTAATGAAATCCTCAACTGTTTTTTGGTTGTTTTCATAGCAGAGATCTTTAATGTAGCCCCATAAAAAGAAATCAAATCGAATGAGATCTGACGAGTAATGTGGCTATTCTATTCCTTTTCCCCTAGCAAAGCGTGGGTACCCCCTAGGCCAATAACTCGATCGCCATAAAATTTATTGATGATACTTCTTGTGTGCGATGAGGTGCTGCTCCGTCTTGAATAAAAAAAAAAAGATTTAACGCGGCTCATCTTTTTCGCATGAGAAAGGATTTGGTCTCTAACATCCCTTTGTACTTCTCTCCGGCGACAGAAGATTCAAAGAAATTCAGGTAGATACCTTTTCTGTAGATGGTTCACATTTCACAAATATATATTATTAATAATTCACGTTTTTCACTATATTTTTAAATTAATGGTTTGTATTAAATAGATTTAATTTTTTTATAATAAAATGGACATGAAATAAAAATGACGAATGTCCTTTATTAAAAAGTATTTACATTTTACCGATCTCTCCATTTGTTAAAAAATTGTGACCCATTAGTTTTCGCAATTTCCTATTGGACACCCTGTAAAAAAATACGCGATAATTGAAAAAAACGGTCAAAAACTATTGAAAAATATTAACAATTGCGAATAATCAATGTTATATGAATAACGAGAAAAATATGCTGTTTGACTTTTAAAGTTATAATTATTTACCTTAATTGCGTGGAACCCAGGAATCCCTCTTTGACATGCAAATTGAAATTAATTTTAATAAAAGGTATATGAAATATTTGCGGTTTTTAGCAAAGTCCTGCCCTTTTCAGAAAAAGTTTCAAATTATGTTTACATGCAATGAATGGTATTCGGTATATTTCACTGGAATGAGAATTGACAAATAAAAGTTTTCAGAGCAATGTTTCATTAGCGAAAATGCCATTTTCACTTTAATATCTGAAAATAGTTCGTTCCGCTCAATGAAATTTTATTTGTAAATTAAATTATTACTATTTCGTACTGTGTATTTCAAATTGTTATTTGTGCACATATAGCACTTTACTTATTTACAAGGAATTAGCGGCATTATATTTATTGTGCAAATAAAACGCATGAATATAACACAAAAAATATGAGTGGTTGCACATGTGCGTGTTTTTTACGATATTTTTACAAAATAAACAATTCGAAGGAAAAATCTTGTTCATATTTGCCATATTTATTTTGGCATACAATGAAATAAAGTGATATAAAATATTCAATAAAATTTACCAAACCTACAAAGATCTGGTTACGTTTATGCATTAAGCAAAACCTTTATCTGAAATGGGAACTGGATGAGAGTGGAATTGGATGGGTAATGCGTAAAAGCATTTTTTAATCGACTTAACAATACCAAAATATATTTATATGCATGTCCATGTCCATGTTATAGCGACGCTTTTTTCTTCCATTTAGCCATGCCATGAAGGGAAATTGTCTCTAGGGTTATTTTTTCATTCCCTTTTCCTTTTCTCTTTGGTTTCATTCTGGGAGGGAACGGATGAAACACCCAACAATTTTTTATTTTGGTGAAGGTTTATCGAGACGTTTTTACACAATTACATTAATGGTAAAGCTTTACAGCTCCATATTTATGTGGAAAATAATGTTTTACCCGATACATCAGTTCCTAGGAGGATAAAATTAGGAAATAAAATTGTGTTTTTCATCGAATATATGTATGCTGTAAGTTTACGATTTTAAAAAGGAAGAAATTAAGTGTAAATCTTCCGAACTAGTCGTTATTAACTATATTCAAAAGTATTGGCATTTTAGAAAAACATATTTCAATGAGTCAAAAGTATTGGCATTTTGGAAAAACATATTTCATACTACAATTAACTGTCTAGAGTTTTTTTGTTAAATAAATGCTGATATTTGTACATATGTATATTTTTTCCTTTCAGAAGTACTTGTTATGCTTCAGATTTCAATGTCAAAATTACGAATAGTAAAGTAAAAAAAATCTACTAAATTTTAAGTACGAAGGTTAACTGACACCACCTTTAAAATGCAACTGTACACAATAAAGCTCTTCACTATACTTTTCATTTCAATATATTAGTTTAATGATAATCATAGGAAGATGTACTATAAATTATAATTTTCTTATGATTATCATTAAACTAGGATATTTATAGGGAAACTCTGTAATATTGTTTACTTGAAAGTTTTAATAAAATTTTTATTCTAGCCCTGTTTATGCTTATAAATTGAAAATAAGATATTAAACTTTTTCACATGTAGATAAAAATAATTCTATGATTTTCTATTTTATATTTTTACATTGTCTTATTGGCTTAATTTTCCTTTATGTTTCTTTACTTACCAATAATGATTTCAATTGATATGGCCATTTTAAAATTTCATATCTCCGGAGCCGACTTCACGAATTAGGACATTTTCAAAGTATATATTTCGTTAAAATAATAAACAAATTTAATACTCTGCATGCTTTTCATAAATAGGACTTGAAAGCTTTCTTAATATTTAATTCCATATAAATGTTATTCGCAAAAACTGAAATTGAGATTCTTATACACGTGGATATTAAATTGTTAAATGTTATTAAGACGATCCTTTAAAAAAACCTTCACCATAAAAACTCATAGCCAGCGTTGATGATGTATTACATTAAGCGTTTTCTACCCGAAAACTCTCTGACGGAATGTATTTGTTTTTTTTTTCGAAATATCCTCTGGAAATCTTCTTATTTAATCGCCTCTTGACTGAGGAGGCATTCAATATATGTACTTCAATCTTGGCTAAGAATCAATTTTCCGAAACGGAACAAAACATCTTGGAGATGATGAAGGGAAAGTATCACAATGTATAAATAATTCAGGACATGTGCGGGGTCTAACAAGTTCTGCGGGAGAGGGATCTCGATTCGAAGATGTTTGAAGCTTGTTGAATTTCCTTCCGGCCCAGAGAGATGGATGATAGAAAACATGGCGTCTCGTTTCAACCATTTCATGTCACTTCTGAGATTAACTTTTCCTTGGTGTGCTTTAATTTAGTAATTGAGGCGACGGAGGTTAGGGCACGTACGTGAGATTTATAAAGGGAAAGCCCTACTTTATAGTTTTGACGCGAACCCAATCGATGTTAAAATCCCTATTACTCTGTTAAGATATTGCGGGAAATAAATTTTTTAAAATCATTTAAAAAATTCACCCTTGAAATACTAAGATACGAAAAGATGATATATGTATTACAGATACAGACAAAAAATAGTCATATCCCAGCAAACCAAAAGATTCGTTAATAAATCGAAATTTCATTATTTTGGGCGACTATGTAGTTCGTTAAAGATATCAAAAATTAATCAGCTGTCGGAATATTTGGACTTTATATCGCTTTATACAATCGTTTACTAAATGAAACTTTAGTGAAACTATCGGGAAAAACTAAATAAATTCTCCTTATTTACTCGAGAAAACTAAATCGTAAATGAATTACTTACGTACGAAAATTTAACTCACTTAAGATTAAGTAATCGCGAGTACATAAGAACATCGTTTTTCACGAAAATTTCACGACTTAACAAAGAATTTTTTAAAATTATTTTCTTTACATTTATTAATTTTTTTTTTCCTTTATTTATTAATTTTTTTTTCTTCTGTAAAATTTCTTAATTTCTTTCGATTCAAGTATTTAATATGAAGTAGTTAAAATAAATTATTCTAAATTAATACTACTTCATATTTACCTTTTTACATTTGATAAAAAGGGGACAATTCTTCAATCCGTATTTTATCTTTGTAAAATCATGTTGCTATCCCTCTTTTAAAACGTTCGCTTTTATTCGAAATTTACTAATCCTCGTAAAATTGCTACGATAAAGGAGACCCGGGACAAAATGAAATGGGTACTGGGCTTGTATCAAACCAAATTAAGGAGAAAATACCGCACATATATAAAAAAAAAACGAGAATTACGCTGGTCAACATGAACTTTGAAGCTGAATAAATGACACATTATTTCTATAGATTTTTATTTCTCGTAAATTATGAATTGGAAAGTGAAAGTACTCAATAAGCAACCGTTTACGAGAAAAGTAGGGTCAAAAAGTACGATTATATCAATCGACAATCAACAAGTAAGATCATATTTTGACTATGTATACAAATTTGTTATAGGAGCTAGTAAGGTGGCTCAAATGCACTTTCAAATCTTGCCAATCTTGGGATAAAATATTAAAGTACAAAGACAAAAGTTCCATTAAAGGATAGTGGACAAAAATGTATGGACTTTTGTCCAAGAGGCTCCACATTTTACACATACATAAAATGAAAGAAATTAAGTAGTGCATCATTGTCACGTTTAAACTTTAAATTTTAGAGTTTTCTCAGTTATTATGATGAGCAGGTTCGATATCGGTCTTACAAAAAGTTCAAGACTGAGGCCAAGACCAAGACCAAGACCAAAACCATGTTTGCGAGACTTGATCAAGAACAAGACTAAAAAACACTTTTTAGTATCCTTGGTCATTAGTTTTAAAAAAATTATCCAACCTTTAACACGGGTTTTAGTGAATTTGATTAGAAATTTCAACAAATTACTTATTGGTTTGGTATTAAGTAATTGAACTTGTACCCCAAATTTGAAATTTTTTGTTCAACAGTTTTTGAGGTACTGAGTTTCAAAATTTGATTCTTATGTATGGACTTTTATGATACGGTCATTATTATAATTGCAACTTTAGTTGGTATAAGTGTAATTCATACCATCGACACACTACACTTCATTATGAAGCAGGGCATCATTATGATTTTACTTCTAATGATGTGATGACACCCATCATTTTACTTCATTAGAAGTGACATTTAACGAATCCTTCCCGACTAGCTTGATCCAAAAACAAGTGTAGCGCTCGCAGATGATTCTGAATATCGAAAAGTCTTCTATTTAATGATTTTCGTAGGAAAACTAGTACAAAAGTAGTAGTTCTTTTCATCATTTTTAAAAAAATCAAATAGCTAGAGCTTCATTTTGAATAATTAATTATGAAACAATTCTTTTTCATAATGAAGTGTAGTAATTATATATACATATTAAATTATATAATACTGAGACCAAGACTAAGTCTATTAATGCCAAGACCAAGACCAATATCGCGACTATCATAGTTTTCTCGTTCTTGATCTTGTCTTGCTCACCAATAATGGTTATGTGCCAAAACCTAAAATATAATTATTTTTACTTACTTATTTATTATTATCAACAGGTATAACACCATCTGACAGTTAAATAATATAACTAATAACTAATATTTAAGATAAGAAATGTACATATTTAGTATAATGAAAGCCCTAAAGATAGACTCTGAGTCAGGTAACAAGAAAACGCTTTTTCAATTCAACCCTGTTACAATTAAAATCTATTGAAGGAAAGTAAGTATTATAATTTTTGGACATGGCTGACACTGGTTCAAAAGAGCCATAATTTGTTCTGTGAACTGTTGAATAAAGAAAGTTTTGTCCTCTGGTTACTCGCGGGCGTGAATTAAAATTAATAAGGCTAAAAAGATTGGGTGAATTTATAGCGCCAGTAACGACATCGTGCATGAAAATAACCCCTGCAATTTCTCTTCGCTTCGAAAGAGTCGTCAATCCCAAAAGTTTTAACCTATTTTCGTATGGGGGAAGGTTATACGGATCACTCCAAGACAAACGACGAAGGGTAAAGCGGAGAAATCGTTTTTGAACCGCTTCAATTCGTCCAATATGCACAGTGTAGTGAGGATTTCATATAATTGACGCATATTCCAAGATAGGACGGACAAAAGCACAAAATAGGACCAAGGAGATAGGGATCATCAAAATCCTTAGACCAACGCTTGACGAATCCAAGAGTAGCATTTGCTCGGTTTATTATGTTGTCTATGTGTTTTTCGAAGCCAAATGCAGTATCGATAGTTAAGCCTAAGTCAACAACACTATCCGTTCTGGATAGTGATATGTTATGGATTTTATAAGAGTACTCTAAGATGGAGCTCCTCCTACTAAACGAAATAATATTGCACTTATTAATATTTAACTTCATATGATTATTCGAACACCATTTTTCACGAATTATCAGGTCGTCTTGAAGGCGGTGACTATCCTGGAGAGATTCGATCAGTCGAAAAATTTTCAAATCGCCAGCATAAGCTAAAACATGTGAATCTTGAATTAAGGGAAACAAGTCGTTTATAAAAAGAGTGAATAATAAAGGTCCGAGATGGCATGTATTTGTATGTATGTATTTGTATTTTATGTATAATATTGTTTTATTTTATAATATTCAACGAAATAATAGTCTTTTATTGCATATTATTTGTGTTTAATTAAAAGCATAATTATTGTATTCGTAGTTTATCATAAAAAAATATTCTTAGGGTAAAATAACACACGTACTATTACTCCGAAACCCTTAAAACTCAAACGTGACATTGACACTCTGAATAGATCTTTTTGTTTTATCTATGTCAAAATGTCTCATTTTTGCACACTATCCTTGACCTTCAATCTTTTTCTCATTTTTTAATATCTTTTTAGGTTCCGTAATAGAAATTGTTAACTCCAAAGTTGAATGCGAAATAATAATAAAAATAATTTTCGACATTAGCTCCAAATTGTATTTGAATATTGTTGTTATAGTATAAAGTTGTTTTAATTTTTTACAAGGTGTTTTTCCTCGGTGTATTTTTTGAGAAAATAAGTAACACTGCAAATTTATTTGTTAATCCTAATCTGCTTGTTCTTCATACTAAAATCATGTAGATATGTATCAGTGGACACGATTAACTTTGACAATATATTTTCTAATATAGATTTGAACGGAATGCTTAAATTAATAAGAGCAATCAATGGTCATTATGGCCAAAAGGCCCGGTATTTTTGATTAAATAACATAATCTTTGAATGTTTTTAAAGTAGAAGCAAAGAGTAGAGATAATAAATAAGTAAAAGTAACTCGATGCTTTGGGGACAAGTTGATATCCTTAATTAAATTGCCCTGTTATGTTGCCCTCAGGAGAGCATTTACGAGACTTTTTGAACAATTTCATTCCGGCACTTATTTGCCTTTTTCTGCCAAAAGAATCAAATGAACATAGGAAAAGAAGCTTAATGAAGTGGACAATAAATAAGGGAATGGAATTGGAGAAAAGAGGAAGCACAAAGAGAAGGAAATTATAAAGGACTTAAATTAACTTTGAAGGTGTGTTTCAACATAAAATATTTTCACTTTTGCTTAATTTTACACCTGAAGTAGGAGGACACGAAATTTCTCAGACCACTGGCTTGAATATCAAACGTGGCCTTTAAATTACTGAAAAATACTGGAAAGTTTTCCCGTAATACTTATTCCTTCAACAGGATATTGTGCAGATCCTTTTAGAAATTCAATCTAAAAAGTTTTCGCCAGTTCTTATCATAAAAGTTAAGCAGCACCATTAAGATTCCTTGAGTTGCCCTGGATAAGGATATTCTCCTACGCGATGATTTTTAAAGAAGGTCGTCCTATTTACCCGTGAAGCGGTTACAAGACTCTTAAAATTCAAATGCGAAATAACAGTTTATCAGAGGGTAGATTATTTATTTATTTAGCAGTTCTTTCGACAGTTGTACAAACTTAGAACTTCTAGAATGGATTAAAAGGACAGTAATAAACGGATGGCCATTTGTTGGTTTCTTTTTTAATTAAATGTTATTTTGACACAGGCAGTTCTTTCGCGTTCAAAAATTGAAGAAAACACAGTATCATATCCCCGCGATACGACATGAGTAGACTTATGCTTGAAGAACGATGGGAAAATATTGAAAACCTATTTCCAAAGTGAGTACATTGCGAATTTTGAAAAGAAATTACAGTCGAAAAATGCAGCATCCGCACTTGCCGGACGCAAGTTTGTGAAGAAAATTCACAAGATTGGCATGCTAATTTATAACACAGGTCATCTTCATGTTGATCCTGTCCGCTCAACCGAGAATATTGCTGCTGTTGCCGAAAGTGTGCGCCTGAATCCGAGAAACTTAACTCGCCACAGTTCTCAGCACCTGAACATTAGCCGCATACAGACCTTGAATTATTCCCTAACAACGTCCGATTGATTCAGCAACTCAGGTCGTGTTCTAGCAGGATGGCGCTACCTGCCACACAAGCCGTGAAACAATTGATCTTTTGCTTTGGACTTAGTGTCAATAATCGTGACCTTAAAGATCGATGTTATATTGACAATTTAGAAATGATTTAGGCACTTAAGCACAATATTGATCAAGCTATTCGGGAAATAAGGCTCCAAACTATCGCTATTATCTTCAAAATAAACCTGAAAATTATTAAAAATGCACATTCATTTTTGAGGAACTGGGCAATAATGATAAATTGGCCCATTAAAAAAAAAATGTAGCAAAACAATGCACCATAATGGGTTTAAAAATAATTATTTTAAATTTTCTACATTATTAGTTTATAAACTGTACCTAATTATTCTTCATATGAGTAAGTACTGGTTGAGTATATAAAAAAGTATGTTGTAAATTGCTTTACCTTATCCCATCTAAGAAAAAAATAAGACCTTTCTAGGATTATACAAAACCTGTCTAACCATTAATGTTGTAGGTTTTTTTCTTTTGGAAAAACACGAATTTTTGAGCGAATTTCAATAATCTTCTTAAATTGAGTCAAAAGCTTTTTAATTGTAGAGTGAGTATTTTGTCCTTTTTATAATCCGAACAATTTGCTACTGATTTAACTTGTAACGCACTTCTTTTATTAAGTCGATAAAACAAAAAAGGTCCTCGTTTTAATAAGTTTCGACCTTTTTTAAGAGAAAAATATTGAAAAATGTTTGGGATTCTGTCCTTAAGTAATGTAAAAGAAAAGGTCGTGTTAAAGGTTATTCTGGATTTGGTAAAATTACTCAAAAACAAAGAAAATTTCTTACAAGTTCATGCCTTTCATCCACTCAAACATCTGGATTGTATAAAATCAACTGAATATTTGTTCATCCATAAATAAATATCGCTCTGAATTTGATTGAACAGGCTTTTATCTGGTTGAGATGAGTATGTCTGAAATGTGTATGATATATGTATGTCTATTATATGTGGTTTATCTATCCACATTGCTTTTACAACTCCTGGAATATGTTGTTTATGGCCTATACCACAGCTTGTGGGGCATATCTCTATCATTTACCACATATTTGAAAAGCCAATGCTGGGGTTTACGTTTTTTATCTTGTTGCTCGTAATTTGCAATCAACCTGACCGAATGGGACACTATTAATGCTCGGATTAGTCATCGAGACGAAATTTCTGCTCGACCTAGTGTAAACTTCCAGGAGTTTCTCATTGACATGAAATTTCACAATTTTGGTATCCAAATTAACTCCTGATTGGTATCAGTTCCCAATAACTCCTCACAGAGATTGCAGTCGTGTGCGCAAGTCCAAAATGAACTTCATCGGTTCGGATGTGTTCAATTTTGCCGCCAAGGTATGGCACTCGCTTAGAAAGAAGGGCTCCTAAGGTTTTAAGCGATTGGTCCCTCTTTAAGCGTTACGCACCTAATGCAAAGCGTAGAGGGGCCGTTAGCCCTTCCTGGGCTGAAGTACGTGATAATGATTTGTCCCACTTCTTAGGGAAAAGCGTCAGCGTCTTTATTATGATTTCGTGCGTGCCTTTCTTACCACAGCCGGGAAAATTTCTTTCAGCGTAAGCACCCCATTTCGGGTGGAGTAATGGCAATAAATGGGGGAATGCAGATGACAGACATTTGGCAGAACGGAGGGAAAATAATTCAGATATTTACACAGCTCTTTCGGTTTATTTCAGTACTTAATTTTGGAGGGTATAAAGTCAAGATCAAAAAGGCAGTTTCATAAATTAATTGACTAACAACCGACGCAATAAACGAATGATGGAATTTTGGGCAGCAGTGTAACAGTCACAGCTTTGTTCTCTTATTTGCGAATATTAATGGATTTCGCGTAGTTTATTAGGCGCAAACGGTTTAGACTCACTTTAATGAAATATTAAAGCATTACTTCCTATATTATATAAAATTTTATTGGAGTCAGCATGAGGTCTTATGAATAATTATTTATTTTGAATGTTGTTTGATTATTGTTAGCATTACTCATACCGTACGTATATACGAAAATATAAAAAAATTATATATATATAAAAAGCTCTTTATGTTTTTCTAAACCCGATAGAAATTTAAATTGAAAAAAATAAGTGAAAAAGTTACCTTTTCATAAAACATTTTCAATTTTTCGAGCAATGTCGGCTTTCAAGTTGTTTTTGCTGGTTTATCAGCATTCACCAATGACTTCACCAGTGAGTTCACGTGACCTTCTAGGACAATTTACAGGGCCATTTCTCGAAATCACTCTATCGTAGAATTGTGATTTCAAGAAATCGATGGTTTGTGTCGCTGTATTGCACGTAGCGCCTTCCTGCTGAAGCCACATATTGTCAAGATTGATCGGTTTCGAAAAAATATTCATTGATAACGGTCTCTATTAATACTAACCCTTGCCTTATTTTAAAGAAATAAGGACCCATGCTGACAACAGCGTGTAGCGGTGCATTTTTTTGGATGTCTAGAGTCTTTTTTGGATTGGTCTCACACGAGAAGTGACAATTTTGCTTATTAACAAACCCAACCAAACTTAAACTTAAAACGAGGTTCGCCACTGAAAACAATTTTATTATAAAATAACAGCGAACCAAGGACGGATTCTCAAAGTAAATTTGAATAATTCTTACAAGTTCCTTAAGTGTGAGTCTATATGATTACTTGGTAGACTATACTGAACATAATACTGTCAGAATGACAGCTCGGATTGATAGTTATCCCAACAGGAATTTCTATTTAGGTTAAAAAAAAACACCTTTTATATGATTATTTGATTTATATGAAGTATATACTTTATGTATGTAACGTATACCCAGAATATATCTGGAATGTATTTAATGTATATTTGACCTATAAATGAAATAAGTAGAATAGAATATTGATTGATTGATTGATTCCTCGCATAGTCCGCAGTCCATCGCCCTTTTTTTGTGTTGATTACTAACAGGCTAAAATTTCGTGAGCAGCTTCCTTTCGCCGAGACGCCCAACTTTTCTATCTGCGAAAATTCTCGGAACAGGTAGCTAACAAATTGCGGAGGCGTCAAACATGTCGATCAGGTGAATGTAAATATTTTAATAATAACAGTTATTTTTATAGTTGAATCTAGAGATAATGTGATATCAAACACGAAAAAACGTTTGTCCTAAAAAACCGATGGTTTGACGGCGGGAGTCCCCCACCCTCAACATGTCGAAATGAAGAGTAGTCCAAACTGACTACTAACCACCTGAATTTTTTGGTATCGCTTAATGAATGTATTTTAAATTAAATGACAACATTGTCCTACAAATTTAGCGGTATGTTTGTCCAGTCCTACGCGCGGAAGTTGTCAAATTAACGTCAATTTTTTTTTTATTACTAACAACCTAATTTTAATTTGTTTCTCTTGGGAATCTAATGTGGAACACTATTTTGCGAATGTCCTACAAAAAAAGCGGTATGAATTGATAAAAAAATAAAAAAGACTTGTTTTGAAAATTGTAATGTGCTGCTTGACGTTGAATATTTTATTATATACTATAAAAGATTAAATAAGTATATATGTATATCTTGCTGCAATTTCTTTTCATCAAAGAAACCACCTTTTTAATCGATATACTGAGTGACTCTATTTGATTACTCGAACAAGTGCAGGGGAGAAAAGAGGTAAGTCCAGGACACAATCTTTAACACTTTTTAAACTGAGATAGGATCGTCGTTATAGATCAAGACACGTTTGAGTGCAATATTTCATTTTAAAACCAAACAAGCATTATGACAAAAGATTTAAAGAAGTCTGCAATTGTAAAATCGGCTAAAAACTTCGAAATATTGTTACAAGCAATAAACCAGTACACCAACCCTTTCTCATTAGAATTGTCAATAGACCATCTTTATAATATTTCGAAAGGACAGTTGGTGGACAATGAAATATATAAATTTTTGTCATCAGTTGAAAATTGAGAGCGAAAAACAACGTACCAACTTCATTGCTGAGAATCGAACAACACCGGATAGGTTTGATACAGTAATTAAAAAAAATAAAATATTTAATTTCTTGTACAATAATATTAAAAAAGTCAAAATTAATGGAAAAATCAAAGAAGTTAAGCCTGTCGAGTCTGATGACAAATAATTTAGTTTTTTGTGTAAACGAATAATTTTTTTTAATAAATTTGTATGCAATAAAAAAGTGCATTTTTATTTTTTTTTTATACACAATGAAATTGAAGGTATTGAACTATTAAATCTATGCACATCTGTTTATGGCTATTTAAAAAAGATTTTTTTTTCATACAAATATATATATATATATTAATATGCCAATACCGCAAATAGCAAATAATCAGTTATTTTCAGAATTTTTGTAGGACTAACGATACATACCAATATTTTTGTAGGACACTACTTAATTTGGGCAGAGAATATACTAATCTATCATATGTTATCTTTGACCTACAGTTAGTAATGAAAAAAAAAAATGACATTAATTTCACAACTTCCGTGCGTAGGACTGGACAAACATACCGCTAAATTTGTAGGAAAATGTTGTCATTTCATTTAAAATAAATTCATTAAGCGATACCAAAAAATTCAGGTGGTTAGTAGTCAGTTTGGACTACTCTTCATTTCGACATGTTGAGGGTGGGGGACTCCCGCCGTCAAACCAACGGTTTTGTAGAACAAACGTTTTTTCGTGTTTGATATCACATTATCTCTAGATTCAACTATAAAAATAACTGTTAGTATTAAAATTTTTACATTCACCAGATCGACATGTTTGACGCCTCCGCAATTTGTTAGCTACCTGTTCCGAGAATTTTCGCAGATAGAAAAGTTGGGCGTCTCGGCGAAAGGAAGCTGCTCACGAAAATTTAGCCTGTTAGTAGTCAACACAAAAAAAGGGCGATGGACTGCGGACTAGCAGTGCTCTACATTTTAGAATAGAATTGATCAAAACACATTTTATATAGAGAAGAAGAAAATTAATATGCGAATAGTATATAGGTAAGTATGTATATGTATAACACCAAAATAGTGAAAAATAAGGAAGAAGTTAAATACCACAAACCTCTACCAGATATGAATCTCCATCTAGATCTTGAAGTACTAAATTTAATAATAGGGGCACCGGTTAATTCGTGCGGTTTTCTAACAGATGGCGTAACTTGTTTTATATTCCAGTGATTCACCTTTCCAAATATGTGTTGGAAAGCTACTGTCATATAGTTTCAGAATCAGTATGTGTCATTTAGCTGAAGCGTAAACAACAATACTTTTTTTTACTCTGAAAATGTCGAATTTTGTGCCGAATAAAGTGTTTTTGCGGGGAGTACTTCTTCATTACTTCAATATGAAGAAAAAGGCTGCCGAAAGTCTTCGTATTTTGGTGGAAGTGTATGGTGTGCATGCTCTAGCTGAGCGTACGTGCCAGAAGTGGTTTGCACGGTTTAAAAGTGGCAATTTTGACTTGGAGGACGATGAACGGCCCGGACAGCCAAAAAAGTTTGAAGACCACGAATTGGAGACACTGCTCGACCAAGATCCATCCCAAACGCAAGAAGAACTTGCAAAATCACTTGGCGTCGCTCAACAAATCATTTCCGATCGTCTAAAAGCAATGGGAATGATCCGGAAGGTAGGCCATTGGGTGCCTCGACAGGACAATGCTCGGCCACATGTTGCACAGGTCGTCAAAACCTACCTTAAAACGCTCAAATGGGATGTCCTACCCCACCCGGCGTATAGTCCAGACCTTGCGCCATCCGATTACTATATCTTCCGATCAATGCAACATGGTCTGGCTGACCAGCACTTCTCCAATTATGAAGAAGTCAAAAATTGGATCGATTCGTGGATAGCGGAGAAGCCGGCCGAATTTTTCAGAAAGGGTATTCGTGAATTGCCAGAAAAATGGGAAAAGGTTATAGCTAGCTTACATATTATTATTTAAATAAATTTTTTATATTATAAAAAGCTATCAAATTTGTATACCGCGTCTATTCCCTTTAAAGAACTTAAATTGAAAACCAAACAGACATAAGAATGATTTTTCTTTGATGCTCTCATACATACATTTTTACAATACATACATTTTGACATTATATTCTAATACTAACATCTTTGAACATAATACGGTAAAATTTATAGAAAATATAAAAATTAAGCTATTATAAAAATTAATTTAGAGCTATGCAACAGATACTCTAGTTTTAATAACTTTTTAGATTTAAAAAATTGGATACAATAAATTTTATAAGTATATCTTTAAGTTTACATTCCCTCTGAATATGTTTTATTAATTTATGAAAGTAAATATTATGTGTAAAGTAAATATAACCACTAAAAAAGCGATTATAAGGTATTATGGAAAAATATTTATTTATTTATTTATTTTTGTTTATTTATTTATTTATTTTTGTTTATTTATTTACAAATTAGAATTGCTTAAAAGCACAATTCAGAGGACCAAACTGAGGATTATTATGGTTTCTCTGAAATCTAATCATAGGTGAATTAAAAAATAGATGAGACTCTAATAAGTGTAAAAATGTTGTCACTTCTGCAGGCAAGATCAGCGAAAGTTCAAATCACCAGCCAATGATTTATTCAAGATCCTATTGAATATACGATAAAGAAGTATAGTCTTCGTCCAACAAGTGGAGATAAGTTAACCAATGATAATCTTTCAATATGGCTTATCGAATTTTCGAAAACAGTTGAGCAGTACTCTTGAATTCTACTGACGAGCGTTAAAAATAAAAGTCTGTAAGTTGCCAGTCTTCGAAAACCAGAAGAACTATGCAAAGTCAAACCAGCGAGTCTGTAGGATCTCTTGGTAATGTCCTCAATGTGCGTGACACAAGTTAGTTTATGATCAAATGTCACGCAAATGTCCTTAAATTGGGATACCTCCGATAGAACTACTTAATTGAGGCAATACTCATAATCACACGCATTAATTAATTTTTTGAAGGTGAATGTTAGGTTAAAACATCTATCTGCATTTGTAGATAAACGATTAAGGGCATACCAGTCTCCAGAGAGAGAAATCGAATAGAGAGAAAGTTTTATGAATACCATAACCGTCCTCTTTGAAACTGTTTTAGTATCTACTTATTGTGTTACTTAATTTTTTTCAATCAATAGATAAATGTTATTTATACTTTTATCCAGGGAGCAACTATCAATGAGCTATTTTTATAGAATCTAATACACACATACAAGATACACAATATCAAAGAATAAAATTGTCTATCAACTTTTTTTGTTGTTGAATAAACTTAAAAGTGCAATCAGCGTTCACAAGCGATAAAAGTTTATGTTATTTCTTTCTTTCTTTGGTTCAAATTAAATTCTTTAGTCAAATCTGGCGCTGTTATTCGTTAAGTTTGAAGTTGAATCATAATGAAAGCCAGGGAAGAAAGCAAGAAAGCATTATGAAATTTGTTTTTGCTAATCTAGAGCAAGATTTTGGATACTTCCGTACATCTAATTTTTTTGAAAAGAAATACGAAACTCGTCGCCAGAACCTGTTGACCAAAAAGTTTTCTTCTTAACATTAAAAAGTGGCCCCATACCACTGCCCGCTAATTACTTAACATTTGACGAAGAAAGGGGCGGACTAAAGAAATTGTTGACTTTCTTGAAACTAGCGCACGCCAGTGAAACATTTAGCCAAAGCATAATCAGCATGATTTATGCTTGTACACATTTGGGACTAATTAAGTACAGGCCGTTAATTTGACTTGATACTGTAAGCCTAAGTCCCGAAAATGAGTGTTTATTTGTCCTCCGTCGCTGCGCGCTCCCCTGTCCAAAGTTGGAGGTGGTTTAACTAAAAGAAAATCCATCAAACGATTCGGTGGAGGTTTGTTGTCATGATGAAATGTTAGTGAAACATTTGGTATACAACGATAAATGGATCATCAGGATATGTCGGAAGTTTTCACCTGATGAATACTTGTGAAAATCTTGAATCAACACTGTACCTAGTACCATTGCATTTTGATCTATGTCATCTATGTCTGTAATAAATTCTGATGACTTTATTAAGGTAATCTTTGTTTTCCGCGTGTTGAAAGGTATCCAGACGACGACGCGAAGATTTTGTGTTAAGCTTTGTTGTCTTAAGTCGTACAAGACTAGAGGCGAAATAAATATCAAATCTTATCAGATGCCATATGTTATCCTCCCAGCACGTTTTCCGAATTAATATTTGTCAAATATAATCATCGAGGATATTTATATCTTACAACTTTGGACAAGGTCTGAAGTGCGTGATAAATGAAAGATCCTTAGCAAAATCTTCTTAACTTGAGATGAAATTGAACACTACGTTGACTTGGTGTGATAAACAAATATGTTTACCTTCTATTCATTATCAAACATTCATGATTGATAAGGATTGTTCACTAATCTTTGGTTTTGTTCTCTGACTAGCGTGAATCACTTTCTTCGCACATTTAAAGGATTAGATCTCATAAAGTGTGCGTATTTTACTCCACCTTTAAGACCATTTAATACAGAGCAATGTTGGTACATACTAAACTAGGTCAACAAACCCTTATTGCTTAATTTTAAATAACCTCAATTTAAACTATAAGCAGCGCCCTAGGCTTATGTCTAAGCCCAAATACATATGTTGTCACACGGGTTGAGAAACAGACATCAGAAAGGGTTGATAGTTAGGAAGGAACATTATTTCGTGCTGTATCCCATCTCAAAATTACTATCTACACTGAAATTGAAATTACTTCTCTACTCTATCATAGTTGAGTCCTCTTTTCTTGATGATTCAAGGCTATTTCATAACGCTATCAATCACAGTCGCTGTTATTAAGGGAGAATGGGGCAGTGTGTAACAGGGGCAGTGTGTAACAGATAGCTCCATTTTGAATATGGCGCGTCCAAAACCAAATGTGAATTTGTATATTCTTCCTATTGGACGACCTCTTTCGTTTGCAATCGAGAAAGCGGTGCTCGGAAACGTGTCATGGCGAAGAGGAGGGGGCGAAATCAGTCTCGCCTGGCAAATAGGTAATTCTCAACATTTCACCCTCTAATTTTTTCGGGTTGGAGTCAATCGGGGCTCGATTACTCCCCAAGTAATGATTTTCTATCGAAGTTTAACACTTTGGTCATGCAAAATGACCGTTGTCGATAACATAACCTGAAGGTCCTTTGTTTCACGGAGCCTAGACCCAAGCTCTATACCTCGGGGCAGTGTGTAACAAACGCAGGCCTCCGAATATAGAGCTCCAGGAGGTACTTAACTATCTTAGGTGCGTATGGTAGTCAAAAATTACCTTCGTAAGGTTCTAAACTAGATATATAACTTCATTCCAGCCTTAATTCATGCATATTTTGGGTCTTAGGCCGAAATTCCAAAATCTGTTACACACTACCCCACTCTCCCTTAATAAGGGAATTTCTCCTAGTGAAGGCGACTATATCCTAGTCATGTTTCCTTGCAAAGGTATGAAATATTATGTTGGTAAGATAATAAAGGAGGCTGATGAAGACGGAGATTGTGAGGTGTCATTATATCGGCTTTCCTCCAAGGCCAAACATAGGTTCGTACTCCCTAATGTACCTGATTTGTGCTCAGTTCCTATAAGTGATATTAAGACTATTCTACCAAAACTAACAAGCCACGCTGCCCTGACTAAATTTCAACAATCTTATATTGTTTTCAATTATGATTTTGGCAGCTTTCAGTTAGGCTAAGATTTTTGGAATATTTTCTTTGTCATTTTTAATGTATCTTAACATTAAAAGTCACGATATTTGTTTAAGTTTTTTTGCGGGAGATTTTAATTTTGCAAGTTACATTTGATGTTTTAAATTTTAAATCTAATCCTGAAATCTTAAGTTTCAGTCCTAACTTTTTATAGTAAAAAGAGCTGATAATTGTCATAATATGGTAGCCGCACTCACAGAAGGGAAGAAAGAACCACTGCCATCCTTACCAGCTGTTTCCTGAACCTAAGTCTCTCCTTGTTACACACTGCCCCTTATGTTGTTACACACTGCCCCATAGCGGGGCAGTGTGTAACAAATGCAGTCCTGCGAATATCGAGCTCCAGGAGATACTTAACGGTCTTAGGTGTGCATGGTTGTCAGAAATTACCTTCGTAAGGTTCTAAACTAGATATATAACTTCATTCCAGCATTAATTCATTCATATTTTGGGTCTTAGGCCGAAATTCCAAAATCTGTTACACACTGCCCCACTCTCCCTTACCGCAAAATTTGCAATCAAGTATCCTCAACATTCAGACTTCAAGTTATACAAAGCAAACACAAAGCTTGGAATTTTCATTTCATGTGCTCCGGAAAGGTCCAACGATGAGATTCTCATTTTAATTATTACATTATCCTACGGCTTCTGCTGTGAGATATTAGTCTTTCAGCATCATCATTTTCATATTCTGCAAGGTAAACTAGCAGGCTAATACCTTTGGGCGAAGCTGGACAAATCATGGCTTAATTTTACTCGAATTATAATCCCAAAGGCCCGGCATTATATCATGAAAGGAAGTAGTCATTTCCTATGCGAAAGAAATGACCCCCTTACAATGCCATTGTTGCGGCATAGTTTAGATTTTGTAGTGTGATTTATGGGTTCCATGAAATAAATGCTTCGGCTGAATTTAATTACTAGATAAAATGAGGTTAAAGTGGCTAAAATCACAGAAATTTAAAGTCAGTGTCACAGGTTGAAGGCGTAGCTTACTTAACTTAATGGGTTAATTGAGAGTTTATGATTTCAATGTAACAATAGAATTTTTGAAGTTAAGAATAATTTCAACATTAAGGAGAATATTTCAAAGTCTGTATTTTATATAATACATATGTATTGTGCATTGTTGCATCTGTAAGAGCAAATAAAATAGACAAATTTTATTGTTTATAAAAAATTCAATGTTTTGGGTTATTACGAAATATTATAGATTATTTTTTAGCCAGTTAGTCGACGTAGCTTAATTCAACTATGAAATACATATTGTGCTTAATAAATTATGGAATACAAATAAAAAAACAAATTTTCATTTTATCAATTTCTTTTATTTATTTATTTATTTTTATTTATTCGTGCTAAATTTATTTATTTATTTTTATTTTGTCGCTAAATGCACTATTTAAATTTTTCTTAACGATTATTTCCATTTATGTATTTTTACACCGAGAGAAAAATATTAGTTAAATCACTAAAAATATATATTAAAACAAATGGCTTCGCGTTTGAGGCGCTTTTTCAATTCGAAAACACTTGTTTTAAACATATCGCCGGGTTTAATTTAAGCGCGCTCTTAATTAAATTATAATAATTTAAAATTAATAATATATATAATAATGACTAAAATTTAGTCTTGGCGAAAAAACACCTTTAGCAATTATTGACTTGCGCAAGTTTCTCAAATTGTAAGTGCACTGCATTACTGAGATTTTCCAACAATTTACTCCAAATATATGAAAGTTTAAATTTTAAGTACACCTCTCCGCTTAGCTGCTAAAAAAATTTAATTGTTCAGTATTTAATTTATATAAAATATTTCGGGTGTAATCGTACTGAAAATGTTGAACGGCAGCCCGCGCTATTTAATTCTTTAGAAGTTTTCAAGCAATAAGTGGACCAGGATACAAATTGTTAATTCCTTTTTTAACAGACACACTAAGCGAATTTAGCTTGTGCTTATTAATGCTACATGTTCATAGACTCAAACATTTTAGCCATGCGAAACTAAAATAGAGATGTGTATTTAAGGCAACGCGGATATTTTTGAAACCAATGTTATGGAAAACAATTTAATTCAAATGCTTTTCGTGCTGAAAAAAAAATGAAGATATTTAAATCAAACGCGAAAATTTTGGGCAGAAATATGAAATGTTTGAAATACACGAATCTAACAAGGAGAAGGTACGTAAACGTCATCACCGATTTCGCTCAAATTTATAGCACATGTAGGGCTTGGCTAGAAATCAAAGTACCCGAAGTGGAAACTCCAGATGGCCAAGCGTTTAGAATATAATAGTATAATAAAAATTTAGACGCGGCTCTAAATACCATTCATTTTAGAACTTTTCCAAAATGGCGGCTAGTGTAGTGGTTAGTGCTCGGACTCGTAATGCAGTGGTCACAGGTTCGAATCCTGTGTGCGGAGACTTTTTTTTTCGGATCTTGAGAGAGAGAATGTTTTATGAATGTAAATCAACTTTGTTTTTATTTGGAGACGTTGAAACAACATTGTGATTGTAAAAATGCGGCGTTTATAACCTGTGCTAGATGCAGAAATAATTACTGTTCCTAGTTCTATGATGAATATCACTCTGACAAATGTAAATCATCGAATGCAAAAGAATTAAAGGTTGAATTTTAATTTACAAAGTCTTTTGGTATTTGTTTAATTACAATCCTTTGCTGAAAAGTCCGCAATCCCAATTTCGTTCCTTATCTGTGCCTTTGGCGTATAAATAAATAAATAAAAAAAAAATTATTTATCACTTCGCTTATTTGCCACCTGAATATTATAAAAATTGCGAAAGATCCAAAAAAAAAAGTCCCCACGTAGGGAGTAGAACCTGTGACCATTGCATTACAAGTCCGAGAGCTTTTCACTACACCAACTGCTGCTTTGGAAAAGTACTAACATAAATGGTATTTATGTTGCGAGAGCAGCGTCTAAATTTTTTTATACTTTTATTTTCTAAACGCTTGGCCATTTGGAGTTCCCACTTCGGGTACTTTCATTTCTAGCCAAGCCCTACATATGCTATAAATTTGAGCGAAATCGGTGATGACGAGTACGTGCCTTCTCCTTGTAAGTCAAACGGGCACTATCAATCGACACAAGTGAAACGCTATTTTCATACACGCGAGCGGTTAGCACGTTTAGAACAAAATGTTTGATCCAAATAGAAAATATTTAAATAAAACGGAATTACGTTTAAATAAAATAAAAATCGTCTGATTCAAACAAATTTCTGTTCGCATTTGAATTAAATGTTCATCGTATTTCTTTCAAACGCAGGGATTAATTTCTCTCAATGTATGTAAATCATTTTGCGTGTGGTTATGAAATATTTTGCAACTTTATAGTAAGCGAAATGTGTTACTTTAAATGAAGAAAAGTTCCAATGTTCTAAATATTTTAGAATAGTTTTAAAACTTCTGTCAGAGGTTTAACTACAAAAAATCATTATTTCTTTCATTTAATTTTATTACCTCGACGGGCGGCGTCAATTTCAGACTCTGAGGTATTTTTCTCGGAAAGTCTTTGTAGCAATATAACTCGTTGCTTTTTAATAAGTTTTTCAGAAAGCGCAGCAACCATGCACAGACCTATCTTCTGAATAAATATGTGGGAATTTTCATGTAACAAACAACTCTTTTTGCTGGAGGTAACATTGGTTGACTTTAATCTCTAAAAATTTATCAAAGTTTTCAAGAGTCCCGACTTGCTGAGATCTTCTTGTTTCTAATTATTATCATAACTCGAGGATTTTTCCTGCTAATTTTACTTTGGTTGTGGAAAAGTTTAAAAGAAGAAAACAAAAAATATATGAATTGAGGAAACTTGAAAAGTTCTCGACGAAGTAACGAAAATTTAACGTGCCAAGTGGTTGAGATGAGAAAAATATTTCGTGCCCCTCTTCCACGCATTTGGTGTCCAAGGAGATGACGTCGATGACGTGCTTGTCGGAAAATATGAGGAAAATTGTGGAAAAGTTGGCAGATTCGGTGTAAAATTGACACATTTACTTCAAGTGTGATTGATCTTTTTCGTCAATGGGGAAAACTTCTTTGGCGGGGGCATGACACCGATTTGTGAAATAAATCATGAAGAAGTCATTTGAATTCTGCCAATTACAGGTCATTTGCGTCCAAAAGTGAACCGGAATGATTTATAGGGATATTCGCTTATTACCACCCATAAAGATTTGTGTATTATTGGAAAAGCATTCCGGGATAGAGTACAGGGTATATCGGGAATAAGGACTATTTCCAGGATGTCGAAATCGTAATGGACTTATTCTGGGCACGGGACCTCTACCATACGATAGATATTTACAGTGTCTATATGGCGGTATTACATGCCAGTTAATTACCACATAAATACACAAGTCCTCCATTTCTGGATTAATGGCGCACTGATTTGAAATCCTCCTAGTTTTACAGGAGATAAGACCACAATGTTTCTCTGTATTCAGCAATAAATGGGACTTGGAATTCAGGGAGTAGCGCCATTCTGTAATATCCGAAACTGTAAATACAAAATAAAGCAACAGCTCATCCCTAGAATACTAATGTCGAAGGATCCCGACCATTCCAGGTGATTCGTTCCTTATGACGAAGGTCTATGGCGAGAGAAAAATCGATTTGCGATTAAATTGGTTTCGTGGCTGTTTCAAGTAATTTATCTTTCTTTTTAATTGTCCCTCATCGGCAAGTTTGACGCGCTGGATTACAGTTCGCGGTTTTATCTTTTGTCAAAGGAGCTCTAATCCAGTAACTGATTGAAAGAAATGATTAAGGTATTTCCTCGACAAATGATAATTCTCCATAAATCATTCCCTTTTGCTTCATCACTCAAAAGCGCTGTGAAATTGGATTAGATCCGACACCTGCTGACGCGACCATCAAATTTCTTTAAATTAGACTTTATTCATGCCAAATCAATATGACCACTGATTGCGTCTTAATATTTTGACTTAATTCGCAATGGTCCATTACTTTTTTTTTCTTGAATTTTATTTGAGTTCGTGGGAAGCGTCTTAATGCGTCTTAATGTTGAGTTCCTGCGGAATTAGATCTTTTGTAAAAGCTTCAAGAAAAGAATTTTCAGTTTCTTAGGAAATATTATTCATTTCTTCCGGCAGATTTTTCTCACTGATTTGGGAGGCATCTGCAAGTGATATACTAAGGCGTTTCTTGTTATTTCAAAAGAATATTGTAAAGACTTCGCCGAAATATAAGCTGGGCACGCCTTAGCCAGAAGGCATCTAAAAATTCCCTTTCATTCCCTTTGTATACTTTGTCGATATTTCATAAACATGCAAAAATTAAACCTTCAACAATATTGGAATCAATTTTAAAAGAATACAATACTTAGAAAGGATCCATAAATTACGAATGGTGAATTACCTTATTATATTGTCTGTAGTGAGAGAAAAGAAAGGAGCATACAGTTTACATTTGAAAACATTATATAACTAGCAGTGGCAGCTATATATTGCTTTCATTAAATAATAGGTACTTTGAAGTTTACTATATGTGGATACTATTTATACTGCATACCAAGCCAACTAAAATGGTATATGGTTTGAGGGATATTAAAATTTTAAATTGCAAATGTACATAACTCGGCAAATATTGGTGTTCGCCTGTTTATCAAAAACATGTCATATAAGTGTCTACTTTAACTCTGACCTGCCCGTTGATTTAAAAGGCCGCAGTATTTTAAATGTGCAAAGGTAGCATAAATCAATATAGTTTTTTAATTAGACGCTTGAATGAATGGTTGCTTTTTTTTTTTTGGTTAAAAAGCCTAAATTTTAAAGATTTTTAAATTTTTAAAGACCCTATAGAACTTTATATCTGTTAGTTTTTATTATTTTAGTTGGTATGGTTTTGGTTATTTTGTTGGGGTGATATAGAAACTTTTTTAACTTTTATTTGATCCTTTATTTAAGATTAAAAAATCAGGTTATCTTAGGGATAACAGAGCAATTTTCTCGGGGATTTCATATCGACGAGAAAGATTGAGATCTCGATTTTGGATTAAGACTTTTAATAGGGCTCAGCAGTTCGATTTTTAGGTTTGTTCGACTTATATAATAATTTCGTACATAATCTGAATTCAAATTAATATATTTTAGTACAAAAGGGTTAGATATATGAAAAATTACTTTTTTTAGTTAGAATTTTATTAATAAAAAAATCGATATAAAGATTAGCTTTCGGTCCCTCTTTTATGAATGACTATGGACGATAAGCTAAGCCATACTGAAGATCTTGGCTTCTCGAATCGAAACACTCACTGATTTGTTTTATGTTTATATACAAACAAAGCTTTATTTGTAGTTATTCCAAAACTCATATAAAATTAGAAACAGAATAACAAATTTATAGAAATCAAACATAAATAATTAATTTTGGAGATATATTAACAGAAAAAATTATTCGCTCTTTAAAGATTTCCTATTAAAATCGTCAATTAAATACTTCGTGACGTCCTTTTGCTTTGATTAGATGGTTTAATCGATTTGGCATCGAGTGTACTAATTTCTTAGTAAAATCTATTAGTGCAGCTTTTAGTTGTGTTTTATTACATATTTAATGTTTGCGAAGTCGTCTTTCTAGTCATCCCATAAATGCTTGTCGGGGTGTTTAGTTATTGAGGAACATTATGCAAAATCGACATTCGAACGACCCATCCATGTTTGGGATCGTTATCTTGCTGGAAATAGTAATTATTACAAATACCAATTTCTTCTTAATTTTCTTTCAAATTTTCCTTTAGGATAGTAATTTGGCACGTTTTGTTCAATAAAAACTACTACTAACCCATACCATTTTTAACTGTATGCTGCATGTTTTTAAATTCATATTCGGTATTGGGGTTTCTTCACTTAAAAATGTTATATTTACTTTCATCCGAAAACAGAATAGTGCCCCAAAAGTGTGTATTTTTTATTTTGTACTCTTTTGCAAAGTTTAGTCTTTTCTTTTGGTTCACTTTACAAATAAAGGCTTTTTTTTTGCACCCAATAAAATGTCTTCTTCAAATAGCTAATTTCGTCGTAACAATTATTACTTAACCAGAAAAATTCACTCGTATTCTAATTGTAAAACATTCTTGTTATTTAAACCACATATCTAGTTTAAACGTTAAGACGGAATTAGTCCGGATAGTGACGCCCATTCTTAACACTTGTACGACCAAACCGTCAAATTGATGGGTCTCAGACTCATTAAATAATTTAGCCTAGCTTATATAAAACCTGAATTATTCTGACATTGTGACATTGATATGACCATGTTATGTTATGAAGATAATCTGACCAATTAAACTTGGATTAAAAGTTAAATTGAGACGATTTCTACGCACGATTCTATCCTAGTAAGATTGACATGAATTCCGTTTATTTCGACTATTCCCTAGTAAAACTGATATTAGAATAGTTAGATGAACTAGAATCTAGTACTAGTCTTGAAACAGAAAATCGAATTCCACTTATAATGAAACCAACTTTTAAGTGATAAACTAAAGATATTTAATTTGTTCTCAAAGTAAATTTAATGGTTAAATTTGTGATAATTTAAAAGTTGACTAACAATATCATTAGTAATCGTATGACTTTTTTTTTTTTTTTTTGCTTTCCTAATACGGAAAGTTTCGATATAAAAGATAAATTTACCGCAGAGTTTGTATTTAAAAAAATATTTATTTATGTAAACGAACAACCACCATCATGAATCCAAAAAAAAACATAATAAAAAGTGAATCGTGTTAAATTTCCGCAGCAATTGGCCTACATAAGGTGAATTATCCTCGTACAAAATGCGTTCGGCTTTGTAACCAAGCACAGCATAATTTATTGCAAGAGAATTTTCCCATTTTCAGATTTTTTGTATACCAATCGCGCTTCAGTAATTAATATACACTGGCAGGTAAAAATGCCTACCTTTTATGACTTTTAAGCCAGTAAATTTGGAAGCATTTAGATTTAGTGAGGTGAAACAGTTTTTTTAAAATTGAGTAAGTGCACTTTATTTCTCAACGCAATTATTTCTCCACAATTTGCATAGGTTTTTATTATATTTAAATAAATTTTTGCTTTATGCTTTTTGTTGAAAAAAATTAACAAATATATTTTAATGCTCTTGAATATAAAATCCAGTGAATCCTATTATATGTTTTTTTTAAATAGGTTAGGAATTACGAAAAGAAACTTACATATTTCATAGTGTAAGCAGAATTTAATATATTTAGGATTTTTGCATAGATATTTTTTTGCGTTACAGTCCTTAAAGTCCTTTGAGGCTTTAAGTGGGGATTTATCTACATATATTAACCTCAGCTCAAATATTTCTTAAGTATAAAAAAGTAAAGGTTCAGTTATGTGAAATATCCAAGAATGATCTGCAAATCATTTAATTATTGTCTTAAAAATAGATAAATGTCTACTATAGTATATGGATCTTAGAGTAAAGCCCTATTTTCAAAATAAAGTTTGCCAACAAAATTTTAACAAATAAATTCTTTTTATCACTAAAAATCATAATAATATTAATAATAATAGTGAACTTACAATAAAATTATAAAAAACTTTAAATTCTGATTTAATTCTGAACAAAATTGAATGTGTTTCGTATTATCATATCACAGTAATAGAAATACGCTCCATTGACTTTTGAAAAAAAATAAAAATAATTAGAATAAGCAACCTCACTTGATGCTCACACAACATATTAGATCAATGGATTGGAAATTCAAAGGCTTCTTCAGGACATTCAATTACATTTTGGCATTCATAACTTTTAGTGTGAAACACGCCATTCAATGTATCTTATCTTATCGATTTAAGAGGAATAAAATTTTGAATCTTACGGTCTCTTTCAAAAGGAAAATCTTTATGTGGGATGGCTCTAAGAAATCCTGAGGCCGCCATTGGGGGCACATAAAGGAAAAAAAAACTTAAATCCTTTGAATTGATACGGTTTAAGTTCACAACTCTGTTAAAGATGGATCAGCTGCTGTGATTTTACGTAGAAAATATGACCTATATAAATAAACATATACTAAACTGGATAGCATGCGCAAAAATGACCTCTGGCTGCTTTATTTTCCACTCAAAAAATGCTGATGTTCTAATGTATTTGAAACATAAAATATAAAATATCCGCAGGGAAATTCGTCGGATCGTTTTATTAAATGTTTTAGAATGTTAGTCAATTCAAGTAGGAGCAGATTTCAACGGAACCGGAAGCAGTATCTCTATGGCAAACATTGATATCTTAAAAGATTCAGCAGCGTAGCAACGAATAAATCCCCCCATCTTAAATCGACAGAATACATACAAACATACTTATTACATATCTCTTTTGTATTGCCCCTATACAAGCAGGAAGCGTAATAATTGTCGTATTGCGCTAGAAATGAAAATTCCAAAGGGACTGAGAGCAAGGGATAATCGTGTCCTGCAGAGAAAAACGAGGCATGAAATTTAAATCAACGACCAGGTCCCTGAAGATATTGTTAGTAGAACCTGACTCATGATTTAATGCTACTAATATATTACAACAGGCTTGCGTTTGTTGGCTTCTGCTCATAAGCCTTGTGTCTTACAGCAATTCCCTTTCGTTATGTTAATGACTGTCCTCTGCATTTAGAGGGTTGTAGTTTTGTTAATTTAATTTATACCATGTATCCTGTAATATACAGAAATTCATGCTTTACAAAAGCTGCAGCTACTTTTGTGCAGAAAAATAACCCGGTTTTCTACGTTCTCTGACTATAAAAATAAGCTCGCTTTTATGAGTACATACACGAGTTGGTATCTCTGCTGAAAATTGAAAAATTTTCGAGCTTCAATCCCCAAGGGAGAAGAGGTATGGAATGCATTATGAACGCACAAAAAAAAAAAAAAAAAAACTCTAGCAGGAATATTATAAATTGAGACACCTGTTGTGGAAGAAGATGAAATTACTGAGGGACAAAATATGTGAAAAAGACAAAGCTTACTTTTTCGGAACTCATCATAAATACCCTGGAATATTCATAAATGAATGACTCCAAGAAGACAAACGACAGCTATTCGAGAGTATTGACTACCTTAAATGAGAAAAAGAATAAAATCAGAAATTATATGTATCATTTTTACTTAAACCAAGCATGAAATTCAGCCAACAGTTGCTGATTTGAAATTTATGATTTTATTCTGAACTTAAGAGTATATACTAGTTCAATCTTTATAAAAAATATACATCATTCTATTCAATTTATTCAATTCTTATGTGCCCTTATTCTTAAAGACCAAATTTCCTAAACAGAGAGAAAAAAAAGAAGATGTGTGATATAGCAAAGTATAAATTTCATAACTTATTATAATAAATTTTGATTAGTAATCTATATTTGTATATTATACCGAAAAAAATATGTATAGTTGATTCAATAATGAGGCCCTGTATTAATTCATCTGGTACGAATGTTCTGTTTCAAACAATTAGAACCTAAATAATATTTTAAATAATGAACGTAATTCTTGTAAAACTAACCTTGTTATTACGACCTACATTCATCTAAATTTATGAAGTAAAAACAAAAGGATAAGGTTCTTAATTCGACCTGTTTATATGCTTTGTTTTAATGTTTATCCATCGATTATTCCGAAACTATTACACCGATTTCGATATATTCAATATTAAATTAAAGAGGTGGTGCCACTCCAATTTTGTAAGGATTGGCCCTGTAATTGCGTAGTTATTTGTGTGTATGTTACGCGATATGTTCGCCGATTGTGAACCGATTTTAATGATTTTTTTTTATTGAATAGGCTATATCTCTATACAAAATTATTGATACTTAAATATTTACAATATCTAATCAGTTATTTTTGGGTTCGGAGCCAGCCAAGGTAAGTTTATAAACTCAAATTACTGTAGGTTTATAAACTTGCCTCACCTATTGGCTGGTACAGATTCCAAAAATAGCTGATTAGATATTGTAAATATTTAAGTATCGATAATTTGGTATATTGTCCTTTAATGCTTTTTTCTTTAAAGTCATAAAAAAATTATTTTTACTTTTTTTGGCTTAAGTTTATACATATATATGCAAAGTTTTTGTAAAAATTTACTTTATTATACACTATCAATGATAAATTTGCGAGCTTTTTGCTAAATTTTTTTAGATCTAAATGCAATGTCATTGTTTAATAAAAATCCATTTAAGCGGATATCGCTCGAATTTAAGCAGTGGCACCTAACAACTATGAGAAAAATATGATATTTATTTAGTAAATAAAAAGTAAATAGAATGAATGAATTCATTTTGACCGAGAATGCATGTGAATTTTACTGGAATACATTTCTTGATTCTTAAGTCAATTTAACTTTTAATCCATGTTAAATTTACAAATGTCTACTTTCACAAACATCTATAGTCATTTTTTGCTATTATACGACTTTGAGATTCCCGAGTTCAAGAAAATCGCAAATAAAGTTTCGTTTCTCTATAACTTTTTTTTTAACGGACGTAAAAACGGAGGAGGTTCTCAATTCGACGCGTATATATATATATATATATATATATTTTTTTTTTTTTTTTTTTTTTATGTATGACCAACCACGCATAACTTTTTTTCGGAGTAGTCCGATTTTGATAATTCTTTTTTTATTGGAAAGGGTATACCCCGAAGTTGGTCCCATATAAATTTTCCAACCCTAAGGGTAGGAAAACAGGGGATGATTGATTGTTCACTCACAGATTTTAATGCTGAGTTCTGTATTACACCAAAGGCTACCTACCCATGTTGGTATATAAAGCCTGTTTTTTTTAAGTACTTATATTATACAAAAAATAATAGTTAAATTAGGATTATATAACAGTTAACACCTAAAGTAAAGTAGGTAGCTATTAAAAAAAAAAAAAACAAAAATTAAGGATGTAGTAATTAGTAGATTGTAGCCACAAAAAAATTATAAAATAAAAACTTTAAAAAAAAAAAATTAAACCGCCGAAAAAACTGAAAAGCAAAAAATAATAAACCTTTTTTAATTTAAGGTTAAGGCTAAGTTCTTAAACTAATGTAAGTATACCTAAGTAATTTTGAGTCGGCGTCAAACAAGTAAATTAATTAGTTACGTAAAGCGTGATGCGCGGCGCGGCTTAGATTTAAAGAAATAACCAAATCAAATTAACAATGCAACGTGAAATCTCCAGCGATAAACATTAACATTCCAAAAAATGCGCTCTCCGCACGAGCGGAGCTTGTTTGGCGTCGACTCAAAATTACTTAGGTATACTTACATTAGTTTAAGAACTTAGTTATTAAGGTTAATTAAAAAAGGTTTATTATTTTTTGCTTTTCAGGTTTTTCGGCGGTTTAATTTTTTTTTTAAAAAGTTTTTTGTGGCTAACCTTTCTTCAAAAGATTTAATATATACAGAACTTTGGGGACGAGTTTAATTAAAAGCGTGTATTCGAGCTATAATGGTCACATATATAACTTAGTTTGGTCAAAACTCGGAACTAGGAAATTACAAAGTCGCAAAGATGCCTGTCAGTTTTTTTATTAGTTTATTATAATGCATAAATGAAAAAAAAATTTAAAATCTGAGTTAAACATCTGTTTTATTTCTTAAACTTAATGTTAATTACGTAAAAAAAGTACTAAGTACCAGCTTAAAACTACTAGTATATGTTAATATACATACATTGTACAAAAACTAATCATGACTTAAATTTAATAACATAGACAGAATATAGTTTTGCGCTTAAGTTACGTATATATTTTATTTTAATATTCTTCAGTTCAGTTCCATGCGTAAGTTACTTACAATTTGTGTTTAAAATTTCTTTAAGAAGAATTGTGAGTAAATTACACGTTTAAAGTCTTGAATAATATCGAGTAAATATAGTTGTATAGTTGGTAGGTTGGTTTAGGTAGCGATTCTAACGTCTCGTCGGAACCCAATTAGCGCCATTTTGATACCTAGTTGTATAGTACTTGGATATACTCATTTTCAAAGTATCTATATTCAAAATACTTATATAATATGAAAACTGCTTTATAAATTCGTACATATTGATAATGAAAAAACTCCTATTATTTTTTAATATTATGCATAATACAATCATAGGTCAAAGAAATTTTGAAATAAGTTATTATGAAACCCTTACTCTTAATCTGTGATTACAAATGTCTCTTGTGTACCACTAAGAAAATTGGTAATATTTTTGTGAACAATTTATAATGGAAAATTATGACATTATTTTTTTTAGAGAAATAAATGCTAAAATTACTAGGCAATTTATACTTATGCAAATATTAAAGAGGAACTTCTATGACGACATATATTTTTCTGATAATCTCGCAGTTAATTGTAACACGGAAAAAAAAATGTTGTACTCTGTTTAAATTTTATACAAAAATTAAATTAAGTAAAAATTGAGGAATATATTAATAGAAATTATGCATAAATTTTTACAAATTAATATTTAAATTTCTTGGAGATACAGCTATTATTCCGATCCTTCAGCGAAAATGTAATACAGTGCGTCCCATAATTATAGAGCCACTTGCAAATTTCAGCCTTCGTTAGTTTCTTGTAGCTTTGAAGCTATAAAACATTAAGTTTTACGTTCTTGATCAACGCACGTGCCCAGTAATTGCAGTGGCACAAAGGTTTTGTGAACCAGAATGACGGTAAACGTGTATTTCAGTGCTGTCACAAAAGTATGGAGCAATTGTATGTATTCGTGTTTACAATTAAATTTTTGTTAAATGTGTAGGCCAATATTAATTCTTTCAATATGACACGTGGTAAAGTACTAACGGATAAAGAAAAAGGCGGCATAGAAGCATACTGGAAGTCTGGTGCTAGTGTGCGAGCGATTGCAAAAAAAAAAAAAAAAAAATCGATCGCACCATGTAGTGCACAATTTTCTCGCGAATCCTTGAAAGTATGGTACGAGAAAACATCCAGGTCGTCCGTCCAAACTATCTCCGCGGGATAAAAGGAAAATAATTGCCACCGCGTCAAATAGTACGAAATCCCTCAAACAAATTCGGGAATAATGTCACTTAAATGTGTCAAGGCAAACAATACGACGGGTTTTAAAAAAAAAACCGAAAATCGTACGCTCTAAAATGTTAATAACGCCGCTTCTTACGCTTTTTCACAAAGAAAAGAGGTTAGAATTAGCTAGGTTGTACATGAACCAGCAATGGCATATGGTAAGTTATGAAACACTTGGTGTCATATTTTTTTCGTTCATCTGCAAGCTTGAATGTATGTCAAATAAAATAATAAACTATTCCTTAGGTAATATTTATTGATGAAAAAAAGTTTTGTCTGGACGGGCCTGATGGTTTCAACAGCGTGACTTAGAGAAATTTTAGTGGCGGGAGTTGTATGGTTGGACGGCATTTTGCGCTCACGGAAAGCTGAATCTAGTATTCACTTCCTCGAAAATGAACAGTGAAGATTACCAGGATGTTCTAGAGAATAGTCTGTTGCCGTTTTTGCGAAAACACCGGCGCCTACCACTTATATTTCAACAAGATAACGCCGCTATACACACCAGCAGTGACACAAAGAAATGGTTCGAACGGAATAAAATGAAGGCTCTTGACTGACTGCAATCCAGTCGATTTGTGGGGAATAATCGTACGTCGAATTTAGGCTGATAGTAAAACTTATGGTAGCATAAATTCTCTAAAACTTGAGCCTACGGTTTTGAAAAATCTTTTAGATAGTATGTCCAACCGTATGTTTGAAGTTATAAATAAAAATTGGGGAGTAATTAATTATTAATATTAAATTTTGTTATAAAAAATTACGTTAGAAAACAAAGAAATACCATTTACTTTGAAGTGGCTCTATAATTATATGACACAATAAAAAACATTTTTATTGATATAATTTTTATATTAGCTATTTTCTTATAGCTAGTAGAATAAAAGATTGTAAACCTATAAATACCAGTTTGAAAACGCAGTATTTTTGGGTGGCTCTATAATTATGTGACCCACTGTAGAAGAGATCCTTTACATTGATCACTCCTATTCCGATTTAGATCATATAAGATTTGGATGCACATAAATTTAAAATAATTGATACAAAAACTATGTAGTTCTTGAAAACTGATTGCTGATATACATATGTATTTGGGAATTGCGGTTTATGAGAAAAAAGTATATAAATTTATCAGACTAGACTTGCATACTACTGATATTCGAAATTAATTTATTTTGTTATTTTCACAATTTATTGCTACTTGATTTTAGTCGATAGTAAAAATTATTGTGCCATAAAGCATAATTCATTAAAAAATTACCTTGTTCAGCAATTAACCTTATGAAATTTATTGTTTGAAATATTATGAATTCCATTCAATACGCATTTCAAGTAAATTAAAATGAAAAAAAAAAAAAAATTAATTATGACCGCACTTTGTATTAATTTGTTTGCCAAACAACTATGCTAGGGGTAAACCAAGTGAATATATACGTAATTTCTAGAAAATTTGTTTGCAGTAGATGAATTTTAATTAAAATATTTAACAAAGCCAGACTTTTCGTTTCAAACTATAAATTGCTCTTTGACTTCTGTCATAAACTTATTATTTTGTATGTTTTTCAGTTGTTGTTTGAATATTTCCTTGAACTTTATTTGTACCCGGCTTTATCCCTATTATGGTAATTTTAATATTCGTCTAAAGCTGGATCATTTATGCGGATGTAAGCATTTTTTGTCTGACATGAAACGTGCCGTGCTATTCAAAATATTCTGAACTGAGTGAAAGTTTTGTTCTCGACAGCGAAATGTATAATTTGTATATTGTTAAATAGAAACCCTGAGGCCCTTAAATTTTAATATTTTAGGTAAATTACAAGCACGTACGGATTGTAAGGAAAAATCCAGCCTCTTGCTAGTTTACAGGTGGGAAAGAAATATCAATTAAGTAGTTTTCAGAGGTCTAAAATCTTTTGTTCAAATTAAGGTTAATTAAATTTTCGTATGCAATATAGGGCTGTATTATTATAACGATTTAGCAAAAACTGGAAATTTCGCTTCTTTGATGTTCAGCAAACCAACAAACTCTGTGTTTCTACCAAAATTCTTAACAAGACTATACTTATTTTAATTGTTGTTCTCGTTGCATAACTAAATATTGTCGTGATTTATTGAGAAATTGGCTATAATTGCTTGCAAGGCACTACATACCTACTTTGGTTAAACGTAAGCATAATACACGGGCACGACTGTATGAAGATCCAGCAGGAATTATCATCGGCTGTACCGTGTATCATTGTGGATTAAGTTTGAATCTTCATTCGTAACTGCATTCGAAGGCTACTCGATGAAGTTCCAAAAACTTAATTCAGAGCGGATGAAAATGGAAGTCTTGGAAAAATCAGCTGATTTCTAGTGTCAATTATTCAAAAACATGAATTCACTCCGCTCTTTGCACTTTGAACTGTCAAAACGAAATATCATCGACTCCTATGCCCGTGTATCTTGCATTGAATGAATTAAAATCCGAGTGAATTTTCACTCATAGGATCTTCATTCAGCCGTGTCCGTGTATCTTGGGTATAAGTCATCATTAAGTGCTATTTTCTGAATAAAATTGATATTAGTTCGAAGCGGGAAAATTGGTGGTGTACGACGGGAAAAATTAAAGGAAATACAATAGAATCCTATCCATACATACTGGACATTGTAAGCAACATTTTAAGAGAAATCAAAAGAATGTGAGCACAGGACAGAATTAAAATTGCAATAAGAACTTTAAAACGATCTCAGGCAGCCCTCAATTGCTATCGGACGACAAAAAAAAAAAAAAAACTGAAATTAACTTTTAACACATATCCGTCCGGCACTATTTTCACCGCCATTGCCGACATTTGGTCGGCAATTTTTTAAACTATTTGTAGAAACGATATGCTCCATATAAAACAACCTAACTTTTAAAAAGTCATATATTTTAAGTGAAATTTCGGGAAATTGAATAAAATGAATTTGAATTTATTAATAGTCATATCCATAACACACCGAAGCGCTTAAACTTTGAACTTTCTTCTATACTCAGTACCGACAAATATATTTTTAAATTGATTTTTTTTGCATTTGCACCCTTATACAACACAACTGAAGCTGAAATCAGTTTTTTCGTAGAATTATTTATGATTGGTAAAAATTACTTTTTATTCGGATACAAGAATCAATTATTTACTGCAATATACAAATGACGAATTTTCGTCATTTGGCTGCTGGTGATTGTCTGTGAAATGACGAATTTTGGTCATGCGGATGGATATGTGTTTACTTTGTGCTTGTGAACAAGAAAAAAAGGCTAAAGTTTACAAAACAGTTCAGAAACTACAAAGTCAATGATTAGTAGAAGGTAAAACACAATTGGTGTCCTCTTCTTGGATTTATAATAACAAATTTCAAATATTTCTTTAATTGATGAAGAAATCCTTCAAGCCCTTACTAAATCTGCAATGTTTGTTCGAAGGTGAAAAGCTTCATCCTTATTTTTATGCAAGATAACGCACCATGTTACACTGTGAAGTCTATGAAAAACAGCTTTCTTCATAAAATATTTCTATACTTTTCTCGACACCGAATTGAAAATGTCAAAAAATCTAAATTTTAAAAATTCTCTAAACCTATATGATATGATATGGTTCACCGCTTATTTAAGATTACATACAACGTTTTATCTAAAGTATGATCTGGAGAATTAAAAGTTTAGGAAATAAAATTATGGTAGATTTGAAAAAGTAAAGCGTACAGAAAAATGGATTATTTAATATCTTGAATAAATTTTTTTTCAAAATCTTTATAGCTTTATACATTAAATATTAAATATAAATTTAACGAACCTCGAGTTTTGCTAGTGATTATAATAATACGTCTCCATACTGTATGCGCGTAAATGCATAAGATTTAAACATTTTTTTAATATGTGTGGATAAATTAAAAAATAATAAATCACGGAGTTGACTGGGAGAATAAAATATGAAACACTCTACTAAACTTGTTAAGAAATAATTATTTGAATTGCATCAAAAATACACCCATCACATTTCTTTCATATATAAATAAAATACTAAAATAGTGAAATATATAAATGTCCTTTTCTTACTGAAAGCTTAAACTTACAGATCAAAAGTGTATAATGAAATATCATGGAAATTATGAAACAAACTCCGGTACAAGATTCCGCTTACCGTCGCAATTATTCTAATTCAAGTCCTGGATGGTGATGTCGTCTTAATTGGCTTGCTTCAGGAAATATCGCAGAGAATTAGTAGTTACTTCCTGGGAAGTGACATTTAAAGAGGGAGGCAGAGGAGCCAGCAAGAAAGCCTTTTTGTCGACAAATTTCTGCTTCGTCTGACGGAACTAACATGAGTGTAATTAGTGCGACAAGGGCCATACAAACAAGATCGTCCATTCTTCAAATTTTGTATGGCCCAGAAATAAACATGTTTGCTTCAAAGTCAATTCAATTGGTGCATGTACTATTGATAACTGTGACAATATGTTTCGACTTTTAGTTTGCTACATGCATATGTATTTGCCAATAAATATGTTTAACAAAAATTCTTTTTGATGTTTTTGCTCAAATGTTGTATGAAAAGTTAGCAGATATTAAATAATAGATTCATTCTTAATACTGTCTCCTTTTCGCTTGATACATAAATTTTAGAATAGATCCGTCGAATAAAACAGTGTTCCAAAATGAGTAAGTTTTTAAACTTTTGTATGCTTCAACTTTGAAGTTTATGATCAAAATTATAGTAATTATCAACATTATTGAACTGCCTCAGAAACGTTGACGCATTTCGTTGTGAAATGCTCGAATAGCAATTAACCCATTAATGCGCAAAACGAGAATTTTGTGCACGCAAGTTCAATTATACGATTCGAATAGCAAATTGGGGTGATTTTCTTCCAAATTCGTATATAAATGGTTTTTGGGGATGCTCTTTCAGAATCTGGCATTTGTTTTGCATAAAAACTTCAAAAACCCTATTATTTTTTGGATTTTTTCAAAAAAGTGCTAATTTTTTTTGGTATTTTTTCTATTCAAAGTCGATTATCTTACCGATGCTGCTATTGCGTGATCATACAACCACCAGAAATCGCGGTCCGACTGTCTAAACTTTCTCAAACCATGGTTTTGAAAGTTTTTCCTTGCTTTTGGTCATTTTGTACAGCAATGTAATAAAAAATCTCGCGATTTTTTTCCCCAAAAAATATAAACTTTACAAACAAATTTATAGAACAGAAAATGCTTAAAATTAGCCAAGGAATACGTTTGAATTTTTTCAGAATTTTTTCGGCTATTTTTTTTTTTTTTTTATTTGTCCAATTTTTGAAAAATCCAAAAAACTCGCGGCCAAAACTGAAAAAATTCACACATATTCTTTGGCTATAAGCACTTTTTGTCATATAAAATTTATTCGTATAATTGATCATTTTTGAGTAAAAATATCACCAAGTTTTTTTCATGATGAAATTTGGTGATATTTTTACTCAAAGGATCAATTATACGAATAAATTGTATATGACAAAAAGTGCTTATAATTAGCCAAAGAATATGTGTGAATTTTTTCAGAATTTTCCGGAAGATTTTTGGATTTTTCAGAAATTGGACAAATCCAAAAAACCAAAAATAGTCGAAAAAAATTCTGAAAATTTGCACGTGTTCTTTGGCTAATTTTAAGCATTTTCTATATAAATTTTTTTTGTAAAGTTGGCCTTTTTCGTGTAAAAAAATCTCGAAGTTTTTTATTACATTGCTGTACAAAATGACCATTTTACAAAAACCGAAGCAAGAAAAAACTTTCAAAACCATGGTTTGAGAAAGTTTGTACAGTCGGACCGCGATTTCTGGTGGTTATATGATCATCCAATAGAAGCTACGATAAGATAATCGACTTTGAAAAGAAAAATGACCAAAAAAAATCAGCACTTTTTTGAAAAAATCCACAAAATAATAGGGTTTTTGAAGTTTTTATACAAAACAAATGCCAGTATCTGAAAGAGCATCCCCAAAAACCATTTATATACGAATTTGGAAGAAAATCGCCCCAATTTGCTATTCGAATCGTATAATTGAACCTGCGTGCACAAAATCCTCGTTTTGCGCATTAATGGGTTGGTTAATCTGCGAAACATATCATTTCTCACGAAGGCTTATTTATGGTTGCCATATTTTTTACATTAATATAATAATAAAATAAATAAATAATAAATAATAACATATAATTGTTTTTTGTTTTGATTTTACGAAAAATCATTTTTAGTAGCGGACTTACAAACATATTATATTGTTCTTCTTTAAGAATTTGTTCTCATATTACTTTTAAACAATATGTAGAGCATATTTTTGTATTGTTTACGGAACTAAATAAAATAAAATTTAATCTATCATTTCATGTTGATTAATGTGTAAAATTTTGATAGCGATAAGTACTTTTTAGAAGTATCAGACCACATTTTATCAGTTTAATTTCTTTCACAGTAATATTTATTCCCTATCGGTAAAATTCCTGAATTTAACTATGATTTTATTCATCATTTGAAAATACGAACATTTCGGACACAAAAAATCTTGAAAGAGATTTGAAGAACTCTTTAGGAAATCTCCTAACGCCTTAACACACTCATTTCATGCGCCACTTCTTGGATATGTAGTAATTCGTTTTAAGAAGTTTTAACGAGCAATTTTTTGAAGATATTATCTTAACTAAAACTTTTTTTAATTCTCATATACCTAAATCTTGGAGGGCTCTATAAGAAAATTATTATGTATTATTATTTAAGCCCATAAGTACTTGCCTGTCAATTAAAATTTCATTTATTGAATTCTGCCCTGCAGGTTAGGATTTTATATAGTAATTAAAATCAAATCAACATAACCAAAACATCTTGCGCATAATTTAGTAGAAAAAGAAACCAAAAACTACTACCAGATACGCCACTTAAGTATAAAAAACAAGACATACCCTGGATAAATAGCTAGCAATACAATTTTAATATAAAAAATAGTTTTCCGACCTATTCTTATTTATGCGTCTCATGTTTCGGGAAATTGTGCAAAATCACACAAAAAGGGGCTACAAATATAACAAAACAAAATTTGAAAATGATTCTATTCGAAGATGAATGCTCTAAAAGCATTAATAGATATATATTATTTATATTTTCAGCCGAAACCCATTTTATTTTATATGCACTCAAGAATAAAGGCGTCTTCATTTTTCTTATCACAATTCGTTTCCGTGCACGGCCCTATAAATCCTTTTAGTTCTTCTTTTATTTCCATCCATTTCACCTTGAAAATGATGTAGAAAACTTTTTCGGAAGGTTAACTTTACAGTCATCCTATTCATAAAGTGAACGTCTTAAAGGTGCACAATGAGCGGAAAGTCTCCGACGTAATTATCCTTAAAAAACGAAAACACGTAAACTTAAGTGACTATGGGCATGCGAACGTTCATAAAATTGTCGTTCGCCAGGAAATTAGGAGAATAGCTAAGCTCTGGACTTATTTGGAGCGTAAAATGAATGCGAATTTAATTACAACCTTTCCCACAAGAAGCTTAATGTTTTCGTGACGTTAAGATTTAAAGTGTATCACCTACTCCGCAACATTTAGTGAAGAATTATCATAAAAACTTTCACTATGACATCCATCTTAATGCAATAAAATAATCATTAAAGTCAATATTAGGTAAGAAATGCCAAATCTAGTATTTAGATTGAATTCAAATTTATATAATATAATTAATGTAGACTATTCATAACGCCTCTTAATGGTTTTTGCTCTCATAAATATTATAGACATCTTAAAAATTAACGAGCATCCCTCATGTCTATCGTAAGAAATGAGATCAATATTATCTTTATTACCTTGAATAAAGACGCTCACTGCACATTCCGTTTGCTCGAGTATAAAGCATTCGTAATTTATTGGACACAAGACAGCAGTTTCATTGCAAAAGGAAATTGAAAAGAATAAGTGTCGATATTTGAATTTAAAGGAGCAGAAAGGCGTGTTTATATTGGACCATTTGAAAATGGAGGGAAAGTCTTTAGATTCTATTGATCCTGAAACTCTTCTTGTTTTTAAGCGGCAATCTAAAATCCATGACCATCTTTACACTTTCCAAAGTTAGAATATTCGATACTTTTTCTCTACTTTTCACTTCAAAGTATGCGAACATCTGAACAACTTTCGAGAGCTAAATAGAAACATAAAAGTGATAAAAAAAGGTTTGAAAGTATCGAGAATTCTTGAGAAATTCACACTTTAAATTCAATCCTATAGGAGTTTGAACTTTGTGTTTTTGTTCTAAGATAATAAATATGTAATACCATTTTCATAGAATTAATTTAAACGCAATAGACCTAACCTTTACAATATCTATCTTTTTTAGGATTATACAGTAGAAAGAGATTGAGGTAATGAAAGTCCCAACCTAAGTTAACACAATGTAATATCTTCAATGTATAATATGATATAAACAAAATCCTATAAGTTATCATTTAAGTTATATGCCTCTAATACGCAAGTAACAAATATGAAATAATTGATCAAAAGCTCCATATTTAAGTTGCCAAGGATCCTCAACTTAAGGGGGTATCCCACTCTAGAGGCCCTTGAATTGAACGTTTTTTCAGGGAGTTGAACAAGAAAATACAAAACATTTAGAGTTAAACATAATAATCCTCTTATTATATGATCTTTAATCAATATTTTGAGAAAAAAAATATTTTTTTATTGAGTGGTTGGGTCAGGGCAGGCCTGCTACTGGGACTCATGACTCATGGTGTGCACGATACCAGCCAAACAAATAATCTGAAAATTATGAGATTGCACAATAGTACTCTTTATATGTATATGTGGTGTCGCAGCTTCGGCTTAGAGCTGCGACATGCAGATCATCTGAAATAAGAGGAAAAACAAAACACTTGTTTCTGATCTGGATTAGAGTTAAGCACTGACATGAAAGAACTGGACTGCTAACCGTCGTCTGAAAAATGAGACCATTTTTAGCACAGGCTCAATCCTCATGGAGCAAATCATGCTATTAAAAATGCCCTAAAATACCGTACAATTATGTTTAAACTGACGCAAATTAAAAATAATTGAGCTTTCACGAACCGATTTCTCTCATATCACGCTCAATTTTAAGTTTTTTCATAAAAATGTTCCTCGCGGCAATCAGCTGGGGACTTAAGAAAAACAAAGATAGCTATACAAATTATTTTTCTGCCTTTGTCTAACCTTCACATTTCTCGTTTATACCAACCCAAGCTAAAAGTTGTATCACAAAATGAAGTAGCCATCTGTTGGACATCGTTAAACTATTCTAACAGCTGATTGCAACGGAAAATGATGAGTTAGCGGCAGTGGTGGATTTACCAGCGGGCTGAGTAGGCTGGAGCCTAGGGCGGCAGATTTTAGGGGCGGCAAATTTGGGACCAAAATTTTTTTTATATTTTACAGAAATTAAAAAGATTCATATTTATATACCGAAAATAGTAGTCCTTTTTTTCGCCGGCTGTCGCCGTAGGCGAGACTCTCAGAATCAAGCGCCCTCATCCTACCAGTAGATATAAATTATATATAAATATAAGTACCTAACACATCTCACAATTCCCAAAGAAAGTCATGTAATTTGCAGCAAAGCAAATATACAGAATAGAAAATCGCGCAAAAAGGTATTGTAAAACTTTCATATTTTAATTAATTGAATTTCATCTTCATCATCAGCCGGATTGTTACCAGATAATGGAATATATTGTTTTTAAACTGTAAGTAAACGCAATACAAATTATTTAATTACTTTTACCGATTGTACATTGTTTTGTAAGTAGTATTAAGACATACCCTACCCCGCCTTATTAGTAGTACATAATTGAGCTTGTATTAGCTCAGAAATATACCCAAAACCTATTTCTTGCGCAATCTTATCTAAATCGTTAATTAATATGATTGTGAACCAGGGTCTCGAAATGTAGAGTACGGAAGGGCGGCAAAATAGCCTACTGGCGGCAAATGTGTAAATCCGCCACTGGTTGGCGGGCAACTTGTAAAGGCTGTCGTGGGTAAAAGTGATGTGCAAAAAGCTTGTGTTTACTTTTATTTATCTATTGGGAGTATCAAAAAGATGTATCACACGCGAAGATACTAGAAAAAACCAAAAGAAGTGCACATACATGGCGCCACCTTCATTTGGCTATTGGCCATTTTTTTTTGTAATTTTGTCTGCCTGCGGGCTTAAGAAAGAGCGAGATAGTTAGAATTCGGTCAAAATTTGGTCTTACTTTTGATGTGAGTTTTTGTACGGGATCAGCAGTCCAGTTCTTATATATGTCAATGGAGTTAAGTTAATTAACAAACCTGATCGATGCTTTGGCATTTCCTCCGCAGTTTACCAAAAACGATGCCTTTGGCATTTCCTCAACGATTTATAATGACAGAACAGCTGTCATTTGACAGCAACAATTTTTTCTCTGTTGCATACAGAGCGCCATCTGCTTCAAAGTTGGGAACTAATCATTTTTGAATTATTTGAAATTTTCAATCGCAGCAATCCTTTCTTATGCCAAATTTAGTATAAAAGGAGGCGAACTGCGAAGGATATTCATTCCAATTCCGGCATTGTTCGATGTTGGTTTCCCCGCATTTGGCAACGTTAGAATTCGAATCAAGGCAGGTTTTAACCGCCAGGTAGGTTTCAACCACCACATAGGCCGTAAATAACTTATAGGTTTCCACCATAAGCTATTTACAAGGCAAGGACAACAAAATATTAAGTTCCGATTTTGGGAGTGTTCGGGTGTCGGTTTCCACCATATTTGAGCACTTTCAGCTTTAGAATTTAGGCAGGTTTCTACCGCCACATAGGCCGTAAATAACTTATGGGTTTCCACCATAAGCTATTTACAAGGCAAGGACAACAAAATATTAAGTTCCGATTTTGGGAGTGTTCGGGTGTCGGTTTCCACCATATTTGAGCACTTTCAGTGTTAGAACTTAGGCAGGTTTCTACCGCCACATAGGCCGTAAATAGCTTATAGGTTTCTACCATAAGCTATTTACTAGGCAAGTACAACAAATATAAAGTTCCCATTTTGGGAATGTTCGGGTGTCGGTTTCCACCATATTTGAGCACTTTCAGTCTTAGAACTTAGGCAGGTTTCTACCGCCACATAGGCCGTAAATAGCTTATAGGTTTCTACCCTAAGCTATTTACTAGGCAAGTACAACAAATATAAAGTTCCGATTTTGGGAATGTTCGGGTGTCGGTTTCCACCATATTTGAGCACTTTCAGTCTTAGAACTTAGGCAGGTTTCTACCGCCACATAGGCCGTAAATAACTTATAGGTTTCCACCATAAGCTATTTACAAGGCAAGGACAACAAAATATTAAGTTCCGATTTTGGGAGTGTTCAGGTGTCGGTTTCCACCATATTTGAGCACTTTTAGTGTTAGAACTTAGGCAGGTTTCTACCGCCACATAGGCCGTAAATAACTTATAGGTTTCCACCATAAGCTATTTACAAGGCAAGGACAACAAAATATTAAGTTCCGATTTTGGGAGTGTTCAGGTGTCGGTTTCCACCATATTTGAGCACTTTCAGCTTTAGAATTTAGGCAGGTTTCCACCGCCACATAAGGCCGTAAATAGCTTGTAGGTTTCCACCATAAGCTATTTACTAGGCAAGTACAACAAAACATTGAATTCCGATTCCAGGGATGTTCGAATGCAGGTTTCCACCTTGTTTTAACATTTTTGGAATTAGAGTCTAGGCTGGTATTCACCGCCACTACGAACCACACATTAGCAATCTTTTTCTACGAAAAATATTGTTGATGCTACGCAGAAATTAGGGCTGATAGGTTTTTTAATAGAAACAGACTGTTGGTATTCACCACAGTTTTATATTCATCGGGTTGGGAATTTCTCATTTAAATAATATATTAATTTATTTTTTTTTTTTCTTCTATAAATTCCAGAAACCTCAAGAATTATTTATAAGTTTTTTTAAAAGTCTAAATTTCGTTTATCTGTTTTATATACCTTTGTTAATTTATTTTGTTTGCTTTTTCATATATGTGTAGTTATATTTTTTAGTGAATTGATGTATTTTTGTTGTATCTATTGAAAATTATATTTATTATTATTTTTGTAAATACAAAGTTATGTACCAAACGTAAACAAGCGTGTTTCAAGCCATATGATTCTTGATCCAACATTTTCCTATACCTTTTTCCTTTTAATACTATATTGCAGCTATAAGAGGCTGTAATATATATGCTACAGGATAGACGCTGTAACATGTGGCTATGGCATGAGTGTGTCACATTTTGAAAAAAAAATTTTTATTCATTTCTTTAAATTTTTCTACTATTCGTTATATTTTTTAGTTGATGTTTTACTGTTCAAACATGGGATATAAGCTATGTAAATTTAAAAATGCCTGATTTGCTCCACTTAGGTTATAAAGGCAAAGCTAACATAGCTTGTACCAAAATCTGAAAATTTTCGGATGAATGGTTTTCTCAGAATGCTGCACACCATTCATCAAGACGGTGTTTTGAGAAAAACGGCGTTTAAGTAAAAGTTAAGAGTGGTGGAGAGCGCGCAGCTGCACACGGAATCGCCTGTAGCGGCGCGAGCTTTTCAAATTTCGCGGCAAGAGATAGCTTAAACGATTCAGGAAAGAACACAGAATTTTTCAAAAGTAAAAAAAAAAATGTATTTTTCGAACGTTCTAGAGTGGGATACCCCCTTAATGGGAACATGAGAATTTACACTAATATTTTTTTGAGTAGTAAGTTCATACCTATTCTATGCCTTTTATTATCTCCATTAATTTCAGGGATCAACAAATGTCATTACTATATAATGTATTATAATAGTTTAAGAGTACCTTACTTAAAAACAAACATTCGAAAAAGGCTTGATTTTGCGAAATTATTTCTCAGAAATTACAGATATAGAAATATGGAAATTAAATTTGCTAGCTTTATACATATATTTCAACAATTATTTATACTTATTTTCTTGAATATTTTCAAACATTATTATGATATTTTATCTAGAAATAATATAAGTTATATTGTTGAAGCATCTGAAATTAGAAAATTCAAATGGTTTAAAATTATTTTAATACATAATATATTTTTAATTTTATTTTAAAAATATTGTTTCGAAAGAATTGGATTAAAAATTTATAATATACTTGAAAGTTCGAATTTCCGTCGGACCTGAGTTTCGCTTTGTAAAGTGGGAGGGTTACTCATACTATAACAAGCTAGGCTTAAGCCTGGATTAGACTAAGCTCAAGAAGTCTAGTTCAGGTTAAGCTTAGTTCAAAATCAGACTCAAAATGGTTTCAGATCGACTAGAGAAGAAATTACTACCCCCTAGGGAGCTCCTCTACGTACAAATCTGGTTATGTGGCTGTTTTCTAGGACTGACTAGGACCTAGTCCTTAGCACGGTGGTTAAGATTCTCATGTGCTCCTTGAGCAGACAGAGCTTCTTGGATGATTGTCTCAGTATGGACATTATTGAAGTCACCTTCTATGGCCGTTTTCGAAAATCTATTTTTTCTCGCTAAAAGTTCTTCTAAAAACTCCGAATAGTGCGTAGGGCGATCGAAAATACAGGTAGTTTGCTTTGCAATTGCACTATTTTATCTATCGACTTTGAAGTGTTCTCCAAAATACACTGCATACAGTGCAAATGCATGCGAATTCGAAAACGGCCTATGTCTAAAAAGGCTGCCAGCGTATATTGCTTTAATTTTAAAGACTATTTGATTGTGCGTTCTACCTCGTGAAGAGCTGTTTCAGTATATCTTCTCTTAAGGTACGCGTGTTGGGCCTTTCATAATGGTGATCTGCCTAAAATCTGCATTAAGTGGATGTCTAAAATACGCTTCAATGTTTTTAGAACAAAAGAGGTTAGATTAATTGGTCTAAAATCTTTCGCCAAATCGTATTCACGTTTACCTGCCTTCGGCGCTTACTAGAGCCAGATAGAGAGCACTGGGTTTACGGATCGACTGACTCGGGGAGGTGTTTGAAAAGCGTATCCACTATCTAGACGCTAAGGATTGGCTTTAGCCTGTGACGAAGTCTCGTAGTTTATTGAATTCTTATACTAAAAACCCTAATTACCAGATCATAGTTTTGTGGTATCAATACAGCACGTTATTAGTACTACTTGGATTCAGACCAGGTTGTGAGAATCGTCATTTAAACCAACCAACTGACCAAGTCTACCTTTAAGTCTAATTCGAATAGTAGCGCTAAATATTCCAACTTTGCTCAGCTTTCACTCGGCTAACGAATTTTCAAATATAATGACAAAAAGAAAATTATTGTAGTAAACAATTTTTGCTCGTTTAATAGTATAGTATATATATACTTGCGTTCCATCAAACAATTCTCCGAGAGTTCGTAAAATTTTGAATAAAGTGAACGTTTGTAAAAAGAGTTAGCAACTTGGTTATACGGAGAAAAAATACGGATCGAATATATGGAAAATGTTTCTTGGAAAATGATGTTTATCTTGAGTATTATGAATTAGTTGGACAGAGAGAGAATGGGATTTCTTTTGTTTTCATGTGAAGTGCAAACCGGCGCATTATGATATATTTGGACGATTTTTTTCCATTTTTCAATTATCTCCCGATAGAATAATGCTATTGAGATGAATTTTTTTTTCTAAATTAAAGCGCACACCTTGGCGGATATGGAAAAAATACCAAAAAGTTCTGATGACCTTCATTTCACCTTGAAAATTGGCTTCAAGCCAGAAATAAAATAAAAGGAAAGATTGATATAGTATCGACATCGAAAAATATCAATTTTTTCTAAAAAACGTCAACTTTGAAGCCAATTTTCAAGGTCAAATAAAGGTCATCAGAACTTTTTGGTACTTTTTCCATATCCGCCAAGCTGTGGACTTTAATTTAAAAAAAATTCATCTCGATATCATTATTCTATCGGGAGATAATTGAAAAATGGAAAAAATTCGTCCAAATGTATCATAGTGCGGTGCGGCGGTACATGCTTCAAGATTACGTAGCATAAAGTTAAATATGAAATAATATTAATTTAGTATATTTTATTTTCATTATTTCATATCAAATACTTGAATTGAAAGCAATTCTACAAGAAAAAAGAAATTAATAAGTTCAAATTATTAAAAATATCGATAAAGAATCGAAAATGTATCTTCTGTCGGATTATTTGGATTTTCGTAAGTGAATCGTTTTAAACTATTCTATACTTATGGAACTTTCAAGAAAAACGTATGTACTCTCGATAAGTAAATCTTAAGTGAGTTATATTTTCTTCCGTAAGTAATTCATTTAGAATTTAGTTTTAGCGAGTGAATAAGAAGAAATTATTTCGTTTTTTTTTAAAGTTTCACGATTTAGTAAAGATTCGTTTAAAGCGATTCACTAATGAAAGTCCAAATAGTCCGACAGCCGATTAATTTTCGATTCTTTACGATATTGTTAACGAACTATATGTTCGCTTAAAATAATTCTTTTTCGATTCATTTACGAATCGTTTTGATTACTGGGATGTGTTGACTCCAAACACATGGTTTTAGAGCTCTATAAGCATTTTAAAAAAAATCGATTTGAAACATTTTAGAAGTTTTCGGCTTTCGGCTATAGTTGAACTAAAAGATTATGTGACAAAAATCAGTTTCATTGAGGAAAAAAAGCAGAACATTCTTCCTTAAAACCTGAAAGTATGTTATTTTACCCCATAAATGCGTTTTTGGGATGCGATTTACCCCACAAGTTCCATTTAGAATTAATTATGCCGATGAGTCATGGTCGATAATTTCAGGGAATAACAAAGCTTCTTCCAATTAAATCACTAACAAAAATTAACGCGAATCCAATAAGTAGATGGTTAAAGCAGCAGTCTGCAGATCTCTTCCCTGATCGGCGTCCTAATCTGTTTAACGTGCAATCGAAATTAAATTATTATTGCGTCGAATGGAAGTTATTTATATTTATGAGAGGACGTCTGTGAGCCAAACCTTCAGAATTGCCATGGATTTTGTAGCGGTGGTTTGTAAATGGCGCCATGCGGTGGCTTAAGAGGCAACTGCTTTAGTAGTATGCGGCGATTTCTTATCGGGTAAGGTTATGGCAAATCAAATTCCATGAATTGCCGTATAAATAAAATCGATGGACATACAAACTCAATCAGCACCACAAGTTTGTCGTAACGTTTTAATCTCTCCGCTGACGATGTAAGCCCACTTAAGTAAATTGACTTTGGATGTACTCAACATGAATCCTGTGAATCCTGTGGCATTTAACTTCTATTCAAATTGTAATCTGAAAAGTACTTGTAAAAGCACAGGAAAATTAATTTGCGGTCTATTAAAAGTTCCTCAAATTCGATATTTTAAGGCAGTTTCGAAGTAACATAAAATTGCTTATACATACAGTGTATCTACATTATAAAATGTAATACAATAACAAAATGCAAAACAAATTTGGAAAATAAATAAATCGAATTTTGTTTAAATTACAATATTTTCTTTAGTTTTTGTTACCTTTCTTTGAAATAAAAGCAAAATTTAATTTATTTTGACCTGCCTTTCCCTCTAACAAAACCAGAAAAAATAAAGGGGAATTCCGAATATACATAGAATGAGATTTCAATTGTATCATTTTAATAGAAAACCCTCTAGGCTTTTGGTTGGTCGAGTTACTCGAATTGAATTCGACAGTTCCACGAAAATTCGATACTTTTTGTAGGGAATAAACTTTACGCCGAGATGACGAATAAATAAATCCATAACATTTTATATACCATATACGGCGAAAGAAGTCTTTGAAGATGCCAGTGAGGATATTCGTAGAAAAGTTCCTTAAATTTTACAAATCAAAAATTTTGAAAGACGGCAAATTGATTAAATTGAGTGAGTGGCTGGGAAGTAGCTCTTTTGTAGACTGGCCTTCTTGAAATTCACTGATTTTTGAAATTTTGAAGTTTCACAATTCCAGAAAATTTTATCAACTTCGAATACTTTGAATAAATAGAAATTGTGATTCCCAGACTATAAAATTGTCTTCTAACGAAATTATCAGAAGTATAATTTAATCGATTTCGATTTAACTTTACCCATAAATTACAAAGCCTAAAAAAAAAAAAAAAAATGTCAGTCCAGCGAAAGAGACCATCATAGCCCTATGTATTTTTGAATGCTAAATCCGAATCCGAGGTAAAAAAACTCGTATACTCCCAAAATCATTGGCTAGAGCCAAAAAACACCCACCGAGATTAAGCTCCGAGAATAGTTGTTCGATCTTAGTGGATCAAATTATATAAATTTTCATGTGTAGCAGGATTAAATTAAGGGTAAACACTAGCGTCCGTCCAACTGATTTGAAACACACCCCCGGAGGGGTTGAAAACTACCCCCATATTTTACCGAATTCATTACAAACAACAATGGCCGACAAAAAAGCTCGAAACGTCTAAGTTTTGTCAAAGTGACAAGAAAGTGTAGTAGGTTTGACGTTATACTCGAAAACCACCCACATAGGGTTGCGAGAAACAACCCCTAAATTCAAATGGCACGAGAAAAGGGAAAAACCATTAAATCTACCATAATATTCAATGACGCCCTCCTAGAGGGTGAAAAGTACCCTAATATAATACACAACTCAAAGACAAACAGCAGTGACTGTTAAAAAAAAATTCGAAATGTCTGAGTTTTGCGGAGATAAGAAAAAACTGCAATAGGTTTGATATTGTGCTGGAAACTACCCTGATAGGGTTGCGAGAAAACACCTCTAAATTCGAATGATGTAGGAGAAAGAGGGAAAAAACATTAAATCTAATTAACGTAATTACGAAACTCAGTGGTCGATTAACTACATATTTTAATTCATTTTAACAAAGTTTAAAACAAACACATCAAATCAAAAACCAAAACTTGTTTGGAATAATTATCCTTAAATTTTTAAATTTAATCAAAATCTTAATTTGTTTTTCCGAATTTTAGGAAAATTGTTAATTGACCGTTGAACATTTTTAATTTAACTAAGCTTTTTTCTTTAAGTGTTTAATTTAGCATAGTATGTATGAATACTAAAGAAATCCAACTTTTTTCAGTGTAATTCGAAGTAATTTTAGTAGTTTTTCGAAGTAATCGACTTTCTTTACGTAATCGACTCTAAAATAAACAAGAGTTATGATTATTATGTAATCTTAACTAAAAACAATACAAGTACCAAGTAATTTTAATTATTTTGTAATCAAAAGTATTGATTTATCAGTAATCAGAATTACAAAATTACTTTAATTATTTTGTAATTGCGACTAATGTAATCATATGAGTAATTGATTATATTTTGCAATTCAACTCTGTATTCAATTACACAGGTTTACAAAAAAAAAAAGTTGATGTTCTTTTGACCAGACCATCTCATTTTTATGTAAATCGACGCCCTGAATCCGAATCCGAGGTTCGTTAACCTCCATCACGTTAGGTTCAAGGTCATTTCAAGGTCAAATTGAGAAAAACCCACTAAATAGGTCTGAAAAAGAGGACTTATAGGTTTCTGGGGTCGCTGAATCCGAATTCGTGATTTGTTTAACTCTCAAAGGTCAGCCAGAGGTTATTTCAAGGGCATTTCAAGGTGAAATTGGGAAAAATCCACTAAATAGGTCTGAAAAAGAAGATGTATAGGATTTTGGAGTCACTGAATCCGAATTCGTGATTTGCTTAACCCCCAAGGTCAGCCAAAGGTCGTTTTAAGGACATTTCAAGGTGAAATTGGAAAAAAATCCACTAAGCGGAAAAAGTTGATGTTCTTTTGACCAGACCATCTCATTTTTATGTAAATCGACGCCCTGAATCCGAATCAGAGGTCTGTTAACCTCCATCACGTCAGGTTCAAGGTCATTTCAATGTCAAATTGACAAAAACCCACTAAATAGGTCTGAAAAAGAGGACTTATAGGTTTTTGGGGCCGCTGAATCCGAATTCGTGATTTGTTTAACTCCCAAAGGTCAACCAGAGGTTATTTCAAGGTGAAATTGGGAAAAATCCACTAAATAGGTCTGAAAAAGAAGATGTATAGGTTTTTGGGGTCACTGAACCCGAATCCGTGATTTGCTTAAGCTGCCAAGGTCAACCAGAGGTCGTTTCAAGGGTAGTTCAAGGTGAAACTGTGAAAAAATCTCGTCTTTTCTATATTTGAACTTGGAATGACTTCGAAACGACCTCAGGCTGACCTTGGGGATTAAGTAAACCACGAATTCGGATTCAGCGACCCCAAAAACGTATACATCTTCTTTTTCAGAGTTATTTAGTTGATTTTTTCTCAGTTTTACCTTGAAATGCCCTTGAAACGACCTCTGGTTGACCTGGAGGGCTTAAGCAAATCACGGATTCGGGTTCAGTGACCCCAAAAACCTATACATCTTCTTTTTCAGACCTATTTAGTGGATTTTTCCCAATTTCACCTTGAAATGCCCTTGAAATAACCTCTGGGAATTAAACAAATCACGAATTCGGATTCAGCGGCCCCAGAAACCTATAAGCCCTCTTTTTCAGACCTATTTAGTGAGTTTTTGTCAATTTGACCTTGAAATGACCTTGAACCTGACGTGATGGAGGTTAACGGACCTCGGATTCGGATTCAGGGCGTCGATTTACATAAAAATGAGATGATCTGGTCAAAAAAACATCAACTTTTTCCGCTTAGTGGATTTTTCCCAATTTCACCTTGAAATGCCCTTAAAACGACCTTTGGCTGACCTTGGGGGTTAAGCAAATCACGAATTCGGATTCAGTGACTCCAAACACCTATACATCTTCTTTTTCAGACCTATTTAGTGGATTTTTCCCAATTTCACCTTGAAATAACCTCTGGCTGACCTTTGGGAGTTAAACAAATCACGAATTCGGATTCAGCGACCCCAAAAACCTATAAGTCCTCTTTTTCATACTTATTTAGTGGGTTTTTCTCAATTTGACCTTGAAATGGCCTTGAACCTGACGTGATGGAGGTTAACGGACCTCGGATTCGGATTCAGGGCGTTGATTTACATAAAAATGAGATGGTCTGGTCAAAAGAACATCAACTTTTTTTTTTTTGTAAACCTGTGTTATTAGCCAGTTGTGTTTTGTTGGAATACAAACAGCTGTAATTAATCACCAGTCACGAAAATGGAAATTCGTAAACAATACCTTACTTTGCTAAAAGTCCAAAGAGGCCTGAGGTGCAAAATCAAAGTAATCATCATTCACACGTGATATAGTCAGGTAATTAAATTATATGAACCGTGACACACTTGACATCAATTCGACCTACCTACATAATAATGATTAATGATTTTCGTTTTAACTACCTGAGCTGACAGGTGATTTCTTTGCATAACTACTATTTATGTATAACTAAAGAATGTATTTCAATTAGAACGAAAAAACGCAGTATTTTAACGTTTTATAACATAATGTTATATTGAGCTTAAGAAATAATAATTAAGAAATAATAGATGAAATAATTGTAGATATAATTTAAACTAGATTTACCGACGCGAAAGGTTATAATTTTGATAATTTTCGGAACCTTTAACGTTATATGTTTTCAAATGTAAATTAGTAATTATAAATGGAAAAAGGTTTTGATATGTCTTAAATTTGAACCTTAATAAGCTTTGGCATAATTCTTAGGAGATAACTTTCCAAAATTTAATTAATTCAAAGAATGAGTACCAGTCAATTTGACTGGCCTTGTTAAATCTAGTGTTAAAATTGTGATAAGCAATTTATTCCGCGCGTATTTTGTTTTGCGTGTTGTTTATGTTGGTATTAATTGTTTTTGTTTTCTTAACGAACGTTTTAGAATACTTTGTTAAATAATAAAAGATAAATTGTTGAACTTATCACAATTTTCTTATCTGGAAGTTTTCTAATCTTCATGTTTACAAGAGGATTACATTCAAAACATTCCCAAAATTATGTAAAAAATCCACTTCTGAGCGATATAAAATCGGAGGTATGTATATACTTATGTACTAGCTGCCTAGCTGCCGGAGCATATAAGCATTATACATATAAAATGTGTTTCTCCCTCTTGTTAAGGCTGGGATCCAACACACCAGCCAGTTCATTTTTGTTTCCTTAATTATGTTTTAGAAATTTGAATTTTGTGCTCCCGCAGAAATTTACATTTTGCGGCAGTCTACTCTGCGCCTAAGGAAATTCGTAGAAGCCCTGAAAATTCCTTCAAAATAAATTAATTGAAAGTGTACGCGATAGAACAAATGTTGATTTTCTCTTCTATTGGGCAACTGTGCGCTTTGTCTGCGCTAAATAATGTGTTGCCATATAAATACCACATCCAATTAAAGATGTAATGAACCGTGAATAAATGTTTTGAAAGTAAATATTTGTTTGTAAGACTTTTGGTGAATATACAATAATATGATGATATTACGCGGTTGAATGAAGCTTACTTTGGAATGTAAGAAAATTTAATAATCAAAGGAGTTCTCTTCGAAGAATATATATATATGTATATATATTATATATATAGTATATATATTAGGGTGCTTTTTTTTCGTGACTATTTTTTTTTTGTCAGTCCCACCTCGAAATTTTGTGGCAAATAGCTAAACAAAAATTCCCTGAAAATTGGAGCCCTTAATATTAATATTAAGTACTAGACCAAGGCGTATAAAGATTTCCCATATAAAATACACGTAAACTTTGATTATTTTTCTTCAAAACTCTACAGCTCAGAGGCATGTTATGGTATAATCTTGGTCAATGGAAGGATTTCTTCAGAATTGAATGCTTTACAAAAGTGTCCATTGCGGTGTAACCCTAACTCCTACCAGCGAGGTAGTACGGGTCATTAACCCCAATTTTTCCACGAAATTCTCGCTTTTAGCTAGGGGCATCTCGTAAACAACAAGAGGTACAGAAAAAGTGAATATGACAAACTTGTAGCAAATTCAATTTCCTACAAAAAAGTTCCGAACACCAAACTGCTAACATCGATATTTCTTGAGATATTGGGCTTTGAATTTGAGGTAGTGTTTCTACAATTTAGCTCAATAATCCATGAAAGTTACACACTACCTCAACTTCAAAGCCCAATATCTCAAGAAATATCGATGTTAGCTATTTGATGTTCAGAGCTTTTTTGTAGGAAATTGAATTTCCTATAAGTTTGTCATATTCACTTTTTCTGTACCTCATTTTGTTTACGAGATACGGGCAAAAAGCGAGAATTTCATGGAAAAATTGGGGTTAGTGACCCGTACTACCTCGCTGGTGGGAGTTAGGGTTACACCGCAATGGACATTTTTGTAGACCATTCAATTCTGAAGAAACCCTACCATTGACCAAGATTATACCATAAAATTCCTCTGAGCTGTAGAGTTTTGAAGAAAAATAATCAAAGTTTACGTGTATTTTATATGGGAAATCTTTATACGCCTTGGTCTAGTACTTAATATTAATATTAAGGGCTCCAATTTTCAGGGAATTTTTGTTTAGGTATTTGCCACACAATTTCGAGGTGGGACTGAAAAAAAAAAAAAATAGTCGCGAAAAAAAGCACCCTAATATATATATATATATTTATGTATTAAAAACAAGAAATTTGTAAAATAGAGAATTAAAGAGGTCTTTTAGCCGTATTCTGGCATTGTGACCGGTCACAAGTCACAAGCTCTTGTGATGTTTGACTATGATAGGTGATGTGTGCGGTATTCTGAGTTAGGAAAATCACAATATATTTACCTCAGTGTCCTGTGACTTCCAACTCAGAACACCAAAAAGTCACAAATAGTGATTCACCACACCCTTGTGATTCTCTTGTGACTTATGACCGGTCACTGACGGTTGCCAGAATAGGACTGTTTGTTTATTTTATGTTCGCATAAATGAATGTGCAAAGGATTAAAAATTACAAGAAGGTTTAAGGAACAAACTTGGCTTGGTCTTAATATTGTTAGATTTTTTCTTTAGTTGAATTTTGGAATGGTTGTGCCTTTTGTGGCAGTGGAAACCAGCGCTGCGCTCTTAATGTAATAGTCCCATTTTTTTAAAATATTTATTTTATGTGGTGTTAATTAATGTTTAACGCAATTTGCTAATAAGTGAAAAAAATTTTATGCTATTATAATAAGTGAACAAAATTTTAGACACACGATTTCATATCATTACGTCTAGAGCCCGCCATATTGCATTTTCTGTGATGTTTTATAGTCTAGAACAAATCCTGGGTCAAAACGAGTCCAACGACACCTCATTTGCCGAAATCGGTTCAATAATTAAGGCTCTACGAGGTAACAAACTAACTCAAATCAATGTATATATGTATACAGGGTGTTCAGAGATGGGAAGGAAATATTGCAGGGGGTGCAAGGTCAGACCGAGACAAGCAAAAAATCGTATGGGTGGGGGGGGGGGGGGCATCTCGCACCGTTTGGCAGTTACAGGGTGATTCGTAAATCGGGATTTTACAGGGTGATTCGTAAATCGGGATTTTACCTTATATGGGAACCGCACTTGTATTTTTATTTATTTTTCTACGCATCGCAGCGGCCCCAAACCGATCTAAAAAAATTACTATTTCGAAGTCCTTTCCAAAACGGTCAACAACACCCCCCTATCCCCAACTCCTTGGCCACAATCCCCCCTGGAAGTTGAAAAAATTAACTTTTATTTCACGATTTTTCACCTTTCGCCCCATTTTTCTCCGAAATTTATGTTATTAACATACCTACTTTTTATTTTTTTTAAGTTGCCTATCTAATTATCTTTCCAAAAAGGTGCAACATGCCCAGGTAGAAAGGGGTTGCAAAAGTCCTGAAATTAAAACATCCTCACAGGTACCTAATTACTTTATTGCACCATAATGGAAAAAGTCGTTAAGTAAACAATTTTTATGGCAGCAAGTTCGGAAATGTTTGTTTAGGAAATACAGGTAATACATTTTTATTATTTCAGCAAAATAGTAATAAAATAATAAATGTAATCTCGTTAAATAGTGTTATTAGTTTATTATATCCAGTATTGACTCCTAAGTATCCTGACGCTCCGTTTCTAATACCGCCTATGTAGTATGGTATAAAAATGGGTAAGTTTGAAAGGACATTGACCATAGTTGAAGAAGCAAGCGATAAGAACGGGTGTTTAATAGAAAAAATTAAGATAAAATGACAGAATTCAGTGTTGAAGAGTATGCCGATATAATTTACGTGTACGGTTTAGTAGACGGAAATGATAGTGAGGCCGTACGAGAATACCAAAGGAGATTCCAGAATCGGCGTGTACCCGACAGAAGGGTATTTTCAAGGACTTTCAGAAGGTTAAAAGAAACCGGAAGTGTAACCGCCCCCAGAGCAGAAACGCGATCAGGAACATCGGCCGATTCAGCGGACACCGACCAACAAATCCTCAACATCGTCAGGAACAGCTCTGAAATAAGCATCAGGCAGGTCGCACGACGGTTAGGATTGTCTTCAGGGAGAGTTTGGACCGTTGTGAACCGAGAGGGACTACATCCATACCACCATATCCCGGTCCAAGCACAGAGGAAGGAGATTCCGAAAGACAATTGCAATTCTGCACTTGGCTGCTCGAGTCTGACATCGAAAACAGAAGGTTTCTAGACCGAATTCTGTGGACGGATGAATCGCAATCCACCCGGGATGGCATCACAAACTTTTACAACCTCCACACCTGGTCAGATGTGAACCCACATAGGACAAGGAGTCGGTCCTTCCAGCAAAGATTTAGTGTCAATGTCTGGGTTAGCATCATCGGCAAACAGTTGATAGGACTCTTCATCTTGCCCCAAGTGCTGAATAGTCAGCTATATTCGGACTTATTGGAGAATACTCTTCTGGATCTGTTGGAGGACATCCCCCTGGCCACCAGAAGCGCAATTTATTTACAGCACGACGGAGCACCTGCGCATACTGGGAACATTGTTAGGGCAAGGTTGATTAAGCATTACCCAGAGTGCTGGATTGGACGAGCTGGACCGATTCCTTGGCCTGCTAGGTCACCGGACCTTACTCCACTGGACTTTTTCTTATGGGGAATGATGAAAGATGAAGTTTACTCAAGACCAATCAACACCAAAGAAGAATTAGTTACCAGGATTGGGACTACAGCCACGAAAATACGGGAGACACTGGCTACCATAGACCTCAAACGTGAAATAAAACGAGGGCTACTTGCATGCATCGAAACTAGCGGAGAACACTTTGAACAGCTTTTGTAGGACATAAGTTTTAATTGTAATTAGTTTTTAAGCGAACAAAATGTATTTTTTAGTAAACTTAAGTATAATTTCTTAAAAATTCGAATTGTCATGATATTCTGTAAAAGGATGTTTGTAAATAAATTTTTGTATCCTTTTCCTACCTGGGCATGTTAGATAGGCAACTTAAAAAAAATAAAAAGTAGGTATGTTAATAACATGAATTTCGGAGAAAAGTGGGGCGAAAGATGAAAAATCGTGTAATAAAAGTTAATTTTTTCAACTTCCAGGGGGGATTGTGGCCAAGGAGTTGGGGGTAGGGGGTGGTGTTGACCGTTTTGGAAAGGTCTTCGAAATAGTAATTTTTTGAGATAATTTTGGGGCCGCTGCGATGAGTGGAAAAAAAGATAAAAATACAAGAGCGGTTCCCATTTAAAGGCAAAATCCTGATTTACGAATCACCCTGTAACTGCCAAACGGTGTGAGATGCCCCCCCCCCCACCCATACGATTTTTTGCTTGTCTCGGTCTGACCTTTCACCTCCTGCAATATTTCCCTCCCACCTCTGAACACCCTGTATATAACCTGTGATTCATAACTTTTATTTCTGGAAATATGATTTACTTGGTTTTTCTGTAAGTTTTCCATCTGCTTTATTCTTCATTATACCTAAAACTTTTGTCATATTGAATAATTACAATATTTTCTTCCGCAATTTAAAATATTGACTCTGAATATTTCTAACAAACTCTAACACTAATTGAGAATTTTTCTCGTTTCATGACTAATCTGCATGCTATGTACATAATCTTCATGCATACGTTGGTGTTCTCTCTCGTAAACGAATTTGATTTAATTTTTCTCATGCAAAAGTTGTTCACGATTTCCTCTCATGCCGCGCTTCTTTCAGCCAACTCCAGAGCAAACTGTAGACAAATTCTCGCTTTCCGTATTTTCTGTGTTTACTTTTTAGCATTTCATAACTTTTTCATGAGCCACTGAAATTAAGGTTCGACACTCGACTCGACGGCAGACTGAAGAGAGTGGAATGCGAGACTCGATAACTGTAACGAGAAACCGCGTTGAAATAGTCACACACACTTTCACGAAAATTTCATGAAACGTGGAAGGCGGTTGTGTGAAAAATTTATGAATAAGTAGTATGTAGCTGTCTGCTGTAATGAAAGCACGTGTCGAAGTGATTTTTATCGAACACTGAATTAAATTCATTATGAATTGGACTGATCAAGATGTTTTAAATTTAATTGAACAACTCAAGCTTTATAGGTGCTTGTGGGATCCAACCGATAAAAATAAGAAAAACAGAGTTCGAAACAATGAATGTTACCGTGAAATTGGTTGTAACTTTGGAACCAGTGCAACCGAGATCAAGAGAAAAATTCACAACCTGCTGCAAAGCTACAAAGGCTACCGTCGCAAAATAATAAGCAAACAACAGTCCGGCGATTATTCATATAAGCCGAATTGGTTTGCATACAAGGCGCTACATGAATTCATGGAAAATGTCTACAGACCAATCGAGGAAAATGAAACTCTGGTAAGTAGATAATTGTAGATAATATTTTTGTTTAAATATTTTTATATTTCTATTATTCGTGGCGAATACATAATATAGTTATGCCGCTTCAACGAATATTTCGGCATGACACTTTACAATAAATTACATTATTGTATTGGATATCTGTTCTTCACACACCCAATAATAAAAACAATAGACGACAAATTGACAAAGCTGGTTTGCTGTGCTCCTCTGAGAATTTTAAAGTACGGCAGCGGGCGAAGGCGTAGATAAGGTTAGATCGTAAATGGATGCATTAGCACTGCCTTTATTTATTTCATATGAATATCTACTTCCGTTCAGAAATATACAATTTTCTCTTTTATGAAGAAATTTGTATTTTTTACTATTTCTTCGTATCGGAGGGGCTAGTTGATATCGTTAAAAAGTTGAAGTATTCGGGAATGCGACTGATAAGTGAAGTCATTAAATCGTGGTAAATTTATTTTGGAGAAGTAGGAAAGCGAGATGCATCAAGATTGCTTTTTCCCTTCGAAAGGAAAACAACTACAAACTCGTATACCTAATGACTTAATTAAACACTAAATGTAGTTTAGGCAAATACTTTTCGATTACGCTGATTTACACGAAACTTATACATAAGAGCCTTCTCGAAATCTATAAACGGTAATTATATATTCACAGCCCAAGCTATGGGATATACATAGTCATAGGTAGGTAGGTATAGTACATATAAGTGAGAACTTTTTTCAAGTATATATTCAATAAATAGGCAGATCGGACAGCGCCGGTTCCAGACAGATAGTAGTTTATAAAAATTGTTGAAGTTTTTAAAAATGTACATTTGTAACATTTTTAATAACAATAAATTCCGTGACTATAACTATGTCTATACTTTTTAACTAAGTTGAATTGAACGTTTTTCGTACTATGATTCAATAAATATTGAAAAATAACTGCAAATCTACACTAAAATTTTAGAATCATTTATTTTAAAACAGCGTTAAAATAAAAGCAAATGTAAAAATGTAACTTTTCTATCTAGACTTCTTAGTCCTTTTTCATATTTCTAAATGTATTAAATAGATATTAGATGATACCAAGCTTTTAATCTTCATCATATGGCTTGAATATTTTGATAGTTGGAGATACCGCAAAAGATGGAAAACGAATAGTATTATTAGTTTTTTTATTATTTTATTTATGTATGTATACCTAAACAGGTTTTGAGGAGTGTGATGTTTATAAGATAATTCAAAATCGAGTTATGTCGTTATTTTAAATATATTGTTAAACTAGTACCTATAAATTGATATTTTTTATAAAACAATAAACGTAAATTCTTTTCAAATCCGTGAACGCGTTTGACTAATGAATTTGTTATTATCTATAGTAAATACACATGGACACACTTTTTCTTTAAGGAGCTATAGTTAACGGGCGAACTAGATTAGTTGCGATTTTCTTCCTATAAAAGCAGAAAACACAGGGTGTTCAGTAAGAATGTGAACCATCTATGTACATAAAAGGAATTTACCTGCTTTTCTTTGAATCTTCCGTCATCGGAGAGACGTCAAAAGGATGTTAGAGACCAAATTCTTTCGTCATTCGAAAAAGAGAGGTCTCGTTAAATATTTTTATTTTATTCAAGACGGAGCAGCACCACATCGCACACAAGAAGTATTTGAAGCCATCAATAAATTTTATCGCGATCGAGTTATTGGTCTAGGGTACTCACGCTTTGCTATCGAAAAAGGAATAGAATAGCCATATTACTCGTCAGATCTTTTATGGGGCTACATTGAAGATCATTGCTATGAAAATAACCCAAAAACAATAGAGGATTTTTTTAAAGACATCAGGAGAGGGCCTCAGTAAATAAATAAAATAATCACTTCGCTAAATTGCGATCTGAATATTATAAAAATTGGGAAAGATAAAAAAAAAAAAAAGTCTCCACGCAGGGAGTCGAACCTGCGACCATTGCATTACTAGTCCGAGCGCTTATCACTACACCAACTGCCGCTTTGGAAAAGTGCTAACATAAATGGTATTTATATTGTGAGAGCCGCGTCAACAATTTTATTATACTATTATTTTCTAAACGCTTGGCCATCTGGAGTTCCCACTTCGGGTCCTTTCATTTCTGGCCAAGTCCTCAATGTGCTATAAATTTGAGCGGAATCGGTGATGACGAGTACGGACCCTCTCCTTGTAAGTCATTGTTATATGTTTTTACTAAGTTTTGAACTACTGCAATTATCTTTTTAATTAGTAAATGTATTAAACTTGTTGAGAAAACCAAAACTAGTATCAACTAGTTTGTATGCCACAAGCCTCTACTACAGTATTAAAGCAAAGGAATTTTTTTGTTGTGGTATGCGTTCCTAGGTCTTGATTAGCATAAATAAAAGTTTTGTTATGAATTAACTGGATGAAATTCTTACTTATAGATATATTTACGAGTACAAAGATTTAAGAGTAGTAATAATTCCATTGTTAAATAATATATAATATTTATCTTTTCAGATCGATTCAGATATCGATACCAATCAGAGGCATTATTCTCATCAAACTTCTGGGAAAGACGAAGAGACCACAGCACCAACCGAAACCCATACAGAAAGAGATTTTCAAAGCAGTGACCTTTCGCATAGTACTAATTTAAAAAGGCAAAGGAAAAGAACAGCGAAACTATCGCTACCGCCTGCAAAAGTTCAGGAAGAAATGAAAAGGAAAAGCCAAATTGATGAAGATCCCCATTCCTCTGTGATTTATGAGTATTTCCAGCAAAAACTGCGAAAAAATGATAAAATAGAAAAGACAAACGACGAATGTGATCTTTACGCAAAATTAGTTTCTATAAAGCTTAGAAAAATGGACGAAATATCAAGGCAATATGCTATGCATGAAATGGACAACATAATGTTTCGATTTCTTAATAACAGTTAAAATTACCTACATTGTGAAAAAACTGCGGAAGAACCTACAACTTCCGGTTATTTAACCCAACAAGGATCTACTTCTTTCCGAAAGCCTACAACTTGTGCAGTCTTGCCACAGTCATCCGTCACACTTATCAATGCACCTCAACCAACGTCAACTTCACCGAACGCATCTCATGTAACTCTTACGCCGGCCATCCCCTTGTCGTAATCTCCAAAACCACTTCGATCATCTGTGGATCTATCTTTTAAAGACGAACAAAGACAGCCTCTTTCCGCTGAGCAACAGGATCTGTAAATAATATTCATTGTGGAATACAGCACCTATCGTGCTAAGCTTTGTTTAGATACAATTTTGAATATTGAATAATATGTGAAGAATAAATAATTCTAATAATAAAAATAATACTTGAATTTTAAGAAAGAATTTTTCTAATTATGAATTTGTATTTAAGCCTTGCTATTTATGGGTTCTTCCATTTGGTATAGAATGTTTGCAATATATAGTACTTACCATTTTTATTGAATCGTATATCTCAAGGTTAGTATTAATTTGGCAATAATGCAATCGTATCCAATTCAATTACATTATTATGTGCATTTTGTGTTCGCTTACAATTATTTGAAGATAACTTGGCTCACTTTTGACAAAGCTAATTATCTATTTAAAAGATATTCTTTACATCTTAATGAATCAGATTCGGGCCATGAAACGTAATTTACTGAAAATATTATTTGACATCCTATTTATAGCTATTTCATGATCACAACAGTTACAAATCACGGTTAGTGCCGTCAAAATGTCTCTGGTATTTTCCATAAGAATCACTTGAATTTGAGAAAATTTCGTAGCCATATTAGGTCCCCCATCTTGAATTTACAAATTATGGAAGTAGATTTGATATTAGTGGTCTCGGAATAATCAATGTATTAATTTTTATTAAAATCAGTGGAAACTGAGAAATTTTGGTCGCCATATTGGATCCGACATCTTAAGTTTCTAAATTTAGGTGGCGGATTTGAAGTCAGCATCCCCCAAAAGCCCATGAAAATCGCTTTACATTTAAAATTTTCAGCCACTATCTTGTTTTCGCCATTTTGAAACCGAAAAAAAATTTGCCTATATATTAAGTTGGAATATGTACTACCTAGTACCTTCAGAAAAAAAAATATCGATGCTAGCGTTTAGGCGTTATTGAGCAACAAACAAACAAACTTTCATTTTTATGTAGGTATATGGGTAATTCTTTTACAAACCGTACGGATTTTGATAAAAATTGACCGACATGTCTCCGATTTGGCTGAAACTTTTTTTACGGGTTCTATATCGAAAAATAAGAGATACGTGTCCGAGGATTTTTTTTTGTTCCGCATATTTTCGATAATACTAGTGATCGAAAATGTGAGAATAATGAATTTTTTGGCTTGGAGACTCATTTTCAAAAATTTATAACTCTGGTCTTATTTGAGCTACAAACTTCTTTTCTTTTTCATTTTAAATCTAAAGGACTGAGTTTTGAGAAAAAAATAATTTTAATAAAAATTATTAACAAATTCATATTGTTATTAACAATTTAATTGTTTAAATCAATTTTTAACAATGGCCCCCACCTCATAGCAAGTTTTTAGTATATTTATTGTATTCTCCGTCATATTTTACATAAAAAATATGTTTTCAAAATATGGAGAGTTTATTATTACTATTTTTAAAACATTAATTTATATAGCGCGACACGTCAAAAAAACCGGTTTTTTGTTAATAAAAAGAAAATTATAGTTCGGATCAAAAAAAGTAAAATATAAAAGTTGTAGATAATAAAAAGACCTACAATTCTTGTCTTAACTATTTTTCGACATAACCTCAAACTTTTCGAATAAAATACAAAAAATGTTAAAAATCACCTTTTTGAAACATTATTTATTGGAAAAAAGAGTATAAAAAATTAAAAAAGAAATGAACATATAATTTTTGTGTTTTTAATATTTTTCTCAACTAACCATCAAACGAAATACATATTAACCAATAATAAGTATTGAAACCACAATAAATTTTTTTTAATTTTTTTATTAATTTATGTTTTTTTTATTGTATTGATTGCTAATAAATATTATTTGTTAAGAAGGACATAATAATTACTTATATTAAAAAAAAAGAAGACATGAGGCAAAAAATGTGGCAAATAAATTTGGAAAAGGTGATTTTTAACATTTTTTGTATTTTATTCGAAAAGTTTGAGGTTATGTCGAAAAATAGTTAAGACAAGAATTGTAGGTCCTTTTATTATCTACAACTTTTATATGTCACTTTTTTTGATCCGAACTATAATTTTCTTTTTATTAACAAAAAACCGGTTTTTTTGACGTGTCGCGCTATATAAATTAATGTTTTAAAAATAGTAATAATAAAGTCTCTATATTTTGAAAACATGTTTTTTATGTAAAATATGACGGAGAATACAATAAATATACTAGAAACTTGCTATGAGGTGGGGGCCATTGTTAAAAATTGATTTAAACAATTAAATTGTTAATAACAATATGAATTTGTTAATAATTTTTATTAAAATTATTTGTTCCTCAAAACTCAGTCCTTTAGATTTAAAATGAAAAAGAAAAGAAGTTTGTAGCTCAAATAAGACCAGAGTTATAAATTTTTGAAAATGAGTCTCCAAGCCAAAAAATTCATTATTCTCACATTTTCGATCACTAGTATTATCGAAAATATGCGGAACAAAAAAAAATCCTCGGACACGTATCTCTTATTTTTCGATATAGAACCCGTAAAAAAAGTTTCAGCCAAATCAGAGATGTGTCGGTCAAAAAGGTGTTCGGTTTGTAAAAGAATTACCCATATATAGAAAGGGATTACACCTAAAACTTTTATCATATTGAATAATTACTTTTTTCTACAATTTAAAATACTGGACTTTGACTCTGAATATTTCTAACAGATAAAAGCACACTAATTGAGCATTTTTCTCGTTTCATGACTAAGCTGCATGCTATGTACATAATCTCCATGCTTATTAATAAGTTGTTGCTCTCTCTCGTAAACGAATTTGATTTAATTTTTCTCATGTAAAAGTTGTTCACGATTTCCTCGCATGTCGCGCTTCTTTCAGCCGACGGAAGAGCAAACTGTAGACAAATTCTCGCTTCCCGTATTTTCTGTGTTTACTTTTTAGCATTTCATAACTTTTTCATGAGGCACTGAAATTAAGGTTCGACACTCGACTCGACGGCAGACTGAAGAGAGTGGAATGCGAGACTCGATAACTGAAACGAGGAACCGCACTGAAATAGTCACACACACTTTCACGAAAAATTCATGAACCGCCTTCGGTGTGAAAAATTTATGAATAAGTAGTCTGTAGCTGTCTGCTGTAATGAAAGCACGTATTGAAGTGATTTTTATCGAACATTGAATTAAATTCATTATGAATTGGACTTATAAAGATGTTTTAAAGCTAATTGAACAATTCAAGCGTTATAGGTGCTTGTGGGATCCAACCGATAAAGATAAGAAGAACAGAGTTCAAAAGAATGAATGTTATCGTGAAATTGGTTATAAGTTTGGAACCAGTGGAACCGAAATCAAAAGGAAAATTCACAACGTGTTGCAAACCTACAGAGGCTATCGTCGCAAAATAAAAAGCAAACAACAGTCCGGCGATTATTCATATTCATACAAGCCGAACTGGTTTGCATACAAGGCGCTACATGAATTCATGGAAAATGCCTACAGACCAACCGAGGAAAATGAAACTCTGGTAAGTAGATAATTGTGGATAATTATTCATTTAAATATTTTCATATTTCCATTATTCGTTATGTTATGCCGCTACAACGAATATTTCGGTATGACACTTTACAATAAATTATATAATTGTATTGGATATCTATGATACGCCGTTTTGCTATTTTATAACATAAAAATAATTTATTAATCGAAAATATTTGCAAACAAATTATTGACAGGGAAATTAGTATTCATAAAAATGAATTACAATAATGTTAAAGAATAATTTCAATTGAACAATTGAAAATCAATGCATGTAAGTAATATTAATTCTTGAATTAAGATTTCTTAATTAAAAAGCTTGAATTAATATTATGTACATAATTTTAATTCAAGAATAACAATTCACGAATTAAAATTCTTGAATTTAATTTATGTGCATAATTTTAATTCAAGAATTAAAATTCACGAATTAATATTATGTACATAATAGAAATGCGACGACATTGGGAATAAGTAAGTAGGTACATAAAGTAGGCATTTGCAACTCTCAACCACTTGCATTGCACGCACACTGAGACTGAGCAAATTACATAATTTTCGGAGTGTTGCCAACACAAAAATTGTAAATACGTTATAGTGCGCCGATTCTGTGTTAAAAAAAGGTTTTTTTAATTTCTTCTGTGCACCTCCCAAAGAAGTTTAAAAAAGTTTTCCAGTTTTTTCAGTAATCTCATAAATATAATACCTCCCATAATAAAGACTTCTTTGTTTACGAACTGGGAGACTGTAGAACCAACTCAACTAGCTCGTGCGTACACCAGTGATGTTACAAATGCCTACTTTATCTAACTTTTTACTTATTCGCAGTGTTGCAATATTTCTATTATATACATAATTTTAACTCGTGAATTTTTATTCTTGACGTAATCTTAGTATATAATTTGAATTCAAGAAACTTAATTTAAAAATCTTAATTCCAGAATTTAATTTAGAAATCTTAATATAAGAATTTAAATTATGTATATTATTCGGTAAGTGAAATTTACGTCGTGTTATAATTCTAAATCAATGATTTGATTTGATATTTGAATATACAATAGTTTAAATTACGAATTAAATTTTAACCACAGTCAATTAAGAAAATATTAAAGTTCTGGAAAATGTTCTTTTGATGAATTAAATAATTTGAATTGCATTTATCTGTAAGCTACATGTATTCGTAAATTCCATTAAAAATTCAACATTTCTTAGATATTGGAGATAGGAATGATAAGTATCGTTTGAATTAATATTTTCATATACATAAATAAATAAACAGGAATATAATTAATATTTATAATTTCTCACTCTGCCACTTTTGACATCACAAAATTTTTATTATTTGGCCATAAGATATTTTTTCGTAAAAGAACTAAAATAAGAAATTTTAAAATATTTTTTCTATTACATGGTAAATGATTGGAAAATCAATAAGATAAAAGCTCATTCGATTTTAAAATACATTAATTGATTATTTTCTCTTTTACCATTACCCCAGTCAACTGATCCGGATCGAAATTTATATTAAAAACTAATTTTCAATGTAGTAGCAATACCGTCGTATTCTACTTCATTGAAAATTAAACAAGCTTCACGAGATTTACGATAGAGATTGTTTATCGTGAGTTTTAAAATATTTAAAAGATCGATATTAAAGTAGGGATTGAGCCTTTTTAAACGGTTTTACTTAGCTTGACCTCGTATATTTGTTAGTTTCAAATCTTCCGACAGCTTTTTCAACGACTTCTACTAAATCGAGTCTTATAATACTTTTGCACACACATTGAGGTCCTGTGACAATACATTAAAATTATTGAAACCACCAAGATGGCGAATTTCAAAATGGCCACCATAAAGATTAGAAAAAAAATCCGATCAAGCTGAAATTGGATATATAGGTAATACATACAATAACGATGAAAATGTAATAGTATTAAAAAACAAGTGGCGGATTGGCGGATTTCAAAGTGGTGGCCATAAATACTAGAGGAGAAAAATCTGATTAAGTTGAAATATGCTATATACATAAAACATGCAGTCCATATAACAATGCAATCTTATAAAATAAAAAAAAAAGCTGATTTCAAAATAGCCGTCAAATTAAATTAAACAAATTAAAGAAAAAAGACTAGAAAATAAAAAAAGGAAAAAAAACCTTTGAATTAAACGGATTTATTTTAAATCCTCAGTTGTACTAAAAATTAGAAAAAATTAGGACACAAACCTGGGCCTTCTCGAGATTCTGACGTCTAGTAAGAAATCGTGCAATATTAGTATTGCTGTCTTCTCGTGTCTGATGCCAAGGGCATTTTGTGTTGCCACGTCAGCTGGATAAGTAATAATCTGGGAATTTTAACAGACTAAACCAAGATGGCGACCAAAACTTTTCGATTTCAACGGGTTTTAATGGAAATTTGTACTACAGTAGAACGCCGATTATCCGAATCACTAGGAACCGGGGTCGATTCGGATAATCGAATATTCGGATAATCGGACATAGACTGGTAGGTTCAAAGTTGGCAACCAGAGACTACCAGTTTTGAGCTTGTTGAATATATAGCTTGGTAGGTATATGGTGAGAAGTATATCTATATATGTTTGTTTGGCTGGAGCTTCGAGCTCACCTCAAAACTGGCACTCTCTGACTACCAATATTGAACACGGCAATTGTCACTCGCATTTTTGTATTCTTGATAATTGGCAATTCGGTTAATCGGCGTTCGGATAATCGGCGTTCTACTGTATAATTATTCTGAGGCCAATAATTTTGAATATTATCAAAATTTGTAAATCCAAGATGGTGGGTTCAATATGGTGATCACAATATCTCGACTCAACGGATTTTAATGAAAATTGGTACGATTTATTATATATTATCACAATTTCTAGATCCAAGATGGCGGACCCAAAATGGCAGCCAAAATTTCTTGATTTCAACGAGTTTTAATGATTATTTTAAAGCCACTAATTTTGAATATTATTAAGATTTGGATATTCAAGATGGCGGATTCATAAAAGGATTTTTGGGTTGACACAATTTCTAGGATATAACAAACTAGAACATTTGAGAAGTGTTTCATTAGTAAGTATTTTCCCAACGCCGGGTGAAGCCGGGTAACGCAGCTAGTATTGTAATAAAAGTGTTACGAATGAATTTTTTTTTGTATTTTAAATAAATTATTTATTTTAATTTTTCCTGTTGTGGTCTGCTCCCTATTAACCCTTTCAGTACTATCGTCGCCTATAGTAGGACTTCACAAAACATTCTCTGGGTACGACCGCCGCCTAATGTCGGCATTTACGGAGGGTCTGTGGGTATAATCGCCATCTATAGTGGGATTGAAATGATTGAATATTCGCATTCATTGAAAATTATGTGATGCATAGTGATAAACTTTCTCGTACAGGGAATGTATAACCGCAGACCAACTGCGTCGTACTGAAAGGGATAAATAGCAAAACGACGTGCCATATATTTACGAGTATAATGATTTAAGAGTAGTAGTAATTGCATTGTTAAATAATATATATATATATTTATCTTTTCAGATCGATTCGGATATCGATAATAATGAGAGGCATTATGCTCATCAAACTTCTGGGCAAGTCGAAGAGACCACAGCACCAACCGAAACCCATACAGAAAGAGATTTTCAAAGCAGTGACCTTTCGCATAGTACTAATTTAAAAAGGCAAAGGAAAAGAACAGCGAAACTATCGCTACCGTCTGCAAAAGTTCAGGAAGAAAGGAAAAGGAAAAGCCAAATTGATGAAGATCCCCATTCCTCTGTGATTTATGAGTATTTCCAGCAAAAACTGCGAAAAAATGATAAAATAGAGAAGACAAACGACGAATGTGATCTTTACGCAAAATTAGTTTCTATAAAGCTTAAAAAAATGGACGAAATATCAAGGCAATATGCTATGCATGAAATGGACAACATAATGTTTCGATTTCTTAATAACAGCCAAAATTACCTACATTGTGAAAAAACTGCGGAAGAACCTACAACTTCCGGTTATTTAACCCAACAAGGATCTACTTCTTTCCGAAAGCCTACAACTTGCGCAGTCTTGCCACAGTCATCCGTCACACTTATCAACGCCCCTCAGCCAACTTCAACTTCACCGAACTCATCTAATGTAACTCTTACGCCGACCATTGCCTTGTCATAATCTCCAAAACCACTTCGTTCATCTGTGGATCTATCTTTTAAAGACGAACAAAGACAGTCCCTTTTTGCTGATCAACAGAATCTATAAATAATTCATTGTGGAATACAGCATCTATCGTGCTAAGCTTTGTTTAGAAACAATTTTGAATATTGAATAACATGTGAAGAATACTAATAATAATAATAATAATACTTGAATTTGAAGAAAGAATTTTTCTAATTATGGATTTCTATTTAAGTTTAGCTATTTATGGGTTTTTCCATTTGGTATAGGAATGTTTGCAATATATAATACTTATCATATTTATTTAGTGAATCATATATCTCAAGATTAGTATTAATTTGGCAATAATGCAGTGGTTTGGAGCTTAATTATTGTACATCAAATAATAGTATTGACTTTTTTCACTTTATTTTCTTCATTTTAGTTTATTTTAATAAAAGGTTGTTTTAAAAAGGATTATACCATCGATACACTACACTTCATTATGATTTAGGGCCTCATTATGATTTTACTTCTAATGATGTGATGGCACACAGCATTTTACTTCATTAGAACCTAGACATTTGACGAATGTTGCTCAACTAGCTTGATCCAAAACAGGTGCAGCGCTCAGAGCTTATCCTGTGTTCTGATTTTGAATGTCAAAAACCTCTTTATTTAATGACTTTCGCAAATAGATGGCTTAGAAAAGTTCACAAGCAGTAGTAGCTCTTTTTATCCTTTTCAAAAAAATTAAGTAGCTCGAGCTTAATTTTGGCTACTTTATTATGAACCAATTTTTCTTTATGATGAAATACTAATTCATAATGAAGTACACTGTGTCGATGGTACTAAAGGCCTAAACAGATAAAAAGTTCCACAGCACTCGTCTCCACTCGCAAAAAGTAACCGAACAGATAAGCCGTTCACAAATGTCAAAAATCTGTTCATTGGATGTGTTACTTTTAGTCGAATGCACTGAAATTATGGAGGAAGTTGCTTCAAAACATATTTCATGTCTCTAAATAGTTCCTTATCAGAAATTAGTAATCGCACTTCACATCACAAACATCACCATCACAAAATCAAGAATGTCAAACTGCCCTTTTGACATTTGCGAGTGTTAAAAGTAGAAAGTTGGCGAACTTTTCAAGGGACGAGTGTTAACCACTCGCTTATCTGTGCAGTCCCCTTCATTTTAATGTAAAATTGATGTATTTGGCATTTGCGAGTGGTGACGAGTGCTCTGAAACTTTTTATCTGTTTAGGCCTTAAACAGATAAAAAGTTCCACAGCACTCGTCTCCACTCGCAAAAAGTAACCAAACAGATAAGCCGTTCACAAATGTCAAAAATCTGTTCATTGGATGTGTTACTTTTAGTCGAATGCACTGAAATTATGGAGGAAGTTGCTTCAAAACATATTTCATGTCTCTAAATAGTTCCTTATCAGAAATTAGTAATCGCACTTCACATCACACACATCACCATCACAAAATCAAGAATGTCAAACTGCCCTTTTGACATTTGCGAGTGTTAAAAGTAGAAAGTTGGCGAACTTTTCAAGGGACGAGTGTTAACCACTCGCTTATCTGTGCAGTCCCCTTCATTTTAATGTAAAATTGATGTATTTGGCATTTGCGAGTGGTGACGAGTGCTCTGAAACTTTTGATCTGTTTAGGCCTTAATTCTTTTTAGTGCTCCAAGATACGAAATTTTCTCAACCTATGCATTTGCAGTAACGCATCTTTGTTGCAAGGCTTTCTTTCAATGAAAATGCCATCCAGAGACTTAAGGCCTAAACAGATAAAAAGTTCCACAGCACTCGTCTCCACTCGCAAATGCCAAAAACATCAATTTTACACTAAAATGAAGGGGACTGCACAGATAAGCGAGTGGTTAACACTCGTCCCTTGAAAAGTTCGCCAACTTTCTACTTTTAACGCCCGCAAATGTCAAAAGGGCAGTTTGATATTCTTGATTTTGTGATGGTGATGTGAAGTGCGATTACAAATTCCTGGTAAATGTTTAGAGACATGAAATATGTTTTAAATAATATGTGTTCTTGTATTTTTATTGAAGAAAAGTTAATAGAAGAAGTGCATTCGACATCAAGTGAACAGATTTTTGACATTTGTGAACGGCTTATCTGTTCGGTTACTTTTTGCGAGTGGAGACGAGTGCTGTGGAACTTTTTATCTGTTTAGGCCTTTAACCCTACTTTGGGCTACATATGCTTGTCGAGCAGCGAAAAGCTAGGACTGCACCCTGTTGTATTATTAGCACTTTTATTTCTACAGGGTTACTGGTAATATGTCACGATCCCTTTAAGGGGTTATAGGGGAGGTCAATTGCTATTAAATGACCCATAAAACTATGGGGCAAAAGTGCGCCCTTTTCGGGATATTTACAATTTTATTATTTTGTAGCAAAACCCCGGATAGACAACTTTGAAAATTATTTAAAAAAAAAAACAAACGTTTGAAATATGCTTTTATTATTATTCCTCATTTGTGGACACTCTAATAAATCATAAATAGCATGAAACAAAAAACAATATTTAACTATATTAAAATTACGGCTTCCCTACAATCCCTTAAAGGGATCGTGACATATTACCAGTAACCCTGTATATGGAACTAATGACGCCCATCTCACAGAATCAAACGGTCAAGATCATGTTATTAACTTTTTGTCATCAACATTGCAAGGCTATCAAAACGAGTTAAAAGACGTTCGCCGTTGAGGAGTTCCACAATGCTTCGGACCGGGCCATAAATGACAAAATTAGTTTTCCATATTGAATTTTTAGTGCATAAAATCGTTAAAGCGGTTCTACACATGTATACAAAACTTCAACCCAATCGGATCCCCAGAAATGGGTCAAAATCGTCTTGCAAATTTTAACCTAAAAAAACAAACATGCTTTTAATTTGAAGGTATACTTAAATTTTATTTAAAATACAAACTTTAGAAATTCAAATACTTGGACATTTAGATTAAAAGTGCAGGGTTTTGCTTTGAATACGATTGTCGTTTGTCTGAAAATAATTAAACTTTTTATTTGGTTCAAACGCTTTAAAATTCTTTTTTAATGTTATAATAACTTTCATTTATAAGTAAATTTCTAAAGAGTGAATTGTTTTCAAAAAGATGAAAAACTTTAGAATCAAACATTTCCTTTGAACGTGCGGTGTCAAACGTTTAAGAATTTTTGAAATATAAAATATATTTTTCCTCTCAGGGTATTTTTGAAACATAGAAATATTTCATTGGATCCTAACAATTTTGTTTTGTTTTATTTTTCGAGTTTCCTCAAAATATTCGCATTTTCCAGGAAAAATGTTTCTTTTATCTTGGACTTACTTTTATGTTTTTGAGAGTTTCCTAAAGAAGTTTCAACCACTTTATTTTGCAGGGTTTCCTGTTTATTGAGGTTAATTAAAATAATTACGTTTGAAGAGAAGTCGCTGGATTGAAATTTCAAGAAAACTCCACCACATAGATCGCAAACCCACACACACACACACACATTTAGCATAATGGTTTATATATGAACTTGAAATCTTTGGTTTTTACACAAAAGCATGAAGCTGAATTTAATTTGAATTTGCGGGATCTCTATGGTTTCCTATCCTACATGAAGATTTCCAACCCAAGTCGTACAATTACAAGCAGCACGTGCTACTAAGCGTAGTATCCCAAGGACTTAATTAATTCCACAAAAAAGCACGTGGTGGCGCATGTCCTTACGAAAAATCCTGAAGACGCCGAAAGCTTTGGCGTTCTCGTCGAAAGGGGAAGGGTTTTTTTGGATGAATTCGCAACGTCTCCCGTTGCCAGGGTCCGCCGTCGGTGGTGTGGAGCTTTCGAGTAAAGCTTGTTCTATTTATCCGGTTCCTGTTATCCTTCTTCCTGCCAATGTATCCTGCTCCCGTGCCTCACGTGCCTGGTGGCAAACAGACAGGAGTACTACGGTCAACCACTTCTTCGGCGACCGGTCTCAGTTCGAATTTTCGTTTCGTAGCGACCACCCGCATAGTCGCTGTATCTGAGCCTGAGTATTTGAGTAGAGTGGCACCGCGGTTTCAATATTTCCTTTTTAGTGAGACTGACACTGGAGCTCCTTTTCTGAGCGGTGGAGCAGTGCGTTCGGATGATTCAAGGAATCACAACGAGTCAGAGATTCAGTTCAGCGCGACTAAGTCCAGTCTGGATGACATCCTTTTTGTGTGTCCTGCTGTCGGCTTAAACGCCGCTTGACTAGGACTAGATTTTTACGTTTTCTAGAGTGCTTCAGAATTGTGAGATCGTTCGAAATAAATAAATAAAGAAAATATATAAGTATATCGAAGAAAAGGTGAAGCAAAAAATTCAAATTGTTGAGTGAGTCGATAGTGCAATCAACCAGACAGCCTGTTGGCGCTTGGTAAATGGATCGGTCAGAGGAGTCAACCGGGCTCTAGAATGTAAGTTAGTGTAGTGTTAAGTGAACTCAACTGGAAAAGCGAATCGAATTTCCTTTTTTTCGGATGGAAAACCTTTTTTTAACCCACCTTATTTCGCTCAAAAAAAAAAATCTAGCGACCTTTTTTTTTTGTTCGTATTTTCCATCTTATAGACGCGATAATGGACCAAATCTGATAGACGGGTCCCTTTTATTGCCGCTATTATTTCCTTTTAGGACTAAAATTGCCGGAAATACTATAGCATTTTTTAAGCATCTTGCCATTTACGCTTGTGTAAAATTTTTAAGGAAAAAAGACGGATCCTTTGAAGTTTTAATACTCGCTGAAAAGTAAAGCGCAAATTGCTGGAATGAGGGAACTGGGCCACCGTTTGCTCTTTGCGTTTTGCTTTACTTATTAATTAAAAAGGTTCGGATTTTTAAAAATTTACTTAATAAAAGAAGCAATTTATGTTAATAACAACTGAATGCGCAACAGCCGACGTTAAAACAGCCTGCGAAAAATAGGGATAATACAGGATGTACACAAGTTAATTAATTAAATTATTGAAATATTCAGTATTTTTAATTTTGTAATCTACTGAATTCAACTCAATCAACTGTGAATTAGAGCTCTATTTTATATCCTCTGAATGGTATACAGAATGATTAAGTGAATATAATTTTAAATGCATGCATGCAAAAAGTTAACGAATTTTGTTGGGTTTAATTAAATTATTTCTTGCATGAAGGGAATATTTAGTTGCTCTCGGGACTGTTCAAGTATACTTACAGTTCATGCAATATTTATTAACAGAGTTTAGCCCCAAAATCCCTTGTGTTTTAGAATTCCCTGTGACTTTACAAACTTAAAAATTACCTCAAAGGTATAAGGTACGGCACAAGTTCCGGAAGGTTGCTAATTCAATTCCAAGTAATACGGCTGGGGGAGTCTTGATATATATATATTTTTTAAGGTTCCCTAGAAGAAAACAACATCGTTTGCTATTCACATAAACTTTCCTAATTGAAATTCCCATTTCTCTTAAGGCGGCACACCACAATATTTTCACAGATACTCTTCAAGTACAGCTCATATTTCAGTTTTATTGGTATTCTGTCTTGGGATTCAAATTTTTCCGTGTTTCTTTGCTATTATCTCCCATAAATGATATTTATACGGATCCAAAATTGATTTATGAAACTAACAAAGCTCTGGGAGTATTTTGGAAAGATTTTCAATGCACAAAAGTTATATTGAATATTCTTGACAAAATTTGATATTTTGTTTACTTAAGATGAACCAGGATCCAGTCAGATAAGATTGATTTATTGTGAGGTGATGTCATCAAGGAAATCTCTATTTCATATTTATTATAAGTACAATTTATGATCGGATTTTAACACAATGAAATTGTACACAATTAATTAAAATTTTCTATTAATTTGTGGTCCAAATGATACCTTATGATGAGACCATTAATTATAAATTTATAAATTTGGAGTTGAGCATAAGAAATGGATTTGATTTGGTTGCATTATTATTATTGTAAAGTGCAGTGCGTAATTTAAACAAAAAGGGCAGCTATATGTTTTGATTTACAAGTTTTAACAAAAGTACAGATTTGCTGAAATTGTTCTTTGTTATACGCAAACCAATTTTTGAATAATGTATCATTAATGTAATCAACTCTATCAGTGTTGAATGCTATTTTTGTAGTGTCTTTTAATTCACCATAAAATTTATACATGAGGTCACAAAGGATTTTTTTAACTTTGCAACTAAATAAGTTGAGAAATTTCTTACACATGAGTTAAACTTGACCAACAATTTTTTCCTGCAAAGGTAAATATTTTTAAGCATCTTGAAAATGGGATAAAGAAAACTATAACTTGATTAGACATATTGTGAATGTTTTAAAACACGAAAAATAAAGGTTGAAGTTATTTGGTGTGATAATTGATACATATTTCAGAAATTTTTTTATAGAAAACTATTCCAAAATCCAAAGATTGTTAAAATTTTATAAAATTGCTTTAATTGAGATCGAATAAATATAATTTTATTATCTTTTTCCTTTTTATTTTCAAAATTCTTAAAACTAATTAATTAATTAATATTAATTTGATTTAATTTGAATTTATTGTAATTACAAAACTTTTTTTCTGTAAATCTTTTTTAGCATTCATGTTCACGAAAAAGTATCAAATACTCACATTTATATCGGAAAGTTTAAAAGATAGGTAAACTTCAAACATACGAAGTATCATATTAAAGGGTAAACTTCTGATATTGGGAAATTTTTAAGAGAAAATTTATTAATATTTCGAAAATGTGTGACAATACATGAAAACAAACTTCGACAGTTTCAAGGTCGTGAAAAATGGAAAAGGGTAAAGAAGTTATTGAGGATATGACTCATAAAGCCTTCTACATTATCTTGATGATATGATAAGAAAATTGCAGGGTGCTTGATGAAAAATTGTACATAAAATGTTCAATATTTACCAACAAGACTTATCTGATGGATATAAAAATTCCGATATTTTTGCCAAGTGGCTTTTTGTGGTATTCATCAGCAAGGCTTAAGTAGTACTTTCGAAATTTCAGAGTTCAGCTGAGCTCAAAATATAATTTCATTTGAAAGTTAGGTTATGAGTGAACGAATGAATTTATGTTGAAGAGATATTTTTAAGACAAATCGTAAATTTTTTCCAAACTCGGTCGTTGAATGTGCTTTATCTGGTCATAAATTATGTCTGGGTTGATAAATAGTTACGAAATAGCCTGTATACGCATTAAAGTAATTTTAAAATGAATAAATATGGATATATTTTTCTTTAATTATTTTTTTATGTCTATCTATTAAAGAAGGCAAGCTTCTATCTAATTTAAGTCAGGTTAGTACAGCATACAACCTTAAAAGTTAGAACTTATAGACAAATATAACAGGGCAAATAATGAAAACTAGAAGGGAAGGTTCAAGATCTGCGCTGGATAGATTTAATTCTATTGAGGTATGTTGACTGTGTGGGAGGGGGAGGTTATACCGGACTGGCATATTCAAGGAGAGGTCGGACAAAAGAGATGTAAAGGGATTTCGCGTTGTATGCATTATTAAATTCTATGGATCCAGCGTCTTACAAAGCCAAGAACTGATTTAGCTTTATCTAATGTGTTGTCGATTTGAGAACGAAACTTAAGTTCGCTATCGCAGATGACGCCAATATCACGAAGGGAGAAAACTGAAGGCATATGCTCGCCAGATAATAAATAGATTCTAGCGAAGAAAAGAAGACGTTTGCGGGAATAGGTAATGGATTGGTATTTTAAGACATTTAACTTCAAGACGTTTTTACGGCACCATATTCAAGAAGAATCCAGATTTTCTTGTAAAAGTCGGGGAAATTTGTTTGGTCAGAATGATTGATGATTCGTTGAACATGATCCACACCTACCAACCTGACAGTTTTCGTGTCACGACCATGGTGAGGAAGTCGACTTTATTGTCACCGATTTTAGTAAAGCCTTCGATAAAATCTCCCATCAAATCATTGTTCTCAAGCTCAGTATACTTGGTTTTCATCCTCGATTTATCTCCTGGTGAAGTCCTACCTTGATAATCGGCAACATATGGTTCGATTTGACGCAGCGGTTTCCAACCCCTTTACATCCCCCTCTGGCATCCCTCAAGGTAACCTGGGTCCATTAGTCTTCATATTATTCGTAAATGATGTTGAGATGGTAATCAAATATTCTGAAATATTAATTTATACTGATGATATGAAGATCTTTAAACGAATCTCCAACGCATCTAACTCTACTATATTGTCGTTGCGCGTGCAATACCGCAAAAGAGCAGTATGTATATACCACGTAACAGCAAAAGGAGCAAAATTGAAATATCGCTCGTCATAGATCTCAAGAATTTAAATTAGCCTGTAAGAAACCTCATTTTGGACATAGAAACAATACCGCGGTACAGTTGCTTGCTTGAAATTGGCGGCAAGTTTTTTCTTCCTCTTGTAAAATCGTGAAAACGCAGATATGCGGTATTTATAAACTGCTCTTTCGCGATATTGCACGCGCAACGACGATATATCTCTTCAAGACGACTCAAACAATTTTTCTACCTGATGCCTGAAAAACGTTCTTGACCTGAACATCTCCAAGTGCCAATCTGTCACTTCTTCCTACAAACGTCATTCTCGGACTTATTTTCTCTCTGGAGAACTCATCCCATCAGTCAGTTCCCTTCGTGATCTGGGCATTATTCTCTGATAGTGAACTCAATTTCCGTTCTAACATTAATCATATCATAAGCAAAACTGATTCAGGTTTTATTAAACACAAGGAAGGTTTTATTAAACACTGGTCTAAGGATCTTAATCTTCCTCTTTATGAGAATGGTTTGAAACTAACCTCTAACCTCTAGTAATGTGCCGTGTCGTTGCTGATATAATCTTTATCCATCAGGCCCTGACCTGTTCCATCGAATGTCCCGAATTTTTGTATAACCTTTCCATCAACACCAATCCGCACAACGTAAGATCCTTTCTACTCTTTCGCCTAAACAGTCACCGCACCAACTACGGACACTTCGAACAATTCTACCACCTGCGACCTTCACAGTGACAAAACCTACCTCAGACATACTCTTTAATAGCCCAACCCGCCACCATAACTATGTCTTCCTCTTTGCTTCTTTAACCTGTTCTTTACCCTACCCCCTTTTTTTCCATGTACCTTTTTTGTTCTTTTTGGTTTTAGTTTAAGCTTAGTTTAAGTATTGTTGATTTTGTAGCTTGTATTAAGCGAAATAAATGAAAACATCGTTTACAACCAGAATAAAGATCAGTGGACCCAGATGGCTACCTTGAGGGACCTCTGAACGAGCTACAGGTTGGGCCATTTAAGATTTGGAATTTGAATCGGCTATAAAAAAAAAAACAAATGAATATTTTTTCAAAGTTATGAGTTTATTAGAAAGATTGAACCTTTCCATTTAGGAATGGAAGACAACATCATTCAAATGACTGCCACGGCTAGCCTTACAATACCCCATTCCATCAGTCTAATTTTTCAGTACATTTTCGATTGTTTGGGCCTCTATTTCGGCAATGGCAACTTCGATTTCACATTTCATGTCGTCAATCGTCTCTGGATGGTTAGCGTAACACTTGTCCTTAACGGCTCCCCACAAAAAAAAGTCTAACGGAGTCAAATCGCAGCTTCGTGGTGGCCAACTGACATCAGCATGTCGGCTGATTATGCGATTTCCGAAAACAGTGTGCAAAAGATCGATTTTTACGTTGGCTGTGTGGCACGTTGCGCCGTCCTGTTGAAACCAAATGTCGTCTATTTCATACTCTTCAATTTTGGGAAACAAAAAATCGCTTAGCATGGCCCGGTAGCGATCGCCATTCACTGTAACGGCGTTTCCTTGCTCACTTTCGAAGAAAAATGGCCCAATAATGCCGCCAGACCAAAATCCGCACCAGACAGTCACTCGTTGTGGATGCATTGGTTTCTCCACGATGACGTGTGGATTTTCTGAGCCAGATACGACCATTTTGTTTATTGACGTATCCTCCGAGGTGGAAATGAGCTTCATCTGAAAAGATGATTTTTCGGTAAAAATGCTGGGTTGTTTTATCCAACAACGATCCAGTTTCACGAACTCGTTTCACAAATTGATCCACAAACTGCGTTTTTGGCACATCCTTTTTGTCAAATTTTTTCCGTAAATTTCTTACAGTTTGAGTAGAAGACTCACCACTTTGGAAATAAGTTTTTAATATTTCCCAACTTTGTTCAAGCGAAAAGCGACCTATTTCATAAATGTCAAACATAAAACTAACTTTCTGTCACATCGGAAATGTCATCAAATCTTCCAACCTCAAAATAACCTATAGTTCCAATTCCAAAAGTTAGATGGCCCACCCTGTATCAGTTTTACCCATAGATTATTTCAGTTGTAGCTTTTAAAGACTACGGAGGATAATTATACTTCCGGAAAGCAGCTTAAAACCGCATTACTGAAGCCTTAAATTGGATTTTTCCATTACCCCTTTTTTTATTTTAAAAAGTTCTTCCACTCTGAATCTTTTGCTCCTTGTGATCTAAGTATTCACTTATTAATTTACTTCCCACGAAATAGGGTAAGTACCTATGTACTCAGTTGCTTTTACGTTACGAGAAGTATAACTAAATAGAATCTTTGTTACTTTACCAGCTTGAGTTTCCTCCTTAAGGGATGGATTAATCTTAATTAATGCTTAACAGTTTTTACAATTTGTCCGAATAATTGAGATTAGGTATTTAATATGCAGGAACGCATTGGATCCCAAAAATTGACCATTCCATTAGCTCGAAATTTCCATCTGTTCGCATTCCGTCTCATATAACGAGGGAAAAGCATTAAGGAAAACCTGCTTAGCCCTAATTACGATTTTTGTTTAAGTGTCACAAACGTTTTGTTTTTTTTTTGTTTTTTGTAATCCATAATGCTGTGAAATTTCTCGGCGCGTATTCGTGACGCAAAGCTTTATTTTATGAATTTTTAATTGCACTTGACGGCCCACTAACTTTTCTCGCTCAGTGACCTTTTCGTATTACAGGATTTTTATTTTACAAAAGAATTAAAAACACTTTTTCGCAGCAGCAGCGGGTCGTATAATTTCATCGCGATGTGCAAATGACACTTTTGCCAGTGTGCATTTGAGCAATTAAAATTAAAAAACTCACTGTTCACCGTCCCAAAAGTGAGAAAGAAGAGAAAACAAAAAAATTTAATTCGCCGTTTAATTTACAATTAAGGATAATTTCCAGCAGACTGCAGCAAGTTTTACTCCTTTTACGTATACTGAGCTATTACGTCAGAGCCCATTTGCTGAACGAAATCAGGGCTTTTGCCCCGACAAGGGGTAAAAAAGGGACGAATGCCTTTCGCGAATTCTGGTCCTTTCCAGTTCAGTCGCTCCCTTCATTGTGACCTTAAAAAAGGTGTGAAGCCGGGCATAAGTATCCATAATTAAAATCAGGGCACCCTTCCCTGCGCTCAAATTGGTGCTCATTCATGCTGGGACATACCATCGCACCGCATATCTGGATCTTAGAGCTTCCAGTCTAAGGATGTTTTGTATCTTCTACCAGACGTTTTCAAGGCAATCCTTTATGGCGCAACGATACATACAATATCCTGAAATTGAGCAATTATCGGTTCCTGCACACTTTACGCATTTTTTAGAGCACTTTGTTCAAATTAGTTAAGATTAAAATCTTAGATTTAGATAGATCCCAAAAGGGACGTTACCTTTCATTTGATGTGGTAATTAAAAAATGCTTCACAAACGAATTTGTTTAGGTCGGTTTTTGTACATTGTGCAGAATTAAATACACTTTTAAACAGTATGCATAAAGATGGCCACCTTAAAGTGTTTTATTGGTATGTTGTTTTATGTTATTTTACATTTATTATGTAGTATATAATAATATATAGATGTTGAATAACAATAACTACATTCTACAATTTGTGTAAAAATCCTCTTTTCTTGTGGGAAAATATTATGCAGAAGAGGTAAAACGCCAATGAGTAAAATCGAAAAGTTTCTCTAATAAACCAATTAAATTTCTCTATAGTTTTAATACAAAATCTTTCTCTTCAAAAAACAATACGACATTTTAAAAGAATATCGTTATTTGATGATGCAAAATCTTTTCATTTTCTCAATAATATTTTTCTTTTTCAATTTAAGACGGATATTTAATAAAGAATTTTAATGCAGCCTATTAGAATAATTGAAGGAACATGAACTAAAATAATTAGGGAATATTTCACTATTACTTAGCTTATTGATTTGAATAAACTTCTCTTATTATAAAAAGTGTTGATTCACATTAAGGGGACCTTTACTTTCAAAATCGGGAAAAAACATACTTTTTAAAAATTTTTTTTTGAAAAGACTATTATACTTATTATTCTGAAACCTTTTGTACATTATTGGTAAGATTATGAAAAATATAAAAAGAATTTTTAAATGCAACTTTAGTTTATTTTAATGCCTGCAGAGGGCGTAATTCAAAATGCACTTTTAAAACGGCCGCATTTCTCTAGGACTTCTTGTAACAGATAGAGTACAAATCTTTAGTGGATTTTTTTCATAAGACACAAAACTTGTACCTAAACCTAAAAAACCTTTTATTTTTAATAAATATATCATTTTATACACATTTTTCTAAAAAAGTTAAAAAACGACTATAAGTTAGTGGTAAACTACCCTCCGCATAAAAAAGTGGGGGGGGGGGGTAAAATAATATTTTTAAAGGTTTAGCTACTAGTATATTTGATAACGAATCGAATGGCGTTTGCTTTGTTAAAATCGGTTGAATAGTTTTTGAGATACAGATGCGGCCATTTTCAAAAATGTGATTTCGAGAAAAACGCGTTCAAAATTTTTGTTATATCATTTTTGCATATAAAATGCGTAGAGGTAGCGTTACAAATATAGGTATAACTTTTTTTGTTTTACGAATTTCTTAAAACGGTTTTAGGAGAGTGTTTGTGTGATGTTAAAAAGCATTTTTATGAAAAAAAAAAAAATTGATTTTTTTTTCGATTTTGAAAGTAAAGGTCCCTTAAGCGTTTTTTTCTTGTTATTATAATATTTATGTCAATAAAACAATCATATTAATTTTAGAAGATATATTTTTCGCATTGTGAACATAGAAGATTTGAAACTCGTATATTTCCATATTTTACGCTAATTTTGAGAAATAATTACCCCTATGAATGTGGTGTGTTTTTTTCTGTCGGCATTCGATTCTCACTTAATTAGACATGGATCTAACTAAATGCTTTAAAAGTGAACCAACGAATGAACAGAGAAAAAACCTATAAAATTCAAGCAAGGTGTTATATTACCTAAAATGTTTGATTTTCGCATATTTTTCAGAATATCTTTTTAAATACGCTATTTAAAATTAGGAAAAATTATTTTTGTGTTCCACATAAAAAGCCGCTTTAAATGATACCCCAAATATTTAAAATATAATATTAAAAAATTTAATTCTTATATGTATACTTTATAGTGTTAACTAGTGAAAAATATGTGGGTTAATAAGATGTGATACTATTCCAAATTTCAATTTTATTCGCATGGTTTTCGAGTTAATCGACTGTGACAGACGGATAGACATGCGAATGACCTTATAAGAATTACGTTTTTTTCTTTGGAGGTTCAAAAATCTAAAAATTACAAGAAAATATGAAAATTGAGAATTTTATTTTTAAAGCAATAAGTCCTTCACTTAATAATTATTCTTATTTGGCATCCTTAAAAAAGATTTCTTTAATTATGATTCGAATTGCATTTTTTAAGAATTTCTTCTACTGTCTTGAGAAAGTATTTTCTTTGCTGATTTCATTATAAAGTTTGCATCTTTAAAGCAACTTTTAATTAGAAAACAAAAAATAACATTTTTCAGCGTTCAAGGAGTTATCCTGATTAATATTTCGATGTGTAAAGTGATTTTGGTGTCTGAAAACAGAAATGAGTAGATTGTGTGGAATTCCTATAGTTCACGAAGAGATAAATACTTCGCACGTTCTTATGGAACAAAACATTAATAAGAAGTAAATAAATCTCTAACACGATGTTAGCAAATTACTTAATTCTTTTCCTTTCCTGGATATCCGAGTGAGAAGTCAATGCTTCCTAATGACAGTGTGTATTTGCGAAGCAATCAAGTTTTGTTAATTGTTGCAAATATTCCCTAACTACAAACTAAATCTACTAAAAATCCTTGTTCAAATTAAGCAATTCCACATAAAGTATTATAAAAGGTGAAATGGTCCCCAAACCAAGTTAGGATTAAATAAAATTTTATAAAAATCATTTTAATCCAAGGTGCTTCACATCAAGAGATATTCTTGACATGCTATACAGTAGATCTAATTTATGAAATAATTCACCTGCTTTACCATTCAAGGAGTCATTAATCAAAGAGCTACTAGCTGCAAAGTAATATTTTCAGCTTTTGCTGCAACACAGTTTATTAACACAATTCTAGGTGATTTATGAGATAAGGTAAATTGTACTCACCTTGTTCACCTAGTTTCTTTCGAGGAATAGGAAAATCGTTTTTACCCGGAATGCTTTTCAGGCCTTGGCTTACTCAAGTGAGAAAAGTCGTAATTACGAAATGGCAAAACATGACTTGATTACATAAGCAGGTATAACACATGGTTTTTCAGAGTTATGTACACATACGTTTTGTTTTTTGTTTCTACAGTTCAACTTATAGCAATACATCAAGTGGTGAAATGTAGTCAAAAAGAAAGACATGCTTGCAAAGTATGAGAAATGATAGAATTTAATTTATAAAAAAGAACTGCTCGTTAAATATCTTGATATAAAAGTTGTTATTGAACTTGTTATTCAATTTAACAATTTAATTATAAATTTAGTAAATTGATAATTCTCTCACTTCTTATTCTTCCAATTAAATTCCGTATTTTAAAGAACTGTTATTTTTCCATTAATGAGGAATTTATCAATACTCAGATAAACTTATTTTTTAAATAAAATCACCCCAATAATCATATTGTCTTTGGCTTTATATTATCTTATAAAAATTCTGCGTACATTTTTTTCAATTCTAATTTTTACTATAAAATAATGAAAAACTAAAAAATATATACTTTTGGAAAAAATAATTTGTTAGAATAAATCGTATAATCATATACTCGTAATACAGAATTTTAAGAATTGATTAACGTTATATGAAATGCCTCAGCTCAGATTAATTTTTAATTATACTACATATATGAAATAACATAATTTATTCACATTCCTATCTTTTTTTTTTTTTTTTTTTTTTTTGTCCTGTCTTACTCCCTTCGGGAGCATAGGGCGTCTACAAAGCCTCTCCATGCGTTTCGATCTTGGGCTAGCTCCTCAGCCTCTGCCCACGTTGTATTGTTTTCTCTGAGCTCTTTGTCGACCGTGCGCTTCCAAGTTATTCTTGGTCTTCCCCTTCGGCGCATTCCGATGGCATTCCAGCTGAGCGCCTGTCTCGCTATTGTCTCCTCTGGTCTTCTAAGTGTATGGCCTATCCATTTCCATTTTCTTCTCTTAATTTGCGTCGCTATTGGGTCCTGGTTGGTAATTTCCCACAGGTTCGCGTTGGAAATTCTTCTAGGCCAGAATATTCTACATATTATTCTCAGGCACTTGTTTAAGAATATCTGCAGTTTATTTGACGTGGTCTTCTTTACCAACCAGGTTTCGCTTCCATATAGGAGCACTGGCTTGACGCATGCGTTGAATATTCGAAGCTTGGTACGTCTTGACAGGTGAGAGGATCTCCATACTGGCCATAGTCGTCCGAAGGCCATCCTTGCCTCCTTGAGCCTGTTATCGATGTCCTCGTCTGCCCCGCCTGTTATGCCTATGATGCTCCCCAGATACTTGAATGTGGTGATTTCTTCTATTGCCTCGTTATTTATAGTAAGCTGATCACTGTTGAGGGTGTTCAGCCTCATGTTCTTCGTTTTACCCACATTGATTTTAAGTCCTACTTGTTGAGCGTGATGTGCGAGGCTGTTAAGTTTTGATTGCATTTCCTCGTGCGTGTGAGATATTAGGGCGATGTCGTCGGCATAGTCTAGATCTTCTAGGTGGGATTCGTGTGTCCATTTAATTCCTCGTGGGGTCGTTGTGGCTTTCCTCATGACATCGTCTAGGACTATGTTGAATAGTAGGGGTGAGAGGGGGCAACCTTGTTTAACTCCGTGTCTTAGCCGTAGAGGGTTGCTTAGGCTTCCGTTGTGTAGGATGGCTACTTCGGCGTCATCGTAGAGCGCTTTGATGATCCGTATTAGCTTGTCTGGGATTCCTTTGTGTGCGAGGGCCGACCATATTGCTTCACGTTGGATCGTGTCGAATGCTCTTTCGAAGTCAACGAATGTGATGAATAGAGGGGCATTCCATTCCACTGATTGTTCCACGATTATTCGTAGGGTGTTGGACTGGTCTATGCAGCCGCGGCGCCTTCTGAAACCTGCCTGTTCCTCACGCATATTAACTTCAATTTGTTCCTCTATTCTGGAAAGCATTATTAGCGCGAGTATTTTCGTCACAACGTTCAGTATTGTTATTCCTCGCCAGTTGCGGCATTGTGTTAGGTCACCTTTCTTTGGTAGCTTGATTATGATTCCTTTCTTCCAATCTTGTGCTATGTTCTCAGAGTTCCAGATTTGTTCTAATGTTGGCCCTAGGGAATCTGCTGTAATGTCAGCTGTGACCTTGTAGAGCTCTGCTGGAACGCCGTCGGGTCCTTCAGCCTTGTTATTCTTTAGCTTGCTTATGGCTTCGGCTATTTCCTCAGCTGAAGGGGGCTGCTGGTTGACTCTGTTGCTGAGGGTGCTACTGTTGGTGCTGGTGCGAGGTGAATCCGTTGCGCGCTGTGGTTGTTGATGGTGCCTTTCATTTATCTCGCTGAAGTGTTCTCTCCACCTGCTCATTTGATCTTCTGCCGAGGTTAGTATGTGGCCATTTCTGTCTCTTATTGGTCGACTTTGTTTCAGGCTCTTGTTTGTTAGGTTGCGTATGCTTCCGAACAGTGCACGCATGTTGTTTTGCTCTGCTGCTGATTGTGCGTTGCTTGCGATGTCATTGTAGTATTTCCGCTTGTCTTTTCTTGCCGACTTCTTTACTTCTTTTGCTTTTTCTTGGTATTCCTGTCTTAAGTTATCATTGTTGTTATTGTTGCTGTTGAGAAGCTTCAACCTGAGCTCTTTTCTTTCTTGGATTTTTCCCCATGTTTCGTCGGATATCCATGTTTTTCTTGTGTATTCCATAGTTCCTAGAATTTCCTCGCCTATTTGCCTGTAGACCGTTTGTAGGTTCTGGTTGTTTGTTGTTGACTGACTATTTAGGCTTTGTTCTATTCTGGTTCTAAGCTCTGTGACTGTTCCTTCGTTTACCAGCTTATGTATGTTGAGGCGTTTCTTTCTAGCGTTTGTATTTGTTCGGAATGCAATTGGTCTTAGCCGGATGTCACCTGTGACTAACATATGGTCGCTGTGGATATCAGCGCCTCTTCTAGTGCGGACATCTAGCAGTGATTGCTTCCATCGCCGGCTGATGCATATATGGTCTATTTGGTTCTTTGTACGGCCGTCCGGTGAGGTCCATGTATATTTATGGATATCTTTATGAGGGAAGAGCGTTCCTCCTATTTTCAGGTCGTGTTCCTGGCATAGATCTATGAGGCGGTTACCGTTGTCATTGCTTGTGCTTGCTAGACCATATTGGCCTACGACATTGTTAGGGGCGACGTTTGTGCCTATCTTCGCATTGAAGTCCCCCATTAGTATTTTAATATCTGTTCTAGGGGCATTGCTCATGGCCGTTGTGAGCTGCAAGTAGAACTCATCCTTGCTTTCTTGGTCCGCCGCATTTGTAGGGGCATAGCATTGGATAATCGTAATCTTACGAATTCGTGTGTATATTCTGACTGAGATTATTCGGTCGGATACTGGTTTCCAACTCATGAGACTTCTTGCTAGCTGTTTTGCTATAAGTAAGCCGACACCGCCTTGGCCATTATTGTTTTCTCCTCCTGAAAATATGAGGGTGTTTCCTTTTGTTGTGCGCATTTCTCCCGATCCAGGCCACCTCATTTCGCTGATACCTAGGATTCCGATGTTGTATTTCAGCATTTCTTGTTCCAGCTGCGCTAATCTTGATGGTTCTCTGAGCGTGCGTACGTTCCATTGTCCAATTCGTGTCCTTGTTCGTGTGCCAAAGGTCGTGATCATGTTTTCCATCTGCATCCGAGGCTCTGTTTCCGTTTCGAGAATCGTTTTGTTTCACTATGCCAGGTGATTAGCCCGCAGTAGCTATCCCAGCTGGCGGGGATGCCGCCTATCGCTTATCTGGGAGAAGCGTTCGGTATGGTGGGTTTACCACCTAACGCGGTACCGAATAAAAGCGCACCCCTTTTTGCGAGCTAGGCTCGAACCAGGGTCTCCGGGGTGGTAAGGACCCATTATAATCATTGATTTCCGCAACGCTTACATATGGGTATACTGTTCCCCACATTCAGGCACGGGCTCGCGTTCTCGGACCACCGCCGAGGCACTCGCCAGCATTTCGCCTCCCGCTACACCCGTGCTCCATAGGAGAGCATTCCCCCTCCTGCCAACCTTTCCCCTCTTCGAACAGGCACCGGATCACCAGCGCCGTGCCTCCGAAGGTTTCGTAGACTTTCAGAGGAACGCTCCCCTACACATCTCCCGTCTGACCTAGGGGCCAGTGCGGGTGTTCTCCCTAGCTCTAGGGTGTGCTACTCCCCAGAGCCACAGTTCCCCGAGGTTACGAGTGCAGCAAAAAGGCATGTTGTGTCCCGAACCCCGCAGGTGTCCGTTCACCCAAACCTCCAGCTGCACCACCCCCCCGGATCACTGCATCGTCCGCGCAGGAGGGTACACGGCCGTCTCTCTGCCAGGTTCGGTCGAGAACTCCGTTTGCATAGCAACACCGATGGATACGGTGCTCCTACGCGGCAGTAACCTATCTTATGATAGGAAAATTCATATAATATCAGATATAAAAAAAAATGAATATAAGTATAACTTGAAGATTTCATAATACATAACAAGAAATTCCAGCAATGTAATAACAACGTTATTTGAATAATAAATAATGTGTCAAGTAAGTTCAAAGCATTTTGTTACCTTGGTTTGAATGCGACCTTTTCAAGTTTACGCTATTAAATCTTTTTATTCATTTTAAGTTATGAATTCTGTCTTCAGCAAAATTAAATTCAACATCAAAGGTTATGACATTTTTATACGCATCAAGAGCTCTAATACTTTGAGGGATGTGTTATCGGGTCCCATATGAGCTTTTTAATTTCTCTGAATGCATTGCCACACAGGATTTCTTCCTTTATTTTCTTCAAAAGCAGCACTTTTCTGATAAACAACTTCTCCGATGTTCGCTTTATTAACCGGGAGAAAAATGCATTTGTTTTTAAATGTGTTGGAAATTTCTTTTATGTTCGGTAAGTAAATTAAGATCTCTTTGTTTTTAATAAAGATCTACACAGAGTAACTCAAAAACGCAATTAGATCATACTATATGTTGTGATTATAGTTAGTTAGTTAGTTTAGTTTATTAAGATATAAAATATAAGAAATCATAAAATAGATACAGTGATTAGAATCGGAGTTCTTTATAATCGCCATTAAGCCATAATAGATGTTTCACAAGAACAAATATAATGGCATCCAAACTTTTGAAAAATGGAAAGTAGGGAAGAGTGAGTATAGTTATTAAAACACTTATTATGAAGTATTTCTTATTAAATATCAATGAAAATTGAAAATCAAACCCACAAATGAGAAGAATTTAACCACATCATTGATGAAAATAATAAATAATAGAGGACCCAAGTGACTTCCTTGTGGAACTCCGGACAGAACCTTAAAAATACGAGAGTGAGACCAATTAATTTTAACACATTGGTAACAAAGAAGAATATAATCCAAATGAATTCAGTTTCATAATAAGGTGACCTAATTTAATCCGATCCAAGTCCTTAACGAAATCCGTGTAAATAACTTGTTTTGAATATGTTTACAATATTGTTTGAAAATTGTTAAATTAATAATTTTCGACATTGTCGCGATTGATTTAATGTCGTTTCCGTTGTTTTTACAACGGTTTTCCTCTCAGTATTCATTTATTCACTAAGAATAACGAAAGGAAGTGAGGAAAAAAGATCGACAAAATTTTTACTTACCCCATAGACAAAATTCACCAGCCCATCACTGTTTCAATCCGCAAAATGATTTGATTTTCAAATAAATAACCCTATTTTTCCTGCTTTAGAATGGAGTTTTCGTCATGGAGGGGAAATTGTGGAAACCATTGGATATTGAGGGCACGTTCTTAAAGCAAAATATTGCCAAAACCCAAGTCCTTGAGAAAAGCGGAAACGGCGTTATGACCAATTTATTGGGAACACGTGTTAGTATATATGTAAAATAAATAACACTTTATTCAACCAACGAAAACTCGATTTATTTTATTAAGTTTCGTTTACCTTATGCTAAACAGTTTCGGCTTTAAACTGGTTCTAGATGTTTTTCGAAGGTATTACGTTGTTGTAGTAAAAGAAACTTGTTTAAGTTTTTGCTTCAATATACTTATATACATTTTTCAACTATTTCTGTATTAAAGAAATTTAGATAAAATATTGGCTTGGCTTTAATATCAGGACTATTTTGGGATTACCATAAAAATAATATAAAATTCAAATAAGATTTTTATTCCCCCAGGTATGGAAATTATTCGTTTTTCTGTCAGGCGGAAATAATTTGATGTTTTTTGATGCAAACATCGCTTACAGATTTCTGTTGACTTGAGTTTGGCGAAACGTAAAATAAGTCACATTTGTGCCCCGTCTCAAAGGAAAAGATATTATGAAAACTAAAGTTGTTATTAACTCTCTCAATCATACGAAATTCCAATTTAAGTTTTCGAATGAAATTAAAACAAAATCACAGAGAGTCAAGTAAAAATTTAATTCTTCAAACTGAGACCTCCCAGCGAGGGGTGAGTTTTTAATATTCCAAGGACTCCTTGAAACAGGTCTCCCCCGCGATATGAATCTGGGTCGTTGAAAACAACCATTGCATTCACACTAAATCTTTTCCAAATTGCTCCTCGAGATATAATTTCCTACTTTGCTGTTAAGAGCCGAGCAGATGGTGCACTTGTTTCGATGTGGAAGCGTAAATTTTATGGCAGTCGTTTCGCTGAGTGCAGAGGTGTTAATTCAAGTGTTGTCGGACAAAGTCGAAACGCCTGATGGACTGCCTCCCCTTAAATTTATTCTGGTTTAAGGCTCTTCTCGGAGTTTAATCATTTTACATAATTGTTACGAATATATTTTCAAAAAAAAACATTAGATGTTTTGTAATAAGGTCAAAAGCTTGTTAATGGTTTCAATCATTCAGAATACATTACAATATTAAAGCTACGTTTTCGCTGGGAGCGAAACAGCACACTGTGGGTAGAAGTACCATTTAGGCGTTCTAAAGTAATAACTTCTAAACCATTTAAAATAATTGAATGACATTTAATACGTAAAAAGGTAACATTAGTAACTTCAATCTGGAATAAAAATCTAAATGATTAAACAAGATGTTTTTTAATTTTGTAGGGTGTAAATTTTCATAATAATTACTATGATATTAAACACTTTAAAAAATGAATACCAATATAACCAGACGGTATAATATGCTGGGTATGATATAGTAGTGATGCTCAATTTTTTTTAATTATATTTTTATTGAGTAAAGTGTATCATGTAATAATGAAAATATTAAATAATAATTTATTCCCGAACAATTAGGTTTGTCATAGTGTACAAAACAGTTGTTTTTAAAGTTCATGTGACTGTAATTCATTATATCGTTCCTAATTATTCAATCAAACCTGCAAACAGCAGTAACATTCTAATTAATATATTTTATTGCTTAATTGCTCATTAATTATTGTAGTTTACTATAGTTAAATTTTTGCACAAACTCAAATGTTTTTTCCTCATAACATTGTTGGGAATGGGAAAGGAGAACAATTAAATTGTTTGGTATTGAAAATATACGAAAAGCGTTTGACATTGGATTTTGTGAATAAGATTACAGAAAACTATCATTGATTAAACATTAAATCTTTAAAATTCCCAACAGAAATTAAAATTACATACCTAGAAACTTAAAAACACTATTCTTCGAACAAATTTTAAACACAATCAGTACAAACTCCAAAAATAGTGATTTTCAAATTTATTAATTCGAAGAGATGAGTCAGGTTTTGAGTGAATGTTAGCTAACGTTAATTCTAATATGAATAGTTTATTTAAAAATCATAAAATCATAATATTTTAAAAGACTTTGCAATGCGTACGATTGTTTGCTATTTTAAATGCAAGTGGAAACCTTAAGGACGAAAACGTCGACTATTTTAAAATATTTATTGGTGATTTTGCTCTTTACTCGTAAAATATTTTTCAAAGTCATTTGTGACTTCGTCCATTGCGAATGACTTTTTGAAATATAAATTCCAACGTAATTTTACATTTAAAATGTAGTCTTTCAGGTGCAAAATTACATTGATGTTTTAATTTTGCACTGTCATTGATAATACACGGCCACAAATGACTTTTACAAACGTGTGAGTCAATCACTTTGTGAATGTGATCCTCAAAAGTTAATACGTGCTGTCGAAAAAATTGTCTGTGAAAGATGTAATTTCCATTAAAGGTAAAATAACGAGATTAAGGGACTTTACAAAATGAAATATGATTTGTATTCATTTATTCTAATCTTAATACTTTAAGCCAACGGCGAGAAAAACGATTTTGTTATTTTATTTTTATGTAACATATATAATTTTCTGCATAATTAATACTTTTACACCGACATTTGCGATATTTTTTTTTTGTGTAATTTTACTACCATTATGGAAGGTATTCAATTTCCTTCCAAAAAGGGAGTAAAATACCACATCAAAATGTTTTAGAGTGTAGCAATGTAATTTAAATTCATAATAATATATCTTAAACGATTATGTGGCGTCTCCAACCCACCGAAAACAAGAATGCCAGTTATTTAAAATGCAAACATTAATTTGCAGAGATGGATTAACCGAATATAAAAACAGAAAAAAATCAGAATGGAATTGTTCTAACGAGATTCGAACCAGGGACTTCTGCGTGATGAGAGAAGTATTTAATTTTAGATTAATTACACAGATCTGCAAGTTTTTGTTGTTGGGCAGTGCTGAGGGTCATTTCCGAAGTAATTACTGTGTAGAATACGAATCAGAGCTCAGAATTGGCCCATTACATCAGGATTTTGAGATATTTGAGGTTATGTATACGAAAAATGGCTTTTTTGGCTAGTTTTGAGGTTATGTACAGAACGCACCAGTTTTTTTTGCTCTATCCTACATATTTAATCATTTAGTACTATTCTTACCCTTCAAAATGTGCTCTCGAATAGTACTGTACGATTTTTCCTTCAAAAGTTATAGCGATTTTAAGATGACGTGATGAGTTGGAAAGAATATGCTGGGCTAGACCAATTCCTTTTTGGTACACATTTTTTAAACCATCTTAAAATGGCCTTAACTTTTGAAGGAAAAATCATACAGCACAATTCGATGGGGCATTTTGAAGCGTAAAAGTAATACTAAATGATGGAATATGTAGGATAGAGCAAAAAAGCTTGGTGCGTTCTGCACATAATCTCAAAAGTAGTAAAAAAAAGCCATTTTTCGTGCACATAATTTCAAATATCTCAAAAACGTGACGTGGTGGGCCAATTCTGAGCTCGGATTCGAATTCTACGCAGAAAATTACTTCGAAAATGACACTCAGCTGTCCGACCTGAGTGATCGGATCGGTGACAGTTGAAATTTTAACGAACTTATTCTAAAGGTACGTATCTATTTGCCATTCATTAGTTTATTTTACTACGTATTCTATACATTTTCAGGATTTTCTGCATACTGCTACACTTCCTATGACTTACAAATATAGTTACACTTATCAGATAAGTATTTCTATTTTCCTATTATGTCCTGGTTCTTTGCTTATATTTTTCAGGGCTTTGTGGTTATGTTTATATTATTATAATATTATAAAAGAATGTTTACCCTGCTAAAGTACCCTTATCATAAAACAAATAAAAAACTTCAGAAAAGTTAAGTTACGCATAAATAGTACTTTAATATTTTTTAATTCAGTGTATTTAAAAATTCTTTAATGCAGAGATTTGTAAGTAAGTTACTCATGAATTATACGTATAAGGCCTTGAATAATATCAAGTAAATATAGTTGCATAGTACTTGGATAACTCATAAATATCATAACCTTGTATAAATTGTATTCAAAATATATGAAAACAGCTTTATAAATTTGTACATATTAATTATGAAGAAAACCTTATTAATTGTGAATATTATGCATCATACATGAATATAATTAAAATAGGTCAAACAAATTTAGAAATAAATTAATATAAAGCTTTTACTCTTAATCTGTGATTACAAACTTTCCGTGATTTCGCAAGAAAATTTATTTATTTTTTTTTCAGATATAGCCTGATTTCCTTAAGCAAGGCAATAATAATTAAGGCGATCTTATGCTTTCGATAAATTTGGGCCGTCCTCTTTCTGAGTATAACTTAATTTTATTCTGCGACCATTCCTTATCAAGAAATCTGCCCCAAATTTTGATTTGGCCTGGGAATAGCAGAGACAAATAATTTTTCAAGCTACAATCAAGAGAAAAAGAAAAAAGTATCAGTATGTGTGACTAGAAGCAAATTATTTAGATTCTGAAGTACAATTATGTAAAAGCTCTAAAGAATAAATTATTAAAGAAAATTAAATTAATTTTATCTATATAAAAGTAAACTCTATTTACGATGTTATTTTAAGTCAGGATTTTTTTTTATTAAATCTAATAAATTTAAACCATGTACAATTCACAATCTACTATCTGTTTTTACCTTTGAAGACGCGAGAATTTAATGAAGTTTTATCTAACTTTCATTAATTTATTTTTCCAAAGTATATCATTAACTTTACTTGCGGCTTGCTTACTTTTCCTCTTAAACTTTTTCAGAAGAAATATTTCGTTGAAAATGAATAGGCTTTTGCATCACATTCAATTTAGCAGACAAACAGATGATACCCTGGGATTTCATTTGATTTTATCTTTTTTCTAGCTATCCCCAGAGAGAAAGCATCAAATCAGCACAGAAAGTAAATCTCAATTACTTCAAATTGTGCAAAAAGAATTCAACCAGAAGATGACCTCATAATTTATGTCCTGTGATAAGTAAAGGTCGGGTCTTGCCGCGTCCACAGTGAGGCTCGTCCTTTATGTCTTTTGTATGAGATGTCGAGAGACGAGAAATATTGAGGCATAGTTGAAAGTCATTCGAGTCATTTTCAAAAATACACTTGGAGCCGCAAGAGAGAACATAATGAGGACGAAGCCAAAACAAAAGGAATTTTGTGCCTTTTATGATAGCATTTGAGGCAAAAAGCTTGACTTTCTTTCGGTAGAACTTTTCATGTTGTTGGAGAGAAAGGACATTTTGAAATGTTTCAGGAAAAGGTTGCAAGTGTCGGAAAGAAAAATTCGCTTTAAATTTTTTAATAAATTGTTATGAGAAACTGCTCTTAGGAATACGTCCCATACCTTCATAAGTATATTACAGTTGTGCAAAGTGCATAATGCATAATATTCACTAACATTTAAAAATATGGAACTATGTATGCATTAATGCACACGAATGCTCACGAATTTTTAATGAAAGGTTGTAGGAAAGTAAATTTGTTTAAATATTTTATTCGATTAACCGACAGCGACAAGCATCCATTTGTATAGAAAGTATGGAAACTTCTTTACCTTTCTATTTCTATTCACACTTTAAAGGATAATGCAGAAAATTTATCATGTATATGTATTATGTATATATCTAAAAAATGTACATACCATATGTAGTGTTTCAAATCACCCATTTATCCCTTCTGAACAGAGCTGTAAAATATTGCATTACTTTGGAATGCATTAACGTAGGCATTACCATTACAAGTAATGCAATATAAAGATGATTACCAGTATCATTACTAACAATGGTAATGCAAGAAAATCGAATTACCATTACAGTTATTGGTAGTGGTACTTCACCATTACTGTAATCACATGAGCATTACTTAGCATTGCTCGCCATTACTAGTATTACTCGGAATTACGTAGCATAACATGGCAGTACTTTGAATTACTCAGACTTATACAGCAGTAGGGGAGAGTTGCCTAATTTAGGCCGGCTCCTATTTCGGACCACCCATTTTTTTCAATGTTACCGAGTTTTTGAAAATTAATTAATGTCAAAATTTGATTGAAAATGAATGTAGAACAAAATAATGAAAGAAATACTAATTTTAATACAAAATTAATAATGTTACAACAATCTCGTAAAAATGTATCTGCCGACTTAAAAATCTGACATTTTTGCTCGTCGATAAAAACAAATTGATACATCTAATGAATCTAAAATTTGTTCTGATGCGAAGTGTATAATATGTTTATATAGTATATAGTGTATTTGCAATTTAAAAACTATAACAATACTAATTAATTTAAACAATCTGGAAAAATGTCATTTCCCCTAATTTGGGCCACTGTGCAATTCGAAAGGGCGCCTAATACGGGTCACTCACGCGATGTAAACAAAGCAACACTATCTTAAGGAAAAATGTTTTTTCATTAAAACGGTAAGTGTACATGAGATATTTAGTAAATTTAGTATATTAAGCCTATTGTTATTATTTTAGATTATAAAATGTTACATGTCATTGAGTAAATACTTAATTTATGATGATTAACTCTTTATTGAGAATTTAAATTTCAAATATATTTCTGATCAACGAATTAATTAACGTCAATTCATTGTTTCATTAAATATAATAAGTAACGGTGTTTTAAACAACCATTTTCGCGTTTTTCAGATATTTTACGTGCTATTCAATAGGTGGCCCACATTAGGCGACTCGTCACCGTTTTTTTCAAACGTTATTTTCTATTATAAAAGAAAGTCAAACTTGCCTTAAACTTTCCATAAAGGTAAATTATCATCCAAATTTTAATATTGCGCTATTAATTATGTAAACGAAACGTTTACAATAATTTTAAATGCATTTAACCTTAGGTGGCCCATGACTGGCGATTCTCCCCTACTCAGCATTACTCATAATATGAAATGCCAATTAGAAAGTATTTTTTTTACATTTTGGTAATACAATTTTAGATTTATTTATTTTAATATTCATTTACACATGTTTTTTGTAATAATTTTGAGTAAGGCTGAGTGCTACTGCTATACTGAGTAGTAAGTAGTGCTGGTAATGCTAAATAATGCTCATGTGAGTAAGTAATGCTAGTAATGGCGAGTAATGCTAAGTAATTCTCATGTGATTACAGTAATGGTGAAGTACCAGTACCAGTAACTGTAATGGTAATTCGATTTTCTTGCATTACCATTACTAGTAATGGTACTGGTAATCATCTTTAAATTGTATTACCTGTAATGGTAATGCATGTTACTGGTAATGCCATTTTTTACAGCTCGGCTTCTGAATTGATAAAAAATGTTTTTTTTTTTTTGAAAAATTAACCTTTATAGCTAAATGTCATATGCTCTATCAATTGGCGCTATTATCAACATCCGGTTACGACCGGAACTGGCTTATTCTGACCGAAAGTTGAGTTTTTCAAATGGGTAAAGCATATTTTTACCATCTAAAATTCCAGTCCAACATTATAAAATGCTACATTCTCAATTATTTATGATCATATCATAGAAAAATAAAGACAAGAAATTTCATCCACAACAACAGAAGTGAAATGTATTTTTAAAAACTCATTTCCTTGCGATGCTTCCAAACTTAAAAATGTTTTGAAATTGTAGTTTAAATTGAAGGAAAATGTTACAAAAGTGAAACGTCTTTTTTATAAAGAGCACAAAGCAGCAGCAGAAGTCTGGGAATATTAATTAACATTTTCGCGGACAGGAAACTGCGAAAGAAAAATGGTGATTTATTTTTAAACCAATTGTGATATTGAAATTGTTATTAGTTACATTTTGCCCGAGTTGCGAATAATTAGTTAAAAATAAAAAATAAAAAATTGAATGCCAATAATGCGGCCTAAAATTTTTCATTTTTCATTTCCGTAATCACATTTAAACTCTTAAATGTGATTACGAAAATGAATACTAGAGCATCCACGTCCGCGAACTGAGCTAGATAATGCTGAGTACTGTTTGGCAATGCTAGGTAATGTTGAGTATTTCTAGGCAATGCTAAGTAATGCTTCTGAATGGTAATTACATATTTTGGTACTGGTTTGCTTGCATTACTTGTAGTGGTACTGAATATGGTAATGCATTTCAAAAATAATGCATTATTTTTAGCGATGAGCATAACAAGACCAAGAGCACGACTATGAATATTAATACCAAATCTTGGTCTTGCACACTTGGTTTTGGTCTTGAATTTAGTGATGAGCAAAATCGGTCTTGGTTCTTGCAGAAATTCTAAGATCAAGATCACTACTACATATACCTGCGGTAGCATTACCAACACTCAATTTGCAAGACCAATACCATGTTTGCGAGATTTCACGAAAGACTTACTGATTGAAAAATATTTCCTTCTACTTTAGTCGCTAGTTTTAAGAAAATTATCTATCTGTAACACGCGGTTTAGTGAACTTTTATTAAATGAACTGATACTCCAAATTTGAAAGTGTTTAGTTCTACAATTTTTGACACATTGTACGGGCTCTCTTATGGGTCAGCCATAGTCTTGTTTTGCTTATCACTAATTATTGTACTGCTCTGATAGTAGGTCTGTTCGTTGACAACCCTGTAGCAGCGCCACATTGAGCTCTCGCACTGGGTTTTAAGGGGTTACGTGTGTTTCAAATTTTGAAAAAAATCAATTTTTTTTTACATTTTTTAATGGTAAAAAAACATACTATTACATTCAGACTTTGGAGTATCAAAAAGAGTAGTATTTGAACTATAATCTATGAAAAATGTTTCACCTTTTTATTCTTACTTTAAACGCGTTTTTCTCAAAACTCTTAATTTGAAGTTGGTGGACACGATTACTCAAAACCTAATGCACCGATCTTATTCAAATTTTGCACACTTCCTCTAAACAACACTGACTAGGGAATGAACTAAGGATTTTGTTTTTCGTTCATCACAACTTACTTTACATGGCAATATGTATGGTTTTTTCGTACCGAAAAATGAATTTTTCGCACGAAACGCCGGTAAAAATTCAGATTCAAATTTTTTTACAATTCGTTGACTTCCGAGCTGAATTCGTATGCTAACATAAAAAATTTGATTTTTTGTTTTCAGATAAATCTAGCACAAGTTCTGATGTCCATCGCATTTTTAAGAGGTTTTCGAAAACCAGCTCTCAGTGGGCCATTTTTCGATATTTTTCAACAAAAAGTTCATAGAATATTGTTCAAATACTACTCTTTGTGAAACTTAAACGTTTTAAATATAATAATATTTGTTAAGATTAAAAAATGTAAAAAAAAATCGATTTTTTCATAAGTTGAAACTTACGATCCATTAAACGTCAAATGCCAGTTCGGTGTTTTTTGAGAAAGCTGTGTCATCCTGGGTCTCCCTGGTTTTACCCCAGCTAAAATCGGGGTAAACTCAGAGCTAATCACGAATATCAGTTTAATTGTAAACATACGCAATATTTAAAGTGGAATTAACTCTTGCTGCGGTCGCTAAAAGTTAATTTTAGCGTTTCGATATTTAATTATCGACACAGGTTTTTGGGTCAACGAACAAACCTAATTTAATTGTAATATTTGATTTGTTTTTGCGTTATTCGCATTTAATGGGGAATTATATTGTTCTGTACCTAATCTAATGACTTCATGATTAAAACAAACCGAAGTCATGTTTGCGCCAAATCAGATTGTATCTGCTTTTATTTGAATTCAAATTCAATCTATTTAAGGTTTTTCTCAGTGTTGTAACTATTTAAACTTATGTTTGTAGGGTATTATACCATTCAATTTTTCATTTAAACTTCGCGGGTACTATGAAATCATGAAATTATTTTTGTGGTTTGGTAGTTCTGCAGAGTTTTATGTCAATATATTCAATTGCTGCAGAGTTAGACATATTTTGTATACACAAAAGTGAGTTTTTCGATTTTTAATATGTCTGATTTTGCTGAGCAAATAATTTGCATTAAATTTTGTTTGCGTTTGAGCATGTTGCAGAAGGCCTTTGGTGATTAGGTTATGTCGTAATAAAATGTTTGCAAGTGGTACAAAGACTTCAAAGAAGGCCGAGAACGAATTAAAGATGAACAGCGCTTCAGACGGCCATCAAAATCTACCGACGAAAGCCACGTCAAGGTAATCAAAGATATGGTGCTCGGAAGTCAACAACTGGTAATTAGAGACCTTGCTGATGCTGTGGGCATTTGCTTTGGATCAACCCAAACCATTTTAAAAGAGGTTTTGCGCCTCAAACATGTCAAATATCGATTTGTTCCAAAAATACCCAATTTTTTTTTGAAAAAGCGTCGTGTTGACATCTGTGAAACAATGATTTTGGACTACCATAACGTCATTAACCGCCCTATTCACCTGATTTAGCTCCGTCTGACTTCTGGCTATTCCCGAAACTCAAAAAACCGCTCCGACGACATCGTTTTGACTAGATTGAAGAGATACAAGCCGAATAGAAGAAGGTTTTGATGACCATTCCGGAAATCTACATCAACAACTGTTTCGAAGACTGGAAAAAACTTGGTATAAGTGTATTGTATTCGGAGGAGATTACTTTGAAGGGGATGAAATTGATTTGGAGGAATAGATAAAGATTTTTCATTAAATAAACTAATTCATCTTATTTTTTGATCACAGTAGTAACACTGTTAATTGATTTTTAAAAGAATGTAAAGGAGGAAATATAGTATCACTTTTTGTTAAAAGAGCATTATTCCTTGAATTCTAAAGTGCTAAAAGGACTATATATTTTTTCAATATAGCATGGTTTCATGCGGTTTTACAATTAAAATTGCCTAGGTTTTTGTTAGAAAATTTAGAAATCCAGGTGTTTTGAAAGAACTGTGTGAGCTATAAATTTTATATTTCTGAGACATTCAGTATCTCTCTATTTTATTCTCATTAGCATGGCGTGCAAAACCTTCAATTTCGTAGGGCTCATCTGCATATAAAGGCTTTGCCGGAGGCCCTTCCATGGGCCCATTCCAGGGAGCAAGCATTAAACGACAAATCGCAGACCTCGGCAAAAACACTGGCACGGATGCAGGCGGTCGCTACTATTTACATTTTGCCGCAGAGCCAGCGCGATACATATTCATTGCCGGGAGCTGATAAGCGCCGAGCCGCCCGGACTTATTTCACAGATGACCAGGCACACCAGCTACAGTAGTGTTCCTCAAATACCCGTGCCCGTCGTCGATCAATAAATTTAATTACAAGGAGCGCTGAAACGACGTCAATGGAGCACGTAGCCATGGACCAGAATATTAAAACTAGCGAGCTGGCCGAAAGCCGAAAGGATGATGACAAAGTGGCCCTCCGTCCAGCGAACTCTTATCTCTCAGTAAGCTCACGTCCAGATGGTAACGTGATCTTAATGCCGAGGGCAATGATTGGACGCGGAGGCATTTGCATGCAACAAATTGTAATATAGGCAAGTTCATTATATTTCGGGATCCCTGTTGCTTCCATTAATCCAATTTGCGAATCTGTTGGGCTCCTACAAAGCGCAGTACCTAGTTGTCCAATAATGAAGTGTGTTAGATGCTAGATTGATGTGGTTGTCGAAAAGATTAGCCATTATAGACCTATTGTGGTGCCACTTTTTGTGACCAGGGTTTCCCGTGGGCATTGAACCTACAACCTCTAGCGCCCTACTGCTTCGCAGCCAATGCGTCGCTCTACCAACTGAGCTACGGAGATGAAGTATACTAATTGGATTAATTTTGGAACACTCTAAGTGGCCCCATTACAGCTTGAATTGCCAAAATCGTCCTCACTGCATACGTTTGCAATATTTTAGTGATTCAACAAGTTGAAATTTCGAAAACGTATACTCTTAAAAATTTAAAATGATGCAATCAACCAACGAAATTGCAATTTGTTAAATTAGAGCTTACGTCGGTTGATCGAAAAGTCAAGGTGATTGTATATGTAGTACATATGCACAGGGTAGTTCAAAAAGAATTGCATTAAAATTTTTTCACCCCTGTTGCGAGGAGAATTTATTCAACCAGAAAATTGCTATTCAAATTCTGAAGTGAAGCATGAACATTGGCTCTTTGAATATTCACATGGACGATATTGCCCATTTTAGAGCATTGATTCTGTTTTCGATCCCAAGAATTACTTCAATTGCCAGTATTCTAGTATTCTGGATAAAACGGATGCAGTTCTGGATGTTTGATGGTATGCACAATTTTGGAAATGTTTGTAAAGCATAAAATTTCTTTCCCATAAAAGGAAATAATAATTCGCTAAATCGTTTGTTATTTCTTCGAATTGCATTCACCTAAAAATGAATGTTATTTATATCATGTGTGCAGCTTTCATAAATATTGGTAACATTTATAAACTCAATTTAACTTTTCTCTGTTTGTATGTCCGACTCTCAATACATAGGTACTTATTGTACTTTTATGCGGCTCTTTCGTTGGTACTGTTACAGCGTATGTTAATATTTATTAATTAAGCACATCTTAATGCTAATTTTGAGGAAATCCTTTGAGTTTTTGTACAAATATTCTTCGCCATATTGAATCTGCCACGTTTAATTTAAAAATTCTGACAAAAGATTTAAAAGCAGTGGCCCCAAAAAGCCCTTTAAGGGGGTATACTAGTCTAGAAATTAAAAAAAATCGATTTTTTTTTTTTTGCTATTTTCAAAGTTTAACTATTCAAGAATATGTCTACAAGAGGATTTTTCAAAATTCAAATTATTTTCGGAGTTATAGGTATTTTGCTGACCCGGCATTTCATGACTTAGACTGCAAAAAACTTTACGCGAAACTTTAAACGCGTTTTTCTCGAAACTGTCTTTTTCAAAACGATACCCACTATTTCTCAGGTTCTACTGGACCGATTTACTTGACATTTTTAGAGAGCCTTCTTTATAGACTTGTCTATGGCTGGAACTACCCCCATCACCAAATTTCAATTTTTACTATTTTAAAAAAATTCGAAACAATCCGAGTGGTCCAAAAAGAGGTTTTTTTTTTTCATCCATTTCGTGCCATTTCGTGAAAAAAAAATTTTCCAACTTTTCCGTAGTTCCAGCCATTGCGACATTATTCTAGATTAATAATTTTTTTTTTCGCTTGGTTTCAGATTGCTAGGAGGGTTGAAATCGTGGGTATGGTCAAGTGCCAATTTTTTGAGACCCCCCACTTCATCAGCTGCTAATTTTTGGAATTTTTGAATTTTTTTATTTTTTAATTTTTTTCTCTATTCTTATAATGTTAACACATAACTTATAAAAAAATGGATAGTAAAAATATTAATTGCCTTTTTTTTAACGACACTTCAAAAATTACCTGAAATTCATGCCTCTAGACTAGAATACCCCCTTAACATATTAACGCCCAAAGAACCTAATTTTTTTGTGCAGTTTGAAACCTCATTCTTACAATTAAAGGACATTTATTTTCAAATAAAAACCATGAATCTTACTAGTTTTGAGTGTGCTCTTTCAGAATCTGTCGTCAAAATTGAGTTTTTTCCAATAGGAAATTAAATATGGCGACTTTTTGGAAAAAAAGTATCAAAAAATTTGATTTTTTTTTTTTTTTTTGTAATTTTTTTTCAAGTCAATAGAGTTTTGCAATGCAATTCTTACTATGATCAACGGTGATCGGAATGTTTGAACTTACAGAAAAAAGTTTTTTTGCTGATCGCAATCACTCATAACCTTTTCAAAATGGCGGATTTTCTATAGTGCAGATTCTGAAAATCTGAAACTCTGAAAATCGTACAGATTTTCGTGAAATTCTGTACCAAGGGGTTTTTATCGTCACTGATTATGAGATTAAATCAGATTTTTAAAATTCAAAATGTCAAATTCAATATGGCGGACAACATCGCCATATTGGATCTCATCTTGAATTTCCAAATTTTACTAATAGAATCGAAGCCAGTGGCCCCTATATATTTTTAGTATCAAAACCTATCGAATGTAAATATGTTGCTTGCGATATTGGATTGGACATTTTAAAATTCCATGAGCATATTCGAAATTAACATCATAAAAATGTAGGTATCACTTTTCAATTACTTGATATTTCATAATTTTTCCGAATAAAAAGTAGCTTATGTGTTAATTTGGAATATGTACTACCTTCGGACAAAAAATGAAAAATAACGAAGCAAGGGCTTATACGCAAACAAACAAACAAATGAACCTCATATTCATAGATATGTGTACTAATTTGGTGTCCTCATAAAATTGTATTTTAAATTAAATCAAAATTCGTTCAGTATTTTCACAGTTATTGTAATACTTTTACATTGACAGATAAAGAAATAAATTGATAGCTATCAGAGAAGAATAGTATATTTCAATTATTCTGTAGTTCAGTGGAGATTGATTGAGTATTTTTAATCTCTCTTCGGTTTTTTTAAAGGAATTCTTAGAAAGTTAAACAGATAAAAAATTACCCGATTTATTAAAATTCACTATCGTTTATTAACATTAACTAATAAGTAAATGAGCTAGTTAAGCATCTCATATTTAATATTTTTATATATGATACATTTGAGAGTCAAATTGTATATTGATTGATTGTTCCACTTTAAGTTTTGTAATTGTGTAATCTTTATAATTAAAACTGAATGAATGATGAATTAAAAATATTTAAATAATAGCTATAAACATTTTAAATAGAGACCATGTAAGTTGATTAGCGGATGATGATGAACATAATTATGTGGCTAGTGTTTATCAGAAATTAAAAAAAATATTGTTTAACATAAGCAATTTTGTGTTTATAACTCGTGCCAGAAAACCAAGATCACGTAAAAACTGATGATTTGAAAATAAAGTTCTTTGCAAAACTTGTGTAATGTAAGGGGATTTTATTTTTTAAATTCTTTTGATAAGAAAATTGTTAACCATTATCTTTTGTCTATTAACTAATTAGTATACAAATGCTTTAGAATTCAAATAAAACAAATACATTGATCACTTCTGACAAGCAAAAGATAAGTAATAATTAGCATACATCATCATTTGTGTAACACATTTAGGTACGCAGGTGTTGTATATAAGTTAAATGGTATAAAAGGCCATATAGAAAATAATAAATATCATTCAGTTTTTGCACTTTATCTGGTAGTTGTATAAAAATTCATTACGATGCGTAAGTTATATACTTGAATAAAGTTTTTCGATTTACTAAGGTAGTATAAGAATTCATGATTGTATTAATTATTAGGAAAAGCATTTATCTAGCCCCCGACTATACTTTTAATATTGCAATATTCTGCAGAACAAGTTATACATTTTCCAATTCACTTTTCCAATTTCTACTTTAAATTAAAATTGTTTTTTTTTTTGTCCATAGGTGTGACGATATTTTTCCTAGTTTTTGCGATGTTCGCAACAGTCCTCGTTTCAGGATTGCCCGCTCCAAATCCCGAACCTGAGCCTGAACCTCAATGGCAAGGTGCAGCAATTAAAGCTGGCGTAAGGGTTGCTAAAAAAGTCCCATGGAAGGCAGTTGCAAATACAGCGAGTGGTCTTTTTAATCGCCGTGAGAGGAAGAAGAATCAGGGTTAAAAATTTGAAATGGAACTTTGACAAAACGTTAACGATACATCCGAAAGTTAATTTGTCTTATTTTATTAATGGGTGCTAGTGGGATTGGATATTGGATTCTTGGTGTTGGTTCCTTTAAAGGGAAAATTGGTTATGTTAATCATAAAATAACAGAAAATAAAATAATTTAAAAATACATGCTTAGGAAAATATTACTAAAAATCACAGAGATAGAGATTGCAGATTTGGGTTTCGATTAATACAGATTTTTTATTGCGTATGGCCCAACTAGCGTCCAGAGAATATAATTGACAAATTAATAAAATTGTCTTTTTTGAAGGTCTCCTCTTCTAATTGACTGAATTTGTCCCTTAAAAATGTCCTATTTTCTTCTCAGTTTTCAACAGAATAGAAAAAAATAGAGGTGTTTAACCACACGCAAAATATGTAAAGCTTTCAATATCTGTTATTTTATGACGCTTTACTTTATACTCAGATATACACCTTATTAATTAATCAATAAAAAATCACATAACCATACTTATGGTTATATTAAAAATTATATAAAGAATCCGACAAATTCATTGCAATAATAAATAAAATTTATTTCAATTTTAATTCAATCCCTGTGTTTTTCTAAGAAAAATCAATGATTATGCAGACAATAGGCCTTTGATAATTTTGAAATGATGAAATGTTGTTAATGTCCCTAATTTAAATTAGAATATGTACACATTGCGTGAAATTGACATTTATTTATATGGGTATATGAAGAAACTAAAAACCTTAAGAAATAGAAATATAAGGTGTCTTATGTTAATATGTTGGAATTAGGTTAAATGTTTTATCCTTTTCCTTATAGAATTTGATCGTTTTTTAGTATTGTATATTTATCTCCTACCGTTCCCAGACGAACAAATTTATGTATTTTTATTATATTTAAATATATTTATTATTTGCTGAAAATGTACCACTTTAAAGCAAAATATGCTATTAACTTCTGAGTATCTATTTGAAACAACTTATACACTAGTTTAGTAATTACCAGAGAAACACAAGATATCATCTATATATCCTTTTTATTAAATTCAACTATACATGGGGCATTCCACATTCCACGCCAAATCGGAGAGTGTGAAAAATTGTTATTTCGATTTTCGATTTTTTGCCCGTGACTTTTTGAATAATGAATAATTTTTTTTAAAAATTTTGGTTTTTTATGGACTTCTCTAAAAACAAAAAAAAAACCAAAAAGAAAACAATTCGAAAATTTTTTTCAAAATATTTGTCTATCTGATTTTTAATCTTTTTTCTTAAAGTGATTGCATATTTTGATTTTTTCGAAATCGTTTCGTTTTCTCTAATAATCACTATGAATACTAATTTTTGTCACTGAGTTTTTTATAATTAGTCATTAAGTCTGTTTATAAACAATAGTAACAAAAGTTTTTATTTATTTGCGTATTTGGAATGCCCCATACATATATAATATATAAAGTGCATCTCATTTAAATTTAAAACCGGCAAATATCAAAATGGCAATTGTTCATTTTCCTCTTTTTTATTTAAATTCTAGTTAAGAGAAAAGTTATGACCGTAAAGAGCAATTCTGTTATTTTTATGACGAACATACACTCTCTTGAGATATTACCTACTGCTGCCACTTGAATTAAATTCCATAAATATAAAATGCTAAAACTCATTCAAGCTTATCGTACTTATTCTCGCCTCAATGTGGAAACTTTGCGAGATGGTGTTTAAAACGAATACCAAATTGATTGGAGTTATAGTTACGATCTCTCCTAAGTGTTGGTGTGGATACTTTAAAAATTGGTTTACAGAAACGAACTGAATAAAAGCAGAAATAGAAATATGTGGCAGGTAGTTGACCCCCTTACTTTACCATATAAAGGGTATTCTGTTGTTATACAACATGAGGAATTTTACACCATCAACGCCTATCGTCCTCATTTCAAAAAGCCCTTGTTAAAACCAAAAAGGGTTTCGCCCCGAATTGTTGACGGAACAAATCGTATTATTGGAATTCCGTTCAAGTCGTATTTATACAATATAGCATAAGTAGGTGAATTGACTGGTGTAGGTATATTTTTTTCCACAACTCCATCTTATGCTTCGAATCAATTTGCTTTTTTCTTTCCCTGAACCCCTCTACGGCACGAAGTTGCAATCCTTTATCGAGAGGTAGAGGGAAACAATTTTATTAGCATTTTCGGAACACACCCCCTTCATCATTAGATCTTGTTGCTCTGTTTTAAATTCACCCATGTAACCTTAGCTTTAGCATATTCAATAAAATAGGCGGCATGTTTGCCCCTGGGGACCAAAAATTACACACACCCACCCACTCATCGCATCGCTTGCAGATGTGAAATTGTGGTGAGCTGATATTAAACTACGTGTCATGGCTCTTGATGAGATTAAACGTTGGGCATAGTGCCAATTACGAAAATAAAAGATTAAGGCCTTACACAAGCTCATTGGATGAAATTTCGTGGTCACATTTCCGAAGCGTGTTTATCGTTTTATTCATGGCCTTATGGTCTTGGCCATTATGCGCACACATGTTTTCGAAGAACAGAGTTTACTGCTGTTTTTGTTGGAAAGTCACTTTCAGGTTTTAATAAATTTTTATATATTTTTCCCGCAATATACAGCTTACGTGAGCGCATTAAAAACTACAAGAAACTTTATGTATACCTATGCATAAATTATATATTGCAGGATATATTTTGGGCACGATCTAAACACCTATACATGTAAAAATTTAGAGTTTTTACGATAAGGCACATTTCACCTTCTGGCAGGTGCCAATCATAACACAGAAGTCATTAAAAGTTGAAGAAACTTTTTACCAAGTGACCTATTTTAGTTATTTATGAAAGCGAAAATTCTATCTTCAAGTCATTAATGCTACATTTGTCGGGTATAATAATGTATGTATTTTCATAAACTCTAGTTTCGAATACACACGATATTCGACGATTATACTACGCTTTAACTCACAATTACTTTGGAAAGTTTCTTTTAGTTCTAAATGCCCTGATTCTTGATTTTCGATTTCGCAGAAACTAGTTGCATTTAAAAATAAACTTTTCATTTTGTAATAAGTCAGATCAACTGGAAAGAGAAAGTTTTACAAAATAATTCATAAATATCGATTCTTTGGATTGAATTCTGATTTATGTATAGTACTTTAAAGAAAAACATTGTAACGCTGTTGCTTTTGTACTATTTCTTTTTTTTTTTTTGGTTTGTGATTGAAAAAACATATTTTAAGGTTTTTCTTCAAACTTACAAACTATAAAATCTTATGAAATAATATATATCAATGGAATTATATTAATTTAAAACTCTAAATTGAATTTGGAGAAAAATCTTTGTATCAAGAGTAGTTTATTTGAAAAACAAAATTTTGAAATAAATGAATGGGTCCTATTTATTATAATTTTAACTGCGGGATCTGTATGAGATATTAATTAAGTAATTTTCATAGAATCCCTTAATAATTTCATTTTCAAACATATATTTACAACAATCTTTAAGCGGCTAACTTAAGGGGGTGTCGCACACTAGAACGTTCAAAAAATTCAGTTTTTTTTTGTTTTGAAAAATTCTGTGTTCTTTCCTGAATCGTTTAAGCTATCTCTTGCCGCGAAATTTGAAAAGCCCGCGCTGCTGCAGGCGATTCCGTGCGCAGCTGCGCGCTCGCCACCAATCCTTGTTGCCTTTAACTTCAACTTAAATAATAAATAAATAAATAATAATAAAAGTTTGAATTTTAATGTACAAAGACTTTTGGTATTCGCTTTAATTACAATCCTTTGCTGAAAAGTCCGCAATCCCATTTTTTTTCCTTATTTATGCCTTTTGCGTATAAATATATAAAAAAAAATAAAAAATTTATCACTTCACTTAATTACGGACTCGAATCTTATATATATTGCGAAAAATCCGAAAAAAAGCATCCCCACGCTGGGAGTCGAACCCATGACCTCTGAATCCCAAGCCCAAGTATTCACCACTGCACCAGTCGCCGCTTTGGGAATGTACTACGATGAATGGGACTTAGAGCCGAGTGAAAATTTGTGTATACTATTATTTTGTAAACGCGTGGTCTTCTGGAGTTCCAACTTCGGGTACTTTCATTTGTTGCTAAGCCCTACATGTGCTATAAATTTGAGCGAAATCGGTGATGACGACCAGGTGCCTTCTCCTTGAAATGGAGCAAATCAGGCATTTTTACATTTACATAGCTTGTATCCCATGTTTTGACAGTAAAAAATCAACTAAAAAATATAACGAATCGTAGGACAAATTAAAGAAATGAACAAACATTTTTTTTTCAAAATGTGACACACTCTTGCCATAGTCACATATATAAAGAGTACTAATGTGCAATCTCATTTTTTTCTGATTATTTGTTTGGCTGTTATTGCGCACACCATGAGTTATGAGTCCCAGTAGCAGGCCTGCCCTTACCCAACAACTCAATAAAAAAAAATTTTTTTTTTTTTCAAAATAATCATTAAAGATCATATAATAAGAGGATTATTATGTTTAACTCTAAATGTTTTGTATTTTCTTGTTCAACTCTCTGAAAAAGACGTTAAATACAAAGGCATGTAGAGTGGGATACCCCCTTAAGAAATTTCATCATTTGTATTAATAGGTCTGTCTGGTAACTTTTGGGTAAAAATTTCTTGAGTAAGAATCTGGTAAAAAGTTTCATATGGTAGGAGGGATGAAAATCCAAAGTTACCAGACGACTTCAGGTAAAAATTGGGTACACCTTCAAAATCTTACTTGTGTATGTAAATTGTCAAACGTGATCAAGATGTTAGAGGGAAAACTTCTGGATTTATTTAATATTTTTGAAGATTTTGAAATATGTTTTTTATTTATTTAAATAATTTTTCAATAACTTCTTCTTCTATCTGAATCGCAACGCAAAATTGAAACACACAAATGACAGATTACACAGTGACAAGCAATCGGTGATTTTACCCAAATTTACTCGGTCTCCGCAGCGTGGGTAAAATCTGGTAAAATTGTGTAAGAGGAGAAGTGCTGTCAAGAGCTCAGTTTTTTCCCTCCGTGAGGTTAACAGACACTTTCAGGTAAAAATTTTACCCGCGAGTAAAAACTTTATAGTTACCAGACAGACCTAATATGACCTAATCATATCATTTTTAGAAACTCTAGTTACAGATACGCTGGTTTCAATGAAAGATAATTTTTTTAAATCTTCCAACATTCAGTTATATTCGAATTGGTTTAGAACCTTCAAAAATAATCTTATATTAATATCACTAATTTTAATCTAAAAAAACTGACTAAATTTTGTAAGAAAACTCTCAAAAATCGATTTAGAATTGAATTTGTATGTACGTCGAAGAAATCAGACGCAAGGATGAAAGTTTCTTCTTCAGTAAATAAATGTATTTATGTATGTATGTAATATTATCATTTTCTAATAAATAAGCTCATTCCGCAAGCTAATTCGTGCCTTGAATGAATCTCATTAGTGCGTTAATTAGTCTTTATTTGTTTCAAGGTATCAGCACAAATCTCTTCGATAATTAGCTCGACATTTTCGGGACTGTATACATTTTTTCATTACCATTTATTTTCAAATCAGTACACCCATCCCTCAATTTTCATGATAGATATCTTCCAAGAATAATCATGTTAATCGAAGGTGTGTAAAATGAAACGTCGCATACATGTAAAAAATGACTATAGCTTTATACCGCGCAAATCGAATCAAAGAATATAAATAAAAGTCGTAGATACGTTCATAATAACCGTATAAATTGGGACAAAGATTTTATGACAAAATTAATAGTTTTTCTACTGTTCATATAAAATATTCTTACGCTACATGCTATTTAAATTCATTATCAATATTAAAATAAACATGAATTAGTAATTTTACATAAAACAGTGGAATCTCTATAACTCGATTGTCAAGGGGAAATGCAAAAAAAAATTCGAGTTAACGAGTTTTCGACTTAACAAGAACTTCGAGATACATATGATTTAACTGCTGAAATTTCGACTTACAAAGGCGCGATTTCTAAGTATATTTTTCGAATTGTAGAGTCAAATTTGAATAACAATTCAACTTAAGTTTTATAGTATGCGTCGACAAGTAGAAAGTTTAATGAATGTATTCATTCATTGCACGTGTACTGTGTACAAGACAAAAACAATAGATTAGAAGCCCCGAACCCGAACATTCATTTTGGATTTTATTCCTATTATTTCGGGGAATTCCAAGTAAGACATCATTGTATTTTAATAACTACGACTTACCGAGTCTCCTTTTTGAAATTCGAGTTATAGAGTATAAATATATATTACAATGCTTCGTAGGGAAATAACATTTTGTTCGAGTTACAAAGTATATATAATTCGAGATACCGCGTATTTAGGGGTTCAGCGGAAGGGAATGGCATTTTTTTTCAAAATGGTAATTTTGCAAAAACTAAAGCAAAAAAAAACTTTCAAAGCCATGATTTGAGAGAGTTTAGACATTCGGACTGCAATTTCTGGTGGTTATATGATCATTCAATAGCAGTAACGACAAGATAATGGACTTTGAGAAGAAAAATAACCAAAAAAATGAGCACTTTTTTTAAAAAACCCAAAAAATAATAGGGTTTTTGAAGCTTTTATGCAAAACAAATGCCAGATTCTGAAAAAGCATCTCCAAAAACTCTTTATTCATGATTTTGGAAAAAATCGCTCCATTTTGCTATTCGAATTGTACAATTGAACTTGCGTGCACAAAATCCTCGTTTTGCACATTAATGGGTTAATACTATATAAGTAATTTTTTAAAGGAACTTTTTTGGATCAATTTTGTTTTTACCTCTCTTTACATTGATATATCAAAACGCCTAAATTAATGAGTATGTATATAAGTGGCAATTTCGTAAAGGTGTGTATCATTATTGTTGTCAAAATCATGATATCGACGTTAACAATGAAATGCAATGTTTAGTTATTTAAATGCTTTAATTGGAATTCAAGCGCAAACGCCAACAAAAGCTCAAAGGAGTTCCAAACTTCTCTTCATAAAAAAATTATGTTGATCTCAAGTAATTTGGGGTTTTCTCCAATTAAGTACTTAAATAAACCCCTCAATGAGTTTTAACACATAAATCCCTTTCACTCGAACTCGTGCACAAATAAATTTATGATATCCTTTGAAAACCATATTATGCTCGTCAAATTGGCGCAGCTCTTTCTAAGAACTCGCCGTATAAAGTTCAAAGACTTATGTAAGTAACAGCAAACTCGTGGAGACTCCGAGTGCAGAGTTTCCAGGAGCTAATTCTCCTTCAGACAAGAGTAAGTGGTCTTAAATTGCTCACTCCTACTTGCTTCTAATTAATTGCTCTGATGCGTTCTTGAGGTCAAATGAGATTCTCATAAATGACAAATTACATTTTACTGAACAATCCAAGATAGGCTTTCCAGTAATATTTGATCCTTGATGTGGACAGTTTAAAATCTGAAACATAAAAAATACTATACCTATAGAACGTTTCTTTTTAAGTCCATCTTTTTTGTCTATAAGTCTTTAAGATCAAAACATGTACAAAGGCAAATCTCCCATAAAAAATTGTTTAGTAAGAGGCATGTTAAGCTCTAGGATAATTTAATATACATACCAGTTTTTTCTCTTCTCCCTTATGCTATAAAGATATGATTTTGAAAAATGGAAACTCCTTAAGCTCTTTCAAGAAAAGTTCCCAAGAAAATCCCTTAGGAGTTTCCTGTCTTTATATTTACTTGCTATATTTTGTAAAGAGGCTTAGCGCGGCATTAACGACTACTTCTTGCAAAATATCTTGGGATTTTATTAAAAGGAATACGATGAGCAACACAAACATTTTAATTAAAAAACACTTTTTGTGTGTACTTTGTATTTTGAATTTTCATTTTAATTAAATAAATTCAGCATTAAGATGATACGTGGTCTTTTAAGGAGCTATTAATTTAAAATAATGTTTATGTTTTTTCATACCAAAGTATGTTTTTATATAATGTGTGCTTATCATGATTTCTTCATAAATTCCAGGAATTATAATACATAAACGTAAATCAGGTTATCGTTCACATTTGGTTTTGTAAATTTTAGTAGAAATTTTGGATTGTATATACTTGCATTTTGTAATTTTAAGAGTGTTATTTGAAAGTAGATGTTTCTACTCTTGATTAACCTTTTTTTGAAGTAGATAATATTTTGTGAAAAATCCAAACCTCTACTATCAACTGTTTTTTTTTCCGAAATTAATTAGTAGTATTTTAAGAATTATGTATTCATCGTACCTTCTAACAATTTGGGGAACTTAGGAAGTGTAAGCTTGAAAATTCAAGGTGGTTCTTGTCACATCTAGGCCGCGTGCACCATTTTCGGTATACGGTAATAAGTTGAAATGCAAACTGCAAAGCGAAAATACATTGATATCTAATTACCACGCCGCGTGTACCATTATCGGTACACGACTCAAAGATTGCTGTAAACATCATTGCATCACATAAGACGGTTTTACCACCAATTACTTTTAGATGAAAACATGGTAAATTAAAAAACTCAGCTTGACGTACAAATGTATTTTAGCGTGTACCGAAAACGGTACACGTGCTAGAGAACGTGTTAATTCATTTTCTAAATTTACTTGAACATGAACAGACTATGAGCGAAGTGAGGAGGTACCATGCAAAAGAATACAAGACACACTTAAACGAATTTTGCGAAATACTTCTTGTTAAAAATGTGACAACTGCAATAATTTCCACTTATGTTAAGGGGGGGGTATGGTTTGAAAATGACTTTTTAAGCAAATTTTTGTGAATTTTTTTTGGAGGTATGGCTACATTATTTTATTTTTAAATTAAATAGGCTTTTTAAGTATAATTCAAAGAATAATTATATGAATTTTCAAGTAAAAATATTAAGAATTGTGACAACGGTAGCCATTTTTCGCAGACACGTCCAAAAAAAAAATGAATTTGCGGTGGACATCAGAACTCGTCACTGGATAATCTGAAAAAAAAAATTTAAAAAGATTATCTTAGTTTATGAGTTTCTCGATGGAGTGACGTCGAGCTTTTCAATTTTTATCGATTTTTGAGTTGTTGGCATCACTTAGAAGTCAAAAAAACGAAATTTTTTGTAAAAAAAGTGCGAAAATCAATATATTTATTATTGTTTATAAAAAAATATGCATAAAAAAAAATTATCTCGACGTCACTCCATCGAGAAACTCATAAACTAAGATAATCTTTTTGAATTTTTTTTTTTCAGATTATCCAGTGACGAGTTCTGATGTCCACCGCAAATTCACTTTTTTTGGATGAATGTGTCTGCGAAAAATGGCTACCGTTGCCACAATTTTTAATATTTTTACTTGAAAATTTATATAATCATTCTTTGAATTATACTTAAAAAGCCTATTTAATTTAAAAATAAAATAATGTAGCCATACTTCCAAAAAAAAAAAATTCACAAAAATGTGCTTAAAAAGTCATTTTCAAACCATACCCCCCCCCCCCCCCCCCCCCCCCCCCCCCCCCCCCCCCCCTTAATATTAATTGTAAACCCAAAAGCAACAAAGTTATACAGGCAGTTCAAATCATTCTTATTTTCTTAAAGAGTTATTTTGATTTAAGATATGGACATGTATCTTTTTGCTTGAATACACCAGCACATGTAACTTTTTACTAGAACGTAACAGGATATGATTAAGTAGATCAGTTTTAAAGAAAAGTTTTATTAGAAAATTTCAAATTCAATATTACAAATCAATGTATTTTAAACTGAACACATAAATTGTTCTGTACAAAAGTGAATTTTTAATTGAAATTATAACAAGTATATGAACATGTATTTTTCTGCTCCAAACCACGATTTTTGTTCCACTAAAATGATAGAAAAGATATTTTTTACTTCGAACCGAATAACAAACGATGCAGATGAGAACAAAGAATGATATCCAACAAAAATTTCGATTTTTGATTTTTGTGGACATGTATTCTTTTCTTTCTTACACACATCATTCATCATTAAGATGAAAATTCCGTTAAGAAACTACATATTTTGGTATAAATTGAGCTTTAATTTCAAAACAATATGAAATTTTTTAAATAGATTACGCTTGAGATTCAAAATTATGCTAAATTTGGTGGGGTAAATGTTAGAAAAATATTATTAAAATGGGAGTAAAGACAAATTTAACCTATTATATACAGGGTGATTCGTAACGATGTGTTCCAATATATGTATGTCAACTAATTCTATGGAATCCCCCTCTAAAATGCGTCGTTTGGGAACTATTGTATATGGGCACGATGAATACTTTTTTTTCTTTCAACACCTTATAATTTTCTAAAGACACACCTTACGATGCTCTTTAACATGTCAGTTGACAGAAAATTCTTTCTCCGTTCCAATGAGTCTTCAATCACTTTTCTATTCCGCTCCCATCACGATTTTTAACCCATTAATGCGCAAAACGAGGATTTTGTGCACGCAGGTTCAATTGTACGATTCGAATAGCAAATTGCGGCGATTTTCTTCCAAATTCGTACATAAGGGGTTTTTGGGGGTACTCTTTCAGAATCTGGCATTTGTTTTGCATAAAAGCTTCAAAAACCCTATTATTTTTTGGGTTTTTTCAAAAAAGGGCTAAATTTGTTTGGTAATTTTTCTTTCCAAAGTCGATTATCTTGTCGTTACTGCTATTGAATGATAGTATAACCACCAGAAAACGCGGTCCGAATGCCTAAAATCAACTTTACAAAAAAAAAAAATGTATATAACAGAAAATGCTTCAAATACATGTGAATTTTTCCAGAATTTTTTGGACTATTTTTGGTTTTTTTTAATTTGGCCAATTTTTGAAAAATTCAAAAATGTCCCGAAAAATTCTAAAAAAATCATACGTGTTTTTTGACTAATTATAAGCACTTTTTGCCATATAAAATTTATTCGTATAAGTTATCCGTTTTGATTAAAAATATCACCAAATATTTTATGGTGAAATTTGGTGATATTTTTAGTAAAAAAGGATCAATTATACGAGTAAATTGTATATGACAAAAAGTGTTTATAATTAGCCAAAGATTAGCCAATTTTTTCAGAATTTTTACGGGGCATTTTTGGATTTTTCAAAAATTAGCCAAATTAAAAAAAACCAAAAATAGTCCGGACCGCGTTTTCTGGTGGTTATACTATCATTCAATAGCAGTAACGACAAGATAATTGACTTTGAAAAGAAAAATGACCAAAAAAAATTAGCACTTTATTGAAAAAACCCAAAAAATAATAGGGTTTTTGAAGCTTTTATGCAAAACAAATGCCATATTCTGAAAGAGCATCCCCAAAAACCCCTTATATACGAATTAGGAAGAACTTCGCCCCAATTTGCTATTCGAATCGTACAATTGAACTTGCGTGCACAAAATCCTCGTTTTGCTTATTAATGGGTTAAATTGTGAAACTTTAAAAACTGATAACATTGTCACTTATTTTTCAAACTTTATTATTGCTATTTATTATCACGCTGTTATAAAATACAAGAAATATTCAGTATGAAAAATACCTACGCGTATCTACTTCTTGCGTAGAGTCAAAAAGATGCTGGCAGTACAATGACAACATATGAATATGAAAAAATTCTAAAGGACATATCTCGCATACATTATGGACTAAATCCATCATTTAAAAAATGTTAACAGTGCTTAAAATGCCTAACCATTTTTGCATTGTTACCAAATCTCAATCGTTTTTCCATGAAGCAGTCTTGCGTTACAAACAGAAATTGATGCCTTTACGTAAATTTACATAAATTCTATGCTCTGACAAGGCGTTTCCCTTTACCTTCTTAAAGCCATTGGAACGTGATGAGCATTTATTCTAGTGCTGACACGTAAAAAAAGCCTGAATTTAAAAGCCTCATCATGAAAATGCTCCTTATAAAATATCACGTCAAGACATCTGGAAGAAGGTTTGAATTTTTTTTATCGTACATATACAATTTTCATATCGAAAGTTTTTATTTCATGTAATAAAATTAGTGAAAAGTATAAATTCCCAAGGAAGAATAATATTAAAATATCTTTCGAGGGCGCCTGCAGAACGTCTCGTTCAGCTGTAAAATGCTGCGTCAGATACTTTGAGGATGTGACTGAACTTTTAATAAAAAATTTTTAATAAAATTTCATCCCATTGTGCGAATAATGCGTGAATAGACGAAAGAACTTAATCTAGACACGTTTCCTGAACAAGTTGGCTCAGTTTCTTTGGTCGATTGTAGTGAAGGCGGTAAAACCCCTAATAAATGGAATCCTTTATGTCCTCATCTGTTGTTTTCGCCAGAATTCCGAAGGGAAACCAAATTGCTCGGAAGTGGAGAGGAAAAATATCGGGAATGTGGCGATAACCCTGTTAGCTTTTGTTTATTTCCTGAACATCCAGATTATAGCCGGCGCTGGTGCGGCAACACAGGAAAAGGATAATATGGTAACAGCTGCACTTTATTTACCCTGTGGGATAAAAGCAAACTCACCCCCTAATTGTAAAATAATATCGGCAGCTCTGGAGGGATGGGAAAATTTGCTCAACACATTCGTCGAGATCTGAGACCTTGTACTCTGTACGTGAGCAAAAATTGTTTTCGTCACCTTCCAAACAGCTGCCCAAGAAGTCGCACTTTGTGGCACAAGTTAAGACACCCTTCTTCTCTGGATCAACGAGACAGTGGTGGAATGGAGATGGAGGATGCTCCCCACACCAGGAAACATGCCTGCGGTATTTGAAACTTTGACTCAGATAAATATGATCCATGCGCGGAATTTGAGACATATTTCAGTCCTCTTAAACCATAAATCTGCTTCCGATTTCTGCCTTGTTATATGCTCTCATTGCTTCAAAATATGATTCTTCATATTCATTTTTTATACATGCATGAATCAGCAGTGCCACATAAATGCCAAAACCATACTCTCGCAGAACATGCAACAGGAAGATTTGTTGGCCCAAGGTTGAATGATTGAAGGTCATTTGATATTTACGCCATTTATTATGAAATGTTGGATCCATATTTTTTTCCTGCGAAGACTTAAATTAATCAGATGCCCTTAAAAGAAAGAATATATTTATTAAGTTTCGCAATTCGTAGTGTAATGACTTTAATGAGTAACAATTTAAAATAAAAGTTAAGGTAGATTCGAATCATTATTTAAAGTTAGGGATTTGTTTCCAATTTGTATTTAGAAGCGATGCAATATTTAAAAAGTTTAAATTTAGGGTTTATAAGAACATCACGATAGGGTAAGTTGGCATTTTGGGAAATAGGAGTGTAACGAAAAGTAAAACGTGATAGATTTAATCGATGAAGTGACACAAAAATCAACAATACTAGTTTTCCTGGGTACAAAATGATTAAAGAAAGGATGAGCCTAATTTTGATTGCGTAGTTTAATTCAAATGCGTATATATAACGAAATAAAAAAAAAACTGTGATTGATTTTATACCCCAAATGTTGCTTATACATACCCGAGTACCATTTTAATGTGGTTAAAATATGGCCCAAATTTGCTTTACCGGATTTTATAATACGACCATATTTAGGAGGCCGATACGGTCCATATTTAAAATGTAACACCTCAACGCATATGGCTCATATAAGGCAATAAAGTTAGGCCCGGAATAGAAAACTGAACTTAGACCATATATAATACTAAAGTCGAAATGTTCTTATAAGTAGAGGTATTTAAAAGGAGGCTGTACAAAATTTAAAAATTTCTTAATATTCAGTTTTATTTTATATCTAAAAATAGATAATGCTTATTTTTTATAATAATAAAACCAGCCCAAGAAATGTTACTCAAATCTCATACAAAAAAAAATTACCGCATGATATTTTTTGACAAATTATTTTTGATTAAAAATGTAAAAAAACGCCGTTTTTCTGTTATAAACCTAAATTAAAAGTTGAATAGACGAAAAAACGTCAGCACTGTATACATATTGTACATAATACACAACATATAAAAATTAGAACTCTAAAAAACCTCAAATGTATATAGTATATTATTTCTTTATCAACGACCTTGTGTATTTATTTATTAAAAAGAACAACTTTTGAAAAAATCAGAGCTGCATGAATAGATATATGGTCCTGCATATACGGCTATAGTAAGTATAACTTTATTTAAGGTCGTATAAACTAAAACATGGTATACCATATATGGTTAAAATAAAAATAATAACATTAGGCCCGGATTAAAAAAAAGGCTGTACGTAATACCGTAACGGTTAAGACCAAATGAAAAATACCATAAAACGGTCTGCCATAATTATGCCTTGCCTTGCCGGCCCTTGTTAATAATATTGCTATTCCTACTTATTGCTACTTGCGTAGCTTTATTGAACAAATGATGGAATAAAATACCAATTATGGTATTGTTATAAAATCCCCCTTTTAGTGGGTTTGCACAACACCTCCGAGCACAATAGAAAAATGCAACCTCGATTACACCATTTAATATTAACTCCAAACTACATCAAGTTTACTTAAACTAAATCAATTCAAAAAACGCGGAATGTTGTGAAAATACCATCGAGATTTAATGCAAAGATTCCGATTACAAAAATCGATGTAAATCAAAAATCAAAAATATTATAACAAAAATGATCCACTCACCATGCGCGCCAAATCCAGAGTGAGACAAGGAAGTAGCTTTTCAATGATGGTTGAAAAGCTACTCCCTTTTGGGTAGTACTAGAGCTGCCAATATGGCAGGTCAAACAGTTGAGATTTAAATCTAAGTTTGAAAGAAAACGTTTTCACAACATCCCTCACCCCTTGAGATGCGCTCTTTCTAAGATGCGCTTACTTATGTAACTACGTTTACTACTATACTACGTCTACAATTCCAATTAGGCAACATATTTATTTATTAATTTTTCTAAAGTTCAAAATAGCATTATTTGAAAGTTCATGTTATGAAATTCATATTATAAAATTTATATTTATATTGTTTTACATTCTATTCTAAGTTTCAAATTTGTCAATTATTTAAAATGTATATAAGAAATTCCATTTTTTTTTCTGTTATATTAGTTATAGTTACAATTCCAAGCTTATAGATAATATGGTTTATATTCATTTCTTGAAAAATTGTAATTATTATCTCGGATGTCATAATTTAAATCTAGCAATAAGTATATTCATTATAATCACATTACCTTATCTACGAGTAATCGGAACCAAAAGTATTAAGTGTTATCAATAGAAATCAAACATTAGTAAGAGTTTATACCTTTCGAAAAGATTTAAGTCTATTATTATGAACAACCTTGGTCGATTTTCCGATCTTGATGGCACTATTTTCGTTTGACAAAATATCAACAATTTCATAGGGTCCCAACCAATATGGATCAAGTTTTCCCTTCCGGGCTTCATTCCTTAATAAAACCAATTCGCCTAATGAGAAGGCAGAATCCTTACAATTTCTATCGTAGTAATCCTTTGATTTATTCTTTGATTTAAGTAAGTTTTCTTTAGCTAGCGCAAATGATGTCTGGAGTTTAAATTTAAGATCAAAAAAATAATCTTCATAATTGTTTAGAGGTTCTACTGATTCAGACAGGGAGTTTGGTATATTGGGCTTGAAACCGTATATCAGCTCAAATGGCATGAATCCCGTAGACGAATGTGGAGTAGAATTGAAAGAAAACATTGCATAGGGAATCCATGAATCCCAATTTGTTGGATCCCCTTGACAAAAATTTCGTAAAAAGTCACCAATAGTCCGATGTGTTCGCTCTAGAGCCCCATTTGTCTGAGGATGATAAGCGCTAGTGTTAAGCTTCGTAATTCGCAATAATTTGCAAATTTTTCGGAAGACTTCGCTCATGAAGTTGGAACCTTGATCGGTTAAAATCGATTCGGGTGCGCCGAAATTACAAATGAAATGTTCGCAAAATACGCGGGCAATAGTTTCACTTTCCTGATTGGGTATGGCGAATGCACAAGAGAATTTTGTAAGGTCATCTTGCATAGTTAGTATATATTTATTGTTGTTATAAGATGGATTAAAAGGACCGACAATATCAAGAAAAATTTTTTGGAAAGGCCGGCATGAAGTCGAGGTGATTTTCATTGGAATACGATGCTTGAAAGAACCCTTATTTTTCTGGCAATACTCGCAGTTATTAATAAATTTTGAAATTTGTGCGATCATTTTGGGAAAGTAAAAATATGCTCGTAAGCGTTTATAAGTTCGGTAAACACGTTGATGAGCTCCCAACGGACTTAAATGAAATTCTTTTATAATCCTTAAAATTTCTTCTTTATCATGTAATATCTTTATTTGAGAACTACTAGGATCGGTTAGACTATAAGACTCTTCAGGAGATATCACGGATATCAGACTTGTATTCAATTGTATAATCATATTCGTCTAGCTTAATTTTCCAACGAATTAAACGGGAAGACGGTGTTTTCAAATTGTTTAACCAAATAAGCGGTTTATGATCAGTAATTATAACAAATTTTCGTCCATACAGGTATGGCCTAAAATGTGTGACTGCCCACACGATAGCAAGGAGCTCCTTTTCAATAACAGAATAATTTCTTTCTGCTCGATTTAGGTAGGATTCGACTGGCAAATGCTATCGGGAGATCGGAATTATTTACTTTTTGGGAAGTCTGGTTAAAATCTGGGTACTGAAGGATGGGAGTATTAGTTAAATACTGCTTAAGAGATTTAAATGCCTCATCACAAAAAGCATCCCATATAAAGGGTCTATCCTTTTTCAACAAATCATTTATAGGTTTAGTTATTTTGGAATAATTTTTAATAAAACGACGATAATATCCAGCGAGACCCAAAAAAGACTTGACTTGTTTTTGGTCTTCGGGAACTGGAAAATGTTCAATAGCTGAAACCTTCGACGGGTCTGGTTTTATGCCTTCAGGCGTAATTATATGGCCAAGATACAAAACTTCCTTCCTTAGGAATTGACATTTGCTGGGGTTGATTTTTAATTTATTTTTTCGTAAGCATTGAAATACATCGTGAAGCATAGAATTGTGGTCGTTTAGATTAACACCGTATACAACAATATCGTCAAGGTATACAAAACACTTGACGCCGTTTAATCCAGTAAGGACAGCATTCATAAGGCGCTGAAAAGTTGCAGGTGCCCCTTTAAGACCAAAGGGCATCCGCGTAAATTGAAAATGGCCAGTGGAAGTGCTAAAAGCTGTTTTGGCGCTATCTTTCGGATCCATAGGAATCTGGTGGTATCCGGTTGCCAGATCAATAGTGGAAAAATAACTAGCTTTGCCTAACTGATCTAAAATTTCTGGGATATTAGGAAGTGGAAAAATGTCGTCAATAGTAATTTCGTTTAGTTTTCGATAATCTACAACTAAGCGCCACTTTTTATTTCCATCGACTGATTTTTTTGGAACTATTAAGAGTGGGAAATTCCAAGGGCTTCTACTGGGTTCAATGATGCCGTCATGTAACATGTCGGATACCTGTTTATGTATTTCACCCTTAGTAGCTTCAGGTAATCTGTAGGGCTTGACGTATATAGGACCTGAATTTGGCTTTACAGGGATAGCATGGTATGCAGCGTCAGAAACGGACAATTTATCTCCATCTAAATGAAAAATATCGTTGAATGAGCGACATATATTTAATATCGACTCCCTTTCCTGAGAATGCAAATAACCAAGAGATAATTTAGACTCGAGACGCTTCAAACGATCGGAAATTTGATTCTGAGTTGAATCAATATGAAAAATTTCAAAATCTTCAGGAGATTTTATATTAAGACTGTTACTTAATACTGCTGGAGTAAGTTCAAAAGGTTCTTCCGATGCATTGACGAAACTACAAATGACATTTCCGTTTGAAATTTTCATTAAACAATTAGCTGCATAAACATTAGATGAGATTTCTTTGGATAGGCACAGAAGCTCTGAATTTTCAGGATAGTTTAGGGAAATATTTACAACCCTTTCAGACCTAGGAGGTAGTATTATATTGGGATAATTGGAACATAAGTTAAAGGTCAACTGAGTAGGATACGAAGTTATTAGTATCTGTCGTTTAAAATCTAGCTGACATTGAAATTTCATTAAAAAGTCCTTGCCTAGGATTCCACTATAAGAAATTGGAAAATCTTCACGAACCAAGTGAAATATATGATTTAGTGTTAACTTAGGGTTAATAGTAAATGTCATATTGCAAGTCGCTACAGTCTCTATCATTTCAGATGAAATTCCCTTGATCTTGCACCTGTTGTTAGGGTTACATAAAGTGTTACCATCAACACAGTCACGTTTTATAATACTCAAATCAGAACCAGTATCAATAAGAAAAAGAGGATTTTTAGTGTTAAGTTCATTGAAATTTAATTGAATAAAACGATTATCAGCCGTACCTTCTGTAGTCAGATTTAGAATGCGAGAAATAGGGAACTCTTGGGTTGAAATTGGATTATTAATTGCACGAGAGGGGTGCTTTAACAATGAAGATTTGGAGCTAGCACAATTAGAGAAATTTTTTGAGCTAATATTGGCAGGGTAATGAGAAATGACGTCAAGCAGATAAGAAGACGGCTGATGTGAAGGTCTTGACGGTATAAGACTGCCACTAGATTCTTTACAAGGCGAGGTAGTGCTGTTAGCACGAGGTTCCCTTTTCTTAGTAAGCTGGTCTTCGGCTTTAATCGTGTTAGAATGATTAGGACACTCTACTTTGTTTCGCAGACTCGCAAGTGAGTGTCTGGAGATGCCCTGGCGAGTCCCGAAGAGTTTCCCTGATTTGAGGTTCTGTGATTATCAGACGGAATAGATGTGTTAGATGAACCTTCAGAAGAACGTTTTTCGTCCTTACGCTTCTTTGTTTGACACTCTGATATATGATGGCCTGTTTTTCGACAGTAGGCACATATAATATTTACCTTTGGGAAAGGACGGTTATTAGAGCAAGACTGATTTGGAGCACTGGATCGGTTAGCGACAACATGATTGTTAGAGGTTGATATGCTACTAGACAGACGAAAACATTTTGAAGCAACATGCCCTACTTTATTGCATAACTGACATTTTGTGGAAACTGAACTAGAAAGAGGAGATGCGGTGTTTCGAAACTTATTCTGCATTAATATCTCTTCTTCACCAGCGATTGAGATGGCATCCTTAAGTGAACTAGGATTTCTGGCCTTAACAACAATTTTCACTGGTTCTCTTAACCCTTGCGTAAATGACTTGAGCGCGGTTTTTTCGTTTAGACCGGTTAAAGCTTTAATTTCATTTTGCCTTTTAGCAGTAAACTCACGAGTGGACACCTCATTTAACGAAGACAAGAGCTCCTCAACACGATTGGCATAATTTCTTACATTTTCATCTTTATTTTGAGATATACTAATTAACTCGATTTGTAGGGATTCCAAAGATCTTTGCTCACTAAACTGTCTTTTCAATGCTTCCCTTAAATCTTCCCAACTACTAAAGTTTTGGTACTTCACTACTTCGTACGCCTTTTGTATAAGTTTGGTAGAGAGAAAATTTACAAAATAAGGTTTTTCCTCATCTTTAATACCTTTGACGATTAGATCGCAACACGCAAGGAACCTATGTAATTGTGATGAAGTGCCATCAAACTCAGGAATGACTTTCAAGGCTAGCGTTAAATCTAGAGCAGCCATGACGTTATCTTCTTCAGCAGAGGAGGCTGTAGAATAATTATCTTCTTCTTCAAATAATTTTTTAAGACCGGCTCTTGTTAAAGGCATAGGATATTATATGGTTCCGTTCACTATTTTAATATGCACAGGGGAATCAGCACTAAGCACTTATGCATGCACAAAACTTAATCTTACTAACTAAATTAAATCATGTACATATAAGCAAATTAGAAATTTAAGAAAACTACATGAACTACTCACTGATTTACATAGTAGGATTAGCCTTAGGTATCTCGCAGATAAAAGAATTGATGCTGATGAACTAGGTGTAGATGACGGAAGACGGAACTGATGCTGGTATGCTGTGCGATTTTGGTTTGAATTTGCGGCAAGATCCGACCAGGCCAGCGTGATAAAGATGCGTGAGGCCAGCGTGATAAAGATGCGTGAGGTGAACTAGCCAAATCCAACAAGAATGTAAGCTGACGGTACTTATTGTCTGGTGAGGAGTCGTAACTGCACTGATAAGCTCGCTGATAACTACTGAAGTGCCTTATTCTGGTCAGAATACGAAGGATGGCGTGTTTGTGACTGGACTGCGTAGAGATGCTGGCTCCAGCTCGAGGTCACGCAATAGGCAATTAGTTTGCAATTAGGTGCCTTTTGTATTTTTTTTTTTTTGTTTTTTTTTTTTTTAATATGCCGTGGTTATATTATCTCCAGGCATGATGATAGGCAATGGTGAGTGGATAAAATCGAAATGGATCATGTATTAGAATTTTATTTAATTATTAAATTTTTTAAATTGAATTGATTTTGACTAAGCAAATTGACTATGTACTATAGAGATCATAGAGGTTGTAAGATTGAAAAAACCATGTGCCAGGATTAGGTTAGTTGTGATTCCACATTTATTGCTCCTAAAGCCGGGAATCTATTCTTAACAAAATGAAATTTTGGGATAATGCGGGATCCCACCGCTGCCACCACTGTTATAAAATCCCCCTTTTAGTGGGTTTGCACAACACCTCCGAGCACAATAGAAAAATGCAACCTCGATTACACCATTTAATATTAACTCCAAACTACATCAAGTTTACTTAAACTAAATCAATTCAAAAAACGCGGAATGTTGTGAAAATACCATCGAGATTTAATGCAAAGATTCCGATTACAAAAATCGATGTAAATCAAAAATCAAAAATATTATAACAAAAATGATCCACTCACCATGCGCGCCAAATCCAGAGTGAGACAAGGAAGTAGCTTTTCAATGATGGTTGAAAAGCTACTCCCTTTTGGGTAGTACTAGAGCTGCCAATATGGCAGGTCAAACAGTTGAGATTTAAATCTAAGTTTGAAAGAAAACGTTTTCACAACAGTATATTGAGACGTGATTTCAATGTAAGCTTCGCCAAGCCAGGAAAATAACAACTGATTGATGTATTAGACAAAAAATTGAAATTAAAACTGAATAATTTAACTCAATTTATTATGTTTATTTAATATTAGTGTACAAATGTTCTTATAATCACACATAAACAACAAGGATAAATTCATGGAATTCTGCACAATACTTATAGACTTAACACGTTCAATATTTTTATTGCTCTCTCTATCTAGGGCGGTTGGTTCGATGAGGCAACTAACCAACCGCCCGATGGCGGTTGGTTCGATGAGGCAACTAGCCAACCGCCCGATTCCCCACTATAATTCCCTAAAAATTGGGTTGTGTGTAGCGCGGTTGTGCCGATTTCACACCAGTTTGCCTCAAGTCGTTAGCAGGTGTAGCACGATGACGAACCTTGAGCGAGATATTGGATGCAAATTAGTGAGTTATATCGAACCATGCCTTACTTATGGGATAAAGCGAATTCGGAATATTTAAATCACGAAGAGAGGCAAACTTCATTGGGAATTCTTCTGAAAATTTAAAAAAAAAAAAAATTGCAAAAGAGGGAACGATAAATAAATTTTTAAAAAAAATAAAGAATATGCGAGCACCAACTCCCTCATAACGTTGCAATGTGAAAGCCTATACCTTTGAAGTAACCACGATTTCACCCAATATTTTTTCTTTCTGTACTCATGTCACCACCGCTGCTAACGCAAAACCGATTTTCTGGCCTTTTGAAGGAACTCATGAGCGCCCGATTACACGTGACAAATTGTGTCGTGTGGAGAGCACACCCAATTTTTCAGCCTACAAATCGGGCTCTGCAGATTGGGTTGTCTGTAGCCACTTTAAGGATAGTTTTTCCAAGCTAGGTCGCACATCTCAAAGAGTGGATTAGCAAAGATTGATTGAAGAATATCGACTGCAAGATCGGGAACAACTCTCAATGCAGTGTTTTGTAAATATTTAGATAAACTCCAATCTTGAACTTCTGTTTGTCATATTTTATTTATCATAAACCTATTATTCCATTTTTATATCTAGATGAAGCCATGGACACTGATGAATAAATAAATCACACAAATATAAAAACTTTATATTTAGTTTTTGCATAAATTAGAATTGATGTTTTTGTAGAATTATATGCGGGATAAAAATACGTATTTTTTAAGAGTATTTTAATATTTAGTGTGTTATTGTTCACCCATCTAAAGCCCATTCTGAATTCACATTTAAAAATAAAACATAAATCGGATATATTAATAGCTCTTATTTGGACAACATTTGTAAAAGCAAAATTTCAAATAGGTCCTTATTATCAATAAATTAAAATTAATATATGAAAAAAATGGTACTACTCTTGTTAGTTAGTTTATTTTTAAAGTCGATTCTGGCAAAATAATGTGTTCGTTGCGGCAATACATATGTATGTATATAAGTCACAAACACTTTTTGCAATTAATTAATTTCAGGCATAGATATTCAAAAGTAATCTTCAAAAAATGATTTTAATTCTTATAAATGATATTAAGCAATCTTAAAGGTATTAAATAGTTCTTTAATAAGTTAAGCCATTAAATACTAATCTCATTTTTGATTAAATGAAAGAAATGCCTTTCAATATAGCAAAATAATAAAAATATTTATAATTAATTTCTGAACTTAGAATATTGTCACCAAATGTGTTTGGGCGTAGGTGCTTTAGGTAGGTATTTTTGTGCACTTTTTACAACATTTTTTTAATTTCTAGTGACTGGAATTTGAAATAGTTCAAGTAAAATAATCAGATAAAGTCAGATTGTAAAACTGGGGTATATACTATGTATATATAAAAAAAAGTTACAATTCGTAATTTTTGTCTATGAAAAAATTGGTAGAAATTGCATAACATAATTATTATCTTTACAGTAAGGGCAACATATCTAAAAAAAAATTATATAACAATTAAAAAAGGAAACAAACCAAAAGCAAATTTATTTTACTAAATCTAATGAATGAATTTTGTAGATTGGAAATAAAACTAAACGATATTTCATATTATAATACAATATTAATAATTATTAGCATTTATTTTCTGTAAGATCTATTTTGAAGTACATTTTCCGAATAATCATAAATTCATTAAAGTATATGTTTTCTTTTCAAGTTTAAAATACTTATGTATAAGTATACAAAGCCACACCCTTGAATATATTAACTTTATGTTCCGAATGATAAAACATGCCATATACTATACATGTACGTAAAAACCTAAAAAAACTTATTTTAACTCCATACAATATTATTTTTATGTTTATGTTATTCTTTCTCATGATGACCACGAAAAGGACGACTTACAGATTGAATGCCAATGTTGTGACATTTCGGTTGAGCATCATTTTTGCAATTTTCGCCCCTTAGCATTAGGGACAATAAAGACATTTATTCTTCTGCCCAAAAAACAATCTGAAGGCTGAAATGTAACGAAGGTGGGTGGGTTCTTCAGTATAAAACTAAAGAGATCATATTACCTACACATTTTCTGACATTAACATTTCTTAAGAATTTACGAAAAATAGCATTTTTTTGCTGAATTGGCTGTTGCTGTCTTTTCTAGCTTATGACTAGTGACTACCTATATATGTGTTTACCTTGACCTAACATATAGTTTTCTTTTTGGTTTGCATGAATATATTGATTATTGAAACATATATCAGAAACAAAATAACCTTCACAACAAAACAGGTATCCACATGATCACCACTTCCGCTATTGTAGTCTAATGAATTAAATATTACCTTGATTTAACGAAACCCACATTTTATATAGTAATCAAAATATGTATATTAAAATTTGAATATTTTTAACAATCATATTACTTTTATAAAATGATACTTCGAAGTATAACTTTATATTTTGTTTATTTCGTATGACAACAAAACAACCGTCATGGGAAAGTTGTAGTACCAATTTATTGCAAAATTTTAAAATTCTTGCAGTAGGTCACGATTTACAAAATGCTATTCAATGCAAATTTCCAAATCCAGATCAGATAATTAAAAATAAAATGCAGCTTGTGAATTTCTGAGGTAATTTTAAGAAGTATAACTTATAGAGTAAATATTGCATATGAATGGTTCACTTTCTATTAAGTTTCATGGGTTATTGTTTAACCATTAATTAGCAATTTGTTTTTGTGTTGAGATACGAATTATCGATAATAATTTTTTTTTCTTGTTAAGGTGACGATTATATAAATAAATAATAAATGTTATATTATTATATTTTGTTGATTCGCAAAAATTATCCATCATTTTTTTATAATGGTTTCATTACCACAAAAGAATAAATTGATAATAAATAAAAACTATAAATCCAATAATAACTCTTATTATTAACAAGAACTATAAAAGTTGATGATAATACTTATTTCATGACCACAACCAAACCAAAAAAGATACAGATTATATTTGCATATCGGAAAAACTTTTAATAATTCACACAGAAATCAAGGTTTGGAGATTTTTTTTTTTTTTTTTTTTTTTTGATAAAAGAATGGTATGTAATTTTTGGGTTTGCGATAGTGTTACTACGGAAGTGATAAACTTAATCTATTGCAAATCTCTACCAAGTGATATGCTAATTGCAGTAGGTGGTGTTTTTCTTTTAACGCAACTAATTCTCTTTATACGACCAGTAACACATCGATACTAGCTGTCACAAATATTTCATAAGATTGGGATAACTATCTAAAAAGTTAAAGTTCTAAGACCATTTGATTCAAACCAGTACAGACAAATACTAAAACTTAATGTCCTCGAATTACTGAATTTTTTTTCCAACTTTAAAATCTCATTTGGCTTGTTAAATATCTTAAAAACCGAAGTCGGATCAAGGCCGACCAAAGTTTTTCGGGTTTTTAGTAAAAATAATATTTCATAATAAAAAAACAGGGGTTTATATTTCAGTGAAATCCAATCTTTTGAGAAAAAATCATGTTTTCTTTTATTAAAAAAAGTTGGTTAGTATTTTTAAATTAACATAAGTTGTATTTATGGTTTTGGGGTTGACCAAGGTTCATACGAATTTGTCTATCCTCTCCTTTCCACGACAAACTTAATCAACTTTTCTTGTCTATGATCTGATGCTATTCCCTAATGAATAACTCTACTTGAATTCGGAAACACTGAAGATGTTCCCTTTTGCTGGAATAATCCCTCTTGCTCCTCTGTCTCCTCTATGTCACACACCCAACCAGTTTGAAGGACTATGTTTAGAAAGAATTATATAAACATCTAATAGAAAGAGGACACAAAGTTGCTATTACCAGGTCACTTTCAAGATATTTTCATCTCTACCCAAAAGGTTTATAACACATATGAATGTAGATATAGTTATCTTAAGTTCATTGAAGGGCACACTGATTCCAAACAAACAGAAAACACATACAAATTGATTAAGAAATCAATCTATATCTTGAAGGAAAGGCCGGGTGACGTGTTCCGAAAGCGAGGCGCATGTCGTCATAATCAGGTTAGTCTTTAAGTGAATTCAAAATGAATTGCTGCCTCAAGTGGTTTCGGAGCGAAGGAAAAGTGTGCTTAGCTGCCGGGTGATTATTGATGGGGACTGTGAGATGGAAATCCGATAATCTTTGGGCTTCATAGCCGTTTTAAATATGAATAAGTAATCAGATGCCCTTTGGAGGCCGTTCAATGAATTTCCCTCAGTATTTCCTTGGTTGTCCTTGCCTGGTATAAATTGCTCGACGGCTCTTCAGTTTGCCTAAGGAATTGCCCCGACGCAGATATGGGGGGTATGCGTGCTTGCACTTTGTTGGGGGCGAAATGAAATATCGATGAGGGTCTTACTATAAATAAAAGGAGGGACTTCTCAATCGATCAATAAGCCTTCAAAGTGACCAAGGGTCGCGATTTTACCATTCAGCACATCAAATTCGCCTGTGGCCAGTGGTCTGACATGGCAGGCCGGGTGATTCAGATAAATAGCTTGGGACAGTATCAATTTTCTTCAACGCCATTCTCCCCGTTTAGGGCTGTAAAGGATCCGTAGCCTGCGGGATGGCGCCTTCAAGCCTTAGTAGTTCAGTTCCGATACTAATGAACAGCCGAACGAAAGGCGGCGCAATCATTGCTCCATTTCAGGACATGGCATAATGAAGGGTAATGGACATTTCCTCGTCACTGAAATAATGCGTCGTTGGTTAGTTGCGTGATTTGATGAACTGCCAAACGGTCAGGATACGAAAATACGCTTCTTTTTTTTGCCTCGGACTGTGACTTTAATGCCTATTTTGCGTGTTTGGGCACATATTCTTCGAATCTTATTAAATCCGAAATACAGTCCCTTTTTGTGAAATAGACCCCCCATTCTAAAGAATAATCATCTATTTTATTTCAGATATATAAAGGAATCGATGCTTTCATTTCGGGGAAAATCAGCTTATTGTTAGAGATTTTATTTTCTGTGTCAGCTTCCTTTCAGAAATATTTATTTTCAGCCTTTGAATTTGTTAAAAATGTTTATGATATTTGAAAGATTACAAAAATTGGAGTATTTCTAAGATTTAGTTATACAAAAAGAACGCATGGTCTTAATGCATTACGTTAAAATAATATTTCTAGAAATATTAAATTCTGTAATACAAAATCCTGCTGATCGGATTTAAAATATGAAAACCATTAAATTTTCCATACATGTCTTATTAAATTAGTAGTGGTTTATGTGAATAACTCATCTAATTAATGACCATTAAAATTCTATACGGAAATTGAATTGAATATTTCTGATTAATTTAACGAGATTCCTGGTTTTATTAATAATGTAGTTTCGTTTAAAAAATGCATCAAACAAGCATTTTGCGTTTAAGAAGGAATATATATATATTTTTTGAATGCCATACGCATTAACCCATTAACGCCCAAAGAACCTAATTTTGTTGTGCAGTTTGAAACCTCATTCTTACAATTAAAGGGCATTTATTTTCCAATAAAAACCATAAATCTTACTAGTTTTGAGTGTGCTCTTTGAGAATCTGTCGTCAAAATTGAGTTTTCCAATAGGAAATTAAATACGGCGACTTTTTGGAAAAAAAGTATCAAAAAAATTTGAAATTTTTTTTCAAGTCAATAGAGTTATGCAATGCAATTCTTACTATGATCAACGGTGATCGGAAAGTTTGAACTTACAGAAAAAAGTTTCTTTGCTGATCGCAATCACTCATAACCTTTTCAAAATGGTGGATTTTCTATAGTGCAGATTCTGAAAATCTGAAACTCTGAAAATCGTACAGATTTTCGTGAAATTCTGTACCAAGGGGTTTTTATCGTCACTGATTATGAGATTAAAATCAGATTTTTAAAATTCAAAATGGCAAATTCAATATGGCGGACAACAAATTTTAAAAATCTCACAGATTTTCATGAAAATCAGTATATGTACAGTACAGGAGTTTTGGTAGTCGCTAATCACAAATTTAACATCAAATTTTGAAAATTGAAACTTGCGGATTCAATATGGCGGAGGGGACTCACAATAATAAAGCACCCCGAGAAGTGAGAGGCAAGGGGACTCACTATAATAAAGCACCTCAAAGGAGACAAAACTCTACCACGTCCACGCCGTTGTCTCTGGATTACGCAAAGAGTAGAAATTTCAATTCGTGATCAGCAACTACAAAAACCCCGAATTTCATGGAAACCTACAAGATTTTCAAAACTTGATGTCCGCCATATTGAATCGGCAATTTTAAATTTTGAAGAGGACCCTTTCAACTTTCCAAGATTACTTACTGTACGTTCATTACTTTAGGAGTTGTGGAAGCTCAAAATTGAAAATGACGTTTTTGTTTTGACAGCTCAGTTCATAGCTCAGTTGAACAAAATCATAGATAAATTTAAAATTAATCGTTTTAAAGGGGAACGTACCTGCTCTAAAATGCATCACTTAGATTTTCTTGCAAATTTTTTGTTAAGTCCATTAAAATTCACAAAAAAATTAAGGGTACTTTCTTCTATTTTTTTACTCTAACTGCTACCGTTTAGTTATGGAATGAAAAAAAAAAAAAATGTTTGACACATAGGTTTCTAAGTAGAAATTAAAATTTTCAAAATAAGCCTTTATTTATCGAAAATCTTCGAAAATTCTCGTGTACGATATTATTTGTAATAAACAATATGCAATTAGTTATAGAGAAGAAATTAATATTTTAATGTAACTCAATAATAATTCACTTCTTAAGTACTAAAATAAATGTTAATATTGGAAAACTTGTCCTCAATTTATTTCTTTAAGAAATATAGAAATATTTATATGATTTGAAATTAGAACAATTAATTTATACTTTAACATAGTATTATTACCTACAGCAAGATACAATTATATATTTTCGTAAAATTACAATTTAAAAAAAACAGGAAACACTCTTGTCTACTGTTAATGATAAAATTATTTTAGACACAATACAAAAAAAGGCTTTAATTATGCAAAAATATTTTTGCTCTCAGATTCGCAATTATAATTTTCAGCTTATCTCCTTGCACAGACGATTCATTGCTCCTGTTAATTCATCCAGGAATTGTACCCACAATTGATGGTCCAAGTGAAATTCATCTGAATTTTTGCTTATCTCTTTCATTGTGGACACACAGATTCCCAGATTCCCAGATTCCGCAGGAGCCCAGACTGTTACCTGTTTTTGTAAACAAATCGTATTGTGCTAAATGAGGCTGTGGTTTGCGGGAACCGATGCGCATTTCTCCACACAAATTAAAGCCATACATTCATCTACAGAGTAGGAAAACATTTATTCTTGAACTTTGGAAATTTTTCGTAAATACAAAGCGGCAATATATTTTGATATCCGCACGTACAGGCTGGATTAATGTGGCGGATATATAAGATAATAGCAAGCGTATCTCCCAGGTGGGTGATTCCCGGAATGGACGAATTGGGAGCAAAATCCACCAATTGGCGGTAGACAAAGTTTCAGAGGTAGTATACAACTTTTTATTTGCTCTAGTGTACTTAAACGTGGTTTTTAATATGAAGTGTCGGTGGCATTATGCTACCATGAATTTCGATGTTAAATTAAGCATTTTTTGATATTCTATACTGAAGGGTTAGTCTTAGACAAACACAATTAGTTTAAATGTCATGTTAAAGTATGTGGAGTAGGAAAATTAATTTTTGGAACTTGGGTCTAGGACTGTTATTTGAATATATTGATGAACTTTACATCAATTAACTGATTGAATTCAATCATCTAATGGAACTTTAGTAATATGTGCAGCCTAGCCATCATGTCAATTTATTGTGCCAGTATTTGTAAATTCATATTTTAATGAGTTGTGAATAATTTATTAATACATTCGCGCAAGACTTGTCCTTGTCGAATTCGGCAGATAGAACTTTATCGGAAAAGTCTATATAAAAACAGGAACTGGCGCTGAATAGTGATAAAGCAATTTAAATATCTTGCAAGATATAAATTATATTAAATTACCCTATATTCTTTTTCATAAATGACGAATCCAGAAACGAAATATTGACACCAGTTTGAATTTTCAAGAATATAGAAAAAGCTTAGTTTTAGAAATGTGTAAAAGAAGGGACATCTTAGATCTCGTAGCTGATGACATTTAATTAAAATTAAAACCCTAACATAATTTTTGAAAATGACCTTGCTATTTATAATTTTATTTGGTTTATTTTGAAACTTTCAGATAATTTTCCTTAGAGAAAATGTTATAGACCAACTTTTGGCTGTTAATAAAAAAACTTGCTTAAAATATAATACTAGAATATATTCACAATTGAATGAAATACATTCAAAGATATTTTCAGATAAATAAATATCTATAAATTCTTAGCATATTAAATTATAGCAAATTATAAAATACACTGAATTACGATTAGTTGTTATAAAATAAAGAACTTGAAACTTACCATATACGAATCTTTATTTATACGGTCCATTAATTACGAATCATCTTCGCTATGAACTTTAGGAAAATTCAGAAAAAAGGAAGTGACTGGCCGTAACCTTAATATGACCCATTTTTATAAGATTGGCAAAGCTAATAGAAGCTAATGGACTCGTGATTCGGGAGGAAGTCCTACAGGATATAGCACTACTTCTGTCTAACTCATAAAAATGTAAAAGCCACACATCCCTCCATCATAAAATGAAAAATGCCGGATATCTGCCAGAACGCGTTAGTGTTATTTTGCAATTTCCCATTTTAGTCCGAAACGAGATCTATGATAATATACCCAAGGTTTCATTTTCCCTTATAGAAGAACAAGGGAATGGACTTTTTGGACGATCCTCGAGCTCCTGCAGTGCTTCTTCCAAAATGTTAAATATTCTGCCTGTCTGTCAGTAATTTTATTCCACTCGGACAACTTTGATTCTAAATCGAAATATTGTCGTGGCGCGGCACTGTGAGAGATGGCGTAGAAAAAATGATTTTCCAGAAAGGCGCCCACAAATAAATTATTTGAGAAATGATTGATTTCCTGCTGACGACAAAGGGAACGAGGAAGTAGCTTTATTATTTCCTTCTTTTTTTATTCCTATAGTATTATATTTTTTTTATTTCCGGATTTGATCTGCTCATTCCGTTTATTCCGCATGGAATTCGCTTAAGCACGTTTTCTTGAAAAATGTATCGAGAAGAATTAATCCATTTCAATTTTAGTACTAAGCTCTGAGCTTTGCCCACTGAATAAAAAGGAAAATGAAAACACTCTGATGATTTCTATCTCCTTACTGGAGTTCCATTCTGACGGGCTCAACCAGTTTAAGATAAATCTTTCCTGATAAATGAGAAAGCGAAGAGCGCGTGGTTTTCCAACGATACCACCCACCATCGCACCATCTGGTTTTGCATTGAAAATTAAATTCCGTGAAAATTGTTGGTTTATCCTAGTTCAGATGCTTATTGAGTGGGCTCTCAATGAATTGTTCCGAGAGGTGACAAATCTCAGCTCAATTTCAAGGAATTAGTAATCTTTTTGGGCAAAATAAGATGCCAGAAAGTATTTTATTTTTGCAGAATTTCGTAAATTTGTTGGAAAATGTGGTATATATATATATATAAGCCTATTACAGAATAAAGCAAAACCATTCTTTTGCTGAAAAGGGTCAAACAATTCAATTTTAGGTTTTGCTGAATTTTAATATATTTATTTATACTCTTTCATCATTTTTATTATCCGAACTCCATTTAGACTTCGGGAAAAGTTTTTTCAGTACATTCAATATTTCGATTACGTAATACAACCTCATGCTAAAGTAGTTTTGTCCTAAACTTTAAATTTCTTAACTTCTTTATAATATAAATATAAAGTGTAAATGTACCTTTAATAGTGAAAACCCTATGATAATCGAATCAGTAGCTTTTAAATGATCAACAAGCAAACAAAAACACAAATTAACATTTGTTTCCCCGATTGCTGTACAGGGTGACTCTGAACGATAGGTTTCAACATATGTATATCAATCGATTCTATGGAATCCCCGCTATTGTTCCGATAGCCTCCCTCGAAAATATGTCCTTTAGGAGGTATGGATAGTTTTCTGTGTACATTACATACACACCCTATACAACTCTTTAAGATATCAGTTGATAGAGAACTCTTTCTACGTTCCAATGAAGTTTCAACCACTTCTCTAACCCCCTCCCATCACGAGTTTTAAATTGTGGAATTGTCAAATTTTATTATTGTTATTTATATATTTAGTTATTTTAAATACACTGCGCAAATTAAAAAACATTACACTTTTTCTAAGTTTAAAATTGCGCTCTAAGGAAAAAATAAAAATTTTCTCCCGAGATACAATCCCTTAGTTTAGAAATATTACTCTGGATCTTTTCCCCCACGACACCTGTGAAAGATACCCTACCTAAAGAGGAATACTTTTTTAAACTGAGAAAATTGAACGTGTGGCAAACCGCACAGAAAAATTATGCATAATAAACGGATGGGGATGGGATTAGTCTAAAATTACAAAACACAGGCATGTGGCAAACTGTTTCACTTGTTTCTCATATACAACAAATTTATTTTTTATGTTATTTTTTATGTAGGGGTTAAAGGGGTCTAATTAAATTAGGAGAACAGTTAAAAATCATTGAATGCGACATGTTGCACATCATTTTAGAGGTTACTTGGGACAATAAATCCATTTCTGGTAACATTTTTTATCATATATAAGAAGAGTTAATTCAAAATTGCTTAATACTAACATTTCGCAAATTTCTATAGATGTTTCTGTGGGCATCCATTTCTAGTGTTATTTTTTATTTAGAGATTAAAAAGTAATAGTGAGACTAATCAAAAATCACTGAAAACGAGCAGATCGTAACTCATTTAACATGTTTCTCAGGTAAACAAATGCAAGATAATCGCTAGCTTTCATCCATATTCCAAATTCATTTGCTAATAGTTGAGTGCTTAAACTTTGATTCCACAATGAAAGGTTGAGTATAAATAAGACCCAATTTCCGCCTCTCCTAGATTTCCAATTTTGTTAGTGCACGTGCATGTTCATGTTATGTTACAAGTCGTATCATACCATATATCATGTCACGTCACCAACAAAATATATACTAAAAACTGACCAGAGAAAATATAAATAAACTAAAAAAAGGACGTAAATCGGATCAGTGGTTATCGAGTTATGAGCGCACTCACGGACAAACAGACAAACAGAGAGACGTTGAATTTTATATTTTATATTTTAGTATAGAGATGAGCGCAAGGTAGAAGCAATTTAATTTTTAATTATGTTATACATTGATGTAAGAAGTTTATTTAAAAACAAAAAGAATAAAGTGCGTCTTGCATGTGAAACACGATGAAAAATTTGTAAAAAATGCAAAATTTTAAATTTTATTTTATTATTTTATATATTTTTATATTTAATAAAAGTCTCGTTGCATCGTTTTTTGTCTTTCATACAATATTATTTTGTTATCAGGCAAATAGTCTATTTGTAGATATATATCAAATACATCCATATGTTTACAGTATAAAATTCGAGGATCGATAAGGTATTTTCATCGCCCCGAAATAAAGACAATTTATACTTTCAAATTTAAAAAAAAACCCCTTGTTCTTATAATTTTCTCGATAAACCTAACACACAAAAAAATTGACAATATTGACAGCCGTTTTATTTTTAAAAGGAAAACTTAATAATGGGTTTACTTGACCTTTTATCAAGGTCATGAGGACACTTCAATGTTAAAAGTAAATTGCATAGTATTTTACATTTTATGCAATTTTTTAAATTGCTATAAAAAATCAATTTAATTTTTAAGTTTAGCTAAATTTTGTAAGTAATATGTCACCATAAGTGTTGCTCGATATTAACGTCAAACGTAAATTTTTAATTAGTATATCTACTAGGGTGCTTTTTTTCGCGACTATTTTTTTTTTTCAGTCCCACCTCGAAATTTTGTGGCAAATACCTAAACAAAAATTCTCTGAAAATTGGAGCCCTTAATATTAATATTAAGTGCTCGACCAAGGCGTATAAAGATTTCCCATATAAAATACACGTAAACTTTGATTATTTTTCTCCAAAACTCTACAGCTCAGAGGCATTTTATGGTATAATCTTGGTCAATGGTAGGGTTTCTTCAGAATTGAATGCTCTACAAAAGTGTCCATTGCGGTGTAACCCTAACTCCCACCAGTGAGGTAGTACGGGTCACTAACCCCAATTTTTTCATGAAATTCTCGCTTTTTACCCCTATCTCGTAAACAAGAAGAGGTACAGAAAAAGTGAATATGACAAACTTGTAGGAAATTCAATTTCCTACAAAAAAGTTGTGAACCCCAAATCGCTAACATTGATATTTTTTGAGATATTGGGCTTTGAAGTTGAGGTAGTGTTTCTACAATTTAGCTCAATAATCCATGAAAATTACACACTACCTCAACTTCAAAGCCCAATATCTCAAGAAATATCGATGTTAGCGATTTGGTGTTCAAGAACTTTTTGGAGGAATTTGAATTTCCTACAAGTTTGTCATATTCACTTTTTCTGTACCTCTTGTTGTTTACGAGATAGGGGTAAACAGCGAGAATTTCATGGAAAAATTGGGATTAGTGATCCGTACTACCTCACTGGTGGGAGTTAGGGTTACACCGCAATGGACACTTTTGTAGAGCATTCAATTCTGAAGAAACCCTACCATTGACCAAGATTATACCATAAAATGCCTCTAAGCTGTAGAGTTTTGGAGAAAAATAATCAAAGTTGACGTGTATTTTATATGGGAAATCTTTATACGCCTTGGTCTAGTACTTAATATTAATATTAAGTGCTCCAATTTTCAGGGAATTTTTGTTTAGGTATTTGCCATAAAATTTTGAGGTGGGACTGAAAAAAAAAAATAGTCGCGAAAAAAAATCACCCTAATATCTACATACATTTTTGAACAGCACTAGTATGAAAAATACTTGTTGTTTTAGAGTAGACGGAATTTTATTCTGATTTATTATTATTAGAGTTCTCTTAGTTTACCAGTTTTCCGCCACTTTGTATAAGTGCATATATCATAACAAGTTTCACCTCTCTAGATAAGCAATGAGATTGACTGTGATGGACAAAAAGACACCTTGAGTTTTTCAAAGTTGAAACTGTTGAATCGCACCTGTAAGCTTTCAAAATGTATCTTTTTCATTTAATTTAATGTCTTTTTTCATCCAGAAACAGTCTTTCCTACATTCTTCCTATATACTATATACATATATAATACATGCGAATATGTTGCTTCATTGAACAAAGTGCAGAGCCATAAAAGTTTTAAAGGAAAGTTTCTTTCAAACATATTTCTGTTCACCAAGGAGCCAAGGGCACAAATGTTATTTTACAATCGAACTCCATAAAGGCGTCGGTTCAACTTTGATTTTTGTCACGGTTTGTGAACATAAACTATCTCAATACTTTTACAGAGTAAGTTTTTTTGTAGCATAAAAGGGAAAACTTTTTACAAACGCAATATGCCAGCATCAAATTTAAACCTTTTGTAAGGAGACTTTAATCACACCAGCCATTATAACTTTCCCAATTAGAAGAGGTTCCAGCCAACAGAAAAAGATTAAATTTGCGTTTAAGAGCATTCATCAAAATTAATTGCTTTCAAATATTTTGGTGAAGAGGCTTTTTTTTCTGTCATCGCACTGATATCCATTTCCAGCTAAGTAGTATAAGAATATTCGTTGAGCACTCCTTGAAGACGCCATGAATATGCATGAAGACGGTCCCCAAATATTGATCCATTTTTCAATGTGGCACGTTCGTTCGTCCAACCCTCAAAGATTTCGATATCCTTCGTCTGGGTCGGGTTCTTCTAAACTGAGCAATCCGCCCCGCATTTATCTTTTATCCGATATAGCTAATAAAGTAATCAAAGTCACGCAGACGTGTCTGTCTGTTATATTGGGTTTCATTCTTACATCTGCTGCCGGGAAACAACTAATGAAATCTCTGATGACGGGTCATGAAAATTTTATGGGTTTTATTCTATTCTCCTCCAATGCTACGCTAATTATATGCTAGCTAGGGAGCTATATTAAATTATTCCCAGTCTAGTAGCACCTGATGTTCTTCAAAATCCACCCCAGAGACGACTACTTCTTGTACTTTAAAGTTTCAACCTTTCGGCATCCATCCCTCAGTTTATATGCGCTCGCGAATCTCTTTAATCATAAAGTTATATGCTCTGAATTATCTGCCTAACCTTGGCGGCTGGCTTCTAATTAAGTTTAACCAAGGGCTTCAGGACCTTAAAATGAAAACAAAGCACGAACTTTTTATAACGCCATGGAAAAGGATTTAGGTACCTTTTTTAATGGTGTAATGGGCAGTAATTTGCAGACGAATTCTGGGATGAAGCCTCTTAATAGTATGTGACCCAAAATTAATTTGTGGCAGTCCTCATTAAAGCATGAAAGCATGAAATTGAACACGTGTTCCTTGAAAAAAATCAATTGGAAATTCTGAATAATTTAAAACTGCTGGCTGTTTTTTTCCACTTATCTTTACAAAAATGTATTTAATAGTGCAGCAAAACTATATTTCATATTGCCTGCAGCAGAATATATTTTACTCAGGCTCTTTTGTTATATTTTAGGAGGCTGAAACTTTGAAGAACTTTGTTTAAATAAATGGCAGAACATTCAAGGAAAGATTGCGAAAATGGTCAAAAGTTTTCTGTCACTTGACATTACTTTCCATCGTTTTGCATTCCTAGAGGCCTTTTGTCATACCATTCCTCAACAATTTTGGTTTCTTCCATTTCATAAAATGTGGGCAACGAAACTTACGAACAATTTCATTTTTATCTGGACGTGACTTCTCGATTATCTCGATACTTGACATTCTTCTGGATGGGCCTTTTTGATGTAGACTTTTACGTCATCTAAATTACAACTTCATACTAACTTTATATATTACTTTTTGTGAGTTATAATTTCGTAGAATTTTAAATTAATACTTTCAAGTATTCATGAAGGTTACGACTCATGAATTTTTATTGAAGTTTTTGTCTATTCCATTCGCTCTCTGTGGTTTGCTGATTTTTCCTCTTTTAAATATCTTTTTAGGTTAGATTATTTTGAATAATAGATGCTTTTTTATTATATTTATATAAAATTAAGTTTTTCAGATACTTAATAATTTAGCGATAACTGCAAAGCCTTAGCGTCTATTATCCTCTTATCTTTTTTTTATTTTATCTTTTGTTTCAAGGCTGCTTTTAGTTTTAGTTCTTATTTTGCTCCTTCTTTCATTAGTTTAATTGTAATTTTTAATTTTGAGCTTCAGTATTATTAATAGTAGGGTAAGCTGCCCAGTGATGGCCACTGTACCAGTGATGGCCACTTTTGTCTTTGGGGTGGATTTCCAGCCAACCAAGCGAAATACAAGATGCGCGCCTTTGCGATCCATATTCTTTCACATGTTGGCAGTAAGATTCCAATCCGGTTTTGGTTCGACCATTGCCCGGCTGAGCGCACGAGCGCATCGCGTCGGACGCTGCACAGTCGGCAGCCTGAGCGGTCGTTTTCTTAGTCAGAGTGTTAAGAACAGCCGTTCAGGAGACACGCTGTCATTCGACTCACAGCAATCGCACGAGTCTCGGGCAGCTTCTTAATTGGAAAAGGATAGGTAAGTTACTGTATTTTATGCTGCTTTTCAAATTTTTTCAAAATTTAAAGGGGGAAAGGGGGCTGGCCATCACTGGGCCAGAAAAACATAGTCTGCCTAGTGATGGCCACACTTGAACTCGCTGCAGTACTGGCGCCGCACTATGGGCTAAACGGCACTTTTTGTGTTTAAAACCTAATATCTCGGAAAAACCGAAGATATTAACGGAAAATTTTTTTTAAATTGAAGCTGAGACTAAAAAAAAAAGGCTGAAATGAAAATAAACACTATGTAATATAACCTCAAAGTTGCATTTTTTTCTGAAAAATTGAATAGGCTCACACCAACAAAAAACTTGGTCTTTATTTTAAATGTCATATATGCTATCCGATGAACTTTAACCTGCTGATCACGAATCCGAGGTCAGAATTGCCCCCCACCCTACAGTTTTCAGAAAAATGAAGAATTTCCGTGCCTAGTATAAGCCTTTTTAACTCTTTGAGTTACAAAAGACGAGCTTGAATTAATTTTTACTATAACATACTAACTGAAGGTTTTTGGGGTCGCTGATCACGAATCTGAAGTCAGATTTTGAAAATTCAAAATGGCGGATGCAATATGGCGGACCGAAAATTTAATATTTGACCGAATTTCGATTCAAAACCGTATGCATGGGTTTTTGGGGTCGCTGATCACGAATCTGAAGTCAGATTTTGAAAATTTAAAATGGCGGATGCAATATGGCGGACCGAAAACTTAATATTTGACCGAATTTCGACTCAAAACCGTATACATGAGTTTTTGGGGTCGCTGATCACGAATCTGAAGTCAGATTTTGAAAATTCAAAATGGCGGATCCAATATGGCGGACCGAAAATTTAATATTTGACCGCCATATTGGATCCGCCATTTTGAATTTTCAAAATCTGACTTCAGATTCGTGATCAGCGACCCCAAAGACCCATGTATACAGTTTTGAGTCGAAATTCGGTCAAATATTAAATTTTCGGTCCGCCATATTGCATCCGCCATTTTGAATTTTCAAAATCTGATTTCAGATTCGTAATTAGCAACTCCAAAAACCCATATATACAATTTTTAGTCCAAATTCGATCAAATGTAAAAATTTTGGTCCGCCATATTGGATCCGCCATTTTGAATTTTCAAAATCTGACTTCAGATTCATAATTAGCGACTCCAAAAACCCATGTATTCAATTTTTAGTCCAAATTCGATCAAATGTAAAAATTTTGGTCCGCCATATTGGATCCGCCATTTTGAATTTTCAAAATCTGACTTCAGATTCGTGATCAGCGACCCCAAAAACCTTCAGTTAGTATGTTATAGTAAAAATTAATTTAAGTTCGTCTTTTGTAACTCAAAGAGTTAAAAAGGCTTATACTAGGCACGGAAATTCTTCATTTTTCTGAAAACTGTAGGGTGGGGGGCAATTCTGACCTCGGATTCGTGATCAGCAGGTTAAAGTTCATCGGATAGCATATATGACATTTAAAATAAAGACCAAGTTTTTTGTTGGTGTGAGCCTATTCAATTTTTCAGAAAAAAATGCAACTTTTAGGTTATATTACATAGTGTTTATTTTCATTTCAGCCATTCTGGTTAATTTTCCAGTAATCTACATAGCCTCAGCTTCAATTTAAAAAAAACTTTACGTTAATATCTTCGGTTTTTTCCGAGATATTAGGTTTTAAGGGGTTATTCTACTGTTAAACGGGTAAAAAGCAGTATCTTTTTAAAAGTGTTGTAAAAAAAAAACTATTAGAGATATCAATTTGAAATTTTGCATGCATCTTTATTAATGAAAAAATTATATAATGGCATAGTTGATTAAAAAAAAAAAACAAAATGGCGGCTTCGGTTTATGATTGATTTAGCGCGCGCTGACGGCCAGAGTCGTTTACGCGGTACATTGCCCAGGTCGTCCAGGTGATCTGCAATCAATTTAACGATGAAATTTTATTAGTTTAGTTAAAAACACACAGACTGAACCTAAATTGAGCCATAAATATTAAATTTTCGCGATTTGACAAGTGTTGGAAAATAGCATGCTCGATTTTGGACGTTTTTTCGATGAAAAAAGTGCTCCCAAATAACCAAATTTCAATTTTTATGGCTCAATTTAGGTTCAGTCTGTGTAAAATTGATATATAACTATGCAAAAAAATTTTTAGCTAAATCGCTTCATTAGTTTTTTCTCTACGATGTACCGCGCACCAAAACAACACATTTTGAGTAAATCGCGTTTAAAGTTTTTTTAACCGATTTTTTTTTTTAATCAACTATGCCATTATATATTTTTTTCATTAATAAAGATGCATGCAAAATTTCAAATTGATATCTCTAATAGTTTTTTTTTTACAACACTTTTAAAAAGATACTGCTTCTTACCTGTTTAACAGTAGAATAACCCCTTAAACACAAAAAGTGCCGTTTAGCCCATAGTGCGCCGCCGAGCGTCTCGTAGAGAAGAGGAGATGCGTTGTGGGTGCCCATAAGAGTAAAATCAGACGCGCGCTGTGTTTTTTTTTTAGAGCTCTGCATCCCCCCCCCCCCCTGCCCTTTTCTCCCCCACTTCCCTCCCACCGTCACCGTGCGGAGGGAAGGACCATGTTAGGGTATGGGACGGGCGGGCTGTGGAGAAGAGGAAAACTCTGAGTAAGGAAGAAAACTCTGAGGAGGGGTGGGGGAGGGGGCGTAGTTCTGGTTCGATCTAATTCGGTTTCTATTTTAATTAGGCATAGGTGCATCAACATGGCTCCAAGACCGGTCAACCAGGAACAGGAGGCTCGGGTGCTGGCTGCGGTTGACAGTGTGTGGAGTGGCCATCACTGGGCAAGGGGGTGGCCATGACTGGGCTAGGCCTGGCCATCACTGGGCAGATTGTACTTTTTTGTTTATAATTATTTTGACATCAAATAAATTTTATTTTTCTGTTTTTGAAAAGCGTAGCACCTTTCTGAAACCCTCTAGTATACCCGTGATTTTTTTCATACCGCTGAGTTGTACTGGAGACGCATGGTCGTGCAAACTATGAAGCACCGCGCTTAAAGTGGCCATCACTGGGCAGGTTACCCTACTATTGAAATTTTAATTTTAATTCTTAATTGTAATCAGTTTCTTAGTATATAGAAAAGATAACTGAATCTTATATACTACCGTTTTTGTTGAAATAAAATAATAACAATAATTCAATAGTTTTTTTTTATGCTTTAATACAATTTCTAGACTAAACAAATATTTCCTATAGAAGCTTTCCGTTTTACTTTGTCCCTCGTATTACCACAAAATTAAAATTACTTTTAGTTGTGCGCATCTGCATTTCCGTGTGGCAGTACATATTTTTCAATTTAAATCAAGTTTATTCACGAGCAAATGAAAACGTTTGTCAAGTTTCCTGTCCCTGGCTGGTTTTTTGCCTCCCACAAACTGCGATGATGTGCGTGTTGCTTTGTGGTTGATATAAGTAAGTGTGGTTGATTGCAAGTAGATAAAATCGTGATAATTCTAGGCAAAACCTGGCACAGGAAATATGTAATTTAAAGCATTTTTTATGGCAGGCCGCGACGAGCCAAAAGCTGTTCTTAAAGTAATAAAGGAAAATAAGGACTGGTCACAAACATTTTCCCCACTTTTCAAATTGTTATTTTAAATGTGTTTATTAACGAAGGTCAAGAGATGTGAGAATTTAAATAACTATATATTATAAAGATTTGGTTTCTTTCCGAAGAAAATATGGAACCTTGCGTTTTATCAACCTCATTCAATTATAGAAATTTGTATTTTAAAGTTTTAGACTTGCTTTTTGCAATAAAAAAAAACAAAAATGTTTAAATGTTTTCTAAGATCTTTCTATTGGCCGTATTTGGAAAATTCATAGATTTTTCACAGTAATTCCGATATTATGAGCAGTTGCAAAATGGGGCCAAAATATGTAAATTTCCTTATGCAGCTTTAATTAATGGTTTTGGTCTTTTTTTTAGCTTTTTTGTACATATATTTCTTTACTGATTGTTCCCTCAGTAAAAAATGCAGCGGTTCTACGCTCACACTGGCAAATGCTTTTTTTTCAAAATATTTTAAAATTTATATATTTTTCGTTGTAGCTAACATCATTTATATTGCGGGCGTTTAAAAACTAGGGGCCTGGTAGAGTTTTAATGTCATATTTGGCATAAATCTCATCGTCCAACTTTTTTCCTGCACACAGATTTTTATAAAGCCATCTGCACCTTCTTATACTGTCCTGTTCCAGATGTTTAGTTCTTTTTGCTCAATTTTGTTTTTCAGACATGGGTATTTCTTACCAAATTCCAAAATTTCAGTCCCGAGCTATTAGTGCTGAGTCACATGCACTTACTGTCGATGTGATATTTTTATTCAAAGCAACATAACTATATATTATTATTATTATTTCAAAAAACGAGACGTCATTCAATAAAAAAAAAAGTTATGGTCAATTTAATGTCTTGAAAATCATTCCCTCACGTTGTCCCTCGGCCCGAGTTAATTGATAAAAAAGCAGCCTTTCTCAAATAAAGCAATGTTCTTATTAATTAAATATTGCTAAAATATTCGAAAGATAGTGTTTATTGCATTTCAGATTTTTTTTTTACGTTACGACAAATACATTAATTATAAAAGGATTTAAATATCCGTCCTTTAAAATAAAATCATTCCCTCACAGTGTTACGAATATTCAATTTATGATCGTACCGAACGACATTTGTGAACGCAACCTTCAGTTTTTGATACCTAGCAACACTGTTAATATGTCAATATGGCGATTTCTTGTTCAACTTCGCCACGTGTTTGTGCAAGAATGCATTTGGTTAAAATTATTAAAATATTACATTTGTCTCAATCATTACCTCACTGAACGTAAATAAACGATAAGGTTAGTATAAATAAATGTTTTAATTCTTTGCAATAGGTTTTGGTGAGTAAAATGCATAGTTCAAAATGCTAAATCAAATTGAGGTTATGTGTCTGTGTTTTCTTAGCTTTTGTCTGAATTAGTCATTCCCTCATTATTTAAAAAAGTGAGGGAATGACGATTGTGTTAGGGAATGTTTTATATAGTATTATAATAAAATACCTATATAAAAGAATGTGTTTTTGGACTTCTTTACTGCTTAGTTTCAACTGGTATTGCGCGACTTTTAATTTTAAGCAGATATTTCGAGCGATAAAAAATGGCACGACGAAAGAAGATCCTTCATTTTGTATTTTTTTTTAACCCATTTTTTTATAATGTCATGAACAAAAATATGGAAGACCATTACTCTCAAAGAGACCTCACATAGTAAAACTTTGGATTTCTGCTATAAAAAATGATTTTCAGAACACAAAAAATTTACATGTAATCCAAACTGAAATTTCGGAATTTGGTGAGAAATACCCATTTATATTGCGGGAGTTTAAAAACTAGGGGCCTGGTAGAGTTTTAGTGTCATATTTGGCATAAATCTCATCGTCCATTATCAAACTTTTTTCCTGCACACAAATCTGTATAAAGCAATCTGCACCTTCTTATACTGTCCTGTTCCGGATGTTCAGTTCTTTTAGCTCATTTTGGTTTTTTATACATCTTTATATTATCTGCTTGTTGGTATTTTTTTTCCAACAAAACAATGACTTATATTAAAATTTTTACTAAAGATAAGTCCTTACTTTCTTCTCTAATTTTTTATCTGTTGGACCACTTGGTCTCCGATTTGATTATAAAATTTGCAAATTCGGAGACAAGTAAATTTTATTTATTTTGTTTTATTAAAACATTTGTTTAAATTGTATGAAGTTTTTTTTGAACATAATTTGAGTTCTAATTAATTTGAGAGGTGACGGCTAAAAATACCAAATCTCACACTATCTTGAAAACAGACTAGGGCTGCCACTGCGCACAAGGTTGGATTAAAAAAAGAAATTAATTTAAACTATTGAATAAAAAAAATAATGTAACAAGTCGAAAACATATACAGTAAAACCCGCTTAAATGCACATCCAATTTGTCAGAAAATTTCGTGCATTTAAACGGTTTGTGCATTTAAACGTTGTGCATTTAAGAGAGCTCGGATTACTTTTTTTCAGTTTGGTTAATTACATAGCGTTCTGTTTTCGTCTTTACTTTACGAATTTTACCAAAATTAAACAATTACAATCCGCAATTTACAAGGTCCACCCGCCAACTCAAAAAGACTGAAATGTCAAAGCAAAGACTAACGAGAAAGTGTTCTTCTTCTTCTTTGCCTTTAAATGGTAACCACCGAGGGGACAATGTAAAAGTACTACACTTCCACAGAAATCGAATTTTTGACATTATATATTTGTTCATTTAAAATATGTACATTGCATTTATCCGGTTATTTTTTAATTCAAATAGAAAATTCGTGCCTGAAATTAATGTGCAAATAAGAGGTTTGTGTATTTAAGAGGTTTGCAATAATGCGGTCTTTGTTTATACACATTAATAAGGCAAAAAATTCGGTGCATTCGCATCGTGTGCAATAAAAGGAATTGTGCAGTAAAGCGGGTTGCATTTAAGCGGGTTTTACTGTATTGTCGTTCAAAAAGGTGCGAATTAAACGTTAACGTACAATTGTGAAACGTCATTTGCCCTATCGAAATTATAAAACAAATTATATGTAATTTAGTGTACGGATTTTGAATTTAAAGAAAATAAATAATAATTGAGCAATTGACCATAAATTTGGTTTTATTCGAAAGATAATTTTTTAACATTTAATATTTAAAGCGGAGCATCCTATCAGTCCAATTTTTGACCACTTTTTCGAGCTTTTGTGTCCCACATATCCGAAAAGACACGTATTGTATTGATTTCCAATGAATCAATCGAAGCTAATTTATCACATATCCCTACAAAAAATAGTCCAGCAGTCAGCAGTGTCAAATCCCACGATCTTGGTGGCAAATTGACAGAATCTTTTCTTGAAGTAACATTTTCGACAAATTGTCTTTTCAATAAATCGATTATTCGTATGGTACGTAGCGCCGTCGTGTTGAAATCACAAGTTTTGGGAACGAAATTTTTAATAACACGAAGAATACCAAATTCTTCATAAAATTCACGAATTGCTCTATAAATCTTCATAACTGATTTCGTCGTTTATCTTTCCATGATGATTTATTAGATTTTACCGAATAAAAATGACATTGACACTTACAATAAATGACAGTTTATTTGACAGTTATCCCTATCGGAAATCCGGGACTTTTAAAAAACATACTTTATAAAACCTAAATAACTTAATTTTATTTTATTTTACTTATATTTAATTTATTTAATAAAGTTAAAAGAATTCAGTCATATATTGTTCTATTTTTTAATGCTTCGCTATCAAATATAAGTTCAAAATTATATAGATGGTGAAATGGTGCGTTTAGACCACTTCAGGGGTCGATGAAACCCAAATAACTTTATGTGAAGTTCTGGTTTTCTGCATGTTTTATAAAAGATTTATAAGTGAACATAAAGATATATTATACATACGAGTATATTATTATTCTACTATTTGAACTTTTACCTAATTCGAGCTGTTTGATGTTTGAATTAAAATAAATTTTATTATATAATACTTGTAAATTGTATGCGAAAGCAAGCCGCATATCGAATGAAAATTCTAAGTTGGACAACTGATTGATGGAACCCAATTTATAAAGTTCTGTATAAAGTTAAAATAATTAGAATTGTAAATATGTTACTCGGCAGTTATGTCCTCAATAAAGGCAGAAGGTTCGAATGAACTCGAACAACTGTACTGAAGTTAAGTATGCCTGCAGCGTATTGAGATTTAAATTGAATTCCTTTATTACAAAATTCCCGGCAAGTTTTGTCTCTTGAATAATATGCAAGCGAGAGATTTTTAATAAACATTCAGCTCGCAGACGAGTGAAAGCAATTCTCATCTGCATGAAGATTAAAACTTGTCAAAGTAGTTAAAGTTCTTCAAATTATCTATAGTCAAATTTCTCGCCTGTAATAGAAAGTTCTGCACAATAGAAGTGTAAATTGGCAAAATTTGGCACACAGTGTGACCAAATTTCAATTTCCTGTAACAAAAACATGTCTACTCTTATGGTTTCTTGTCCTAATTTTAATCGCTAGTTTTGATTTCAGTTAAGTACAAAATCCCTACAGATCCTATTCTGTCACTTTCTATCTCTGATACTCTGAACATTTACACGTTTTCTCTCTTTTTTCAGAACCACATACTAAACTGCAAAAATGCCGATGCAAATTTCCCGCCGACACGATACTTTCGCCACAAATCTGTTAAATTGCGAAAAACTCCGAAAACAATAATGGTCTAGTTAGGAAGAAATCCCGGTTAATCAAACAAGACAAAATCACTCTCAGAATGGAAAAGTTGGCCTGCAAAACTCGTTCCAGTGTAACCCGATGTACTTGAGAAGCTGTGGTCCATCAATAACAACCGAACGGAACAATTAACCCTCCTTTGGCTCCGAAGACCGGATCCCTTTGCGGCGTCTGGAAGAAAAACGAAAGGAAATTAGTTTCGGACGCATTATACGGGAGCACAATCAGCGGAGAAGCTCGCCGAGGCAGAAGAAGATCAGGGAACAGACCACGAGACTCGCTCCCACGGGATCCCAGCTGCAAAAGAAAAGAAAAGCTTCGCCACAATGTCGGACTTTGAAAGGATTCGACTTGTTATCTTGGGCGGGGCGGGCGTCGGGAAAAGTTGCATCTTAAAGCGATTCCTTTTCAAAACGTACACAGACAAGTACAGGGCAACTGTTGAGGACCTTTACAATCGGGAATATGACCTGGGTGGCGTGACACTCAAGGTAAGTGGCCCCATGATTTCGCCCATTAAAATTTCGAAGTTGGAGCCTTGCTTCGGTGCTGAAAACTCCGCCCACAAACAGCCAGGTTCCACACTCCTTTTCAAAACAATAGTTTGCTAAAGTCCTTGGGAATTTACGTTGTTTGTAATTCACCGGGGCTCCGAATGTGTTTGTTAATTACTGGGGAGCAGTGTATTATCACAAGTTAAATGTTATGGCTTGTCCGAAACTTTTTGGACTGTTTCAATTGAAATTCCAGGAGCATACCTCGGTGCCGACTTTGCAGAGGCGCCATAGTCTCGAATGATTATTTGCTACAATGTTTTAATTGTTCAAAGTTTCACCATCTAGGTATATGGTAAAGTTTAAAATTGTTTTGAAATATTTGAGAAAAACATTTTTTTAACAGTGGCAGACAAAATTAACGCAACTTAGTCATTTCATGGTTTCACTGAAGAAAAACAAAAGTATGCTTCGCTTCAGAATGAAATGCAAACAAATAAAGCTTCTTTCATCTTTCTTCATTAAAACAAAAGAATATTACAGTAAGCTAAAAAGATTACTACAAAATATGTACTTACTTTAAGTGGGATTCTGTATCTAACAAGGGGAGGGTACAACTTGATAAGAATGGATTTGAATAATTTTTAAATATGTTGTAGGGGTTAGTCCTCTATGTATTATAGTAATGGGATTTTATGCAACTCTTCTTCGTTTACGAGATAATTATGCCCAAATTTTACCGCGCAACTTAAATACTAGTTCAGTTTATACTCGACAACGCGAAGTCGGGCGTGGTTTAGTGTGTATAGAGTTAAAACTTCAAAAGAGTCAGCCGCTAAATTTGCTAATTTCACGTTTTTCTATAGTAAAGTGCTCTTGTAGATATAAATTTAGCAAATTTAGCTGCCGACTCTTTGGTCGTCAAGATAAGTCGTTTATGACAAAAATATAAATTTATACCTTTCGATCAGTTCCTTATTGAATATGGTTAAAGTATACATTTTAGTTTCAAGATAATTTTAAACACGTTTAATAAATCGAAATTTTACTACTTTATATTTTAGCTGTTTTGAAAAACACTTTATTTTTTAAGAGTGGTAGGAATAGTGAATGTAAAATGTAAAGGTTTTGTGAATGTAGGTATACGTTCAACCGCTTAAAAGTAAAATTAAGATTTTCACAAGTTATTCCTTCTTGTTTGTCAAATTTAAATTAGAGCTTACATGATAAGTATATAAGGCTCTACATCAGCAAAAAAATAGTCAGATGCACACTATACATTGTGCTAAAATAATAACCCTTCAATTCCCATGACGAGACTGACAGAATTTATTTTTCTGTTATGTATTCCTTTTGACATCCCCAAGAAGAATAGTAAATTTTTTATAAAACAATCTTTAAGAGCTTTTATAAAAATCGTGTCACCTACGGATGACACTTGAAAATTGGACACATATTTTGGAATTTGTTTTCACACACAATGCACTGATTATATGAGTATATTTATTAAAAAATAACAGGCTATAAGAAAAAACATAGAAAAACGTTTCTTGAGTTATGTTGTCATTTAATAGGGGAAAACAAACTATAAACTGCAGTCACATTGCAAACTGACGGGATAAGTGTAGCATACATATGTATATAAATTTTCCAAAAATTTGAAGTTATTTTCTATAGGCTTTTTTCCGTAGATTACGAATTCGTCCCATCACGTTTCGTCTTATAGTTACAAGAATTGGTTCGAAAAGTACAAAATACCATAATTTAGTGATTGGTTTGCGAATTCATAATCAACTTAGGTTACTATATATATAAATGATGTATACTTAACTTATTCGATGGTAAATTAAACATTAAATTTTGTTGATCAGTGTAATTGATAAGAGAGTAGAAAGAATCAAAGAATGTTAATAAATCCAGAAAATTAATTCAACAATTTGAAATTTTAATGCATGGAAAATAAACCTATCTAAAATATGAAATGAAAGCAGAAAGAAAAAATTATTTTTACTCAATATTTCATCCCGCACACAAAATCTGGTATTCTACTCGTGTTAGCTCGAGAATATTAAGAAAAGTTGTTTCTTTTATATTTTTATATGCTTCGAATATCGTTCAATTTTCCTTTGTTATTTTTCTTTCATAAACCACGCAACTCCTACACTCGATGTTAAGCCCATTTATTCATGAAGAGTTCCTTCAAGAAGACTCCAAACCACCTGAGAGGCACATTTTGGTCATGTTTTACACAAATTACAAAATAAACAACACACAAACGTAGGCCTAATTGAGAACCAATTTTATGGGTTTCGTAACCACAAAGAACCCTTAAGTCCAACCCTCTGTTCGTCTGTCTGTCTTTACGTCTGTCCAACTGTCCATTAGTTAGCTCATCGCACCTTCATGACATCGAGGTGTTTTCTAGTAGAAGCAATAAGCCAACGTAACAACAGAAGTGAAGATGTACCTTCTCATAAATATTAAACATAATTTTTTGCGTAGGCACTCGATCAAGTCAGGCGTTATGGAAAATGTGTTTTAAAAGATTTGCTGCTTGTTACGGGAAAAGTGGGTTTTAATATTAATGAGATAAATATAACTTTATCCTTATTAGCTTTGTATTTAATTTGTTCTGGGAAAAATAATCAACTGGAATCGATATACAGCGGTTTTTTCACCTATAAAGATTAAAGGATGTCCGTCAAGCTCTCTAGACCAGATGAGGAATTTGTGTTCATATTTCGTAATCATTGGTACCTATTTGGTACCTACTATAATGAATTATTTGGTACCTCTTCATAAGTACAGAAAAACAATTAAGAAAAGTCAAGAAGGTTAGACCATTTTTATCTTAAATAGTTCTAAGTTCTCTCTCTCTTTCTAGAAGCATTAGAAAAAAGTTACACATAATAAACAATTTGTAAGTGCATTTTGTCCTTGATTTTTCAAATAATAAATATTTTAATTCCATCGTATTTCGTCTTATTATTTATAAAAGCAATAAAACAAAATAAAAGGGAAACACTGATTTTCCATAAAATACATCACTCTATCTATCTATCTGTCTAATATTTGGTTTTTTCACCGAATGCATATATTTAAGTAGATATAAATATGTTATATACTTATAAGTACGTAGAAATATTGAGTAAAAATTATCTCATACCCTTTTAAGCTTCAAAGATTTTTAAGGCGGTTCCTCTTATGTTTGTGTTGCAATACGATTGGATTAAAGTATTTATTACTAGCTGGGTTACCCTATTTCACCCGTCATTGGGTAAATACTTACTAATTAAACACTTGCCAAATGTTCTAGTTCGTTATATCCTAGAAATTGTTTCAACCCGTAAACCCCTTTATGGATCCGCCATCTTGAATATCCAAATCTTAATATTCAAAATTATTGGCCTTAAAATAATCATTGTACCAATTTCATTAAAACCCACTGAAATCGAAAAAATGTTTGTCGCTATATTGGGTGCACCATCTTGGATTTGTAGGTTTTGTTAATATTCAAAATTAGTGGCCCCAAAAAAAATCGTACTAATTTTCACTAAAATCCGTTGAAGTTGAGAAATTTTGATCATGATATTGGATCCGCTATCTTGGATTTGGAAAGTTTACTTATATTCGATATTAGTGGCCTCAGAATAATCATTGTACCAATTGTTTTGTTAATATTCAAAATTAGTGGCCCCAAAAAAAATCGTACTAATTTTCACTAAAATCCGTTGAAGTTGAGAAATTTTGATCATGATATTGGATCCGCTATCTTGGATTTGGAAAGTTTACTTATATTCGATATTAGTGCCCTCAGAATAATCATTGTACCAATTTTCTTTAAAATTCGTTGAAATTGAGACATTTTTGTCTGAATATTGGATCCGCCATATTGCATTTGGAAATGTTGATAATATTCACAATTATTGGCCTCAGAATAATCATAGTACCTACTAATTTCCATTATAATTTCCTGAAATCGAGAAATTTTTGTCGACATCGTGGATTTGGAAATTTTGATAATATTCGAAATTAGTTGCCTCAGAATAATCATTGTACTAATTTTTATTTAAATCCGTTGAAATCGAGAGATTTCAATCGTTGAAATCTAAATTTGGACAGCGGATTTGGAATCAGCATTCCGCAAAACCAATTTTCATGAAAATCGCTTCAAATTTAAAATTTTCAACTGCCATCTTGGATCCGCAATTTTGAAATCATATATATTATCCAAAATGTTAAAATATGAACTACCTTCGGACAAAAAATGAAAAATATCGATACAAGCGTTTAGGCGTGATTGAGCAACAAACAAACAAACAAACGAGCTTTCATTTTTATATATATAATATATTTATATAGGGATTTGAAAAGACAAGCATAAAATGCATTGAACCCTGGGAGTACACAGGAGGTCATTTGAAACCCACACATATTTTTAAACTGAAATATCTTAGAATGAGTAGAAATATTCGTTACCCATACATTTTTTTCTAACTAATCAGGATCTTACCGAAAAATACACACATTCTAAAAATAGCATAATTTACGAGATATAGCAGCTTAAAAATATTTTGCGTTCAGCTTGATTTCGTGTGTAGTCCCAGATTCTTTACTGAGGTGTGTTGTCCCAGGGTTAAAAATTGTTTATTATGTAAATTAGGTAGTAAATCTTCAATTACTACCTTCTATTCTATAAAATATAAGGCCCAGAACTTTTCAAAACACAAATGGTCCAGAGTCAGAACGACTGATCGCTTTATTCAAATGATGCATTAGAGGTACCAAATAGTACCACATAGATACTAAATTATTATTATTACGAAATGTTACAATAATTTTCTCATTTGCTACAGCCATCATCACGGACATTTTAACCAAAATAGAAGTGTGAATAGGATTTTTTGAAGCCAAAGCTTATAATTTTGTTCATTTCTTACCTATATTTAAATTCTTTTGAAAAAATATAACAAATAATAATAAGTTATACAATAAATATGGGAGAGCTCTGACTTTAGATATTTTTAAAGCACAGTATACACTTTGCCGACGGCTTTCTAAAACAACATCTTAAAATCGACTTTTGTTTTTTTACATAAAAGTACAACTTTATATTTGCTGTACAATTTTACACAACACAATAAATAAAAAACAATTCATATCGATTCAATATCCTGAATTTATAGAGAATATTCACAATTATTGAATGTTGTGAAAAATACAATAACTTAAGAATTGTTTCAATATTTAAGATCCTGAACAATCCAATGTGTCAATTTGACCTAAAGTTGGATTTCACAAAGTATAATAATACTCAGTTGTGCCATCCAAGGCGAGCTCTTTGTTTTATTATGACGTTAACGCTACAAGAAATAACTTTCTGAGAACGTTTCAGAAACTACCAGCAAAATCTTATTTAATCATTTTCGTCAGAGGATGGCCGGCTGAACTTGTGCTTTTATCTCACAACACAACTGATGATGATTAAATTTGCGAGCACCAATCTAACGAATGACAGTAATCGCACAAGTCTTTTTTTTATATTTTAAAAAGAGTATAGTCGGTTAAAATATTTGCAAAAAGGATATAGTCCTGTAGAGAAAAAGGAAAATACCATTTATGTATCAGAACAGTTTATCTGGTAAATATTAATATTAAAATTATTCCTGAATAATAAGTTGCTGTTAAAACGTACACAAGAAATAATAATTGACTACAACTTGGTTTAGTTTTTTTCAAAATTTTAGTAAGTAAACTTATAAGTAAGCTCCAAATACTTGGAAAAAATACATACCGTAAACATACCGATTTTGCGCAAATTGCAAAGTTTGAATTCATTTGAAAATTCTTCTCAATCCTTCATTTTAGTTCTCACTCACACGTAGTTTAAATATTGTCTTGTATAGTAGATTCTTCTCTTCTTTACAAAAAAAAAACGTTTCGAGCATTTTCAGCAGTTACTGAAGAGTTTTTTGAGTTGCATATTGTTTGCGGGTAGTTTTCACCCCCTATGGGGATTTCACTGGTGTTACTTGGGTGCTTACTTACGAGTTATCGTAGTGCGCGAATTTAGGCAATCGTAGTATCTATAAAAATGGAAATCATGTTAAATTTAATCTTTTTTTCCTGGTTTTTTCCGTGCCATTTGAAGACAGAGGTTGTTTCTCGCAACCCTATAGGGGTGGTTTTGGAGTATTACGTCAAATCTACTGCAGTTTCTTGTCATTTTGACAAAACTTAGACGTTTCGAGCTTTTTCTTTGGCCATTGTTGTTTTTGATCAGTTAAGTAAAATATGGGGGTAGTTTTCACCCCCTCCTAGGTGTGTTTCGAATCTATTGGATAGACGCTAGTGTCTACCCTTAATTTAATCGTGATATACCTGAAAATTTATATAATTTGATTCACTAAGATCGAACAACTATTCCCGGAGCTTATTCTCATTTTCACCCTATTCAGCCGGTGTTTTTTAGTTCTAGCAAATGGTTTTGGGGTTGTATGAGTTTTTTTGACCAAAATTACATAGGGATATGATGGTCTGATAATTTCTTTTTTTTTTTTTTTTGTGGGGTTGTGTAATTAATTGTGCACTCAGCCGATAATATTGCTGTTGTTGCCGAAAGTATACGCCTAATCTCGAGAACTTCAAGTCGCCACATATCTCAGCAACTGAACATTAGTCGCACTAGCCTGACGAAAATTCTGCATAAAGACCTCGGATTATTACCCTTACAAGGTACAACTGATTCAGGAATTGGATTTAGACTAGATCTGGTTGCAGCAGGATAACGCTACGTACCACACAAGTCATACAAAAATCGATCTTTTGCTCACTTAGTTAAATAATCGTGAACGATTCAGGCACTAAGCACAATATTGATGGCGTGAGATACGGCCCTAAACCAACGAAAGTGTGTTGCAAAATTGGGTTGAATGGGTCAGGATGGGCTACTGTCAAGCCAGCTGAGGCATCCATTTAAATGAAATCATATTCCATAACTAATCGGAAGTTTAACTCTTCCCAATAAATCAAAAAAAAAAAAAAAAAAAAAAAAAAAAAAAAATATCAACCAGTGTTTATTTTATAATATTTTTAAAAAGAAATCAGCCGATGGCCCACCCTTTAGAAGAAATTTAGCGTCTTGATTTTCAAAAACAAATGTTATAGGGACTCTTCCTAATTTAAAAATTTTACTCCAAAGATACCCCTTTTTCATGTTTATTCAAATACAATGCGTCAACAAATTTTAATTCAAACAAGTCTCAGTTTCCACATTTGGGAGAAGCTTTTTCCTATTCCAAACCGCTCTACTTGCTCGTATTTACTATTTAGATATTTAATGGGCCCTTAAATACATTTTTACATACAAGGCACTTAGTTACAAAGCGCCTTTATACACCATTATGATAAAATTAGCCCGCCAAATATTCTCTAAAATTTGAAAACTTTAAGTTCAAAGAAGCACTTGGAAAGTCCAAGTTAGAGATTAAATTTTTTGATTAAATATCTCGTGGCCCGTTTAATTTCCTAAGCTTTATGATTCTTAATTGAATTAATGGCCTATTCCTTCAATTTACTTTATATGATAATTCAAAAGCCCCGCAAAACGATCTCTCATCGTAAATTTCGCTATTTAAACAATCCCTTACCACGCACTGATTCTTGAAGCATCAGACCAAATTATAAATGAAAATTCCTTTAAAAATTAAAGATGTTGTTGGAAATTCCCTTAAAATGGCCAATGCCGCATCAAGAAGCTATCAAGTGAAAGACGACGCCATTCAGTACAAAACAGAACGAATTGCCCCCGAGTACAGAAATTGAAAGGATGTACAATCAACTTAATTGTGAAAGGAATGTGCCTGAATTGCTCCAGCAGAGCTCTCCGTTTTCGCGGCATTGTTTTCGCCCCGAGCATGATGTGCTAGTCGTGTAATTTTCTTATATTTACATGAAGTGAATGAGCTCGTAATGGATCCCTGCACTTTTAACTTAATGAAGGATTTCTATTTGGGTCATCGATTTTCGCCATCTACCCACCGTGGCGCTATTTACATACATTTTTGAGCAACTGAACAATTTTACACCTTATTAAGATGAAATTTATAGCGAGATAGTGTTATTACGCTGAATATACAAATTTTGCTGACGAATGAATATATTTGTGTTAAAATTGCTTTTTGAGAGGAGTGCGAAATATATTTTCTAATTAACATGTCGACTATAAAATGATTTTGCCACGTTTTCACCTATCGAAGAGCGTATACTCGTTAATATCTCAAATTAAACCCTCTAGTGCTCAAGGATCTTTATGGCTTCAGGTTGTTAATGAAATACTTTAGGTACCGGCAAAAGTTCCATTAAAATTAATTTCCCCTTAAAATTTGAACATTGGAAATTCCTTTAAACTAAACAGCTATTATTTTACATTCTCTCTTCCAATATTGTTCATTAAGATCCTTTTGTGATAACTTCGCTAATGTTTACTTATTATATTTAAGCTGTTTGAAGAGCGTTTTCTGTTTTTTTCTTTTGGGTTCAAACCTTGTAACTATAGCTACAATGTTTAGAGATTTAAAAAGCAGATACACCTGATATCTTTGTTGGTACGATAGCACTACATATAGGTATATTGTAGACGTGTATTTTGTCATTGAAAAACTGTTCATAAAAGCGAAACGTTGAGTTTGCCCGCAGGTATTTGAATTACCTTTTTCTTGCTGATATAAACGTCAGAATCTGAATCCTTATATTACCTGCCAAATAAAAGGGCGAAGCTCCTTACAACGGGGAGATATTGTAGCGTATAAAAACGTTCTTCCTGTTAACGTCGAACTTAAATCTAATATCGATAATTTTATATTCCAATAGGTAGACATCCTAGATACATCTGGCGATATGCAATTTCCTGCAATGAGAAGGTTATCAATTGCAACAGCACATGCATTTTTGCTCGTCTATGCAACGACATCATCGCCAAGTTTTGCATGTGTTAAACAATGTTTCGAGGAAATACGTGAACAGAGGGCAGATTTCCAGGTAATATTTGTACCTTTTGATTTTTTTTTATCATATGAAATTCCTTTAAAATGTTCAACCTTTTATATCCACCCTGATGCAGGACATCCCTATCGTCATAGCCGGTAACAAATCTGATTTGGCTTCAACACACCGGGAAGTTCGTTTAGACGAGGTAACCGATTGGGTGTACTGTGAACTGCCAAAGTTAAGGTAAGCCCACCAAAATCCCCATAAATATTTATAGGCTCTGATAACCGCAAAAACAAGCGAACGCGATTGTATACCTGTAGGCCCCTTCGTTTTTTTGCAAACCAATAACAGACTTTCCTCGTTTTTCGATTTGCTTGCAAAACCCAAAATGGGCCCGTATTCTATGCGAAATCCCTCCAATTTCAAGATTTACTTTTAAAGGTTTTAGATCTACTAAATAGTGTGAGTGCAAATGTAATAAAACGAAAATTTATACCGGTATAAAGAGGAGCAAAACTTAATCAGCAAAACTAAATAATACCGAAGCTCTTTTTTTATTATAACAAAGTATTTATAAGCATATGCAAAAAGCCAGAGATGGAGAAGAATTTGCTTAAACGAGAACCGAAGAATCGTAAATCGGAAACACAATATACAAATTGAAATGATAGGCTTTGAAAATCTTCGACTGCTTCGGGCTTTTTTAATGCCATATTTCTGATGTAGCTGCTACTGCATTTTCCTGTATCTGCTCCAGAAATAATTCTTTTTATTGTACTCCCAAGAGAAACGAGGGACTGTAATGAATATTATAAAAAAAATTATATTACAAAATAACGACCAACAAGTAATTTGTATTTTCCGATCGATTGATAACGATTATAAAGTAATTTTTGTTTTCCCATTGGTCAATAATGCTTACATGTGAATTTTTATCTTTCGATTGATTGATAATGACCAAGTAGCTTTGGTTATATGGTAAATATTTCGATTATTATTAAGAAACAACTTTTAACCGGCTTTATTAAAAAAGGAGGTTACCACTCCGAACTGTATCTACATATTTTTGTTTACTTTTCGACTCCTTAAAGGAATGAAAGTCATGAAATCATGAAAAAATGTAAATTTTTATAAAAAAAAAAAAAAAAACCGACTTCCAAACTTTGCCTATATGTACAAACTTAAACTAAAAAGTTAAAAATGATATTTTTTATTACTTTAAAGAAAAGAGCAATATACAAAATTATTGATAATTAAATATCTACATCTAATCAGTTATTTTTGGAGTCGGTACCAGCCAAGGCAAGTTTATAAACTTAAATTACTGTAGGTTGTATATTGTCCTTTAATGCTCATTTCTTTAAAGTAATTTAAATGGGACCGTCCTCAAGATATAGCCTATTCAATAAAAAAAGAATCATTACAATCGGTTCACAATCGACGAAGACATCGCGTAACATACATACACAAAAAATACAGTGAGAATCTCCTCCTTTTTTTGAAGTCGGTTAATAAAAGTTAATTCTTAATCGTTATTGATCTATCGAAAAGTAAAACTTATGTTATAATCGTTATTATTCGATTGAGGCGAATGAAAAAGTATTTCTGAATCAAAAGTTGCATTTTTTGAATAATGGAATTTTGTTATGATTTGAAATTTTTGAATAGTTACTCATAGCAAAGCTTTTTATTTTTACTAAAAGAACGTTAAATTGCATTGACTTATGGCCATTTTGCGTCAAAAATTGAATACAAAAATTTTCTCTATTCAAGAGTTGAAGTTTGGATGCATCAAGATCATGGCGTTTTGATGCGTTTATTACAAATTATAAAATTTTTGCTATAGGTCACGGTTTAAAAAATTCAATTCGATGCAAAATTCAAATTACAGATCAGATCATTAAAAGAACCAGGCTAAGCCATTAATGCGCTAAACGAGAATTGAACGATTCGATCGGGCGAATTTTTTTTCAAAATAGTATACATATAAGGGTTTTTGGGGAAGCTCTTTCAGAATCTGTCATTTGTTTTGCATAAAAGCTTAAAAACCCTATTATTTTTTGGGATTTAAAAAAAAGTGCTGATTTTTTTTGGTATTTTTTCTTTTTTGGAAGAAAATCACCTCAATTTTCTATTCGAATTCAATTGAACTTGCAGGCACAAAATTCTCGTTTTGCGCATTAATGGGTTAAGTAAGACTAGAAATGAAATAATTTATTTTAGCTTATTATAAAGTAATAACGTTTTGTTTTAACTTTCGGAAATATTAAACATGTAAACCTTATGATTACTTTTGTTTATGCACCTCCAGCTTCTGTGACATAAAAAATATAATTTGAAGGACTTTCTGTTTGAGTTTATTGCACAAGTCGACGCGATTTTTGATTCTGATTAATATGCGCTCATTCCTCATTGCTTTCGTCTCACAATTGAAGAAAATCAACATGATTTAAAAAAAAATTTGCTTTTGTGCCCAGGACAGCAAATTTAAAATTACCAATCAACAAAATTGTTATGTTTTCATTTCCTTGTAACTATTTTGGGGCGGACATTTTTTAAATTTTCGGTTGCTATATTAGATCCGCCATCTTTAATATATATTTTGATTACAGACTTAGTATTAGCGACCCTAAAAACTCTTTGATTCATTTTGATAAAAAAACCCATAAAATTGCAAATGTTCGGACGCCATATTTAATTCACCACTTTGGAATCCAATACAAAAATGTACCTATACTATTTTCTCTAGTATAACGTACTTTTTGGCAAAAAATCAGAAATATCGCACAACGCATTTAGTTGTAATTGAGGTTCAAACTATCCAAACGAATGTCAAATTTTCCTTCACAAAAGCAAAGTTTTAACAAAATTATGACACTTTTGCCTTCCTTTTGGACACAAGCAATAAGAAAATAGCATTCATAACTCAGACTCAAAAAAAAAGTTTAATTTTGTTGACCTGTGTTATTTATAATTTAAAGAAAGCTCTGATGCAAAATAAAAGTAGCATAATTTTGAAAATGCAGCTGTAATTACTACTGAACAATGAAATATATTCAAAAATAATTATAGTGGCACTTTCAAAATTGTATATTTTTATATTACATACCATATATGAATTTTGGTACGGGTTTTTTTTTTTATTTGTAAAAAATACTCCGATCTTTGTTTCAAATGTGTAGTTTTTTTTATTTAACATTTTCTATATCTCAAAATAGGTAGTTGCTGTGAGAAGTTTCTAGCTTTTATTTTTGCGCAGGCCGACAAAACTTAACCGAACTTCTAAACCAAAAATCAGACCATACTTTTTTTAAAAAAATTTTTACGCGCTGAATCCGAATGAAAAGCGAGATGATGATGAATATATTCTAATACTTATGAGTTTATTTTCAGTATAAGGTGCAAATTTATGTATTAATTTGATTCTTCTGTCTTCTAAAGTCTTCACCTGATGCTACTAAATCTCCGAATACCCTAATATTGACATATTAGTCCAAATCCATAAATTTCAAATTTCAAATGAATCTTAAGGGGAAAAAATAGTACTTTTGTGTAACGAATTTTGTAGAGAAAAATTACTTCGTGATGTAACATAACCTCAAATAAAACGAAAAAAACGGATTTGTCCACTTTTACATCAGAATCTCTCCAAATCCAGACGTGCTGGAGCAATTCTGATGTTTAAAAACCTTCGGAAAAGTATAGTCTGACTTCTGGTTTAAAATTAACCGACGAAATTTTTTATTATTGTTATATTTTTGTTTTCTACCTATAGCTATATATAAAATAAAATTAAATTGGAACAATTTTGAAATATTAAAAATAAGTTCATAATTTCGGCTTGTATATTTCTAACAGATATTATTTATGACTGCAATGCAATACTTAAACTATTACGAATTATTACATTTGCATGAAATTTAAATTTCACGAAAATTACTTTCTATTCTTTTCAAACTAGGAATGTTAAAATAAACTATATTACGGAGTTATTATATTCGTCAAATTTGGAATTGAAATGAAGTTTGTAACAAATTTGTTGAGGTAATTCGAAAAAGATTATATTATAGTCGCATTTAAGGGGGGTAAGGGTTTCAGAGTGAAAAAAAAGACTTTTTTTGAGATTTTTTTTCTAGAAATATGGATTGATCAAAGTTATTGAAACCTTTTGTACATTATTAAGTATGATTTCAGTAATACTCAGTAATTTTTTTATGCGAAAATATCGACAAAAAAGCAGGTGACGGAGCTTTTCCAAGAACATCTTTGGAAATAGACGATTTGCGGTGTACACTGTATCTCAGCTGGAAATTATCTGAAATTAAAAACCTTTAAAATTTAGTTAAAGTATCATTAAAAAATTACTGAGTATTGTTGATATCATACTGAATAATATACAAAAGGTCTCAATAAATTTGCTCAATTCATATTTCTAAAAAAAAATCGCGAAAAAATGTTGTTTTTTTTCACGCTGAAACCCTTACCACCTCCCTTATTAAAACAAAAATATTCTATATTATATGTATTTTAGCTTTATTGAAAAACGCTTTATTTTTCAAGAGTATTAGAAATTTAATCCAAAATTTATGACCGTGTCATAATTAAAGTGAAAACCAGGATTTTATCGCATTTAAGAAAATCTTCAATACACATGTAATTTGTAGCAGAAATTACCTTGTGGCAGGCGTTTAGTAAATAAATTACATGGGTAGAATTTCACACGAAAGGAATAACAAAAAATGCTTGAATTCTTAGAAAAATAATCCCAAAAAATAAATTGAAATATTTCAGGACGACATGTGAGGCGTACGAAGAAATATATCGGGTTAATTTTGTTTTTAAACAAGACAATTCTTCGGCATTGTTAGAAAAAATATTGCTCTCAGATTCTCTGAATTATGCTACAGTCTGAGGAATATACCCCAAATTGACCCGACATTGTGCACTGTGTGTGGAAAAAAAAAAAATTACTTTTTAATTTTTTATTTTGATCGATGGACACTTTGTCTTAATATAGTATAGTATAGTAATAATAATCATATGCAGTAGGAGAACACAATTTCAGTTTAAAAACACCAATTTTTCAGTTAATCGAATATACCGGGCCGGACACGGGCAGGACTCGAACCTGCCAATCGACTCGAATTTACGCTTCGATAGTATCACCAACTTAGCTACGGTGGCCTGTTACCAGTGCTTTCGAATAATGATGAGAAGGGCATATAAATATCAAAACTTTAATCATATTTTCTTTTTCAATATTTTATTACTGATAACGATAATTCCACAGAGGAATAACAAATCAAGAACAGCATAATTTCATGCTTGGAACTGCTGTGCTGAGGATTTAACTCCATGGGATTTACCAAATATACTTAAACGTTGTCTACCTTGTGACTAATCCACATGAATGCTTGGGAATGTTACCCGAACAGACGGCGTCTGTAAATGGATATTACCAATCCTATTTACTTTTGAAGCCGATAGCAACTGACAATATTGAGAATTTACCCATCGACCTGTCGCAAAGTTGAAATTGTGTAATCCTACACCATACCATAGAACAGAACTGAACACGAAAAATCAATGCAACAAATTTCATTTGATTCTTACACACAGTTACCTTTGATTGCATTTAGAGACACTCAGAGATGCATTCACCTACGGTGGATTAACCTTTCAAATCCGGAGAGTCTGTCTGATTTTCCCTCTTCGTTTTAAGCCAGAAGGGAAACTGGTTTCGAATGGTAATCCTAACTCGCATACCTTAAGAGTGTAAGAAACCCATTATTATGGAAAAGTTTTCTTGGAAAAGCAAAAACATGCTTATGTACCACATGTAGAAATTTATTACCAACTATCATAGTCGTAAAATAGTTGCAAATTTAATTTTAGTCGAGGTTAGTACTCGTTCAGATATGGAAATTTAAATAATCTACCTTAGGGAACGTACTATAAAGAGGGCACAAAACTCCCTTGATATAAAATAGAGTACAAGTAGTCGAGGGAGACTAGATATAACAGCAATTTTAATTACATCCGACTAAACTACGAATAGGATTTATCTTAGTATGTAACATTAATATTGCATTTCATTTTTATGGAGAGTATATTGAAAACAGTAAAGGGTAGGGAACTTATGAAATTCATAACTTATGAAATTCCAACTGAGTCAACGCCAAAGGACATTTGAGTTGATGTAACTCAAAATTTTGCAACTGCATGTGTACATATAGTACATATATTATGTATGTATGTATATATTTGATAAAGGTTCAGAATACCTAATAATCTCCCAGTCATGCTATGTAGCCCACGGACAATTTGAATATGAATATGTTAATAAAAGAACTTTTCTCAAGGTTTTTTTTTTACATACCATCACTTTGGTTTTAATCTGTAGAGAGAATTTAGCAACTGTATGTAAACCACAATAGAACTGGAAACGAGATTATTACGAGTTAAAGTTTGCATAGATAATATTTACAAGAGAAATGTTTAAAAGTATGACTTTGTGCACCCTGCAGCACATTGAGCCCCATTTTAGTTATCTTCAAAGTTCCAGAATTCTATAATAAAAATATTGTTAAGAAAAAGGGAAATCTATCGTAAAGAGAAATATGTTGATGCACTTAATTATGTTTTTATATTATAGATAGATTAATTTTTCTCTTACCCCCACATTTGGAATCGACCCTCCTCTTGTTTTTATAATGCAAACAAAAACGCTTCTAGCTCTACTGTCAATAAATGTTTAATTAAAAAAGGATTTGAAGGTCTTCTGATGGACTTGGCAAGAAAGAGCACCTGCTAATAAGCCAAAAAGGTTATTTTTTCCATTATGAGCCATTACAAAAAATTTTTAAGTTATGGGGCACAAAAAATTTAATAATGGCAGGCCGCCTGTGGTTTTATTGGTAGTCGTAAATTACCTTTCGATAGATGTAAATTGGCGTTTTTGAAAAAATAAATATAAATCCACAACATAATTCCCTCTCTCTTGGAATTAGAATATATGTACATTCTATCGATACGGACAAATAATTTTCTACTAAATTAAATCTTAAAATGTAGAACTCTATTTAATCCATAAAATCCAAACGTTCATAACAAAGTAAAGAAATTAGGTTTTTCGCTTAGTAAAAAATTGTATAGATTTCATGAATCGAGGAGAAAAACGCACCGCAAACACATTTTGATTGAAATGTTTTTTTTTTTAAATATATCATATCCAGGTTTATAAAATTTAAATTAAATTTGGAATGAAATATAATTTTATGCTCAAAAGAGCTTTAACCCATTAATGCGCAAAACGAGAATTTTATGCACGCAAGTTCAATTCTACGATTCGAATAGCAACTTGAGGCGATTTTCTTCTAAATTCGTATATAAGAGGTTTTTGGGGATGCTCTTTCAGAATCTGGCATATGTTTTGCATAAAAGCTTCAAAAACCCTTTATTTTTTGGGTTTTTTCAAAAAAGTGCTGATTTGTTTGGTCATTTTCCTTTTCAAAGTCGATTATCTTGTCGTTGCTGCTATTGAATGATCATACAACCACCAGAATTCGCGGTCCGACTGTCTAAACTTTCTCAAACCATGGTTTTTGAGTAAAAATATCACCAATTTTTTTTATGATGAAATTTGGTGATATTTTTACGATCAATTATACGAATAAATGTTATATAAGAAAAAGTGCTTATAATTACCCAAAGAACATGTGTGAATTTTTTCAGAATTTTTCGGAACATTTTTAGATTTTTCAAAAATTTTGACAAATCCAAAAAACCAAAAATAGTCGAAAAAAATTCTGAAAAAATTCACACGTGTTCTTTGGCTAATTCTAAGCATTTTCTGTTCCATAAAGTTTTTTGTAAAGTTGGTCCTTGTGGTGTAAGAAAATTCAAAGTTTTTTATTACATTGCTGTACAAAATGGCCATTTTGCAAAAACCAAAGCAAAAAAAAACTTTCAAAACCATGGCTTGAGAAAGTTTAGGCATTCGGACCGCGATTTCTGGTGGTTGTATGATCATCCAATAGCAGCAACGATAAGATAATCGACTTTGAAAAGGAAAACGACCAAAAAAAATCAGCACTTTTTTGAAAATCCCCAAAAAATAATAGGATTTTTGAAGCTTTTATGCAAAACAAATGCTAAATTCTGAAAGAGCATCCCCAAAAACCCCTTATGTACGAATTTGGAAGAAAATCACCCCAATTTGCTATTCGAATCGTACAATTGAACTTGCGTGCACAAAATCCTCGTTTTGCGCATTAATGGGTTAACATTAACATTTTTTCAATGTCTGACTTTAATGTTACTTAGATTCTTTTCTTGTAGTTCTTCTAATGACGCATTTGTTCATAATTTATGTTGACATTGTGTAGTTTGTTTAGAAATAATAAAAAAACAAAACAATAATAATAATCACGAATTTTCTTTCATTTCCTATAAGAAACGAAAATTCGTTGCTATCAAATTTAGTGCGATTTAGAGTTTTACCCTTACATTGCGGTTTATAATTATTGAAAAGGTTTTAGATATAAAGTAACAATTTAATTTTAATAAATCGCATGATACATGAATACATAAATTTCCAGCTTAATGCATTTGCAATACAAATTTAATGCTTAATAACTTCAATTAATTTACAAGAAAATATTTTTGTTATCTTTTATTTACAGAGCGAAAGTTCTAGAGTGTTCGGCCAAAGATGACTATAATGTCACGGAACTATTTAAGACTTTGTTATCGTTATCCCGAATTTTGCCCGTAGGTAGTAGTGAAAATGCGACTGGTTTGAAACGCAGATCTTCAGCGTATGTTAGTGCGACAAGTAAAGGTAAGTTGCTTTCGTTTTCATTAAGTTAAATTTATAATATTGAAGTCTTTAAAATCACATGAAAGAATTAGATATTAAATTCTAAATTCTAATTCTAATATCTAAATATGATATCCGAAAGATTAATTTAGAGCAATGCGACTTACAGCGTGTTTTCCCAATATGGAGTCACAATCAGAGCCAAGGTTTATACCTAAATCGTTTGGATCCTTAATATTTATTAACGACTATTACTGTCAAAACGGCAAGCAAACAGATGAGTGCTGTTGCTATTTTTATTAATTAACATGTCACCACATTTTTGCATTTGGCTAGAATCGGTATGCAATTGTCGAGTTTGCATACTGTCAGTAGCGGCGTTAGGGTAGGGCGCGGTTGGGCGACCGCCCAGGGCGCCAGATTTGAAGGGGCGCCGCAGGCCCTCCTTTATATCCGCTTGTTCATTGAGCGAGTCCTACTTATTAGTAAATTCCCTAAATCTAGTTACAAAATCGTTATGACGGCAACACTAGAATGGAATGCAGTTTCGGTTTCATTGGTTGTTTGGTATGATATACTTTTTCAAATAAATGTCATTAGTAAATCTCTACAATCAATAGACATGGATCTCGGTAAATGCACAGAAATGTTGAAAAAATGCTGCGCTTTCTTGGAAGAATATAGAAAAACAGGCTTCAAAAGCGCCATTTTAACCCATTAATGAGGAAAACGAGGTTTTGTGCACGCAAGTTCAATTGCACGATTCGAATAGCAAAGGGTTCCTAGCTATAAGCATTGACTTTTGGACCTAAACCAAATCTTCCATATACTTGAATATAATTGCTCATTATGATTAATTATGACCTTATAGAGGGTCAATCAACAATCATCTTGTGTCTAAGAGCATGTATGTGAGTCATTGCAGAGCAATTAGCTTGAATCTCACTTCATTCATTTTTATTGCACTTTATGGGTAGCAATCGCTCATTTTCACTTGAATATCATATGAAATGATGAAAACGAAACAGGAAGCTCAATTCCCACCGGGGACCATTATTTTTGATGATGAGACTTTTCGATTGAGTCTTACCAATCCCTCAACTTTTGATTTGGAATTCCTTAGCTCTCGAACCAAGTGAATCAATGGAATAATGAATATACGAATAATTGCTCAAAAAAATGAGACCCTTCCACTCCTTCGATTTTCATCATTTTTGGCATACATGTATATCTTGACGCCCTTTATCATATATCTCATTTCCAGCTCTGGACACTCAAAGGAAGTTGTTACTTACTGACCTTGAAGATTCACACTGCTTCCAAACTTCTCATTTCAATTTACATATATATGTTTTCTCACTGTCATTTCAAAGTACATTAGTATATGATACAACTACAGCAATCTAAAATCCAAACTCAATCTCTGTTGGACACTAGGAGGACCTAATGTTCAAAAGGTTTTCGCCCTCTAGTTCCCCTGTTTTTTGATATACGAAATAAATATGGTACCTCCAAACTTAACTCATAAGAACACATCCATGTATGGTATAGGTATGGGATTTTCTTGCTTAGGTCCAAGCGGACACGCTTATAGCTAGGAACCCTTTGGGCGATTCTCTTCCAAATTCGTATACAGGAGGTTTTTGGGGATGTTCTTTCAGAATCCGGTATTTGTTTTGCCTAAAAGCTTCAAAAACCCTATTATTTTTTGTGTTTTTTAAAAAAAAGTGCTGATTTTTTTGGTCATTTTTCTTTTTAAAGTCGATTATCTTGAAGTTGCTGATATTAAATGATTATATAACCACCAGAAATCGCCGTCCGAATGTCTAAACTTCCTCAAACCATGGTTTTGAAATATTTTTTTTGCTTTGGTTTTTGAAAAAAAAAAAAAACCAAAAAAACCCCTGTATACGAATTTGGAAGGAAATCGCCCATTAATGGGTTAACTGCGAAGGAGTTGGAATTGAACCTATGTTTAGAACGACGACAAGAATTCGACGTGTCAAACGCCAAGCTGGTGAAACTACTCGCGATGAGCCTATAACTTCTCCAGAAAAGAAATTTGAAGTTGAATTTTTCAATTGTCTTTTGGACACTACTATAAATTCACTCAATGAAAGATTTGAACAGTTAAATGAATACTGGGAATCTTGGTCTTTTTTGTACAATATAAAAAAGATTCCGGAAAGACTAGAACTTCTCAAACTCTGTAGTGGTCTCCAATTGAAATTAACTGTAGACTCTAAATCAGGTATAGATGGTTGTATGTTGTGCGATGAACTCATAAGTCTAAAATCTTTTTTGCCTGATCAGAATGTGGTTAATCCTGTCTTTATTTTAAATTTTATCAAAGATCGCAACTTACAAGAGCTATCTGTATCCACATGAATGGATAGCATTGCGAATATTGATCACTATACTTGTAACTGTGGCTAGTGGGGAAAGCTAAGCTTTAGCTGATAAAAATCTATCTGCGATCCACAATATCTCAATTCACAAACTTAGCAATTTTGTCAATCGAAAATGAAATTGCGGAAAACATAGGCCTTGATGTCTTAATAAAAGAGTTTGCCGACAGAAAGGAAAAGAAATTTTATTAGTTTTTTTAATAAATGGTTATTTCATTATATCCCTTGCCTTTTTTTCGTATGCGTTTCAAGTAGGTAACTGACCCATTACCTACTGTTTCAATGGCAGATAGGGGGCGCCGTAGAAATCTCGCCCAGGGCGCTGGTAGTGCTAAAACCGGCACTGCATACTGTGCAGCATTCGTCTGGCTAATTTGTGAATAATAAAGGATAAAATGTAAGGAACCGAAATGAATTGCCTGTGGTACAGCAGAAGAGCTCAATATCGAATTATAAAGAGAACCGAACATAAGATCTTTGAATGCAAATTCACACATAAGATATTCAAAGTATCGAAATACTACAGAAATTCGAGTACAAAAGGTATTCTATTATTACAAATTTTCCAGGTAAACTGATTTGAACTAAAATAAATACAAAATTCAAGCATGTAATTAACAGAAAATGTAAACAACTTCTAAGGAACATCTTTCAGGAAAACAGGCCATTTACAATCATATATCATCGAGACATTATTCCACCTTGTGGGTATTATCTTCTCGTCTTTCTTTGACTTTCTATGGGTACCAATTTTGGTTGACACAGTTTGATTTTGGTGAACTTTGTTTATCCATCTAATTAATAGTCAGTTAAGATCATGTTTCTGTATGACACTTGCATTGTACTTGTACTTGTCAAAGGCTTCCCATTATTTAGAAAGATCCATAGAGGTAAATGTCGTTTCATCAAAGACCGGCTCTATAAAAGAACTTCTCAATGAAACTAGAATCGGTGGAGTTCTCCTTGAAATACATGTTATACTGTCCCTTATACATCTTTTACATAGGTTATTATTATAAAATGTTAAAGGTTTAAATTTAAATTGGCGACTTATTTTCATTCAATTTAATATATGTCTTACAAGGAAACGTTCTCAGGTGTGTCTCACCGATTTTGATGAAATTGAAATATGTTATAAAGTATTGAAAAATAAGAGACACGTATTTTTTTTTTTTTTTTTGCGGATACGCACATTTAGGAGGTTAAAATCACCCCTAAAGTATACCCCCAAAAACAGTTTTTCCTAAATATTTCAAGTTCTAATGAATTTTTTGGAATGAAACAAATTGGAAATGAAGTCTCATAAATATACTAACCTTTTGTAAGTAATCCGGTTCCCGGGGGTGGCAACCTTATTTTTTATTGCAGAAAAACGATTTTTTTTTTTATATTTTTGCGTCACAAATATAACAGTTTCAGTTAAAAATCATTGAAAAACATTTTTTTACATATGATTTTGAAAAATTAAGTTGACCTGTTTTTGCGTTTTGGTAAAAAAAGCTCCTCAAGGGGGTAAACAACACCTAGCACTAATACGTAAATGATGTATATTCTTTCAGACATCAGTTTTTTCAAGAAAACCAGTATTAAGGGGTTTTTGGAGTCGCTGATTACGAATCTGATGTTAAATTTAAAATATGTAAAATTAAGAGTATTTATTTTTTCTAAAATTTCTTTAAATTAAAAACAACACTATACCATTTAATTATGTATGGCATATATGTACATACATTACATATAATAGAAAACTGATTTCATTCATTGACATCAAAATTCGTACCATCCAAACTGAGTTTCAAACTGACGTAATTTGCGCTCTTTCGAGTCATTGCAGAGGTTCAAAGGAATTTTAAAACATTATGCCAAAAGAAAGTTAATTTAAAAGTTCGAATCCTTTGAAAGGGAGTCTAATGAAGCAATAGATGAGGGTGGAGTAAAACAAAGACTTTTATCTAATCAAAAATTTAAGCTTTTTTAAAGACATCTTCCTAATTTGTCTAAATTAAAGGTTTTCTACAAAGAAACTGGGAAAGGACCTCGCTTTTTCTTGTAAACAGCCCTCATTTTTATGTAATCATTTGAGGACGGCAAGGAGAATGAAATTAAACATCAAAAAATAGTCCAAGAACTTATAAAGCTTTGACCCTGCATTAATTATTTAACGAAAATAGGAGGGAAATGAAGCAAGCTAATGTGATATTTTATTAAATTAATTTGCACATTAATCGCATATTGCTTTCAGGTAAAAATCTATAACCAAAAGCTTCTGTTTGTAACAAAAAACCCCGGAAATTTTGATAAAATAAAGCCAAATAACGCATGATCCCACCATGTTCATACGGTTCAGTAGTACTTGCCAAAAAAACAATCCTATTGTGATTTTGTATTCCTATTTGAAGGCAGACCAGAAACCTTCGTTTTCCGCCCTTTTATTAAAATGTAGCTGAATGCAGAGTACTTCCGGTCCATTAAACACTCTTGATCCGAAAAAATATGCAAAAATAAACTAAAATGGGGTCCAGTCGCATAACAACTGCTATGCTCTATGCATATGCTACAGTAAAGTTCGAAAAGTGTTAACATACATATTTCTGTGCTGTTCAGCAACTTTAAGGAAGCGCTTCCGTGAACTTTGAATAATTCAAACTTGTTCATATACCATGAAATACCTTTCTTGAGTTGCATGCCACTTTATTAGTGTAGTGGAAATAAGTTTTGAATTCAGATATTTATTAAAATTCTTTCTCAAGGCGAAGTCAGGGAATAAGAATGAAATGCTTTCATGAAAAGTATTGAACGTGAAAAAAGTTCCACTATTAAAAATTCGCTTTACAAAGATTTCATTTAAATATTTAAGTTTTGTCCTTTAGTTGAATGTTATTTTCTTAAAATGAAAATGAATTTCGCTGAAGTTAGACATATGTATTTAAAAACATTCATTTCATTTTCGACCTTCGAGTGAATAAACCAATCGGGAATGGAAAATATTTTTTATGCGACTGCTGACGAAAGTGGTTGCCAGCACCCAAAACTTTGACATTAATTTATAATTTCAGCGAAATTAAATTGAAATAAAATTCAAAGTTGTTTGCCGAGAACAAGGACGAGAAGCAATTTTTTGAGGGGATATTCTGGCCCTTTATTTTCCATTCGTAATATATTCAGAAATTCTGAATATTTAAAATGATGAAGGAGTTTTTTTTTTTTCGCTCGATTCCGGCAGCATTGATTTGATACCCCGAAGACAGGTTTCAATTTAAACCAACCGGAATTTCCATGGGTTAATTAACTTTCAGTAAATAAAAGAGAGTAATTGTGCACAGAAATCCAAGTTGTGCTCGGAGCGATTTAAAGTCAACAAAAATTAAATTAATTCATTAAAAAAAATAAAAAACAAAATTTGAAGGTCTTTGCGGGTGCTTGCTGAAACATTTGATCCTTTTCTTTCCGCTGTATTTATTACGAAGAAATTTACATTGTTTGGACGCAATTCTAATTATTGCAAATTGTGTGAGAAATGCTTTGATCATCTCTTCACGTTTCAGAACAAAAGAGCTGCCACAACTGATTCTGAAATTTTAAGCGTCTATCAACACCAAATTTTCGCAATTCTTTTTGAAGCACTCCTGAATCGTTGTTTCCTGTGAAATTGTTTGGAAAGAGGAAATCTTAATTCTTAACGTTTGCACTCAGATTTCGAATGTGCGTGACATGTTTGCGGAAAAGGAAATTGTTCGAAGTTGCCGCCAACATTCAACGTGCTTGAGTAGGCGACTGTGGGGGGCAAAGGCAAAAGCAAAAGTAAAAGCATCAATTGATAAGTGCTTCTGTAGAACAAAGATAATCCTTACGGGAAGAAATGGAACACCACCAGACAATTACTCCTTTAAAAGATTTAAATGGAACCTAAGAAATGAACGGAATCTGAAATTGATCCGTGAAATTTGCATTTTAATTAAAACTTCACTTGGCGATTGGTTTTAATGGATGCGATCCAATTATTTAGGGGATTGAAGTTTTTCTTAATTATAAAAGAATTAAACAAATTTTAAAATGTATTTTCATTTAACTAAGAGATATTTTAATTTAACCATTGTGAAATAATTCGTTAGTAAAACCACTTTGATTCAACAAAGTCAATTTGTTTTAAAGTACAAGTTTTTAGAATCACTAAAGACATTTTGAGGTCATGTTAATCGTATTTCAGTGCACTACCTACATTAAGTAAGACTCAGAAGCACAAAATGTTGTGTTAATCATAACATCAATGGCGTCGAGAATTAAGTTGACTGTTAAAATTAGTTAGGATTATTGTACGAATGGAATACAACCAGTTCTGTTTTTACACGATTTTGATTTAACCCATTAAGTCCCAAATGTCAGCTTTTTCGCCGCTGCGTTCGGCCGCTATATTTTTAGTGAAAATAGTGTCTGAAAAATATGTGACACACTAATTCCGACGCAAAATTTAATGATCTTTCAGAATCTGACCTCAAAATTTGCAACAAATGTGTGGTTCAAAAGTTGTAAACTAATTTATGCAAAAAAACGTGATTTTGAAAAAAAAAATTCTGGTTTTTCCAATTTTCCACAAGGAAATCATTTGAAATTTCATTGTTTTCGTGCAAATATCGTGGTCTCGACTCCCAAAGTATAAGCTCCCGTTGTTTAAATGAAGGATTTTAATGTTTAAGCACACAAAATGGCGGTCGGGGCACGAAAAGATGAGAAAAAGCTTTCGGAATTTTTTACTCGAAAACAAAGGGTTTTAGATTTTTGGATTTTTCAAAAAATGATCAAATCCAAAAATCCAAAAATTGCTTGAAAAATTCTGAAAAAATTCACACGGCTTTCTCAATCAATTCTAAGCACTTTTTGTTCAATAAAATTTTTCTCTAAAACCCTTTGTTTTCGAGTAAAAAATTCCGAAAGCTTTTTCTCATCTTTTCGTGTCCCGACCGCCATTTTGTGTGCTTAAACATTAAAATCCTTCATTTAAACAACGGGAGCTTATACTTTGGGAGTCGAGACCACGATATTTGCACGAAAACAATGAAATTTCAAATGATTTCCTTGTGGAAAATTGGAAAAACCAGAATTTTTTTTTCAAAATCACGTTTTTTTGCATAAATTAGTTTACAACTTTTGAACCACACATTTGTTGCAAATTTTGAGGTCAGATTCTGAAAGATCATTAAATTTTGCGTCGGAATTAGTATGTCACATATTTTTCAGACACTATTTTCACTAAAAATATAGCGGCCGAACGCAGCGGCGAAAAAGCTGACATTTGGGACTTAAGGGGGTATCCCACTCTAGAACGTTCAAAAAATGCAATTTTTTTTTTTTAGTTTTGAAAAATTCTGTGTTCTTTCCTGAATCGTTTAAGCTATCTCTTGCCGCGAAATTCAAAAAGGTCGCGCCGCTACAGGCGATTCCATGCGCAGCTGCGCGGTCTCCACTACTCTTAACTTTAACTTAAATGCCGTTTTTCTCAAAACACCGTCTTGATGAATGGTGTGCAGCATTCCGAGAAAACCACTAATCTGAAAAATTTCAGATTTTGGTACAAGCTGTGTTAGCTTTGTGTCTATAACCTAAGTGGAGCAAATCAGGCATTTTTACATTTACATAGCTTGTATCCCATATTTTAACAGTAAAAAATCAACTAAAATGTAAAACTTATAGTAGAAAAAATTAAAAAAATGAATAAAAATTGTTTTTTCAAAATGTGTCACACTCATGCCATAGCCACATATATAAAGAGTACTAATGTGCAATCTCATAATTTTCAGTTTATTTGTTTGGCTGTTATCGTGCACACCGTTCCTAAGGTATGAGTCCCAGTAGCAGGCCTGCCCTGACCCAACCACTCAATACAATTTTTTTTTTTTTTTCTGAAAATATTCATTAAAGATCATATAATAAGAGGATTATTATGTTTAACTCTAAATGTTTTGTATTTTCTTGTTCAACTCCCTGAAAAAAACGTTCAATTCAAAGGCCTCTAGAGTGGGATACCCCCTTAATGGGTTAAGGGGACTTTTACTTTCTAAATTGGAAAAAAAAGAAAATTTTTAAATATTTAAAAAAAAAAAACTATTATATTTATGGTTATAATTTGTTTTATAAATTATTAAGAAGGTTTTGAGGTATACAAAAAAAATTTTTTTGGCACTTTTAGTTGTTTTTCACCAGTGCAGAGGGCGTCTTCCAAAAGATGCATTTTTGCACTTTTCTGCCCTTCAAATTTCTTTAAAATTGCAACGGGATTCAATTCGTGAGACTTAAAACTAATAAGTAAACCTTTAAAAAGTTAATTATTTATATTTTTATGGATTTTATAAAAAGTTCGAAAAAACGCCTGTTTTGGGGGTGAATTTACCCCTGTACTAAAAAGGTGGGGTGGTTTTTTTAAACTTTGTAGAGGTTTATTTAGTAGTCGTATATACATATAAAGTATCAAAAGAAATTTGGTATACTGAGATTGGTTAAGTCAATTTTGAGAAAAACGTCTCCCAGTTTTGAAAAATGTGATTTCGAGAAAAACGAGTTTAAAATATTTTTATTGTAATTCGAATAAAGTGGTCATATTATGGATATAAATACAGCTATAACTTCGTTTCTATTTCGAATTTCTTAATAAAATTTTAGGACAGTATTTCTATGATACTAAGGAATGTTTTTACGTAAAAATCGATTTTTTGAAAATTTAGAAAGTAAAAGTCCCCTTAACACGAATTATAAAACAAATTTAATTGTCTAATCTAATATAGTTTTAATTTAACACAATTAATTCCCATTCTAAGAAATCTTTTTGTTTATTTTACTCATGTTAATAACTCCACAATTACTTTAAAATTCGTAGAGCTTTTACCTTATTACAACTTGGTATTGATGAATTAGTGATTTTTCTCTTCAAATGAAAATTTGCTTCATATAATAAATTTTTATTTTATGTGCTATCTTTATAAATTAAAATATGGTATGCAGCACGTACAAATTATAAGGTTTTTAAAATAGTTTTCATATTGTTTATACTGATTATATCTTCTGTTTTTCCATATTAAATAATATTTTTTCACGAATTTCTTTTACACGTATTTCTCAGGAACGTATCTATCGCGTAAAAACAGAACTAGGTGTAGGTTCATTTAATAACATATACATTTTTTCGAAAATTTCATATGAATTAAGCGTGCTTTTTCGCCTATCCAGAACAATAAAACATTTTGTATTGAATGAAAGCTTACTAACAGCTACTCAGAATAAAGATATTGATATTTTTGAAAATGTGCATCAAATTGTCATGATTTTCATGCATGTAAAACTTCAAATTTTGAACTGAAAAATTTTTTGTCTCTTTATTTTGAAAAAAAAATGAGATACTCATGAGAAATTTGAATTCAAAAAAGAAACTCGCCTATTACACTAGCCTATGATTTTTTTCCATAAAACTTTACCTGTTGATTATGAACGCAGAATCAAAAATTATGTATCATGACACATTTAAAAAAAATAAAAGTTGTTATAAAGTAAATAAAGAGCAGAGATGGGCGTTTAAGCACTATCATTGAGTTTTCATTATCATTAAAAAAATCAATGACAATGCAAATAATTTTTCATTGGCATTGAATTTTTCAATGGTAATGCAACTGATTTTTCATTAGCATTAAATTTTTGAATTGATTTTTCATTACCATTGGATTTTTCGTCACAATATTTTTTAAGAAAACTATATGCCACAAGTAAGCCTAGTTTTTTGTTATATATACTTTCATTATAAGTGAATTTTACATTAGCATTGAATTTTTCAATGGTAATGAAATTGATTTTTCATTATCATTGAATTTTTCAATGGTAATGAAAGTGATTTTACATTAGCATTGAATTTTTCAATGGTAATGAAATTGATTTTTCATTATCATTGAATTTTTTAATGTTAATGAAAATATACTTTCATTACCATTAAATTTTTTTAAGGTCAATGTATTATTCAATGCATTACCAAAATAATGCATTGTGCCCATCTCTGATAAAGAGCTATTTTGGCCATCTTTGACAAAGGGATTAGTTTGAGAGGCTTGCAACGAAGCTCAAGTGGAACTTTGGAAATTTAACCCATAAAATAAAAACACGAAATAGTTAAAAATATTCCGTAAAATTTTGGGTTTAAAAAGATTTAAATAAATGGATTACAAATTAGAAGAATCTTTACACACTTTATTTGGTCAATATAAATAAAATAACTACTTTTTTAAATATTTTAGTCGTTCAATACTAATTACCAAAAATTTTTAATTCCAATTATTATTTTTGTAGAAATTCACGTTTTGAGTTCGTATACAAACAATATCCGACGAACTTAAACATGCTATATTTAAATAATAATTAAAAGAAAAACATTAAGCGATTTTAACTGTTTCTATTGATGCCTAATAAAAGGCTAGTTAATCTGCTAACAAATTCTGTAAAACGCGATTAAAACTTACTATATTTATAGTTCATCAACAATTGTGAGGTAAATTTTTACGAAATTACTAGTTTAAAAGCAATTCAATAGGCATTTTACCATAAATAGAAATTTTGTGAAGTAAGATTTTGCGAGCGCCTTTTAAGTGATTTAAATTTTAAGTATAATGATTTTTCAAAATTCCATCTTGATCGTTCTAGCATTTTTTGAAATGTTAAATAACTACTGACAGGAGCATCGGGCAAAACAACAAAAACAAAAAAAATCTGAAAAAAGTACTCTCTATAAATATCCCGAGCCTCTTAAGTAAAGAAAATGTCAATTTAAATTTACAAGATGACTATTTAATCTTACAACACGAAATGTACCTTGAATATGTTAGTTAACATTCAAAATTCACTAACAGAACTGTTAGTTAACATTCAAATTGTAAGTTCATCGAAAAATGGTTAGTAAACAATTTTCTTATTCAAAATCTTATATCAGGAGATTAACTAGTTCTTGTTGTTAAAAAAAATCAACGTTACTGTTATAACCTTATTCAAGAAACCAATTTTAATGTTTTTCTTTCAGTGTAGGATTAGGGTTTCAGCTTTCATCTGAAATATTTTTCGAAGATGGCTAAAATAAAGTGTATATTACTTTTTTACATTTTAACACCAATTTCTCCGAAAACATGACGTGGTGCAATATTTTCATTTCCAGATTCCAAAAACCCAAATATCTCGAAAACGGTGAGGTTTTCACTGAGGTCCAATTTTGATATTCTGGTAGGTCATGACCCAAGCTACCATCCCCATAATTTTGGCGCACTACTTCCAGGACACCCTGTATAGATTATATAGACATTAGATAGGTAGTCGAACAAGATATTTTTTCTTAATTTTTTTTTCACGGCTTTTTCCGTAGTTTTTTTTTACCACGTTTTCAAAATTGTAATATTAAATATCTCGGCAAATTAACTTTCCTACAATCTGTTCCAAATATTATAATTGAAAATTTTTGATTTTAGAATGTTGAAGTGAATTTTATTTAGCAATATCAACTTCAAACTTAGTTTATTAAATTTTAAAAAAGCGAAATTTTAAGAATACGAGAATTACATATGCGAGTTTTTGAAATTACAAAATTTATATATGCTGGATTTTTAAAACGATAATTTAACTTATAGTGAATCGTACTTAATCAAATTATTTATATGTATAGTATGTCTTTTTTTAAAGATATCTTATGACATCTAATTTTACACAAGATCATATGATACTTATCTAGTAGTATGTACTTGATTTAGTATTTTTAACCAATGTTTCTTAATTTTGCAGCAAAGGCTCGTATAGGAAGTCCCTCCATATCAACTGATAAGAAAAATAGTCAAACACCCCTGCAAGATTCAACTGCGGAACCATCAAACAGCGAAGAGTCCAAACTGAAACCGAGATCAAGGTAACATCAAGATAAGCTCAAATTGTGCAAAAATATTGCACACCAAATATCACAACTAATAAGAATTGTTTTAACAAAAAATACATATATCTCTATGTTACGAAACAAAATTTTCTTGGTTATTTATGATCTTTCCGCAGGTCTCTTATAAGACGATCGTCGCGAAAGACCAAGCAACAAATACAGAACGCAACCACAGACGACTGCAACATACAGTGAAGACCCAAAAATTGTCTACTTAAGGGTCAGCTCAAGTAGATGTATTCAAGTTATGTTTTCATTTGAAAGCTGCGACCATTTGGAATAATAGAAGGACTTTCATAAGATAAGATGATAAAAAAAAAAGACAGAACCACCACCGAGTAGCTCAGTAAAATATTACATACCAACACAAGCTTCCTAGTTTCTTCCTAAACATTTCTTCCACGAATAGCCTTCAAATGAAAACACGAACCGTATCAGCGTTACAGAGTAATTCATTGATAGTTTATCTACATAATATCCAAAGTATTATAAATTATTACTTTTTTATATAAATTTGATAAGAGATATGTAAAATGTAAAAATATCTGATGCAAAGTGAATTGTGATCATGAAATTAGATTATATTAGATAAGGCATTGCTGCAAATCAAATTTTTATATATATACTTTACCTGTGAGCATTTTGTTGTCTTTTTCGTAGTTATTTTGACTAGAGGGCCATGGACTTAAAAAACAGTACTAACATTATACATATATTATATATTGCTTCAAAGAGTCATCACACAAACGGGAGACGATTTTATAAATGTTTATTTATGCGATCAAACGCACTTTATATGGGTTATTTGAATTTATAAAGTAGTTAATGCATTTTTGAAAATTATTCCTAAATGGTTATTAGAGTAATGTAAGAGAAGAAAACAGAACAAAGCATAGTCTTAAGCTTGATGCTAATTAATTCGAAGAATTTATACAAAAGTGTTAAAGTAATTCATAAAAGGTAGTTTTTAAAAATATACCGCAACACCAAGCTGAAAGATTTTACTGATAAATATAACGATTTGTATCTAAAACTGAAAAAGCTCTTGAAAAGGGAGTAAGTTAAACTACTAAAGTAAGAGTTTAATATTTGATGAGGAGTTTTAAAACGTCGATGTTTGCTTTTGTTTATTTTTCGTTAAACTGCAAAACCCTTGTGTCAATCTCCATTTGAATAGGGCGTGGTAAACTCTGAAAATATATCCATTATGATAATTAAATAAAAATCGCTCAAACACGTGTCGGTCTTATTATATAACATGTATTTATTTTCATGAATGCCATCCAAAGTACTCCGATTTGTTTCCCCGAAATTACAATTTATATAACTTCATCAAATACATTAAAATTCACTCTTAACTTTTTTGCATGGTAAAATTTAAATAATGTTTATTGACCAAACAAATTCCGAACTTTTACACCCTTTTGGGACCGTTTTGTGTTACTTATCGATTAATTCATTTGTAGCATATTAATGAAATTTAGTCTTTGCTTTCCAAGATAAAATTAAAGTCACTAAAGTTTCTAATGTAGCAATATCTTTTGCATTTACACAATTTATTGTTCTGCAATCGTATTTTTCTACTCACAAGGGGAGGAGGGGCAAAACTTCATAAGAATGGTTTTGAATAATTTTTAAATATGTTGTAGGGATTAGTCTCTCGATGTGTTATGCTAAGGGGTTTTTATGCAACTCTTTTTCGTTCAAAAAACAAACTTGAATGCTCAACAAAATACTAGTTCGACAGTGAAGAGTGGAGCGTAGCTTAGTGTGTATATACTAGTTGAAACGACTTTAAAGTCGGCTGCTAAAGCTGATTCCACGTCTTTCTATGATAGAGTACTGTGAAGACGTGGACATTTATCAAATTTAGCAGCCGATCCTTGGTTCGTTTCACCACTAGTTTATTTTTTTAAGTTATTTTGAATATAATATTTGTATCTACTTTTATACTATACGCATTATCATAAGAAAAATAAAGATAAAAAATTTCATCGAGAACAGCAGAAGTGAAACGCATTTTTCAAAGTTCATGTGTTGCCTTCAAACTTAAAATTTTTTTCGGGTTTAGGACAAATGGCGCAACTATTTAACTGATAAAGACATAATTATATAAATTGATTATATTTAATTAATGTTTCCAGGCTTCTGTCGTTGCTTTGTGCTCTTTATAAAAAAAGGCATTTCGCGTTTGTAATATTTTTCTTCAACAAACTGAATTAGTATTAAAGTTTCGCGGTTAAATTTGGGCTTGATTATTTCGTAAACGAGACAGAGTTGCATAAAATCCTTTTACCATAATACATCAAGGATTAATCCCTACAACATATTATTCAAATCCATTATAATCAAGTTGTGCCCTGCCTTTATCAGTAAAATAAAAACTATATTAGAATGTTTTAAAAATAAAGTGAAATATAAAATATTATGTATATTTTTTCCCCCAAAAAGTAATTGAATCGATTTAATTAGCTTTATTTTGATGAAAATGGTAGGCATACGTGCCCCAACAAATAGACTACATCATTCCCGTCGTGCCCTTCTTTGACATGAAGTTCAACTCCTTAATCCCAACCAGGCAGAACTGGGGGAAGGGCTGCTTTTAGCGAGCGGATTCTGTACAGATTTACCCGGCTGGCTCTACATTGGAAATCAAAGTAGGGGGTGGATACATCCTTCCGCTTACCGAACCACTGCAGAATCTTTCAGCCAGAGTTTATGGCCATTTCGGAGGCTTTAACCTGGCTGTGCAACAGTTCCCTGTCTGTTGATGATATCTGTATTTTCAATGACAGCCAAGCCGCAATAAAATCCCTCATGGGCATATACACGACTTCCAAGGTCATATCGGATTGCCGCGCTTTGTTGAATAATTTAGTTGAGTATGTCAATATCAATCTCATATGGATACCGGGCCACAATGATATTCTAGGAAATAATAAGGCAGACTAGCTTGCCAGACTTGGCACTACTCTGCTTAATACGGATATAATCCACTATCCAGATATCCAGGTGTACCACTTGCCACGTGTAAGCTGGACATCAAGAGGTCCCACATTCAGGGGGCTGTCAGCAGGTGGCAGCTTGAACACTCCTGAATTTTCCATGACCAGACAAATCTATCCTACCTTCGGCCGTAATAGGTCAAAAAGCATAATCTCGCTTAAATCGGCTGATATTAGCAATATTGTAGCAGTCATTAAGCTAGAAGACTTGACGTTACAATGACTTTTACAGGAGTCAAAACGTCACTCACTTTCTATGTCACTGATCAGCTCTGGCCCTTCTTCTGGTCGTTACCTGAGCTCCTTTTTTTTTGATGACCTTGTGAGCCTAAGTTCTAGAAATCAGAAATCTGGAACAGTTCATCAAGGAGTCTAAGTGGTTAGTCGTGTGATCGCTTTATTTGGTACCACATTTGTTTGGCCTAAGTGTACCTTTCTAGGCAGCCACTTCAACCTAACCTAACCTAGATGAATCGTAAATAAGTTTAAAACTTTGTCAAGTGAAGTAGTAACAGCAAACCATTTTTTATCGATTCGTTATTTAATCAATTAAGAAAAAGGTGCATGACGTAACATTTTTGTTTTGATTATAAAAGAAAGGAAAAACAAAACTAGCTCTTATATATGCATTGGGTGTCCAATAGGAAATTGCGAAAACTAATTAGTCACTATTTTTTAACAAATGGAGAAATCGGTAAAAGGTAAATATTTTTTAATAAAGGAAAGTCGTCATTTTCATTTCATGTCCATTTTATTATAAAAAAATTAAACCTATTTAATACGTTTGTAATTTAAAAATATAGTGAAAAACGTGAATTATTAATAATATATATTTTTGAAATGTAAACCATCTACATAAAAGGTACCTACCTGCATTTCTTTGAATCTTCTGTCGCCGGAGAGAAATACAAAGGGATGTTAGAGACCAAATCCTTTCTCATGCGAAAAAGAGGAGCCGCGTTAAATCTTTTTTTTTTATTCAAGACGGAGCAGCACCTCATCGCACACAAGAAGTATCATCAATACATTTTCTGGCGATCGAGTTTTTTGCCTAGGATACCCACGCTTTGCTAGGGGAAAAGGAATATAATAGCCACCTTACTCGTCAGATCTCACTTAATGTGATTTCTTTTTATGGGGCTACATTAAAGATCTCTGCTATGAAAATAACCAAAAAACAGTTGAGGATTTTATTAAAGACATTGGGAAGATCGTCAATGGCATTTCAAATGAAACGTTAGAACATGTTTTTAATAGTTTTAGAAAGCATTTGGATATTTGTGGCAAATTAGATGGTTAAAATATCGAAAATATATATCATTAGTAAGTAACGTTCCTCACTACTTTTTTAATTTAATTATTTTGTATTAAATAGATTTAATTTTTTTATAATAAAATGGACATGAAATAAAAATGACGACTTTCCTTTATTAAAAAGTATTTACATTTTACCGATCTCTCCATTTGTTAAAAAATTGTGACCCATTAGTTTTCGCAATTTCCTATTGGACACCCTGTACAATGTGCAAACATATATTGCAAACCATTTTATATACAGACTTTACATGTTATATAAAGGAAATACTTATTAAGTTGTAGTAGAAGCTTTTAAAACTATATTTTTTTTAACTACAGTCTTCCCAATTTTGTTAATTTTAACGTTTTACAAAGTCGGAATTTGTGTATTTTTGGTGTATCAAAAACAATAATTGTTTAATTGTTTGCTAGGGTCGTTCTTACTTTCTTAATTTCTTTTAATTGTTGTGAAGTACCCTTTTATTTTAATAAATTTTCTGAAATATTAATACAGATTTTGTTTTTAATATTCAAAAATAATTTCATTTCAATGAATTATAAACACTATTTTATTCGTTTTACTATTTTTTTAAAATATTTTACGTATGTAAAGCATTTCCATCAGTAAATATTTATCTGTCAACAATTTTCTTTACATTTTGATATTGAATTATATCTTTCTGAAGAAGGCTACATATTTTCAAGTATTAAGGAAACTATAAAACGAGTGCAAAAATATATTTTGTGTTCTACTAAACTTTAATAATTATGAAAATAAGAAGTTTTTTCATATTCTAGCATAAACCTAGATATCTAAACCGACAGAAAAATGATCGAAACTGTTTTTCCTAATGAATTTTTCGATTAAAAAGATATTTTTTTAAAACAAATAACATACTTAGAGATCAGAATTAATATTTGTAAACAAATTTTTAAAAAAAAGCTGAATAATAACTAGTAACAAAACTTAAGAGATCTTTCCAAAAATTTGAAGATGTGTATTGTATTTCTCATAAATTCGTCCATCCATAGATCAAATTGAATAAAAGCTGGAATTTATTGGAAAATTCCGTAAATTATTAAAACTGCACAGCATTTCAGCGCTAACTACAATTTTTTCTGCACTATACAATATGTCTTTACAATTAGACAATTTGGAGAGGAAAAAAACTTAAACGAAGTCTCAGCACAATAACTACATACATAGTAAAAAAACAAAACATATAAATGTTTGCACTCTAAAAAGTGATTTTGTGTAATAAGGGTTGCACGAGCAGGACTCACCTGTACGGAAGCCTTGTCTTGTTGAAATCGTTGTTCATATTGTAACGAACATCATAGCGAGAAATGTAAAATTAAAATTAATAAAAAAATTATAATAATAATAAAAAAAAAAAAAACAAATTGTGGGAACAAGAATCAAAACATATAATATTTTGTATCGGAATTGCAAATCTTAATATTTTTATCGCGGAAAAGAAAAAACAGACACTCGAATAGGGTTTTGTTGCATTAGCATTAAGTAAGTTTAGTTAGTACATATGTATGTGTGTGTATCGTACCGCAACAGGATATCATATTGATATACAGTTTCCGTATAAGCAGATGTGTAAGATAAAACATTGGAGTTTTAGAACATTATTACAAGAATTTCCTAAGGTTTGTTAAGCATTATACTGAATAAATTTCTGGCTGTTATCAAGTTGCCTTCCTGTTTTACTTCTCTATAAAAATTGCCGGGTTGTTCCACACTTTCCCCCTATCTCCATAAATTTCTATCAATTATAGGGTGAATTATTTTTATTCCATAGGACAATTGTGCACCACTTAATCCAATTAAAATTTCAAGCCTCTCGCACAAATGGTCGCTGTTAATTGAAGTTCCGGGTTGAAATGGGATGAATTGATGCAATTTTAAATTCCCACCCAGAGGTATGTATAGCCTGTCCGAGCAGCATAATCCAGCCTGTTATTATGCTTAATTCCTGGTTAAATGAATGGCAAGAAAAGCCTCTCGATGGATATATGAAAATTTCAAGCTTTAATTATAGGTCTGACCCTGCATACGGCTCGCGTAACTCCACATAACTTTGACCATAATCCGGATGAAATTATCGACGCTGTGGTTTTAATAATTAGTCCAGGCTATGCTAGCGCAGAGGATTTTAGGGAGGGATTAATGTGGCAGTGGATCAGGAAACACAATACCAAGAAGATCTCAGAATTTGCAATATGCAGTTCAAAGTGGCTTCTCGAGTCGATGGCTTTGTTTCACAGGCGTACGGAGAACCGAGCAGAGGTGGAGCATTCCCGAAAGATATCTAATTAATTTTGCAACGTTGCACTCCCCTTTCGACAAGCAACTTTATTGGCTGGATTTGGTCATTTGGACCTAATTGCACATAATAAAAATACGGAGACACTGCGAATAAGTAAACAGGTAGATAAAATAAGCAATTGCAATTTTCAACTACTTGCATTAATACATAATTTTCGGAGTGCTGCCAACATAAAAATTGTAAATAAGTTACAGTGCGCTGTTTCTGTGTAAAAGAAAAAACGTTTTTAATTCCTTCTGTGTATCTCCCAAAGAGTTTTAACCTTTTAAGGACGGGAGTGGTCTATATATGGACCAGCCAGAGGACACATAATATTTGATGTTTTTCAGGGAAAATGTTATACCCTAAATATGGGAAAAAATAGTATAGAAATTCTTGGAAGCATGCTTGACCTTGAAAACAGCGGTTTTCAATGCCAAATATTGTCAACTACTTAGCCCTGAAAGTTGGCATACCTACATTTTTTTGGGAAAAATAGTGTAAAAATTCCTGGAAGCATCCTTTGACCTTGAAAATTGCTATTTCAATGTCAAATTTTTGTTTGCTATTTCGCCCTGGAAGTTGGCATACCTACCTTTTTCTATGTACTGATTACGAAAAATATAGTACCACGAATCGCGAAACTCATCTACAAGGTGAATTCAAGGACAAAAATTGAAATTTTCACGATTTTTCCCGTATTCAGCGCATCAAATTGCCTAGAAAAATACTTTTAAACCGTCGCGCCAAATTTTTTACATGGGACTTTCCGTTGCGGACGGGCCTGGTCGTCTATATCGACCAGCAAGGAGGGGGGACTCCACATAAGATGTTCATTGAATTTATTTATAATATTCATGTCTAATAAAAGGTCCATTTTAACGTAATTTTCCCCGTCTTTAAAAGGTTAAGCAGGTAGTACCGGTTATAAAGCTTAATAACAGCCTAATTTTTAATATTTTTTTCTTGGTTCCTTTATTATATAACATTTTCAAACTTCTCTTACACTTTTATTACATTTTCAAGGTAGTAATTTTTTTTATTTTGCATTTTTTTTTTATTATTTATAGGGGGCGCTGAAGTTTTTCCACAAAAAATACTTCTTTGCATGGCGAACGGTTAATCTCAGGAATGAAGAATCTAAAACAGAAAAACCAAACGGCAATTTAAAGAGGATTGCTTCTAATTAACCACAATATTTGAATTGATTACAAAAAAAAAAAAAAAATGGCGGCTGTTTGAAAAAAATTGTTCGAAAAATCACCTATTTTTTCATTTTGTTTCGCTTGCCAAAATTTTATGTATTGGCTTTTGGCCTATATTGTGGTGGATTACCACACAGGACATTTGAATAAATAATCACACCAAATTTGACTTAAATCGATTCAGCCACTCCGGAGATTAACTGTCCGCCATTTGAAAAATCGTCGTTTGAGAAAACCGCGTTTAAAGTTTTTTTTTTCAATTTATTATATAGCCGAAATTACCACTGGAGAGCGAAAAAGGTGCGCACGCTTAAAATGCTGTAACTAATTTTCTTTTTGAAATTTCATAATAAAATTGTGAGAGTTAATTTCTGAAGGTATAAGGAATTGAAAAATGCAGAAAAAAAAAATTGATTTTTAGAGAATTATAAACGGTACTACCCCCTTATTAAAAATGCTACGAATGAGTTCTTTTTTTTTTATTATAAATAAATTATTTATTTTAATTTTTCCACAACAGAATTTTCGCTATTAAATAGGAAAACGGGGGCCAAAACGATTTGTGCGATTTTCACCTACTGTTTGTGCTTGGGGAAAGCTGAACGGCAAAAATCTTAAATCTGCCGCTTCCATAAAAGCTCAAGGGATCGCGGACCTCAACCAGGTTTCTAACGCCGAAGCTCCGGTGAACCGCGGCCAACTTCGCAGCCGCTGTCAGATGTTTCGTTTCTCGTCTCTGGGCGAATGTCAACAAAACACATGTCGTGTCGTCACGCTCGGCCAGCCATTGATTTTGTGATTTTGGTGCACTGCTGTTCTGAGCTCCGTGCGAATTCGAATCGAGTCGGGACGTCGAGTAGAACTGCGAAGGCCTGGCTGAAGCTGCTCACGTTCTTGCAATTTCCGAGGACTTTGTGTAATTTTAGCGACAGATTGAATTGAATTGCGTAACGCAGCAGCCCCGGCGAATCAGTGATATTATTGATAATAGCGCAGCTGATTCCCAGTCCGCAGCATCCGCGAACACTGCGTAATTCGGCGTTTGAGTGCCGCGAGTAGGAAGAGGAAGGTGGTCACCGCGCCGCCCGTCAAGAAGAGATCTGTCGTCCCGGCCCCCGGCCAGGGAATTTTCTGGAAACTTCAGCTGTTCGTGTTTGGGTTTCGGTGCGTGGTGCGGACCGCGGCTTGATCGATTTCAGTGAAGAAAACGAGAACTGCGGACGTCTTGTCTTTTCCGAGGTCTCAATTAGCGTTTATTCGTTTTTCTTGTTCACCTGCGAGGGCTCAAGTGCGCCCGTGCTCTACTTTTGGTTTATTAATTAGCGCGCGGGGTACGTCGTAGTTGGCCGGTGGCTGGTGCGCCGCATTTTGTCGGCTTTTGTTTCTCGTCGCAGTGGTGGTTGTCAAGTGAATTTCCCGACACGGCTGGGGCACCGCTCGAGTGCATGAAGAGCAAATTTTCCGCAGTGAGGCGGGCTCCCCAGTTGCGTAACGGCAAAGTAATTGGTGAAGAGACTAAAAAATCGGCGGTGATTTGATCCCCGGAGAGGTGCTTCTAGCGCTCTGTACCGAAGATGAGTTCCCGCAAGGGGTGGCAGGATGTGGACTTTACCCGCGAGGAATTCGAGCGGGTCACCACCGCCCTCAAGAATGACGAGTTCAAAAAGATGTTCTTCGACTACTGCGAAGAGATTCAGGACCCGGAAAACCGGCGGAAGTACGAGGAGGAGATTACCCAGTTGGAGGCTGAACGTGGGGTCGAAATTCAGTTCCTCAATCCCGAGCCGGGTTTCGTCGTGAAAACGTCAGTGGACGGGAATATGAAAGCGTTTTTAAACATCGCTAAAACCGATAAAGTGGAACGACCCACGAACCAAAATGGAATCAATCCAGAGACCGGCAGTCCCGGGCTTAGCTGGAGCATTCCACTCGCTCAGGCGCCTCCGCGCAGGGACCTGGACAACAGCGGGAAGGAGTGCATCGTCTACGATGTTATGTTCCACCCGGAGGCTCTTCACCTGTCCGAGAAGGACCAGGTGTTCCGGAAGCATCTCATTTCAACCGCATGCGATGCCATCGAACGCGAATTTAAGGTCAAGTTAGACCGCACTAATGTAAAATTCCCAAAACTCAAGTTCAAGGGAGTCGCCCGGCCAGTAGTTATGCGGAAAATGTCAAAAGATCCTCCAAAGGATACAGAGCCCAGTCCCATAGACTCCATCTACCCTCCGCTCCCCAAAGAGGGAGACTCTAAACCGAAAGTCTTTTCCTCAGGAGCCTCAAAAGAAGCTGACAAGTACACAACTCCAAAGTATGTTATCAAGCATCGCAGGGGCGTCGATATGTCCGAAATGACCTATGAAATTGATGCCAAGTTAAACTTGACCATTCCGAAGGAGCTCGTCGTAGAAATCGAGCTCCCACTCCTGAAGAGCACTTCGAACTGCAATCTGGACGTGACCGAGCGCAGGCTCTACCTCGTCAGCGAGTCCCCGGCGAAGTACAAACTGTGCCTGGATCTTCCGTTCCCGGTGAACGACAAGGAAGGCTCGGCTAAGTTCGATCAGGACTCCAGGAGGCTCACCATCGTTCTTCCTGTTTGTCCCGAAAAGGAGAGGAGACTCAAGGACCTCTATCGGGAGGATAGCGGTGTTGAAAGCGATGTTAAGGACGAAAGCGGCTGCATTTCTCCAGATCACTCGGAGAGCCCCTTGGTGCAGGTCTTGCATTATGAGGAGAATCAGCTTCCAAAAGAAGAAGGTAATTGTTCTCTCGATTTGGTCCTATTTATTTCTACTGTAAAGATATATAATCCCAGAAAAAGGTAGGCTAGTACTTTATATTATAAAAAAAAAATTAGAAAAACCGAGTTTCATTTCATTTAAATTGGGACCGTGCTCGGTGTTTCTAAGTAAAAATTGAGAATTAAATATCACTCAGTTTTTAGGGCTCCGTAGCACTAAAGGAAAAAAAAATGCTACCATTCCACGTGTCTGTCTGTCTGTTACAGCTGATTTTCTCAGAAAACGTGCGACATTACTAATATAGGTCAAAAGTGATTTTTGGCACAAAAGTGCAAATCCTCAATTATTTAAAAGCAAGAGGCAAAACAGACCTACAAACAATTTTTCTTTTCGATTCGGAGGAATACCAAAAATTGGCCTAATCAGCCCAGCTAATTTGGCATAGTAATACACGATAGTAACCCACACATCTTGCACTAGTTAATAATAAAATATTCATATAAGAATTAAAGAGGAGGAAATTCGACAAAATTTGATGCATCATTTAAAAGAGCTTGTAATGTTGAATAAAAAAAAATAATTTTAAAAATATTAAATAGTATATTTAAATAGATATTCCATTGTACAAGTATAACTCCCACTTGACCGATTGTTTTGGTATGTGAGTCAATGTATCGTATTCATCTTTATTATAAATATCGATTTTATTTTCATATTCATAAAATTTGAGTTTTAATTTGAGCTTGTTCTCAACTATCTCATATAAAAATTTTAAATTCCTTAAAACTAGAACAAACAACGCACCAATTTGACGATTTTTAAACTTTTTAGAAAATTTACTCTACCTTATTACCTGTAAATATTAATTTCGTTTAATTAATTAATTCCTTTTTTCTCATTATATTGATTCTAATACCTGCACATTGTTATAATTATAGAAAATGAATAAAATTAATCTCTTTAAAGAATTATTTAGGGCTAAGGTCTAGTGTTAAGATTGATTTCAAAATAAATCTCAAAATTGGTTTTGTAAATCTTTAAAAACCAGTTTTGCACATTTTAACAATCAATATCAATTAGCTAAGATTGAACGTTTTTAACTTTTTACAGAACGCTCAAATTGTAGTTTCCGGTTCAGTATGAAAGTCAGCCTAAATTATTTTCTAATCGATAAGTTCTGATATTGTGGGATTAGGAAACGTACGAAAAGCAAAATACGATCCTAAACTCAATATTATGAATACCAAATTGAGTTTCTCATGCTTCATCCAGACTAACTTTTTGCGGCTTATCGCAAGCTCTCGACTTTATGAATACGATCCATAAATGGGTAAAAATGGTAAATTTATGTAGCATGGAACTTACAGATTTAAATAATTATCTTGGTACCTATTGTAGAAATTGACGATACTTAATTAAAAATGTCCTAGATTTTATTTTTAAAAAATTCCTCTTTTAGCTAATACTGATACCCGGCTTTACGAGGTGTATACAATTTATTTATTAATAAAACACTCTTCAACCGACCTGTTGTTGTTATGTTGGATAAGTATTTAAAAAAAATCTTTTTTGGTAGATTTGGTCGAATTGTTTGATTATTATTATTATTGATTTAAGTAACGATTATTTTAACTTTCACTAACTTAATGCAATTTTACTTCCACTGAATTTACCAAAAAAATTGTTAACACAAGTGGTAAAATGGCATTTTTCTATATAAAGTGTACAAAAAATTGTGTAAGCAATGATTTTCATATGATTCTCCACTGTCCTAATCCATTTGTAATAATAAAAACCACATTTTAGTGGCCACTTTTTTAATAACAGATTTGAGACCTTCAATCTAGTTTCCAATTAATATCAAAATTTGTTTTTGTGGGTAAGGCTTTGGGCATACAATTGAAGAACATATGCGGGCTAATGACGCAAATGAATTGACGAGCAGATTGAATTGTTTTATTAATCTATATTTTCCAAAACAAAGCAAAAGCGCTTCACTTCAGAATTGATACATAGCTTTTGTTAGAACAGAGGGAAAGCGCTTCCTAATTGAGGAGTAAATATTCAAATCGATATTATATTTCAATTATGGGTTATTACTCCTACGCAGATAATATCATGGTAATTTTAATTATGATAAAATCAATGGTTATTCGAAAACATATACAATTAACTCATAGCTACAACACCAATAATATTAACCAACGTCTTCTATTTATTGCGTCAGTCGAGTTGCGCTTTCGTGTCTCATTAAATTTTCAAAACAATGAATTACACCATTCATTTCATACTGAAAAATTCTTTACTTTGACTGTGACCTTTAATATAATATCAGTCTATATTTTCTTAGAACTTTAGTGTTAAAAATTTCTAAATAGGGCACAGAAAAACCTTGTCTCCCTACGATATGTTAAAATGTGGTTTGTGTCAAGTTTATTTTTGAACAAGTTATAGACTGTTCTCCAGAAAACAAGAAAAGTTATTTCAATGCATACATTTATTGCAAGAATTTATAGAATGTATATTTAGACCTAGATGTTGATAAGAGTGACACTATGAAAGTTATTTCAAAAGCAGTTATTCAAGTTCTTTGTTAAGGCTTTGCACCAAAATATAAAAAATATATCCATAGACAATTAATAAGCTTATCATATCACCTATATTACATCTGTTTTTTCAAGAACTATAAAATAACTATAAAGTTTCTTTGCCTGCACTTAGACCAGGAGTCAGAAAAATAATAATTTATGTACTTGCAAAACTTAGAGGAAGTATAAGAGAAGCTGCTTGATCCGTTGAATCAGAATATCTTTTAAATCATTATACAAATTATCACACAGCCAAGCTCAATTTGATTATTTTTATAGTCTATTAAAATTATGAAACAGGTGATTGTACGTAGTAATCAATAAAAAAAAAGAAAATAACCAAAAACATGATAACAACTGATAAAAATATTATCAATATGTGCTGCAACTCGTGTAATTTATTCTGATTGTGAATTTTATTTTTATTGTTTTTAAAATTTGATAATTCCAGAGTTTTGTACTTTTTTTCTTTTATTGATAAGTTTGTACAGATACGTAAAAACGAAATTACAATAATCAAAGAAGGTATGAATAATACATAAAATATCTTTTCAGACTCCAACCCTTCAAAGTCAGAAGACAGCAGTATCGAAGATAAATTCTTAAAGGATTCCATAAAATATAACTTCCCGCATCATTTCGATTGCAATACTTTGGATGAAAATTTAGCATTAACTTTGCACGTTAAGAACGTAGATCCGCAGTCTGTAGAATGCATCAACGGCAAGAATTTTATTCACATGAAATTCATTTCGATCGGATCTGGATACTATCCGACTCATTATGCTTTTTATGTCGCCCTTCCAGAAGACACCGAAGCGAGCATAACATCTTTCGAAGCAGAAACTTGGGACAATAACGTCATACTAACCTTAGCTCTTAAAGATTATGAAAACTTGAAATCCTACCTTGCTGGGCTGGATGGTACAGATCTTAAGGAGTATCCGATTTCAGAGCAATTCAATGCACCCTCCAAAAAGTTTAGTCTTCTCCAGGAGAAGGAAGAATTTGAGATAAGTGTGGAGAGGTCCGAAGATCAAGTACAAATAGATATTAAGCCAACAAAAAATGATAATGCCTCTCACGAAGAGCAAGATGATGATGATGATGATGAAAAGGCTAAGGAAAATAAAAAGCCATCGGGCGGGAAAAAACAGAAGAAGAAAAATAAGAAGCGTCGATCGCTTTCAGAGTCATCCTGTGATGAATTTAAATCCAATGATGATTTGGTAAATACTACTACAAAACAATCAGATTTGAGCAAGTCTGTCGATAGCGATGATTTTTCTCCTAGCAGAAAAATGAGGAGCTCTTCGGAATCTAGAGAGAATGGAAGTATTCCCATTTTCAAGGGCATTTTGAAACATCGAAGTCGGTATGGCCGAAGTATATCGGAAAGTTTCTCATCCATGGATGAGTTGCCCTTCTCCTGCTCGGTTGATTTGCCCTTGAGCGACTCGATCGGTGATATTCCAGAAGAAGACGGCCCCAATCAGCAGGAGTTGTCCGAAAGCTGCAAGAAGACTGTTAGATTTAGCGACGTAATTAGAAAGCAAATCTTCAGGTAATTTAGAATTTTTTTTGCTCTATAAATTATACAAAGCAGTCGAGAGCATGTCACGGCTCAAGTTCAATGAATTTAATCTTTTTCCGCAAAATTTTTTGTTTACGCCTCTTTTTCATTATCTCAATGACGACGAACAGTTGACTGGTCTTTTTTTGAAATTTTTATATAATTTGAGCCAGAAATACGCTTGGACCGTAAAACGATCATAGAAAGCGAATAAAAATAAAAAGATAAACATCTATTTTTAGGTTGGACTCGAGTATCTTGGGTCAACGTAAGAAGAACCAGAAGAAAAGGATTCAAAAACAACGTGCACTGCAACGGCGCAATAGTGAAGGCGATTCGCCTGAGTATTATGATAAGGTGAGGAGATTTTATTCTTGTTTACAGACTGCCAGGTAAATAAGCAAACACACGCCGGCCAATAATAGTGGGCATGATGCAAACATCGCAGATAACGCGACGGCATCTTTTTATTATTGCCCACTTCATATGCGATAAGATTTGATTGAGCCAGCGATTAGGACTTATCGCATATGGCGCGATTGCAGCAAATTATTCGGATTCATGTAATAGCTGTTGGTCTTAGCACCGGTCTCATAGATTTGACCTGGTCGCTTGCGCATTTCCTTATTTAGTTGCTGCTATCTTCGCAGTAACATGCTCTATTTAATTTCCGTAGATATGTAAGATCGTGGTCTATCTAAGTGGCCTACTTTTATAAGAGCGCCAACTACAATTTCGTGACTAGATTTTATGCCTAATTAATAGTGCATTGCTACAATATAAGCCAGTTGGAACAAATTTGGATTATTAAACCTAAACATAGCTTTTCTATATTTTTAGTTTTTATGATTGTCATTATCATTAAAATTTAAGGAACATATTTAATATTTTGATCTTACATTTATTGGGCCAGGTCAATGGCTCGGAACGTGCCTCTTGCTTATTTATAAATAATATTTTCAACATTTTTATCGGCTATATTGGTAAACGTATTCTTTGCTTTAACACGTAGACGTCGGTGCCGGAGTGCCGCATGTTTTCATGTAAATGAACAAAAGCTATGCACTGACAGCTTATTAAAAGCCATGAGTCGGTACCCCGGTTCCGGCGGAGTAAACAAGGTAGTAATATGAATAATAATACTTTTAAAGTAAATTCAAAATTATGTCACTTTGCCTGAATATATACAGTGAAACCTGCATAAGTGAGACTTGAAGGGACCGAGATTTTTTTCTCACTTATAGAAGGTTTCTCGCTTACCCGGGTTTCATTCACATTTTGGCTGAGACTAATGATTCATTAGGGACCTGAGAAAAAGTCTCAGTTATAGAGGTTTCTCACTTATCCAGGTCCCACTTATCCAGGTTTCACTGTATTTCATGTCTTATTCACATCACACAGAAAGAGTGTAAACTTAAATCTAAATATGTATTTAATTTGTTGATATTTTAATGGTTTCTATCAAAATATTTTTGCCTTTCACCGTTTTTTATTTTTCTATTAGTTGAGGACATATACAAAAATAACTACTTAGTTGAATTCATTCGACTTGGTGTACATAATAGTCTAAAGATCTCCGAGTTTTAGTTCTGCCTCGTTTGGTGTTCAAAATAATCGAATTCAAAAACAATAATTTTGCACTGACTAATACCCTTGATACACGGGCACGACTGAATGAAGATCCAGCAGGGATTATCATCGGCTTTACCGTGTATCACTGTGGATTAAGTTTGAATCTTCATTCATAACTGCATTCGAAGGCTACTCGATGAAGTTCCAAAAACTTAATTCAGAGCGGATGAAAATGGAAGCCCTGGAAAAATCAGCTGATTTCCAGTGTCAATTATTCAAAAACATGAATTCACTCCGCTCTTTGCACTTTGAACTGTAAAAACGAAATATCATCGAATCCTGTGCCCGTGCATCTTGCATTGAATGAATTAAAATCCGAGTGAATTTTCATTCGTAGGATCTTCATTCAGCCGTGTCCGTGTATCTTGGGTATAATCCATATTCAAAATTTTTGCCGTATTTCGAGTTATGTTAAAACGATTAAATGTGACATATTCATACACTCTAGCAATTTAAAAATTCAGACTTTAACCAGCTATCTCAAAAGAAAGAACTAAAAATCTAAATTTTAAAAAATTAATAAGATATTGTCAATGGTGTTAAAATGATTTGAAATCTCGAACTAAACTTCAGAATGGAAAATGTTCATATTCATAGCTTTAAAGAAAGTAAGATTATATTCAGTACGCTGAGAGCCCACCAAATATAAAATTGAAGTAGTGGATTAGGTTATCTATAATATTATTATCTTTATACTGTCAACACATTCACACCCCTATTCTTCATTCCGACGGAATTGAAATCCGTTCGGAATGTAGGAAATTTGAAAGCAGGCTGGTACATTTTAAAAGTTTAACAATTGTCGAGTTTTCTGACAGTGCCAGCCCGCTTTTGAATATCCTACATTCCGAACGGATTTCAATTCCGTCGGAATGAAGAATAGGGGTGTCAGAGAAATAAAAATAAATGCCCTGAGTATGGCTTGAAATCAATAATTTTAAATCAAGAGATATCTTCATTGCTTGAAAAAGCATGAGATGAAATAGATCTACGGTTAAAAATAAATAAACAAGTTGATAAAATCCCATCACATTTCTATAGAAAGGGATCACAAATTCTTGACCTTGCTTGACTGTGGGAATATAAGAAATCTAAAGTTTTCAGATCAACTTTAAGTTTAGTAAATTCTAATTAAACGAATATTTGTGGTACTTTACCATTACTCATCCTACCATGCGGCTGTGGCGATGCTGCGGCATTTACAATAGAGGGAAGAAATGGGCAGCCACTTTTTATTGAACCAATAATATAAAAAGTCATTTGGACGCAAATTTTGAAAATAACATCTTCCCGGTGAAAATTTTAACATGTTTTTATTAGTTTGACCTCCAACTTTGTAACATTGTAAGAAAAACTTACAACTCACTTTTCACCAACTTCTAATCGTCGTATCGTTTTGAAATTTTGTAAACTTATGCAATTCTGTTGACAACACAATAATATCGTACCATCATCATATATGGAGGCGGGAGTTTTAAACATTTTGGTGCGCTACTCATAAAGGCGTGTTTTTTAGTTTTTTACATTATAATTTATTTATTTATAACCAGGCATATCTTAAAACGTGAACCTTATTTTACCTTTTATGATCTGAGTTAATTTCGTAAACAGTTGCTGCGCGTAAGAACTAAATTCCTACAGTCAACTGTGAATTAATCTAAAGAATACCAATTGTTGAATTTTGCATTCGAATACAGAATCCAGTCTCAGCAATCGATTGCAATAACTAAATTTCTGAATACAGCTTTTAACTGCTGCATTAATACACGTATTTAAGTTGCGTTTAAGAAGTCAGTTTTTGTAATTGAATCAGTGATTCAGCTTAATAAGACCAATTGCTGAGTTTTGCATTCAACCTCAAAAACTAAATTTCTCGAACGTAGTTATTATATGTTTTTTTTTTTTTTTTGTAATTAATTTCCTGCCATGACGAAAACGAGAATTGTTAAAAGCAAAATTATAATATAATTTTCCTTTTTTTCCACTAGGCAAAACGACCTCCAATGTTGTCGCAGCAGAAGAATAGGAAACCGTCGCAGCACGATAGCGGCGTAGATCTCTCGGAGCACATCGAAAACAAGGATAGTAAAAAACTTGGTACACGGGAAAGAATAGACTCCGAGTCCTCCGACGTAGAAGGGAAAAATTCGCTGATGTTCGACATGGAAATGTAGACAGCACTTTTACATGCAACCTTCGTGGGGGGTTCGCAAAACACATTAGTTCGTGATGCATTTTTTTTCTAGATACTAAGCCCCACCTTAATTATAGTGATGTAATAATCGACACTTTGACAAGTTAATCTCTAATGGTACAAAGGATGATGTAATTGTTTACATTTTATTAATAGTAATCACGATCGAATAAAATTTTAGCGATGTATTTTTTTAGAATAGTTATTTAGATGGCGTGAAGATTTTTCAAAATTTAATCGTTTTTCGATCACACTGTTGTTAACTAAATTCAAATTTACATTTTGTTAAAAAGTTTATTGCATCTTATTTGTAGTATAATTAAATAGTTCTGATCTTATGAGAAATTTTTAATTAAATTGCATTTACTTATAAAAATTCGATGCTTTTAAATCCCGTCAACAGAAAATGTCAATGAAAAAATGGAATTTTTAGGAAATTTTTATCCTTATTGTTCCTATTTAAAATAAAATATTTCAATAATAATAATATGGATTTTCTTTTATTTATAATTGCCACGTAGTACTGCTAGTAGTTTCCAAAGAAGTTTTAGTCGACGTGAGACATGTTCAAGGCTGAAATATTAGATTAATTATTAGTTGTTTAGTATTTTTCTACAAAAACAGAAAAGCGAATGAGCAGAGCATGTGGACCTTAGATAAAAGGCTGCATTCAGAAAATCCCAAACCCTGAGAAATATTAATTTTACTTAAAAATTAATCCTAGATGTTTGAAGCCTGCGTAAAAATCGAAGTTCAATAATGAAGAGGATTATTTGTCTCAATTTTTTAGTATTGAAGTAATATCAGTCAGTACTAATTTTTTAATTTTAAACAGTCAGAGTTCTCTCGGGTTCAAGAATAGGAATGATTAATTACACTATAAAATAGTAAGTTATAGAATTTCTCATGTGTTAAAAGTAAATCATTTGCGTTTTCAGAAATCAAAACTCTAGATAACTCATTTTTTTAAAGAATAGTAATTTGAAAAGAAAAAATTTACAAGGATCACTCATTTGAGGTTTGTAATAGACACTGATTAGAATCAAATTTTCAAAATCTATATCTTGAAAATCAAAGAAATAAAAGACAAAAAGTTCTTATATGAGAGGACTACTTTATTGAATTCAAATTCCGACCAAGCTAGTATATAATGATAGAAGCCTCAAAAGGATGTATAATTTATCATTCTCAATGATTATTTTAACACTTTAGGGCTTTAATATTCCCCTTACATTTTGCTTCCTAAAATAAGAATTTTAGATTTCTAGTACTTTATATTTTAACCCATTCGAGGCCGATTGCACACCGTGTGTGCAATTGATTTCCGAGACTATAAGACCGGTTGCACACCGTGTGTGCAGTGATATTGAATTGCAACAGTAGTGAAAATAAGTTCGTTTAAGAAAAATTAAAGCTTTAAGTTGCGTAAATCTTAAAGTTTGTATTGCTTTTAAGTTAGACCATAAAGTGAGTAGGCCACAGCCAGGACTGCCGTGAACAAAAAATAATTAGTGTAAACAATAAAAAGTGCTTCGCTCCTGGGGACATTCTTCAAAAAAAAAATGTCTGGTCTCGAATGAGTTAAGGAATAAAAATGAAGGGGACCTAAATAGCTTCAAATTTAATTATTTATAAGCACATGTCAATTACTTCTCAATCTGTGACGTACGTATTTTTGCTGGGAAATTCGAGTTACCTACCGTTTTCCTCACCGAATATAAAAAAAAGCCTTCGTTGCTTTAAACCTATTAAAAAATTCAGTTAAGAATACATTTAGAATGCGGGGAAAACAGCACCAAAATAGAAATATTATGTTATATGTAAGCAGAGTGCCTCCCGCTGTGTTTCTCCCTTGTACGTAACTAAGATATGATTTAACAGAAGAAAAAAATTATTTTTACCACACTATGCTAATACAATTGAGATAATCTGTTTTATTGCATTGCTTTTGTTTTTTTTTTATTTATGGATTAAGGATGAATTTATTTATTTTAAATATTTGTAATAAAAAGATTGCTGGTGAATTTAGGATTTTTTCGTAGTTAAATTAGTCTTTCCCCACTTAAAAACTAAGTCATTTTTAAATAATTGGTTTGAATAAAACGACGTTACTATTATTGTTCGCATTCTGTATCTACATTTACATAATATGTGGAGTTAAAATAATTCCTATTAAATTGTATTTAGTCTTTTTCATCTTCAAAAAAATGTAATAGGGTTTACAATTTGTCCTTTTATCTGCAGTGGTAATTTTTCTTGAATCAATAAATCTATCAAGCATGCACGCATTTATTTCAACAGTCAAAACTCAAAAAATTGTTTTGGTGTGAAAGGACTTGGCCAAAAAAATACCCAGAATCGCCAGCAACGAAATGTATACCAATGTGTTCAGTAAGTTGAACATATCACGTCACCAAAAAATCAGCCTTCTAAACCATGTAGTATAGGAGTTATGAGCCTAAATAAGATAATTGGAATCATAATAGTTACATTCATTTTTACTGAGTTTTATTTAATATATCACTATTACAGTGTTATTAAACGATGACATATTTTATTATAGTATATATTATATTTATAAAGACAAAAATATATAATAATAATTATTATATAATTATTATTATATACACCTGTGTTCAAAAAAATAGTAGTGCAAGTGCTGAAGTCTGAAGACACTGCTATTCATTGCTTATGAACTAAAATGTTTTTAATTGTTCATCAGATTCTTAAACACCTGATGTTGTGTTTTGTGCAAAAGTTGTCTTTGTTTTGTACATGAGAATTTGTAGAACAGCAAACTTGCCGCATTGGTGCACTACTATTTTTTTGAACACAGGTGTATATAATAATAATTATATAATAATTATTATTATATATTTTTGTCTTTATAGATATAATATATACTATAATAAAATATGTCATCGTTTAATAACACTGTAATAGTGATATATTAAATAAAACTCAGTAAAAATGAATGTAACTATTATGATTCCAATTATCTTATTTAGGCTCATAACTCCTATACTACATGGTTTAGAAGGCTGATTTTTTGGTGACGTGATATGTTCAACTTACTGAACACATTGGTATACATTTCGTTGCTGGCAATTCTGGGTATTTTCTCTATGAATTTTTGGCTAAGTCCTTTGAGGGAACCAAGTTTTGTATGCCAAAAATTTAAAAATGTTGGAAAATTGGGTTTGATGTCTCCTAATGGATTTTGATGAAACGTTGTAGTAACATTGATTTGAATTAATTAAAGATTCGTTTTTAATAAATAACTGCAAGAGTCGAAAATAAACAAATTAAAGGAAAACTTCCTAATTCTTCGGTTCGTCATTTCATGCGATAAATGCGTGCTTGTCCGCGTTGCGATGATAAGCTGAATAAGCTTTTGGAGTTTAATTCGATATTTCAAAGATTTTTTCGGGTTTTCTTTCAATAAAAAGGTGAAAAGATTTTTAGATACACTGAGAGAAAATATTCCTAGTTGATTTAATAATGGAGTTACGAATTTTCTATTTCAATCAACTACTGTAGATCCTAGTTTATCTGATTATTTTAAGGTAAATTTTAGTAGAGATTAGTTGAAATAAAGTGAGTGCATGTAATGTAAATTGAAGTAAAATACATTTGTTAATTTTTTTAAACAGAAATCATTAATATAATATCCCTATATATATATATAAAAATAATACGTTTGTTTGTTTGTTTATTGCTCAAACGCTTGCATCGATATTTTTCATTTTTTGTCCGAAGATAGTACATATTCCAACTTAACATATAGGCTAATTTTTTTTCGGATAATATATAGGGTTTCAAAATGGTGGTTGAAATTTTTAAATTTGAAGCGATTTTTATGAAAATTAGTACTTAGGGGTTTCGCGGGATGCCGATTTCAAATCCACTGTCCAAATTTAGAAATTCAAAATAGCGGATCCAATATGGCAACCAATATTTCTCGATTCCAACGGATTTTAATGAAAATATGGTGACCACAATATCTCGAATTCAACGGATTTGAATGAAAATTAGTACGACTTTTGGGGCTCACTAATTTTGAATATTATCACAATTTCTAGATCCAAGATGGCGGACCCAAAATGGCGACCAAAATTTCTCGATTTCAACGAGTTTTAATGAAAATTGGTACAATGATTATTTTAAGGTCACTAATTTTGAATATTATTAATATTTGGATTTTCAAGATGGCGGATCCATAAAAAGGTTTTCGGGTTGAAACAAATTCTAGGATATAACAAACTAGAACATTTGAGAAGTGTTTAATTAGTAAGTATTTTCCCAAAGCCGGGTGAAACCTGGTAACCCAGCTAAGTGTGTCCCAAAATTCACGCAAGAAGTAATTTTGACAGAACTGTGGCTTTATTGTAGAATGTTGAACCCTAGATTAATTTTAGTAAAATAGCTTAATTTTATTTATTTTCTCTATGGCTTCCAGGTAATTCCAGAGAATTTAACTTTGATATTACGAAAAAATATCCTGGGTGTAGATATGTGGTTCAAATAACAAGATATAATTTTTAAATAAATCTCCTTGGTCATGTTTGCTAGCAATCTTGTTAGGTGAAAATAATAAACAATAGTTAAATGAACAACGAAATTAGTTGTTGGAACTAGGTATATTTTGGGTGTATGGTTGGACACAATTTCCAATGGCACTTTTAGAGAATATATATATGATATATATAAGTTATATATCTCTCTATATATAATGGTGATGGAATATGTAATTAAATCTCGAAATCCATAAGAATTCTTTAGAGAATTTTATAAAAATTAGTGTACTATTAACTAATATACTTTATACATATACATATGTAAATTCCGTATACAAAATTACTTAAATTAAGATGTTGTTTCACTTTGTTCTATATTAATCTATACAAAATAAGAGATATCTATCGACATTTTATTAAATGAGTGCCAAGAGAAATGAATGGCTTTATGAAAACAAACTTTTCTTTAACAAACTCCTGCTACACATGATGCTGCTGAGTGCTAGCAAAATAAAATCTTGAAAGAAAGATTCACTCAGAGGCGAAGTGATTTCCATTCAAAAGAAGTATGCAACCAAAACGACAGAACGCTGTTCATCTTTATTGCATTAAAAAGAGCTGAGAAAGTCTGTAAGTGTATAACAAATTGTAGTGCTTTGATACACTGTTATCGAAAACGTGGTTTGGTACTCCAGGGCCCGGCTAATGCACCTGGTCCGGCGGTATGCGGCTGCGGGAGCTGGCAGGCTAGCATTGCGGCAGTTGTGGGGGGGGTTTGCCGAAAAACCGCGTTCAGCCGCCGAAGCGGACCACCACCGATAACGAAAAGTTTCTTCTCCCGCGACGGAACGACCTGAAAAATCGCAAGGGTATGGACAAAGCAGGACGGACAGAACCCCTGTCCCTGTCCATGAATGACTCCTAGGGGGGGGGTCAAGATGACAGACGACCCCCGCTAGGCAATAGCCCCAACCACCCAACGACCTCTCCGTGGGCCCATTATTTTAGGGAGGTCCCTTGAAAAATTTAGAAATCACAAAAAAAAATTCCGAGGGCTGAAAAAAAGCAAGGGTGGAGGGTACCGGAGAGAGTAAAGAAAGACTTATAGTGACATACCTTATATTTTCTTGTAGTCCCTTCTTACATACATTTACAAGAAAACTTAAACCTACGACGGGGTGATGCGCTGCCTTCGAAGGGGGGCTGCTGCTCTGTTTCGTTGGACGGCCGTCGTACTGTTGATGATGCTGTTTGGCCTCTTCTTATTGGGCCCATACGATGGTTAAATTTTTATTGCATTTTATGAGTTAAATTGGATGCCCGAGATGGGTTAAGTTATGAAATCTCACAGGTAAGTGCAGTTTAATTATTAAATGAATACATGATTTATTTTGGAGTATCTTTTAAAATTTACAGGTTTACTTAAATTCGTCGGGGCACGTTATGTAAGTTCACAGGTAAGTAAGATTGAGTTGACTAATAAATACATGATTTAAAATTAACTATCTTTTTAAATTTCAGGCAACTTATATTCACCGGTACGGATCAAGTTATGTATTTTCACAGGTAAGTAAAGTTTAATTGGCAAATAAATACATGCTTTAAAATTAATTATCTTTTTAAATTTCAGGCAACTTATATTCACCGGTACGGATCAAGTTATGTATTTTCACAGGTAAGTAAAGTTTAATTATTCAATTGTATACATGATGTAAACCGAAATCTTTTTGCAGGTCACTCAAATTCAAAGAGTCAAGATATTTAAATTCACAAGTAAGTAAAGGTTAATTATTAAATGAATATAGGATTTAAGTTGAAATCTTTTTGCCGGTCACAAAATTTCACCGAAGAGTCAAGATATTTAAGTTCACAGGTAAGTAAAATTTAATTATTAAATTAATATATGATTTAAATTGAAATCTTTTTTGCAGGTCACTTAAATTCACCAAGGAGTCAAGATTTTTAAGTTCACAGGTAAGTAAAATTTAATTATTAAATGAATATATGATTTAAATTGAAATCTTTTTGCAGGCCACTTAAATTCACCAAAGAGTCAAGATATTTAAGTTCACATTTAAGTAAAATTTAATTATTAAATGGATATACGATTTAAATTGAAATCTTTTTTTTTTTTTTTCCAGGTCACAAAATTTCACCGAAGAGTCAAGATATTTAAGTTCATAGGTAAGTAAAATTTAATTATTAAAGGAATATATGATTTACATTGAAATCTTTTTGCAGGTCACTTAAATTACAGGAGCACTCCTATCTCCTCGGTGGTTATCACTCCTCCACCGCGGCTAAAAAAAAAATCCTTCCTTCCTCCTCGGCAGCTTAAATTCGACTCCCCGATTTCTGTCTCCGGCGGCCAAAAAAAAATCTCGACTTTGCGACTCAGCGACTCGAACGATGCATCACGCCACCCCGAACCCGTTTCCCTTTCCGTTTTCTTTTCCTTGCCCATTCGCGCCGGAGCCCGAGTTTTGGCTTTGCGACGCCACACACTTTTCGGTCGCGAACAATTTCTACTCTCCGACCGACCGAGGCGAGAATTTTCGAGTGGACTTTTGAGTTTGGTCTCGGTCCGGGCCCTCGCGACGGAGATTTTATGACCCGGTCCCGTTCCTCGAATGCCGAACGCCGAATTTGGCTGCTTTTTGGGCAGCTCAACCCAACGCTCGAAACCCGAGCAGCGGGACCCGGTTACGAATTGAGGCAGAGCCGCCGTAAAAATTTTGGGCGAAAGATAGGGGCATCGCTTGCGCTGCTGCTCATGGGCGTAGGCAAAAATTGTGAAAGATCTTTTTCTTCTTCTGTTTCCCCCGACCACAACAGCACAGGTCCGTTGGACAGGCCTCCTAGACCAAAGGAGCTGAAGAATGGTCGTCCGGTATTTCCTAGGATGGTGTTCGACCCAGGACTCACATCTGACCAGAGGCTGGGTCAGCAGGCGACAGTCGGCATTGGACCCCCCCTCCTGAACCCTAATGAGAGGCCAGGTAAATCCAATGTCGACCCAACCACTCACTCGAACTGGCAGAGAGAACCAACCCTGATGAGAGGTGGCCCCACCACCAGTGCGAGGGAGGTGCCGACCCATCCCAGGCCAGTCCAAGTCCTGAGGAAAGGCTTGGTATGTCTGAAAAACTACGGGTGCCCAACATGTGGCTCGACCCACGACCTAGACTCGCCCGAGACTGAGCTAGCCGGCCAACATCAGCACTGGACTTTCCCGGACCCTTATGAGGGGTCGATTGGTCCAGGGCTGACTTGACCACTCAATCCCACTGCCAGGGACGACCAGCCCTAATGAGAGGCAGGCTTCCCTGTCAGTGGAAGTGAGCTGCTGCCCCGTCCCGGACCAGCCCCTATCGTGGGGAAATGGTTGTAAGGTGTTCAGAAAAGAAAGAAAAAAAAAAAAAAAAAAAAGGTCTAGAGAAAAATAGTATGGCTGTAGACCAACCCCCCGGTCATCCCAGTCCCAAGATGAACCTCCGCTCCGCGGATCCGCATCCTTCCAGACTCCAGCGATAGGGCGCTGCTGTTCCCGGGAGTCTGGAGGTGGGGGCTGTTGTGAAATTTGCGCTAAAACATACTTATGTTACGGGAAGGGAATCCCCTGTCAGATCCCTTGACGTGCAGTCTTTACCAAGGTATGGGACAGATCGGAGTACAGGAGCTCCGAGTAAAAGGGGAGTGGCGATCAAGCCAAAATGTAAGGATATGAAAAAGTGGGAAAGGTAAAAATGGGGTAAGAGGAAAGGGAAAAAAAATATATATGACTATATAAAAAAAAATTGACGACGTCGCGTTGCGACCGCTGCGTATTACCTAAGGTGGAAGACGTCGGTAGAATTCATTGCAGGTTAACGAGACTCCTGAACGACACCAAAAGACCGGGCAGGAAAGACTAGTATGTATGTGTACGTTGCCTCGAGAGACCGCAAGAGAAAATGATATTCATAGGTAAGACAAGATGAGCAATATACGGATGAGGTGAGATACGCCGAGCATGAAGGCGGAATTGATTACTAATACTGGGTAATCCATTTCCAAGATGAATAATATACAGTTAAGGCCAAGAACAAGGTGAATTATAGGTATTGAGAGATTATAAAGAGTTATGAGTATAGGTAAGTATTTGATCAAGACGATAGGAGACAATGTAGGTTAAGAGTGTGTAAAAGAGAATGTTTTTGCGAAATGACCCGGAACACAAGGAACCCGTCATGTCTTGGGGGAATTAGTACCAAAGGGAAAAATGAAAATGTCGCACAGGCGGAATAGCCAGAACTAAGGCTCCAGCGACACCGAATAGGGAGAGAGAGCGCTCCTCGAGGAAAGGAAGCCGTACCGACCAACACCACGAGATCCTAGCGGCGGATGACGAACGGAGAAGTCTCCCGGACAGGTAGTTGGCAAGACGACAGCCAACTCCTGTAATTCCAGGGAGCACTCCGAACGTCTCCGGTACGCCGGTCCCGCAGGGTTGGCAAGCAAAGCCCCTCCCTGCCTGTACTCCTCAAGGAAGAGGATGACCCGAGACCTCGAGACGAATGGTTGGCTGACGAAGCCAACCTTCGTAATTCTCAAGAGGTCTCAAGCCGACCTCGACCAGGAGAATCACAGACAGGGCCTCTTGGAGTGGGGAAGAGTGTGGAAAAAAAATGTTTTAACTAGGGGTAGGATAGGGTTAGGGAAGGGAACTCTAACTAGGATGGGAAAATAAAAGGGGTAACAAAGGTGTGTCCGCCGCATAACCGAGCAGAGGCGGCTTAAGGACACCCTCGGACGATACCAGTGAAGCTGGTCGGATGCCTTCTTAGGGCTACCGATTTAAAATATGTGTCAGCCGCAATGCCAAGCAGAGGCGGCTTATGAACACACTAACGTTACCAGTGAGGCTGGTCGGATGCCTTCTTAGGGCTACCGATTTATATTTTGAGATAATGTGAGCCAAGCTCAATCAATAGCCTACTATTAAGGACTCCGCCAAAAGAAAATTCAATATAACCAATTAAACGTTAAATAGAGTACTAAATGTATCAAGGATGGCCTCGATACATAAGTAATGTTTGAAAAAAAAAAAAAGGGAAACCAAAATATAGGAAAATCTCATCATCACCTTTTTATGTCCTTTGCGTGAAACGTACCTATCAACTTGCCCTGAAGATCTTCTAGCTCATAGAGGGCGTTGCCTTTTCTTGCTCTTACTCTGCATTTTAGGAATTTGCGACTGAGTTTCGCGCTAGTCTGCTTTTCGAAATTGCTTAGCTGGAAATTACGACGGTAGACTTCTTCGCCTACTTTAAATTCTACGGGTTTTGCTCTCAGGTTATACGTTTTCGCACCTTGGTCGAAAGCCTTCTTCAGATTTTCTTGGGCTTTATCCCGAATGAGCTTAAGCTTATCTGAAGTGTCAACGTTTAGGGGTTCATCAATTCCCTGTAAGCGGCGCAACAACTCGTAACTGGAAGCGTGGGTGACCATGTGAAGTCCAAACAACATCCGGTAAGGAGGAAAACCTGTTGCCTGGTGGACGGAACTACGAAGAGAGCAGGCAATATTACTAAGGTTTTCATCCCACTTGTGATGTTCATCCTTAATATATGCTCGAATGCCAGCTAAAATTGATCTATTTACGCGCTCCGACGCGTTAGCTTGAGGAGAGTATAGCGCGGTGCGCATGTGTTGGACTCCATAGCGTTCCAGGAGTTTAGCGAGTTGTGCCGACCGGAATTGGGTACCATTATCGGTAACTATGGTCTCAGGAACGCCAAACATGTGGAAGATTTCTTCTTCGACGAAGGTACAGATCTGAGACGTCGTAGCTTTACGTAGGGGCTTCAACAACGGAAATTTCGAAAGGTGGTCTAATACGATTAAAATGCAGACATAGCCAGATGTAGTGCGAGGGTATGGGCCGAGAAGATCCATGTAAATTCTTTGCCACGGTCTTTCCGCTATAGGTTGGGTTTGTATCGGTGGTCGGAGTGTAGTGTTCGGTGCTTTAGTCTCTTTACAAGTGTCACACGATAAAACATAAGATCTCACGTCAGCAGTCATGCGTGGCCAATAAAAATAACGACGTATTCGCTCGAGGGTCTTACCGACACCACCATGAGACGATAGTGGAGGGTCATGAGCACGGGAAATTACATCTGAAACTAGGCCTGGAGGAATCCAAAGCTTCCACGCTTCGTCCTCTTGCACCGGGTCACCTGAACGTGGGACAGTACGAATATAAATGAAGCCGTCACGAACCGTCAGGTCAGGAAATTTGGCCCGGTTTTCTTCTACCTGTCGTCCCAGCTCTACATATTCCGCTGAAGTGAAATGTGGAGAGCTGAGATCGACCTCAGACCCGAGGTCTCCCGGAGCTGACAACGCGTCACACTCCACCCGCGATAGCGCATCTGGCACCACGTTCAGGCTCCCCTTACGGTGCTCGATGGTGAAGTCGAAGCGTTGAAGCTTCAGACTCCATCTGGCCAATCTGCCACTTAGATCTTTTTGTGACATAAGCCACTTTAAACTCGCATGGTCCGTAACAATTTTGAAAGGCATGAGCTCGACGTACGGACGGAATTTCTGAACACTTGTAATAGCCGCTAGGCACTCCAGTTCTGTCACCGAATAATTCCTTTGAGCTGAATTAAGTTTTTGTGACACGTAGGCAATGGGTCTCTCGTTACCGTCATTGTCAACCTGCAATAAAACTCCACCCACGCCCTGTGTACTTGCATCGCATTGAATGATGAACGGTCTGGAGAAGTCGGGAGTCACTAAAACGGGAGCAGAAGTCAAGTGTTGCTTAAGTTTATCGAACGCGATTTGGGCTTCTTCGGTCCACGTGAATTTACTAGATTTTTTTAGCGTATCAGTTATAGGACCCGAAAGATCTGCGAAATTGGGAATAAATCTTCTGTACCATCCTGCCATTCCAATGAATCGACGTACTTGTTTTACGGTTTTAGGGGCAGGGTAATCAACAATTGCGGAGATCTTATCGGGGTCCATACGCATTCCATTCTCACCAATAATGAAGCCAAGATATTTAGTTTCCCTTAAGCAAAACTTGCTCTTTTCCACGTTGATAGTAAGTCCCGCCCTCCTCAGACAGTCCGCCACCCGTGCGAGAAGAGCTAGGTGTGAATCAAAATCTTGGGATAGAACCAATAGATCGTCGAGGTATACCAATACATTATCGCGAAGGTCGTAAGGTATAGCTTTATCCATCAACCGGCACATTGTTTGTGGAGCGTTGCAGAGACCGAATGGCATCACTGTGTAGTGATAGAGGGGATGACCAGGCACTGTAAAGGCTGTCTTCTCCCTGGAGCTCTGTTCTAGGGGAATCTGCCAAAAGGCATCTTTCAGATCCAGACTGGTTATGTATTTTGCCGGCGGAAGGCGACTCAGGATGCCATCTATCTGTGGAAGCGGATAGGCATCCTTTTTTGTAACAGAGTTCACCTTACGGGCGTCGAAACACAGTCGGACTTTGCCTGGCTTCCTCACTAGGACGACTGGAGAGCTCCAAGGGCTCTGGCTCTCCTCTATCACTCCAAGCGAGAGCATTCGGCTCAGCTCGGCGTCCATCAATTTTTGTACTGCCGGAGAGACTGGATAAAATCTTTGTTTTATAGGTGTAGCTTCCCCAACGTCTATAGTATGTTCAAGCAGATGAGTTTTCCCCAAGCCCAGGTTAGCGTAGGATGGGAAAAGTGCTTTGGTTTGATCTATACGTCTCTGAAAATCGGGAGTTAGTACGTGTTCGGCAGGGTTGGGTTTCGCTACAATCGGGGTGTCCAATGAAGAGACTAGACCGAGAATGTCCGGAGCCAACTTGAAAGTTCTCCAAAAGTCAATTCCTAAGTATAATTCCTGAGTGAGGCTAGGTACAACGTAAAGTCGTAAAGTTTTAGTCTCACCCCTAAAGAGCACTTCCAAATCAACATGCCCGTGCACCTCCGGTCTAGCTCCGTTGGCCACCTCGATCGCAGAACGATACTTGACCCATTTTAGACCTGCTTCCTGCAACAAATTCTCGGATCCTTTACCCAATATACTAATGCTAGCCCCACTATCTAGCAGGCCCACGATGTTCTGGCCGAGAATATTTACTGTGGCATAGGGTCTAACATCTTTAGGAACCGAGACGAAAGCTGATGATAATTTCCGGCGGTTTTTCTTTACCCGTTTCCAGAACGCACGTAATCTCATTGTGGAACGTCTGGACTTAAGGGGTTTATTAGACTTTGTGGGGTGTTCTCCCTGACCTTCTAAATAATTTACTGGAGAAGCAAAAATTCTCTCACGAGCCGCTTGGTATTCTTTAAGCCTGAGATGGTATGGCTTAATAGGAAAGAGAACCGGAGGTTGAAGACTGTTCGGTCTCTGAAGTATAATAATTTTTTGACTCGGAGATTGCTTCACTACAGATGAAGAAAACGAAATCTCAGGTTCAGGGTTATCCTCTAACTCTGCAGGTGGATCTGCATTTACAAGATTTGATGAAAAAGGTGGTGGTGACACATCCGGTGAAATTCTACTTTCTGACGGGGTAGTTATGTCTGGGGCCGAGAAGGGGTGGTCGTCGTCTCGCCTGCTGTAATTGCCAGCGGCCGTTGGGGCCGGGGGCTGATGTTGTTGCTCCCGACCCGGCGTTGGTTTTTTGAAATGCAATTAGGGCAGCGAGGTTTGACAACCCCTTTTCGGCCACAGCCATAACAGAAGAACCCGGTTGGTTCTGAGGGACAATCTTGGTAATAATGGCCGTTCTGGTCGCAGTTCCAGCACTTAATAATAGAAGGTGGTAGTTTCGTTAGGGCCTCTACAGGCTCAATTACAACGGGTTTAGGTAGCGTGTCAGCTAGGTCGTCAAAGGCAAAATTTTCTTCGACTCTCGCGGGACGGTGTGCAGTCGACAGCAGCGTACTCCTCGTTCGCTGTCGAGTCACCTGGACCTCGGTCACTAAATCTCTGAGATGCGCAATTGTGTAGATACGGTGAAGGCAAATCTGCTCCTGAATGTAAGGAAGCAGATTGGCTCTCAACATCTCCACAAATTCAATTTCTTGCATTGGAACCGTGAGTCTATTTCTTAGTGACACGAGATCCAGGTAATACGAGGTGAACGACTCGTTGTGCTGCTGTCGCCTGCTCAGCATCTTTCGCTTGATGTCGATATCTCGCGAACGCTCTCCCCAATCCGCTCTGAGGGCTGTTTTAAGGTCTTGCCAGGATAAATTCACGTTCGAACGACGGATCGTCCAGTACCAATTTCCCACCGAGTCTCCGAGCAGAAGATGGAAATTACTGATCAAATGATCGAATCGGCCTCGAAGTGTGTCACGTGTAAGGTTTTCGACACGGAAAATAAACTCTTCGAGGTGTAGCTTAGAATTGTCACCGTCATACTGAATTTTCCAGTGACGAAGTGGGCTGCTTGGCCATTGCTCGGCCGTGAACTGCGGTCTGGACTGGTAGGGGTAACGTGGTGGTGGTTCTGGACGATTGTCAAATTCGAGACGTCTGGTATTTGGCGGCACAGAGACAGGACTGAAATCGAAGTTGGGTTGTCTAGAAACATGCGGTCTATGTGGCGGGTGTTCAATGGTAGAGATTCGAGTTCGCGGTGTTTCCATAGCAATTAACCGTTCCTGTTTTTCACGTTCGATCCGCTCCAATTCAGTTCTCACCAAATCGGCTACACGAAAGCGGAGACTCGTATCCAGGGTTTCCCGCAAACCCGACTTTTCCATCTCGGCCGTGACTTGTTCAACAACCGTCTGTTCCGTTTCTCTTCCTCGATCCGGTCTCAACGTAGCCGGAGTTTCAGTTTCGCGAACAGCTTGCCGTGTATTATATTTTTTTGCGATTGCGCCCGTATTTGGCTCCGCCATCTCAAAGTAACGATTTCTTATATTTCCCCAGCACCAAGCTAATAGGATATGAACAGAGAAACTTATTTAATAATATCAATTTGTAGTTGCGAATGGTGAAAAGTGAACTGCAAAGTGACCTAAGTTATGGAAATTATTAATTTACCTGGTGCCTTAGATATACTTAACAGCAATGCTTAGGGGATAAATTCATCGATATGCACACCGGGTGATGATAAAAAAAAAATTATTGTGTATATACCAAAAAAAAATTATAGCATCATGTATACAATCGAGAAAGGGATCTTACATAAAATCAACGTTATGTCATTCATGTAATCAGAATATAATCGAAATATAATCAAAATGTAATCAGGATGTAATGAAGAAGTACTTACTATAATACGAAATAATTAAAGGCATCGCCTAATCACTTATATATATATCGCTAAAATGATTTAATGTAATCGGAATATAATCAAAATATAATCGGAATATAATCAAAATATAATCAAAATGTAATCAAGATGTAATCAAGAAATATTTACTATAATACGAAATAATTAAAGGCATCGCCTAATCACTTATATAGATCGCTAAAATGATTTAATGTAATCGGAATATAATCAAAATATAATCGGAATATAATCAAAATATAATCAAAATGTAATCAAGATATAATCAAGAAGTATTTACAATAATACGAATTAATTAAAGGCATCGCCTAATCAGAAATTTTAATTGAATCCCAATACTCCTACTTCCATCTCCGGTCCCCAACTCCCGTTCTCTCCTTCAGCCTCGACATCACGAAAAATTGAAAATTTACTTTAAATTGAAAAAAAAACCCAAGAGTCATTCACGGACCACCGAGCATTCGGTCCGCCGAAAGGATGTGGTGAGGGAAGGGCCCTTTTTCGGTTTCACCGGTGGGGGCTGCGAGATGGAGAACGACCAAAGTATCCTCCCGGACAGGTGGTTGGCAAGACGACCGCCAACTCCTGTAGTTCCAGGGAGGCCCTCGGACGTCTCCACCACGCAGAACCCACAGGGTCTGCCGAGAAAGGAGCCCCCCACTACCAGCTCATCCCTAGGATGGGGCTTTCCCGAGACCTCGAGACGGCTGGTTGGCTGACGAAGCCAGCTGCCGTAATTCTCGAGAGGCCTCGAGTCAACCCCAGCCACGGGAGTCGCCGATAGGGCCTCGAAGGGAAGGAGGGAAAGGTAAGTAGAAAAAAATTGGGGAGCCTAGCTCCAAGGGGGAAGGGAATAGGAAGGCCCCACGTTGGGCGCCATAATTGTTATCGAAAACGTGGTTTGGTACTCCAGGGCCCGGCTAATGCACCTGGTCCGGCGGTATGCGGCTGCGGGAGCTGGCAGGCTAGCATTGCGGCAGTTGTGGGGGGGGTTTGCCGAAAAACCGCGTTCAGCCGCCGAAGCGGACCACCACCGATAACGAAAAGTTTCTTCTCCCGCGACGGAACGACCTGAAAAATCGCAAGGGTATGGACAAAGCAGGACGGACAGAACCCCTGTCCCTGTCCATGAATGACTCCTAGGGGGGGGGTCAAGATGACAGACGACCCCCGCTAGGCAATAGCCCCAACCACCCAACGACCTCTCCGTGGGCCCATTATTTTAGGGAGGTCCCTTGAAAAATTTAGAAATCACAAAAAAAAATTCCGAGGGCTGAAAAAAAGCAAGGGTGGAGGGTACCGGAGAGAGTAAAGAAAGACTTATAGTGACATACCTTATATTTTCTTGTAGTCCCTTCTTACATACATTTACAAGAAAACTTAAACCTACGACGGGGTGATGCGCTGCCTTCGAAGGGGGGCTGCTGCTCTGTTTCGTTGGACGGCCGTCGTACTGTTGATGATGCTGTTTGGCCTCTTCTTATTGGGCCCATACGATGGTTAAATTTTTATTGCATTTTATGAGTTAAATTGGATGCCCGAGATGGGTTAAGTTATGAAATCTCACAGGTAAGTGCAGTTTAATTATTAAATGAATACATGATTTATTTTGGAGTATCTTTTAAAATTTACAGGTTTACTTAAATTCGTCGGGGCACGTTATGTAAGTTCACAGGTAAGTAAGATTGAGTTGACTAATAAATACATGATTTAAAATTAACTATCTTTTTAAATTTCAGGCAACTTATATTCACCGGTACGGATCAAGTTATGTATTTTCACAGGTAAGTAAAGTTTAATTGGCAAATAAATACATGCTTTAAAATTAATTATCTTTTTAAATTTCAGGCAACTTATATTCACCGGTACGGATCAAGTTATGTATTTTCACAGGTAAGTAAAGTTTAATTATTCAATTGTATACATGATGTAAACCGAAATCTTTTTGCAGGTCACTCAAATTCAAAGAGTCAAGATATTTAAATTCACAAGTAAGTAAAGGTTAATTATTAAATGAATATAGGATTTAAGTTGAAATCTTTTTGCCGGTCACAAAATTTCACCGAAGAGTCAAGATATTTAAGTTCACAGGTAAGTAAAATTTAATTATTAAATTAATATATGATTTAAATTGAAATCTTTTTTGCAGGTCACTTAAATTCACCAAGGAGTCAAGATTTTTAAGTTCACAGGTAAGTAAAATTTAATTATTAAATGAATATATGATTTAAATTGAAATCTTTTTGCAGGCCACTTAAATTCACCAAAGAGTCAAGATATTTAAGTTCACATTTAAGTAAAATTTAATTATTAAATGGATATACGATTTAAATTGAAATCTTTTTTTTTTTTTTTTCCAGGTCACAAAATTTCACCGAAGAGTCAAGATATTTAAGTTCATAGGTAAGTAAAATTTAATTATTAAAGGAATATATGATTTACATTGAAATCTTTTTGCAGGTCACTTAAATTACAGGAGCACTCCTATCTCCTCGGTGGTTATCACTCCTCCACCGCGGCTAAAAAAAAAATCCTTCCTTCCTCCTCGGCAGCTTAAATTCGACTCCCCGATTTCTGTCTCCGGCGGCCAAAAAAAAATCTCGACTTTGCGACTCAGCGACTCGAACGATGCATCACGCCACCCCGAACCCGTTTCCCTTTCCGTTTTCTTTTCCTTGCCCATTCGCGCCGGAGCCCGAGTTTTGGCTTTGCGACGCCACACACTTTTCGGTCGCGAACAATTTCTACTCTCCGACCGACCGAGGCGAGAATTTTCGAGTGGACTTTTGAGTTTGGTCTCGGTCCGGGCCCTCGCGACGGAGATTTTATGACCCGGTCCCGTTCCTCGAATGCCGAACGCCGAATTTGGCTGCTTTTTGGGCAGCTCAACCCAACGCTCGAAACCCGAGCAGCGGGACCCGGTTACGAATTGAGGCAGAGCCGCCGTAAAAATTTTGGGCGAAAGATAGGGGCATCGCTTGCGCTGCTGCTCATGGGCGTAGGCAAAAATTGTGAAAGATCTTTTTCTTCTTCTGTTTCCCCCGACCACAACAACACTTCGAGTTTAGCGTTCTTTCCTTTTTACATCCAGCAGTCCCAATTAAAGTTGGAACTCGACTTTTAGTAGCCTGTTAAATGCGGGGCTGCGGCAATTTAATTAGAACTCAACAACCCCCACGGGAAAAGTGGCTATCCCACAACCAGCGGGTCAATTTCGACCTCTGCACTTTTCCTTTCTAAACTGCTTTCGCCCCCACAAGGTACTCCAGATTGAGATGTTTGTAATTAAAATGCAAGTCGAGTCAACTTACCTGAAATACTCAGGCAAGCGTTGACCCGGCATTAGAGTGCAAAGATACGAAAATGCTCATGGAACTGTGTAATTAGCTTCGCTGGTTCATAATTATGTTCTATGCTATATCTACACTACTGCGGGGGATGCAAAAAAGCGGGAAACCCCACAAACTAGACATTTTCTTCTGCAAATACGACACTTACACTCAAAGTCGAACCACCACAGAAAATAAATCCTATGTGTAGAATGGAAAATCCATTTTTATCAAAAAAAAAAAATTGTATGGTTGCAAGATTTTCCCATACTTTCTTTCTAGTTTTATTAGACTGTATCATGCAATTTTTTAGTTCGACTGCATATGATCTGGTGCAATCTGCACTTTATCCGGTCGAACTAATAGAATTTCTGGTGATTTAATGTTCCCAGCCTTTTTAACTTCCGCGCGAAAAGCGTGAATAAATTAGTTAAGCTCCATATAATATAGTTGTAAATATATACATACAGTGCTGATCAAAATAATAGGTAATAAAGTTGAGAAGTAGACTAAATATCTAACCTCAACTCAACCAGTCTAGTTTCGTGGAGTTAACTTGGGTTTAACGAAACTCAACTCAACCCGAGTTTCCATGAACACTAACTCGAGTTCAACTCGAGTTGAACCCTGCATGGAAACACAGTAAGTGTTTAGTTCGACCCCTTTAAAATTATGTAATTAAAAAATCTAGTAGAATCATATTAAAAAAAATTATATAGTTTAACCTAAATCGCCAAAAATCAATGTAATAACATTTTTATCCTATTAAGAAAAGAGTTTATTTCCAATCAAAAAAATTTCTATTTTTTTTATCACTTTCAAAATGCAGTGATTTTTAACTTTGCACTTTGACACATAAAACTTGCCTACATAGTACCAATTAAATTTCAGAGGAAAGAGTTTTTAAAGGCGGAATTGCTCTTACAAGGAGAAGGCATCTAGTCGTCATCACCGATTTCGCTCAAATTTATAGCACATGTAGGGCTTGGCAACAAATGAAAGTACCCGAAGTGGGAACTCCAGATGGCCACGCGTTTACAAAATAATAGTATACAACAATTTTCACGCGGCTCTTCATCCCATATCCGCTCCAATATTCGGTGACGTGTTACGTTACGCGTGTTCACTGCTAAACTTTGCGATGAGAGAGAAGTTTTTATGAATGTGAATCAAGTTTGCTTTTGTATGGAGACGTTGAAACAACGTTGTAATTGTTTGTTGCTAAATGCAAAAATAATTACTGTTTCCCTTGCTTTTATAATTAATATCACCCCGCCAAATGTAATTCATCATGAAAAATAATAAAAGTTTGAATTTTAATGTACAGAGTCTTTTGGTATGCGCTTTAAATACAATCCTTTGCTGAAAAGTTCGCAATCCCAATTTTTTTCCTTATCTATGCCTTTTGCGTATATATAAATAAAAAAATTTAAAAATTTATCACTTCGCTTAATTGCGGACTCGAATCTTATAAAAATTGGGAAAAATCCGAAAAAAAAACATCCCCACGCTGGGATTCGAACCCGTCACATCTGAATCCTAAGCCCAAGTGTTCACCACTGCACCATCAAATATATGATTTGTTTTTGCTGTGTATCCTTGAATCTTCCTATTTTACTTGTTTAATATTTTAATTTTCTTATTTTGCTAATAGTATAATATCGAAAACTATGCAATTCTCACCGAAAAACTTTTTTTTTAGGTGGAAACAATTCTTGAAATGATTAAAGACGAATGTTAATTTTTTGGCTTTTGTTTCGTTTTCGACTCATTAAACTTTAAATTTTAATGAAAGCAAATATTTAAACTGAATTTAAAAAAAGCAACATTTTTTGATATTGAAGTCGCCGACTATTGATAATTATGAAGAAGTAGTATTTATTTCATTTATGTAGTAATTTAGCTATTTTTATAACGAAGTGTGTTAAATTTGAGTACTTTTCTAAATAAAATAGAATTCTAGAACAATAACGATTTGCATTATTCAAAAGGTGGTTTAATAAAAACATTGTAAATTCTAGTCGATGAACTAATTATCCAAATATTCCCTGATTCTTCTAAATAATAAATCTCATGTTTTGATGTGCAAATTTTTTGCGTGATTTATTGATTGGAATTGTGTCCTTCTTTTATGCATGTTTTTGAATTGAATTGGATTTTAAGTTTAAGTTTCCGTTTATCTTATGTACTTGAGATTTAATGAAAACAATAATTTATTGAAATCCGACAGTTACCGTATCAACGAAGCGCGTACGATTGTGTGCGCAATTAATCAATTATTAAAATAAAATAAATAGTTTAATTGTATTACTTGAAAGCATAATATTTATTTAGTTTTTATTTATTTATCACGCGATACGGATTAATGCTATTTATCATGCTCTACTTTGCGCTTTCGGAAGCTGAGCCCATTTCGGTGGAAATAGACCCGACAAAACGTGGAATAATCTTAAAGGGCTTTAAACGTGTGCCTAAATAATGTAATCTACTCTTAAGGTAGGGTAGCCCGAGATCGAAAGCAAACTTATGAATTTAGGAATCCGTTGTGATTAAAGATTATGAGACATAATCTATTTGGCTTTTCGTATAGTGCTAATCAGGTATTTTAAATATTAAAAAAGAGGGCATATTAATGTAAAAATCAGAGTGAATTAAACTTTTATAACTTTTATTCCTAAACCCAGAGAAAATAATCACAGTACAAAGGGTAATTTTTAACACAGTATTTATTTAAAAAATTAATCAAACTTATTTATTGATTGGTTTTTAATTTTTCACAAAAACTTAAATTATATAACTATAAAATTTCAATTAAGTCACAACATAATAAGAAAAAACAAATCCTTTTAATTCACTTATTTATAAGAAATTACAAAAGAAATGTGAATGGACTGATTAGAATTACCTAATAACAAGGTGTTCTTTGACTTTGATTTGCATTATAATATAAGGATTTCAATAAAAGTTAATAAAAGTATTGTCTTCTTGATTTAACTTTATGTAAATCTCTCCATAAGAGAAATAATACTTACCTAGCAGTGAAGACTATAACGATTTTAGCGAATCGGACAAAAATTATTTTGCCAACTAAACACTGATTCCACTGCCAAAACAAATCATTCCACCTTGACTGACTGATGTGCACTTGACATGTGTTTCGACTTTTGCGATGAATCAAGTAACATGAAAACGTGATTGTAGCTATGATAAGTTAAAAACTATTTTTCATAGTAACATTCGACTTAAATTATGCTAAACTAATTTTTCTTGAAGCAGTGCTTTTACTGTAGTCTGCAAATCATGACAAAGTAAAGATATATTTTATAATTCGTCTAAATTGTTTGAATATGATAGATGCTACAATGGAACATTTGTACATACATATTATTTATAGATTATTAAATTCATAATTTTTCCTCCCTGATAGTCGACTTAAAAATGATTTTTTCTTCCTGTAGTTAAAACTTATCAAAGAGTACTTTCTTGGATTCTCTCACTTTGAATGTGTGGGGCTGTAAAAGGTACGCTTCTTAATCTGGATGCCCTGGATCTTGGAGGGTTTCTTTGTAACGAGTCGAAGTCGAACTCAAGACAGAATGGATGCAGTTCGCGCGTCGGAAAGTCCGAATTTTCTTTCGGAGTGCGTAGAAAAGCTCTGCCGCGGAAAAGCGATGGTAGACGGACTCCGAACCTCCACATGGGAGAGGAATCCCTGGAAATGAGCAACGCTAGGACTGGGATCGGGATGTGAGTTACTTTTTGCGGCCATGCGGCTTTAACAGGTTGCAGTCGGGCTCCAGAACTTTCAACAGGTGCCGCCGGCGTGACTTTTACTTTTCGCACGTTTTTCCTCTAATTTATGGCAAACACTTTTCATGGCACAGAGATTTGGCTTTGGGCATTCCAAAAATTTAGCGCTTGAAATTAGAAACTGCTCGGAGTCATACATTTCTCGGGATAAATGAAGCATCATCAGATTTAGGGACTAGGGATTATCGAACTATAACACTTTTTAATATCTTGGACAAGGTCTGCCATTAATCACTCCATCAATAAATTTCACTCGAATGCTGCACAAGGCAGGGGAAAGTCCATCGTCCGTTTTTTTTTAAAAGACAGATGCTCAATAAAAAATTCTATTTCGACGGAAATTATCTGAGCCGAAACTCCTTTCCATTAGTCAATCATGAATCGTTTGCCTTTTTGGTTTTGTGACGTTATCGGAACATGATTGAGGGGTGGATTTCTAATGCTTTATCAATAATCCAGTTGACCTTTGGACAGGCCATAAATTCTCAACTGATTTCTTCCAGTAGGAGATAAGTACAAAAAAAAAATCAAATTTCTTAGTGTTGAATTATGTTAGTAATAGGTGGAGGTTTTTGGCTGTGTTAGAACATTTAAGCTATTTTTGGATTTGTGATAAAAGAAAGGTGTATTGCCTTTAACCCTTTGCACTCGAGGGCTCCGCAGCGGAGCCATTTAAAATTTGTCTTCAAACTCGAGGGCTCCGCTATGGAGACAATGCAAATAATTTTCAGTTCATAACATAAGGACAAAAACAAATCGAAATAACTTCACTCTTCTTTTAATGCGCATATCATTTACATATGTATATGTGAATATGATTTCTCTATCGAAATTGCTTCGAGTTGCTAGTAATATGAATGAAAACAAGCTTCGAGTGCAAAGGGTATATTAAATTTAAAACTAGTGTAAGATTATTATAAAAAGCTCAACAGAATAGTAATTCTTCATGCCTTAATTATACGTAAATAACAACTTCCAATGTATCAATATTATTTGTTTGTATGGAATTATTCCACTGTCCCTCATTTGAGTACATATGAAAATTTTTTATTGTTTTTTTTTCTTTTAAATTTACTTGAAAAGTGTATAAAATTATATTTTACTAGTTTCCGAATAAGAAAACATTAACTGATAACTCATAAGCATTTATTGTGATGAGTTTGTTAAATTTGTTTCTTACAGAAAGTCATAGTCAAAATGAAGTGACGTGATCAAAGGTCATGTTAAATCGAAATAGTCATCTAGGGAGCCCAACTATTAATTTTCAAAAGTCAATTCCTAGACAAATATGAAATAAATTACAAAGCTCTGAAGCTTAGTTCCTTCATAAAGAAGCCTTATGTGAAGTTATAATAAGATTTAAATAAAAATAAGGGTTTTCTAAGCAATATTCCCATTGTCTTTCGATAAAATGTCTAATAAAAATAATAGTTATGCTAAAAATGAGCATATTAGAGAGACATGTATTTTTACTCAAACTCTCTTTTTAGACATAACATCATTTTGAGAATCAAGATAGTTAGATGAGTATTAAAGTTAAGTAAATTATAAAATATTTTTATAAAAAAGCACCGATGATTTACTTTCATCTAATTTTTTTGTTTCACAATTATATGTGCATTATTAGTAGTTAGTACTATTATATATTTCAGAATTCTAGATTATATTGTTCTGAAATTAAAAAAAAACATAAATGTTATTCTAATTTTCTTTTATAGGGTTCGATCTTACACAATTTGGAATTGTATGTTTATTGGAAAATTGAAATCTTTAGATTTTGTGTCCACTATCGCAAATTAAGGTGTTCTAGGCCACTATAAGACTTGTCAGATTGAAACAAAATTTAAGGTTTAATAGATGTGTAAAACATACCCCACTTTTACTATTGTACTGAACAGTTTTCCTAGTAGTAGTAGACTAAGATTGTGTTAGAGAGATGCTTTACTTTTGGCGAATTGTGACAGTTCCGGACACATAAAATTTTATTTATTCCTACAAACGAAATTTTATTTATCTTAATTTAAAGAAAATAACCTCTGAATAGTTTGTTCTAGATCTACTACTACTACACAGCGCAAATTATTTTAAAAACATTTTTCAGTAAATTCAAAAACTTATTCTGCTGAAATTTTGATTGTATCCGCTTTATACTCGTACACAGATATCAATTAGTCCTCCCTCGAGTTCTGTTCAGCGATTCCACATCCGAATCGCAGGAGAGCGGAAATTAAAATTTTTTCGTCATTCATCCGACTTGTAGGGCTGGGACGTAAGACTGATTAAATACTCCGAAATATACACGAAAATGGCAATTCATCAAAGATGCTGCTACGTATAGAATACATAGAACCAGAAAAGTTAGAAAAATGCGTGTTGTTATGCAATGAACTACGCAATGGAATTTAGATGACACTGATGTATGATCTCCTCTAAGACACAATAAGTGAACAAATTTACTATGCTAGGCCATCGTAATGATTTGAGGAAATGAGGAAGCTACCATTTCGGCTGTTTAATATCTAAATACAAACTGCTTGGTAATTATTATCATAATTTTTTCTTATTTGTTTATAAATATATCTTCCTAAGGATAAAACTGCTGGGAATATATTTTGTTTATTTACACATGTTCTTCTTATAACACTAGCTGTTTCTTTTTACACCAACATAAAAATCTATATTAAAAACTGCTTCAATTTAAAACTTGATTGCTTAGGTTCCTAATTAAAAATTTTAAAAAAATAACATTATTCAGAAAATTAATGCTTAAATTAAGCGCACAAATTACATTGATTCCCGCCAGGCAAAGAGAGTTTTTATACTAAAGAATCTTTATGCTTAAAGTAAGCTAAAATTACTCAGTATTTTAATATTTTATCTTAAGTTAAGCATAACGATCGTTTAGCATAAGAACTTTTTTTGCCTGGCTGAAATCATTATAATGTGTGTGCTTAATTAAAGCATTTTTGTTTTGCGTACATATGTCTACAAGAGGTAAATTTTACATTTGAAAGCATATAAAATAATAACCGACATATGTTAATTTCATATTGTCGGCAGTATAAAATTACAAGTAAAATATGTAAAATTTTGATATTGCTTTCGGTATAAATTTATATTCCAACTCGATGATTTCATTCTTCAGATAATGTAAAATTCACAATTTTAGCTTTAAATTTATATTTTGACGTCGTACGCATTTTATATCGTTAACGATATAATTTTATCAGTAAAAACTTTGCTTCTACAATTAACAACCGCGTTGCATTTTACAATGTAAGATCGACAAGAAATGCGAATTGTGACTTTTTATAGGTAAAACATATGAAATCAATCTCATGTTGTAGCATTTCGCATTGTTTTTTCTCTGAGTGTACTTTTGTGCTAAGTTTTACTGATATCGGTTAAAAAAGTTCTAAAAGTATAATATCACTTATAATTCCCATTTTCCGTAAAGTAACATGCATTGCGCTAGTTATCAATTTTTGAGTATTAGGACCCAATGGTAGGGTATAAAAAATAAAATTAAATAGCATGACTTGACTTTATTAATATGTAATAATAATATTATGTATTAATACGAGTAAAATTCCCGAATTTCTGACGCAAAGTGAGCACCGCTTGTTCAGAGCAAAAATTACAGATATTGCATACTTAAGCGATGGCCTTATTCTCGTTCAGGCAGCTTCATACGTTTTTATAGAACCATATGAAAGAAAATGCTAAGAAATCAAAAAGGCGGAAAAAACATTTTCAAACCTGTGATCCGTAGTCCCTGCGATTCGAGAGATGTTTAAATTTGTCTCGCAAATACCCAGCAGGATCCCCAGCTACTATCGCCATAGGGAGTTTATTTTTGTGCTTCCTTCAAATATGTACCGAACACGGCACAGCCACAGTTCCCTTGTGCCATTTAAATGTGCCGTAAAAGCCTTATTCAAATGGTACCGAGATTTTATTCCCCTTACTCCCATAACATCTTTTAGTATCTCCTTCACTTCCTGGAGGAAATCTCCTCTAATTTGAGAAATTTTAATGTTTATTGGCTTTTTTTATCCGTAACGAAGCCAAACTCCACTTTCAAAGTTACGAGTATATGGTAATAAAATCGCCGAATTATTGTTCGGCCATTGCGCTAGATACCATCGTCTGCAGCATGCTAATATTGATTTTCTGTTGAAATTCGGAGCCCTGTATATAATTTGAGCCGACTTAAAAGGCAGAAATAGCATGATAACATCGCCATTAGAATCGAACTGAGCATAAAATGGTACATGGGGAAGTACCTTGATCTCAATAAACTGTCTTGGGGCCCTCGGCTGAATCTGAAGGGCTGGTGATCCCGCTAATGGGCGCAACAGTTGACAGGAACAGCATGAATCGATTGACGTACAATAGAAGAGCTCCAAAGTCCTTTGCATAATGTGTCGGACCTATTTCTGGTTAAGTGAGCCGTAGAGAGACCATTTCGGATGGTTTACTACGCCATAGTTCGAATGAATATACACATATAGGGTACGCGGGCGGTGGAGAAATTCATACTTTGATGAAGCCATGTTCGCGGCTTTTTATTTCGTATTTCATAAACCTACATATGGTACATATTTTTGAGCTCGGCTGCATATTAGGCAAATTCTTCTAAAATCGCAAGCCGTGAAGTGGTTCGGCGTAAACACACACAGCGTTAGGCCAAAGAGATCCAATTTGTCAAATAAAATATATCTTATGATGAGCGACGTATGCATGGTAAAAACTTTACGGCAACTTCCAAATTTAAGTTCTTATTTAAAAAATATTTTCACTCAAGTTTGCGAGAAGTTTTCTTTTCACGTGACTTTTTACCACCTTTTTAAAAAATATGATAAAGTTTTGAGTTTGAATCCAACTCAATGAGAAATACGAGTCCCAGACCTACTGACTATGGAAAACTGAAAAATTATTTAATTTTATTACGAATTGATATATATTTTTATTCTATACGAATCACCAGACCACTTACGCATATATACAAAACAGCTTCACAGATTGGGACAATACAAAATGATACAACTACTGTGCACCAACCAAAACTAATTAACTTTGGCTAGACAATAGATAGTATAGTATAGGGTGAAGCTGCTTATAAAATAAATTATTGGGTCGACAAGTATGAAACTTGTAGAAAAAAAGGCAAAGTTGGTTGATCACTTACAAGTATAAGGAATAATTTTATTCATCAAAGTATGCACCTATAGTGTTTATACACTTTTGCCATTTATAGGCACTGAGATGGGTCAGCTTCAACGGTGACCTTTAGTTCGTCATTATTGGCCTTTGACTCTGGGTGACCGCGCTGCTCATTTGTGAGGTCAAAGTTACCTGTACGAAATTTGGCAAACCCATTTGAAATTGTTAGCTGCGTAGTAACACTAGAGCCAAATACATTATTAATGTTTCGCGCGGTCTGCAATGCCGTAGTTCCACGTCAGAAGTCATAATTCATGACAGTACGAATTTCTGACCAATCCATTATCAAAAAAAAAATTATTTAAAAAAAAGGTTAGTAATATGTTTTAGAGCTTGGAATAATTTACTTATACGGGCAACATGTGTAACTGCTTAAAAAAAAAAAAAAAAAACGGTAAAATATTAAGTCACTGTCAAAAAACAAGCTGTCAAAGTTGACAAAATTGTAAACTACAAGTTTCATCCTTGACGACTCAATATTTGAATTCATTATAAAATAGTCGGATGCAACTATATACGTTTTTTGTATCGTTCATGGCAATAATAATAACATTTAAAACCCTTTTTTTAAATATAGAGTCGCCACATCGAATTGCTAAATTTTTACAGAAAATTTATAATCCAAGAATCCCCAATACCAAATTTGAACCGAATTAAACTATAAATGATAAAAAAATATTGGAGACGCTCTCGTGAAATTATATTATAAAAAGTGTCAAAATATATTTTCATCGACTTTGTACATGTGTGCAAAATTTCAATTCAATCTGTGTGATGACAATTTTTATACAAATTAATTGAAGATTTGAACTGGAAAGACATACCATACCATCAAAAATATGTGATATCGGTCCCACTTCTAATCAGAATGTTACAATTACTCGAAGACATCGGCGACCGGCCACTGTAACTCAGTAGATTAGAGCATCAGACCGCAAATTCGTAGGTCGGAGGTTCGAGCCCTGCCCGTGTCTGGCCCGATCTTTTCAAGTAATTCCCACATTTATAATACATTATTAAAACTAAAAGTGTTGGGCGCGAAAAGAGAGCTGTTTAAATGTATATACATTATTATATATTGAGTATTAATTATCTCAGGTATTTTGTATATATTGAGAGCAGGCCTAGGTGGCTTCCTTGAGGAATGCCAGAGACGACACTAAACATCGTAGAAGTAAACGCGCCGAGCTTTACATAAACTTTTCTATAACTTAAAAATGAGGCAATCTAATCCAAAAAATCAGGATAAATGCCTAATCTTTTAAGTTTGTGACTAACCCGATCGAATGTCTTAGTAAGGTCAAAATAAAATAGTATCCACATGATATTTATCTTCCATGAACGTACCTATGAAGTTTCAAGTTAGAACAGATTTAAGCATAAATTGATACGTATTATTTATAAGGAGTGGAATTATTATTAATTAATCTTAAGTTCTGAATAATAATCATAAATATAAAATTGGTCACCACTGCCATACTTAATTTAAATGTTGTAAATTCACTCACAAAATTTTTGAAAGTGTTGGTTAATTAAGCTTGTATAAGTGAAAAGAAAAAAAACCTTGGTTTAGGATGGAGTAAACAAATAAATTTGTTTACTGAATTCTCTTCATTGTTCACGTCCCATTTGAAAACATATCTGAGAAACCAGACTCCTTCGCAGAGAAGCTTTATAATTATGCGTAAATCCCTTTATAGCAAGACCCAATTAATTATGGAAATACTAATGCCCAATGCTGACTAGGCACACTGTACGCAGGCTATTTATGGCGTACTACAAAATCTCTGCTTACACGGATTCAAGATAATTCTTCGGCAAATGTTAAAAGCACACCAAACTTAACACGCTCCGCAGACAGTCTACCCGAGGGCTTACCGCATCCAAACAGAGCCCTACTCACATCCTGATCCGCGGGATACAGCAGCAAGATGAGGAATATTTCGGAGTAAGCCCAAGGGTATGAATCCCAGGATATATTTTTTAGCCTCGGGATGCGACGAAGTTTCATGATTTTGGGTGGAGACCTCAGCCCAAAATGCCATTTGCTTCTATAAAATAAAAACACTGATCAATTAGAGCCAAGAGTCGGGCTTTGAAGCAGACAATTCAAATTTAATGAAACGTGAAGCGCGCAAATTGGCCCTGGCTCGGACCGGATTTGAAATTGTTGTTCTTTGAGAGTGGCCGTTTGAGTTTCTCAGAATATTTATTATTAACGACGCCAATTGCTGGAGTTATCCAGAGGCCACTTATACTCTAAATAAATAAAGAAGTTCGGAACAGCCTGCACATTCTGTCTGTGTCTGTCGACTTAAAGTATTCTGGAAGTAATTAATGAAATCCAGCACAAGGACGCGCTGCTTCATTACGACAGTAACTTCCATTGTCATAAACATTAAAGCAATTATTTATCTTTGTTGACAGTATAAGCTTGCTTCGAAATTTCTCTGTGAATTACTGAAACACTTGAGGGTGGCCAGACTTTTCCGGTTTATCCAAAAACAAAGTGTTAAATAATCACACCCACGAAAAGGATTCATTAGGTGTTTTATTATGCGAAAAGTTTTAAATCCTGGCCGGCAAAAAAGGCTCGAAAGATTAACGCGTTTATATTACTTAGAAAAATTAGGGCAAAAAAACAAAGTCAATTAAAGACCGGAGGACTTGGACTCGCAACAGAGAAGTTATTTATCTAATTAATTAATTTCAGAGGTTTGACGCCGGCTGGACCGGAATCTGCTCACGCCAAATTGTCATAATAAATAAAAATACGTATAATATACACTACCTGAAACGTTTTACTTTGTTGGGTTTGTCTTTAGCTGGCAGTTACTATATTTAAATACATATTAAAAAAAGGAGTAATTAAATATCCCTCGATAATTACCTAATCAATCATTTTCTTTTCTTTTGGGAACTTGAAAAAGTGTTTTTTTTCTTAAAGGCAACTTCTTATTTTTCTTTCCACTTTTTGTTTATCTGGTTATTTTTGTTCAAATAAAAGTTAATCGATCGAAACATGAAATACGAAATTTTATGAAAAATTTTGGGAGTGCCACCCTGTAAAAAACTTGCTTTTATTCCCACCAAGTAGAGTATTAAAAATATATAAATTGTAGAATTTTTAAATATACATATAAGTAAAATATAATTATAGTAAGCTATGTTAAAAAAAAGATATAAATAAATTAAAAAAAAATAAAAATTAAAATCTGCGATAAATATTTGTTACATTCGTCGATAATGACAAGAAAAAAATAAAAATTGGAAAAAATCCTGACTAGTAATAATATCAATATTACTTAGTTAAGGCACGTCTACCAGCGCTAAAAATTTGCCCAAAGGAAACATTTTTTTAGTAGGGATAACAATAGAAATGAATAAAAATAAATAGTACATTAGTACATTGTTTATTGGTATTTAAACTTTATAAAAAAAATGTATTTCACTTTATTTTTACAAAAATTACTATATAAAAAATCACGTGATCCACAACACTAAGAAAAAAAAGTTGCTCCACGGACATGATATCTCCAGTAATTGTTGATCGATTTGCAAAATTTAAAAAAAATTCTTATAAAATATAGTTGTAATTATGGTCTGTCGTGCCGGAATTTTGAATTTCGAATAACTTAGCAATTTATGGCAGTTTCCAAAAAAAGTATGACGTAAAGTCATAAATTTTACACTTTAATTATTTTTATAAAATTTTCAATCAAAATATCAGAAATTTGGCTCGACACACTATAAAGAAAACGATTTTGAATATTTAGACAAAATCGCATTAAAGAATATTAAGAACTGTATGAGTTATCATGTCGACCGTGGCGGAAAAAGTAGTTTCGAGAAAAACGGCTTTAAAGTTTTAAGTGCATTTTGCTCGAAGTCGCGCGGAGCTAAAGAAAGAACAACAATCTGTTAAAACAAAAAAAATAAATTTTTTGAAAATGCTGGAAGTATGTAAGGCCTTTTAATCTAAATCTAATGTTTTTAAGGGAAAATATTACAAAATCACAGTATTTATATTATTTTTTACTTCCACCCTTGAATCTATTTCGAAACTTTGACTGTTACCTTACTGCGCTGATAAGTTTTGAACAATTTTGGTTTGTATTAAATGAAGATATTTTCGATATTGGACCTAAAAAATTAAAAGCAAAAAAACCTTTTTTAAAAAAAGCTTTTATTTAAATGCTCTAAAAAGAAGAAAATAAAATTTTCCTTTAACATTTTAACTATCAACTTATAGCCTCATTATACACAATTTATATGATCATAAAAGGTTTACGAGGTTTGCGTAAGTACCTATAAGTATTTAATTAAACTGAAATTTAAAAAAAAATTAAACTTAGCAGATTAAGTTACTCAATTAAATAGGTACTAGTTTATTTACACAAGTAAATCGCGCGACAAGCTCTTAATCCAGCTAGGTTTCTGAGTCTGTTCATCTCGTTTAACGCATCATTGTTGCAAGATCGTTTGCCGGTTAATTTCGAACAGTCTAGCTCTTCAATAAGGAGACCTTCTAATGATTTTACCCTACTTGGGTGTTTGGAAGAATGCGCCACTTATTTCAGCTTGGAGCTTACTTGTGCCTGACGAAACACAGTTCCGGGTTTGATTTTGGAGTTGTCCTTCTCCTAGACAGGTTGCAGACCAATATTGATGACGCCCATCTCGCCAAATCACACAATTCAAAGTTAATCAACCGATGTTACAGGCTCAAAAAATTCTACCTCAAGAATAATCGAGGTCTCTACACCAAATTTCAGGTGGATTAGAGCAACGGAGCTTATAATCACCATCTTTTTTTTAACCTGCATTTTTATTCTCAGTGAACCCTTTCATTTAATACCCATACTATAGGAAAGCATAAAAAACTTCAAAAGTCCGCCATATTGGATTAAGAGTGATGTCAGAATATTTTTCTAATTATTCTCGGCAAGCCCTTTCATTTGATACCCATATTGTAGAAATGCATTAAAAATAACTATTCCGCCAACTTGGATGGTCCGCCATATTGGATTTAGAATGACGTCACACAGCTTATCGTGTATTGTCATCCAAACTAAACGTGTATACAAAATTTCAGCTCAATCGGTTGAAGATATCTGCTTCAAAATTGAGCAGCAAGATTCCACCCGAACAAACATACATACATACATTTCAAGTTAAATAAAAGCTTTTAAAATTCAAAACAAATGTTTCTTCATTTTTCATAATAAAAAATAAATTTATTGCGAACTTAATGAGTGTCAAATGACATCTTTATTTCAGGTTCAGTCTTTACGTGATCAAACTTTTGATGTTAGTGCCGATTTTGTACGTCAAGGGTTTTTTGTTTTTTATCCCCATTGTACCAAATCATCACCATAATTTAATCCGAGAAAGATTAAATGTGGACTTTAAGCTGGACAGGAAATAAAATCAATGCCTGAAATGAATCTTCTTTTTTTAGCATCACTTTGTTTTGCTTGGATAGTGATATGACACTTTCTGTTGTTAGTATTAATTACAAGAAGAGCTTGGAATTGTGGATTTTATTTTATAAATTGGCAGAATGTATACATTTGTTCCAAAATCGTTTAAGGGTTCATGCCGAATTGTAATTTTCAAAAAATCGATTTTTTTTTTATTACATTTTTGGAAACTATATATATATAGAAATATCATATTAAAATTTTATAAAGATCGGAGCACTCTAACTATATTTTTGGCACTCTAACTATATTAATGGGCGTCAAAATCGGCCCGCCCGCCATACAATTTGCTGATGACCGTGACCGACAGCGCGTACGAGATGCTGACGCGCATCAGCACTATTGCCTCTAAGAAAGCCAGAATCATCCGCAGAAACGCTGTTTTGGATGAAAACGTTAATTATGAATATACAGAAGGCATACTGTATGGTGCAGGCATCGCTGATTAAGCGCAGGTGAGATTTTTTTACGATTTTTCATTAAAAAAAACTTTGATCGCGTTTTTCTCGAAACAACGTTTTTCGGCACCTTGTTGATAAAATCTCGGTGACTACTGAACCGATCTTCACCAAATTTTTACCACATGTTCTCTATAACTATATCTATGGCATGAATAGACAGTTTTTTGAAATTTTGATTCTAAGTATTTTTTTAAGGGCAAAAACGGGGAAAAAAATGATGATTTTTGGAATTTTTTGGAAAAATGTCCGCCATTTTGTCAATTTTCAAAAAATCAAAAATCTGTCTATTCATGCCATAGCCCTTATCATACTGAATCTTAAACTTTTTCATTTTGTAGTTTTAGACCATCCGTCTCGGAGATATCATCAACAAGGCGAAGCCCTCTTTTTTTTCACTTTTTTTCAACCGTCTGTTACAACAACAAAAAATCGGAAAAATAAACAAAAAAAATTGTTTTCATATACTTCGACACTATATTTATTGAAGTAAAACCCCTCCCATATTTATATTTACAACTGAACCTACTAAAAAAATTATTGAAAAATAGTCTGTTTTTCATGGGTGTAATTCGGCATGAACCCTTAATGTCGAAAGCATAAAAAAGTACATGTTAGGAAAGAGAGAGAAAAGCATTAGCATGTTAGTTATGTATTAATTGCAATTTATGAAGTCTTTGAAATTTTACTTTTAAAAATATTTTCCGAAAAACTTTTTATATCTCTGGTATATGTTTTTATTTTTAAATGATAACTCAGAACGATCCCTGGATCCAATTCTAATTTTCTTAAAAATGAACGCCATATTTAAAAAATTTTACACATAAAATGTGTTTATGTTTTCATTTACGTTTTTGTGTTTGATTTAATTATATTTATAATCTTTTTCTTGTCTTTTATGGTTAAATTTTTGGATATACATCTTTTTTTTTCCATTATAAAATTTCTCAATTCACTTCGATAAAAAAATTTTATAATATCAAAATGCCCGAATGATTTCTTGTCAATATTACACTGAGAAGTTTAAGTCCTAATAACACGATTGATGCACTTTATTGCAGTAAAAAGTTGCTTTTTCCCCACTAAATCAGTCGTTTTTCGAGAAAAAAAATGACGTGAAAAAGTATTTCTTTACATAATATTGCAAAAAAACAATAATAATAATTTCTTTTCACTTTTTTTTGGTTGGATGGTGTCAGGCGACTCAAAATACGTCTAGAAAAGTTGGTCTCGATGAGAATTGACCACCCCTTCGATAAAAGTTAGAGCCTTGAAGTTACCGTAAAATTTTTTGCTATTCAGGCATTAATGGGTTAAAATAAATAAATAAAATCAATACCACTCATTTAAATTTTGCTGGCTTCCAGTTTTATGCATTACTGCACATTCTTAGGTTCCCTTTTTATTTAGATTGGTTAATTTGCGTAGAACTTTGTTGATTTAATTTAAATTTTACCCTAAAACATTTGATTTACATATGATGATAAACAATTGGAATTTGTTGTGGATATATAATATAGTGTAGCATTTTGGTCGAACAGAGCAAACTCTTTTTAGATAAAGTATGTACTAATTGATGATTATTATTATCATCAAATATTGTATATTTATTTTGGTTTATCAGAAGCAGATTAAAAATATATTATAAACATTTGTGAGTTCAGTATTACAATCTATTTACTTTTAATTAATTTATGAAATTTTATTGAAAATAAACTTTTAGAGATTTTCATAGTCGCTTATTTAAAATATGTCGGTCTCTCATCCAGCTAAAATGATTAAAAATCGATGCAATAGTTGTAAAATTATTATGATTTATTTAATATGAAGTGTATCTGCATATTATTTTTTTTTTTGGAAAAGTAATCAACTAAGTGAGGGCAAGCAAGTGGTAAAATATTTGTATTATATGTATGAAGCGCAATGCCACTGGTGAATCATTAAAATAAATATTTTAAGAAAAAATACAAGATGTGCTTTATTATGAATTTATTGCAAAACATACATATGCAGACAGGCAAACTGCAAATAAAAGAGGAAAACATTTTCCATAAATAAATCGTTTTGATATTCCGCTCAGTTATTCATATTAACACCTATTTATGACAAGCAGGCGAGACATTCCCGCGTACTTCCCAAGGGGCCTGAATTCATGAATTTGAATGAACCAGAACAGACAAGAAGTAGCATACACCGCATACATCCGATAATGGAATTATGCGTTATTGACAAATAGCAACTCATCATCGAACCACGATGATTACATTGCTCTGTGGAGTACTCGATTTTATTACAGAGATGAGTTGCAGCTTAACATTTTTTCTCTATACTGAATTATCCAACGAAAAATTGAATAAATTTGAAAAATCAGAAGCTTTTCTTTTGCGAAATTGGATTAGGTAATGTTATATTGAGGGTTTGGAGCTCTAGAAGTTTAGTAATAATGTAAAGATAAGCTCAATCAAGGACATGGATGTTAGAAGAAACATTCGCTTTTTCAGCTTCAATTAGCGTCCTTTCACCCTATGGTACTTTTAGGGCAAAGTTTTTTTTTTTTTTCCTGAAAAGAACAAGCCATAATTTCTCATAGTTAGCACGCCTTGGTAATTTCCCAAATTCAGTTATTGAGCCCCCTTCACACGTGAGCTAATCAATTCATCCAATCGTTTCAGTCACGTATTGAGGAATGCAAAAGCTAAAGGAAATCATATTTCTGATTTAGAATTTCCACATTCCTTCTTTTCGAAACACTTTCGAGGAGGGAAACATTTCTGCAAACATTCTATGAAGACCGGATATTATGCAATTGGATTATCTTTATTTGACTGTTCTTGAATGAGCATCCTGAGAAACGAGCTCCATTCGAGTAACCATTCTGATTCTCCGACTTCGATCGAAAAAATTGCAGACTTTAACTTTGATTTTCCTGATTACTCCTATGGAAAGTATATTCGTACATCTATGACGGAATAAATTTGATTTATTATATATCGGTTGTGCCAAAAATGCCGCTATGACAGGGAAATTGATTCGTGTCAATGGTTGAAATTTAAATCGGTGACCCAGCCAGAATGCTGCTTATATGGGATCAAGAGGATTGGCACCTTCATCTCCTTCAGGGTTCCAATATTGACTTCCGCTCCGATAAAATTCCCCTCATTGAAAGGTATAGGGCCATGACAAAAGGAATTCTTGCTATCCATGCGTGACATATCCGTCCTTTTTGTGGCGTCCTCGGGAAATCTATGAGTGAACCAATAAAATACGTACCAAGGAATTGAAGGGAATTCGGCGTACAGCTTCCAATTTAAATGAATTTCATCTTACATGATAATTGGGTGAATATTCTATGCGCATATCATTTTGATGACAATATTATTAGATATGTATATGTATATTTAGCATTATGGGGGTGAAATACCTCCCTAACATATGAAGAAAGAGGAAAGAATCGAAAGAAAGCCAAGATAACATTTCAAAATGTAATATAGCTATACAAATTAAGATAAAAGGAAGCTTTACATGTTTGGTTATTATTCGGAGATGATTTTTACTCTTAAATATAAGAATAATAAAAATATAAACATTTAACACAATTCCAAAAAAATTATTTTGTTATTTATCCAATTCGCAATTCCACAATTCAGTAGTTGATTTATTTTAGTTCTTCAGAGTCGTAAATCTGCCCACTCTGTAGTCAACTTTGAAAATAATCGAACTGTTGACTAAGAACCAAAAACTATACTATTTATTCAAACTTGTTCGAGATAAAACCTTTTGTTTGAATTTTCAGGGTAAATCTTTGAAGATATCGACAATGCTGGAGATAGAAGTTGTTTGCTAAAAGAAAACAGGATAATAAAAAGATATTTAGAGATATTTCGTTTTTCTCAAATATGTTGACGGTTTATAAAATTCATCCCACAATATTGTAAACAAGTCGGAACTTTTAATTTTATATTGCATGCCGCATTGCATTATATGTATTGTCGATTAATCTGAGGAAATTGGAACTTTATTTATTTTTATTAATTCTTTTAAAATTTCCGAATATTTTATATACTTCCCTCTAGAAAGCGGATAAAGGGTATGGCAGGTTAAGTATTGAAAATGTGCCCCCAGAGCCAAATGTAATGAATATCATATTGTTAAGTTCGTCGCTCATTTGCATTACTATTTATGTAGTTTTTGACTGCCTATCTCTTACTGTCATTGAGTGACCTTGAAAAATTACCTGATAACTGCAAATTTTTTAAACTTTTCGTTCTCTTAATCTAATAGAACTAGGAATGTGATTCAAAAGCCAAACTGCAGACAATATTATGACAAATATTACGTATATCATTATTAATTATTTTGCTAAAAATAAATAAATTTGTTAACAGAAATATTATTTTCTTGGCTATTATTAGTATGTTCTAACAGAGTGACCACTTTCAAAAAAATCTGAAAAATAGCACTTAGGTTGTAGATTTTAGTGTTACAAGTTTGATTGAAATCGGATACCTGCAACATATTTTAAAAAAAAATTTTTGTTGCTCAGGTCCCTATTTGTGAAACTACACATTAAATTTTTAAATGATATGTTTAATAATAATAATACATAATAAGAAAATGTTATGCTCCATCCACTCTGCTAACCCCGTAAGAGTCTGGCTTACAGTTAAGTACTCAAATCAAATTCAAAGTATACAGATCCAAGTGTATTTTTATTCTAGACACTTTATACAGACTGTGCCTGTACAGTGTTAAAAAACGTAAGCATACGATAGATTTTTCATTCACTTATAACTGTCTACAAAACATTTATAATCTGTTTACCGATATTTTGCACTGTACACACTTCATGTATGTTATTTGAATACGTTTGTGGAATTCCCAGTGTAAGTATCTTGTAATAATACACGATAAACAAAGTGCATGAACAAACGTGTTCGATTCAAATGTTACCGCATAACGAGTTTAACACGTTCATGCCGGCGCGTACCATCGGTGTGCACTAGACTGTCTCATCGGGCGGCGCGTACCACCGGTGGCTCACATCAGCTTTACGTAACACATAATAAATAAAACTATTATGTCTTAATAAACGTATAGTAAAAGGAAACTGCACTTTTCAAGTTTTGCTAAACAACATTTTGTGCAAGGCCCCGCCAGATAAAGCAAAATACTATTGTCTGCAGTTTGGCTTTGGAATCACATTCCTAGTTGTATTAATTTAAGAGAACGAAAAGTAGTTTAACCCATTAACGCCCAAGGAACCTAATTTTTTTGTGCAGTTTGAAACCTCATTCTTACAATTAAAGGACATTTATTTTCCAATAAAGACCATGAATCTTACTGGTTTCGAGTGTGCTCTTTCAGAATCTGTCGTCAAAATTGAGTTTTTTCCAATAGGAAATAAAATATGGCGACTTTTTGAGAAAAAAGTATCAAAAAATTTGAAATTTTTTTTTCAAGTCAATAGAGTTTTGCAATGCAATTCTTACTATGATCAACGGTGATCGGAATGTTTGAACTTACAAAAAAAAATTTTTGCTGATCGTAATCATTCATAACCTTTTCAAAATGGCGGATTTTCTATAGTGCAGATTCTGAAAATCTGAAAATCGTACAGATTTTCGTGAAATTCTGTACCAAGGGGCTTTTATCGTCACTGATTATGAAATCAAAATCAGATTTTTAAAATTCAAAATGGAAAATTCAATATGGCGGACAACAAATTTTAAAAATCTCACAGATTTTCATGAAATTCAGTATACAGGAGTTTTGGTAGTCGCTAATCACAAATTTAACATCAAATTTTGAAAATTGAAAATATCCGTAAACAGATTATAAATGTTTGTAGATAGTTATAAGTGAATGAAAAATCTATCGTATGCTTACGTTTTTTAACACTGTACAGGCACAGTCTGTATAAAGTGTCTAGAATAAAAATACACTTGGATCTGTATACTTTGAATTTGATTTGAGTACTTAACTGTAAGCCAGACTCTTACGGGGTTAGCAGAGTGGATGGAGCATAACATTTTCTTATTATGTATTATTATAATTAAACATATCATTTAAAAATTTAATGTGTAGTTTCACAAATAGGGACCTCAGCAACAAAAATTTTTTTTAAAATATGTTGCAGGTATCCGATTTCAATGAAACTTGTAACAGTAAAATCTACAAACTAAGTGCTATTTTTCAGATTTTTTTGAAAGTGGTCACTCTGTTAGAACATACTAATAATAGCCAAGAAAATAATATTTCTGTTAAAAAATTTATTTATTTTTAGCAAAATAATTAAGAATGATATACGTAATATTTGTCATAATATTGTCTGCAGTTTGGCTTTGGAATCACATTCCTAGTTCTATTAGATTAAGAGAACGAAAAGTTTAAAAAATTTGCAGTTATCAGGTAATTTTTCAAGGTCACTCAATGACAGTAAGAGATAGGCAGTCAAAAACTACATAAATAGTAATGCAAATGAGCGACGAACTTAACAATATGATATTCATTACATTTGGCTCTGGGGGCACATTCTCAATACTTAACCTGCCATACCCTTTGTGTTTATTTGAATTTGAATTTTCATCTTTCATCAGTATTTTCGCTTATTTTGACTAGTGGTGATTAGTGTCACATTACACGGTCAAGAATTTTGGAATAATTGCTAACCTTTTCTGTATTATATATCATTAACATTTTCTACTAATACAAGGGCGCTATCGGTGCTACTGGAATATAGCATTTAAGTACACTTTAAGGGGACCTTCACTTTCAAAATCGAAAAAAAAACCCTTTTTAAAAGTTTTTTTTTTGAAAGGACTATTATATTTATTATTATGAAACCTTTTGTACATTATTGGTAAGATTAAGAAAAATATAAAAAAAATTTTTAAATGCAACTTTAGTTTATTTTAATGCCTGCAGAGGGCGTCATCCAAAATGCACTTTTAAAACGGCCCCATTTCTCTAGGACTTCCTGTAACAGATAGAGTAAAAATCTTTAGTGGATTGTTTTCATAAGACACAAAACTAGTACTTAAACCTAAAAAACCTTTTATTTTTAATAAATATATCATTTTATACACATTTTTCTAAAAAAGTTAAAAAACGACTATAAGTTAGGGGTAAACTACCCCTCCGCATAAAAAAGTGGGGGAGTAAAATAATATTTTTAAAGGTTTAGTTACTAGTATATTCGGGACAAAAAAAAGTGAATTTTTGAAAAAATGCCGCCATTTTGTAATTTTTTCGTTAAAAATGTTCCATTTAGGTTCAATCCCTGTTGATTTTGATAATAATTAACCCCATATTTTTTTTTTTTTTTTAGACGTTCCATTCGCTCCCAACTGTGCCCGCAGTGAATTTTTGTGGTTTTTTTCAAAAAAATGTACAAAGAAAAAAACGAATTAAAAAAATTAAAAAAAATTTTTTTTGTATTGTTTTAACGCTGTTTAATAAATATGCAAAGTTTGATTAATGTATCTACTGTTTTTCCCTTCAATTTTCCAATTTTTCCAAATATAAAAAATAAATTGCGTGTGTCACGTCCCCTTAAATTTAGAAGGAAAAATTTCGAAAAAGAACACATTTTAGTCTCACTGTGGTTTCAGTAGGTCTGTCTGGTAACTTTTGGGTAAAAATTGCTTGAGTAAAAATCTGGTAAAAAGTTTCATATGGTAGTGGGGATAAACATCAAGAGTTACCAGACGACTTCAAGTAAAAATTGGGTAAATCTTACTTGTGTATGTAAATTGTCAAACGTGATCAAGATGTTGGAGGGAAAACTTATGTTTTTATTTAATATTTTTGAAGATTTTGAAATATGTTTTTTATTTATTTAAACAATTTTTCAATAACTTCTTCTTCTATCTGAATCGCAACGCAAAATTGAAACACACAAATGACAGATTACACAGTGACAAGCAATCGGTGATTTTACCCAAATTTACTCGGACTCCGCAGCGTAGGTAAAATCTGGTAAAATTGTGTAACAGGAGAAGTGCTGTGAAGAACTCAGTTTTTCCCCTCCGTGAGGTTAACAGACACTTTCAGGTAAAAATTTTACCCGCGAGTAAAAACTTTATAGTTACCAGACAGACCTAATATCTTTCAAGAAAATGAAAATATTTTGTTTTATATTTTAGCTATATTGAAAAACACTATTCTTCAAGAGTATTAGGAATTTAGTCCAACATAGTAGTTGTAACTTCTGATAAGGATGGATACCTATTTAGATTATTTTGAAAAATAGTGAATCTTTAGAATATTGGGATAGCTATATAATAAAAACAAGCAAATATTAGCTACTTCTGTACACAATAAAATGTTGAGCCTAATAAATATTTCCAAATAGAATTCAATTAAAAGGATCTCTTTGAAAAAGGACTCACTTAAGATTTTGATTATTTTGATAATAAAAAATCACTTTACTTTAAATTCACATTAAAATTAACGATTACTTAATTAGTACTTAAAATGATGAAAATCTATAGCTTAAACGTTGGCCCTACGCACATTCAATAGTCTCGAGTGACATCTTGCAATATACCATAATGGCGTCTCTGGGAGAAGGTATTACAATAAATTAGCATTTGAAAGTCACGTCGGTTGCTTCAGTTGAGCAACTTCTGAACGAGGATGCTTTCACTTGCCCCACTCCTTTCTGCTCTGAATAACCTAAAATCAATTAAGCTAAAGGAAACTCATTCTGGAACACTTTCCATATTGTTTTAAGTTTTATACAATGGATTTCATGGACAAAATTAAAAATTTTGCATTTTGCAGGTACCAACAGTAGAAAAGAGGAAGGAGTTTAATTAAAATCTTTTATATTTGATTCAAATGGCTAATTACAATTTTGTAAGGGTTGACAAAACCGCTTTAAAAATTAATTTGCAATTTTAATTATGCTAAAATGTGGTCAAAATTCTATATAATGTTTACGTCATTTGATTAAAATCTTTTTAAATATGTGCAAAATGTTGGGTGCAGTTACACAATTAAATTGTGCAAATGAGAAACATTTCGTTATTAATTTATAATTAATTTTACTGTTCAAATAAATTGAAATTCTTTTATTTTCCTCGCTGAATGGGACAACTCATAGCCTAGAAAATGAAATGAAAATTAAAAACAGTGTTCGCTAATAATTAGTTTTTACACCACTATTACAGACTTAATTTCCCAAAGGTTTGCGTCCTTGGTACTTTTCTACTGCAATATGAATATCATTTCGCGGTTTGTTAGAAACACCTTATAATTAGCTTTATATCACACTTTAAATATTAAAAAACACTTTTTAAAAAACGGGAAAGAATTATGAGCTTCAAATCTATTACTCAATTTCTGACTGATTTTGCCGAATGAAACGGGAAGTTTGAAGGGAATCAATTCCACAGCAAATAGAACAGGTGTACACACACCTGTAGCTGAATACTCAATTGAAAGTATGGACAGTCTACTGTTGGGTAATATATAATATATGTAGAGATTTTTTTGTTTTGTTTTTTATTTCCGATCACACTGATAGCGTCCACTAGGAGATTTTAATTTTTATTATAAACGATTAAATGGGGCTCTTTTAATATTAAAACATTAAATTTATATACCTACATATAGGAGTATTCTTTAAACATAATATATCATAACAAAAGCCCATTCTCTTTATTTTCAAAAGTTTAGTTTTTTCATTGAAATTTAAAATAATAATAACTCTTTTAAACACAAACAAACAAAACAAACCCTAAAAGTAGCTTTGGGCTAGGGTAACCTGCCCAGTGATGGCCACTTTAAGCGCGGTGCTTCATAGTTTGCACGACTATGCGTCTCCAGTACAACTCAGCGGTATGAAAAAAATCACGGGTATACTAGAGGGTTTCAGAAAGGTGCTACGCTTTTCAAAAACAGAAAAATAAAATTTATTTGATGTCAAAATAATTATAAACAAAAAAGTACAATCTGCCCAGTGATGGCCAGGCCTAGCCCAGTCATGGCCACCCCCTTGCCCAGTGATGGCCACTCCACACACTGTCAACCGCAGCCAGCACCCGAGCCTCCTGTTCCTGGTTGACCGGTCTTGGAACCATGTTGATGCACCTATGCCTAATTAAAATAGAAACCGAATTAGATCGAACCAGAACTACGCCCCCTCCCCCACCCCTCCTCAGAGTTTTCTTCCTTACTCAGAGTTTTGCTCTTCTCCACAGCCCGCCCGTCCCATACCCTAACATGGTCCTTCCCTCTGCACGGTGACGGTGGGAGGGAAGTGGGGGAAAAAATGGCAGGGGGGGGGGATGCAGAGCTCTAAAAAAAAAACACAGCGCGCGTCTGATTTTACTCTTATGGGCACCCACAACGCATCTCCTCTTCTCTACGAGACGCTCGGCGGCGCACTATGGGCTAAACGGCACTTTTTGTGTTTAAAACCTAATATCTCGGAAAAAACCGAAGATATTAACGTAAATTTTTTTTTAAATTGAAGCTGAGACTATGTAGATTACTGGAAAATTAACCAGAATGGCTGAAATGAAAATAAACACTATGTAATATAACCTCAAAGTTGCATTTTTTTCTGAAAAATTGAATAGGCTCACACCAACAAAAAACTTGGTCTTTATTTTAAATGTCATATATGCTATCCGATGAACTTTAACCTGCTGATCACGAATCCGAGGTCAGAATTGCCCCCCACCCTACAGTTTTCAGAAAAATGTAGAATTTCCGTGCCTAGTATAAGCCTTTTTAACTCTTTGAGTTACAAAAGACGAGCTTAAATTAATTTTTACTATAACATACTAACTGAAGGTTTTTGGGGTCGCTGATCACGAATCTGAAGTCAGATTTTGAAAATTCAAAATGGCGGATCCAATATGGCGGACCAAAATTTTTACATTTGATCAAATTTGGACTAAAAATTGTATACATGGGTTTTTGGAGTTGCTAATTACGAATCTGAAATCAGATTTTGAAAATTCAAAATGGCGGATGCAATATGGCGGACCGAAAATTTAATATTTGACCGAATTTCGACTCAAAACCGTATACATGGGTTTTTGGGGTCGCTGATCACGAATCTGAAGTCAGATTTTGAAAATTTAAAATGGCGGATGCAATATGGCGGACCGAAAATTTAATATTTGACCGAATTTCGACTCAAAACTGTATACATGGGTCTTTGGGGTCGCTGATCACGAATCTGAAGTCAGATTTTGAAAATTCAAAATGGCGGATCCAATATGGCGGTCAAATATTAAATTTTCGGTCCGCCATATTGCATCCGCCATTTTGAATTTTCAAAATCTGACTTCAGATTCGTGATCAGCGACCCCAAAAACTCATGTATACGGTTTTGAGTCGAAATTCGGTCAAATATTAAATTTTCGGTCCGCCATATTGCATCCGCCATTTTAAATTTTCAAAATTTGACTTCAGATTCGTGATCAGCGACCCCAAAAACCCATGTATACGGTTTTGAGTCGAAATTCGGTCAAATATTAAATTTTCGGTCCGCCATATTGCATCCGCCATTTTGAATTTTCAAAATCTGATTTCAGATTCGTAATTAGCAACTCCAAAAACCCATGTATACAATTTTTAGTCCAAATTTGATCAAATGTAAAAATTTTGGTCCGCCATATTGGATCCGCCATTTTGAATTTTCAAAATCTGACTTCAGATTCGTGATCAGCGACCCCAAAAACCTTCAGTTAGTATGTTATAGTAAAAATTAATTTAAGCTCGTCTTTTGTAACTCAAAGAGTTAAAAAGGCTTATACTAGGCACGGAAATTCTTCATTTTTCTGAAAACTGTAGGGTGGGGGGCAATTCTGACCTCGGATTCGTGATCAGCAGGTTAAAGTTCATCGGATAGCATATATGACATTTAAAATAAAGACCAAGTTTTTTGTTGGTGTGAGCCTATTCAATTTTTCAGAAAAAAAGTGTTTATTTTCATTTCAGCCATTCTGGTTAATTTTCCAGTAATCTACATAGTCTCAGCTTCAATTTAAAAAAGAATTTACGTTAATATCTTCGGTTTTTTCCGAGATATTAGGTTTTAAACACAAAAAGTACCGTTTAGCCCATAGTGCGGCGCCAGTACTGCAGCGAGTTCAAGTGTGGCCATCACTAGGCAGACTATGTTTTTCTGGCCCAGTGATGGCCACCCCCCTTTCCCCCTTTAAATTTTGAAAAAATTTGAAAAGCAGCATAAAATACAGTAACCTACCTATCCTTTTCCAATTAAGAAGCTGCCCGAGGTTCGTGCGATTGCTGTGAGTCGAATGACAGCGTGTCTCCTGAACGGCTGCTCTTAACACTCTGACTAAGAAAACGACCGCTCAGGCTGCCGACTGTGCAGCGTCCGACGCGATGCGCTCGTGCGCTCAGCCGGGCAATGGTCGAACCAAAACCCGATTGGAATCTTACTGCCAACATGTGAAAGAATATGGATCACAAAGGCGCGCATCTTGAATTTCGCTTGGTTGGCTGGAAATCCACCCCAAAGACAAAAGTGGCCATCACTGGTACAGTGGCCATCACTGGGCAGCTTACCCTACTTTGTTTGTTCATTTGTGAAAATTATATTTTTATTAGAATATTAGAATTTATATTCTTTATAACGTAATATGGTCAATATTTTTTTGTATAGACTATAGTCGTTGCGATAAGAAGCTTGCTCAAAAATTAGTTGGTTGGTTTAACACTAGAACAACTGTGGCTAGAACTTTGAACCCTAGATAAAATAGCTTAACACTTTCATGGCTGTACTTTTCACAAAAAGCTTTGCACTTATCGCTGCACAGTGGTCTTAAATCACGAAAATGCTGAATTCAAAAATTGGCCCTCTCCATATGCGCACACAATTATAAAAATAGGACGTTTGCAATAATATAGAAATAATTTCTGGTGTAACTTTACTTAGAGATTGAAGGGGTGAAAATAGAGAGGGTGGTTTGTATATCGTTTCTTACATTTTCGAGAGCGCAGAGTGGAGCATAGCATTTTGCTTGTAGCTCCATTCAAACGTTGACTAAAGAGGATCTGCTTTAATTTTTAGGGTTCCGTACCTCGAAAGGAAAAAACGTCTGTCTGTCTTTCAAGACCCTTTTTCTCAGGAACGCGTGGAGGTATCAAAAGCAATCAAAAGATACAGCCGTTTATGCCGCAAATTTCCGCAAATTTTTGACACTCGCAAGGGAATCAAAACTACAGGGTACTTCCTGTAAACTCAAAATCTTGAAATTTGGTACGAAGCAATGTCTTATAGCACAGATAAAGGAAAAATTGCGAAAACCGTAAATTTTTAGTTACATCATATAATAAAAATATTTTTAATAATTTTAAACTTACTACTCCTTTCCTCATGAACGCGTAGAGGTATTAAATTGAAATTCATATCAAATACTCAGGTCTATAATACCTTTAAGCTGTAACAAAATCAAACTTCTATGTCAACGCAATCAAAAGAAACAGCAATTTAAGCCGCATATTTTCAAACTCGCAACTACTCGCAAGGGAATCAAAACCTAAAGGGTACTTCCAGTCGACCTAGAATCTTGAAAGGCATGAAGCAATGCTTTATAGCACATATAAAGGAAAAATTCCGAAAACCTCAAATTTTTAGTTACATCACATATTTTTTGGGTGAAATTTTACTTATATACCTGCAGGTTTGTACGGAACCCTCGGTGCGCGAGTCCGACTCGCACTTGGCCGGTTTTTTTTAAACGATAATTGAACATTCTTTGGTTGCTACCCTGTAAATTGGTTTTACCTTTATACTGTACTATTGGAAAGGTCATCATTGTCTATAGTTTTATTTGATATGCCGGTTGCTATCCATTCTGCAAGTTATATTTAGGAATAACCGCTTTAAAAACACCAGAAAATTGAAATCACATATGCGTGACTTCGGCCGATGACCACAAGCAAACTGAAATCACATGTGTGTAACTCCGGCTATAAAAGTGTTAATTTTATATATTTCCTCTATGTTTTCCAGTTACTTCTAAACAATTAAGTGTACAGGTATCAGAATCAATATATTGTCACAAAGTCAGAGAAAAATACCTTTTATATAAATTATGGAATATTATTTAATAAGTATGAGGTTTGTCAAGTTGACGGGTTGGTCGTACTAGTGTCAACAATGGGCCTCGTTGTCTGAACTAGTTCCGTCATATCGTTTAATAATAACAAGATAATAGACCTTGTTAGGTGAAAATCATAAGATATTTTTTAATAAGCAACACAATATGCAATCTCATGTCCTAACAGACTTGCTCGCTATGATGTTGAATTATTAACAAAATAATTTGAAATAAGGAAATCGTTAAATAGGCGGAAGGAAACATTTTCCCGGTGCCTGATTATAGCGAATGTAATGGAATTACTCTCGCTGAAAGACGCTTTAATGTTTAATTGAAAAAAATTTAACAACAAAACGAGCGTCAGGTTGAGCGTTTCTCATGGGGAACTTTAAGATTTATTACGATTTACGTTCTATCGCTTCGAGAAGAATTCTGTTTATACAAACAGCCGGCCATGCCTACCGGCCACAAGGCCCAAAATTTAGCCCTGTGAACTTCGAGTTCACTGGAGGTTTTGTAAACACTTTACAAGTTTACTGTCGGTTCTTTGTACGATGACCAGAAGGGTGCAAACATAACATTCCGGCGCCACAAATTTAGCAGAATGGATACATTTAATTAAAAAGGCGGAGTCCCTTTTGTTTGCGTAGGACGTTAAGCCTAATATCTGAAAAGGAACACAGTCACAGAATTTACACTTGCTACTGGCAAATCCAGTTCGGTGATTTTTGATTTTGGGGTATCCAAGAAGAAAAAAAAAAAAAAAAAAAAACATCGTCTCACTTTGTTTGTTTTTTGTGACAATAAGGTGACTGAAGAATTTTATTTGAATTCTATAGATATAATATAGGTAGGAAAAAGGACTGATTTCGGTCGAAGGCCTCGCCATGACCTGGGGCGATGGGATTTATCAAGTGAAATCAAGCCGTTCTCTGTACAATTTTATAATCAAATATTAAAATATTAATTAAGATTTTTTCGTGAGCGTCACAGTTTGGGGCGTACCTAACGAGGGTATATAGTATAATAATTTTGGGTGATCTTACACTCAGAGAAATTTTTCATTTGTAAGTATCGAAATCATTTTAGGTCACCATCGAACGTAAGAAAGTCACGATTGATTGATTTTATTCTTTAGGATTTCTAGTCCAAATCAGCTCTTTCCATCAGACTCAAATCGATTAATTTTGTTTTTGTCACACCAAATAACCTAGAAAAACCGATAAATATAGAAGTAACTGAAAATCTAATATTACACTTAGTAATTTAGGTTGCTATCTATGATTATGCGTGGTCTTCCTCCAAATTTATTGCTGGACGCAATTCCATGAGAAACTTTAATTCTTTCGGTAGTTTGGTGACCAGGGCCGTAGCCAGAATTTTTTTCCGGGGGGGGTTTTCAAAATAAAAAGTGAAAGAGAGGGGGGGGGGGGGGGGTTGGTAATTTGCATTTTTGAACTAAATTGAATTTTTTTTTAAATAGCGTTAAAATATTAATTTAAAATAAAATTTAATTTTTACATCTTCAAAATATATTTAATTAAATATTTTTAAAAATATCTATACTAGTATGTAACTCTTATTAAGGGGTTACACCACCCTGACTCTCGAAAAAATAGGCATAAAACTAAACTTTTTTTTTGGCTCGGCAATTAAAAATATAAATTATTCTTAATTTTATTTATAAACAATTTACAATATTGGAAAGAAAAAAAAACATTAAAAATAGCGGAAATATGAGTCGCTCAGTGGGACTCTCTTTTTAAAATCCTTGCTGACGATGTACATAATTTCTCCGTCCAGCATTGTCCAAAAAGAAAAAAAAAATTGCTTCTTCAGAAGTATAATAGTAAGAAAGGAAAAAATTAAAAAAAGTTTTTTTGAGAAATCACAGCTGTTTGAAAAAAAACTCGAATTTCCATCAAAATTTTGAGTTTAAAAAATATATAACTTTTGAATACGGAACCCTATCGAAAAAATAAGTGGTGCAAATTTCAGTCAAATCGGTTTAATAGATTTTGAGATATCGCTTACATCAGTTTGAAAAAAGTAATTTCGAGAAAAACGTGAAAGAAAAAAAGGTCGACGTTAACGCCTTAAAAGTAAATTTGTTTTTTTATTACTTTCAATCTGCGATTCCTGGACCATATACATAAAGTTTTCTGCTGCTTTTGCCATGTCCTCCATTACCTGAGTTACTCTTAGTTTAATCTTTGAAAAGGAATTATATTATTGTTAAAGATAGATAGATACGTAACGGTCCGAATTCTACCTGAGTTTTGGGTCGGCTCCCTGACGCGCTCACTTCTAGTTGCTATAACTTCGGTAATAATTTGAATTATGGAATGTTTCAACGCTTAAAATATTCTTAAAAGTATATACAATTTATTTAGCGAAAAACATGAATTTTCGAAAATTTCATGATAGTGTAGCCCCTTAAAAAATACAAAATAAAAGTTCTAATTTTTTAAAACACTTAATTTTTTGAAAAACATATCTTACAAACGTAAAAAAAAGGATTTCAAAAAAGAAAATCTAGTTTTCGACTTTTCGCAGCGAAAGAAAGAGTAAGAAATATTTTTAAGAATATGTTTGAACTTCTTCAGTTATCGGTTACAACCTGAGTAATCAATAAGTGCTAAAGATGTTTGTTGATCACATCTAAAATGTACTACTTATAATATCCCACTACTTTCAAATTGAGTAAAGGCGCCAATATTTATTGCCTAGTGGAGAGGACCTATTATTTTGTTACCTTTCTTAATGAATTTTGCGATGAGGCATCTGAAGTATTCTCTTTTTTTCATTCCGAGGGCTTACATCAATCATACATCAATTTTTTTAGGGAATAGCGTTTTTTTAAAAGAACCTGAAAAGGTAAATGATACCTACCTTTGTGGTATGAGAAAAATATCACTGATTATTTTTGAAAAGTTACAACGATATACAAATTATACTAATTTTTATATTGTATGTAAAAGAAAACAATAAACAATTTACAATTATACTTTTATAGAATTAAATATTACAAAATTAAAATTGTAAATAAAACTCAACTCAACTGAATGCAACTGAATATGTCGAACAGCACATATTTTCATTAAAATAAATAAATTAATTTTATTAAATTAAAAAATTGGAGAAACACATGATTTGCTTAAGATACAAAACATGTACCTTTAACATATTTTATCATTGTCAAAGAAAAAAGAAGAGCGGAAGTTTTACTCATCTGAATGTTCAACCCTTGTTTTGTTCTTAAAAAATCATGTAAATTTTTAGTTCAGTTTCAAAATTTCGGGGAGGGTTCTAACCCCCTGACCCCCTCCGCTGGCTACGGCCCTGTTGGTGACTAATTTCAAAGTTATTTGCAATTTTTCTTAGTAATTCATCGTTTTTTAAACAGCGAACATTGCAACTGTTGCGTTTATGTTTTTCATTTTTAAGTTTCTAAATAACTAAACACTTGTTAGCATACCGGAAAGCATTGTGCGTGTGATTAGGAAATGAAAATAGTCGTTTAAGTGTATTAGGAGGCTGTTTTTCTAAGAATAACAGGGGTCCTTTCTAAAGTGCAAAAGTGTAACAATACACTTAATAGAGAACTCGTGATTTTTTTTTTTTTCTAAATTCAAATTTCACAAATTAAACGAAGTTAACTTATTTTGGATTCTCGTAGTGTAATAAAGTGAATAAGTGAAAAAATTAGGAAAAAGTTTATATATTTTCAAAAAAATATGTGTAATTTTTTTATTTGACCAGCATTACTTTGCTTTTAAAATCGAGTTTACAAAGAATTAAAAAAAAACGGTTTTAGATTCTATTTAAAATGTTTACTTAATTTTTAAATATAAATACAGAAGGGAACAAATTTATAATTTTAGAATTGTAATTGTAAATTAGAAAGAGAGCTGTTAACAATTTTATGTCAGGTGTGTGAAGCACACTGAAAATTTATATGATAGTACTTTTCTTAAAGATAGAGAAATAAATATTCAATATACATATCAGCCGGAAGAAAACTGGAAAAAGTGCGGCAGCACAAATTCGAACAAGTCATGCAAAGGGTATCTGCTTTGGATAGGAACATCAAACAAGGAACTTACGAAACCCATTTTCGTTTACCCTGGGGCGAAAATTAATCAATCTTACTATACCATATAAAGTATTAAAAACAGTAAAGAAAGAGGGAAAGAAATTATAACCAGATGGAGATTTTATTTTTCATCACGATTCCGCCCGTCATACAGCTAAAAGAACCCTTGAATGGTAGCAAAAAAATAAAATATAATTTATTCTCCCTCATTAGTGGATTTCAAGTGCGGATGCTTTGCCATATGATTATTTTTCTTACAAATATTTAATAAGACAAATAAAGAAGAGGTAATTGCACACCATACTAGGTCTAAAAACTGTTATTTATAATGGAGAAACGCACAATAGTTCCGCTGAATATGATTAATCAGGCGTTGCAGTCCTAGTCGAAATGTTGTAGAAGAAGTTGTCGATTCAGCATAAACTATTATATACAGAACTCAACGTCAAGCCGAAATCGAGCATTAGGCCAAGTCGTAACAGTTATCAGAAAAATATGAAAAAAAATCTTGGTCATGTACTTTTCAAATTATAAGGATTCAAAAATAAACTGACACCCTGTGATGATCTTTCAAGTCCTGTGACTGGAAATATTAACTTTTCGTCATTTTTTTTTCTACCGTATAACTATGAATAACCCTTCTGTCAAACACAGTTAAAAGTTAGAATATAACTGCCTCAGTTTCAAATAAAAAGTTAGATTTTTGCCCAACATTGAATGCAAAATAATTACAGTCGGTTAAAGTTAAAGTTGGGTGATGTAATTATTTTGAATTCAATGTTGGGTAAAAATCTAACTTTTTATTTGAAACTGAGGCAGTTATATTCTAACTTTTAACTGTGTTTGACAGAAGGGTTATTCATAGTTATACGGTAGAAAAAAAAATGACGAAAAGTTAATATTTGCAGTCACAGGACTTGAAAGATCATCACAGGGTGTCAGTTTATTTTTGAATCCTTATAATTTGAAAAGTACATGACCAAGATTTTTTTTTCATATTTTTCTGATAACTGTTACGACTTGGCCTAATGCTCGATTTCGGCTTGACGTTGAGTTCTGGGACACCCTGTATAAACGAATATCACACAAATTCTGTAAATACTTGTCCATTAAAACAATTTATAAATTTTGTCTGAGTTTTATAGATTAAACTTTAATGCAGAGAGTAGAACATTTCTTAAGAATTTGGGAAACTTATTCAATAATATCATTCCAACAGCATGGAATATAAGGCAAAAACTATAAAAGTACCTGTTAAATACTAATGTTTCCTATGTCATGCAAGATATGAATTATTAAGCACTTCCAGAGATATAATGTATAATAATATATTAATATATCTCGTTTTTTCCCTTCAATTTTCCAATTTGCAAAAAAAAAAATAGATTTCGACTTCTGGGTGTGTTAAGTCCCCTTAAAAATAATTAATTCTACATTCCTCAAACAATTACATTATAACTATGCAAGATATTTTAAGTGCTTCCCTATTGAAAGACATTATTTACTTTTATATTGCATCTATTTATATTTTATTGTATGCTAATTCGAGCACTTTAAAGTTAATTACAATTTTAAAGTTTAACCAGAAAGATTTCATTAAATGTTAACATCACTTTAAATATTATAAAACCTTTATATTGATGACAGAAAACTCCGTAGCAATAATTATGAGATGGGGGAGAATTTTGATGATTCTAGGTCCCATAAGGACATCAAATAAAAAAGCTGTGCTTTCATGCGTGCAACCTTTTTCGCTTTAATTGTAAATACCGAAGAAAGGATTATTACATTTCTACAGAATAACATGTAGCGCATGAATAAAATACTGAGAAACGAATCCTCTTTTTTGAAATATTCATCGTATTTCAGCCTTCAACAAAGGTAGACAGAGTTTGAATTAAATAAACTCCGAAGACTTCATGATGTCGTCCTCATTCATTGCTCTGACGCGTAAAATTAAATACAGGGACTACTAGCAATGGACTTCGTCAAAACTGAAAGGTACTTTAGATTTAATCAATATCTCATCCTGTTATAAATTTCCTCTTAAATTTTCTTAAAATTGCTGCTAAATTCTGTGAGAGAATGCCACTCAAACGGATAGGAATTTTTGCCATCAGCGTATAGCGTATTTTTTTTTTTTTTTTTTTATCAAACAAAAACAATTTATATCCGGTTGTTTCCACTCAAAAGAAGATTGCTTTTTCAAAGAAACGATGGGTTTAAGGTTTTTTATCAAAGTTTCCTACATTCTTACGTACTTGCTCCTTTCATATATGTTTGTATTTCATGGAATTATCTTGTTAAAGTGAGATTTCTTGAGGAGCTTATACACAGAAATAGAATTCCTTTAATGCTTTAACACATAAGTAAAGTTTTTATTTTGCAATTCTGATTAAATCAGCCTGACTAGAGTTTTGGCACCGCCCGACCATCATTATTTTAGGTTAGCTCAAAAGAAATCACCTCATTACTCCACTAAACAATAATTTTCTTCTTTTACAGCATTTTTTGTTTACTATAAAATCTGCGTTTTTTTAGTGTGTTTTTCATCTGTATAGGTCTTTCCGTACAAAGTAAAGATCAAGCTTTTGATCTAGAATTCTATCCAGATTAAGGGAAATTTTACAAATATCCTATGTGGCGATGGCAGTTGGCGCGTCATTTTAAAATTTTAGACAATGGAGACGATGAGAATTCAAGTATGGAATTTGTTTTTTGTTTCAGTTGTGACTTACAATTTATAGCGAAAACATTATCTTAAATTAAAATATAAATAAAAAATTCAATTATATGGAACTGAGTATTTCTTCCATATCTACACCTCAGAATGCTGCAAACTCCACAGCTAATCAATTTTCATTTAAAATATTGTTCATGTTCTTACAGTAACACTTTTTTCTTGCGATAGAAAAGGAATGAAATTTGCATTATTCTTCTCTAGGCATTTTATTTAGGAGGAGTGATTATGTTACACGTTAGTGGATTTATTTGAAAAAAGTTCGGTTCTACACTTCATCAACTCTAGTTGCTTTATCATTCGTCGATCATTACAGAAACGAAGCTAAAGTTGGACAAATAGTATACAAATTCATTTTATTGTTTTTCTAAAAAATATGTTACAAATCATGTATTTTTCGAATATTTCGATGGTATGTCATGTATCATATCATGTCATACTATATATTATGTTATTTATCGTGCAATGCGTTATTTCATGTGGCATGTCATGCATCATGTCTTATTATTATGCGTCGTGGCATATGTAATATCATATGTAGGGGAAGGTCGGGTAGCCCCGGTCATTTAAATTTCTAAGATACTAACCACGTTGCATAGGCATAGTTTGGAGTAAAAACAAATCCAACTTAATTGTGGCGTGGGCAGAGAGTGAGTTACATGTGAGTGTGTGTTTTGTTCCAGGCAAAACATTTTCGTTGCTCCTGTCAAACTTCATTGAAGGTTATCAAGTACAATAAGTAAGTGTGCGTACTTGTTTTTTGGTTAATGTTGTAGGAAATTTTATATATTTAAAGGTTGTAATAGTATTTGTAACATTTCTTGTAAAATTTAAGAGCTGTGTCTAAAAATTTTGCATGATAGCGATGGGGTACCCCCAGACATGATTTTAAGTTTTTAATTTTGTGATATTGTTTTAACAAACTACAATTGTTTTGTCAGTTTGCTTATTTACGGGAACTAATTTAAAATGTTGTTACTATTGTTGCAGAAAGACTTGAAATATGCCGAAATTGAAGGGGAGAATTAGTTAGTTAAAACTTATTTATATTAAAAAATTTTAAAAATTTTGAAAATTTACAATTGCAGTGTTTTTTCTTTTATAATTGAGATCTATAGCTTCTCTTCTTAATGCCGAATAATAATCTACTAGACCAAATAAAAAGTCTGCCGTCAGTCCCGCTGTCCAAACGAAAATTCCACTTTCGGTCCGCAGAGACCCTTTCCCACGCAAAAATTCCTATTTCGATTTGAAACGTATAAAAATCTATTTCAAAATTGCCTGATTTTTATATCAAAAATACTAAATTCCAAAACATTAGTATCGATGTTTAATTTCGAAAAGAGCTTATTATTCCAAATGCAAAGTAACAGAATTCAATTCAAAAGTGCATTTTTATTCAAAACAAAAGTAAAAAATTTGTTTGTAAGGCCAAAAAACGAGCTACCCGCCATGTTTTGTGTCGCCAAAGTATTTTTTAAATATATCTTGAAAATAATTTGATATGATTACTAAATTTTAATTAACATGATTCAAGAAGTTCCTTATTTTATTTTAAGAGTAAAATAAAGACAGGAATTTTGTTTTTGGTATTTTTATTTGCAATTCACTTAAGTGTCCGAGGCTACCCGACCTTCCGCTTATTTGTCTTGACATGATTCATGTTTTGTGCCATGCCACATGTCATATATCATGTGTAATGTCTTATGTCATCATCATCTATCATAGTAAACAATAGAGTCCGCAGAAGTAAAAAAATAATCTTTCTGTCATAAAAAATTAGTGTAATTAAGTGTAAAAATGTTGATTTGGGTTAATTCATAGTTTATATACTTCGCGAAGACATAAGTTTGCCAACAGTGAAAGAATTTTCACACGTAGTTCCAGAGATTACCTCTGATAAACAAACAAACTCACAAATTTTACCTCTTCATTATATTATATTAGTATGGTTCAATAATCTACTGTCTACATCATCTGTAAGTGGCGCATGAAAATTTGAAAATTTTTTTTCAAAATTAGTAGAATATTATAGTTTTCAGTGCGAGTTAGCCTGAAATACTAGAAATTAGTCAAAAATTCTACTATCTATATTTCAATTTTAAATGCTTTAAATCAAATTATTCCCTCGGAACATATTCTGAATTTATTCTGCATATAAAAGTAAGAATGATTTGTTAGTCTGGGAAAAAATTTTAATAATTAGGAAATTGTTTTGGGATGAGACGAACAGTTTTTTTTGTTTACATAAAATTGGCATTTTTGTTAAAAATGCATTGCTCTGTCGATATTGTTGCGACTTCAATTTAAGTTACTGAAGTGAAGCCCTTACGTTTGTTTGCCATACGAAACGGGTCCACTAATGAAAAAGAAATGTCTGGCATAAAAATTCTTGAAGACATTTTATGAGAACTTTAAGTCACTTGTGCCATCTCAAAATATTATGAACTAAAGATCATTGATTGATAATTATTTATACAAGTATTAACAAATTTAAAACCAAGTTTTATTTTTTCACTTGTTTGAATATTGCTCTATCCCATGTGAACAAAACTGACGTCTAAACTTAATTTAATAGTAATTAATTTAAATGTATGAATTTATTTTAATATTATAGATATGTTTTAAAAAAGTTTTAGTACCCTATATTCATCGATTGTCGTTTGTAAATTATGAACCCTGTAAATGTAGATTCATAGAAAACTTTCTAAAGACTGCTAAAGTTTTATCTCTTTATTTAATGAAGAATATTTTTGTTATTATCGAATTTTAAGCATAAAATTCATAATAACATTTATAGTAAATTGCATTGATGTAAAATTCAATAACCACTCTGTTGAATGTTTAACCCTAGACAGAGCACAAATTAAACGAAAATACCAAGATAATGTTCCAATATCCAAACTGTTTTAACAACTCCAAACACGTCTGCCATATAACTATTTTTCTTAATTTTCCTCAGGTCGTTTGTTGCCCTTGCCCTCCCTTGGGACGCCACCAGTCTCCCACTTTTCCATTAGTAAATTAAACACAAAAATCTTGTGATGGTACCTGGCGTACCTGCTGGCAAGTAAAGTTCCCTTTTCACCACCGAATCCCAATTCGGTTTCGCCCGTGCGCAAATCAATATATCATGAAAATGTGAGCAAATAAACCACTTAAATCACCCGATCCTAATGACTTTGGATATACTTTATAAGGCAAAAACAGATTGTTCATGGGCGCCAAGAAATCAATTTCAATATTAACATTTTCCACATACATTTGCTTACCCTCCTTATCCCTAGCAATGTTTTAAACGCAATTTATTAGCTTATGTTAAAATTATTCCTGTTTGTACGCATTTTTACTCCCTATCCTAATTTTTTAACAGGAGGGGTCTTAAGCATTTTTGACACATATGGACTCAAATTGGGTTCAGTATAAGCGGCTGCCATAGTCAAGGCGAGACGCAATTTAACAATGTCATGGAATGTAATAAAAAAAATTACTGTCGGGGACCTTTCATTTCGGGGAAAATTCTGCGACCTATAGCTTACAATTATAGTAACAAGGACTTATGTGATTAAGAATGGTAAGCAACGTTCCGACAATAACAAATGTATAGTAATTAAGCCAACAAAATATATACATACATATGTATAATATTAATTACCTTGTTTCTAGAGTTGTGATCATGAAGCCAATTGCACAAATATTAAGTATAATATACAATTATTAATTCTTGCTTTCTTGGTCTTTATATTATTTCTTTCTAAATGTTTGTGTTCTGATGAAACAATATTACCCTCTTCACAGTATCCACCTTCTAGAGCTTGCCAGCTCGTAAATGAAATAATCAACAAAGAACTCCGCAAGATATACATGGAAAAAGGTCTTTCTGTAAATCTTTCTGAAATTTTGCATAAAGATAGGTTTTAGCATGCCGATCAAAAGTTCCAATGGGCACAAAGTCCTAAATGACCTTCCGTGGCCGCTAGAGGTCGCTAAAGTGGCAGATAAATAGCATGGGCACTACACGGTGAGTCATTTGAATCTATTACCTCAAATAACTCATAACCCAACAACCTTAACAAAATGTTCAGGGTTTCGAGGAGGCCACCCGATGGTGCAATTTTCAACTTCCGGTTTGGACCGGAAGTGGGTTTTTTTACTGGAAGTAGATTTTTTTAAATGGAAACCCCTATTTTTTATTCCGAATTATTGTTGCAGACCAAGAAATAAGTCCGGTGTGGTATTTTGCGGCTTGCGGTTTGCTGTTTTGACCGGATTCAGTGAATCTATCACCTAAAATAACTCATAACCGAATTACCGGAAGTATACTATATATTTTAAAAATTTTCAAATTCAAGATGGCTGAAGCAAAATGGTGCACGGAAACTCAAAAATTAAATTATTTTCAACTAAAATTACTTTTCCAGGTAGTTTCTGGGTCAATGACCACGAATCTAAAGTCAGATTACAAAAATTGTAAAATTAAAGATGGCGGGTTTGGAATGGTGGATGGGATTTTGGAAAATTAACTGATTAACGCCAAAATTAATTTTTGAAGAGAACCGAAATTTCGTAATTTCGTTTGGTTTAGATACATGTTTTTAACTTTTCATCCGCCATATTGTATCCCCCATTTTAAATTTTTTTAAAATGCTTGAATAAAAACTGGAAGTCGCAAAACACTTTTTATGTCCACAATAAGAATTCGCAATAAAAAAGTGGTTGTCATACAAAAAAACTGACTTCCGGTCAAAAATCCTACTTCCGGTGAAGCCGGAAATAGCCACATTCCTTGCCGGACTTGTTTTTTAGTCCGCAACAACAATCCGGAATAAAACTAGTTGTTTCCATTTTAAAAAATGCACTTTCGGTAAAAAAAGTCGTAAAATACCATACTGTACTTATTTTTTTGTCCACAACAATAAGCTGGTCCAAAAATAGGGGTCTTCATTTAATAAACTCGAAATCCGGTCAAAACAGTCCACTTCCGGTACAAACCGGAAGTTGCAAATTGCACCATTAGGTGGCCCCTTGAAACCCTCATCATTTTGTTAGATTGTTGGGTAATTAGGTAATTGGGTTATGAGTTATTTGAGGTGATAAATACATTGAACCTGGTCACAAAAGTCCACTTACGGTGCAAACCGGAAGTCGCAAAATACCACACCGGACTTATTTCTTGGTCTGCAACAATAATTCGGGGTAAAAAATAGGGATTTCCATTTAAAAAAACGACTTCCGGTAAAAAAACCAACTTCCGGTCCTAATAAGCATTAATTTACTTCAGTTAAAAATTCTAAAGAAGTCGCATAAATGTGCCCAAACCCCTATCGTTCTAAATAATATTCGGCAAATCATTCCATAATTCGCGACGGAAAAATAGCAAATTTCAAAACTTTAAATATTTGGGGAAGTACACGCGACCAACAAATTATATTTACGTATTTGCCACTTTTAACAATAAATCGATATTTTTACAAAGTTTCATTAAAATTCGTAAACAGACCTCAATTTCATATTTTGTTAAAAATGTGGTATACATTACATTACAAAAATCAAGAAAAAACCAATATTGCAAATCAAAAGACCAGAACCAGATAAATTTAATATACTATATTTTTAATTTTTGATACTCAATTTTAAAACTAGGACATTTTTTTTATAAACACCATAAAACAATAGTAATTTTAAAGAAAAATAATTACCCCTATGTCTATAAAATACAAATAAATATACAAAAAGAAATTTCTAAAAGATATAAAAATAATAAAGTTTTTGTTAGTTAATTTTTGAGTAGTTTTGAGTAACATCGAAACTGAAAAATTACAAATCATAAAATAAACTTCTCAATCAAAGAAAATGAACAAAAAAAAAAATCAAAAGTCTAACAATTCGAAAAGATCTTAATGATAAAAAAATAGCAATACACATTTTAAAAAAAACAGAAGTAATAATAATAATAACTTTTAAATAAAACCATCAACGAAACCAGAAATTTTTATGAAAATAAAACTCTTTGGCTTTATTTCTAAAGTGAATTTCAGTATGAAAATTTAAATAACTTATTCTATTGAACTTTATTTGGTGTTTATTTTTTTAAGGGGATTTGACACACCATAATTTTCAAAAAATCTATATTTTTTATGATAGATTTTTATAGGAAATATATTCAAGAATTAGAATTTCATTATATTGAAGTCGAATTCGGTTTCGATGCAGGTATTGCAGATTAAATTTAGGTAAGCTTTTCCTTTAAAAATATCTTTTAACAACTTTAAACGCGATTTTCTCAAAACCACGTTTTAGAGTTGGTGGACTAAACAAAAAAACTATTGGACCGAACGGTCTGAAATTTTTATATGTTATTTGACACATGATTTTCCAGGGATTGAACCGCGGACAAAAAGATTTTCCGAAAATTATATCATTTTCATTAGATTTTCAGGGCCATAAATGTGGGTTTTTTAAAAAAAAACTGCAATTTTGCTATTTTTTGATGAACATTTTTCCTTTTGGTTCAATCCCTAGAGATTTTCGTACCAATTAAAACCCTTTCTTTTTGTTTTTTTGTCAGTCGTTCCAGTGACTCAAAATCGCTTACACTGTGATTTTTTGAGGTTTTTTAAGAAAATTCCACCAACCAAAAAATAGACTAGAAAAATCTAAACAAATGTTTGTTTATTCTTTAAAGACTAAGAAATAAATATGCAAAGTTTCATTAATATATCTCTTTTTTGTCTCTTCAATTTTCTAATTTTCTAAAAAAACAAATTTCAATTTTTGGAGGTGTCAAGTCCCCCTAATATAAAATAAAGCAAAAAATTTATTTTGAGTGATAGTTCTGGCAGGTTACTAGAACAACAATATTGAATTTGTTACATCTCTTGCACGAAACGAACCAATGCAACTTGTTTAATGAGTTAAACCACTTTCTCGACAATTTTTGGCCTATCAAATTTTATAATATTTTGACGTAGGTACTTACTTTATATTTAAATGTTTCAGTGTCTTAAGACGTACTGGACTTGTATTAATACATATGATACGTACTGCATGCAATAGCTTGTATTGGTATGTATGTACACAAGCAGACACGACAGTCAAACATTTTAATGTTATATGATAAAATGGAATTATTTGGACAAAAATAACAGAGTAAGATATCTGTTAAAAATATTAACCATTTTGATGTTCTTCTGCCCATTTATATTAAATTAATGAAAAATTTAAGTAGACTAAATTGTTAAGTGGATTCTTAATTTTTGTTCGGACGGTTCAGGAAAAGCCAAGTTAAATAGGATTTACTTAATGAACCAAATTGAATTCAATTAACTTCTTTATACGGATACTTAAATATACCACACCCCACCCACGTTGAAACCACTACAAGTTTAAATTTGTCTCATTTAATAACAATTTAGCGAGTATTTCAGATAGAAGCGTCCAGGGGATATTTCAGAGAATTAAAGGAATTTTGATTGAATTTAAATTACGGCCCTCTAGGCCCCGTCCGTACCTATAGAGGAATGTTTCCTGAGCTGAACTTCAATACTCTCTTGCGGATAGGCGCATATTCAATTGAGACTTAAGCTTCTCAATTACTTTTAGATTTGCAAAAGAAAGCGGAAAACGATAGGCAACTACGTATTTGATTGAAAAATTTTTAAATTATAATATCAAAAGATTGAATTTCTTTTGAGTCTGGCAGTTTTATTCTTTTATAGGATTTTTATAGTCAACAATTTCTTGGTAATATGCAAGCTTAAACAGATTTGAAAAGTACTCAAAAGAAGGAGTATGGCTGGATAGAACTCACTATCGAAATTGTATGTTTATTTCAATCAATTTAAAAATAGACGGTGTTTTTCTATTTAAAAACAAATTTGAAATAAAAAGTTTGAGCCTTGAAAAGTTTTCCTTTGACTTTACGATATAATTTATGGGAAGACTCTATTAATACATCAGCACGGTAGTCCAATACCTGTAAACTAAATATTGGTAGGCATATTAAGGTAATATTCTTTAAATTCAAGCCACTTAAAATTTAAAAAAATTTCATTATTTAATATCAAAGAAATATAAATATATATAAATTTTGTTAAATGTGCATATATAAACGAATTTTCAATTTAGATCCTCGTAAAAATTAGAACATAAACAATAATTTATTTAATTCCATAGAGACGAGAAAGTTCCTTAAAAAAAAATTTGTCTGTACTCCGACATTTTCACATTACTCGCGAGGACTGCTCGGAGCCATTCCCAAGTATGATAATTTAAAATACTGTAGGGAACTTAAGCAATATGGTCTATGATGTTGAGTTTTAACTCCACAGTTGTCGTTGTGAAAAGTTTATCCAGGAAAGGAAAAATTTCGCAATTATGATAAGCAGAGAAGGACAACCACCAGACCAGACGAATCCCTCATGGGGACAAATTGTAGCAGATTAAAAGGACTCGACATTATTTGTATTACATGAAATTGGACTCTATCGCACGATTAAAAATTTGTCGTTCCGTAATATACAGGAAATATGGTTTTTATAAATAAGAAAATTGTCTTTTTAATGGTGAACTGAGTAAAAGCAGGAAACAATTCTTATTTCAAAGATACATTAGTTGAAAACAAGAAAAATATTTAGAATAAGACCAATTTTTAGATAAGTAATCACAGTGTTTTGGTTATTATAGGGAATTAATCGTAAGTGTAAAATTGAGTTTTCGAGCCTCACGATTCTGTGTCAATCAGCCAACATCTTCAAAAGAGTTTAGTTATTTTGATTTATCTACTTCACCGTAAGTTTAACTAAAATTTTGTGAAGAGCATTTTTGTAGATAAATACAATCTCTAAAATTTTAATTAAGAGCTTTTCACTGTAACATTAATACATAATAACAAATTTATGAACAGAAAAAGATAAAAACTAGAGGATGAAAAACTTTGAGAAAAGATAACACTAGGTATATTTGTATTTTAAATTCTACAATAAAAATGTTCGATGATGACTTTTTAACCTAGTGTTAGGGGCTACTAGGAGTAAAAAAATTTAAAGTAATTTTTCATAAATAAGAGATTCAGAAAGTGATGAATTCTGAATCTCTTATTTATGAAAAACGCCTTTATTCAAATCAGTCCTAAATATATTTCTTATAAAAGAGGAAGCAACAATTAAATTAGAAAAAAATTAACAGCAAAAAAACAAAACTCTTATTTCTACCTAAAGAATTATATTTTAGACTATAATAAGATTCATTATGGGGCATTAATATTTTAAATCTTTACAGAAAAATTATTGCTTTACAAAAATAAAGTTCTCTTTAAAATTGTAACACATCTCACTTACTGTCAAGAACTTCAGTTCAGACAGAACGAGGGTTCGTTCGCTGTGACAAGCACACCCACATTAGCGATTTTCGTAAAAATAATAAATATTAAATTAGATTTCAGCTTTATTTAATTATAATCTTTATAAGATATTTTGTATTTAATTTAAAGCATTTTCGTTAAATTTTTCCTGTGCTTATTTCTTGAAATCAAATGATAGGCAAGGTTTTAATATAAAAGTATACATAGAATCATTCATAGTATACATCATTCAGATTCGAGATTCATTTATTACAAAAACTTCAATGAACAAATGATCTACCAAAGAAATTAATAACATTATTATTAATTTGTTTTGAGAGAATAATGGTTACTAAATGAAAATTTGTTTACTGAGAATTGAATATAAGTAATTTTTTTTAAATTGTTTCGATAAAATATCTTCTTGGAAGCGTATTTTTCAAAACTTAAATTCAAAACACATTATTTATTAGGTTGTAACATAATAATCTGACAATTTTTTAAGAAACTTTGTTTTGATATTTTTGTACAATTTAGCTTAACATTTTATTGAACATATAGTCCATCATTATCAATGATCTCCTGCCAACGTTGGGGAAGCGACATTATTCCATTCTCGTAAAACTTGGGCTCACGAGAGTTAAAAATTTCCGACAACCACTGTTCCAGTGCATCTCGGTCATCAAAAGATTTTCCGCTAATGTGAGCCTGCAACGATCAGAACAAGTGGTAGTCAGTAGGAGACATATCCGGTGAGTATGCAGGATGAGCTAAGGAAATCCAGCCCAGCTCCATAATTTTTTTACATGTCATCGAAGCGTTGTGAGGGCGGGCATTGTCGTGGAGGAGGTATACATTGCCTTGTTCTCCTTTAAGATTCACGGCTAGCTTATCCAGCATATCACAGTAGCGTTCACTATTTATAGTCGTTCCTTGTGGTAATAGTTCCCAGTGGATAATGCCGTACACATTCCACCAAACACGCAACATAACCTTGTGTATAGTAATTTTACATTTAACTATCTGTACTCCTCTTTGACCCGCGCTAAGCCATTGTCGCTTATTGTTATGGTTAACATAAAGCATCCACTTCTCATCCCCGGTAACCAAATTACGAAGCCAAGCAAAAGTACGATGTGAAGTAATTGCGTACAAACCACCACTCACATCATCCGTTGACCATCCGTCATTTCGTACACTTTACCCATCACTTTCAAATGTCGTGCGATAGTAGTATGGGAGCATCCGAGTTCTTCTTCAAGTTGACGAGGAGTCCTCCTTGGATCTTCCTCGATGAGCTACGCTAGTCGGTCGACATCAACCAACCGTATGATAAGAGATTTTCTCCCATACATTGACATATATTTTGTGTCGCCTGCTTAGCTGTATGCTTCAAACGGAACTCATAAAGTAGAAGGACGCGAATGTCCCGTCTTTTCAAATCGAATTTTTCCATAATGCTACTCGCTGCGCTGTCGATTATTGCACTGATGAACTGAGCGCGCTCACGGTTATTATACTCATATTCACAGAACTTTCTCGAAGTTGTAAAAAATTTCCAGAACGTTTCCGAAAAAATTATCAGATTATTATGTTACAACCTAATACGTTGGGAAACCTCGAGAAGTTATCTTAAATATAACATAACAAAATGGTGTGTATGTATGATAATTTGATCAACGATTCTTTGCCATTTAAAATCTTATTTGATTAAAAATACTATACTTTTGAAGTAACTAGTAACCACTTATAGTACCTAGTACGTTAAGAACTTCTGAATACAAAAATCTGTCATTCTTATTCTTTAGTATTTGTGTATTTCTAAATTAACAGCTTTCTGCACATTAAATGAAATATTGAATTTTGCACGTAACTCCTCCTCGAATTTAATTCTATTTTTAACGATATGTTCAGATTTGTATGTAGCTAATTTGTACAAAGTATTATCACTCAAAATATTCACATTCATAACAATGCAGATTTACTATAAATTGCAAACATATTTAAGGAAACATGAAAATTCATTTAATGATTTCTATGAATGCAATTAAGTTACTCGGAAAAAGGATACTCAGGTTCACGATTGAAATTGCTGAATGAGAAAACAATTAAACAATTAATACTTGCTAAAAAATATTAATTAACAATTAATAATTGCTAAACAATGTTCATTAATCAATAAACAAAATTCAAAAAAAATGAAAATACATTGACTTCAGGAATAATAAATATATCAAATTTTATAACAACCGGCGAAGCAGATTACGCGCAATATGCAACACAAACGAAATTATGCATGGATTCATTGAAGTATTTTCCCATGAATAAATCAATTAATATAAAAGAAATGTAAACAATTTTTGTTTTTGAGTATAGTATACAATTTTAATTACAATTAATGGATTCATAAATTATTTGTGTTATTGTTAAATTTACTTATAGGATTATCTTAAGTTTTAATCTTGATTACATAAATGTAATTATTATTTTATCATTTTTGCCGTTGATAACGATCAGCCAATTTTTTTTAGTAAAACTTGTTTAACAATTTTACAAAGTTATCTTTATTAAAAAAAAAAAAAATCAATATTTATTCAAAGAGAAACTTTTATTATAATAATCGTTACATCACAATCCATCATATATGCGTATTTTAAATTCCAATGATTTATCATCCGCACACTTCGTGCGCACAGCAATTATGGGCTCATTCCCATTTTCCCAGCTCGATAATATTAATATATCTAATGGAGAATTATTTGATATGAGATGCTAGATAGCATCCAATTTATTAACATAAATGGGCCTGGAGAATGTATCATGTGTGGTTTATCCTCATTGATCCCTAAATGGAGTAATATTTAACAATGGGGTGCTTAAATGGAATGAAAATGAAAAAAGTAAGACCTTTGTAGACAAGAGCTTTATGAATATTCCTATGTTCGATATAATAGCGTTAAAAAGACGAGAAGATTAATATACTATATAGGTTTGATATAAAGCAGTTTAAATATTATTATTACCAAGCGGCCGCTATATTTTAATGTTGTTATATGTATTTGCAGAAATTTGGTGGAGCAACAGTCGATTTTATTTCTGCTTATGTGAATCCAATCGCTTTGAACTGAAAACTTGTATAACGTAGATAAAATCTGTTGCTATCTAGAGAGCTTTAAATCCATAAAATTACTTAAGACGAAGAGGCTGCTTAATAAAGTATCCTAATTTAATGATACGCAGACCAGATCTGAACGTCGTTCTTCAGTTTAACATTTCTTTAAGACACTGTTCACCAGAAGGGGTATGTTGTGTGCCTGTATTCTTTCCAATCCAATACAGCCGAATTCTGGATATTTTACAGGTGTTGGGATGAAAGCTGTACCAAACCATCCTCAAGTGAAAGTATCCCGTGTTCCTGGTCGAAACGGAACATGTTATGTTGCTCTCCTTTTCCGAAAAAGCTCTCCTGGAGACCGGGAGATGCTTTCATCTTGAAAATGCTACAAGTAAAATATAGTTCCAAAACTCCAGTCAGTATCTGCCGAGATTTTATCTAAATTGGTATCCCGAGAAATTCTGGTTGTATCTTCATAGTTATCAATTGCAGGAGCAAAGCTTAATTTTAAATATATATCTAATAAAAGAAAATTTATAAATTTCCAATAATTGCGTCTATTCAATCAGTCCGCTGACCAGTTTTTGACCTACGACACATTTAATCGCGAATTTCAAATATATTTGCAACGTTGTGTTTTTGAGGTGTTTTGATTGATTTTAAAGACGTCTGTGTAGTATATTCGTTGGGTGAGCTATTTCCCCCCAAAAATTATAGTATATTTCGGTCGTCTTGTGATGTGATAATTGTCGTTGCTGTGTTTCATTATTGTGATATACACGGCATTCAGAATTTAACAAAAAAAATATAAGAAAGGGAAGAAGGATCTCAACAGAGTTTTATTAACCCACAGTGTTGTGCATCTTGGGAAACGGATAAGTGCACATAATGGGGGGATAACTCTGCACTAGGGAATACGAAACAACATTACATCCTCAAAAGGATAAAGGTAATGAAATAATTTTTATTATACATTAAATCTTGAAACAGCTGAGTAAATGAGGCGAAACGAGCATAACGCGTACTTCTCGCAAATAGACATAAAGGGAAAACAATGCTAAAATGTATGTAGGCACTGATAAAAGACAATAACCTTCAAAATAACACAAAAAGACTCAGTGTTTGCGTCCCATTGTGTGCGTAACAATTATTCTTTTAGTGTACTTGGGGACATTCAATGCCTCCAAGCAATGAAAAGCAATTAAGAAAGTTATTCCCAATTTGCAATACCTGAGATTACTCTTGCGTGTATTTCTGCCGAAAAAAAAGCAATTTTAATGCATAATAAATGAAATCAATATTTACTTTTGTTGACATTGAATTGTAATTTGTTTTATTCGAAAATCCTTTATAATTAGTTTTGTCAAAAAATATGTCTGCGTTATTCTTTCATTTAATAACACTTTATTAATACCAACAATTTTATACAAGAAAAAATGTATGAATTTCATAAACATAATTAAAATTTCAAGTGGGTCTATTAAAATGAGCATTTTTTACAATGCTTGAAAGTGGATAAGTTTATAATTATTTGCTATAACTAATAGAACAATTTTCGATGAAGATTGTCGCACTGAAGAAATTGTAAATTCAACAACTTTGGGTTGTTAAATGAAAAGACCGCATAGTTGAAACCATTGAACAATTTTAAAATCACTACGAACATTTTTTTAAATCTTGATTGGTGAGGTATTTAATATAATTGTACAAGTATGTTACACCTCAAAATGACATTCAATTATATAGATGCTGGATTTATAAATGTCTTCGTATTTTCTACAGCAAAAACTTCTGATTCTGCGTCTGAACCAGATTTGTTTTTGTTAATTTACATATTTCACATTTCTTGGTTAAATTTGTAAGTAAAAATGTATGTTATGTTTACGTCAGTGTTCAGTCATAGATTCACTTTCAAAGAATATGAAACCCTAAAATTAACTATTATTTATTTTATTTTTTTATTTTTTTATACTCTTCTCCAAAATCTCCAATAAGGAGGTTTATAGCAAAAGTTTTGTTTAAATATAAAAACTGAAGCGGTTGAATTAATAATTTCAATTTAAAATCAAAAAACATCATAAGTTGTTAATTCAATAATATATTTTTTCGATAAAAATCAATTCAAATGTTAAATTAACTGTGGATAACGTTAAATTCAATATTTGTCTTTCTGATTTTAGTAGATTCTTTTATTTCAGTCTGTTCAAATAACCGTCGTATTTTGGTAGCTCACCTCACTGTTCTTACTTTTTCGATTCTAATTAAGACGGAATAGTTTCATAAAATAAATATTGCAACCACATTTTCACCACAAACAAGATTGTCTATGTTTGCAGATGTTTGCAGAGGAGGCTTTTATCAAAAATAACCAATCTTCATGTGGCTGGGGATCACGTTCCGTCTTAATTTCGAAGAAAATCAAATCATCTCTATGTCCGTAGCACACAGCCTCCGGGTGTAACTTGGTTTCCTTGATACAATCTCCTATTTACTTTGGATGAATGTGATATTTGTTGCTTGGCAGCGTTTTTGATTTGCTTATCTTTCCAGCTGTTTTGTGTTTTGATTGGTACGAAAGCGCAGCATTGTTTTCGAATAGCACAAATAGAATTTTTCAATCATATATTCGACTGGTGTCGTACTCGGATAATTGAAATCATGTTGATATGGATATGGTCTGATTATGGAAATTAAGGAACTCATGTTGCAAAAACAATTTAAATTTGAAAATATGAAAACTTTTCTAAGAAAATTTAAGTTCACAATGTGATGGATTAAAACAATTTGAATAGTTTTAAATTTCAAATCTATTACAATAGAATTTACTCTATTGTTTAACATGAAATTATAAATTTCTTGTTAATATCAGGATTCATATTGATTGTTTAAAATGCGGCTTACAGATTTTTACGATTTTTTTACAACTTATGTACGTTGTTTAAATTTTGCTAAGTGTTACTTTATGTCACTTTACATATTCCAAATTGTGTAAATTTCTAAATTAAAGATATTTCCACTTAAAATCAACGAATTAAAAGAAAATACCATTTTCGATTCATTGACGGCAATAACCACACATTTATCGTATGAAATGATTGATTTTGAAGAATTTTGTACAGAAAAAAGGTTGCCATATTTTTAATTTAAAATTTTGTAAAAATGTAAAATACTTCACTGTAGAAAAATGCAACTTTTCGAAATTTTCAAATTGAATACGGAATTCGGAAAGCACAAATAATTTGAGCATATTCGCAATGTTTGAAGTCCGTGAGATCTTAAACTTAATTTAAGCTTGTAGACATAAAAGAAAATTGGAACAAATTGATAGACCTAGATTTCATAAAAATCCGAATTTTTATTTTTGAGCCAGATTTTAAACCACAACTGTCGCCCGACCACAGCACAGACACATTATAAAGCCAACAGAAGCAACACTTTTCAATGTTTAAGTACAGGGTGGGCCATTTAAGATTTGGAATTTGAATCGGCTATAAAAAAAAAAAAATGAATATTTTTTAAAAGTTATGAGTTTATTAGAAAGATTGAACCTTTCCATTTAGGAATGGAAGACAACATCATTCAAATGACTGCCACGGCTAGCCTTACAATACCCCATTCGATCAGTCCAATTTTTCAGTACATTTTCGATTGTTTGGGCCTCTATTTCGTCAATGGCAACTTCGATTTCACGTTTTAAGTCGTCAATCGTCTCTGGATGGTTAGCGTAACACTTGTTCTTAACGACTCCCCACAAAAAAAAGGTCTCACGGAGTCAAATCGCAGCTTCGAGGTGGCCAATTGACATCACCACTTCGGCTGATTATGCGATTTCCGAAAACAGTGCGCAAAAGATCGATTGTTACGTTGGCTGTGTGGCACGTTGCGCCGTCCTGTTGAAACCAAATATCGTCTATGTCATACCCTTCAATTTTGGGAAACAAAAAATCACTTAGCATGGCGCGGTAGCGATCGCCATTCACTGTAACGGCGTTTCCTTGCTCATTTTCGAAGAAAAATGGCCCAATAATGCCGCCAGACCAAAATCCGCACCAGACAGTCACTCGTTGTGGATGCATTGGTTTCTCCACGATGACGTGTGGATTTTCTGAGACAATTTCTGTTTTGTTTATTGACGTATCCTCCGAGGTGGGAATGAGCTTCATCTGAAAAGATGATTTTTCGGTAAAAATGCCCATCTTCGATCAAGCGGTCTTCGGCCCATTGAGCAAACCGAAAACGCATCGGATGGTCATGTGGCTTCAGCTCTTGCACTAATTGAACTTTGTACGCATTCATACCGAGATCTTTATGCAAAATTCTTCTCAAAGAAGTGCGTGAAATGTTCAATTCTTGAGAATGATGACGAGTTGATGTTGATGGTTGTTCACGCACACTCTGAGCAACAACAGCGATGTTTTCGGTTGAGCGCACTGGACGAGTACGTACATGGGTTGTTTTATCCAACAACGATCCAGTTTCACAAACTCGCTTCACAAATTGATCCACAAACTGCGTTTTTGGCACATCCTTTTTGTCAAATTTTTTCCGTAAATTTCTTATAGTTTGAGTAGAAGACTCACCACTTTGGAAATAAGTTTTTAATATCTCCCAACTTTGTTCAAGCGAAAAGCGACCCGTTTCATAAATGTCAAACATAAAACTAACTTTCTGTCACATCGGAAATGTCATTAAACCTTGTAACCTCAAAATAACCTATAGTTCCAATTTCAAACGTTAGATGACCCACCCTGTATATAGGTAGTGTAGGAAATCGAAATTCCTTTATTATTCTTTAAAATTTCCTATATAACTTGAGCTGCGCTTATGTTCTTTGGTGATGTATTTTCAAAGACAAATTAGAAATTCGCTTTTGCTCTATAGATCTTCACCAAATTTATTTTGGACAACTCTGAAGTATCGGCACAAAAGACCTTTCGGTCGCAGTGCCCACCATGAGGGTTACCCCTAACAATACTAATAATATAACTCTGAAGTATATTCATTCAAATAAAATTGAATGATCCAATTTACATAGTTTACAGATTCCGGAGATATTAAGTAATAATGTAATACACATACGCATCAATGAAAATTTCGAAATTTTTCGAAATCCAGTTTTATGAAAAAATCGAAGAGGTTAAGATGAATTGTTTTCTTACTTTTTAGGTATATTACATTTACATTCTCTTCATATAGGAATAAAATATTTCTTATAGCCCAAAAAAAAAAAATGTATGTAATTTCCCATTTTTTATCGAAGTGAAGAAGCTAGGTTTAAAATAACCAACTAATTTAAGCGTTAAATGAATCTTAATTTTTAACGCATTCTTGCTGAATTAATTTAAACTTCCAAATATATAACACAAAATGGTCTTGATAATTGCTTGAACAAAGGCACGCACGACTTGCAAAATTTAATGAGTGTCTGAAACTGTGAATGCTATTTGTAGAGAGGAGTTCGGACGGCCCAAATTTACGTTAAATGTAGGAAAATCGACTTGGGGAAACCCATCTGAGTTTGATAGCCCATTATGGGTCAGGAAAATTCATGCAATCACCCGACATCGTCCCAAGAACTACCCATAAAATACAATAAAAGGGGTGAAGGTTGTTAAGCGATAACAGTCCATTACTATCATCAAAGGATCATACGGTTTTATTGTCTCAAGACAATATTGCAAAATAAAGTGTTTTTGTCACACTGTCATCGGCAAATAGGGCGCAATGTAAAAAGAATGTGTGATTTTGAATTCCAGAGGCGCCAAGTGCTAAAATATATCGCTTTGTTTACACGAAAAGATCAAAATCAATTTCTGAAAACCTCTTGTGATATACTCAACCAACTTACAACACAATCCGTTGGCTTTCGATTTGTTCATGCTCCAAAAGTCAGAAATATCAATTTGATAAGCTCTGCTGATTAAATAACCTTCCCGAGAACAGACACTCCATCAAGAATGGAAACCAAGACCCTAAGGCATCTTTGCGACAGGGATTGGGAAGGCAAAAGAAAACAACGAGGTACCCGCACGCATGCACATCACATCGCAAACAAGATTCCGGAAAATGTTCTTTTTTATCGAAGGGGTGCTTTTCACATAATGACAACTCAACTTCCTTAGGAAATTGCTAACAGAAAATCTTTGCCCGTGATTCCGAAAGTAAGTTGAATTGACCTGATAAATCCAGCAACAATTTTGCTTCCTAGTATTTATGAGGGATATCAGGATATCTTTCAAATTTAGAGTACATATGTACTTCCGAATACAGATGTATGGTATATGGATTTTACAGAACCTGATGATTGTAATGGACAACGTCTTTGAAATACACAGCAACTAAAAGTCTTGCACTGTAAAAGTTTAATTACACAATCTTCAGTTTATTGTAGGCTAGGTAATAACTCAGAAAAATAATTAAACTACGTCTTGCTATGGGAAGAGGTAAATAGAACAGACAAAACTCGAAACCGGAGGGCCTTTTAAAAACAGACATAAAAGTTTCTTATATTAAAGTTGGAACTATCCGGGTTCTTACAGTTTCCAGTCTCTTGGGAACAAAAGGAATCTGGCTACAATCAAATTATATGTGGGAGTAGTTTTATCTTTTCTCTCGGAGTTTCTATGAAGTTTTCTGAAAATCTGTGTAAATTAAGTCACTGTCAGAAGCATTTATTGTTGGTTATCATTCTAAGCACATCTTATCATGAGAATTGAATGAAGAAATATTATAATTAAAATTTACTAACAATAACTATAAGGGTAAAACTTTGGTAATATTTTTGTAAGTTTTCATTCGATTCTTGAAATCTTCAAAAAAGGAAAGTTTTCACGTGAAAACAATATATGCAAATTACAAAAAAAAAAAAAATAAAAAAAATATTGCTCAAGTACGAGTTTGACTCCCACATATTTCATGAAAATAATGTTTAGTATTGTGAATCATATTTAATTAAAAAAAAAAAAAAAACAAAAGGTATTTTAAATCAGCAAATACACTTGCGTACTCCATGAATATTTTTAGAATCTTCGTTCGCCAATTCGAAAGATATTTGGATTTTTATAACTACTTAGTTCTTTATTTTAAGGATTTATCTGATATTTGGAAAATTAGTTAAGAATTATAATTCGAAGTAACATAGGCCCTACTACAGTTAAAATGTCATCATTTGACGCATACGATAATATGCTATATGGCACATGTTACATCTTTTAAATTAATTATTTTCTTGACTCTAAATACACAAGTGTAGATGTTACATAGTTTGAAGAAAAACTAAAAATATTTTGTCTATACGACACTAAATAATCAGAGTTACATAGTAAGCAAATATAGTAAACAGGGCATTCACTTCTTGAATAGGCGAAAAACAAAAATTGTCTAAAATCATCGTTTTTGACATTGTCATTTTGAAATGAGATACATTTTTCTAATTTAGGTAAAGTCAATACATAATATAAACGTATTAGATTTTATAGCGTCTTCACTGAAAAATTTATTATATGTATCTTATGTATTTATTTAGAACCATCTGATCTACCCTTATTTTTGATAACCATCACTAAAGTTTCTGACAAAGTTTCAATTTTTTGTTATGTCGGGTTCGCTATATTGGATTTTTCGGAGTTTATAATTATACAATTTATTTATTTATTTCAGGTCTAGAGAGATTGAAAATCTTATGTAATAAATAGCATTTCTAAAAAAAAAAAAAATTAATATAGACTAGTTTCTTGTATGCTCAGATTTTAAAAGAGTTATTTTAAATTCATTTCTGGGCAAAGTGAAGTTAACTAAACAATTAAAGAATCACAGGTACCTTATTAATCATAATTTATCAAGCCGTTTGGGTTCTCGGGGAGAACATCAGAACGTCGCAATTACACGAATGTATCGGCAAACAGCCACCGGCGAAGGTCTAGGGTTCGAGTCCTGCAATTTCGAGTAATTGCCATATAAATTACATACGTTTGGAATTATTTACTTTCGAAAAACATAGCCCCTTTTGCAATTGGGTCAAAATAATAGAACTCATAAATTTTTCTGTAAAATGGTGGCTGATTTTATACAGATAATCAGACATCTTTTTTTTTTGGTAAGCGTTTATTAAAACGACGAGAGAAGTCTTTATTTAAAAATTATAAATCTATCCTGAAGCGATATGATAGAATTAGTTCAGTAAACGAGGCCCATTGTACACCTTACAAGAAGACTACATAGTTGATCAGAGTTTAGGTATTAAATATCTTTAGAACAAACAGGTGTCGACACAAAAATGAAATTATATTTTAAAATCAATAATGATTAAGATTAAATTGATATTGAAAATTATCATTAGTAGATGAAGTTTTAAATTCTGAGCAAAAATCACAACTTATGAAAACTAGTAAAAACACTAATAAAAAGTAGAATAAAAGGTAATGATTAATTACTATTTTTCAATGAAAATTTAACTCAATTTCTTCTAAAAACAACCTCAACCATACCTCATATAACATGACCCGAGAACATTTTAAAATCATATTTGACAGTTCTTATTATATATCTGTTTTTTCTTAGTGTAGATAATAGCAACGACTATAAGCTTGCTGAAACAAACATTGGCAATATTAAGTTATGAGAAATCCCTGTTAAATTTACCATGAATTAAAAGTTAAATTGACATGAATGCTAGTAAAATGAACATGCATTATTTCAACAATCTATAATAAAATTGACATTAAAGGTAGATGAACTAGAGCCTAGTTGATGGAAACAGAAAATTCGTATTAGATGTATTAATCTTAGATCACAGAAAATAGGATACAGCATACCGTGTAAAATCCGTGTACGTGAATGAAGCATGAAAATAAACGGGGAAACATGATTGGAGTAGATTAGCAATACAAAAAAACGAGATTTTCAATTAATTTTTCGGGTTATGCCAAATCGCAACAGACCCCAAACCGTGGTACCGCTTGAAAAATGTCACCTTTGAGAGCTACATAACACTTGTTTGCTTTGGATTTAATGCCCCTTTACTGTACTGATCAAAATATCCGCTTGCACTGGACACACAACTACAAAAGAGAAGTCTACCACTACATCACGAAATTGCTTCTTAACTAAACCAATTTATGTCTAATCCTACTGCCTATGATCTAAGGAATTAACAAGGTGTTATTGTTGAATCAAATACAAATTTTTTTTTTCTGGTGTAGATAGGGAGTGGAAAGGAAGATAAATTTCACAACTAATTGAAGCTTAATTACGATGATTAATTTTAAGCTTTGCAGGGACCATTAGTGTGCAATTTCTTATCCGCAAACCCACTTTTCCGCAAATCGAGAAGCGCTCATTAGTGTCTTACAGAAATCGGTATGCTAACAAATAAGAACGCTGTGCTCCCTTAAATCGTACAATTAATTGCAATATTTTTCTCTCAAACGAGAAATGTGAGCCATTCTTCTAGTTCTAGAATATATCCTGGCAATTTCAGAACCGCCCCGCCGCACACAAACCACTTTACCATTCGTGCAATGCTTAAGAGGAAGATGTTCCCTCTGTTTCCTTTCCTGCCGCTATTATTTCCTAAAATTCAACTATTCGTCTTCATTCCCCCGGATGCCACGGAATAGGAATGCTAATAGATATTAAATATATGTAGTTGTTGACTGCGATAGGAAATTACTCCCGGTCGCTTCGAGAACAATTTCCTGTAAACAGTGCAAGTGCTCGGTTTAGAACGACGGAGTGGATGTGGAATGTGGATTGAACAGAAATCCGGCTGGATTTAGTCTTCTTAATCATCCATTGAATGTCTTGTCTTGTCTTGTGTCCCTTGCCATGGCTGCCGTAATGGAACACTATTGTCTGGTGCTCCCCCGTCCTGATTTGTAAGCTGCTAATTACTTTCTATCTCCGGGCAACCTTTTCATTCCACAGCTTACAAAAGTGTTGTTTAGCTCCAGGCCTATTAAATTTAGGTGCTTGCTCCGTACCAAATTGTGAAGCCGGAGGGCCCTGGTTCTGGTATCCTCGTAATTGGGGGCACCAGGAGGAGATGGAGTCGCTAAATTAAGCGCGTCTTTTGGGCTAAATGAAAACCCCTAAATCTCATGGCGACAATATGGCTATAGTTTGATTAAGTTATGACTTTTCGACTGGATTTATTTCTATACAAGGGTGGGAATGGAACCCGGTTCCGGTGTCTGGCGGCCAGTGGCACCTAGTTGTGTTCGGATGGGGCTATAATACAAAAACAACTATACCTATATATAATCTTATTTGCGAGTTTCCACTCCATCCAAGGGATTGGCATAGCGTTAATCGAATTTCAAATATTCAGTTTCCCTAAACGAATATTTGCGGTTTTAATGAAAAGTGGGGAAAAATCAAAGAAAATCAAATCTTACAAATTTCTATGTATATAATTTTATTTTTTAGTTCTCTAAACGGGTTTTTTAAATCACATTTGAATAATTAAGAAAATATACAGTATTTTTCCGCAGCATAGCTTTTGTTTCATGAAGACGAAAGAATTTAAAGTCCAGCATTTATTATAGTTAGGATAAGCTAAATAAAAAATAATTTAAATAATCACGTATTTATTGGTGAAAATGGTTGATCGCCATAAAATAATAAATACTTTTCTATTAATGTTTACCACTAAAATAAAGTGTTTTAAAACATGTAAATCAATTTCAATCAATTTTATTGAAGACTATTATAAAACACCAAATTTTTTGTTTTTAAAAAAATATTTTCTTAAATCTTAAATCTATTCCATCGACAAATTTAAAATAAAGTAATGTTCCTTTGGCTCATATTTATGTCCGTTCAGTTAAGAAATAACTAACTCAGAAAGAATATTTTTTATCTCTGGCATTTCATAATTTTAAATATTTTACTTTGTATTAACATCAGCGGACTTTCTGCACAGTCAACTGCCATCACCCAACCGTACCCATACTAACAAAAAGCAATTAAACATCCTCATAGCCAACATTTACACCGTAAGCTATAAAGTGAGGAATTGTTTTATAATGCATTTTTAAAGGCGATCTGAAACGATTGCATTGGTATTGGGCCCTCAGTTTACATCCCCTCACAATGTTAAGTTATAGGGAAATGGCAAATCGAAGAAGCGGGAAAAGAATGAGATTGTTTGCATTATTTCATTGTGCATTTTTAAAGGCGAGGTAGAACGAACATTGTAGTGTGTCGCTCGGTTAAGTAAGAGTGCAGGTTGGTCTTGATTTAATCGTAAAGAATGACCGCCAAATTAGTCTATTTCGTAGACCTCGTATTTTAAGACAAAATATGTGCTAATTGAAGGTTTATAATAAGATAATGCTCTTAGAAAAGTTTCAAGATAAGCATCTGTTTCAATTTTGAGAAACGAATGATCAACTCAAATGGTGTATTTAACAATGTTTGTACATTTCTTTTATATCACTTATATTTTGTGGTATTCTAACCTAAGCTTTAAAATGAGATAAGATAAACTGGTTTATCTCGTTCATTGTCGAGATATTTTTAATGTCAAAACTTTTATTCAACAGAAACACATTATACAACACAATTTCGTCAAATTTGATCATTCATTTCTCAGAATTATAACATATACTCATCTTGAAACTTTTCTAAGAGCATTATCATGTATTTTAAGAGAAAGGTGTGTTTAAATTATAATTATTATATTTAATTTGTTTTACAATAGATAAATAATGGGTAATCATCATATCGCGTGTTGCTGTGTGGCTGCGAAAACAACAATGTGTAATGGATTTATAGGAAAGTTTTGGAATAACACATTTTTGTGATATGCACACCTTCCGAATGATCATTTACTGAAAGTTCCCCGAATATTCTTTTTTTGCATACTTTTAGAGGTTAATTACACTTTTATACATTCAGTTTATTATTATTCTTTTTACATATTTGCATACAAACGATTATTATCTATCTATCCTATAATTCATTGAATAAACTATTGATGATATTTACCTTTTACAAAATGCGAAACTAGTTGAAGACATTTGTCAAGAACAGTTGTGACTGAAAAAATTGACAGATACCCATATACATATGCCGTATATTACCTATATATTATTTTTGGGCCCGCGGACGTTCGGGTAAATGGTCATTTGGAGAATGCCATTCGGGGGTTGGAATGGACTGTATTCAAAATAATAAATATTATTTATATACTATTTCAGTTTTTACTAACCACTCACTTTTTGTCAATGTAGAAGTGTTCCAATTTCTCTTTCAGATTGTTGTCTTTCTCTCACTAATGACTTCTTTATTACTTTTTTCTAGCGACATTTTTCATTCCGTTCCGCAAACGCTACTAAGGTTGAAAAAAGATAAGGAAAAATGTCACGAGAAGCCCTTCTTCTTATAGATATTCTTTGAATGAGATTTCCATGATATTGAGGGCATTATAGATAAGAAGTGTTTTAAAGGTTGCCGACACTGTGATAACACAGTTCGTGGTGAAACAAATGACACCGTTGTAATTAGTTTGACATAATTTTATTTGATTAATGAATGATTTGAAACAATTTTATAATATTCGCTTATACCTGCAATACTCTGGTGGCGCTAAGCTCCACTAGCCCCACAGATAGAACGAATGCGGATGCGATCACAGAGAATATTTTGGATTTTGGACCTCCTGTGCGTGGGAGAGTGCTTCCGGCAATCACGTACGCCACTCAGCTGGAAATCGCTCGCTAAAAATAGCGTCGGCCAAACACCGCCGAGCCAGTAAAGTGAAAGTGGCGCTGATATTAAGCAGTGTTTACTCGTTCATTAATGACCGCGAAGCAGTAAATAACAAATAAAGGCACTTGCTAAAAGGCGGCTGGACAACGCGCCCGCCATGCGGACTAGGGCGGCGCTGGGAAGATGCAAGGAAGTGACTCCGCTTCTAAAAGTGTCGAGTTAATAACACGCGCCCCGCGTCCTCGAACCAACTCAAGTGGGCCCGTAAACTCAGGAGTTCATTGCACAGAATGTGTTGTGAATGTTTCGCAATATGAAATATTATTACTTTGTATGATTTCCACATTATGGCACATAAGCAGAGAATCGTTTTGCACTTGATTATATTCAAAATTTCTTCCTTAGTTTGAACAACTGCTCTTTTAAATACAGCGATCGCTCTAGTGACATCAGCGACCTAGGGAAAATCAAAAAAAGCTCCCCCAAAATTTGGCTTTCGGCGTCGGCTGCCTATTGTTAAAAAGTTATAGCACTCGCATTTCGATTGGGCTTCTTTTTTTAACTTGTCTACTGTTTAAGAGTGATAGCATTCGTTTTTCCTTGGTCTTTGGGATTTATATCCATCTGCCTATAGTTTAAATATTGCAGCCCCCGCTTACCTCAGCCTAAACATTTTATGGTCACCTGTCTATTACTTAAAAGTTAATAATTTACATCACTTATTTATTTCTCATATTTAATTATTTTTAGACTTATACTTTCAAAAACAATTTCCCATTTTGGCTTGGCGCTCTAAGACATTTAAAAAGTTAATTTTTATAAAATAATATATCCACAAAGAAAATATTCCTTCGACGTAAATATACAAAATTTTTATGTAAATATTTGTTGAAAAATATGGCTAATACAAAAAATAAAAATTCCACTTAAATTGATTGATTGACGAAACTTTCTACGAATGTTCATTTGGGGTCAAAAGAGACTACGTAAAATGTATTCCTGGGTTTTATACTTTTCAAGATATTTAACATTCAAATTTCAGAAAGTTTATCACGATTTTCAGCATACTCTCACAAAGTTTTCGCGAATATTGCGGAAATTGAAACTTCCGTCTTTTTTCAATAAATAACTCTGTAAAAGCCTTAATAATAAATAATAAGAAACATTTTCATATTTTCTATCTGCCATTTCACAAGATATAAGGCAAAAAAAATATTTTCATTTAGTTCATTAAATTCAAATGTTTTTGCAGAATGTTTTATACAATGCTAAGGTGAAACAATTTTTAAATCAAGGAATTTACATAACTTGCAACGAAACTTTTAGGGCATATTCACAACCAGAGAAAAGAATAAGTTAAGACAAATGAAAATGGAATTTATATCAAATGTTTTTATGTTTAAAAAGTTTCCAGCTATTAAATTTTATCATTATATACATATACATACATGAAGAAATGAAACGCAAAACTAGACAATTACATAATATACGCCTTTATAGATTTTTTCAATAGATTAAAGTCGATAAATCATACTATTGAGAACACGAGACATACTCGTAGATTTAGCGAATTAACTCATCGAGCGACAGGGAACAGATATGTTAAATAATGAGAGTAATATAGAAGAATCAATACATTCTTGTAAACAATTCATGACAAAGACAAAAGGATTTTAGCGACATTGCGACAATGTTCTATGGTGTCAAGTTTAATATGTTTGAGCCTATCTAAGGAGACAACAAGAGAGGATTACTACAAGGAAGATCACGAACAAATCTGCACTGTAAATCGACTGCTTAGCCACACACCAAAGTCTTTTGTCTTATAAAATTTAGTAGGTACACCATCATTTATCGTGCAGTTAAAACCAATACTAGTTCTCTTAAGAGAAAAAGACAAAATTGTACACTTTTCAACATTAAAGGGACACAATTAATTGAATTATTATAAAATGTTCAAAACGCCATAATGATCAGCAGTTTCTGCATTTATAACAAAATCGTTGACTGTTAACTTAAATGTTCAACACGTTTAAATCTACAAATTCTTCTATTTTCAAACTGAATACCACAACGTTTAACCAATCGTGGTATGCTAAATTCAAATCAAATGCTTCCATTTTCAATCTAAATTCCAAAACGTTTGAACCGAACGTAACGCATTTCAGTCAAATGTTGTAAAATTAAACCCCATCATTTTTAAATTAAATACACAACCTTTTAAACAAAATATAACCATTTGTTGTGGAAAATAAAACATATTGCTTTAATTTTGAATTAGATATATATTATTGTGCATACACCATATTATAACATTGCAAACGCTATAGATGTATAATATGTATTCGTGCATATTATATTAGGTTGTAATATAATAATATATTAATTTTTTAAGAAAATTTATTTTGATATTTTTGTACAATTTAGCTTAACATTTTATTAAACATATAGTCCATCATTATCAGTGATGTCCTGCCAACGTTGAGGAAGCGACATTATTCCATTCTCGTAAAACTTGGGCTCAGGAGAGTTAAAAAATTCCGACAACAACTGTTCTAATGCATCTCGATCATCAAAAGATTTTCCGCTAATGTGAACCTGCAACGATCGGAACAAGTGGTAGTCAGAAGGAGACTTATCCGGTGAGTAAGCAGGATGGGCTAAGGAAATCCAGCCTAGCTCCATGATATTTTTTACATGTCATCGAAGCGGTGTGAGGACGGGCATTGTCGTGGAGGAGGTATTAATTGCCTTGTTCTCTTTTAAGATTCACGGCTACCTTATCCAGCATATCACAGTAGCGTTCACTATTTAAAGTTGTTCCTTGTGGTAATAGTTCCCAGTAGATAATGCCGTGCACATTCCACCAAACACTCAACATAACCTTGTGTGTAGAAATTTTACATTTAACTGTCGGTACTCCTCTTTGACCCGCGCTAAGCCATTGTCGCTTATTGTTATGGTTAACATAAAGCATCCACTTCTCACCCCGGTAACCAAATTACGATAAATATATAAATAAATAAATAAATTCGTGGGTTACCCATTGACTGTGCCTGTACACTTTACCAATCACTTTCAAATGTCGAGCGATAGTAGTATGGGAGCATCCGAGTTCTTCTTGAAGTTGACGAGTAGTCCTCCTTGGATCTTCCTCGATGAGCTGCGCTAGTCGGTCGACATCAACCTCAACCGGCCGCCCTTCGTGAGCTTTATCTTCAAGGTTGTAGTCGCCATTCGAGAAACGTCGAAACCAATCTACTGCTGTATGATAAGAGACCGCATTTTCTCCCATACATTGACATATATTTTATACCGCCTGCCACTGTGTCTGTGGGGGTTTTTACTAAAAACGTTTAGACTAAATGGATCGAAAAACGTCAAAAGTCAAAATACTAACTTTAAAAATTCTTGGAAATTTAGATCAAAAGTGCTGGCATTGAATACGATTGCCTTTTGCCTGAAAATAATTAAACTTGTAATCTTTTGGTTCTGTGAACGTACAGGCAAACTTTTAAGAATTTTTAAATAAAAAAAAAAAAAAAATTGTCTTTCAATGCAGAAATTTGTGATAGAAAAAGCAATTTTTTACAATGTTCCAACAAAATCCGTGAGAAGACCTCGAACTAAATAATTTCCAAAATTTTTTTATTAGCGGATGAGAAGATCTTTCGTGTGTACTTTATCTTAAATAAACATATTAAGAGACATTAATTATTCAGTTTATATTAAATGAGAAATTTAAGTGTCATTCAGTTCAATATAGATAGACTATAATTATAGTTATAGTCCGAAGTAAAAGATATGAAACTTTGAAATTTCAAGGAGAAATTGCTGAATTTTAATTCATAAGAAAATAATTTATAGATATATCGGAATAATAGATAAAATGCCTAGTGTATAATGTTGTAGTATCATTCTCTTGCTCACATGTGTAATATACCGTGGAAAGAGTGTGAGTGAACTTCGTGTGTACCTGCTTAATTTCGAAATTCTCATATCGACTTCAAATTAAAGTGCAATTTATGAAACAATTTTTGTTTTAGCGTAATATGATAACTATGAAAATGAATAGTAATAAATTTCGTTCGTGGCCTATCCGTGGCATGAAGGACTTTTTAGGCAGTCAGCTCAGGGAACATTCTAAATTTTAAAGTGGTAAAGATTAGTAATTAATTTTCTTTTTCGCATGTTAGCCTTTCAAAACGAATTCAATCTTGTAATATAATTAGTTCATTTTGGGATACATTTCAATTTCTCACAATTTTAGAAATGTTTTTATTGAATGTTTCGCATTATGAAGTCTTTCTTGAGTTCTCCATGAAAATTACACAAAAACGGTAAAAAATGAAGTAGCATTAATGCGGCCAATTAAATCGGATGTATTTGCAATTACTTCCTTTCATTGTAGGTAAAATTAAATGAGAATTATAGGAAAAATGTTATATAATGCTTTAATTATGAATTTTGACTTCTTAAATTTGTTATTTAGTAATTTAAAACATATTTAAGGTAATTAGAATTTTGCTGTTTGGCTGAACCATTTTCAATGAAAACATTTCAATTAAAAATTCAAGAAACTTTTCACTCATAAATTGTTTGAAATTAGAATTAGAGGAATTGATTTTATTTTACTATTTGAGACAGCAAATCGACTGCTCTATTATTATATGTATAATATGTCTAGTGCTTGTAATTTTTTAGAAATGCTCTTATATTATATGAGCTAAATTAATTTTGAAGTTTTTTATTACAGAAATCTTGAGCGATCAACATTTTTGAAAAAAAAAAACGCTATTTTTGTTGATTTATAATAATAGAAATCAAAAACTTTATATTAAATATTTAGACCGAGATTTTAGAGGGAACGCTACCGTTAATTGTGAAACTTTAAATAAATTTTTCTCGAAAGGAATTCCCTTTAATGGTTTTTCAAAGTTTGTCGTTATGTGTTTGTGTTAATTCGAGATAAAGAAAGCTATGAATGTATATATGTATTAGTGATAGTTTTACACGTTTGTGTTTTTTGGATGGAAAAGGTAGGAGAAAAAAGCTATTAAGAATCCTTGAAAACATCATCGGAGCTTTTTTCATATACCTTCTCATCTAATTAAATCTATACAATAGATCTATGGTCTTTCCTAGAAAATACACTCATTCATTGTTAAGAGTGCTGAAAGCAATTCCTTTTATTTCTCTTCCACTTTAATTGCTGCCAAGTGGAAGATTTTCTGAAGTATAAGAAGAATCAATTCACTAAATATAATTAATCATCATGGGAATGACTTTGCTTGACTTCAAATACGTTTTTCTTTTTTCATATTAATGCGCTAAACAACAAGCTGTGGAAAGTCTGTACCATAAACGAAAATCGGTGCATTTCTATCAAATAAAATAATTGATTCTGTCCATATATTTATTTATGGCAGAGCGAGTTGTATCTGTGCGAATATTCGAGAGTTTAGCAACCTAATTATAGTCGCATATATAAGGTATACGTCCGGGCATAATTCATTAGCCCAAATCGAGCGACAGACTCATTCAATTGTATTAATGTGCTCTACGTCTGCAATAATTCACCACAACATGATTGGTATATTGATTCTTCGTATTTGTCAATTAATAGATAAAGTTTGGGGAGAAAATTATTAATGGCCCAAAGTAAACGGAGCGAAAAGTCGAGAAATCCCATGCCACGAAAATAATGCCAGAGAACAGATTGCGTTCTGATGATATAATTTCCCCACTTTGCCAGAAAAGACGTCTTGGTAATTCAAATGAAAGGGAACTTAACATAGATTCGTTTAAAAACTCTATTGTTCTTTTGCATCGATTTTTATTCAGTTTGCCAGATAGTGATCGAAGTGCTCATATGCCTCGACTTGTTGATTTACTCACATGATGGCCAAGATGTATACGTATATATAATGGTCATAAACTAAGATTTATCCGGATTAGGATGGGTAAATGCTCCATCAATGGCCAAATCCTCTTACTTATATTGCATTCACCCGAGGAATCATCCTGCTTTCTACCTGGAAATTTATTTTTATTCTAATACCTGTCGAATTACGTGGGGTCTTCTCCTCTTGATATTATTGATTTTTCTGAATAAGCATTTATTTACGATATTAGAAATGAGTTTCCTCTCATATAAGCTAGCCATAAGGCTCTGTCCTCTGTGGATCCCTTTTCGGTACCCTTATAGAAAAATGATGACAAACTTTTCCATACCTACTTCCATTTCTACATCATTCTATGGTCTTGCGTGACTCATAAGTTATTATAGTAGGTAAAAACAAACGTCCCAAAAAAAAAATTCGTTTCATGTCAACCAAAAATTCTGGGACTCTAGGGAATATTTTGTTGGATATACATAAAATAGACTGCACGAACTTGGGATGTTTTGCAATGAAAGTGAACTTAGCGTGAACACCCAAAATGCGAGGAATTTTATTTCTGTGAAAATATTTCATCCCCACAACGTATTTTTCAGTAATTATTTCATAGGATATCTCATTTTATTCCATTTCCTCTCAGTGACAACGTGAAAAAATGTCGAAATTGTTTGCACTTCAGGTAGGAGTGTCTAGAAAAAAAAATTCTTTTTATTTATCACTTTTGCTTTGAAGCACTATTTCAATAGAAAGTCCTTGTAGGAAATATGAAACTGCTGAAAAAGAGAAAATTTATTTTTAAAGGCAGTCTATCTTAAATTCTCGTTCTTCTATTTATTTAAATCATTATTCCTAGAATTCGAAATAAATTAATTAATAGAGGATTTGGAGGTGAAATTCTAAATTCAATAATGCTACTTCATTAGACTAGCCAAACATACAAATTGGAAGAATTTAACTTAAAAGAGATTGCGTTAACTAAGCGAAGAGAGTATTCGAGTATTCCTTTCCTAGATACTAACTCCCTTGATGTTTGCTTAAGATATCTATCCAATTAATATGTAAATAAATAACGAGGAACCCCTTAAGCAAATCCACCTTAACTGAAGGCAAACTTTTATAGTTAATGTATCATTTTGTTCGTGCTTCTGGTTAATGTCATCATTCAACTGCAAAGTGGAAGAGACAATCGGATATTGATTTATTCTTCAATTTTATACCAGGAAACAGGAGTTTCTAGATTTGTGCTCTGCTTACGAAAGATACAAATTAGATTTATGATAAAACAGTATCGAATGGAAAAAGTTTTATAAATTTCTTAATCTTTATCGATTGAAGAAGTTGAATTGTTTTGTTGGATATGGTGTTTTTGCAGATTACTTGAAAATGAATATGTAAGCATTTTTAAGCATTGTAACGAAATATGTAGAACGAAAAAATGAATAAATTTGCTAATGGATTTTGTACGCTTACACTTTTTCAGATTGTTTTTATATGATTGATTATAAAACGATTTTATTAAATTACAGCACCGTCTTTATCGAAAACATTATTCAATATTTTTTAGTGACGTACCTATATTTATATTAACTTATAAATCGTGTAATTGTAGATTTTAAGCTAGTGAAGTAATCATGTTTAGTTATAAAAAGAACCCACTAAGTTTAGACACTTTATATGATTTTAAATGTGATATTCTGTCAATTTTTCTCCTTGATTATTTAAAAATACGCTAGTAGGATCTTGTTATTATTTCTAAGACAAGATAAAAGTAAAAAGAATTTTGGAAATGGGATGAAAATGGATTATCTGTGTTTGGTATTAACAATAAAAAAACAAAATTCAGGGAATTATTTTCTTCGTAATTTGTGAAGACTTGAGCTCTGTCACTCACAGGGAAACGTTCTCAGGTGTGTCTCACTGATTTTGATGAAATTTAAATATGTTATAGAGTATCGAAAAATAAGAGGCACGTATTTTTTTTTGTCAACTTTATTATTCAAAATCGTATGTAAAAAAATATTTTTCAATGATTTTTAACTAAATAATTTTTTAAATAATAATTTCAATGATAATAATAAAAAAAATCGTTTTTCTGCAATAAAAAGTAAGGGTTGCCATCCCCGGGAAGCGGATTACTTACAAAAGGTTAGTATATTTATGAGACATGATTTCCATTTTGCTTCATTCGAAAAAATTCATTAGAACTGGAAATATTTAGGAAAAACTGTTTTTGGGGGTAAACTTTAGGGGTGGTTTGCACCCCCTAAATGTGCGTATCCGCAGAAAAAAAAAACTGAACTTAGTCTTTACTTCTACAAATAATGTTGCTTAAAGTTAGTGGTTTTTGAGAAAAATTTATTTGTTATTAAAAAAGACATAAATTTCTTTTAATTTTTTATATTTATATTTGTAGAAGTTCAAATTCATAAGCCTGGAAAGAATTTTTCTAACAATATAATGAAAAGATGTGGTTAAACATAATATAGGTACTAATTGATTTTTCCAAACCATCTTGATAAATTATCTCTTTCAAACAAGATTAAAATTATTTTAATTTATGTTCACAGAATTAAAATTATAAAAAAACAATTCTGGAGATAAAGTAAACAATTTCATCATGATTTAACTTGGATGCTAAAAAATGATAGAAACTTATGAAAAATTGTTTAAAAACCATTTAGAAAATGCAATATTGCTGCTGGAATTTTGAGACTTCTAAATTTAGATACAAAACAAAAATTAGGTCAATTTTATACAAGAAGCTTGGATGAACTAACAATTTTTATAAACATCTTGTGTTTTTTACCCAAATAAGGCAAATGTTCAATGATGATAATTGGTTAAGAACTTCGAGATACATATGATTTAACTGCTGAAATTTCGACTTACAAAGACGCGATTTCTAAGTATATTTTTCGATTTGTAGAGTCACATTTGAATAACAATTCAACTTAAGTTTTATAGTATGTGTCGACAAGGAACAAACATAACGTTCACAGCTGTGTTACTTAGAAAGTTTAATGAATGTCTTCATTCATTGCACGTGTACAAGACAAAAACAATAGATTAGAAGCCCCGAACCCGAACATTCATTTTGGATTTTATTGTTATTATTTCGGGGAATTCCAAGAAAGACGTCATTGTATTTTACTAACTACGACTTATGGAGTCTCCTTTTTGAAATTCGAGTTATAGAGTATAAATATATATTATCAATACTTCGTAGGGAAATAACATTTTGTTCGAGTTACAACGTCAAAATAATTTGAGATACCGCGTATTTAGGGGTTCAGCGGAAGGGAATGGCATTTTTTTTCGACTTAACGAGGTTGGAGTTATAGAGATTCTACTGTATTATAATGACTTAAAGCACTAAAACCTGAATTCAATTCAACAATTATCATTATAAAATAAATATACTTCCCAATGTAATAGATTTTTGAATAGACAATATCAAAATCTAAAGCAGTTCTATTTTCAGTCATTTCTGACAGAGTTGTAAAAGAATGCATTCTTTTAGGAATGCATTACTTGAAGTCATTGGAAATGAATGCTTTTTTTGGTTTGAAATCATTAACTTCACCTAGATACTGGGACTTACAGAAACCAAATCACCATTCATTTTGAAGTCATGAATGGTGCAATCATTTCAAGCAATCAAAAGCTTGAAGTCATGAGAATGCAAAATCTTGATATACTCACATTCTTTGAAGTCCCATGAAGTCATTGAATTCAATTGAATTCAATTGAATTCAATTGAATTCAATTGAATTCAATTGAATTCACTAACAAGCAAACGTTCTCAGGTGTGTCTCACCGATTTTCTTGATTTTGTGATATGTGGTAGAGCATCGAAAAATATTGGACACGTATTTTTTTTTACGTGCTAACTCCTCCATTGAAGGGGTGAAAACCACCCTTAAAGTTAACCCCCAAAAACCATTTTTTTTAAATATCTTGAAAACTAATTAAAATTTTACAACAATACCAAGTGCGCGTTTTAGGTTGTATTATAACAATATTGTGAACTGTATTTTGGACCCAAAGGGCTGCAACCCCTAAGTAATTTTGAGGTTAAATACTATTTTTCAGCGTATTTTTTATCTGTAAAAATTCCTAAATTATTAGAATTTGAGCCAAAATATTTGGATAAAGTAGATAATTGAAAAATATAGTTGACCTGTTTTGAAAATAATCAATCTTAAGAGGGTGAGCGGGGGTAAGTCACCCCCGACTTGCACCAGAGCTAGATTTTGTCAATTTTCCTGATTCCGTGGTATCTTGTAGAGTATTAAAAAGTATTAGACATTTTTTTTATACACCATCTCCTCCATTCAAGGGGTGAAAACTACCCTTATATTTTGAAAACTAATTTTTTGCTATAAAAGTAAGTGCACTAATTTTATTAAAATTATAAATTATATATTTTTGTATCTATAGTATTTATATACATTCTTTAAGTTGGATTTGTAAAGATATTAAATTTAGTTAAATTATTATATTTTTATTATTGTCATAATTATTATTTGTCATTATTAAACTTATGTATAATTACATTTATGTGGCTAATTTTTACAAAGTATCAGATTACGCCATATAATTGGAGCAAAAGTGGAAATGTTCAAAAAAATGTTTAAGACACGGTGACTTTTTACACCATGCACATCTTAAAATTGCTACATTTTTACACCCTGGTATTTCGCAGCGAATACTAGATTGTGATCTAAAGGCGAATTTAACTGGATTTTCGAACTTTGCAGGTTATGCATCGGTATAGCCACTCTTGTACCATGAATATTTGAATAAATTCATGTATCTTGGGGAAGAAAGTTGATTATGGACTATTTTAGTTTTATTATATTATTCCGCAAATGTAGATATAAATCTTCATCCATTAGTATTACACTATCCGAAAAATGTCTTACGTAATTTTTCCAAATCCGAAAACCGAAAACATCTCGGATAAAATTTATACGAATCTCGTTGAATACTTTGTATACAAAAATCGTATTTATGTCGTTTATTATATCGAGCAATATTTGTATGAAATAAAATCGCATAATCAGGATTAGAATTTTTTTATGTGTAGTCTAAATCCCAATAAATAAAGATATTTGATTCAACTACTTTACTCTTCACTTTTATAGATTCAACTAGAAAGTGGAGTTGAATTAACCTTCGAAAACATAATAAAATAGATGCAGGTGGTTTTGTCGCGAAATTCAATAATTTATTAAATACCAAAAAAGTAAAAAGATATTTGTTGCAAGTGAACTATAAGATAGCATTCAACCTTTCAATAAATTCTTATAATTAAAGAATTTTTAAAAATAAAAATACGTTGAAAGATGCATTTACCCACAAAATTACTTAAGGCTTGCAGCCAATTTGCTCCAAAGTACAGTTCACAATATTGCTTTAATATAACATAATAAGTGCAATTGATATTTTTGTAAACATTAATTAGTTTTCAAAATATTAAAAAAAAAATTTTGTTTCGGGGTAAACTTTAAGGGTAGTTTTAATCCCTTAAAAGGGGAAGATGGTATTTTAAAAAAATACATGTCTAATATTTTTTGATGCTCTACAAGATACCACGAAATCAGGAAAATTGACAAAATCTAGCTCTGGTGCAAGTCGGGGGTGACTTACCCCCGCTCACCCTCTTAAGATTGATTATTTTCAAATCTCCTAAAACAGGTCAACTAAATTTTTCAATTATCTACTTTATCCAATTATTTTGGCTCAAATTCTAATAATTTAGGAATTTTTACAGATAAAAAATACGCTGAAAAATAGTATTTACCCTCAAAATTACTTAGGGGTTGCAGCCCTTTGGGTCCAAAATACAGTTCACAATATTGTTATAATACAACCTAAAACGCGCACTTGGTATTGTTGTAAAATTTTAATTAGTTTTCAAGATATTTAAAAAAAATGGTTTTTGGGGGTTAACTTTAAGGGTGGTTTTCACCCCTTCAATGGAGGAGTTAGCACGTAAAAAAAAATACGTGTCCAATATTTTTCGATGCTCTACCACATATCACAAAATCAAGAAAATCGGTGAGACACACCTGAGAACGTTTGCTTGTTAGTGAATTCAATTGAATTCAATTGAATTCATTTGAATTCAATGACTTCATGGGACTTCAAAGAATGTGAGTAAATCAAGATTTTGCATTCTCATGACTTCAAGCTTTTGATTGCTTGAAATGATTGCACCATTCATGACTTCAAAATGAATGGTGATTTGGTTTCTGTAAGTCCCAGTATCTAGGTGAAGTTAATGAATTGAAATACTTTTCACATAAATCAAAAGAATTATTTGCCGAAAAGATTGCATTCTTTTACAACTCTGATTTCTGAAAGGTCAAAAAATAGGGAGCTAGATAAAAAAATAAATAGGCAGATAAATTCCGTTACATAAAAAATGTTGTCATAATAAAATCATATCTTTATATTAATTAAGCTTAAAGATTTGCCAAATCAATTTTATTTTTTAAATTATTTTGAACTATTTTTTATATAGTACATATATAAAGAATTGCATTTACTTGCAATTTTTTTAATAGACCAGTACTTTTTTAATTTTACTATTGTCACTGATGTCACAAGTTCACCTTCTATGTCCAAACAATTCTCTGACAACTAAACACAATATTTAACCCAAACAATAATACTACAGCCTTGAAGTATTAAAAATATTTGTGCCACTCTCCCTTAAAATGAATAGTTAGTTTGGTTTAATTCCCGGATCTACCCTTCTCCTTTGTTGTGTTAGTGACCTACCCTAACAGCTTGAGCAGCATTGTTTAGCCGGCTTTTTATTTTTACAACATTTAATATCAGTGAACATAGCGCCGATTGCAAATTCTCTAATCATTTGTGTACGTTGTCTACACTCTAAAAAATGTGGGTGTAATTTATTAAAGTATTAAGATTAGTATAAATGAATACATATTATATTTCATTTTTTAAGGTCCCTTAATCTAGTTATTTTACCTTTAGTTGAAATTACATACTTCAAACAAAATATTTTCTGCAGCACGTCTTAATTTTAAGGAATACCTTAATAAAGTGATTACGCATTCATTTAGTTTGAATGAGAGATTTTAGGTCGTAGATTTACGTCAGTTTGACATAATTTTAAATTTTCTTATGAACATTTACACCAATTTGGTGTAAAATCACACAACATTTACAAAGTTAAGTGGACATCATACCCAATGCTTTAAAATTGTGTAATTTCACACTTTTTTATTATTACTTTATTTACACCAAAAATGTGTACTTTTACGACCAATATAAATTTGTACCCCGAAAAAAATAAAAATTTTTAATTTTTTTAGTGTTATATTGCTTAGATAAAACATACTAATTTGTTAAGAAAAATTGTCTTACAAGGAAATGGCATCTGGTCATCACCGATTTCGCTCAAATTTATAGCACATGTAGGGCATGTAGGGACAACGTTGTAATTGTAAAAATGCGGCGTTTATACCCTGCGCTAAAAACAGAAATAATTACTGTTTTCCCAGTTTTTATAATGAATATCACCCCGCCAAATGTAATTCATCATGAAAAATAATAAAAGTTTGAAATTAAATGTTCAAAGTCTTTTGGTATTCGCTTTAATTACAATCCTTTGCTGAAAAGTCCTCAATCCCTATTTTTTCCTTATTTATGCCTTTTGCGTATAAATAAATAAAAAAAATAAAAAATTTATCACTTCACTTAATTGCGGACTCGAATCTTATAAAAATTGGGAAAAATCCGAAAAAAAGCAACCCCACGGCTGGGATTCGAACCCGTGACCTCTGAAACCCAAGCCCAAGTATTCACCACTGCACCAGCCGCCGCTTTGGGAATGTACTACGATGAATGGGATTTAGAGCGAAGTGAAAAATTTTGTATACTATTACTTTGTAAACGCGTAGCCATCTGGAGTTCCCACTTCGGGTACTTTCATTTGTTGCCAAGCCCTACATGTGCTATAAATTTGAGCGAAATCGTTGATGGCGACCAGGTGCCTTCTCCTTGTTAGTACAATTGTCTTTTACTTGACGAACGCCTTATAGAAAGTGATTGATGAGTACCGATTTACCAAATTATGCATGTGTCTTATCCTTGTGTAAAATTTTACCAAAAACTTTGGACAATTTACCCAAGTTCTTTTCCAAAATTGTATATCCAGTATGTAGATAAATTATACAATGACGAAAGTACTTTACTCAAAACTTATGCAAACATTTTCCCAAATTCTGGGATTAATCAAAAAACTTATTCTAGTTGATTTATCAAATCGTAGGTTACTTGGTACAAAATAACAGAATACTAGCGAAATTTTTACCTAATTATAAATTGTTTATACAAAATAATATACCATAGCTGATTTAGGTTTTTTCTCTCGGTGTACCGACACGTGCACGAATTATTATAATTTTACAAGTAGGTGCGCAGCTAATTTTGCTATTTAGATGGACGCTAATATTGAGAGATATATTCCCCGAAATAAAAAAAAGCAAAGTTCCTTAAATTAATCTGCAAGAACTATTTTCGCACTTTGAATCGAGCTTTGCGGGCTTTGTTTAATTAACCGGATGAAGATTGATTACTACGGCGGTATATTTGAAGCAAAAGACGGATATTTTTAGCAGAATTTTAATTCATTTACTGAACTCCTGCTGGCTGCGGGTGTAATAAAAACATATTTTCCGGCCCGGTGAAACTTTTACTTAAATGCGAAACGAACAAAGAAGCACCCAATAGCAGCGCTTTGTTTATGTTTTCGTACTCATTAAAGAGACTCTAAAAACTCACCGATTTATTCACTGGCCGGAAAAAAGAAAAGTTTAAAACGCTTTCCGCTTCTGATGATTAAAACGTGAAAACAAAAGCCATGAACTGATGAAATTAAATAACTCAGTCAAGACGAGATCTTGCAGGGATTATTGCTTTTTAGTGTTCACGAAAATTTTCCGATTTGGAAGGCGGAAGACAAGCGCGCCACCATTATAAACAAATTTACACTCGAGGTAAATTCAGGGAAATTCTCGGAATTTAATGGGAAGACTGGCGGGAGATCGCATTAAATTCCTTCCTGATGATTTTATTCAAGGAGGACAAAGCAGCCTCCGTGTAGACCCATTTGCTGTGGGGTGCTCCGTGCCTGTAGGGGCCCCTTCACAACAAACCGATCTGAAGCCGCTGAATGAAATAAAGGACAAAATGCAAACAAAACCCTGCAATACAGCAATGACTAGAGCGGAAAATTATTCTGAATTTGAAAATGGCAATAATTTGACGCCCGCTGTCTCCTGTGACACTGATTTATATGCGTGAGAAGGTGCGTGGCTTACCTTAATACGCGCTTTTTGGCCTGAATAATACGAACGGTAAATACCGCCACTTCGAATGAATTCAAATGCTTAAAAAGGTTTCCGCGAATTTTTTATTGCCTTTTCAAACAAGTCTAAATGAAAATACACAGGCAATTGAAGCTTGAATTTTCACACCTATACCTTCATCTTCTTCGAAACATAAGAATAATTACTGTTTAAGAGGTTCACGATGTATACAATTTACATAAAATTTTCATTTTCGGTTACTTTAATCCGACCACAGCTTAGATAAATTATATCATAATCGTTTACGTTATAATATTAAAGCAGATTTGCTGACTTAATGGTGACAGAAATGCTCAGGATAAGCAAGAGATTTCTTCATAATGAATTAGAAGGGGAAATACTTTATCCTGGGGTGGTTCCATGTTGATAATATTAGTATTATTTAGTTTATTTGCAAATGAAGTAAATGACTTACAATGTTTATACAATTAGTAGGAAAAACTGGGACAATTGAAATTAACGTATTGCTAACTTTATATAATAAGGATGTCGATTATTACTATATTTGATGACACGGTTGGATCCATCATTTTGAATTTCCATTTATTATACCAAATTCAGGATCAGTGACCCTATTAAGAACTATTACTTAGTATTTATCCATGATCAAAAAGAAAGGGAATTTTCGACCGCACAGTGTCATCTGTTGTCCGATTGTAATAGTTTTATTTTGTTAGATTGGTAGAAGAATAGTAGCGTCATATATTGAAATTTGTAGTAATCACAGCGTTTTGTTAACATCATTTTTATGAAAATGTCTCGCTTTCTGTCTGATTTGCATACTCATAAACCTACGTCTCGCCAGTAGTAATGATATGTTGGATGAATGTTTTGTCGAAATCAGCCTAGGAAAGCATATTGTGGAGGAGGTGTTTTCAATAAACTAAACAAGGATTGCTTTTATAAATATTAAAATTTTGAGGGGAGGTAGGCGTTGCTTAAACTAAAAGTTTTATTTTGTTTCGGGGCCTTTGATATAGAAAAGATAATCTGCTGTTTATAAATAAATTAATTAACTAAAAAAGAAGATGAGCATTTTATTTACTTACCTATTTAAAAAATATAAGACAAAATAAATAATAATTTAAATAAGTAAATAAGACTTTCAATGATAGCACACATACGTATACATAGCTGAAATTTTTAAGAAGTCAGTGACAGTTAAGATTCGAGACAAAGAAATTAGCCATTCCCATCCACTGACACACAAAACATTCTATAGCTCGAATTATTTAGACTCTTTAGCTCGGACTAAATCAATGTACTTTTAATATTATACATAACTATTACTCAAACTACTAATTAAATGGATTCTATCTCGAAAAAAGTAACATTATAATTTTAAAAATCATAATTGAATATATGCCTTGAAATTGTACATGTTAAAGACTGTATATTTCGAAATCGTCTATAAATCGAAACTTCGTTTACCTTCCTCTAAAATTCGAGTTGTAGAGTTTCTACTGTATTTGTGAGTTCTTCTCTATTCTCTACTAATATACACTCTAACTGTTTTTTCTGATGAAATATTACAAGATAGTGTTTAGTGTTTCTCTAGTTTTCTAGTGACTTTCACTAGAAAATAAACTACTTTTGCAGAGCTTCCCAGAAAATTACCTTAAGATCTAGAGAAAAATAAAAGCCAATAGAATTCTAGTTTTTATATTGCAAATACATTGGATTTCTAGTGGTTTTTAATACAAAATCTAGTGAATTTTAGTTAAAACAAAGACTATAGAGTTCCTTTGGTTTACACCTGGAATTTTAGTTGATTTCGATATAAATTTAGTAAAAATAGGTAACTACAATTCTAGTGTCTATATTTTCAGTAGATTTATAACTGAAAGTCCTTAGAGGTTAACTATTATAATAGTTAGAATTTTGCTAGATTCTAGTTGAAAAACATTTTGTTGCACATATGGCATAACGCCTATATAGTATATTCTTAAAAAGTTTTTTCTACGATTTTATTAGAGTTCGAAGCAATCGTCTATTATTGCTGCTTATAGAGTAAAGTAGACATATTTTTGACTATTCTGTTTTTGTTATGTTCTTTTTAAGGCATTGAATGAAATTAGGCGTGTCGCAAAGAAATAAACTTCTTGATTTGATTTCTATATCTATTTATTTTGCAAATAGCTAATATGCTGGAAAATGCGATCGTAAAATCTTCTTAATGACAATCATTTCTGAGAGTATTTCACTCCAATAAACGGCGCAATAAAGTTTTTATTATGATTTTTACAACTCGCGAAAAAATATATAAAGTAAAATGATATTTTTATTGCTTATGTTTTTGCCTGGTGCTGCCTTATTTATTTCGGTTTATCCAAAAGTAATTAAGAATTTAAAGAGATATTTACAGATTTTAACTGATTACTGGAAGCATTTTTCTAAAATTGTGTACTTAATTATAAAAATTTTAAGAAAATCGCTTTACCTCACTACCATGATAGGAAAAAAGATGTATACTACGTTATTAGAAATTGAAAATTAAAATTCTTTAGAGTATCATAAAAAAACGGAAAGGTCTGTTGTTACAAATTATAATGTATATTTTATTTTATTCCTCAGAATACGTTTAAAAATTTGGGTTATGTGAGTTTATATAATTAAACTTTATACATTACTTGCAAAATTCTGCTTTATATCGAATTTAAATTTAAAGTTTAAATTATATTTTGAATTAACCCACTCGTCGAATCAGATTCGTGCCTTTGTTACAATCATGACTGATAAAATGACTGCCACGCGAATGGGTTAAACCGATCAAATTTTGTTAAATGGATGAAGAGAATGTTTTACTATATTTTAATAAATTAATTCAGAACATACAAAAATCAAAAGACCCTAAATTAAACTATTGTAAGAGGCAAAAACCAATAATTATGACTTTAATTTATTTAACAACAGGTGCATCTTACAAAAACATTTCTTTGTTAGAAACATTAAAAGTTTGTTACTATTTTCTTATTCCCCAAAATCTCTTAAGAAAAATCGTAAAAACCTCGTATTTATTGAGGCATACCCCTTTTGATCTTGCTACTCTCAAGAAAAGTTGTTTCCAAATTTTACTCTCACCTGTTGAACAAGTTTAATTTTAAGATCAAAGCAGAACAAAAAGGCAGCATCCAGAATCAAAGACAAAGTAACAGAAAAATTTCCTAAACAATTCTCTTGCACTTTTCTTTCATGTTTATCTGAGTTTTCGGTACGGAAAATGATTACGACTCGCAATGAGTCTTTCGGAGTAACCAGCGGAAATTCCCTCCGAGTGCTGTCGGATAGAATCATCACATGGCAAAGTGCATTGAATCCCGTAATATTGATCAGTTGGGGGCCTTGCATGTTCTGCAATTATGGAAGCATAAAGAGCAGCATGCAACTCACACGAATTTTGCGCGAACAAAAAGCGAATGTTATTGGCTAATGCTTCCTTAAAATTTTCAAATATAATAGAATCATAATGGCGAAATGTGTTTGTCGGTTTGATCTGGGCGAATAAATTCTAAATGAACAAGACGTTTTCGTGCACTACGCGGCAGATAACGAGCATGAGTGTGGCGTGCTGTACATAGAAATCATTTCATTGTGGATTTCATGATGCCGTGTCGTGACACATGTTTATCTCCTTGATTTAGTCATACATATTTCCCTGGGGGAAAACCGCTTACTCTGGAAAATTTGAAATTCAAAGCGTGGGACTATTAATGCTTTCAAGACATATGTCAAGAAATACATCAGGCTTTTAAATTCAAATGATACTGAAAGAGATGGTGAACTTTAGTCGTTTGTATGCATCTAGATTCATATGCATACAAAAGGAGAAAGTTCAACAGCTCTTTGATGAGTTGGATTCAAGAATGGAAAATATTTTTTTTAAATCCTTTTAAAGCTTTAACACTACATTTACGGAGATTTATTGTATAAATCCTAGGAAAAATCCGAAAAAATAAGTTTAGAACATATTTTCTCACGAAAGGTAACGAATTTACAAGGACATAGCCTTGTATTATTACAATCAATTTAATGTAACATGTAGAGTGGTTCAAACAAGTAATCAGGCCAAGGTACATAAACTAAAAAACATGTAGATATGGTGAAATAATTCTACAATATTAGTGATATTTGTTTTGCCATTTTTTACGATTTTAAGAAACATTCTAAGAACTACATACCATACAATACATACTGGAAGAAATTGGAGACAGATGGTAGCACTTCTCGAAGTAACAGAAAAATATTACATGATCGTAGTGAAAGACGAATTATGAAAGAAGTACAGGAAAACCCTTTTAAGCCAGAGAACTAAGCAATTTTTTCTAAGTGAATATGGCAGGGGGTGTTTGTGTTGAAACTTTGCGAAATGTGTTAAGAATAAATCACTACCATAGAGGAGTTGCAGTAAAGAGGCCATTTATAAGTCCTCAGAGAAAAAAGAAATTCTACTAATAAGAAAAGAATATTTGCTGAAAAACGACGATTTTTTGAAAACGCTAGAATATGTTTTTGGGTAGTTGTTTTAACTTTTTAAAGCTTTCAATTATAATATTTCTTAGCATCAAACAGTTGAAAGGAACCTTACAAAATGAATAAAACAATATTGAACCTGCAGTTTGTCAAAATTTATTTAAGTTCATATCTTATCAATATTAAATCAAAGAGATTTCCAACTTACTATTTAAAATATTAAAAATTCATAATTTCTTACATCTGTTTCATGTTTATTTGACTTGACAAATTTAGTCATTTGTTGTTTTGTATGGTATTTTCTTGTATATATTAGAAATATTTAATTTTTCGAATTTATTATAAAAACGTAGAAAACTATAAAAAAAAAAGATTGACCACTTATATTGTGCTATTATTTCACTATATCTGCATGTGTTTTACTTTATTACGACGTATATCCGATTATAAATTTGAATCACTGTATTTCACTTAGTTCTCTTAAACCACATATAAACATGACTTTTCCAAAAATATATTTTTATGAAGGAAAATTAAATTAAATTAACAGGGTTAGAGGTAATCATTTGAGGTCTCTGTACTTGAAAGAAAATTATAGAACTCATATTAGGTAACTCATTTATCCATCTATGTCTGCCTTAACTAGTGGAGTTTACCTGGAAAAATGTTATCTAAGCTGTGTTTGCACGCTGAACCTGAACCATGATTGAATGAAAAAATCTCTGACTGCAATTTTTCTTTCTGATTTTAAATATACAATACAAATGAATCATTTTGAGATAAAAATGAGAATAGAAAAGCCCTCCATTTTTAAAAAATTGATTTTTCATCTTTCTCCAAAATCACAATATCACCAATTTGAAATACAAGGCCTTGTGAGATATTTCGTGATCTGAGAAAAGAAGGAATAAAACGGGATTTTATATATAAGACCATAAAACGTTTCAAAGAAACCTCGTCTGTTGAAAACCGTAAGAAAAGTAGACTTTTACGCACTGTACTTACTAAGCAAAGGATTAAAGCCGTAAGAAAGCAAATTCGAAGAAAAGAATGTTCGGTAAGAAAACTCGCTGGAAAATTAGGAATCGGAAAGTCTTCGGCACATTTGATACTCACCCAAGGTCTTGGCTTAAAGGCTTATAAAAAACAAAACGAAAAAAAACCAAAAATCATGGAGTTTCGACATCATCCAAAGAAAAAAGAGCTACGTTTCCAATATTCTTGCTTGGCACGCTAAAGAAGAGTTTGTGTTTTCCAGTGAAAAACTCTTTGCTTTGCAGCAACCGCACAACCTTCAAAATGATCGCGTGTGGTTAGTAAAAATTCAAGACATTCCCGAAAACGAGCATTAGTTGTCTAGATATCAAAATGCTTCATCTACTATTGTTTGAGGAGTTTTTGTGAAAGGGTAAGCTCCCTCTGGTTTTTATTGAAAAGTGTGTCAAGGTCAACGCTTTATACTACCAGAAGAAGGTTCTTCAAGCCGTGTTGCTTCCAGGCTCTAAACAATTGTTTGGAGACGACTACTATTGTTTTCAGTAAGACGGAGTACCTTCGCATACCGCAAATTCAGTTCAGAAGTGGTGTGCTGAAAATTTAGTCGCCTTTTTGGCCTGATTTTAATCCCTTGGATTTTTTTGCCTGGGGTTACATGATGTCAAAATTCAAGGACCAAAACATCAGTAATTTAGAGCATTTCAAGCGGGCAATAATTAAAATTTGGGACGAAATACCTATGCCAATAGTCCGTGCCGCTTGTAACTCTTTTCAAAAGAGATTATTATTAGTAAAAAAAGCTAAAGGAGGTATAATCAAAAAACATATATTATAAAATGTTCTTAATATGCACTGTATTAAATTCCATTAAAAATATTTAATAAAAGTTGAATACGTGTTTCGATCTCGCAAATTCTTTTTGTATTCGAACTTAGTGGTGACCATGTATGTATGTTATCATGTTAATTTATCTATTTCTATTAAAAATTCAATATTTACTGCAATACTTTTCAGAATAATTATTCATGATACTTGTATTTCAAATTGGCGATATTGTGATTATGGATAAAGATGAAAAATCAATTTTTTAAAAAAAGCCCTCCACAGAATATTTTCATTTTTATCTCAAAATGATTCATTTGTATTGTATATTTAAAATCAGAAAGAAAAATTGCAATCAGAGATTTTTTCATTCAGTCATGGTTCAGGCTCAGCGTGTTTGGGAATCTTAAAAATTTGTCTAAGAATTTTATATACTATAGTTTTTGAGATATTCCTCAAAATGCTGTGGGGATACGGAACTATTTGTGCGCAAATTACTCTTAAAAATTGCAATATTAAAAACACGGTGATCACTAGTCAGAAATAAAACAAACACAAATCTCAGAGGCCACATTTGAATTCAATAAAGTCGTTTTTAAAATCAAAAGATCTACTTTCATATCAAACAAGTCGAAATATTTAATTCAAATAGATCAAATTATCAATTCAAACCAGTCTTTTTTTTTTTTGCTTTACGCTTGAATCCAATAAGTATATAAATCATTTCTTGTGAAAAAGTTAGAATCCTTTTGGAGTAAAAAACAAAACAACTTTATTGACTTGAAGTGTGAAATCTATTATATTTATTAAGTTGAAAAATAATAATAATAATAATAATAATAAAAAAAAATCATTTTAATCAAAATAGCTGCTTCTGCAGGTGAAGTTGGCAATTTAAAAAATATAAATAAAATTCAAGCTTTTCATATGTGTGATCATTATCATTATCAATCATATTAATCTTTTTCTTTTCTTTCCTCTTTCATTTTCTAAAAAATATTGCTTTGATGTGATGTTTATGAAGAAAGTATTCGACTAGCTGTGTGCCAAATTTCAAGTTTTTTACTCTCAAAACTGTCTAAACTACAGACATTTATAAAATTGTTTCCTTAATTTTGAAGAATTTATACAAAAAAATTATGAAGACAAAAGTTGTAGAGAATTATAGCTTGTACAATATTTATAACAATTTTTAAAATCAACAAGTCCACGAAGGTCTCAACTTTGGATATCCTGCCAAGAGTTCTGCATAATAAAATGATCTAGGGTGTCCTTTTAGGATAAGAATGAAAGATATTTTGAAGGTTCAGCAATTCCTTCCCCATGGTAATATAATTCTTTCATTTAAGTTCTAATTAAGTACCTAATTCAATAACAAAAATTCCAGAAACCAAGCCAAGATGTACATAATCCTCAGACAGAAAAAAAAAAACAATTAAATAAAATAAAGAAACCGAAACAAAACATTATTTACATTGTTCTGAACTCCATTGTATACTTGAAGAAACAGCTTTCCTGATGCTAAGCTCTCTCTCTCTCTATTGAGTACCACCACAATGCAATTTCCAAAGAAAAGCAAATTGAATTTCAACAGGGAATGATAAATTGTCTAAGGAGACATTTAAGGTTTTCTTAGCTTAGAAAATTGCTCGGCTCGTTGATGACTGACATGAATGTTGGGTGTTAAAGAGCTGTTCTTCGCAGACATTGCTATATTGATTATTTAATAGGTTAAAGTCACAGCCGCGGAGAAAGATGAAGTATTTAGTTTCAATTTAGTTACTGCGTAATTTATTAAATTTATTCCAAAAGAGAAATAAGCACTTATAGTATCTCTGAAGCAGGCTGTAATCAAAAGGATTGGGATGTTAGTAATTATCAATTATGTGACGAACTGGGACATTTCTGGATTATCAAATAATTATAAGCCTATATTTCCTAGTTGATCCTTCTTCATACATTTTGATGAGTTAATTTTCAGTTGTGGTTGTACGAAATTGAAGGACTATGTTCTTTAGAAATAGTTCTTACTTGTGTAATTATGAAGAAAAATATCTTTAAACTTAATTTATTATTTATAATATTTATATTATTTTCTATCTTTGAATATTTAACAGACAAAATATATAATAATATATTACTGTGATACTACAACATTTCCCTATTTATTTAGACCTTCGTTCTTTATTCTGAATTATAGTTATAAAGGGGAGAGGTTATTACTTTTCCTCTTCGAAAAATAATCAAAGCTTAGTGCATTATGTTCCTGTAGATAATTCCTTTTCTTCTATAGATTATTTCCTTCCTCTTTACTTTTTTACTAATCAAATTATCACTTTATCTTTTACCTTTCTTTCTTATATAAAGAAGATTGGACTTATAGGGATTTGATAGCTTTTCAACTTCTAACCTTAATATTAATAATTGCTTATATGTTTTGTTTAAACTTAGTTTATATTTTTCTATCCGTAAAAATAAATTGGAAACAATATATAACCTCTTAATTCTATAATCCTTTTAATTTGATTAAATTTTACCTGACATATATTTCGATTGAGTGCGGTCAGAGAGTACGGACGTGTATTCATTGCTTTCTATCTATCTTATTGTATTCTATTAATTACTGAATTTGGTATCACTTTTATGATGTCTAATAAACTTTGTGGGAAGTGCGCTGAACTGCGTGATAAAAAGCGATTGTTTGCTTTATTTGTAACCGTACTTTTCATAAAAGGTGTTTTAAGTTAGACGATCTTTCGTCTTTTGGAGACAAACACTAATTTGCACTGGAAGTGCTTCGGTTTTTTTTTTTTTTTACCAGTTAATGAACTAGTGTCCAAAATCTCTGAATTATCTAGTGAAATTGCATCTTTTAAATTGAAGCAACGCTTGTCGTGTCTTGAAGAAATTTGTGTTCCCCAGGGTGGTCACTTGGGCCCGCTTCTTTTTAACATTTTTATTAATGATGTGGTAAGTTATTTCTCATTTTCTCATTGTCTGTTGTATGCGGATGACTTAAAACTTTTTTCTTCTATAAAGAGTCCATCTGATGTTTCTTTGTTGCAAATGGATTTTGGGCGATTGAATCAATGGTGCAAGTTGAATGGCCTTGCTTTGAATCCCACTAAATGTAGACATTCACTTTTCATCGTATATCCTCTCCATTAGTTAATTATAATTCTATTGATGAGCACGTGTTGGATCGCCCCATGGATCTTGGAGTGTTATTTGATCCTTAATTAGGAAGTAGCCTGCATGTGGACTATATATGCAACAGAACCTTTAAAATGCTAGGTTTTATAAAACGTAATGCTACTGACTTTCAGGATCCCTTCACTTTGAAAGTATTATTCGTTTCATTAGTTCGTTCTATCATTGAATATGCATCGGTTGTTTGGAATCCCTACACTTATGTGCTTATTATGCGAATGAACGCATACAAAAAAATGTCACTAAATACGTTTTAAAGAAATTTCTGTTGTCTGATGGACTACCCGATTATGATGTGAAATGTAAGCTTTTGGGTTTACAACCCCTTGAAGAACGTAGGAAAATTGCATCGATAATGTTTGTAAGGGATTCGCTTTGTTATCAAATTTGTTCGCCGGACTTATTGGCATTGTTTAATATTTATGTACCTGGTATGTGTCTTAGATCTAGGTGTTTGTTATCTAATCCTTATCACAGAACTTCTTACGGCCAGTATGTACCTATTACGCATTGTTCTAATGAATTCAATTCTGTTTTTGATGATAATGTTGATCTGTCGATGAATCGTGTCCAATTTAAGGAACTCGTAATCTTTAATAATTTTACTTGAATTTTGCTAGTTTAGATCTTACTTACATTAATTAGATATAATTTCAATAGTCTGTAAGAATTTATTCTGTAAACTGTATATATAAATAAATAAATAAACCTTTTATATTTTTTATAATTTTAAAAACTCCTGAGACAGTTCAAAACTTATTTTTATTTTTTGGTAGAAGTTGGCTTTCTCAAAAAATTTACAAACGTTTTGTTTGAAACACCTAGCTCCACAAATATATGAAACAAAATTATTTTCAAAATTTATTGAAGTGACTCTTTATTTTTAAATTATTAAAGAATTCAAAAATATAAACATTTTACGTTTGATTTTATAGAAAAAATTTTGTGAAAAAGTAAAATAGAAAATTGCACAGTTTAAAAAATATACGCAAAATTGAGAATATGTAGAATGACATTGAAGTAAAGTAATACCTTATTAAGAAAAGTATAATTCGAATAAAACTAATATTTTACAGATTATAATTAATAAATTAAAATTACGGATACAATATGATTTTTATTTTGACTCGTGAATAGAAATGTCTTAAACTTATCAAGCCCACACATTAGATACGGCTATTCTAGAAAAATGATTTCATATTAAATTCTGAAAACCATATCATTATACTAATTGATATAATAAATACAATTTAATGCTGTCGTATCTTTGACTTTATTATGACTTTTGAAATAATGAAACCCTAAACTCTACGTTTTGTTAAACAGTTTGTTTAAATCAACATCTTTATACACACATATCTTACATTAAACTTGTTAAGTCTAGATCACGGCATCGTAATATATTTCCATATTTTTGTTGCGAACCATTTCCTTATATATGTTATAGTAGAGTATCATTGTTTTTTTAATCTGATTATCAATTCTATACAAATTCTCTTCTCTGAAAATTATAAGCATCGTTCCCAACCATTTTTAGCTCATTCAAAAGGAAAACACTCTTGAAGCCCTTGCCATTGTTCTGAAACGTTTTCAGTAAAATAACAAAGTGAGGGCTAAACAGTCCAGCCGAAACTATTTTAAACAAAACCCATGAAATTAATGCTAGAGAGAATGAAATTTCATTTCATAAATATGTAATGTGGCTGCGATTTAGTTGACCTCTTTATGATTTTAAAATTCACTTAATTAAGGGAGTAATTCGCCATGTTGGCTTAAATAAAATTAATAACGTTCACCTAACTCAAGCCATCGAGATTTAAACTCCACATTACAACATCGTCTGATGCTTTCACATTACTACTAAATAAGAAAATATAAGAAAAGATGAAAATAATCCGCCGCTGCGTAATGAGACTCTTAAGTAGAGGAAGCAGCTCCTTACCTTTGTTTTTCTTCGAGAAGGTAGCGAAACAAGCAACAGCAGGGTGAAAAATATTTTTGAATAAATTCTTAGATTTAATGAAACTTTTATTTTGGTACTTTACGAAAATGAATGGCGTAAAAAACGTTCTTCAGACGAAATTAGGTTTATCCAAGGGTAGACAAGTGTTCTAGCTGTTCTAGGTCATAAGACTACTGATGAAGGTTTGTAATAAGAGAAGCATCTGGAATTTATTGTAGAGAATATTTTTAATAGAAAAGAATTTTTAAATTAAATTATTTCTAGGTTATTATTTCTGCATAGATAGCCTGTTCCCTGAAGATTTAAGATTTTTCTGCGTAGTCTCCTTAATTCATTACAACAGTAATAAAATAATACACTATGAACATTTTCTATTACCTATCTTTGAAATAAAAATATATATTATTCTGAAGTTTATATATTAAAGATAATGAAATTAGTTCATTTCTTCAAGATATATACTCTCATCAAATGCATTTTCAAGTAAGCATGTTAATTAGATTTAAATGCTAGAAACGAAAAGCGGCATGATTTGTCATATTTCAGAAAAATTCGAAGAAAAAAATTTCTATTTATGTATGTATTGATAAAACAGGAAAAATAAATATCCTTCAGAAACTAAAGTTATAAAAAAAATATTATTGAAAAGAACACAAAACCCTACTGCGTGAAAGATTGAGTGAAAATTTTCAAACTTAGTTAATAACTGAACTGAAAAAATAGAAACAAGTTGAAAAATTTAACATTTTTGATTTTTAAGTTGAATGATCATGGTTGATAGTGTTCACAAACGCAATCGGAGGCATAAAATATTCACAATACGTTCCATCATGAATGACTAACGATTTTGTTGGTCATATAGGTAGAGCAAGAAAATACGTAGTGGGAGAAATTCCAATATCCTGACTTTCATATAATAAATGCGAAAGTGAGTTTGTTTGTTTGTTTGTTTGTTTCGTGTACTCAACCGATCATAATGAAATTTGATAAGGTCAAGGTTGATCAAATTCATAAAAAATATATAATTTTTAAACTTATTTCTATCTTTTCAGTTCATTTATTAAGTAAGTTCGAAAATTTTAATTTTACAATTTTTCACGCAGTCGGGTTTTTTTTTTTTTTTTTTTCAATAATATTTTTATTTTAGCATTTCTCATTCCAAATTCCATGTAAACATACAAGTTGTATATATTTTTGCAAGCTGTTTATGAAATCCTCTATTTTGATACCCCACTTGTTAGGTTTTGAAAAAAAAAAAAAATGTTTGAGGACATATAATATGGCGCTAAAATCCATCAATTCGTTTAGACTATAGAGCGTGCCAACGAAATATGCATACATACAACCAAAAAACATAGCCCTCCATCCGGCAGTCGAGTAAAAAGCGTAAATTTATTTTGGTTATGAAATTATTAATTATAGAAATGTAATATGTAGCGCCCATATGATGTATTAGCTATGCCATTCATACGCATATTAGATTCAAAATCAATAATATACCAATGTTTTCAAAGTTGATTTAAAATTTTTATAGTCTTTAAAAATTCTAAGTAGAAAATATCAAATAATGGCATATAGCATAAGCGACAAAATTTACTTCGAGAATTTGCCTTTGTTGTAACGAGTGCAACCCTTATTCTTAGAAAAGGGTCTTAAGTAAAATTGTGGAGAAAAGCACCCACGAATCTGTAAGCTTTCCGTATTCGCCCTTTAGAAAAAGAAATGAAATTTACATTACATATTCATGTTAGGATTGAGCTGAATAAATTCTATTAACCCATGTTCCAAAAAATATTTGAGAGATATCACAGCAGCAACTGATATTGAATAATGTATAAAATATATTTTTCTAAATTTTATATTCTGATATACATCAAATGTTACATAATGGTGGTTGTAAAAAACCATGTAGGCATATACATATATGTAGTATAATACACATGACCAAATATTTGTTTATTTTTTTGAGGTTTACTATAAAAAAATAGGTGAATAGGTAAATTTACTAGGCAACATTTCGAATTTGAAAAATGCATATAAATTCACGAAGATTAAGAAATTTGATAAAAACCCGAGTCGACATTTTTAGCTCAAATGAGGAAATTTATTGGAATGAATAGGACACGTATGTGAATATGAAGATTTTTAGCCCAAAGTTGCCTAAACTTGTTAACTTTTGCCAGAAGTAAATAAACATGTTTTCCATGTTTTATACAAGTGATTTAATTGTCTTTTAAGTTCATTTAGTCCCTACAAGTCTTAGTTTTAGGACATTAATGTTCATGAAGACACGTTTTTAGGATGTTGAGGTTGAGAATGGCATTTAAAATTAAGTGGCAAACGAGATAACAAAAGATTGAGGTTGATATTGGACTAAAAACTTCTTATAAAAAATTCCTGTTAGTTTTACTAAAAGCGGAAATTTCCAGCACTTTAGCAGTGGCATTGTTTGTTGCACTTGCAATTTTTACTTCCCTGCAAATACCTGACACTTTCAGAAGGTAACATTTACAGCACTTTGATAGCAGAACTTATAAAAGGGTAGTGCTTTACCTATTTCTTTACGAGGAAAGGCGCCACCATTAAAAGGGCTTTTAGTTTATCCTCTCCTTCTTTTTTAATAGCCCTTATGGAGATTGCGTAATATAAACTTTATAAGTTCCTCTTGCAGATATTTAATTGACGTATAATGCACATATAAAAAACTATTTACGATCCTTCTTAAAGTATGTGTAAAGATTTTTAACATTTTTCATTCTAATACTAATGAAATACTTTGAACAAAATGTAAAATTTCGAGCATACTCGATATGAAAATTTTCATATTGCTTGGAAATTAAAGTTCAATTTATATCAAAATGTTTGACGAACAGTCAGATTATAATTTTATATAAATATAATTCAATTTAAGTAACTCATTTTGAAAAATCTCTTGGAAGAACTGCGTCAGAAACACTGAATAATAATATTTATACTCTAATTTACATAATTAGATTCTGTGTAATTTATTACGAATTTTAATCAGAATTTTCTATATGATTCTGTCATAGTCCATTATTTAGACTAACTTACTAACAACTAATCAAATTACGTAAATAAATGTCTTGGCAGGCACGTACAAAATTAAAATTAATTTAAGTTGGTCTGGAGCGTTAAATGGTGTAGGCAAGAAAATTAAATCACTAAACCTTGTACCTCCTTTACATTCAAACAACATTAATCCAGAGAAATTTTCTGAGATCTTCGGAGGTTCAGTGGTATAAGTCTCGTCTATATGTATTATATAAGTTAAGAACTGTGTATAACTAATATACCTCATAAACATATACGCGAAACACTTTGTTTACTTTGAGGTGAACACGACCCAACAGTTTCAAATTGGTTTTCTTATCTTGATGTGAACACTCATATCAAGTCCATTTTTGAAAGTAAATTAAGCTGCAGTCCTAGCTGTTGATTAAATTTACATTTACGTAATTGAGATACCCTTTACTAAGCAAATATTTAATCATGCTACCAATCTCCAAAATTTAAAACGTGGGCATAGAACCAATTGGCTCCATGGATACCACTGGCACCCTCGCATGCGATAAAAGGTCTATTTGTTTTACCTAGAAGATTGCTACGCACCCAGTTTTAATTGATATTTTTCAACATAATGATTGATTGGGCAATCAAAAATCTCATTACGAATAATTTCCACAATTAAATAGGAAGCACTTCTTGATGGTTTTATAGGCATGTTGTCTGTAGAACTCCTATAAACAATCAATTAAAGTTTGAGTTGTAACTATTGCTTTATTTTTAATATATTTAATGTATAATACTACAGGGTGTCCAATAGGAATGTGCGAAAAGTAATTAGTCACTATTTTTTAACAAATGGAGAGATCGGTAAAAGGTATATATTTTTTAATAAAGGAAAGTCGTCATTTTCATTTCATGTCCATTTTATTATAAAAAAATTAAATCTATTTAATACAAACCATTAATTTAAAAATATAGTGAAAAACGTGAATTATTAATAATATATATTTGTGAAATGTGAACCACCTACATAAAAGGTATCTACCTGCATTTCTTTGAATCTTCTGTCGCCGGAGAGAAGTACAAAGGGATGTTAGAGACCAAATCCTTTCTCATGCGAAAAAGAGGAGCCGCGTTAAATATTTTTTTTATTCAAGACGAAGCAGCACCTCATCGCACACAAGAAGTATCATCAATAAATTGGAAAAGGAAAAGAATAGCCACCTTACTCGTCAGATCTCACTTAATGTGATTTCTTTTTATGGGGCTACATTAAAGATCTCTGCTATGAAAATAACCAAAAAACAGTTGAGGATTTTATTAAAGACATTGGGAAGGTCGTCAATGGTATTTCAAATGAAACGATAGAACATGTTTTTAATAGTTGTAGAAAGCATATGGATATTTGTGGCAAATTAGATCGTAAAAATATCGAAAATATATATCATTAGTAACTAACGTTCTTCACAACTTTTTTAAATTAATTGTTTTGTATTAAATAGATTTAATTTGTTTATAATAAAATGGACATGAAATAAAAATGACGACTTTCCTTTATTAAAAAATATATACCTTTTTTTTTATTGTTCGTAATGTTAAATGACTAAAATTTAACTAAACAAAACACTAAAATTTAGCTAATGAAATTATCGGTTTGACAAATTGAAAGTGCACTGCACTAAGTAAGCTTTAATGAAAGTTAAAATTTTAGTAACGACTCAATTGAAAAAAATATAGATAACGATGGGTTCCACAGTAATGAACAAAAAAATTCGAGTATGGTTTTTGTCTTAGAAAACCTTCCTGTTGGAATAACACCTTGCCTAAATATACCAATACGCATATTTATGTATCAATAAATAAATAAAAACATGCATATCTATTCAATATCAAAACTCAAATGCTCTCGAGTATTAGTGCCTTGGAATATTGCGATAAAGTCAGTGAATAAAACTTAATGAAATAGCGCAGTAGTAATAACAAAAAACAAAAAGTTTGGTAACTAAAATACACAATACCACTTAAATTATTAATTCAGTTTTCTAGAACTGAAGAAGCCGCGCCCGTTCACTCATTATACTCTACGTATGAATAAAACTTAATTTTTTCCAACTGTTTTTACATGATCTTTGACAGAATAGAACGTAAGGCAGATTACTCACGCATCTTTTGTCTTTTCAGTCACTGTTTTTAAGTTGAAGTGATCTGATGTGCTGTAGGAAGCCAAAATGATTGGTAATTTAAAATCGCAATTTAAACTAAAAGTACTAACATTTGTTGTGATTAGTATTGTAGTTTCCGGTTCGAATTTTTGTACTTTGTATGAACTAATAAAATAAAGAAAGCAATCTTAATCATAATTAAGATTTATAAACAATAACATTTTATTAAAAGTATAGTTTTCTGGTAAATTTTACGATAACCAAAATTGTATTTTACTAATATTGAAATACAATCAACTATCATATATTAATATTTTGGGATTTAAGCATATTTTCCCCACTAATGTGCCCGAAAAATGAGTTATTATCGGATTTCTTGATTTTACAAATTTAATGACATATAAAAAAGTCGTTTTGATCTTTATTGGTTTTTCAATAAATTTTATTAATATTTATATGAAATACATATTTTTTTATTGTTTTATAACCTCAAAAATTATATCAACCTTCGAACACCATCGATCATCAGGAATTATCATATTCGGAAAATATTTCAATTCAATTTATTAAGAATTCATGATTAGCAATGGTAATTCGGAAAATATGCAGGATGTAAGTATGTATAAATAAAATAAAATCACCTCTGAGATTTTCAAATAATATAAAATTTAATATGTATTGTCTATAAAAATATGGACCAGTTTTCCAAGAGTGTCGCTAGCAGTGTCAGTTATTTCAAAGGTTAACAAATTTTGGTGCTGAACACATGGAGAGATTTCTATTGGGTTTTTTCCCAAGATTATTTTTCGTTCCTTCCTGTCTAATTAAAATATACTATAATTTTTTTCATAGTTAATCACTGCTGATCAAAAAGTGAGTGAGTGAGTATGGACAAAAACATATACCGCTATAAATAGCAAAATTGATTTAGGTATTTCCTTTAACTAAAAGCACAAATTGTGTAATATAATTAGTATAATAATTTGATGATATTGAAAGCAGTTTAACAATTTAAGCGCTTCCTTTGTAATTTGTTGCAAAGACTGAATTTTGTACGATATGTATGATTCCTAAAAGTAATAAAATTACTTATGTATTATCCTCAAAATTATTAATAAATGCCTCGAAAACTTGAAAAGGTCTAAACGTATAAATACAAATTGTGGTCGTTCAATCTGAATTGCTCGTTGACTTGTCACGTTACAAAAACTTTGACCTTTTCCTATGCTCTCTGTTGTGCTATTGGCAGACTCTCCATAAAAGGAAGAATTAATGATTTGCTAAAAGGGGAAGAGGATCCTTATCTTAAGATTCCACAACTTTAGTCTTCTTATAGGCATTCTATATTATGAGTCCGATTCCTGAGACCCATTCATTCGCCAAACTACTCCATTATGGAAATGTACATTCAGATTAATTCGAGACCCTGTCAGTTTCCGCAACTTTATTTATCAAGATAATTTTCGATGGCTGAGTGATTTAATGCAATCGTTAGAAGAAGTACAAAACCGACAGTATACGCTTCTTCACCTCTACTATCATGAATGGAGTTTTCTGTATATTTCTCTCAATTATGTCTAATTAGTCCTTGTGTGACCACAAATTCATTTTCTTTGTCTCATTAATTTCCCTCAATCCTACTAGCGTAATTCAACATTCTTGAGGGATTGGTAACGATCCGAAATTTACGTGAAATTACTCTTGTCTTCTTAATTATGCTCCACTGGAGTTGATGTGGTGTATTTCTGAAACGAACCATCTTGAAGTTCGATAAATTACTTTTAATAGCCAAAAAGTAGATAAAATACACCCGATGATTTCAAGGCAACACGTGTTTTTTCTTCTAATGAATTCACTTAGATTTCCTTTTATTCTTTCTACCGAAAATTCTTCTATCGTCCTTGGGTAAGATATAAAATGTAACTGACTGGAGAAGGGTAAAGTAATTTTTAAGGCAATTTTATGAAAGAGCAAAGGTATGTTGCTTTGAGGACGCGGCAGAAATTCTGATTTTTATATTTCTACCAGCTAAAATATTTCAGGCAAATACACCGTCTATTGCTCTTTCAAGAACATAAGATTCAAATCATTTCCGCATAAAAGGAAACGCTTAGCAGTTGTGAAAATACACTGTCAGCCAAATTTCCGCTCTGTTTAGTCTGAACCAGAATAAAGTTAAAATGAAATGTTGACACAAAACATGACAACCAAAAAAAAAAAAAAATCAATAATTTTTCAATCATTCGAAAATTATACCAAGACAGGGAAATTTAGCTTACTCACCTGAAATAGCTCGAGGACCAAGTTATAAGATATTTTAATATAAAGAGCTGGCGGAAATTGCAATTAAACACTTACTTAGTATTCTACCGACATCAAGGCTATAATTTAAAAAAAAGAAAAAGGGGACGAAAGGACTGTGAAATCGTAAAATAATTCCAAAGATAAAAGAAATTTGATTTTTTTTTGTTTCGGTGGTCGGAAGGAGGGTTTATTTAATTAACTTATTCCGAGAGATCCTGCATCGATTGTTGGCTTTTCTATCTTACCTTAGTGTTTTTGGGTCTCATACTTTCACATCGTTCGTCAAATGGTTTCCAAGATTAAGAAAGCTTTACCTGTGTACGGCACCCGACCCTTTTAAATTAAGGATTTTTCTATTCCCCGTCCATAAAGTATAGTATAGATATTTTTTCCACGGCATACAGTATATAGGTTAGGTATATATCATACTATATATACTTTCAGATTAATCTCTTTGCAAGGGCCGCGTTACTACGAGAAAGTGTATTAGCTGGAAAATGAATTTTCCATTTTGAAAAGAGGTAAGACATAATTTTATCAAAAAGTCCTTCCTTACTTGATATTTATAAAATCTCTGTAATTCTTTCCAAGAATCACGTTTCAGTAGTCTATCAACCTTTTGTCTCACCTCGAGCAATATTTCTTATCATCAAAAGGACGGAAAATCATTAAGAACAGGAATTATGAACTTTTACGATAATTTTAGGTCCCTTTGCATATCCTACTGAATTTGATTCTTGGAATTCTTCTGTAGCATTATTAAGAATTTTTAGAAAGTAATTATGTGGGAAAGACGTATTAGTTCCTTTGAGATAACTAAAGAAGAACAGAATCATCATTTGGATTTGATTTGGGTTATGATTCGAAATAAGTAAAATTACAATCTCCAATTTAAATTGTTAAATAAACAATTTCATTATTTTTTTTTATCTTAAAAGCAATTTTGTAAGAGCTTTCAAAATTAATCCCAATCATTTACAGATCTACCAACTAATATTGGCTTTTAATTAATTTGAGATTTTTACTAAATGTTTAGATGTTATTGGATAGAATTTCTTGTGTAAACTTTGAATCTGGAAATAATAATACCCATTATATCCCGTTTACGATAAAGATAAGCTTAAGAAGTAAAAGGCATAGGATTCAGACCACTTTCTGAGATCATTACTTAAATAATGATTAAATGGTCCGCAACCCTAAACTACAGACATAATTTATATTTTTTCCATAACCTCTATTGTTATAAAATATTTTGGGGAACAATTTTCGTACGTCCACTTTGACCCTTATTTTTATTTTATAAAGATAACAATTTTAATTCCATAAGATTAGTATTTAGAATATCGAAAATGAGGACATTCATTATTCAATTCAGAAAACCTATATAATTTGAAACGGCTTGTCTCGAAAACACTATTTCGGCTTCATTCCGTATTTTTTTTTTACTGAATTAAAATTAATAAGACAAAAATTTAGTTATGCATAATGTACCTTCATGTTTTTATGTAATTTACATATCGCAATTATCAATAAATTCGAAATTTCAAAATAGCAGATATCTCAATTTGAGATCAACAAAAGAAAATAAAATAATTACTGAAAGTACTACGCATACCCTGAAAGTTTTTATTTTTTATAATCTTATGTTGATTTAAAAATACCACAAGTCAGCAAAATTAAACTTTTGTTATGACTGCTATTATCTTGTTGCTTGTGTCCAAAAGGAAGGAAAAGGAAATGGAAATTCGTTTGGATTGTTTGATCCTCAATTACAACTAAATGCATGCTGCGATATCTTTGACTTTTTCCAAGAACATGCATCATAATACTCCAAATTATTCCAAAATTGTGTAATCAATATGGCGTCCAATTTCGTGAGATCTTTTATTAAAATGAATCAGAGCTTTAAGGATCGCTGATATTGTCTTTTGTCAAAATATATAATTTGAAGATGGCCAATCTAATATAGCTGCCGAAAATTTAACAAATGTCAACCACCAAAAGATTTACAAGGAAATGAAAGCATAAAAAATTTGGAGGTTGACAATTTTAAATTATATAGTATCCTGAGCTCAAAAGCAATGTCTTTTAAAAATCATATCGATTTTTTTCACTTGCAAGACAAGACGATAGAAATGAGAAATGACAGAATCAAAACTCATGTCAACTTGTGTAATCTATTTAATATTGCAAATTGTACGATTATAAAGCTTTTTAACAATATTTAAGTGATTGAGCTATGAAATTACAACACAGTATTAAATTATATATGGTCCTGTAAATGAGCTTGCTACGTAACTCTGCGAATTTAGCACTGCCAAATTAACATTGGTTTTTCTGCATTCTAAGCATTTCTATCAAGCTGTGCACAATCATATTATTTAATGCACTTTGAAACGCTATTTGTGGTAATTCGGAACCAGGTCAATCATCTAATAAAACTGCAATGTTTTCCACATATTCTGAGTCTGAATTTTGTTTGTGTGCTCACTAAATTTACATTTTTCTGTTAAAGTAGCCAACTTTGCTACTTTAACCAGAATTTAGGTGTAAAAATTTAGCATAGTGTGTTACTTTAGATTTGTCAAATTTGTGCAAATAAACAAAGCCCATGTTACTTACATATTCATACATAGATTAACTATGTCATGGCTAAATCATTAAATTTCGTTGTAGTTCCGAATATTGTTTGGAATTTTACATTTCATTAGTCATTCGCACATCTCCCGTCGCGTCGTTCAATACAGAGCAAAAGTTGAAAATCATCTATAAAATAGATAAAATCACTATTATACTTTGGATCTAAAATTAATAAAAAAATAATTTATAAACCTGATATATTTCTTTCTATTATTAAAATCGACAATTAAACAAAACAAGAATTAATTTGGACTTAGTTTCATTGCTGGTTCAAACAAAGTATTCTGCATTACCAATATAATATAAATATGTAAAATTCACACTGGGTGCAGGGTTCTCAATTTTAATTCATTGCAGTCAAATTTATCTTCAAAGGGAACATTTCAATATTTTAACGTAACGCTTTGTTATCACTTCACTGTCAATTAGTAAAATTAACTGCAGCACCATATCAATTTAATGATGAAACATTATTCAGCAAAAAACGTGTATGAAGTTTATGTTTTTTTAAGTTTTTTACATTGATTTTCCCATAGTGCATTAAAATAATTAAAAAGAATTTTCTAATTTAAAAGCAAAGTGAAACTCCTCACAAAATGAAATTTTATCAATTCCGAACAAATCGATTGGTATTAAAGTATCCCTTGGCTGTGTCAATATATTTTTCCATAATTTTATAGTCACCTTATGACTTGTAGATTCACTGTCTGCCGATATCTTCATCTGCTTTATTCACTTCGAAAGGACCAATGTCATGTTGGCGGAACATATTTTTCTCTCCTGGCGCTAATGTGACCTGATTAAGTAGGGATGTTGCCACTAATTTTCCAACCCAATGAAGCGAAAAATATTGAAACTGAAGTTTCTTACACCTGGAGAACACCTGACCTATCCTTTATTGACAGGTTATTTTTAGATACAGTTCAAAACCTTAAGAAACGATGAATTTCTCTGTTGAGTAGAAATCCTGAAGAAAATTTAATATGATTTCTCTTGACAAGGTAATATGACGATATTAAATTGTTTTCCTTATAAGCTGGTATTTGACTTTGTTAAAGTATTCTATAGTCAGAATGAAAGGGTTGAGTAGAGTAGTAATTGGTATTGTTATACAGGTGGTAAGATGTGAACTTATGTACGTTTGAATCATATAAAAGACATTTCAAGGTGTTCAGATACAGCGATATCGATTTAAATTCTAAGCATTCAGAATTTAACACTGTAGCAACCATTAAATTTACCCGAATCAAAGTTTTAATTTTAATTTAAACCCATTGGTTCTATTAAAACTTGAAGAAGCAAATAAGAAATAACTCCTATAAAGATTCTATGTAAAACCATATTTTGATCTCCAGAATGGTAGATACGTTCGCTTTAGAAGAGTTCAGGAGCTAATTAAAGATTTTTATTCATATTTAACCTCTATTTCCCGATTTTAAAAAAGCTCTCGTTTGATTCTGGGGATCGTAATGTAGGATCTCCAGGTCCACATATTTATTCAAATAAACCTAATATGGTCCCGAAATTTCTCACACAAAAGACTGATTCCTAAAAATTACAATTATTACATGGACATTTTACTTATTAGTTTATTAATGCTTTTTAATATAAATTATAATTACTCTTTCATATTAAAGGTAATACGAGTATTCTAATAAACGCCATAGGTGGATAAGAATGGATAAATGTGGCCCCGCGCCGATTATGGCCGAATTTTTTTATCGTCAGTACTTAACACAAGTCTCATCCCTTAATAATTAACCGCCAAGGGTTGAGTTTTAGTTTTAAAAATTTCGAAATAAATTAATATCTTTTGAACAGGTTGTTCGATTTGGATGGTATTTTGATATGTTTTCGATGTCACTCACTGAGGTGCATAAAAAAATAGTCAATCTGAAAAGTGGATAACAACTCAAAAAAAAATTGTTTCTTTTTTCAAGAAATTTCTTCTTCCATTTTCAATTTTGGTAAAATCACCAAATATTTTTTATAGCTTTCTAACATGGTTTTTTATAACATATATTTTTTCCCAGATTTTTTCTGCACCTAAAAAAAATTAAATTACGGTTTTTATTGTTTATTTTTGGTGACTTTGGCGACCATAGTTTTTTACAATACATATTTTTTCCTGGGTCTTTACTTAGAATGGGAAAAAAAATTGTTGGTGACGGTACGGCAAACCTAACCTTTGTATTAAAACACACGTTGTGGAGAAATCTGGAAAAAATATATGTTATAAAATACTTTGTTAGAAAGTTATAAAAAACCAACTAAATTTGGTGATTGTACAAAAATTCAAAATGGGAGAAAACAATTTTTGAAAATGAAAACACATTTCTTGAAGTTCCTTTCAGTTTTCAGGTCTACCTAGTTTTTCTTCGATGCGCCTCAGTGACATCTAACAATAACATATTAAAATCCCATCCAAATCGATCAACCCGTTCAAAAGATATTAAATTTTTTCGACATTTTTAAAATTAACTTTTACCCCTTTAGGGGTTGCTTATTAAGGGATGAAACTTGGTCAAACTGTTAAGTGTGTTAGTACTGATGATAAGAAAATATTACGTCCATAATCGAGGCGGGGACACTTTAGCCGTTCTTATCCCCCAATCGCCTTTCTATAATAATGAGGAAGATATTCTAATAAAACAAATAATACTAGATATGTAGAAATCCTGCAGATCTATTTCCGGGATTCAAAGGTTCAGATAAGAATAAAGAAGTCAGGAATAAGCTTTATTTTGATACTTTAAAACTTTTTCAATGAGCGGCGGACCGAATACAAAAGAGATTGTGATATTTGGGTTTCGTCTACTTTGCTTCAAATGTTCTGTTTTAATTTATTACCCTTTTTAATGCTACATTCCTTCGATAAATGAAATAAATTCCTTGGAGGCATACATTCGAATATACAGTTAATAAATATACATACATACGTATAAGGAGTTGTGGAGTCAGACGCAATAAGTCTCTTTATTAAGTCATAAAACACGTATCCAAGTTCCCCCTTCGCAAAAAATATATGTGCTTTCACGTAATATCTGCTGTAAAAGCGTAATAAACGCAAAGGGACGGCGAAGGGAATTCAGTTGAGGAGCGTCGAGCTCACTCGAAAAGACTCAAACCAAGTGACAGAATGACACTATGCAAATAATTTCGGCGTTTATGGTTAACCGCATAAAGAAATCCCGAGGAGGGTCCCGAAAAGGTCGGAAGATCTAAGCTAGCATAATTGGATTTATAATGAGATTACAGGTAATTTGTTAATTATCTCGGTGTGCTTTTCGATTATTTTTATTGGTGGCACTGTTAAACTTTTATCTCCTCTTGGGACGGTGGCAAAAACGAAATTTTCAAGTTGCTGCGGGAATAAGTTGGAAAACACTTGAGGCAAATTATGGCTATTCTTCGCAACTTCAGTTCTGCCCTTCTCAAGAGAAATTGCTTCAACTTTCTACGAGAAGTTGTGGAATTTTAATTGAACTGAGAATATTTTATTCGCCCGATGACTCTTAAGCAGTATCAACTGAGCAAACGGGTTAAGTGCGTGGGATTTATCAATTTTTCAAATAAGTAAAACTTCTTGAGAATGTGAAAAGCGGTTTAACAGAATTGTTTCCATTAAATGTGATACCTTAAGCTCGTTACATAATTTTCTTGGGAAAGGAATTTATATGCATGACTTACCTAAATACCATTTGATAATTTGTTCAATAGCAACATTTTTTATATATTTACCTATATTATACATATGTTATTAAATCCATAAACCTTATTAATATACTAGCTGGGTTACCCGGTTTCACCCGTTGGGTAAATACCTACTAATTAAACACTTCTCAAATTTTCTAGTTTTTTATATCCTAGAGATTGTTCCAATCCGAAAACCCTTTTATGGATCCGCCATCATGAATTGACAAATCTTAATAATATTCAAAAATAGTGGCCTTAAAATAATCATTGTACCAATTTTCATTAAAATCCGTTGAAATCGAGAAATTTTGGATCCACCATCTTGAATTTGGAAATCTTGCCAGTATTCGAAATGAGTGGCCTCAGAATAATCATTGTATTAACTTTCTTTAAAATGCACTGAAATCGAGACATTCCTTTGGTCTCATATTGGATCCGCCATCTTGGATTTGGAAATTTTGCTAATATTCAAAATTAGTGGCCTCAGAATAATCATTGTACCAATTTTCATTAAAATCCGCTGAAGTCGAGAAATCTTGGTCGCCATATTGGGTCCGCCATCTTGAATTTGTAAATTTTGATAACATTCAAAATCAGTTACCTCGAGACAACCACTGTACTACTTTTCATTAAAATCAGTTGAAATCTAGAAATATTGGTGGCCATATTGGGTCCGCCATCTTGAATTTTTAAATTTTGATAACATTCAAAATCAGTGACTTCAAGATAATCAATGTACCAATTTTCGTTAGAAAACGTTGAAATTGAGAAATATTGGTCGCCATATTGAATCCGCCGTCTTGGATTTGTAAATTTTGATAATATTCAAAATCAGTGAACTCAATCACTGTACTAATTTTCATTAAAATCCGTTGAAATCGAGAAATCTTGGTCGCCATATTGGATCCGCCATCTTGAATTTCTAAATTTGGAGAGCGGATTTGAAATCAGCGTACCGTAAAACCCCTATGTACCAATTTTCATGAAAATTGCTTAAAATTTAAAATTTTCAGCCGCCATCTTGGATCCGCCATTTTGAAACCCTATGTATTATCCGAAAAAAAATTAGCCTATATGTTAAGTTGGAATATGTACTACCTTCGGACAAATAATGAAAAATATCGATGCAAGCGTTTAGGCGTGATTGAGCAACAAACAAACGAACTTTCATTTTTATATATACATATGTACATATATAGGGATGAAAACCTGTTAAGAGCGAACCGTAACACATTTTTTTTTCAACAACTATAAAATTTAATTAGCAACAAATTAAGAAGTGCTGTTGAAACACTTTATGATGGGGAAAACTATGTTGACAGTCCCTTTGTTAAACAATTATCTACTAGTGATAGCATAGTGTAATTTAGGTTAGGATGTAGATATAAGTTTTAGGTTAATTTCTTTCATTGGGTTTTTCTACATTTGTCTCTTTATATGTATGTATATTAAATGCAGAATTAATAATATAGATGAATGAATTTTTATATTCCATACTAAATATAAGAGTCCTATTAGCATAGACACTGTCAATGTAATACTAGTAATATTCAGTACAATAGCCACAATTTTATTTGTTATTGCCACATGAACTGCGGTCATGCTGCGGATAATTATGCGCAATATATGACAATTAATGGTTATTTTTGAAATAATCAAAGTTTCATCATAACTTTAATTTTGGTTATTAATATTTAGCATGACTGATGTGTGAAATAATGTTTTCGTTTTAATAAACAGATACCGGAAAATTTGTTTCATTAAATTATCAATTCTATGTTTGTGTTGCAAACATTGTCGATGATTTCGAAGAAATAATAGGGACAAAGCAACAGACAAAATTTTATGCGCTGTATTTAATAGGCATTCCCGGTTTAATTTTAGAATTAAAATTACAGGGTAGAAATATTCAACATAATATACCGATCTACGAAGAGAAGGGATTCGGATAAAATCTTTAGCTGTCAATCAATGGAGCAATATCAGACTATATGTAGACTCCGTATACACAAAATGTCATGTACGCAATATTTGTCGTTTTTCTTTCTAACCTTTTCTTATACATTTAGAGAGGCATGAAGTGCTGGGCATGATTGATAAGGTGTGAATTTAAAGCGTGTATATTTTACTCAAATGCCTTTAAAGAGTTAAGAAATGTATTTTATTATTTATTATGGTTTTAAAAGAATTTAAAAATATCTTTCACTAGTCTTAAAAAATCCTAGTTTGAGGTCAAATCAAAGAACTTTTTGATTTTATCGTTTTTATGAAACTATATATATTATTTTAAAAGCCGATATAATATATACATATAGGTGATTCTAACAAATTTTAGTTTTTTCTAAACACTCTAACAAATAATTTAAAAAATAATGCTTAAAATATGCTACACAAAAATCATCCAGTTCTTAAGGTATGCTGAACAAAAATAATAAAATGTAAAAATAACATATTCCATAACCGACACTAAAACTCCACCTAAAGGGCATTCGGGCATGACTTCGTTGATAAAATAAACTTAACTTTTGATGGTGTAAAGCTTCAAGTACAAACACTGATGAAAACCCAATTTAAATATTCCCAATCTCTGGGAATTTATTCGAGTAAAAGTAACACACTTACCCTACGTGCGAGAAAAATTCAGCCAGAACATGACTTCCTTTCAGGGATATGTCTCATAAAAACAGAAAAATGAACTGATCTTATATGCAAGAGTAAATGTGAATGTTTCAAAGTCACGTACGTTGCTTGGGTCCGCATGAAATATGAGAGGTTAATTGCAGAATTCCACCAAAATCTACATAAAATAAATCAAATTCTCGAAGAATCAAGGGAAATGTAATATGAATAAGGATTTTAATTGGGTTTACAATGTCTTAGGTTAGGGTACATAGATATTGTGCTATATGAAAATTTCTTATCTTTCGCAAATTAATGGATTGACATTTTTGTGGTTAAAAATATACTTATTAAGAAATTTTAATTCTTCTTTTTGCTTACAAGAAATCACACTTTCTCTTTCACTTTTAGATAGACATCTGCAAGAAACATCTTTAAAATAATAAGGATATTAAAGGACAACGATTTTTTTTTCGCGTATCGTATTTTCTATATCAAATATATCTTGGCATGCAAAATTTTCAAAAATTGGAAGAAACGATTTTTTTAAACTAATTTTTCTTTAAAATCAATTGCATATGCGCCTACGACGAAAATGCAATAAGATCTTAAATAATCTTAACTATGCAGGCAGAAGATAATAAATCGGCATCAATACTGTATGATTTATTAATTCCAATAAACCAAGGATTACCAGCTGTTGTTTATTTATATTTACACTTCTTTCATTATTATTTTTTGATCAGATCAAAATGCTTCTTTGGACATTCCCTGAAGAATTGAATATTTGCCGTGTATTTGCTTTAACACGATAGTTAAATTAGGTTAATTAAATAAATAAGCTGTTAAATTCTGTTTGAACCATGACTTTATTACTGCGATTTCAATCTATCCTGAGTACAACCATCAATGAATTTCTGTCACAAACTTCCTTCACAATTATTAATTTTTCCCTTTAACTTTGAAGAAGATCTTACCTCTAACATTTAAGTAGAAATGAAAAGGTTTTTATCCTATCATTCAAAGAATTTTAAATGGAATTCGTTCTCGTAAAGTGACAGGTAAGAACATCAAAGTTGATTTTCAAAGAAGTGAATTGAGCAGGAAGATGCTTTTCTACACATTTATGGGATCATTATTTTACTACCTTAATGAAAAAATTAAAGATCAAAGCAAAATCAAACATTGACATTTGTACATTTCATTTTATTTTCTGGAAATTAAATTATCCCTTTGATATTTTATATCTTTGGTGAAGTTAGCCCAAGTATTTTTGAAATAATTAACAGCAATAATAATAATAATAATTTAAGGTGGTGCTACTTTTTGTCGCAAATTTAATAAAAAAACTTACGAATAATAAAAACTTGATAATAAAAGTTGAAAAACTAAAATCTGATTGCTTAAAATAAACAAACAAGTACGTAAAACATTTACAAATCAAAACATTAAATAATATTTTTTCTTAATTCTAGTAATTTTTTGTTTTCAAGTTCGTATTTATTAATAATAATGAAAAATGATGCATTTATTTTCTTAATTCAAACCCGACAAATAAAGGGTTTTAATTGGTTTAACTTTTATTTTTATTAAAATTTCTTATAAGCGTTCAGTTAAAGAATATACATATATTTTGGAAATCACTATTATCATTTTTATTAATTGTTAATTGAGGCAAACAAGGTTTTTAATGTTATATTATTATTACTTATATAATTTTTTTTTTCTTTTTTTTTAAGATATAATTGACACCCCTATCTATTCTATCTATATCTATGCTTCTATACTGTATACTACATATACTAATATATAAAAAGAGGGAGTTTTTTTTAATATATGTAAGAGGTAATTTCAGAAACTACTGAACCGATTTGACTAATTATTTCACTATTGGAAAGCATATGCCTTTCCGGTGAATATATATATAACATATTAAACGAATGAACACTTTTACATTTCTTTTTTATAACAGAAAGATTCCTTTTTTTTACTTCGGTTTGCTGTTATGTTTACTTTTGCATGGTACATGAAAAAATAATGGTAAGATACGGCATAATACATAACATAACATATGGCAGAAGACGTAAATATGACATGATACATGATATAACACGATACATGACATGACAAATGACATAACATAAGACATGGAAGAAAATTAGAAAAGTTGTACAAAAGTCTATTATTATATCCCATTAACGCCGAAGAATCGTGTTTTTTTTTCTCATTTTCAAGCTAGATTCTTATCATCGAAAAAAAATCATTTGCAAATAAAAAATATGTTCCCTTGTACTTTCGAGTGTCCCCTTTCCGAATCCGGAGTCAAAATTGAGTTTTGTCCATTAGGAAAAAAAATATGGCCGTTTTTAAACAAAAAAAACCGAAAAAATCGAAGACATTTTTTTTTCAATATTTTTTTTCTCATTGAAGACGCGCGAGGACCCCCCTTTTTCTTCAACCATGAGTGCACAAAATAGTTGTAGTTTAAGAATATATTTTTTTAATTTGTCGACATTGACATTTTCACCCCCAAAATGGCGCTTTTCATCCCTTCAGCAGGAAGACAATTTGTCAATTTGTCAATATATAAAGTTGTCAATTCTTCAATAAACGTTAGATAATAACTGGTCGTTAATGGGAAGGTGTCCGCCATATTGCATCCGCCATTTTGAATTTTGAAATGATGATGCCAGATTCGTTATCAAGGACCTCGAAAACCCCCGAGTGCCACATTTCATCCGATTCAAGTAAGTTTTTGAATTTGGGTCCGCCATATTGGATCCGCCATTTTGAATTTTCGAATTTTGAGGGCGGAATATTATTATATTAATTAAATAAAAAGAATTATTTTATTATATGCAGTCACATTTCTTACCCGTGACCAGTCGTTATATATGAAAGTGGTATATAGTATGTAAGTTAACATATTAAAAAATCGATTCAGGACTATCTACTTATGAACTTGTATCACTTTCAAAAATAATGGTTCAAATATAAAGTAGGCAAATTGGTCTTGAATTTTAAGCCTTGGTTTGAATAATTTTATTTTGTTTTCATTTATACCCACTTTTAGAAGTCATTCTTTAATTATAATCAGTATTGTTTTCAGATAACTACTAGTGTAGCTAGTATTTTATATTTAAAAAAAAAGCCGAAATATATTAACAGAAATACCCACGTTTCTAAAAATACGGCAAAATGTACTCGTATTTTATATGTAAATACAAAATTTATTATTTTCATATTGCTCAATAAATAAAACGTATGTACTAATATACTCGCATAGTACTGTGATCTTTTATTGGAAAATCTTGAATATTTAATGTTCAGAGAGTTTACTCAAAAAAAGGTCACCAAATGGCAAGGAATCAAGCCATAAGCCTTTTTGCAATATAAAAATATATATAGGTAGTATATAGAAATGTAAAGGCATCGTACTTCATTATGTATCAGTCAAAGTGAAATCTTTTTGCAGAAAAGGGAAATCAGAGCTAAGAACCGATCCACGTCACCACCCTTATCTGTTCCTGGCATATATAGTATTATATATAGCTCCGCATCCAATTGAAATTGAAGGGTCGAAAATTTATCCATCTGATAGCGTAAAAGCACAATTTAACACCGACTATACAAAGATATTTTTCTTCTGAAAAATGTCCATAAACAAACGAATATGCAATTTCGAAAAGGACACATGTCTGAATATTGAAACTTTTCACGCAATGAAAAAAACTAATTATTTTCTAAAGAAGTTTAATACATATTTAAAAAAAATATTTTTGAGTCACATTTTGTCGATAGCAGAACAAATACCCGAGATTTGTACGAGATAGGTACAGGGAAGCATTTAGGACACATTGATATGAAAAAACGTATTTGTGAAAATATGCGAGATGTGCCCTTTTCGAAATTGCATATTCAAATACATTAAAATATAGTAATGAAACCCATGCTATCCTGGTTTAATATGAAGTTATAGAACATCTTACAGTATTAGAATTGACTGAAAAACCTCAAAATCAATTAAAGTTCTTTTTAGTCCCTTTTAGTTGACAATAAAATGGTTCGCCATAAACATCAAAAGGCTTTTCAAATAAAGCTAGAAAAAGCTGCAACCTTGAAATCTGTTCTTAAATATAAAACTTAATTTTTCTAATTTCGTTCATCAAATGGCAAAATATACTTCCATTTAAATATAAAACATATTTCTCTAACCATCTATTTTATGTAATTAATAACTTTATAGTCTTCTTTATTACGCTTCTAAAGCAGCCAGCTATTAAATGTTTACTGCGCTTACGACATTTCTGGATTGTCTTGCCATTTTATAACTTCTGAACAACTTTGCCATTAACTAACCGTTTCAATCACAAAATAGAGGTCCTGGAGGACGAATAAGAAGGTAAATTTATTCCTTGTTACCTTAAACGATGAGAGAGGTAAATTTAATGGCATGAACATTAATTTGGTAATTAAATCTATAGCCATTTCAACCATTAACTTCAAAAATAATTAGACGGGCTCCACATCATTTCCTTATCAATTTGCTTCAAGAAATATAAGTACTTTAAGCAATTTTGAATTTTCGCTGAGTTGAATCGTTAAGGGCTCTAGGGAATAAAGTTAATTAAACTTTAGACGCTATTCGAATTTGAATAAGCAATGTTATTTTCATGTCTACAGCTTTGAAAAAATGTAACGTTTAAGGACTGATTTCTGTGTCACTCACAGAAGAGCAAATCACATAACAAATTTCATTACACATAATATGAGAAATATATGTATATGTAGATGAAAAACTTTACAAAATAAAAGAAATAAAATGCCAGAAGGAAATTTTGAAATCTGAGATTTTCTCATCATTAATCAATAAATCAATCTCGAAGAATCGTACAAGGTGTATGGCGTTTAAGGTGGAAATCAAACCTAGCTAACTGCCAAATGTTAAACTTTATGGGAATTCAATAATACAAAATGCTGTTTTTTTAAAGTTTCATATCAATTGAGATTTTCATAAAAAGAAATATGTCGATTTTAGGTATGATATTTTAAGTATTAAATAATTGTAAAATGAAAATGGATATTTTGAGTACTACTGAATATTCAAACATAAACTGAAGTCTTTCGTAAGCAGGGCGGAAGTCGGAAGAGGGCAAAATTAACTATATTTCTAAATATATATTTTCTCCCCCTAAAAAGCATAACAGAAAACTTAATCCTATGAAAATATCGAGAGAAAAAAAAGTTAAAAATTAAAATTTTTTATTATATTTGTTCTCCTTTATTTATTTGAAATTTTGTTGGCAATTCGGTTAATTTTTGCTAAGTGAAGAAGTATTGTAGAATAAATAAGGAATCTTGTTATTTGTACAATCATTATTTATTAGGTTGTAACATAATAATCTGATAATTTTTTAAGAAACTTTATTTTGATATTTTTTTACAATTTAGCTTAAAATTTTATTGAACATATAGTCCATCATTATCAATGATCTCCTGCCAACGTTGAGGAAGCGACATTATTCCATTCTCGTAAAACTTGGGCTCACGAGAGTTAAAAAATTCCGACATGCATTCCGATAATTCCAAGTGGTAGTCAGAAGGAGACATATCCGGCGAGTTTGCAGGATGGGCTAAGGAAATCCAGCCTAGCTCCATAATTTTTTTACATGTCATCGAAGCGGTGCGAGGGCGAGCATTGTCGTGGAGGGGGTATAGTATACATTGCCTTGTTCTCCTTTAAGATTCACGGCTACCTTATTCAGCATATCACAGTAGCGTTCACTATTTATAGTCGTTCCTTGTGGTAATAGTTCCCAGTAGATAATGCCGTGCACATTCCACCAAACACTCAACATAACCTTGTGTATAGTAATTTTACATTTAACTGTCGGTACTCATCTTTGACCCGCGCTAAGCCATTGTCGCTTATTGTTATGGTTAACATAAAGCGTCCACTTCTCATCCCCGGTAACCAAATTACGAAGCCAAGCTAAAGTACGATGTGAAGTGAGTAATTGCGTACAAACCGCCACTCACATCATCCGTTGACCATCCGTCAATTCGTGGGGTACCCATTGACTGTGCCTGTACACTTTACCCATCACTTTCAAATGTCGAGCGATAGTAGTGTGGGAGCATCCGAGTTCTTCTTCAAGTTGACGAGTAGTCCTCCTTGGATCTTCCTCGATAAGCTGCGCTAGGCGGTCGACATCAACCTCAACCGGCCGCCCTTCGTGAGGTTTATCTTCAAGATTGTAGTCGCCATTCGAGAAACGTCGAAACCAATCTACTGCTGTATGATAAGAGACCGCATTTTCTTCCATACATTGACATATATTTTGTGCCGCCTGCTTAGCTGTATGCTTCGAACGAAACTCATGAAGTAGGAGGACGCGGATGTCTCGTTTTTCAAATCGAATTTTTCCATAATGCTACTCGCTGCGCTGTCAATTATTGCACTGATGAACTGAGCGCGCTCACGGGTATTTATACTCATAGTCACAGAACTTTCTCGAAGTTGTAACAAATTTCCAGAACATTTCCGAAAAAATTATCAGATTATTATGTTACAACCTAATATTTTGAGTATTACTGAATATTCAAACATAAACTGAAGTCTTTCGTAAGCAGGGCGGAACTACAATACCCTAAAACTTCGCAACGCTGGGGAGCCCGAAGTCGGAAGCAGCCAAAATATACTATATTTCTAAATATATATTTTCTCCCCCTAAAAAGTCATAACAGAAAACTTAATCCTATTAAAATATCGAGAGAAAAAAAGTTAAAATTAACATTTTTTATTATTTTTGTTCTATAAGTTTATTTGAAAAGTTGTGGCAACTCGGGTAATTTTTGTTAAGTGAAGAAGTATTGTAGAATAAATAAGGAATCTTGTTATTTGTACAATCATTATTTATTATGTTATTCTCATGGTGTATCGCCACTTCTGTTATTTATGTTTATTTTACGAGTGAGCTACCAAGTTATTATTATATGAGAGCTAAACTGAATAAACTCCAAGAAATGCTGCAACAAAAATATTTATGTATGTAATTACCTAGTGTTTCGTTTTATTTCTTTCCAACTTTTGTTTGACAAAAGTTAGACAATAATGATAATAAAGACGAAGAGTACTTCGACAATTTCAACGGATATGGGAATTTTCAAAATAAAATGTCAGCAGACGATATGAAAATAAATTATTTTATTATGTGACTCATGTAGACCTTAAAGGCCTTTTAAACGAGATCCAGTACAAAATAATCGATGTTTTTCTGAAAGTTTTTATAAAGCTTCAACGAAAAATTTACTTTTTGAAAGATTGTGAATGTGTTATTCTCCTAAATTGGATGCAGTCTTTTGCGAATCTTGTTGGTTGTTTTTAAAAGAATCCAATGGTAATTGGCGAACACAGGGCATTAGAGATTGTAAAAGTCTTTCAAAAAAAAAAATATCACTGCACAAAAAAGTAAACACTATGTGCATTGTTGTTATACATATAAAAAATAGACAAAAAATTAAATAATCGATAAAATTTCAAAAGAGCAAATACGATATGTATCCAATTTTTGGATCCATGTTTTAGAACGGCTTGTTAAAATAACATTAGTAATTTCTAAAAAAAATAAATTTATTTTTTTAAATAAGAAATACATATATTAATATTGTTTATATATTATAATATAAGTTTTTTGTTGTATGTTATATAACTTTACATTCTTTATATAATATAAGTTGTTTCTTTTTGCTGAATTTTGGGGGGCTGAAGATTTGTAGTCCCGCAACTGTTCGTCAGCAAAAGAGCTTAAACGATATGATTATTGGTCTACAATTACAATAAGTTCTCTTTTTATGCAGATAATTTGTATGAAATTTTAAAGTTATGCAGATTATGAAACATGTAAGTAACATACTTACATAGGCTTTTTTAGGATGCTTGTATACGTTTTAAGAACTTCTACAATTTGAAGATTTCCTCTTGTATAGAGTGGGTTCATTGGTTGGCTGCTTATTAAAAATGCTGTAAAATTAACACCATTCAATATTTCTCAAAGTTTATTGTTTCATTCCAAATAAGAAACTTTTCAATTAGTTTTTTTTTTCTACGGAAAATTAGAGAATCATTTTCTTGTTAATGATTCCAGTTCAGAATTAGCCTTTAAATTACAAAGTGAGCTGCAGAACTGTATGTCTGGATATCGTGAAATTTATAAATATTAGTAGAATAATCATCGCAAAGTTTGATTATTGATTAAAATTGTCAGAAAGAAAGAGTAGAATGTGAAAATCCATCGCTTTTATTAAAAAAAGACACTGATGATGACTTGGAACCAGCAGTAATGGTTAAACATGTACATAAAAGTTCTTATTACTTTTGAATTAAAATAAAATGAATTTCTGATTGAAAACTAGTTTTCGAAGTAACCTATTTAGTTTTTGCCAATTTCTGAGAAATTTTTTATACGGTTTTAGGTCAATTTTAACACATTATCTTCGTTTTATGCGATTAAAGAAAATTATAGAACGTATCATTAATTTTTTAAGGTAAGTAAAGTATATTTTAATGCGATTTTTTTATATGCGCTTTGTTGTTGAACGATCCATCGCATAAAATAAGACTTTACAGTATTTCGAAAATGAAAAGAAGCCAGATAAAATAAAATTCAGATGAAATTGAAGAAGAATGTGCTGAAATATGAATTCATTTTGTATTGCATTTTATTAAATCACCAAATTTTCCTGACATTTTTTTATTCAGCTCAGAGCTTATAATTTAAAATAATTCATTATAAATTGTCATTCATCGATATTGAGAGGAATTATTTTAGTGTAACAGCGAAATTAATGAAATATTTTGTTGGCTTCACCCTTATTCAATTATTTGAATGAAAGAAGATTTATTTTACCAAAGGCGCCTATAGAGCAAAATATTTTTTTTGGTTTCATCGTAAATTGAAATCGTTTTCATTAATTAAATATCGAATGATAAAGAAATATGTACTATATGTGTTATAGTTGGTTAGTGCACTTGTTTAAAATATAACATTTAACAATTTTTGCAGTAAAGCACAATGAGAAACATTTGACCCCACCTGAAATTAGGAATGAAATCCATTGCATCTAAATGAATCAGTGATCGATATCAATTATTATTTTTATGGTTGCTCAACTCGAAAGTATGAGAGTTAAGGAATCTGGTTTGGCATAATTCACATTATATAAATAATTTTCATATTTAGGTAGTATGTGTTTGAGCACCGAAAGTTCACTGACGAATTAAAGTGATAAGTTTTTATAGAGTAGATTACAGTCAAGTCTCCTATAACGCGATTGATTCGTACCGCGTTATATGGAAACCGCGCTATGAGAGACTTCAAATAAATTCAAATCAGGATATGCGTTCTATGGAAACCGCGTTTTGAGAAACATAAAAATAAGATAAATCAAAATAATCTATACCGCGTTATATGGAAACCGCAATCGCGTTCTATGGAAACCGCGTTATAAGAAACTCAGAATTAATGCAAATTAAATGATTCGTACCGCGTTATATGGAATCTCAGAACACATTTAACACATTTAAAGACAATCTTAGAATAAATTAAAAGAGGGCAACGCTTTATTTTTAGCTCATTTTTAGGGAAATTCCCTATTAACTAGAATTGACAAACAGGGTAATACACCACAAATATTAACTATGTACATACAAAAATTTAACATATCGAATAAGTGTTGCCATAGATAAATTTTTCAAGCCATTTGAGTTGTTGGAATGTTCTTGTATCAAAAACGCGTTATAAAGAGACCGTGTTATAGGAGAACTTGTCGTACTTTTCACGCCGCGTTATATGGGAATCGCGCTATAAAAACACCGCGTTATAGGAGACTTGACTGTACTTACCCTCTTAAAATTTAACAATAGCAGTATTTTTTTTCATCTATCTGGATCAGGCAAAATTTGCATAATATGTATTGGAATTTAAGAGTGACTACTTATAGCTAAGATTTTAGTTTTCCCAACGATTTCATCAAATACTCATACATAGATATTCATCAAATTTGAACATGATAATATTTGGATTAAGTTTATATGGTTTGCATGTGTATGACTTGACATGAGTTGATGGTTTTTAAGAGAAATCTTAAATCATAACTATAAGTAATCGCTTTTAAATTCCAATTTTATGAAAAAAGCCAGTTCCAAATCCTGGACTGGATAAGTGAGAAAAGCTCAGCTCATATAACCCTTTTTTAATATGTATAAATGATTATATATTTTATGATGATTTTCTTTTTTTTCTAATTTTGAGGAAGTATTGACATTGTTGTCACAGATTAAGAAAATTACTTAATATATATACAATATATACAGAGTGTCCAGGAAGTTGTGCGCCAAAATTAAGGGGATGGTAGCTTGGTTCATGACTTATCAGAATATCAAAATATGACCTTAGTGAAAACATCACCGTTTTCGAGATATTTAGGTTTTTATGAAAAATTAAATTTGATTTAAAATGAACATGGCAATATCTTGTTATTCATGAATAAAATGGGTGATTCTGAAATCTGCATTAATTAAGCAATTTTTTGAATTGCTTTCCCATCACTGCCTAGTACATATTTTTTCACCAGTTAAGGTCAAAGTAGAGTCAAATAATTTTGAACAGCAAAAAAAAAAAAAATTTAATTATTTTTTTTCTCGACGGTCTTGTGTTAGTAATAAAAAATGACATGCTTACCAGGTAGGGCAACTTATCTAGAATATTTTAGTAAAAAAAAATGAAAACATGTCTTTTTATGTGCACCAACTAGTCAATAATCTCAAATTTAATTTTTCATAAAAACCCAAATATCTCGGAAACGGTGAGGTTTTCACTAAGGTCATATTTTGATACTCTGGTAGGTCAAGAACCACGCTACCATCCCCTTAATTTTGGCGCACTATTTCCTGGACACCCTGTATATTTAATGCAGCAATTGAACATTCCTAAACGCACTTAATGTATTAATAATTTATTTATGACTTATGACTTATAATTAATAGTTAGTTTAGTATCCCTGAACAGCTAAAAAGTCCCCGACCTAAATTCATAAAATCGAAGATAAACACTTAAATTTAACTTATTTTCGTTACGTATAAATCAAAATATTTTTCTACATTTTATACAATACTTATTTTACCAGTTAAAAACAAATATTTCATTTTCGTTTTCCTATGGATGTTTTGTTTTCTCTGACTTTATTTTTTTTTTGTCTTCGAAAGACTTTTCTCCATATTGCTGTGGAAAAAATAAAAATTAGGTACAAATACGAACTTTTAAGTGGAACCCTGAATAGTATATTTTCTCTAAAATATAAAGTGCACATTAATTTTCTTAAATTCATAAATCAATTCTAGTTTAAATAATCAAAAGTGAATATGCTCAATATTCAAATTGTAAATACAATTAGAAGATAAAAAAAACGATTTTTTTTTGTTCCTCTGAAAAATTAGGAATTTCCCGTAGAATACGCTCCAAAAAGGTTCAGGTCGAAAATCGAACTCCTTATATATTTTTTCTTCATTTTTCGAGAACGCTTTCTTCAGCGCATAGCAGGTTTTCAAAACTTTAAACGTGTTTTTCTCAAAACAACATTTTTAAAATTTGCAACCACGATTACTCGAAAACTACTTGTCCAATTTAGCTGAAATTTTTAGAGTTTGTTCTTTATACCTTAGGCTTGTCTGTAAGCCTAATTGTTTTAGAATTTTTTGTTGCAAAATTGAATTATTAATGCAAAAATGGCTGAAAAATAGTGAAAATTATCGATTTTTTACAAAAAAATTGTCTACCAAACGCAGAATTATTATTATTTTTTTTTAATTTTTGAGGTTTACCGACAAATTACATTTACATATATTTAAGCCAACATTTTTTTATGGGCTGTTACAGATCAATAACACGACGTCCAGAGTTGTAGCGTTTTTTTTGTAGGTCAACTTCACGCCAGCGTACAGCCGCCATTTTGTTTTAAAAAATTAAAAAGAAATATTTTTTACATTCCTCATTTATACCTTAACAAGTGTACAAATTTTTATAATGATTGCATTAAACCTTCTTTGTGAAAAAAAAAATGTTTTTTAATGCGTAATTTTTGCCCGTGTAATTGTATTTACCCCCTTAAGAAATTGAGGCATCAGACCGCAAACTTTTTAGTCGTTTCTCGTAACTTGCATGCCACATAAAAGATAAATAGTTTCTGTTAGAAGTGACAACACTCTAATATAACACTACTACATGTTTAAAGGAACCCAATCGCAAACTTTCAAATAAGAATTTTAAACTTCTACACCCTCCTCTATCTTAATTTCGCATCTCTTGCAATTAGTTAAATGTCTTAGGTCTTTCCTCTCAAAGTAATTTTAATTAGCAGCTCTTCTGCCTTAACTTTGCATAAAATTACTACATTGTTAGGCAAAAGTTTACAAAAGCACTTTATACACACAATATTAATTATAATTTGTCTATTGTTTATAAAGTTATTCAAAATTAATTATCTGCAAAGATATCAAATTTACATTACTTTGCTTCGATGGTAAATTCCAAAATCTATCATACTCGTTGAATTTCTAAAAATAAAAAATTCATTCTGTTCCGATAAGTTCTGATAAGATTAAACGTTTCCATAGTTCCGGTCAGATTAAAGGTTGCTATAGATCTATTGATTTTCAAAACTCCGTAGATAGCTCTGTTGTATTTCTTTTATGTTGTGCGATACCTACGTCGTATAATTTATTTTGTTGGTACATAAAATAATATCTGCAGTTAAAAATTTTCAGTGAACTATTGAATTCTATAAAAGAGAAGATGTACAAAAACGCTTTGGATACAATAAGGAATAATAAATGCTGCCCGAATAAAAGTAAAATTTTAGTGTAATTTTAATTGAATAATTTTGTGTGTTAATAATTGACAGTTAAGTGATATGTACAAAGTGCTTTTCAATCAAAAATACTGAAAAGCTATCTTCATAAGCACTGGCTGGTCACTTTCACGGATCACATTTCTAAATTAATAAATTCTAATAACACGTAATAAGGAATGTTATAAAAAAGTTAGTGTTTTAAAAAATTAATTTTTAGCAAGCCAGTTTATTATATTTTTTATGAAAAATTCAAATATATGCTACCTTATAGAATGGGGAAGGATATGACTTGATAACACCCTCACTCTTAGAATTTTAATGCAGTGTTTTGACTTTTTCAATTTTGTTCCTACAATTTTCATTTTGAACTTTTGCCTGTGTTGTTGACAGTACCAAACGATTATTTTTTAATCTTGTGAATAAATTGTTTGATATCCTCTTTAAGAGATGGGCTTCAAATGCACAAGATAGCAATTATTTATAAATGTTTTTATTAAAAACAATCGTTATTATTGGATATTAATAATATTAAAAGATAAATTGTAGAAGATTCTGTTCTCTACAGAAATTGTTACACAATTCTTTAACAAATGGAGAGATCTGTAAAATATAAATACTTTTTAATAAAGGAAAGTCGTCATTTTTATTTCATGTCCATTTTATTATAAAAAAATTAAATCTATTTAATACAAAACAATTAATTTAAAAAGTAGTTGAGAACTTAGTTACTAATGATATATATTTTCGATATTTTAACCATCTAATTTGCCACAAATATCCATATGCTTTCTAAAACTTTTAAAAACATGTTCTAACGTTTCATTTGAAATGCCATTGACGATCTTCCCAATGTCGTTAATAAAATCCTCAACTGTTTTTTGGTTATTTTCATAGCCGAGATCTTTAATGTAGCCCCATAAAAAGAAATCACATTAAGGGAGATCTGACGAGTAAGGTGGCTATTCTATTCCTTTTCCCCTAGCAAAGCGTGGCTACCCTAGGCCAATAACTCGACCGCCATAAAATTTATTGATGATACTTCTTGTGTGCGATGAGGTGCTGCTCCGTCTTGAATAAAAAAAAAATATTTAACGCGGCTCCTTTTTTTAACCATGAGAACGTTTTTGGTCTCTAACATCCCTTTGTACTTCTCTCCGACGACAGAAGATTCAAAGAAATGCAGGTAGATACCTTTTATGTAGATGGTTCACATTTCACAAATATATATTATTAATAATTCACGTTCTTCACTATATTTTTAAATTAATGGTTTGTATTAAATAGATTTAATTTTTTTATAATAAAATGGACATGAAATAAAAATGACGACTTTCCTTTATTAAAAAGTAATTACATTTTACCGATCTCTCCATTCGTTAAAAAAGTGTGACCCATTAGTTTTCGCAATTTCCTATTGGACACCCTGTACACAAATGCAATATGCAAAAATGATCCAGCCATGCATATGTAACATGGTAACTGCAGCTTTATTCCGCATGACATTATTCCTTAATACGCAGTTCGTGCGTGTGTGGAAAAGCATTTAGAGCAGGAAATAAAATTTTAATTGAAGTAACACGTGTACACTCCCCCTCAATATAAATCTTAAGGGTCAAAACACGTGTGAGCTTCACAAACCAAATTTTTATTGTGAAAATAAAGTCATATAAATAGGAGTTTCAGCGGTTGTATTTGCTTAGGAATTGGTTCCTTGTGCAAGCATGCAAAGGCTTTTGAAAAGGAAGCTAATCTCCAACCATGAATGCAATTGAGCACGTGTGCCAAACGAAATTACTTTCAGGAACCGAAGTTGAAGTTGGAAATCAAGTGAGCAAACATTGGATTCAAAAGGATATACATAAGAGGAAATGTAATTTAGTTAGAAGTGAAAGTGGAATTCATATCATTTGAGTTTATTTAAAATTTCATGTTATAACTTTTATACGTATAATTCGGAAATTCGAACTTTTCAAAAAATAAACTCATAACTTCCTTAACAGTCTATGAATATTTATTTTCCTACAAAGTATTGAAAAATTCCTCGTGCGCAGTACAGAAACAGCTTTACTTTATAATTTTCTATCAAAAAAGGAATTTGGTCAGAAATTCCTATTTAATAAATGCATAAATTTCCGGCCGAAGTAGTTTTTCATGTTTCCTTCTTCTTTTATGGGTACTATTACGACAAAGTATCGCACCACAAGAAGTAAAATTTCTAATAAAATAAATACAGACAGTTTTTCTGACTTCCGAAAGCGAGTTTCACTTAAACTTCAGAATACTTCTGCCATATTTAACATGAAGGAACAAAATTGTTTGTTTAAAAAAATAGATTAACATAGTCCTAACACATCTGTATGTTTTTATCTCACGGAATTTCTTGCCTTCATATACAAATGTATTGCTGCTGTTAATGCAAATGGAATGGATGCTAAAATATCTAGCTATGAGGCTACATAATAAAGTTGATGCAGTAAAAAGTTGCTTGAGACTTATAAGGGTAGTTATTGTACTCAAAGCACTCGTCTTTTAAGACTTTCTGTCACATCCATTAAAATATCTTATGGTTTTTCCTTAGGTTTAATGACTCGAATATAATTCTTCTGGGTTACCTCCAACACTGTTTGATAAATGACTTTAAAGCGAAAAGATTTTTTTATCAAAATGTAAATTTTTCTATAAAGTCTTTTAGCTCGGTACACAAATTTTTAATTAATTAGATTAAGTCAAATAAGAAATGTTTTATAGTGTCTGAAATAGTTATGTTATTGTTGAGTTTTGTACACTTCCAAAATTTGTATGTGTTTTCACAATTTATAGCATTTACACTTCAAATGTAGCCATATCAAACACAAAAACAACAAAATCGAATTCAACGACAAATCAAATTTAAATACAACCAAATCAAGATCAATATCAACCAAAACAAAATCAGGTCAAACCAAATCAAAGTCAAGACCAACCAAATCTAAATCAAGGCGAGCTTTTTAAAATAACAAATAACTATTTCAAATTCACATGCAACCATATAAACTTCAATAATAATCATTTTAATGTGAATAATAGTAGAAATGGTTCATATTGACGAATTGCAAATGATTACATTTGAATTTTAAAAACTTGTTTGTTATTTTAAAATGTTGGGCATGATTTGGATCTGGTTGGTCTTGATTTTGATTTAGTTTATCTTCATTTAGATTTGGTTATATTTGAGTTTGATTTGGCTGTTGATATTATTCAAAGAGTTGTATTTGACGTGTAAATGCTATAGAAAATTATTTGCCTTTTAATATATGTATATATAGACAAAAAAGAGAAACATTAATTTTCCGATTATGCTGAAGTGCCTCGTTGAGATTGTGGTGAAAAGAAAAAAACCTGGAAATTTCTTAATAATGAATTAATAATTAAAGAGACTCTTTTCCCGATGACCTTTTCTAGGATCATAAAATAACTAGACTTTTATGGAGACGTTAACACTCAAGATGTGTACAATACTCCGTAAGCTCCCCATGAATCCTCCAATTCATCTTGTAATTTTATTAGGAGCAATAAAACTGCTGAAATTTATTTCTTCGATTCAACAAAACGACATGGCGTCCAGCTGTTAACAGGCCTAGAAGTAGTATAGTGTGGAAAAAATTTAATTAGCGTGTAACTCACAAATATTTGCCGAAGCAATTGCTTGAAATTTATAGTTATGCGACCATTAAATCAAGAATCCAATTTAATTAAAATTTTCGTTTTATTGCAGATATCCATCGTAAACAAAAGTGGTACAAAAGACCATCGAACCCAATGCCAGCCCGGAAGGGGCTGTTAGCGCCCCAAAATACCTTTTTGGATACGATAGCTACACGTTTCGACGGAACACGTAAGTACATGTACTAGAACTCGCATAAAATTGATTACATTTGTAATAATGAAGTAAATGGTCCCATCCAAATGCAATCGAACCTCTTCACTTCTGTCCCTTCTTATGGGCCATTTGCTCCTCAATGTATATATAAAATGGGAGAGGACACCACTACACTGTCTATACCACCAGCCATGAAGTTGTCTACCTAAAATTGTTTCACATTAACCCAATTTTGGGAGGTTTCAAACTTTCATGGGTGATTAGAACTGAAGTAATTTTCAGAATTAATTTTTAATAATGTCAATTTCGAGGCAATTAATATTCGCATTAGAACCCAGCGCTAGGGGATGTATCTAGTGGCTGTTAATGAGCATTTTGCGCGACTAATGACACCTATAAAAGTTTAGAACAATCAAAATTACCTTAAAAGTTTCTCGTTTAGCAAAGAAGAGTATTGTTAAGAAACCGATTGAATATTAATAAAATCGATCAGCTTTAAAAGATGCTGAATTATTTAAGACAACCTGTAAATTCCTCCACCCACGATAACATCCGAGCTTTCATTCTTTACAATCGGTGATAATCAGCTTTCGATTGTTAAATAAATTAAATTATCTTTGTTTAAGAACAAAACAGGTTCACCTGGATAATTTCAGATTCCACCAGAATAACGTCGAGCTTCCGAAAAATTTCCAGGGCATTGTAATTGGTATAAAAAGGGAACTAATTTTAGCGATGCTGCTGCAGGCTAGTCATATCTTCGTTCTCCCATTTTTAGCCCTTTTTGACATAACCAGAACCTTTAACAGGACGAAAATAGAGCATTTTTCCTATATGTTATAACTGTTCCATTTATAGCCGCTTATAATGACTGTCGTGTAAGCCGATAACGAGATAATTGGTAAATATTACACCGGAAGCTGTAGCCGGCATACAGAAAATCCCCATTTAGAGGCTTTTTGATTTATTATTCAAATGTGGTATTATAATGACACATGCTAACATGAGTACTCACGTTGCCGAAACATTTCATCACTGATGATTGTAATAATTAATCAAAATCCCATTGGGTGTTCCGGCAATCGAAAATGCTATTTTGAGTATTATGCGACAGCCCTTAATTTTATTAAAACATTACTATCTGTAATGGAAACTAATATAAGTGGCTAATATTTTGTCATTAAAAAACTATATTTAACACATTAACTGAGAGACAATGTTCGATAAAATCACCGTAAAATTGGCGTTTACAATTTTCGGCCAAAGAGAAACACGTTAATTTCTTTACTATTATTTTAATAATAGTTAACGTAGAATTGAAATAAGATATTATCAATATATCAGTTGAAGTTCACTTTTAAACTTACATTTATATCATTTGGATACTTCTTGTGGTTACAAACTAAAAAATGTTGGTGTAATTTTACTCCCTTTATGGAAGGAAATTCAATACCTTCCATAATGGTAGTAAAATTACACCTTAAAAAGTTACGCAAATATCTGTGTAAAAATACACTTTTGTGTACATATATGCGAAAAATTACACATAAAAGATGTGAAGTATGTATATTAAATTTTTTATTGTTTACTTCTTTAAAGTAGGTAAATTTACACATATCAGATGTAAATTTTCGGAATTAAATACTCCTTTGAATATAGTATTTTCACAATACAGTCAAGGCGACAAGGACGTTATCTCTGCTGAATGGGATAAAATTAAGAAAATAATAGAAATATTTTAATAATAAATTCGCAATAGGTTATTGTTTATTAAATATTTAATAAACTCATGAAAATAAGACATATGAACTTATGGTACATAAAAATAATGTAACAAAAACGTATTAAGGTTAGTATAAATAAATACAAATCATATTTCATTTTTTACAGTCCCTCAATGTAGTAATTTTACCTTTAATGGAAACCACACCCTTCAAACAAAATATTTTCGACAGTACGTCTTAACTTTAAGGAATACCTTGACAAAGTGACTACACATTCACTTTGTCGTAGATTTACATCAGTTTAACGTACTTTAAATTGTCATGTGCACATTTACACCAGTTTGGTGTAAAATCACATAAAATTTACAAAGTTGAGTGAATATTACACCCAGCGCTTTAAACTTGTTTAATTTCACACCTTTTTGCTTAATTGCACCAAAAATGTGTACTTTTACGATCGTGCCAAAAAGGTAAAGTTGCTCTTAAGATCAATGTGAATTTAAATTCAGTTTTTAGAGTGTATATTGAGATTTTGGAAATTTCAAATTAAGAATCAACCTCATATCATGAACGAAGAACTTCTAAAACGAATCATTAACAAGCTAAAATCTAATCTATCGTATTTGAAGGTACATTCGGGAATTTTTAAAGAATTTACAGTCCATTTTTTTCTGTTGCTAGCCTAGTAAACCTCAGCAAAGGGGCATATTAAGGTAACTGAACTGAAAGGGCTTAAAAAAATGTCTTGAAAATTTTTTCACATGAAGCTGAGTATTATGGCGGGAAAAAGCAAATGATGGCTTTTAATCCCTGTCAAGGCTCCTCTTAAGAGGCACGTAGCATTTCATCCAAATAAATTTTACTCCTGCCAATTTTCTACAGGATAAGGATTACACTTGCAAAATCGCTCATTCCAACCATGAATTAATTATAGCTTATATTTTGTAAATTCAATTTTCGCCCTCTTTAAAGCTTAGCATATACCTCTTAAGTCTGGTTGGATTCATTCACCATGATTTTAAAATAAAAGATTTACGAGAAGGTTACAACAAGATACTCAAAATGAAACCTGAAGGCTGTAACGAGTACGTGACATGACTTACAACTTGAATCCAAACACATGAACCCACATCGCAATATTTCTTTTTACATCCTAAAGTAGATTGTCTGGTCTGCTGGGTATCTTTGGCATTATCGCAAATTCTTCAAAATAGATATCCAACCGTATAGAGGTAGAATTAAAGATAGAACTGAATTATGGAATATTCCCCATTTATCTAGTTTTAACATCTGAAAATATTGCATATAAAACTTGCATTATTATTTTATTGAATATTCACAATAGAATTCAATTTACAATAAATATTCTCGTGATCACAAGTCAAAATATCTTAAGTCGGATTCAGGAAAGTAACTCAAAGATAGAAATAGCTCTGTAAAAAAGAACTATTTATTATAGCAAAGTAATAACAAATCTATATTAACAAATTGAGAAAATTAGTGGTTTTCAAATATGTAGTACTTATTTATTTCGGAATTGTATTTTAAAAAAATTTAGCCATAAATTCTTTGGCCTGGCATTATAAATTTCAATTAAAATTTGGTTTAAAAAAATCCATTTTTGCTTATGTCGACTTAAAAGGTATGACTTTTTTACAAATTTATCGAACGAATTTTACACAACTTGTGATAATAAATCATTATTATTTTTTCTTTATTATTTTATTTATTATTATTATTATTTATAATTCAGATGCTTAACACATTGACGACGGGGCGTTGCAAGCGTTAAAAGCGCTTGACTTTTGACTTTTAAATTTTTATCTAATTAATATTTCAGAAAGGAAATAGGAGTAATGTCATATGTCATGTCGAAAATCATAAAATCTTCGTCATATACCATATATCACATATGTGACATGTGATAAGGAAATCCCGTATTCATTGCTCGTGACACGTCATATGGGAAATAGGATGTGTGCTTCCCGCATATTCATTATATGCCATTATATTCATTACACAAGTCAACAAAATTAAACTTTTTTTTTGAGTCTGATTTATGAATGCTATTTTCTTATTGCTTGTGTCCAAAAGGAAGGCAAACGTGTCATCATTTTCTTAAAACTTTGCTTTTGTGAAAGAAAATTTGACATTCGTTTGGATAGTTTGAACCTCAATTACAACTAAAGGCGTTCTGCGATATTTCTGATTTTTTGCCAAAAAGTACGTTATATTAGAGAAAACAGTATATATACCTTTTGTTTTGGGTTCCAAAGTGGTGAATCAAATATGGCGTCCGAACACTTGCAATTTTATGTGGGGTTTTTATCAAAATAAATCAAAGAGGTTTTAGGGTCGCTGATACTAAGTCTGTTATCAAAATATATATTAAAGATGGCGGATCTAATATAGCAACCGAAAATTAAAAAATGTCCGCCCCCAAAAGATTTACAAGGAAATGAAAACATAACAATTTTGATGATTGGTAATTTGAAATTTGCTAACCTGGGCACAAAAGCAAATTTTTTAAAAAATCATGTTGATTTTCTTCAATTGTGAGGCGAAAGCAATGAGGAATGACCGCATATTAATCAGAATCAAAAATCGTGTCGATTTGTATTATCATCTTCTTCTTCACATCACAAATGACAAGCCTGTATATTCAAACATGTAACTTGTTATATGTGATTTTTTTTACATATAATTATATTACATATCCATATATATATTATATATGCATATATCAAACGTCAATGGGTATTTTCCGATTTCTGGCCTATAAATTGTCGATTGCTGGAGTTTTCAGAAATTGCGCACTGAAAATTACGAACTAGTTGAGTATTTAAAAAAAAAATTTAAAAATTTAAAACAAATGTTATATTTTGTTTGGTATTGGTTATAATCATCGAAAATATTGACGAAAATAATATCTCTCTGATCTCCCTTTAAATATTGATTTTAAAATTCTAAGACACATCTTCAACTAGTCAGACAAAAGTCTTCGACTATAGGTTTTAAAATCCAAGATGGCGGACGAAGCTAACAAAAATAACCTCAAACTTTATACTATTTAGTATATCTCTTTGAAAAAAAACGTACCGGTACAAATCGATAATGTAGCTTTATATAAAAACTCTAAACTAAAATGTTTAAAAAAATATAGTTTCATGAAATTGATCAAAATAGCTATTTTTGGACCATATAACTCAGAAACCCCTCCTATGATATTTGTAACTGACCATCAGAGGCATGTGCAATTATTGTAATTAAATAAATTGGATATAACTTCAAACATATGGTATTAATTAGTAACTATCAGCCGTGACCACCAATTAACATCCCGTATGAAATAATTATATTCCGATGAGAATTTTCTTATAAAGTGCTGAAATGCGATGTTTTCTGGTGAAACAATTTATAGTTCATAATAAAATTTATTGATCGATAAGAGTTCAATTTAGTGAAAATTCCCACATGTAGCAATGTATCCCATGTGCGCACGTGTAAACAATTATAGAAAATTAAAATAGTTACACAAGTTTAATATGAAAAGTTTTGAAAATTAGGAGATATTAATTCCCCATGAGGAGCATTTTCATAATTGGGATAATTGACCCCAAAATTTTACAACTTAATTATGAATCATAGAAACTTTGATGATTAAATGTGGGAGTTTTGTGGAATTTTTAAATTTAGAACAATTGCTTCGACTTAAAGTCTCATATTATTGTACAAGGAAAAACAAAACGCTTAAGATAAATAGAAAAGATATAACGACAAATTACATTTTCGCTATTTTGTGCCTGGAGTGAAGTATCACATGCAATTAAATTTGTTTTTCTACACACAGACGTGTTATTAAAGCTCTCACCTACGGCATGCCAGAGAAATTGATTTATCGAACTCAGTTCGATGTGTGTGGGAGGGTTGGGGATGCTCCATTGCTCGCTCGATTCACGTGTTTTGATTTTGTCGAGTACGAGGAGAAAAGAAACGAGTTCACAAGGGTTAGAGTGGCGTTTGAGCAATAAATTACAAGAAAATAGAAAATTGCTTGAAAACATCACTGATTTAACACCTGTAGAGATCATTCACGTGCACAAAGAAATGCGCACGGCTTAGTGATATCACTTTCCCCCTCCCGGTTTTATTAAATATATCTAAGCAGAGCGCGCAATAAATTCACATTGTTTTGGCGGTTGTTTATGAGGGAATTTTAACGCATCCAAGTAAACAATATGTTTGTGTTCTGTGTTTTTTCCCTAAAATTGTTTACTGTTCAAGAGACTTGCAGACTCGTCAATAATCGTTAAATTTGTTTGGATATATTCCTTCTGTAGGCAATCTGCTAATGGTCGTGGAGGATTTGGTTTTTGCTTAACAATTTTTAATTCAGCTTTTTCAGTTCTTAATTCTTTTCATTGAAGTTTATTTGAACGCTAGTGTTTATGAGGTCTTTGGGAATATTTTGGGAAATAATAAAATTGTGTTCAATATTTTTGGAAGTTTCAGTCTTATTTTTGTTTCGACAAATACATAAACTCAAACATTTTTTTCAACAAGGCTGACCACATACAAGGATACAATAAAATCGTCTTCTGTGTAAACAATTTTTCGAAGACCTCCAAAAGTTGTTCGGACAGAACTTGCACAATACTACGAAGATGACGAATAAAATTTCCAATAATATCACAAAACACGACAAGACCAAATAATTTGTTTAAATTATATTGCAATCGTTTCAAAAACAAGTCTTTAGAGACTTGTAATACAACGTAAGAAACTGACTCAAATGCCGGTTGATGATAATTCTTCACTTGGAGCCAAGAAAGTTTTCCATATCAATTCCTAGGTAATGCAATATTCATTATTAAAGAAGTGAAGAAGAAAGCGCCATTACCGTGCTAAAAATATAACTATTTCATAAATTGATTACATGGCAACTATTACTTTGATATAATTTATTTGTGAAGGTGTTGAGATTTTATTTTAATTTTGTAATAAAACACATTAATTACTCGAATTCTTTCAATATCTTTATTGGAGGTTTAAGAAGAATTTTTGCGTCCAATAATTTAAAATAATATCTGATAAGTGACCTCTTTTGCAGCTCTGAAAGTAGTATAAATCTTCTTCTTCAAAAAAGCCCATAGGAATAAATCCAATGGGGCCAAATCACAAGAACTAGGCGGCTAATTAACATCTGTTCCTCGTGAAATTACTCGTTTACAAACATTTTCTTTCAAAACATCGAGTGTCGCAGTAGCTGTATGACACGTAGCACCGTTCTGTTGAAACCAGGTTTTCTCTACACTAATAGCCTCCAATATCTTCCATAAAAAGTTATTAATCTTCGTTCGATATCGGTCTCGCTTGAAAATAACAACAACAAATACCAGCTAAATTTTAAAAAACGTAAGGACCAATCACTCCCCGAGGCCGTAAACCATACCACACAATTACTTTTTGTGTTTGCATATATTTTCCCAAAATTTATCGTGGATTTTCTTTAATTTTTTGACCATATTTTGTCTGCAATTTTCTTATTTTTCTTAACTAAAAAATATTTTTTTAAAGTCACTACGGAACAAAACGTCAGCTTCGTTGTTCCTCTTTTTATTTTTTTTTTTTTTGCAGAAACCTCGTTAAGGGAAATTGTAAAAATATCGTTGTGGGGTAATGTATATGTGAAAAGTAATAATAAAAAAACATTATTTATAGTTTATTCTACCACCTTTTTTTTTTTTTTGCAAAAAAAGTTTGTTCAAAAATTTCGAAAATGAAATAACAATTTGATTTAGAAAAGTCCAAAGATGCATTTGTGTCATTATTGAAATAAATATTTGTTTCTGGTAACGCTAATTTATAATGAATGCTTCAAATAAAATATCCTCTAATTGATTAACGAAACCAATTTACATCTCAGGAATTTAATTTAGAATATCGAATCGCCGGGGGGGCATTTTATTGAATAAAACCGCATAATCTATTTATTACACAAGCAGATTTAAAAAGGCTCCCGAGAGTTTTCTTAAGAAATTCATTGATGGATACTTTTTTGTATTAAGTGGAGCAACTTTAATATTTTAGGTATAGCATATACAATACATACATATTTTTTCGTTGAAGTTGTTTTTTCCCTCTCAAGAAGACGTGTCATAATTACACACATAAGGATTTATTTTTTTACTTTTGGAACTCTCTGCGTAGGAATCAATCGGATTTAAATCTATAAATATAAAATCTTAAATTGGCACCTAATACGTGATCTTATCCCACGATATTCTGGGATTTTTCTGTACCCAAAAAAATTTAAAAATAAGTAAATTCAATTTTCTCATTCTCTGAAGACAGTAAAAACTTTTTACATAACAAACTTTCAATTTATCAAGCAAATCTTATTTGAAGTCCATAACACATAGGTATACATACTTTGTATCAAGTGGAAGGATGGCACGAACTTGGTGTGAATATTACGAAATAGGAGCAAAATAATGGAGGAATGCTTTTTACTTTTTAAATTTCTTACTGATCAATTTAAGAGGTTATTAGATACGAGGGTGGTATGATAAATAATTGGCCTCGACTAAAATTACGTCACTAATTTTAAATCAATTCATTTTACGTAGGTGTCACATTTCAAATGACTACTGTCAAATTTCCAGCCGGTTTCATGATTCAGTTTGTGTTTGACAGTCACTGATTGCGAACAACTTTTGTATTATTGAGTATGGAGCATTGATAAATTGCTTGTTTTGAAAAAAAGGAAACGAATGATGAAATAACATTTAAACGATGTTATTAATAAATTATTGGAAAGCTGAATATAAACATTCAAATGAAGTCACCACACCAGAAATGATTGACAAAATCCACGATATAGTATATAGTAATAAATGATCGGAGATTGAAAACACGTGATACTGATTAGGCTGTGGGAAGACATTTTAATATGAATATTTTATCCGCAATTGCTCATAATTCATTAAAAAATATACACGTGTGACAACTTCAAAGGAATGTTTGGCAGGACTTTAGGCGCCGAGTCTTAACTATGAGCGAAACATCACACTACATAACAAACTAAGGAACAGTCAAAATAGTGGGCTTCAGTGGCGAATCGGCCTATTTTGAAAGGTTGGAGAAATCACATTATTTAAAAGGTATCCAAAAATCGGGAAAAAACCTTGGACTAAGTATATCGAGCTGGATGAGATTATGCTGAAAATTAAAATTGATTTTGCCCAAAAATTATTATCCATTAAATAAATTAATACATATAGCCAATAATCACACAATATCAACAAAGTGTTAGGCATCATGCTACTGCTTCAAATCCGAAAAGGTGGGATTTAGAGAAAACAAATTTCACATGTCGTATTAAACAAATTAGTAGGAATATGGTTCCAATCCAGTATTTATAAAGAATGTAGATCGATATACTGCGTCTGAAATTGTTTCTGGTCGTTGCCAGGTACGTATCGTATGAACCTCATAGATATCTTATACAGGGTGATCCAAAAATATGAAAACGGAAAAATAACTTTCGAAGAATGCATTTTGGGGAAAAAGGGTTTGGACAAAAGTTTTAGAATTTTTCCCTGGCTTTTCAATGGCGGCCTTAGATTTGACCTTGACCATGACCTTAAAGGTCATTTAATGTTCAAGTTGACCATTTTAAATGGGAAGCCATATTTTTGACCACGGGAATGACAAGAGCAGGAAATTCTACTTTCAGACATGCAAAGTTGATTTTTTAAAATGGGGAGGCATTTCTTGGCTCCAGAAATGGAAAGACCAGAATTGATTTTTTAAATGTTCACTCATATTTTTTACCACGAAAATGTGAAGAGCGGAGAATTGCACCGTCGGATATCATCTTGACACTGAGGTTTTTCAATTTCAGTGGTCAGAAATATGAGCTCCCCTTCAAGAAATCAACTCTACCTTGCAATGACCCTGAAGGCTATGGTCAAGGCCAGAGGCAAGGTCATCTTTGGATGCGGAGTTTCTCGTCTTTCCATTTCTAGAGCCAAGGAAATGCCTCCCCATTTAAAAATCAACTTGACCTCGAAATGACCCTGAAGGTCATAGCTTAGGTCAAATATGAGGTCACGACCGGATAGCCAGGCAACAACCCTACAACTTTTGTTTGAAGCATTTTTTCCGAAAATCCACTCCTGGCGAGTTATTCTGCTGTTCAGGTGATTTGGCCTTCCCTTGATATGACCTTCAGAGATCAAAGGTTCAAGTTGCTCAAGGTCATAGCTGAACGTAGAATTTTCTGTTCTTTTTATTTTCGTGGTCAAAAATATGGGTTCCCATTGGAAAAAAAAGTCAGTTTGACCTTGAAATTACCTTCAAGGTCATGGTCAAGGTCCATTCTAAGATCACCATTGAATAGCCAGGGAAAAATCTTCAAACTTTTGTCTAAAACCTTTTTCCCCAAAATGCATTCCTCCAAAGTTATTTTGCCGTTTCCACATTTTTGGATCACTCTGTATGAAAATTATGTGGCAGATAATAAGTTTATGTAGGCTTAATCGCTCAACAATCAAGCGCTCAACACATATCTATCTTTTACAAATACAACCTATACCAAGCTGAGCCAATAGTTAATAAGATTAAGACATTCTGTACAATTTGATAAATAATAATTCTCAGAAATTTTGATATTAAATCAAACCAAGGAACTCCAGACCTATAGAATTCTTTAAGAAAAGGAAAATTAAAATGATAAATCCTTACGTACTAAATCAGAAGTAGGAAAGGCTAAAGAACATTAAATGCTGTTGAAAAAATGTATCTACGTAGATATTTCTGCTCTAAATGCTTTTGTATGTGCAAGTTTAATTTCCTGGTTGTCCTTCATTTTGACCACATTAATGTGTGTCGGTGAAAGGTAATTACAAATCCAACTCCTTTATATGGTATTGAAAGGATTAGAACAGCATCTCAAATTGTAATCTTAAATTACAGCATTTGTACATTTACAACTCTGTTCAGGACATTTTTCGTGACAACAGAGTCAAATTTCATTTTAGATCAGTTTTCCTTTCAAGTGTAACATTCTCTAGTTCAATTGTTTCAAATTTCAATACTCTCTCACCTTATGTAAATTAAATATTCACTTCAAAGGAACACCTTTTTCGAATCGTAAGTGTTTTATTTTACAAATCAAAAGAAGTTTACATTGTGTATATTTAATTCTTTGGGATAAGAGTGTTATACTAACAATTTGTAAATAAAAATGCTTATGTTTTGAAGAAGTATATTTTACCAAAGAACCCCCTGAAATCGGATATTATTGAATAAGAAAGTGAAATTCTTGGAATATAAACTTCCGAAAATGTTAAAAATAACTTCAAAATGATAGGTATATGTATAGCTACTTTAAATGTGAATTCCCATTTGTGATATACCTTCTTAAATTGTCCCTTTTGTAAAACGAAATTTCAAGGGCATATTAATGTTCGTTCCTTAGCTGGCTTTTCGTATTTAAAATAAAATAGAGATATTCAATGACATTTGAAAAACCTTCTAAATATAAGACGGCGTGACAACTAGACAGACCATAAGAAAATTGCTTTCCGCCTCTCTAGCAGTGGTATTTGAGCAGTTGTTTTTGAAAGTTGTATAAATCCATTATGGAAAAAAATTAGTTAATTGTAGTTTCAGTCAGATATAGATATCCTTATTTTAAATTTATTTATAATCATACAGTCAATGGTGTACAACATCCTCATAAATTAATCAATTGAACTGGAAGATGTTATCCCATGAAGGTTTTTGCTGAACCTATTTCCATTTATAATTATTAATTTAAACGTGAAAGCATATTACTTTAAAGGTGCCAACAATTATCAAAATTACAAGCTTGAGCGCCGGTAGTTCTAGTGTTAATTATCAATTTTTACGACTTCATTAGCATTACAAGCTTTTACAAGTCTTTACAAGCTTAAAAACATATAAATTTGATATTTTTCATAATTTGTTATTACTCAAAGTGGTTTAAGTCCATTTGTAGTTAAAACATTATTTATTTTCTTTATCATTTTTATTAATTGTTAATGTATAACAAAATTTTACAAGTTTATACTTTCAAAAACATTATCCGAATTGCTTAAAGTTTGCCAATAATTTTAATGTACGAAGAAATTAACCTATACCACTTACAAAAACAATGGCTCAATATTATTCATAATTTGTTATTATTGAATGTGGAACAAAAAAAGTTTATTTTCTTTAACAATTTTATCATTATTTATGCAAAATAAAATTTAACAAGTTTGTAGTCTTAAAAACATTACAACTTATTAACTTTTAACATTATTTTTAAGTTGATGCATATCCAAGTCCTTAAATATCTCAGATCATGAAAAATTGGACTTATACCACTTTCAGAAACAAAGGCACATTTGTTTAATATTTGATGTTTGATATATTCTGGAAACCAGAAATTAAAAGAATAAAAAACAACAGAAAATAAACTGAAAACTGGGAAAAATATGCACTAACTTGTAAAAAATCGCACCGTGTGGCCTGCGATGACAATGGGAAAGATCTTTGAGTGCATCGAGTGCGGTCATGTTTACCTCGCAATTATTAAAAAACCTATAATAATTCCAAAGTTTGTAGTTTTAAGAATTTAAGAAATTATATCAAATAGATATTTAATGCCCTTACTTTGATTTGGATTATCATAATCTTAAACTCGTCAATAATCCTTTATATTTAATAAGCTTGTTCGCGTACCTCAGGATTCCCATCTTTTCGGATCCAGAATGCAGGACGTTACTCACATGTTGCTAATCTACATATTTTGGTAAGGAAAAATTGCATTACGTTAACAACTGAAATTGTTGTAACGTAAATTTATGCAAACTTTGTTTTCCTTTTTGTTATCCCAAATTAAATCAGTTCATGATACCATAACCTTACGTTCGTTCATTCTCTGCCAGTAGCTGAATATTTACATTTGTTCGGCAATTATTTTTAAAAGAAATCCTCTAAAAATGGAAACATTCTCGAAGAATGTACATGTCTCTCTCTGTTCTAAAGCAATAAATTCATTCCAATTCACGTCAGACGGATAAAGGTTAGACATTTTGGTGACAGTATTGTGCCAATGGCTCACGTATGGCTCGATGTCAGTCTATATCCTATTTCCCATATTACAGCAGTTATTTTTGGGATAAAACTTTATCTGACTGTCGCCACAATAGCAAGATAAATGTGCGTCGGAGTTTTATTTAAACATAATTTCTCTATTTACAGATTCAAACTTTGTGCTCGGAAACGCTCAGGCAGCTGGAAATCCAATAGTCTATTGTTCTGATGGATTTGTCGAATTAACAGGGTACTCCCGGGCGCAAATAATGCAAAAAGGTACTTATCTGTTTTATAATAAAAAAGGAGACCCAACCCATCAAGATAACTTCCTTTTTTTTCTTTTTTTGGTAAACTTTTAGGATGCTCGTGCCATTTTTTGTATGGACCTGAGACGAAGGAGGAGCATAAGCAGCAAATCGAGAAAAGTCTGATAAACAAAATGGAACTGAAGCTTGAAGTAATTTTCTATAAAAAAGACGGTAAGCAAGAATCAAGATATCTGTTTCTTTTTTTTTTCTTCTGAAGAAGAAGACTAACAAAACTCCACTGGCAGAATCGGAGCAAGGGAGGAATTCTCCAACATTGTGTCCATTTGTCCGAATTTATAAATCAGGAACATACAAAGAAAAAAGTATATGAGTTATAAAAGCGGCTTCATGCCTAGCCTGTACGGAAAGAGATGAGCTGGAACGGGCAGATGGATAAAGCAACAGAACATCTCTCAATTTTATCTTCTTTTCGTCCTTCCCCCAGCCTCTTTAAAGGTTATATACGTGTGTTCGGAATCCACCTGCGAGTGAACCACAAGCCGATGGCAAACAGAACATGATTTCATCGGGGACAAACTTCCCGTGAATTCTTCCATTTGACCGCGTGCAATAAATCCCTCCAAGGTGTATCCCCAAGAAAGGACCTTTCACACTAATGTGTCCCCACAAAGTTGAAGAAATTTGCCAAGTTTTTTTCCTCGTTAGCACAGCTAACAGCATTCAGTTTGACGGGTGAATAGCATAAAATATTTACACATTATGGTCCTATCCAGACACAAAGGTACGATGACAACGACCTTGAGGACGTCGCTATATTACTCCTGAGAACAATAGTAAATCAGATAAGGCCAGAACGAGTACACGCATAAGATCTTCGAATTTGTTATATAATGGAGGTCTCAGCTTTTTGTTTACTCCAGGGGCATTAACAACATTTCCCTATCTGGCAAAGATTTTCAGAATATGCAGTCCCAGTGGTATATCTGATACCTCGCTATGTTTTACAAAAACTCAGTCGTATTTTGCCCTTTCCCAACGCTACCATTTAATTTTTTCGAGGCACGCAAACATCATTGTTATTAATTTGATAATTTGCCAAGCAAATAACCTTTAACCTTGTTTTATATCCTCACCAATATAAAAAATGAAAATTGAAGAGATTTACAATATTTTGTATACACTGCGAATTGCAGAGGAATTTTATTTGAACCACCTTGAACTTGGTAAATTGTTATAGGTAGCGATTATGAAACTCCTAGAATGGCAGAAAATTTCACCCCCTGATGCGTAGGGGCAATATGGGCAACATATTTTCGGGTTTAGTGCCCTAAAATGTTCCAACAGCCTAAATAATGGAATCTGGTAAGGCAAAAGTACCTTTTTGACTCCTTTATTTCCTGACGGCATTCTAGTTAAGAATAGCATCCGTAGGTCAGCTTCAGAAATAAAAAGATATTTATACTCACGGGAATTTTTAAATATTTTAATACATTAAACGTTCAGTAAAATATAATATAAAAGAAAATTGAAATAAGGACTTGCCTTTTTGTTCGCATTTTCAAGATAAAAAAAACATCGGATAAATGCGTGACGCACATTTAAAAGAACGTTAAATGCTTAATGTTAGCGAATACACATAAAGTGTGAAATTCAAATTCTTGTGCCACAATACATATCTTATATTAAATGTTTTTTTTTACAGTCTATCAGTTTAGTCTAAGCTTTTAAGCTAAGAAATTAATTTGCTGCATAAGACTCGTCGTCATATGGTCCGTTTTACCAACATGGACATCAAACAAATGTCAAAACATGTAACAAAATATTAAACAATACTATACGGAGTAACAAATTTCGGGGTAAATTTGATCCAGAATAGTATGACATACATTTGCTATAAATCCATACAAATATTGTGTAAATATCTATGATAGTAACGCAATTTATAAAAATTATAAAGCCTACCACAAACAACTCTGTAAAGAAAACTACGTGTGGACCACCGGTGGTGCACGTCCTCAGATAGAAGCAATGCCTGTAGACCACCAATGGAAGATTTGTAAGATTGATTTCATTGGTTTTCATACAAAATAAACTCTTATAAGATTTTAAGCCTAATTCAAAATAGTCACATATAAATTGTTTTGATAAATCTGTACCTTATTCTTCCTAACCGAGACAATCTTTTACATGTAAAATGCCATTTGAAAGTGTGTTTTGCTAAGAATTTTTAGTTTGCTAGGGACAATTGTTGGAAAAAAAATTAGAAAATTAAAAGAATATCATCGCCTACAACACCAAAGCTGATATTATATGCTAGTAAAAGTAATTTTTTAAATTAAACATAATTTCAGTACATTATAAATCAGTTCGACGATACCGCATAAGAAGAAAGAAGACGATGGATCTTCTGAAGCCTGTTAAACAAAAATTCAAGACATAATAATAATAATAATAATACCAGAAATATACTGGATTCTTCCCGATCTCCGTAGTTTAGAGAACAAAATAAGCCCCATAGCCGAATTCATTCATTCATTCATTTTAAACCCACCAATTTTTATGAGCCCAGAAGAAATAAAAGAATATGCTAAATTATTATTTCCAACTTACAACAACTTATAGACGTAAATTCCAAATTGGGTGAGGTCAACTTTTTTATAAATCTTGCTTCAGTTAGTTGAACTTGGAGGGAAAAGTTAATTTTTGTGTTTTAAATAAAATAAATGACAAAGCCTTGCAGTTTGGCTACAAATCTGCATACTATATTCTTATGTATGTTCAATCTCACTAACAACTTATGGTAGTAAATTATTATGAAGATATAATATTAAAAATGCCGTGTTGAATTAAATTAATACACTTATAATATAATGAGATTAAAGGTTTATTAAGAATATAATTCAAATTATCATCTGACAACTTGGCTATCTACTATATATTTTTAAACCAAGTAGTGAGGTTCTATAAGTAAAATTAACTTAAATTAATTAAATTTGCAAATTTTTAATTCAGCATGAGGGTCAGAATATGTCAGGATAAATTATTTCTTAATACTATATATATTAATTTTTAAATAAAATTAAGGATTTCCAAAATTTCACATTTAGTTACCAGATTTCTTAAAAATGTATGCTTTTAACTATAGATTATTGTTATAAAATCGGCCTACACAACTAAATGCATTCGAGTAAATATGTACATTAATACTTGTTTGACGATTACAACGATGCATATGCAGTATCGTAATCGCGTACGAATTTGACGAGTAATCAGCATCGTAGAATTATATGATTATTAATCGGAATTCGAGGAGTAAATGGAACTTAATTTAACAAATTGTCAACAATTAGATAACTCAATATAAAGCAGATATGAGAATGTAACACTCTGTACGTACAACGTAAATCTAGTAACTAAGGGGTTGAGCGTAAAAAAAAAAAAAAAATAGCACAAACGATTACTGAAGCGTAATATCGTTACGATGCTGTACTTACGTACGATTACGTTATCTAAATTAAAGTACCCAGCGATTATTAATCTACTGCCTTTTTACTTAGTCATACAACAAAGCACGAATACCACTACTGTGATATTTACATATATACATGTATATCCACGTGTGTATAAAATTATATATTATTGTAATTTTGCCCGCCGAGCGACTAAACTACAAAATCTAGCTTCGCTACAACCCAGCGACCAATGGACAGACAGACAGATGTAGAGACATTTTTGTTGAAAATATAACTCGTTCACCGAAATAGATGAGCTCAAAAAAATTTCGATGTATGGCGTTTGGGTTCTCTGCCATAGACACTCAGAATGGAAGGATCGAAAGCTAATCCCTATATCATCTGCCCCATTAAAATTCAGATTGTGAATTAAAAACGAAGGCAAATTTTGTAACAATATTTTATGTAATAAAATTAGTCGCTCAGTCTACTTTTTCCCACCCTTATTGTATATTTTTACAATGATGTGCAAAAAATTTAAGTCATTCTATTCAAAGTGATTGTTTCACCTTTCATCGCTACACTTTTTCTTGTAAATTTTACACTCATGTCCTGAGAACACCTTATCTGTATAATATATAAATTTTCATAATTTCCGCTCCCTGTTTAAAATTATGTACTTGAAGATCAATATTACTCATTTTATCCTGTTTATGACGAAGATTTGCAACAAATTTGCGGAAATTTTTGTCTCATTTAATACACAAATTCACACGAGTTTAAATTCACGGTTATTATACGAGCATAACCATTTTCTTATGTTGTTACAGTCTGTTTGATAAAAGCATATCGATGATATCTCAGAAAGGGAAAGAAAAAGACAAAAAGTTTTAAAGTGGGACGGATGGATATTATCTCCAGGTATACGCGTCATGATTAAAGTCTCATTCTGTATTGGACTTTGGAACGAGCAAAAGCAATTTTCAACATGAGTGCCTTGTACTATAAACGCTTTGAAGCTGGGTTTTTATGTCTTCATCCGAAAGGACCTAAATGGAGTTAAGCCCAGACGGCAAGATAGATGAAGAAGGATACATAATTTGTACGAAGTTTCGGAGGAAAAAGATAAGGAACAATCAGAAACAGTTGACCCTGAGGCGAGCCAGGAACCAATTAGCAGAGAAAGGTATCAACGTGTTTTCCTACACCAATCGCCAAAGGATTAGAAAAATATCCAATAACCGCCGCCCGTAGTATTACAATCAAACCACTTTTATCCAAAAGATACATACGAAATCGTTGAAAATCGGCAAATGGAAGCATAAATGGTTAAAAAAACGACGACAATACATCATACAATAAAACACCCAATAAAAATTTATCTGTGGGGATTTTTCTATTCACTATGACTCTGCAAGTTGGTGATTTTTACTTGAAATCTAAATGTAGAAAGGATACTGAAAATATATAAATATGGGTTACTCAAATCTACAAATTTTTGGTTTGGAGCAGGGAATCGATCGATCGGTATTGCAAGAAAATAGCGATCCAAACCATAGAAGTCGTCTTTGTACCGAATGGAAAATGAAGGAAGACATCAATGTAATGAAGTGGCCCTCACAAAGTCTCACAAAGACTCCAATACAATTAAAAATGTGTAGACTCTTATGAAGGTAAGACTTCAGTCCATTTACTTTGCGACAATTAAAATCAACGATAAAGTAAACCTGGAAGGATATACCGTCCAACTATTTCGAGGAATTAGTTGATTATATTGATAATAGACAATAAGTTATTCTATAACAGCGACTTTAACATACCATATATTAAATATTGTATATTGTGCAAGAGAGAATAAATGCAATAACTAGAAAAATGTTTTATTTTATTTATTTTTCTGATCGATACGCTGTTACCAAACATATTGCATAATGGTAAATATTCTTTGCGTAATCATTTCCTAATTTTATAACCCAAAAAATAAATTAGAAAATCACTTGACGATAGTGACAGATTTTCAAGAACATAACCTATTAACGCCTACAAAAACTCACTTTAATAAGAAGCTCATGACACACCCTGAGAACCAACCCTAGTTCGGTTGGTTCCCACAGAGATACAATATTAATTTCAATTAACATTATCCCAGACGATGTCACAATTTATTAGGTGTTTCACTTTCAGGTACACCGTTTTGGTGCCTGTTCGATATCGTGCCGATCAAAAATGAGAAACGTGAAGTGGTCCTGTTCCTGGCCTCTCATAAGGACATCACACACACCAAGATGTTGGAGATGTCGGTATCGGACGAATGTGATAGCGGTAAGTATGAAAAATCTTCCTCTCACGTTTTCTGGCCCCCTCTTCTGACACCTGTTCGACGACACCTAAACTCAAGTCTGGAACATTAATAAATCAACCCGTCACGGCCCGAAGCCAATCAATTTTACGCGTCAGAGTTTTCGTCAATAAATTCGGTCTGGGCTTTAACACTCACCTGAATGATGCCCTGAGCCCTCAGAGAGATTTGGCTTAGCATATGGACGATGGTAACAAATTGAACCAGGTCTTTCCGGTTAACTGGAGCATTTGACTGATAATTGCCACTGGCTGGTGAAAATTTAATAAAACTAAACTTCCACCGGAACCAATAGTACGATATCGGTGCCGAGAGAAGTTTGATTACCCACCGACATGGTTCATTATACTGATCAAATTAATCGGATCACTTATGCAAAATTTGTTTAATCGATTTTTACAATAGAATTATTTTAAAGAATGTTGAACATTACAAAAAGGGCTAAGGGATAAGTACGTCACAAATTTCAAAATATGTTTTTAATTGTAAAAGGTATAGTATTAGCAGGCAATCAATATTTTAATCGGCAACCACGAAAATAAGCTTCTCTTTATTACTTAAGGAAAATGTAGGCACATATAAAATATCATTATATTTCGTTCGTTTTGTCTGCTTTAATAAGCTTTTCAATTAAAAAATAATATTAGCGAGAAATAGTGGACATATACTTAAAGGAATGCCTCTTTCTATCATACATAACACAAATGTCTCATATTCATAGTATTGTTGCTAATGTTGATTATATAAAAGGCATTTCAAGGTGGAGGTTAATACAGACACCTCAAAATACATGCTTTATACATATTTTAAAATCTTATGTGTTACCCTATAGACCAAAATTTAATGTTGTACTGTGCGTATATGAGAATTTTCCTACAAATCGTATTTTCAACAATTCTCTTACATATGTAAGATTATGTGTCGCCACATAGGAGAGAGGGGTCATTGAAAATGTGACAAAATGTGACACGGCGGCAGTGTTACGTAACATATGGACCATTCCTTGGTCAATTGTAGCACCACTATAAAAGACATATTTTCCCAAAAGTGTCCCCTGGACTCTTAGAAGCGCTCTGTAACAAACTGCATATGTACATATATATGTGGGAATTACTCGAAAAAAAGAACCTGTGACCTTCGATTTGGCTCTTCGATGATCTAACCAACTGAGCTACAGTGGCCGATTGCTGATTTCTTCGAGTAGTTGCGAAATGCGATCGATCCCACATGTATGTATATGCACCTTTTAAACATAGTTTAAAAATGCCTCAGTAATAATAGACCACCAAGTTTTCAACTGAGTGTCAGCCTTATATGTTTCCACTTTTTGACCGATTTTGATTAAAAAGGAATACAGGAATTTTATTAAAAAATCGTTAAGAAATCGCTAAGAGTGTTCGGAAATGAGTTTCAGGATACACAGATGAAAAGAAACTTTCGCTCGGTATAACTTGGAAAAATATATAAGTAACATATCTTAAAGATCTAAAAACCGGTAATTATGATAATAATGAAAAACACTTTTTGAGGATTGTCTTTTACCTCAAATTCTATTCCAGCTAAGCTTTTCTCAGATCTCCCTACAAAACCTTGTTGAAAAAATCAATTTAGCAAATTTTGTAATACAAAATTACGTATTGATTGAACTATACACTCGGCTAGAGAGTCTGCATCGATTGTAACGATTCTAGTAACTAAAATTTAATTTAAACATAAAATTCCCACCCTGTCCCCATCCTGCTGAAAAAAATTTTAGCTGCTTGGTCAATTCTGGAAAATTGATATGTTTATACCAAAAGTGTTTGCCCTTACAGCGGCTTTGCTGGGAGCGAGATTTCGTTCAAGTGACGCCGGCATTCTCAAAGACGGGGACATGGAGAACGGTCTTGAAGTGCCTGCAGGTTGCAATATGGGCCGGCGCCGATCCCGCGCTGTTCTATACCAACTCTCGGGGCATTACAAGCCCGAGAAAATCAAGACGAAATTAAAGCTAAGCAATGTAAGTAGACCCATTTGCAGCAAAGATTTATTTTTACTTTCCAAATTTCACCTCAAGCAGAACCTCCTGCACACGACAGAAGCACCCTTCCCCGAGTATAAAACGCAGTCGTTGAAAAAATCTCGTTTCATTTTATCGCACTATGGTGTGTTCAAGGGCTGTTGGGATTGGTTCATTTTAGTTGCTACGTTTTATGTAGCCGTCCTAGTACCTTATAATGCGGCGTTCGCCAAGTCTGATCGACAAACGATGGTCTCCGATGTGATCGTAGAAGCTCTTTTTATTGTAGGTAAGTACCACACTCGTTCGCCGCTTTGAATGCAATCGATTGAAATGTTTTACAGATATTTTATTAAATTTTCGCACAACCTTCGTCTCGAGGAAAGGAGAAGTTGTGTCAGATCCTAAACTGATAGCCATTAATTACCTCAAGGGATGGTTTGTTGTCGACCTTTTAGCTGCTCTGCCTTTTGATCATCTTTATGCATCGGACTTGTATAGCGGTGAAGTAAGTTCTTATCACTTTTTATAAATACCATAAGTGCATCAAATTTTTAATTACCAAATTTTTCTATTGTCTACTTTTCGTTCGACACAACAAATTCAGTTAGATCTGCTAAATAAAATATTGTCGACTAACAATAAGTTCGAAAATGGATCAGTTTACTCTATTGTTATTTTGTTGCAACGATAAGAAATGAGTTTTGGAGGTTTATTCGAATTCTAATTTAGGTTTCTTAGCTCTTTTCAAGTATGAAGAAAATGCTTGGTGAAAAAAATATTCGTATCGAATAAGGTACTGTTTCACATCAACATATCATCATTATTTATCATTTATAGAAGTTACGAAAAGTCTAACTAGTTAAAAGAAGACTTTGTACACTAGGGGAGACCGGGGATGGTTGACCAAATTTCAGTTTAGATGCTTATATGTTTTTTGTTTTAGTGTATATTATTGTAAAAACCAATAAATTGGATAGGTACACTATTAAGCTATAAAAACAAATGACAAAAGTCTCGCAATCAGTTATAATATAGAGTACAAGCATGATCTGGTGGAATATGAAATTTGAGTCTACCTACCCCAGACATGGGGTAGGTTGACTTGTCACTGGGAGTAAGTTGACCTACAAATTAAATAGTGCAAGATCTACGGATATATAAAATTAAAATAACAAGAAGTAATTGAAATAACATTTTCTTCATTCAAACAAATAATTATCAATTCTATGACAATTTTGTTAATTTTAATTATTTGGTAACAGTCTTAACTGATATAATTATTATAATTATATGATTTAAAGGCATAGATACATCATTTATGAGATCAGATTATGAAACCAGTCTTCTAAATCAGAGGTGCAATATTTACATTAAACAAACAATAGATTGACATTTACACATTTTGTATGCGACTAGGTAGTCAACCAGCCCCGGATCACTTTGCAATCTTTACACACGTGTCATAACCTCAAAACTGCAGCGAAATTAAAAAGAATGATATGTAACATAAAGATTAACAATCAAACTTTTATTTTAAATTATTTGCAAATGAACAATAACAAGTATATAGGCGTCATTACAAATAATATAACAAGGAAAAAAATTACTTAAGTGTATTCTTTTTCAATATTATGCTCCTTCTCCCGAACTACGTGCGTACGCGATGCCGCATTCGAGACGACTGAGGGGGAGGAGGTAACGGTTTCTGACGCCTAGTTGGATGATGCAACACTTTTGAACTAGTCGAGTTTTTCACAATTAGTCAACCTACCCCTATGGTCAACTATCCCCGGTCTCCCCTATATTCAAAATTAGTCCATTAATGCGCAAAACAAGAATTTTGTGCACGCAAGTTTAATTGTACGATTCGAATAGAAAATTGGGGCGATTTTCTTCCAAAATCGTATATAAGGGGTTTTTGGGCATTCTCTTTCAGAATCTGGCATTTGTTTTGCATAAAAGCTTCAAAAACCCTATTATTTTTTGGTTTTTTTTAAAAACTGTTGATTTTTTTTTGGCATTTTTCTTTTCAAAGTAGATTATTTTATCGTTACTACTATTGAATGATCATATAACCACAAAAAATCGCAGTCCAAATGTCTAAACTTTCTCAAAACATGGTTTTGAAGTTTTTTTTGTTTTGGTTTTTGCAAAATAGTCATTTTGTACAGCAATATAATAAAAAACTTCGCGACTTTCTTCCACGTAAAAGATCAATTTAAAAATAAAATTGTATAGAACAGAAAATGCTAGAAATTAGCCAAAGAAAACGTGAGGCGTTTTTCAGAAGTTTCTGGACTATTTTTGGTTTTTTTGATTTGGCCACTTTTTGAAAAATCCAAAAATGTCCCGAACAATTCTGAAAAAAATTTACACTTGTTCTTTGGCTAAGTATAAGCACTTTTAATCCTATAAAATTTATTCGTAAAATTGATCCTTTTCGAGTAAAAATATCACTAAGTTTTTTATGATACTTCCACACGTATTCTTTGGCTAATTTCAAGTATTTTCTGTTATACAGGGTGTCCCAGAAATCAACGTCAAGCCGAAATCGAGCATTAGGCCAAGTCGTAACAGTTATCAGAAAAATATGAAAAAAAATCTTGGTCATGTACTTTTCAAATTATAAGGATTCAAAAATAAATCTTAAAAACTGACACCCTGTGATGATCTTTCAAGTCCTGTGACTGCAAATATTAACTTTTCGTCATTTTTTTTTCTACCGTATAACTATGAATAACCCTTCTGTCAAACACAGTTAAAAGTTAGAATATAACTGCCTCAGTTTCAAAGAAAATCTTAGATTTTTACCCAACATTGAATTCAAAATAATTACATCACCCAACTTTAACCGACTGTACTGTAAAAAAAATTTTAAAAAAAAAATTTTTTTTCATATTTTTCTGATAACTGTTACGACTTGGCCTAATGCTCGATTTCGGCTTGACGTTGATTTCTGGGACACCCTGTATACAATTTTTTGGTAAAATTCATCCTTTTCGTGTAAAAAACCTGCAAAGTATTTTATTACATTGATGTACAAAATGGCCATTTTGCAAAAACCAAAACAAAAAAAACGTTCAAAACCATATTTTGAGAAAGTTTAGGCATTCGGCCCGCGATTTCTGTTGGTTGTATGATCATCCAATAGCAGCAACGATAAGATAATCGACTTTGAAAAGAAAAACGACCGAAAAAAATCAGCACTTTTTTGAAAAAACCCAAAAAATAATAGAGTTTTTGAAGCTTTTATGCAAAACAAATGCCAGATTCTGAAAGAGCATCCCCAAAAACCCCTTGTATACGATTTTGGAAGAAAATCGCCCCAATTTTCTATTCGAATCGTACAATTGAACTTGCGTGCACAAAATTCTCGTTTTGCACATTAATGGGTTAAGCATATAAAGGTAGGAGGGTCAATAAGGCCGGTTTTCGGCCCAAATTATTTGCTAGGAAGGACATGAAATTCCTTTGATATTCTTTTTGGTATTTTATCTATAATCAACATATAGTCAATTTCAACCAATACGAAACTTCCAAATACCCTCCCCCTCTCTCTGCCATCCCCCAGAGTTATGAGAAAGCAGCTATAAATAGCACTATTTTAATGCATTAAACCAGAAAATGTCGCCTCAGCTAATACAATACAATATATATAACAAATTAAACATAATCACTTTCGTCCCCCCACAATACCCCCTCCCCCACGTTATCCCCTCCTCTGTAAGGTTATTTATGTTTGATTGGTTGTCTAGATGCATTATCTATATCAACTGCCAATATTCTACTTTGAATTAATTACAGAGGAGGAAATACCGCGGGGGAGGGGGTATGGTGGGGGGAGGAGGATAATTAAGTATGATTGGTTATCTAGATGCATTATCTGTATTGTAATATAAAAGATTTAGCTGAGACATTTTCTATAAGCGTTAATGTATTAAAATAGTGATATTTATAGGCGCTTTCTGATAAATTTTGCGGGGGATGGCAGAGAGGGGGGAGGGTAGTTGTTTCTTCGTTTTTTTGACGGTTCACGTGTCGAATATAATTTTATTCAGAAATGTTTTAGATTGTCATTGTATTGCATTGTTCTGATCAAGATCCATCCGACGGCTTTTCTAATTTTCAACGTATTACTACAGAAGAAAAAGAATATCATAAAAATCGGAAAGTTGTGCAAAAATTTGCATATGCAAATTTTTGAATACCAGTACTTATAAGTTAATTTTAGCGGAATTTCAAACAAACTTCAGACAAATTTCGAGATTAATGCAATTATTTCTCAACTTCCATGACAGCCACCAAAAAAATGACCACCATCTACAGCTACTGAATTGTTTGTATTATTTAAGTGCTGCATAATATTTATGCACTCAATAATTCATGACAAAACCTTTCCTAGAATTAATTTATCTGCTTCCTTGCTTAAAAATGGGAATTGGAATTAAAACTACGGAAACGCTTCATTTTAAAGCACACCCTAATTAATATGCAGAGGAAGTACGTAAAACATTTGCTGGTTTTTCGTGCTCTAGAGATAAATGTTGTGAATTTTGTACTTTCCGCAACACGTGCTCGTAACAGGGCTAATGTAAGGATTTTACCGAAATTGAACTAATCTGCACGAACTCTGCATTAAATATTAAATTGTAGCATATCTTACTGCTTTGAACAAAAGAAGCAGAAGGGAATATAATGATTTCTACTATGTGCACCTGCTACTCTTTGCATATTTTATCATGAGCAATTTTATTGGTTTCCCTACCAATAAATACTTAGATTTTAGCAAATTGGGAGCTTTAATGTTTTTATTTGTTACATAGATAAACCGAATTTAAACTGACAATTATTTTTACATCAAAGTATTAATTTAATGTGTTTCAGTAAAAAGTTTTAATGCTTGTTAATATCGCTAATACCTTGTTTATCTCCTCCTTTAAAGTTATTAAACTCTTCTTTTGCGTCATTCACTTCAAAGTTTTAGCACTTTAAGTTTAATGAAACGTGATATCGTGCTATTGTTACGGTGGCCTGTGTTATAAATTTTCAATCAAGAAAAAAGAGAAATGTAAATATATTTGCAACATCACAATGCGATACGAACACAATTCATAAATAAGGCTTAGTTCATTAAACGTGCTATTGATGAATCCCCTGGGATTCCGAGAGAAATGCAAACATTTAAGTATTTATCACGAAACAATTTCGAATGTTAAATGCTTGATTATGAAAAAATTTGTCTTAATTCTTAGAAATAAGATTTATACAATTTGAATTAAATAATTTCTATTTGTGGCTCTTTGAACTGGTTTTTACAAGCTCCGTCGTTAAGATTACCAATATGAAGATTATGTTGTTATGATAGTAATCAAAGAAAACTCATTGTAAAATTGACAAAATGAATACATATATGAATTTATTATTTTGCACTACAAAATCGAACCTTAGAGATTTTTCGTGATTCAACTGTGACCGTAGTAATATTTAACAAGTTATATAATCATATTTAAATGTATTCAAAACAAAAGGAAACCACGTAAGTTATAGAAGGAACCACTTTATAACTCTACTACCAAAATCCTATAAAATAACAAAAGGAATTGTGAAAATAAAGGTTGGTCTAAATGTATTAATGATTAATGAAAGATTATACACTTTTAATATCGCTAATACTACCGTTTTATAATGCGCACTATACGCGGAGTGTTTCCGAATAAATACTCTGTGGTATGTTGTATAATTCGCGTATTTTTATATACCACAAAAACTATTTGTTCGAGGACACCCAGAGTAAGTACAGTATGAAAAATGTTGCGTCATAATTTCACCAAAGAAATATTAGCGATTACCATATGATTCAAAAGGACTTTAATATCTTCCACTCTTGGTGCACTAACATAACCTTGAATTAAATATTGATAAACGTACAATTATGTCGTTCTATCAGAGAAGAAGTTTTTTTCATTTTGACTACGTTGTTGACTACGTTGTTCGTGATTTAGGTGTTATTCTTAACAGCAAACTTGACTTTATTAAATATATCAAGTCCATGGTTATGAGGGCTTGTTCTGTATTGGGTTTCATAAGAAGATGATTACGTGAGTTGAGTCTGTTTAACGTAAGGTGATTGAAGGATTTACCTCGGACCGATCCGATTTGTCCGCCTCCTCATGAAGACCGACTGCAGCTGCAGTTGTATGTTGGTTTCTGGCTTCTATATTAAATGTGGAACAAAATTTGTAAAATTACCATGTAGCTTTCAATTTAAAACGTTGTAATTATAATTTGAAATGAAAATCTTATAAATTAACATATTGCACTGTAACAAATCGAATGTTTTAATTTACACTGATTTATTATGATTTTACAACGCCATTTTCTATAAAAAGTAAGGACCCATAGGTTGGGAATTTTATTTTTGACCCAGCTTTTGTGTAACAGTAGCTTACACTGAATATGTTCAGTTGTGAAAATAATAGAGCGCACTATCCAGCCATTTCCAAAATATGGGGATTTTTATTTTTTTTTATCTTTTTATTATTTTCAAATTTATAATACTTTATATTGTTGTATGATTCATATATTCAACAATATGTATTAATAATGAATGGTCATAATAACACATTTATCATTATATAATATTATTTTACTATTGGAAGTTATTAAAACCATTAATTATCAATATAGTCGGGGTGCCAGAGGTTTTCATTTCGTTGTTGGACGGAATTTGATGAAAAATTGCAGAAAGGGAAGGTCATTGCCCGTACAGTGACCCATTAAAAAAGTTAGAATGAGCGATGTCGGGAAGGTACTTTGTTATTGCAAAATAACTTTGATAACCCGTTATTTTTCAGTTTTTTTGGAATAATTCGAAAACGAAGCGTTTCAGCGAAAAATATTAAATACAAAAGTTGTTCAGCTGATGATTTTACGTAGGAATACGGTTTTTTGATTAATTAAAAAATTGTTTTTCCGACCGAAAACCAGCAGAAAAGTAACAAAAATGCAAAAACAATAAGCATTAAAAAATAAAGGAAAAAAACTATTTCCATCGTTGATATTTGGGTTATTGATAGGTATTGGTATTGTTAACCAAATGCACCCGGTCCGGTTTTTCAAAAACAATATGGCGACCTATAGCAAAATAGTTAAGTTAAAACTTTGGAACGCTGTAAATTCTGCATGAACAAACGGATCTTGATGAAACAAATTGGAATCGGTAGGTATTAACGGCATCTTTGAGTGTGCCAAATTTCAAAATTTTTCAACAATTACTTTTTTTGTTATTAACCAATGTGTATTCGTAATTTCGTCAATTTACAACATTAAGCTTTGCAACAAAATGCATCAAATCATCAAAACTCGCTATTTTCGCGTTTTTAGTCACCACTGTAGGATGTTAAGAGTAATCAAATGCATTTTGTTATTGTTGTAATGTTGTAAATTGACGAAATTACGAAGCACAGCAAATGGTTTTTGGTTAATAACAAAAAAAGTAATTGTTGAAAAATTTTGAAATTTGGCACACTCAAAGATGCCGTTAATACCTACCGATTCCAATTTGTTTCATCAAGATCCGTTTGTTCATGCAGAATTTACAGCGTTCCAAAGTTTTAACTTAACAATTTTGCTATAGGTCGCCATATTGTTTTTGAAAAACCGGACCGGGTGCATTTGGTTAACAATACCAATACCTATCAATAACCCAAATATCAACGATGGAAATAGTTTTTTTCCTTTATTTTTTAATGCTTATTGTTTTTGCATTTTTGTTACTTTTCTGCTGGTTTTCGGTCGGAAAAACAATTTTTTAATTAATCAAAAAACCGTATTCCTACGTAAAATCATCAGCTGAACAACTTTTGTATTTAATATTTTTCGCTGAAACGCTTCGTTTTCGAGTTATTCCAAGAAAACTGAAAAATAACGGGTTATCAAAGTTATTTTGCAATAACAAAGTACCTTCCCGACATCGCTCATTCTAACTTTTTTAATGGGTCACTGTACGGGCAATGACCTTCCCTTTCTGCCATTTTTCATCAAATTCCGTCCAACAACGAAATAACCCATTTTTTGAACCTCTGGCACCCCGACTAATAATAAATAAATTAAAAATAATATAAAGTATTAAAACCTGGAAAATAATAAAAAACCAATATTTCGGAAATGGCTGGATAGTGTGCTCTATTATTTTCACTTATCGAAATTTGTAATACCTAAAATGAAGTTGAATCTTGAAACAGGCCTGAATAACACGAGGCTAAATTTGAAAATTTACTCGAAAAGTCCAGAGCATCAAGAAAACTAGACAGACAAACTGATTAAATTGTCTAAAAACTTGAAATATATTTCAATACGTAGAATGACGTATATATATATATATAGTATTGAAACGAAATTAAAAACTCTTTTTAGCAATAAAATAATACCATATAAAAGAAAAGTATAAATGTATGAAAAAGATGTTAACATTTAAAGAGCTTAATGGGTTAGTATGGAACATATATCGTGTTAGCTATGATTTACATTTGACTGGTTTTCAAATTTATTTTTATTTCAACTCAACTCAATTCAGCTCCATAAAATAACATACTATACAAATCTGCTCTTCAACTTTACGGTCAGAGCCACATAAATTCGATTAAAAATGCCTTTAAAAAGAACTCCAATAAACAAGTTTAATGAATAGGTCTATTGAATTTATCAGTACCTCTTTTTTATTTATTGACTTGAAAGAAAGCGAGATAAAAAGTTCTCTCTAATAAAAACGAATATTTCGAAAGGTGAAAGTTTACCACGTGCTTGTTTTGTAATGAAGTGAAAAACTTATCAAGATGCTTGCCATCAAGCCCATAGCAACTTTGACAAAGGACTGTGAAAATCCCTTTTAAACGAAAAATACAAATTCTAGGAAGGGGTTTTTCAACTTAGTAACATTAAAGATATCTCCGAAAACTTACTTGTTGGTTTAAGAAAATAAAGAGTTTCCGAAACATGAAAGTTTTTTAATACGAAGTTTACTCCAGTTTCTAAATAGGAGTTGAAATAAAGAAAATAATAATTACATTTTCGACTCAAAAGCATTGGCCAATATTTATAAAAATGAAATTAAAAAGGGAAAAATCCACTGCGTAAGAAAAAAAATCCTTCTTTAAATTTGTAAATATTTTATAAATTTTCCTTGAATTAAAATTTACTTTTCCCTTCTCAAATTACGTCGGCTGTTAGGCTCCCATTTCTACGCCAACTTGAACAGTAACTGAATCTTCATTAGCACAAAAGTCGGCGTTAAGGCAATAAATTTTTATTTGAAGCTCGCGTAGAGAAGGAGAGTGATTTAAACAATTAGGACATCTAAGGTCCTCTAAACAACTCCTTAAAAATTCATTCCTTCTCTGCCAGTGAATAATTTTCAAGGTGACAAAAAGATTCAGGAGCCGCCAGAGGCAGAATTTTATTCGCAGACACATTGTAAACTGTCTCGAAAATTTAATTAGAAAATAGAAACGAGAGAATAAACACTAACTAAACTATAGTATAGAATGTTTTCTTTTAATTAGTAATTTTTTTTCGTATTTCTGGCAGGAATCTCATATTCATCTTGTGAAACTGACGAGGTTGTTGCGACTAGCCCGGCTCCTTCAGAAAATGGATCGATACTCCCAGTATACGGCGATGATTCTTACATTGCTCATGCTGTGTTTTTCACTTGTTGCACATTGGTTGGCATGTATTTGGTACGTTGTTGCTGAAAAGGAGGAGCTCCTCAACGACAGTGGCTGGGATATTGGTGAGTAGCTTTAACAGCTCATTTACTATGCAAATATCTTTCGGTTTTAGGGCACGCTTTTATCTTTTGTGTATTTTACTTCCTCATAGCATCTTAAAGTTTCTGTGTCTATTGTACTTTATAAAGGCTGGGCCATCTGTTGATTTCTTTTTAAATTATACGTTATTTTGACCATACAGCTTTTAAGCGCTCAAAAGATTTAGGAAAACACAGTACCATATTTCCATAGTATGAAATAAATAGATTTAAGCTTGAATAATGTCAGGAAATATTGAAAAATTATTGAGTGTTGTGTTATTCGTGAAATATTGCTGCAAAATTGGGATGACAGGATGGGCTACTGCCAAGCTATAACTAATCGGAAGGCTTACTCTTTTCAATACATCAACAAACTTGGAAAAATATTGAACAATATTTATTATATAGCAATTTTAAAAAGAAACTAGCCGATTTAATTGTTTTAGCACTTTAAGTTCATCATAGTATTATGTTAATATTTGTAATATTTTAATAAAACTTAGAGAAATGAATACATTAAAGCAAAATATTAAGTATAGCATTCACAAATTGACCTAAAAGTAAATCACACAAACTGTGGTAGCCCAAGATTTGCTTGAATATAGCTCAAAATATGTTTTAGGAAATGAAATAATATCAATACCAAAATTTAACTTTCAATGGTACTTGGAATTTATTATAAATTTTTACAAAGGGCATAAGCTAAAACTACTTTAATTTTCATAATATAAAAATTCCGTCCCGTCGATTTTACTTGATGCATGCACAAAAAGACAAACAAAATTTGATCCGAAATTTCGAATTTCCAATTTTTAGTAATGGATTCCAAATCAGAAGCCCTGAAACGCCTTTTATACTAATTTTCATTAAATTCCCTTGAATTTTAAAAATTTTGATCATGTACTCACCATCTCAAAATTTTGATAGCAGATTCGATTTCAAAAACCGCTCGAGTAACAATTTTCGTGGTAATCCCATAAAGATTAAAATTTTTCGTAGCCAACAAATAATATCCTAAATATTAGCCCAGGACATAAGCTAGAACTATGCCAAGTTTTCTTAAAATCCGTACAGCAGATTTTGCGTGATGTGTGCACAGGCACAACCCTAGCTATAATTTTATTTACCAACGAAAAAAAAACCTCCTCCAACCGCGTATATTTATTTTTTATTTTTATTTTTATGTATGACCACGCATAATTTTTTACAGAGTAGTCCGATTTGGATGATTTTTTTTATTGGATAGGGTGTACCTCGAAGTTGGTCCCATTTAAATTTGAAACCCCTAAGGGTAGAAAAAAATTGTGAATGATTGATTTTTCATTCACCTATGAACCGATTCTGTTAAAACTTGGCCCACATATGTAGTTCTGATAACACTAGAACATAATGGAGACTTGAAATTAATTTGATGATGAAAACGGAATAATTAGTAGATTTTAGCCACAAAAAATTAAAAAATTAAAACCTTAACGAAAAATTAAACCGATAAGAAAAAAAAAACCTATTGTAAAATATAAAAATAAAATAAACCTTTTTAGTCTTACAAGGAGAAGGCACCTGGTCGTCATCACCATGAAAAATAATAAAAGTTTGAATTTGAATGTACAAAGTCATTTGGTATTCGCTTTAATTACAATCCTTTGCTGAAAAGTCCGCAATCCCAATTTTTTTCCTTATTTATGCCTTTTGCGTATAAATAAATAAAAAAAATAAAAAATTTATCACTTAATTGCGGACTCGAATCTTATAAAAATTGGTAAAAATCCGAAAAAAAAGCATCCCCACGCTGGGATTAGAACCCGTGACCTCTGAATCCCAAGCCCAAGTATTCACCACTGCACCAGCCGCCTCTTTGGGAATGTGCTACAATGAATGAGATTTAGAGCCGCGTGAAAATTTTTGTATACTATTATTTTGTAAACGCGTGACCATCTGGAGCTCCCACTTCGGGTACTTTCATTTGTTGCCAAGCCCTACATGTGCTATTTTGAGCGAAACCGGTGATGACGACCAGGTGCCTTCTCCTTGTTAGTCAACTAAGCCCCTAAACTAAGCGATAAACAATAAAATTTCGCGATTTGTTTGGCGCCGACTCAAAATTAGTTATTTACATTAGTTTAAGAGCTTAGTTATTAAGACTAAAGAGGTCGGTTTAATTTTTTCTTAAAAAGTTATTTATATACTACAGTATATAGATTCGGTGAAAATAGAGCTTTATAGTGCCGCAATTATATTTTAAACTTTTTACTGACAAAAAACGGCATGGTACTTCTTATAGTACCTATCCAAGAAAGTTTTGATTACTTGTAATTAAATTTCAAAAATCTATAGTATAAAGAACCGCCAGGTTGTAGAAATTAAAGAGACAAACTCCACAAACTCGCGGCTAAACGCTTGTTTTTCTTGATAATGTACTCGTATGTTAGGGGATTAATCAAAAGTTTGTGAGAGTATACGGATACGAGCTATGTGATTAGACAACACTTTTAACAGAATTACATGAGAAGCTCAAAGTAATCTATGAAATGGATCTTTCAGGCTGGATGCATGCCCTGGCCGACCGCTTGAAGATTCCCGTCTCGAACATAACGAACGCGGAAGCTTATGCAACAGCGCTCTACTTCACTTTCACGAGCCTGACGTCGGTAGGGTTTGGGAACGTTTCCGCGAACACGGTGGCCGAGAAGGTGTTCAGCATCATCATGATGCTGATTGGAGGTTCGTATTCCACGCTATTACCGCCACTACGCGGCTTAAAGCACAAAAGTTTCCTTGCAGCCCTAATGCACGCAGTGGTGTTCGGTAACGTCACGGCCATTATCCAGCGAATGTATTCGAGACGATCATTATACGAGAGCAAATGGAGGGATTTGAAGGATTTCATCGCATTACACCAGGTTAGTATTTGTAGAGTCTGCAGCACCTGTGTGCAACGTCTTTATGCTGCACTCGGGCGTGGTATGGCGCCTGCAGACTGCAACCGTAAAATGCCAAAGTGGATTTGGCGGATAAAACGACATTTTAATATTGCAATGCATATCGTGCATGTGCGGCTCAAAAGGATATTCATAAAGGGTTTTCGTGCTCACTCATGTGCCTTGCGATAGTAATTTTGTTCACAAAAAGGAACTTCCACTCGAGGACTCGGCGGCTGAAAACAATTTTTTTCCGAATTGAGCCTTTGAGTGTAAGCTCCTTTTCACCTGCAAAATTACAGGCATACATAAATATTAATGTCTCACAGAAAGTTTACTCGTTACAGATGCCAAAAGAGCTGAAACAGAGAATTCAGGACTATTTTCAAACTAGCTGGTCCCTCAATCATGGGATTGACATATACGAGGTACGTAAAAAATACACGCGGACTTGTGTGGATCAATGCTGAGGGATTTCGGTTGCATTGGCCTTTTTCAGGGTACACAGAATGCCAGGATATTGAATATTTTATTTTTCGTTTTTATAAACTTGCAGTAGGTGTGTTGGAATTCCGTAATTAGTTTTTCCACCTACATTTTTATACTACACCTACATGTCTGCGTTTGACTTTATCAAAGAAATGTAAGTGGATTCAATTATATTTTCGGACCAATTTAATTCATATCGGGCATTCCATTTCAAATCACCCGGGGTTTGGACTTGACCGCTTTTGATTTGGCTAATTTTTTAATATATTTTATGATGAAGGTGGGAAGTAATCCAGTACTAAAAACATGACCAAAATAATTCTTAATCCTTTTTCTTCATAAACGTATAATACCTATGTCAATTATACTTACTTATCGTCGATTGAACCCTAGGGTAGTGAAGACTTTTAATGAAGAAGAAACCTTTTTTCCACATTTTTTGGTGTCAAAGTGCTATCCACCACGTTATAGAGCTAGTTTTTTGATTTTTAAGGTTTTAAAGGTGTAAACTAAAAGCAAATCCGGATACAGCTTGCAATAACGATTATTTAGAGCATTGTTGCATTCATTTTATATGTATTATTTCATTCAAAAGCTACGCAGGGCGCAAAAAATGTGCGAGTTTTGTGATCCCTCTTTCAGGTTTGTTTTACGAAAAAGTTTTTGAGTTATTAATTTTTCTAATTTTGCGGCCAAAAAACGTTCAAACTCCGTAAAAAATACAGAATTATTATATTATATAGCTCAATGAATACGAGCTAATTTTTTTGTCTGGAATTTGTACTTTTTTAAAATATTCAAAATAATTATCATAATTATTTTCCGGTTTTAAACCAAAATATACATAAGTCTGGTATGTATTAAAAATTCCTTAAATTTCTCTAAGCAATTATGAACATTTTAAGCCCAATATATATAGTAATATGATAATTACACAAATAAAAATTTAAAATTTTATTGCTCACAAACTGATGATGCCTTGATTTTAGTTTTTTCTAGGCTTATGCTACAATTTAAAAAATAAATACAATAGAAAATTGTGTATTTGCTGTTGATACAATACATTTTTTGCGATCATTACAGCACTATGATGCGGTTTAAGAATTAGAAAATTAACTTTTTGTAAAATATTAATCGTAGAGTACTAAAAAGCTCATTCTATAAAAGTCTTAAGCAAAATTGATATATCGAAGTTAATTTTAATTTGTTACAAGAAAATTTTATTAGAAAATATTTCTTTCAAAGTCGTTAAATGTATCATTCAATTTTAAATAGTCTCGTTAAATCAAAAATAATTACAATGTATGTGTTGTGCATGTTACTTCGTTAAGAAGTTAGCTGCATGTGGCAGATGGACTTATTCGTACAGATGACAGTATTCGATTTCGTTTTTTTATTTTTGGAAATATCTGAACCCTAAAATAAGAGGGTAAACAAGAAAACCACAAATGAGAGGATATTTACGTAGCGTGTGTAATTCAGAAAAAAATAGGTATATATTTTCGCAATAAACCAAACACGATTCGTAACAAATCCTTCGAACAAGAACGATTCTTTTTTAAAGCATAAAACTCTCGGGAAAAAACAAATAAAATTCTCCTTATCTAAATCGTAAATGAATTTATTTATGAATAAAAATTTACCCCACTTAAAATTTAGTTTGGTATGCTAAATTAATTTTATTTCACTTTTTAATATTCGATACTTAAATTGAAAATTAGCCTCACTTGTGGGTATCGCTATAAGAACTTATATTTATATCTTATATGATTCGCCAGCATCCCCTCCATCCAAGGGAGATCGCATGCATAGCGTTAATCAAATTTCAAATATTCAGTTTCCCAATTTGCAGTTTTAAAGAAAAGTTTGGAAAAATCAAAAGTAGCAAATCTCTAAGTATGTGGGATTCTTTAGCCCGCCAAAATCATTGTGTAACTTCCGAGAAACCTCCTTTGGCACTTTAGTTGGTATAAAAATGTTTATGAATGATCTACATTAAAATAAATAATTTAACTAGTCATCGTATTTGTCTGTAAAATTGTTTAATTGCCATAAAATAATAAATACTTCTCTATTAACCCATTAACGCCCAAAGAACCTAATTTTTTTGTGCAGTTTGAAACCTCATTCTTACAATTAAAGGACATTTATTTTCCAATAAAAACCATGAATCTTACTAGTTTTGAGTGTGCTCTTTCAGAATCTGTCGTCAAAATTCAGTTCTTTCCAATAGGAAATTAAATATGGCGACTTTTTGGAAAAAAAGTATCAAAAAGTTTGAAATTTTATTTTTTTTGTAATTTTTTTTCAAGTCAATAGAGTTTTGCAATGCAATTCTTACTATGATCAACGGTGATCGGAATGTTTGAACTTACAGAAAAAAATTTTTTTGCTGATCGCAATCACTCATAACCTTTTCAAAATGGCGGATTTTCTATAGTGCAGATTCTGAAAATCTGAAACTCTGAAAATCGTACAGATTTTCGTGAAATTCTGTACCAAGGGGTTTTTATCGTCACTGATTATGAGATTAAAATTAGAAGAGAGAGAGAAGTGAGAGGCACTCACAATAATAAAGCACCCCGAGAAGTGAGAGGCAAGGGGACTCACTGTAATAAAACACCCCAAAGGAGACAAAATTTTACCACGTCCATTGCCATTTTGAATTTTAAAAATCTGATTTTAATATCATAATCAGTGACGATAAAAACCCCTTGGTACAGAATTTCACGAAAATCTGCACGATTTTCAGAGTTTCAGATTTTCAGAATCTGCACTATAGAAAATCCGCCATTTTGAAAAGGTTATGAGTGATTGCGATCAGCAAAAAAACTTTTTTCTGTAAATTCAAACATTCCGATCACCGTTGATCATAGTAAGAATTGTATTGCAAAACTCTATTAACTTGAAAAAAAATTACAAAAAAAAAATTTCAAATTTTTTGATACTTTTTTCCCAAAAAGTCGCCATATTTAATTTCCTATTGGAAAAAACTCAATTTTGACTACAGATTCTGAAAGAGCACACTCAAAACTAGTAAGATTCATGGTTTTTATTGGAAAATAAATGTCTTTTAATTGTAAGAATGAGGTTTCAAACTGCACAAAAAAATTAGGTTCTTTGGGCGTTAATGGGTTAATGCTTGCCACTAAAATAAAGTGTCTTAAATTCTACCGACCTTTCGGCAATCCCTTAACTAACACACACTCTATCAAATTAATACTCGTAAAAAGATTGCGATATTTTGTAAAAAGTTAACAAATCTTCTTCCGCATAATCATGTTGCTATCTCACTTTAGAAATATTCATTTTTATTCAACTTAACTGGGCTGTGTTTTAAATACTTAACTAATACTAACCAGTTGCTTTCCCCATAATTCACATTCAAATAAAATTTAATTTAAATAATCTAAACTCATGCAGTTTCAGAGGTTTGCATCATAAGTGAATTTATTCTTCTGCTTCTTGTACGACCTCAGAGCACCGCATAAAATATAATTAATTACGTTTTGCACGGGTACGCGAAAGTTTTAATTGCCACTTTGAAATTGTTATCTTTATATTTCCTTGCCAATATCCGCGCGTCCGCACCCAAGGAAACACTGTGAAATTTCTCTACAATAATTTCATTGGGCTTCTACTTTAAGTAAAAGAAAGTAAACTTTTCAACTACTTTAATTAATATTATGTTTCCTGTCCAATTGGCTCGCAGTTATTATTTGAACCCTGCATAAAGCCCGAAAAGGTATGAACAAGTTATAGAGAATCTATTCAAGTACTTGGAGATGAATGCATAACCCAAGTTCATAATCTTCATATTTATCTTCATTCATGTCCGAAATGTTGGCATGAGGGTCACAGAAACTTTGTAAGGCAGCTCTAGCCCACTTTATTTAGTTGAAAATCAAATATCGGAGGATGATGGAAGCCACAAGGAGCAGTCCGGTCCGGAAATCTAAATTCGTTACACTTTGAATGACTTGAGCAAAGGCAGAAGCAACTGCTGATAACGAACAACTTCTTTAAGAGAATTAATCTGAAAGTTCTGAAAAGTTATTACCCTAAGGTATTATGAACTCTATAACTTTTCCCAGGAATTGTTGGAAACGACTGGGGAACGTTACATTCGGTGAAACTCTCTGGCCCTTACAAGAAAACAGGCAACACTTTCAATATCTTTTTGATTGCTTTAAGGGAAATGAATTAGCTCATATTTGTTTAATGTCAGTCCCATTTCAATTCCCGAGGGACGGAATCCGTCCGGAAAAAAAAAGAAATGTTTACTTCGTTTCGCGATATTATTATTATTATCGTGGGGGAACAGAAAACACAGTGAAATGATTGGATAAGGTGGTTCATGAATTTTAAACATCTCAAGGACACATAAATCATTTCAATTTCCGACCTTAATTAAAATTTTATTTCCATATTATCTGGAGGGCGAAGTGCTAACTTTATTATTTTCCTCAATTTTGCAGACACTTAAAGAATTCCCAGAGGAGCTGCGGGGCGATGTATCCATGCATCTACACAGGGAGATCCTTCAGCTCCCTATTTTCGAGTCTGCTTCACAGGTAACTTGATAAGAGTATTTTTAGTTTTAAGATTTTGCTCTTTTGCGAGCTAAGAAAAGAGTTAGATAATTTACAGCCTGTCTAGAGTAAATACCTTCTCCTAGCTTCGTGGAAATTTTTTGGCCACATTAACCCATCCTGTTTTCCATCAAATACGTCATCTCTTATTCTTTGCTTGCGTTCAAAAAGGAGATTATATGTCAGAAAAATTACTACAAAAAAAAAAAATTCTTTCTCTTGGCGACCACTTTGCATTCAGGGATGCCTTAAATTGCTGTCACTCCATATAAAAACGAATTTCTGTGCGCCCGGAGAGTTCCTAATCCACAAAGGAGATGCGTTAAATTACATTTACTACCTGTGTAATGGTTCCATGGAAGTCATCAAAAACAACATGGTTGTGGCGATATTAGGTGAGTGCCCTTTTGCGGTTAAGGGCTTCCCACTTCCCAAGTCCCAAGACAAGACAAGACCAGGCACTTAGCGCATAATCCTTTTAGGAAAAGGCGACTTGATAGGCTGTGACATCAATGTTCATCTCGTTGCGACACAGAACGGCCAGCTCACACAAACGTCGAACACCGGAGGACAGGACATAGTCGTTAAAAGTAGCAGCGATGTTAAGGTGAGTAACCAAAGACGTTTTCTATTAGTTTTCCGATCTTCCAGATGTCATCTTAAAATTTATCTAAGCCAAGACGATTCTGGTGCACAAAATTGCACGACGTAGAATTTACTGTCGGAAATCGATTTAATTTCCAAAACCTCAATTGAAAAATAATTACATTTCCTAGAATACGCTTCGATTGGGTCGGAGAAATTTTCAATTTATTTTAAGTGATTATTGATGTAACTGACGATAATGGCTGTGCCACGTGCTGACGATCTGAAAATTGTTTCTTACAAACAATTGAAATTATTGCCGCGAATTTCATGTAACGATGGGTTTTCTTGAAAATAACTTTTTCTCAAGGAGGAACGATTGATGGATACTCCTGAGAACAATTGCAGTTGTTACATCCTGTAGAATCTGTTTTTCAAGAGATTTTCAACGCAGGCAAAAGTAAAGACAGAACAAAATAATATTTTCATTTATTCTTCACATTCTCTATAGTAAGTATATCTTAAATATAATTATATTCAAAATATAAAATAATATATATAACAGATGCTTAATTCGTTTGTATTAAAAATCTCACGAGTCCTCATAGACATTCAACCTCAGAAAAATTCTGGTTTAGTTGAAAATGTATGCAAACCTTTGAGTCATCATTCTTACTATTAAAAACCCCATTGATCCGACCTATATTAAAAAATCTATTTAAGGTCGAAGGTGCAAAAAACGCTCTTTGAAAAATAATCTCGTAAACGATGAGTTTTTTTTGTAAAAATAGTTCAGTTAAATTTATAGAGCAAGATGACTACACTTTTTTTCTTATAAATGGATTGTTCGTGAGTTATAGCCATTTAAAAAATTGTATAATTCATATTTTTCATATTATGCAATCTTTTCCACACTTTCGTAGTAGAGGGATACCACATAAAAAAAATGCGCCAAGTACTCTTCCTCGAAGATGGTGCCAGAAAAGATTGCATATTATGAAAAATATGAGTTTTGCAATTTTTTAAATCACCATAACTAACGAACAATCATTTATATGAAAAAAAGTGTAGAGATCGTTTTTGTAGAGAATCGCATGCTCTATAAATTTAATATGAAATATTTTTATAAAAAACTTATAGTTTAAGAGATATTTTTGAAAAACTGTTTTCAATGGGGATTTTTGATATTTTATTTAGAATATTGATTTAAAATTTTCTTGTCTATTTTAACTGGGCTAATATTATATCCTGGACAGACGGACGGCAAACGAAATTTAGAATTTCGTGCATACACACTTTTAGAAAAATCTTGTCATCTTTGAATTTCATATGAAAATTCTCACGAATATTCCGTCAAACAAGGATGTTTAAAATTGAAAACACTCGACATTATGAATTTCGTTCATAGTTTGTGCAGGGTATTAGCTTCAAACCAGGCAGAAGTGTGTTTTTCAATAATACAGGTTTTTTTTTAAACTTTCCTTTCCAAACATTTTCTCTTATTAAAAACCTAGCTACCTCTTACCTTGCATAACCCAGATCCGTGAAGTTTTAGCTCCCCATCATTTTTATAAATTCTATAAATTGAACGGTCCGATATAATCTTGGAAAATGTTTAATATGAACTTAAGAAAGCGTCTTACAGATCCAGAATTTTAATAAATATCTCTTGAAATATTCATGGAAAAAACGCTTTTAGAAATAAATAAATTTTTCCAAAAGATGTTCATACCCACTCATATATGTACCAATTCAAAAAACCTCCCGGTCCTCAAATGTTTAGAATATAAAGTATTTGTAAATAATACAATTTGTAAACTTCAATTTAAAAAATTGTTCTCGAACTTATTCCCAAAGTGCATTATGCTGTCCATAAAATTCGGATTTAAATATAAATGTTTAGAAAATATTGTTAGACGAATCGAAGCTGTTGTTAAATAAAAAGTACTCGTACCCGAAGTTTTATGGAATTGTTTGTACTTTTTGTAAAGTAATTATTAGAGATGTCTGGTAGGTTTTAATTTAAAAGTAATTAGTAAAATTATCTAAAATCTAAAAAAAAATTAAATAAAAAATAGTGTCACTGCTTTACATCCCTTAAATCATAACCTATATCTGAAGCTATAGGGAATTATCGAATTGTTAATACTATGTATTATGTTCGCAAATTGTCATTCACCTTCAAATTCACCTTCCTATTAAAAATTTACATCCTTCCCATACCATTACCACACTTGTTACCAACAAACTCTGTACCTTACGATTGTTTGCCATTAACTCCAAAGAATCGTTTGTGTATTGCGCGTTTTCCAAACATGATTAAGTATTCCTTTCAAATAAGCCAATTTTACGCTTCATAAATTGTTCCGATATCAGGTAATTTGATTTGGTATAAAGCTTTGAGTAAATTTGGTGTATTTGATTAAACTTAAATGTTTATAAATTATAGCTATTTTCCATTACAAAATTAAAAGCACGGCACAATTTATTAGGGTAAAAATTTGTTCTCTTGGAAAAGTTGATTGGCTAGCAACGCGAACCATCGTATTTAATACTCGGATTTCAGTCTATCCGCTCGAAATGAATATATAAAATTAAATTTGAACAGATGGGGAGCGAATGTTCACTATCCCTTAAGAAAATAATAAAAATACATAATTAAATGATGATTCATATTTAAGGCAAGATTTTTAAAGATACATATTCAAAAAAATATTGAGTCCACAAAATGTATTAAGAGGGAGATTAAAATAATTAAATATTAACAACATCAAAGTAAAACTATAATAGCAGTCAAACACATGTGGGTGTTGTGTAGATAACAAATGAATGGGAGCACTCTGAAAGTTTATAAAGGACGACAGAACTTAGAATTTAAATAAACGAACCTCATGTTAAAGAAATAATGGAAGACCTCTACAACAGCTTCGGAGAAATTAAGCACAGAAGCCACAGTAATATAATTAAATTTTTGTAATTGTATCAGTGCTTTATTAATATTTGCTTCGTCTTGCCCTTATACCTCTGAAAGTTAAACTTATGAACAGATTTTAATGAGAAGATTGTTATTATGTTAAGTATATGATTTCACTGCCTTAGGTAAAATACACGATATAGAGAATTCAAGGTATGAATAAGCATGAAAATTGATTCACCATTCTGCAGTTCGGCTATGCCAAAATACGTCACAGTGGCAAAATTTCTTAAAGCGATATTTTTTGTAAGGATTTGATCAATAATTATAAATTAAACTTGTCGCTTTTTTAAAATAAAAATAAATAATAAATTAAGTTTTCTTTTATGAAATGTAAAATCATTTCAGGAAATTAAAAATTACGATCTGAAAATGCCAAAGTAAAATGGCTCACTGTAATTACTAAATTAAAATTTATACCGCTCAAAATAGTTCAGATCATTATTAAGAGAGTGATTGTTGAATGTAAGACATTCTTTGAACAACCTCTATGGATAACAAATTCTTAAAAGATACGCGAGAAATATGTTGTAACCACGAAAAATAACTAAGTATTGGCAGGCAAGTAGGTAGCAAAAAAGCATTTATAAATAATTTTAAGCTCTTGTGAGTTAGGTTGTGTAATGTACAATAAAAGATATATTCTTGGATTTTTAATTCTTATTATCCTTGTCTTTGAACTCATTCACAACAAATTCAAAAAATCGTTTATCTTGTTGGGGAAGACGAAAACTTTACACAACAAATCGCATTAGTTGTTTAAACGTTATATTTTATTCAGTTCTATTTGGATAATAACATTTTTAAGTAATTTCTTCAAATATTTAAATTGTTCACATTTTGCTCATTATTGCAATTCTCTTCATTTCGCTGTTACAGAAAAAACTTTAAAATATTGCAAATTTATATTGCTATGATTATACCTGTTGTACTTTATCAAAGCTGTCGCCAAATAATTAATTTAAATATTTCTTCTCGATTTGACATCAGTACATTACCATAAGTATCAACATCTGATCATCGTGGGTAAAATTCTTCTTAAATTTAACAATTCTTGGACCATTAGTTATATTTTTCAAAAAAATAACAAATTCGAGATTGCAAACTGTTCAGCAAACCTTATAATACTACTAAATTACTATATAATAAAAATCGATTGCAGCATATATCTGAAAAAGTACAATAAAAAATGTAAGTTACCTTTTATGTGAAATTTAAATAACTTCATTAAACTAGGTGAAAAGTAATGAAGAGACTCTCCTCTGTTGATTGTCGAAGTATTTTTTGATTAAATGATGCAAGAAAATATATATATCTCTCATCTGAAGTAAATGACAAAACACATACAAATGCAGCAGTTATTTTACCACACCTTATTTACAAAAACTGGATGAAAAATTCTACATTCACGTAAAGATAGATGGAATGGAAGTTGGTATCATCGAATTGTATAAACGGATACACATGTGGTTGACATTTTAGTGTTGTAATTTGAGTAAAAGTTTTATTTGAATGCGGACAAAAAAATTCAATTTAATTTATCTGGACGCTTTGTGCTAACCAGTCCACACAAATGCAACAAAGTATAAAAACTTTTTGCGTAATGTCGTATCAAATAAATTTCATACTGAAGACCGAATGGGCACATAACCACCGCAATTTCACCACACGGAATTTTATTACTTATTCTGGTTGTGTTATTTAATTAAAATAGTAAACATCACATCTGATGATTTTTGTTGATATTGAAAGTAGAATCATATTTATTTATTTGCTTAGCAATTTGCAAATTAATAGACAACATTACAGTTTTTGGTGATATCGTTTCTTTTGATTTATAAATATCTCACGCAATTTATTATGCAGAAAAACGTCATTACAAGTAAATGTAAAAAATTCATGAATTTAACTATTCATTTTTTTCATATAGGTGTTACTTAGATAATTACAAAATTCACATTAAGAACTGTCTTTTCGCTCTGTAAGTTTAGATTTTAATTTTCTCTGAAAGAATGAAGATCAACACAAGATTTTCTGCTTTTCATATTTAATTTACTACAGTTGTATTATTGGAAGCAATCAAAAAAAAAAAACTCGTTTCGTTGTCAATAAAATCGTTGTATATTTGGACTGAATTTTCACTCCGCTAAAGACATATGGTGCCATATTATTGCAACCACTAGAAATAGTCATGGTTTATTAAACTCTATCAAATATTTAATGCCTCAAACGATATAGATTTTGAATAAATAAAAAAAATTACAATTTAATATTTCGTCGCCTCTAAACTTCTAATTCTCTGGAAGGAAGATTAATTATAAAGTTAGCTTGAAAAAAATTTATATAATATACATAATTGTATATATGCCGCCTTATATTTTGTTCATAATTTTAACATTTATCCATATATTCATATCTTTGCAGGCATTAACATATTGCGATTTAAAGTGTGTTCACATGGGGGGCCTTGTAGAAGTACTTCGATTGTATCCGGAATACCAGCAACAATTTGCGAACGACATTCAGCATGATTTAACATACAACTTAAGGGAAGGTTACGAAAGTCAAGATGCTGACATTGGGCCAGCCCTACCTTTGCCATCGATTAGTGAAGATGATGAAAATCAGCCAGAAACTGATATAATTTCATCATCACCGCTGCACGGAAGTACACCCTCTCCTCTTCTTTCCCGATCTCCTTTACATGCAAATAGTCCAAGACACGGAAAATTCTTACAACGAGGTAAATCATTGGCTGCCCTTCGAGAAAAGGTTGAAAGACAGCGATCGGTGAACACATCCAGCCCTGGTGTTGAGTCAAGTTCGTTAGAGGGTCTTAATTTGGAGTCGTTCCACAAACCTGATAATCCTAATAACAAAAGATCTATCGACCGTCTTGACTGTCAGGTGAATACTCTTCATCAAGACGTTGTAGCACTGAGTGTCGAAGTTCGAAATGCGATTCATGCTCTTCAAGAAATGACCTACTCTTCAATGACATCACATGCAGACTTAGCGTGCCGGTATCCAGCTAGATCTATACCAAATATATCAAACAATGTACATCACGTTCAACTGCTGGATTCTCGATTAATCGCACGAAGTTCATCTCATCCACCTGAGATTTGGGGAAGAGAAATGGAACAGACTCCTCCTGTTTTACAAAAACCTGAAGCAGACAATCGAATTTTCGTAAATAAAGGAACACAAACTGATTTGATAAAAATTGACTTTGCAACATTTGAAAAATTCATTTTAGCTAATCCAAGGCTGGTCCTTGGATTGTTGGGTATAGAGACGACTATAAAGACTGAAATAGAAATGATACAGCAGCAGCAAATGATGCAAGTTTCGCCCCTCAATACAATTGAGGAAGTTAATTCGCCAGATGGGAATTGTTCCGAATTCTTAATAGAAGAATGCGAACCTCCAAAGGAGCAACCCTGGTCGCCTAAGAATAGTAACAATAGCGAAGCCACCAATTGTAGATCAACAGAAGCTCTACTCGATCTTACTCTTTCTAAGGAGGATGTATGCGTCCAAGACCCTCTCAGTGAGCCTATAACATTTTCAATTATCAGAGAAGGAAAACAGAAATCTTCACGGAAGCGATCGAACAGCAACAATAGCCTATCTTCGAATAGTTCTACAAGTTCGAAAAATGTCGAAAATGAAACTCGACAGAATGGACCGATACGACGAACGTCTTGGAAGGGTAGCAAAAAGGACTATGAGAGGTTAAACGAAACGTATGACGACGAAAATGAGAAAACGTCTTTATTAGATGACAGTGTGAAAAAGAGGACTTCTCGATCAAATTCTTCGGACACCAGCATAAAACGTAACAATCTTACAGTCCGCCCTCCGGTTAATTATAGATTTTCCGCCGGTGATGCTGATAAACTTGAAAAAGGGATGAAGACTCTTCCGTCTACGAGATCCTTAAAGGAGAGCTGAATGTACGGGGATCCTGTTTAAGAAGTTCGACGAATTATTAAAGGAACGATTTCCACTAGTCAGAGTGTTAATATATTTTAATGTTCGCTTGTAGTTTTCGTGTAAATTTTCGTTCCAAATGAAACGCTCTATTTTTTTGTACGTGCTGTGTAAATACTATTTGTAGCGCTGATGTCGCGATTAAACGCGTTAATGAATCCTTATTTTTCTAATGTAGTGCCTATCTTGTACAAAGGGAATTTAAATTAATATTGAAAATTAAAATGAAAAAACGTCCACCGATTTCGCACAAATTGTACACCACCATCACTTTGCATTACAACATCCATGCGACTTCAGAAGAATGAACAAGGCTTTTGTCCTCCAGGCTGCAGCGGCGTCCCTTTGAAAATCAAATTCTCTTTTCAAACAGTGCATTTCTTATTAAGTAGGAATGCAGCTTATTGCACAATACCCCGAGTATCCTGTAGGACTCGCTTTAATTATTACATTCCTGAATATAATGAAAACGATGCTACACAAGAAACATAACCTTGAGAGAGAGTTTCAATGTGCGCAGATTTTGATTTGTTAGTTAGATTTTATGTCCTTAGAGATAGATGCGCCCAAACTTAGAATATTGCATTAGTGATAAACCAATTGCCTGAAGTTGTTTCTATTAATTTGATTTTGTGCTTTATAAAATCATTATATAAGATAGTCCTGGTATTCGTATTAAAGTCATGTACATAAACCCTTTATGAAATGTGTACATTAAAGGCTTTTCAATTATGTGATTATCTCTATAGTAATCTTATTTTGTAGCATTTAAAACTCAGAAATTATCTCAAAAATAAATAATTTTCCATTCTAGCTTTTCTACAGTAAGTATACAATATATATTGTACCTTAACACATCGCAATCTATGTTTACTGAAATCGAAAATAAGCTTGTTTTCGAAGTTATACTTTTGAAAGTTTTATTCCTTTTTTGTTGGTCTTCCAACACTTAATTAAGTATGCAGCCTTATTTAATTTTAAATAAGAGTTATAGGCCGAAATAACTCTTTGAACCCCCTATATTTCAAAAATGGTATATAATCCAGGTTTGAGCACATATAAAAATTTGCTTTCGAACATCAATATATAATTTATTCAAAAAGCAGAGATCCCAAGCTTGAAAATTAAAAAATAATGTGTTCAACGATGAATAGAAGCATCGCAATAGTCCAGCGTTAATAGGACATTTTGTGAAAGTACGAAAATAGATAAAAATACTTCTTAAAGAAAATTACAAACGATTTTACTTTCAAAATCAACTTAAAACTACAAAACAACCAAAATTAAATTACTATATCATCTTACAAAGCCTTGGCATTTTTTGAGTTCGTCCAATAAAGACGTCATAATAAGTGAAATTCTCAAAAACCTTATCAAGTTATTGCGCTTTTGAAATTTTGCAATAATACACTTTCATTTATTATATTTCTTTTGTAAGTCAACGAAAGTCTTCTTTTGTAATTCCCTTAATAGAAATAATGAGAGTAATATTCACAATCAGACATGTATAATGCTTTGAACTAACATGAATCTAAGTAATTATTAATTTTTTGCAAAAACAAATGATTTTACTTATATCTGCAATCGGATTAAATGTTTTGCTGACAATAAAAATAAAGTGATGCAATCCAAATTCACTTAATGTCCAAAAATGAATAAAATTTGTTGATTGTGGCTGATTTACAAGAAATGAGGGTACCCACTGTTGGCCTAGCAAGTTTTATAATTTTTTCACCTAAAATTGGTAAAATTATTTCAAAGATATCAAAAATATTAACACAACTGTTTTGAATGCTACAAAATATTGTTACTTTCCTGATTTCAATGTTGGTATTATTTTCTTAAAAGTAATGAAAACTGCAGAAATGTAATAAAATGTAAAATAACACATGACATTAATGTCTCTTAATTTTTATTTAAGTAGATAATTAAATTTAAATAAAAGCTTTCTTTAAAGTTGTTAAAAGCTTTAAAATTGCGAGTAAATTAAATTAAGGACTTGATCATCTTCGAAGAGCGCCTTGTAAAATCAGTGAAAGGAAATGCAATTTGTCTTTAAGTAACTTCATAACTTCTTTGCGCCCAAAAACACTTGTAAATATTTACTATATCGAACTGATAAGCTTCAGAGTTTTACAACATATTTTTCTTAATCTGAGTAAAGTAAAAAAAAAAACCTCCAAATAATTTTACGTTAAGAAAAGTGTTAAAAAAAAATTGTCAAATAAGTATGGTAAGAGGAAAAAAATTTATTAAGTTTATTTTCAATAAAATGGTGCTGTTTAATTGATACATGTTTTTTAGTATCCACTTCAGTTTTTTATTGTGCATAATATGATTTAAAATTTTAGCCTTTGTTATTAGTTAAATAAGAATTATCTTGTTTAGGAAAAAAAAGTGATAACTTTAGGCCCTACTCAAAATATCAGTACTGTATCGAGGTGCTGCTTTTAATTTGGTGGAAATCTACCTGAGAGTAAGTAGCGACAAAATTAATTAATCTTATTTTTTTTTTTTTTTCATTTTTTGTAATTTTCCCAATATTTAATAAATTGAATATTTAGATACTATAAATGTGATTCATAACAACTTTTTTCAAACAATTCAGGATTACTCTTAATGTGAATCAAAAGATGCACATTTTTTACTAAAACTACGAAGAAACATTTTAATTAAACATCCAATTTTAACTTATATTTCAATACTTAATCCAATTTCTTTGTGTTCAATGCTCTGATGCTGAAATTAAAGAAATTTTTAATATTCTGAAAAAACGTTTAAACAATAGTTGTATGGCATCTAAAGGTCTAGTTGCTTGCTTTATTTTTCTGTTTTTCGAATGAAATGATAATCTACTCTAAGCAAAAGTGGCGGATGAACCTATTTATTTACTTTTTTATTTTCTTTCGTATCATCCCTGGTTAACGTGCAAAACTACACGAAGTTTTTAAATCGTATTATTTCCGATAAGACGTCACTAATATTAATACTTTTAACTAATTTCAAGGGTTTCGTATTTCCAAAGAAACAAAATGGAGCCATTATAAAATTATTCGCATGCCTAACCGCCTATCCTTAATTTTCAGCTTGTCTGTCTGTTCGTGTGTCACAGCCGGTTTTTTCAAAAACCACGTAAAGTAGAAACTTGAAATTTGGCATAGTAATACTTCTTATTAACCCACATATTTTATATTAGTTAACACTCTTAAGGGGTTACATGGGTCTTAAAGGTATAAAAAAAACGACTTCTTTAAAAAATTTTATTTCAAAAACGAAAAATCTTTTTTATTTAAAATTTAAACATATGAAAGTAAAGTACTTAAAGTACTTGTAAAAAAATTTTCAGCCAAAAATATTGAAAATTTTCCATTTTCCAGCCGTTTTTCGCCGTCAACCTTTTTTTTTGCGGTGGACACGATTTCTCGAAAATAAATTGACCGATTTGGTTGAAACTTTGCACAGTTATTCTTTATAGTATTGTTTCGTGATTCAACGAAGGAATTTTCATTCGGTCAAGTCGTTCTTGTTTTATATGAAAAAGACCTTTTAAAAATGATGAGAATCGGAAAAATTTGAGACGAAAATTGATTCAAACTCATGTCAAAATGTCAAATTTCATTTTTTTTTCAATTCCTTCGTTCAATCACGAGCCAAGGGTATAAAGAATAACTGTGCAAAGTTTCAACCAAATCGGTCAATTTATTTTCGAGAAATCGTGTCCACCGCAAAAAAAAAGGTTGACGGCGAAAAACGGTTGGAAAATGGAAAATTTTCAATAGTTTTGGCTGAAAATTTTTGTACAAGTACTTTAAGTCCTTTACTTTCATATGTTTAAATTTTAAATAAAAAAAATTTTTCGTTTTTGAAATAAAATTTTTTAAAGAAGTCGTTTTTTTTATACCTTTAAGACCCATGTAACCCCTTAAATACAGTAATACCCCGAACTTACGCGATAGGTGGGACTGAGCGATAACCGCGTAAGTCGAATTCGCGTAAGTCGGGGTATAATTTCGCATATAAATACATACAAATTATTTTTAATTGGGGCCGGAGACTAAAGAAAATAATAATTTAGAAAAAACATGTTTAATAAAATCTTAGATAATACGAATACAAAATCGAAAGCCGAAGTTAATATGATGTAGAAAACTTTCCTCGTAGCATGCTAATAATTTTCTTATTCCTTGCTTTGTAGAAGAAATGCGCTCTTCATTGGAGTCTATATATTCTACAATTTGTAATCCCTTTTCAATTCAACTGAGGCCTTCTGTCAAGTTTCTAACCGTCATTCGATCTTCTGATTGAGCTGGATCTAAAGAATCTTCAATGTCTTGCTCTTGCTCATGCATTTCATGCGTCGATTCTGCGCGACACCTCCGAACATGTACATTAGCTGAACAATAGTGTGAAGGGAGTGAGTAATCAGGAGTTGTGTGGCGCTCAAACAAAAGACGAATCGACGAGATTTGAAAATCGCGTAACTACGGGTTCGCGTAAGTCGGGGTAGCGTAAGTCGAGGTATTACTGTATTCAGAAAAGAACAAAAAGGGGGATCGAATTATTATTTAAAAGCGCCTGTTATGTGGAACACAAAAATATTTTTTATAATTTAAAAAAATATATATTCTGAAAAATATGCGAAAATAAAGTATTTATCCGTATGTCGTCAGACTACAACTTATCAATTTTATATACTTCATAAATATCGCCATACTATAGAAATCTTTGTCAAAGGAAATTGAGAATAGGTTACAAATGTGGGTCTTCAATATAATTTTACCATAATCCACTAAAAGCATTAAAACATTTAAAAATAGGCATCATTTCTAACGTCGTAATTATCACTGCTATCTTTTAAGTACATCATGTCTAACCATGTGCAAATAAATTAAATACTCTCTGGAGCCTTAATCATGCAAACTGGTGGGAGGACAATTTACTTGATACTAAAATTTCAACATCATCAGCAGACTTCTCCCTTCCTGTGGCACCCTGTAGCGCCCTCATTAAATCAAGCTTTAGAGACATGTAATATAGGAGTGATTTTAATTCATAAAATTTTCAGAGCGGAAGCACAACATGGGTTTCATTTTAAAATAAAAAGATAATGCAAGACGAAAAACATATTACGTGGATTCCATAGATACCTCCCAAAAAAGGTCCTCTTGGGAAGCTGATGTTATTTTAAAAATGGGAATAGTTTGCTCGCCAGTCTGCATCCCATGAGCCTTCCACCTTTTTTTTTTTGTATATTAGCTTTGTACCGAAGTGAAAAAACAATATTGCTGCTATTACTCAGAAATTCAGAATTCAAGGGGTGTGTTCGGGGAGGGATTTACGATTATTCGGCTACACGCTTGCTCAAGCTTCCGGAATAACGATGAAAATAATGGGCATCAGAGATTAAACCTTTAATCGCTTAAAAACGCAAAATCCGGCCACAAGGAAGTTCAAGTACGCAAGGGAGGAAGGATAATATCCGGGAATACACCGCCTCCACTTCTCTTAAAATGTAAATGGGTTAAAAATAAAAATATAAAAACCGATCTCGGTAAAAAAAAAGTAGAATAGTATTGAAATATTTGGCTTCACAACAATTAACTAAAATTGTACAATATCAATGTGATTTAAGATTTTCTCTCGACGAACACACTCTTAACAGTTTGTAAATTGTACGACCACACCCTTTGAAGAAAAAAAATTAGCCTTTCTCGAAAAAGCGATTATAGTCCTTTGGAAATCCTTCCATTATTAACTATATATATTTTTTCAAAGCCTTCTTAATCCGATAAGCGGCTCATATTATAAGGGACTCACAGGAAATTTCTAAATTATATGTACATATCTATCATACTTGTACTCTGATAAAATTGGGGTACCCCAACTCACCTTATTACCCTATTTAACACTACTCTCCCCTAGATATAACACTGAAAACAAAACGTATGAACACACACAAAATAATAAAAATAACTTAAAGCAAATAAAAAATTTCCTAAGTGGGTAAAAATATTCCTAAAAAGGCAGTAGTTTTTGTTTTATTTGTTCTCCAAATAAAGCAATTTTACTATTAGGTTTTTATTTATAACCTACTTTATTGTAGAAGAAACAGAAAAATTCCTGAAAGGCGAAATTATAAATAATAAATAAATAAAAACAATAATTAATGCGAATGTTCATAATGAACTATAAAACTAAATTTGCAGTCGCATTACGGTTGGTAAAATCAACAAAATATTTTATTAGTATATTTACATTTAATTTATACTATATATATTATTATTTCTTATACAGGGTGGGCCATAAGGGTGTTGGCGATTTGAAATTTAACTTTCTTGGAACCACGCTGCGCGGGGTGGCGGGGAGTTATATCGGTAGACGCGTCACTTCTCGGAAATTTAATCGCCTTGGAGCCGTACAAGAATTAAAACCGGATGATGCCAGAAAGCGACTTAACTTTGTTAAGGGGTTACATACGTACAGCAGCGCCAAAAATGCGCTAAAAGTAAAACTGTTTTTAGAAGGGATAGCAATAGAAATTACGAAAAATAACTTTTACACGTTGTTTACTAGTATGTAAACTTTATAAAAAAATGTATTTCTTTTTTTTTTCAAAAATTATAACATAAAAAATCTTTTTTCCCGAAGCTCTATAAAAAAAAAAGTAGGTCCATGGTTTACATCATTTCTGCCTGAAATGTTGATGGATCTGCAAAACGTAAAACAATTCTTGTAAAATAAAGTTGTAGTTATAGTCTGTCGAGCCGGATTTTTGAAATTCCAAAAATTTGGCAATTTACGGCAGTTAAAAAAAAAAGTGCATTTTTTGTCATAAATTTCACACTTTAATGATGTTTATAAAATTTTGTAATCACAATATCAAAAATCCGGCTCGACAGACGATAGAGAAAACAATTTCGAATATTTAAAAAAAAAGCATAAAAAAATATTAAAATCTGTATGAGTTATCATGTAAACCGTGCCGGAAAAAGTAGTTTTGAGAAAAACGCATTTAAATTTTCAAGTGCGTTTCGCTCGAGGTGGCGCGCAGCTAAAGAAAGAACTTTATGAATTTTTTAATTTATATTGTTAAATTACGTCTAATCTCCCAATCCAGCTTCATATTGTATGCCTTCCTTGTCAGTAAACAATTGTTGTTTATTTTTTTCCGACAGGCTGAAAGGCTCCGAAAGTAACGGCCAGCTGCCTCAAACAAGGGACAGCTACCTTCGCGCATCAGACTCTCGTCGGGCAGTCACGTTTTCTATAATAACTTTCGATCTATGTGGAATTTTTACAATCGACTTTCACAGAAATACGCCTAAAACTATAGAGAATAATAAAAAAAAAGTCGATTTTCTAAAAATGCTGTACGTATGTAACCCCTTAATCTGATGCTCGGCCGATTCAACAATTTTCACAACGTGATGTTCAGTGACGAGGCGAATTTCCATGTTAGTGGTGCCGTCAATAAGCAAAATTGTCGATTCTGGTCCGAGATCAACCCCCAACACCTGCATGAATGACCACTTCATAGCCCTAAATTTTGTCGTGTGGGCTGCAATATCATCAACCGGTATTGTCGGGCCATATTTTTTCGGTGAGTAACGGTGAGAGCCCATAATTATTGCGATATGATAAGGGAGTTCTTGGTTCCAGCCCTGCAAGAATTTCAAGGTAATACCTCGATGATTTGGTTTCAACAAGATGTGCCAAATGGCATACGGCTAGGGTATCAATAGACCTGCTGAAAGAAATGTTCCCGGGAAAAGTCATTTCAATAAGGGGGGATATTGAATGGCCCCCACGCAGTCCCGATCTCACGCCATGTGATTTTTTTTATGGGGCTACCTTAAATCGGTGGTCTACGAGAATAACCCGAGGAATTTGGAGCAGCTCAAAAGGAACATTATCCGAGAAAATCACAATATACCAAGAACAACGTTTCGCCGACTTTTCCAAAATTTGCGACTTCGGTTTCAAGAGTGCCAAACAGCTGAAGGACGTCATTTAAACAACATTGTTTTTAAGTCATAAAATTTCCAAGATTTCCAATTTCCAAAAATACAAAGACTTTTTTTGTACATTTCGTAGTTTTTTATAATTTCATATTCAAATCGCCAACACCTTTATGGCCCACCCTGTATTATACACTAACCATATTCTTCACTTTAATTCAACACAACTCAAGAAGGTCAAAAAAATCGATTTTTTTTTTTTTTGGTCCTCTAAAAAGTTAGGAAATTTCCCGTAGAATACGCTCCAAAAAGTTTCAGGTCGAAAATCGAACTCCTTATATATTTTTTCTTACTTTTTCGAGAACGTTTTCTTAGGCGCATAGCAGGTTTTCAAAACTTTAAACGCGTTTTTCTCAAAACAACATTTTTAAAATTTGCAACCACGAGTACTCGAAAACTACTTGTCCAATTTAGCTGACATTTTTAGGGTTTCTTCTTTATACCTTAGGCTTGTCTGTAAGCCTAATTGATTTGGAATTTTTTGTTGCAAAATTGAATTATTAATGCAAAAATGGCTGAAAAAATAGTGAAAATTATCGATTTTTTACAAAAACTTCTACAAAACGCAGAATTATTATTTTTTTTTTAATTTTTGAGGTTTACCGACAAATTACATGTATATTTAAGCCAAATTTTTTTTTATGGGCTGTTACAGATCAATAACACGACGTCCAGAGTGGTTGCAGTTTTTTTTTGTAGGTCAACTTCACGCCAGCGTACAGCCGCCATTTTGTTTTCAAAAATTACAAAAATATTTTTACATTCCTCATTTATACCTTAACAAGTATACAAAGTTTTATAATGATTTCATTAAACCTTCTTTGTGAAAAAAAATGTTTTCTAATGCGTAATTTTTTCCCGTGTAATTGTATTTACCCGTTTAACTTTCCATAAATAGTGAAGAAACAAAATCATTTGATTTTTCTCCATTTGCATAACTTACATTACGAAGAACAAAATATGGTAAAAAAATGTATTCCTCCGGTATAAAGTGAACACCGTCTCGTAGTACCGAATAGGATAAAAATTCATCGCACCTATAGTACAAGACTTTTTAACTCCAATTTAGTGGTGTTCCTAAAGGTATAGAAGACATCCAATAAGTTAATAATATTGTTTTATTCTACAATAGGTGATATTTCAGACCAACAATTTATTACGATGAATATAACAGCGACTAAACTTAACTACTATAGTTATGGTACAAACCTTTTAAAAATATAATTCGTTTTATTCATAATTTCCTCAACTTCGAAATCGGATTGTCGAAAATTGCTTATATTTTTATCTAGTTTTTAGAAGTTCTCTATCCTAAAATTTAACTACATGTTTGAAGACCGAAAACAATTATCTGATCATCCATAATTTCCAAGTATTGGATTTATATTACTCTGATTATCACGCCGGCTTCAAACATGTAGTAAAATCTTAAAATTACTTCATACTTTTTGGAGCTTCTGAAATTTTGAGGGCTGTTTGATTTATTTTTTGAAAAGGTGTATTAAATTCTGTATATTTGTGATATATTAAATAAATTTAGAAAATGGAGTCTTTCTATTTTCAATGCTGTGTACTCACATATTTGTAAGATTTTAATAAATTAGAATCAAACAACTAGATTTTCAGTGAATTCGAACAAAAAAGCATTTATATATTTCAGTATTTTAAGTAGATATTAAACCTCTTTAGCTTGGTCAATTAGTAGTTGAAAATTATGATATAATTATGCATAAACCAGAAAAACATGATTAAAATTCTGGCCGCTGAAAAAAAATTGTGTAGTATATACCCATACAAAACTACACATAACCCTTTTTAAATAAAATATTATAGGTATGTTTTACTTAGAACTTCTTCTTTCATTATACGCAGCCCACAACCAATGGGCAGAGTTGCCTCTTTATTTGCCTTCTATTAACATTCATGAAGAAACCCTCTGCTGACTAAAATCGGTCGAATCGGTCGCCCAAGTGTCATTCTAAACTATTGAAATTCCTCCCGGACAAGGGCTTTTGAAATTGGACGGAATCAATTTTGGAAGACGAAAGTTCGTCTTGCCTTTGTGGAACGTGGGGAATGTCATTCTCGATCTAATATTCGATGTGCAAATTTAACTTTACTTAACTTCATGAAATTCCTTTAATTCTTTAAATTATTTGAATACGTATATTAGATTACAAATTCTTAAAGACCAAGCATTTATTGGTTTTAGAAAGACATCAACTAGGTAAATTGAGGAATCTATCAAAGAATATCTTTCTATTGGAAGAGCCTTTAAAAACTAAAATCGTATGTTAAAAAGGGTGTGATGCCGTGAATTATTTTATGTGCGCCCTTTTTTTCAATTTCCAGCAGTATACGAAACACAAAAATTAGGAAAATAAAATCAATAACTAATCAAAACCAATTTTTTCCGAACAAGTGGCAGATAATTTATATTGTACATCATATGAAAATGCTCAATCAGCTTCTGTTTTCAAGGAATAGTAGAGTGTAAAAAGTAGAGATAAGTGGTATTTGATATAGTATATCTAGAATAAAATCCAGGCTTTGTTTTGAACCATGGTACAAGCTCCTACGAAATATCTTTTATTTTGCAATGTTTTTTCTAAAGAATCCAATATACAGTCTTCTGTACTTTTTCTCTGTATTTTCCTCTAAAAGTGGAGCTGATTGTGCGTTTTCAATTACAAGAAAAAATCCTGTAGAGATGATCTGGTCCTCATTCGGAAAGTGTATTTGGCACCTTTTAAAATACCTATCTTATGTATTACACAAATTTTATATAATCGCAAATAATAATTTTTTCAGAAAGAGTTCATGTTTCAAGTAACGCTTACAATATTATTGCTTGAAATTTAATAACACAGAGCTTTTGAGGTCACTGATTGCGAATTCGATTTTTGAAATTCAAAATGGCGGATTCTTATCTTATTAGATTTGCAATTTTGGAAATGTAACTTCAAGTTTATAATCAATGATCCAAAAACCCCTTTTTACAAAGTTTTATAAAAAAACCTTTTTAAAAGAAAGATTTATGTATCATTTACACAAAATTCGTTAATTTACATAAATTCGTTAATATGATTTGAATTATTGCAATAGAATTAGTAAAGAACAGTGCATAGGCTTGTAACTCCCAATTATCCCTTCGTTTAACTGAATTAATTGATTTTTCCTAAAATTCTGACCTATATATTTAAATTAAAGTTAAATTTTCAGCTTCAGCTAATGACTTTGTTTTGAGGGGAAAATTAGTTCTTATAAATTCCGTAAACTTTCCGAAAAGCTTTTTGAAAAGTTTAATTAAGAACAAGTCAAACAGAAATCTATTTCCAAAGTTTCCTGTTCTTCTAGAAATTTTTATCTATTAAAAGTGGGTATAACTTTTCTTGTGAAAAAGTGCAGGATTTACCCAAAGAAGATTTGATTTATTTTTCCGTCAACTTTCAGCAAGCATTATCCATTTCATGAAATCCTCTAAAGGAATTCATTTCACCTTTCTACTATAAAATCCACACTCTTTTGATAAGAGCGTACTCGCAGTTGCTGCAACGACATTTCCCATTTTAGCGGTTTACTGCAGGGACTTCTGTTAAGCCCATGATTTATGGGAGGCCAGATCTTAACGTTTCCTTTTAACTTTATTATTTATTTATTACGGATGTTGAAATATTTACGAGACAATAACATGTTTAGCGGATTCATGAAATACTTATCGATATTTTAGGAACGAACGAGTTCGGTCCTCAGGTTCATTACTATGCAGATGAAAATGTTAAGTTATGGTATTATCCCCTATAGCATTCCTTTTTATTTTGAGTTGTCCCCAGAGAAATTACTGCATATTGTACGTCCATTATTACTTGAGTTACAAGAATTATTAAATTTCTTTATTGATTCCATATCGAGATTACAACATTGTCGTTGCGATATCCCTTTTAAGCATAGTCAAATAGATAGTTTGTATCTACCTATTCAAAATGTACAATATCTACTGCCATTGGATTTTATCAATATTTAATTATAATCGAATCGAAAATGATAATTGCCAACCAATTCAATATTAATCATTCCGTGTCCTATTGAATGATTTGACGTCGATGACCAGGAAATCTACTATATTAAATAATCGCCTTTCGTTTTTACCAATGAAATCAGTCAGAAATAGACCCGAAATTGGGTATTAAAGTTCGATGAATAATTACATCCAGAAATGATTGGCATTTTGATGATAACAAATTGGAAAGTAAAACGTAGAGCGCGATAGAAATTAAATATATTCAATTTAATATTTCATCAAATTTTACATTGCAGCGTTTATTTTCAAAACTGCAAAAGTCCTATAGGAAGATTGAATAAATATCAGATTTAATTCAATATTACAAATGTGGTTGGAAGTTTGGTAAATCTTTTTGTTAGTCCCACAATTAGTAGTATTGCACAGTAATGGCAAAATTCTTAGAGATATTATAAAAATAATAATAATGATTAGGCATTCAAAATCTCTGCGACATATAAATTTACAGCTGAAATATACTTTAGAATATTTTAGATTTCTTAAACGCGTTTTAAAAGAATTTGAGAAAAAAATACATGCATTTTCATATTACTTCATCAAATTTATTATAAAGAGTATAAAGTAATTAATTAATTAATTAATTAATTAATTAATTAATTAATTAGTGTTTCTTCTTGAGAATACTTTGAGAAATAAACATATTTTTATGATGTCATTTCTCGAGAATTTCGTTTTATTTTTGGCGAAATTTTTGACTGTTTTTTTCCGCTTTCTTAAAAATATTACTTTTGTTATTACCCGTACTTTTCTTCGCGATTTCAGCCTTTTCTCATATTTTATTTTTACTTACATAAAATAATAGCTTTATTGGATTGTACATATGCAAGGTGTCCAGATTCTATGGCGGAAATCGATTCCTTTGAGTATCCTCAACGTTTGTAAGATTTTTTACAGGTTAGCTCCCTTAAGTCCTTGTAAGAACATCGCAAGACATCGAGCAACAACTCATTAAAAATAGAAGGAGAACACCTTTCCAACGATACCCCACTTGTTAGGATATATCCATAATAAAAAACAAAATGTTTCCATAGAAAGTTTTAATGAAAACAGAATAAGACCGCAATTTTTTTATAAAAATTTCAATAAATTTTGAATTTGAGACCCTCTATAATTTAATATTTTATGATCTGGTCATAGGAAATATTAGAAAATATTTCAAAACTTGTTTGCGTATGCTTTTAAATAAAAATGTTTTAAAAATACATAAATCAGCAAGAGAATAGCCTTTAAAATCGATAATCCTAAAGTCTACACTTTACACTGAGAAGTGTTAAACCCAATAATTATTTGAAATATTTTTCATATCAAAAGTAATTTCATATCATTTTGTATAAAACTGTGGGTAGCTTTCATCTGCAATTTTATAGAAAATTATATGGTAATATCAATTCAAAATTTTAAAAAACATTTTTACATTTTGCAAACAACAATTTGTGTATATAAAATGCAGTGATTAAATAATAACACTTTAATAGATTTTAAGATTACGTCTGTAAGCATCGTTGTATTTGCATTTTAATTCTTCCAGGTAAAATTCTGTATGTGAACTATTAGAAAGTGTTTTATTCCAGGTCCTAATAAGATAAGAATTGAAATCTTTTGACAAACAATTTAGTTTTATGTATGATATTTTGCTCCAATTGTTTTCCTCTTTACGAATTTATACGATTTATTGCAACTAAAGTTTTGTTATTTTATATTGTGTAATGTAATTAAATAGTGTAACTTTTATAAGAACTACTATCAAAATAAGATATTGAGAATTGTAAAGTGGAGATTCATCTTTATTGAATGGACAATTCCATACATTATTAAAATATTTCATTTTGGAAAACTATAAGTGTTATTTCTCATCTGTCTTTCAAAATAAAATATTGTAATGATACATGAAATTACCCATCCTTCCCTATTACAATTGGGAATTTTTAATCTTGATATTTTCTTATAAATTCTACATTATTTACTAGATTACATGATATCAGATCTTACAAGTTTTAAATGATAAATTTATATAAAGAAGATGAAAATGATCCCTCTATGAGGTTTTTAAGTTTTTCCTCTACGAATTTGTATTAATTTTGAATAGCTCCTGTAAAAATGAACGAATTAATATTTGAGTGATAAGAAATTTACAATATTTCACTCTCCCTCTTTTAGCGTAAGACTAGGATAGCGACACCAACTTGATTGTACTATAATATATACGCGCTAAATAAATGAATTGAATTGTTGATCAAGATGATATGCAACATTATCAAATTATCGGCTACATTTTAAAGGTCGAATTAATATTGTTTAATATTACGATGATAATAAATAATATCAAAATTTCCTTTATATTTGCGACGTTAGCATTAACATTTTTTATTGTTAAATTGGTGTTATTCCCAGTTGTTGTTGTTACTGTCTGGCAAAAAGTTTGATATGGTAGTGGGGATAAACATCAAAAATTACCAGACGACTTCAAGTAAAAATTGGGTAAATCTTACTTGTGTATGTAAATTGTCAAACGTGATCAAGATGTTAGAGCGAAAACTTATGAATTTATTTAATATTTTTGAAGATTTTGAAATATGTTTTTTATTTATTTAAACAATTTTTCAATAACTTCTTCTTCTATCTGAATCGCAACGCAAAATTGAAACACACAAATGACAGATTACACAATGACAAGCAATCGGTGATTTTACCCAAATTTACTCGGTCTCCGCAGCGTGGGTAAAATCTGGTAAAATTCTGTAAGAGGAGAAGTGCTGTCAAGAGCTCAGTTTTTCCCCTCCGTGAGGTTAACAGACACTTTCAGGTAAAAATTTTACCCGCGAGTAAAAACTTTATATTTATCAGACAGACCTATAATGAAATATTTCAAAGTTTCTTGTCGGCTGAAAATTATAGGTGAAAAATAGCAATTTTACACTGGAAACATTAAAACTCTTGATAAAAAGAGATTGAATTTTTCTTAAAAGTCAGATGAGTCTCATTAGAACATAATATTTAGTCCAATTTCAAACTTCATAGCGTTTAAAAACAGTATTTCGGGAAAAGTGCTTTCCACTTTACCTGAGACCTTACTTACTTACTTACTTAGAAAATCTTACAATAATCTTTTAATGCAATATTTTACACCACTAAAACTATTGATTTATGAAAAAAATAAAAATAACAATTTTTTCAACAAATTTTATAAATAAAAATCTTTAAATCTTTTGAGTATTTTGCTCCAATGTTGTTCTTTTTCTACTGTTCAGTTTGTTAGACGAAACTCAACAAATTAAACATTCTGAAAGCAATTACAGTGTAAGAATATTGACAAACTTCACTAAAAAAGTTTTAAAACAATAATTCAATTGAGCAACAAATTACTGATTTGAAAATTTTATTGACCATCGGACTTTTGCAGAGGTCAATCGAAAATTTTTTGAAAAGGCGATCATCCTAAAAAGAAATCATTTTCTTCAGAGGTCAGATCTTGAAAGGAGATTTTATGGCAGGTCCGCTGCGGCAAAGTTTTGTGTAAAGACAAAGTTTTCATGAACCACGTACATTTCACAATTTTAAAGTAAAAAACTTCACCAAAGTCTGCTAAAACTTTTCCAAACAAAGAAAGAAAATAGCCAGCCGCTTAAGGTGCAGAATGCTTTAAATTACCTTTGACGGTTGGTTAGGTTTTCTTTATGACATTGTATTTAACTGGTGAAATAAAATTTTTGGGTTCTTTCTTCAGTATGGAAATTTTCGACAGATGTCGGCGATTTATTTGTGTCCTGCATTAATTCAACACTTGAAGGACTTATCTAACACCCCTCTATTCTATAAATAACTCCATGCAGTGAATGACGTTAAGGAGAAAACTTTCTCAGAAGGCGGCGGAGGTTCGGAGAAATTAAAAATCTTATCAGTGTCAGGGGTAACTTTGTACCCCAATTAGCGATAACGAATGACACAGTCGAGATGGGAAATATCTGTTGAATTTTGTGCGAATGTCCAACAAAGTAAACCGGAAATTGATGCTCGGTTTGAAGGGAAAACTTTCGAGTCCTCCCAGTTTATCTCCTGCGGTAATGTCGTCTAGGCGCTCTAAATAAATAAGTGATTCTGAGCTCATTAGGTTGGTTAGTCAATTTGCTGTCCCTAGTCTTTCGCAAACAAGCCAAACCTTTCAAAAGACCCAGCAATCGATCAACTGATTGATGAGAAATTTCTCCATCCCTTAAAATATAATCCTGGTTGGTCTTCGAACATGGATTGATTTTTCGTTTGCATAATTTCGCGAATATAATTTCCCGTTTTTCTGAAATTAGAGCTTTGTAAACTGCGCAAATTTTTATTGAAAAGAGATTTTTTCCGTATTTTTGCTGATAAATCGAATGTTCATCATCCTTTATTAGCACTTAATGCCATTTACTGCTAAGTATGCCAATTTATGGAACACAATAATGAGAGATGAGATGATAACTTCATTATATCAATTTCATCGAATCATAATAAGTAAACAATTTTATCAGATTAGATTAGATAATAGAGTAGATCAGATTTGATAGTCATTATAATCAATAATTTTATGAAGTTCAAATTTGAAGCCCAGATACTCAAAAATGGATTATACGGAATATAAAACGTTGGGTACAATTGAGGAGATACCACGCAAAAGAATACAAGTCACACCTAAACGAGTTTTGGGAATATTCGAAATACTTCTTTAAAATTCTGACCACTTCAATAATTTCCTCATATGTTAATTGTAAAGCCAAAAGTAGCAAAGTTATACAGGTAGTACAAATCATTCTTATTTTCTTTAAAATATATATGATTTAAAATATGAACATGTAACCTTTCTTCGAATAGGTCAGGATATGTATCTTTTTGCTTGAACACACCAGCACATATACCTCTTTACTCGAGCACACACGGTATAATTAAGTAGATCAGAGTCAACGAATAGTTTTATTAGAAAATTTCAAACTCAATAATACAAACCAATTTTAATTGAACTTATAATATATGGACATGTATTTTTCTGCTCCAAACCACGATTTTTGTTCCACTAAAATGATAGAAAAGATATTTGTTTACGTCGAACCGTGTTTGTTATTCGATGCAGATGAAAACAAAGAATGATAACCAAGTGAAATCTCGATTTTTGATTTTTGTGGACTTGTATTCTTTTGCATGGTACCTCCTCAAATTAAAAGAATGAAATTCGCATCAATTCAAAATCTTAGTGTTGTGAGGTTCTTGCCCTATGTTGAAGAAGAGATGATTTAAAAAGAGTAGAAGAAAATCTTGATCACGACACACCAAGGAATCGATTGTAATTTTGCTCTTTACTTTTTTTATTAATTAATAAACTTCAGCGAATTTCCAAAACCATCACCATTTTTAAACGAAAGAAGTCGAAAATCGGTTTTTCCAAAATATCGTCTCACAAGTAGGTCCTATAGGAAGCACATATTTTAATTAATGTATACTGATAAAATGAGAGTGTAAATGCAGGCGGATTCCTTTGTATTTTTTCATAATTTATTTATTTATTTATTTATTTATTTATTTATTCAACACATTCATCAAATTACTGATTACTACAGGAAAAATAAAAAAAATAAAGTAACTTTAGCAAAGCAGATTTTTAATCTGGTGTTTTGAAAGGTTAAAATCCAGATTGTCATAATGCAAATTAAAAAGGCGTGACTTAGATGAGGTAGGCTCGTTCAGTCCATAATTGGTACTATGCTGAGGAACATGGAAGAAGTCATAATTCCTCAGGGAGCGAGCAGGGACAGAAATATTAGAGATATTTAACAATTCAGGAGAATTTATCGATCCTTGAACGTAGTCGAACGCAAAAACAATTCTGGCGTTGTTTCGTCTAGTCTCAAGAGAAGAAAGGGGAAAAAGCTTAAGCCTGTCCTCATAGGGCGGGAGGATGACGGGGTTATCCCAATGGAGACCGCGAAGAGCAAATCGAACAAATCTACGCTGGACCGCCTCGATACGGTTAATATGAACCGCATAAAAGGGCGACCAAACGGGACTTGCATACTCCAGACGAACGAAAGTACAATACAAAAGTTTCGTGATGTGCGGATCCTCAAATTCTTTGGACCAGCGCTTAACGAAGCCAAGGGTAGCATTAGCCTTAGCAACGATAGCATTCTGGTGTTCTTAGTGGAGTTAATTTGAAATATAACCAATCTTATTAATTGTAATAATATCCACTTTTCATCTAATTTCCTTGGTATGAGGAACTGACAATTGAGGTAGCCAATAATAAGCACAACATAGTATTTAATATACATATATACAATACTTATATTTTCGAATAAAAAACAAATTTTCCATATTATTACTTTTTTTTTAATTTTATATACCTTATGCACCAATCGTGATACTTCATCGAATTATCTACAATACATAACAATTGGAGTTCCAAGTCAATTAAAAAGAGCTATATGCCTAAATTTAACACCAAATGACATCAAATGTTTATTTAAAAAATAAATCTAATGATGATTAATAGTTAATAAAAAGATAATAACCACAAAATACGATAAATTGACAAATATAAAACCTAAAACTAATTGGACCCATAATTTATTAATAAATCAAAACCGTCAGCGCCTTGTAAAATTAATTTTTTAAGCAACAACCTGCCAAAGTGTTAAATCAGGTCTCGTTTATAATACATTTTTTACTACCTCCACTTTATATGATTTTATAGCGAGATCATCAACGAAAAATCATATCATCGTAATTACCTCTAAAAATGTTGATGTAAAGAGGCGGCTGATGGAAACAGGAACCGAAAGCTGGCACGTGTGATGCACATTAATTTTTTGGGAATAGAATCAAAATCAGGCAGAATTCATTATAGATTCAAACAATGTCTCAGTCCCGATGAGTCGCAACAAGTCTTCAGGACGAAGATCTTGAACAACTCTCCATCCATAATAATGACAAGTAGTTATCTGTATTCGTCGCGTTTAAGCTCACTCTTTAATTCTGAGTTTTGATGAATCAGGACGTGAGAGTTTAAATGTTCCTCAGGGAATCTAAACGATTAAAGGCGACCACAGACGAGTAGGATTTGTAGGAACCTTACAAATTGGATCGTGTATAGCACGGTTGGGCCCGTATTTGTATTGTTTTCCCTATCTAGAGCGGTTGGTTGCTCTCCCCATCTAATTTCCTAGAAATTGGGCCGTGTGTAACACGGTTGGGCCGATTTCTCGTCAGTTTGCCTCAAATTATGGGCCATAAGATGTACAGGGACGGAAATTACGAGCCGCGAACGTTGGTGCACATAATTGAACTGTATCAAACCATGCCGCTTTTATGGAACAAAGCGAACTGATTACTTAAGGGTAGTCTCTCTTCAAAATACTTAAATAAAATATGATTTGTTTGAATCGTTTTTTATATTATAAGAACTATACGACGCGACGTATCGGAAAACACTTTGGGAGCTTTATTTAGTATACAAAGAGTGTTATATAATTCCAAAATTATTATCATTAAATGTCGAACGACATTAGAACTCGTGAAAAGATTATCGAAATTAAAAAATTAATTCTTATAATATATGATATAACGATTTTTGTATATTTCGAAGGAGCCATCTGGCAAGTTGTGTCGTGTAAAGAGCACACCCAGGTTCTCACCCTACAAATTAAGCCCCGCATTGTATCGTCTGTATGGCCGCCTTAAAAATTAAAATAAGAACATCTGGGACAAATGTTATTTACTCTGAAGAGTTATTAAGCACATCCTTTGTGGGGGTAATTCATTTATTTTAATAAACTCAGTCTCAACTCAGGGTACTGCGGAATATGCTAGAGGCACCCTTGGAGCCCATAATGTCCCTATAATCCTAGCAAAATATTTACACACAAAAATCCCAGACATATCTGTTACGCTAAATTGGGGAATATCCATCTTCACTCGAATCAACAAATTTACCTATTACTGCTTTGAGCAAATCCACCTGGTTTTCTTCTCGGCAGACAGGCTACAGGGTGTATATGTTGAGCTCATGAAAGCTGTTTGTGTTATTAATGCCAGCCCAGACGTGGCAAGATAAGCCAAGAAAGGGAAGAGCTAGTTCTAGGTTTATGTAGCTTCAAGATGGATATGTGCCCACTTTTTCTCTATGACTAAAAATAAACCATAGAATAACAAAGGTGGATTTACGTAGGAGGAGAACTCAGAGCCCTTTCAAAACCGGTGGGCATGTACATATACATACACATTGGGATTTAATCCTGTGGGAGTAAACTTGGTAAATTTAAATTAGGTAGGCCACATATCACTCCTTGATTTTTGCAGATTTAATAAATTATCACAGGATGCCGAGCGGCGATTAGGCTGGGAAATATGGTATGACGAAAAATTCTATTTAGCTGGAGGATGTGATCATTTCGACTAGGAGGACTGTTTGAGACAGGTTTAATTCTTCCTCACTCATGTGCATTTAAATATTTTCTGGGATATTTACCTACATAATATATATAAATTTATGTATTTTTGGGGTATGCTAATGAGGCCTTTTCTTTTGACTAAGTTGAGAACTTACCATCTGTTACTCGTCTACTTACTTTGACAATATTTCTTTTCTCGACATAGTGGTTTGGTTGGTTGACCCTTATTCATTTTAATATTTGATTAATTACATATGCGATTATAAAGACACCTACATTAAGAAAGTTTACTTCAATTTACTTACTAAAGTAAGTTTCAAAGAAATCCTCAAGTAAGTTTCACAGGAAGTTTTATTTATTTATTTTATATTTCTTTAAGTAAGTTCATTAATTAAGTTAATTTAGTTTCATCCCTTATATCATCCTTTTATATTTAAATTATACCCGAAATTCAAGATAAAAGCTTAGAGCTCTTAGGCTTTTAAATACTACCAAAAATTACTATAAAATTTAGGGGAATTAATATTCTACCTCAGTATTAAAGAAATGTTAAAAATATACTGACAATTTTTTTAAATACTTCTGTAAAACAAATAGATTTCCTTGTTCTGAATAAAAGTAATTGGTTAAAGCAATTAACAAGAAAAGAGTTCTTAACTTTTGTGCTACATTTTCTAAATAATTAAGAGGCAGAAAATAATACTCATACTAACATTTCTGTTATATGGGCATTTCTCCACTAATTGGAAAATCGCTGTCCCAGGCATATATTTTAAAATAGATCTTATTATTGCTGAGTTCAGTGTATTAATAATGACAATATATTAGCTATTCTTGACACGCCATAGCACAAAATAGTAATATAATATTAGAATATTCAATTAAATACACTTCAAACACCTCAAGTAACAGTCCCCTGTCGTGTCCCATTTCCAAAATTACAAGTCTTATAACAAATATTTATTTTCAGTATGATTATTTCCAGAATAAAAAATAAATAAATAATACTAGAATACAGTAAGCATCTATAAAAAACACAATCGTATTTTTAAAATAACAATTTAATTTAAAAAACAGTAATCAAATACTGTCCTCACTTTTCTGGAACAGTCCCCTTTGAAAATTGCGCTAAAATCACACTATGCATTGGCGCTGTCATTTATATCGTGAAACGGAACGAAGTCGGTGTGAAGTTAGTTCGGTTGTAGAAATAAGCGGGCTGACGCCATTTTGTACACTGCCACCACTGCGTTTATAAATGAAACACTTGTCTGGGCCGCTAGTTGAAACAGTCCTCTGGTAAGCATTTTTTTTATAGTTTAACTGATAAAATTATAATATATTTTCTTAAATAATTACTTAGCGAGTATGTTATCATGTCTGCCTCTTCAATTTGACTAGATTGAAAATGATTTTATGTTAGGGAACTTTCTATGTAAAAATAACAGTCCCCTGGGCACAGTCCTCTGTCATTTTAATTAATCAAATAAATAATGAGTAAGATGACCTAACAGTAACTTATATGAAAATTTGTGATGATAACGGTCACACTTTAAGAGTTGACGAAAATGATGTTTCTGATGTTTCTGATGTTTCTTTCGATCAAATATTGGAAAAGTTACCAAATCCAGATCTAACCCTAAAAGGGGAAAGATATTATTATTACTTTCCATTAGTTGTACCGGTCTTTGAGAAATAAGTTAAATTTACTAATTTCCTGAAGTGCAATGGTCTGACTGATTTTGTTGTAAGCTGCTAATAATATTTATAACTAGTTATTATAAAAAGTTAAATATTTTCCCCTGGATTATATAACAGTCCCCTCTCGTGATTTTTCAAAATTTGGCCATAACTCACTAATTAAGAGGATAATGTGTGAGCTTTTTGTAAACACATATTTCATTTATTAATGCCTTTCATTGTATTTATATATTTTCTTAATATTTAACAAAAATATGCTTGGACAGTTTTATATGGGCCAGTTTCCAATTAGTAGAGAAACACCCATATAACAGTCCCCTCTCGTGATTTTTCAAAATTTGGCCATAACTCACTAATTAAGAGGATAATGTGTGAGCTTTTTGTAAACACATATTTCATTTATTAATGCCTTTCATTGTATTTATATATTTTCTTAATATTTAACAAAAATATGCTTGGACAGTTTTATATGGGCCAGTTTCCAATTAGTAGAGAAACACCCATATGTACTTTTATTTCTATATACGATATTCATCAATAATTTTCTAATTACAAGCTCCGCAAAAAAAAAAAAAAACTGTTGTAAAATTTTTAAAATTCTCTATTTTGAATAATTCAAATTAAATTAAAAGCAATCTGTTAATTTTTTTCTATTTTTAATGGCAAATGCGTGCTTAGTTTCAGGTGTTGACTTGCTATAAAAATCAAAAACTTGTAAGTTTTAATGCTGTAATTTAAAGAGAATTGGAAAACCTTGTGTTTTAATTATCAGCTAACAGAAACAATCTTTAATTAATTTAAAGAAATACATGTACTTATCTATTTCCCATTTAAAATTACAATCGTTCGGTTGCACGTATTAAAATTATTTAATTTTCCTTGTTAACTTTGCAAAAAAATTCTATGTACATATATTGATAAGAACGAATAAAAATCACATAACACTAGACAACAGCCAAATCTATTTTTAAGTTTGAGTTTAATCGTACTTTAAATTAGATTGCTTCAATATACCCACCATTTAATCATAGACTAAATTTATCTGTAAAATCAATTTGTTTGTTGCGTTATCCATAAATTGAAATTTTTAACATTCTCTGAGGGAGCTGCAAACATTTTTTGTGTCAACTTTAGTTTAATCTAGCCATAATGTTTATCTTCGACCGAAAAACTAGGCCTAAATCTCAGTGAGATAATAGGATGGTACCAACAATGATTTTAACTGATGGTGAATATCTGACCACGGTCGCCATGGGATAATTGCCATGAAAGATGTTCTGGTCAGCAGCCGGTTTACCTTGCCTTTGGGAATCACGATAGTAATCCTGTGAGGGAGAGGGTTTTGGAGCCAGCCTTCAGGCAGTACTCCAGTGAGGAGAAAGCTTGTAAAAAGAGGACTCCTCGGGAATGTTATACGGTGCCGTTAAACTGCTCACATTAAATGAACGATACCAAGTTGATATAACAATCCCTATTTATTGCCTATTTATACAATTGATACTTATCACTACAAACATACTTTTGCTACATCTATATTTTGTATTTACAATACTAATACCTAAAAACACTTACAAAATGCTATCCTAAGAACCCTTGTAGTCCTACTAACCTAAAAGAAAAGAAACCCAACATAAATCATCAGATTTATGTGATTCAACCCTGACTCGGTCCAATTTAAGTGCGTCACCCGAATTATGCATAGTGCAAGTGTGGCCTGCTCGAGAATTCGCTCGGAAGAACATGTGTCTTCGCTTATCATGCATTATTATTGTTTGTTATTAGGAGCTGTGGAAACCATTGCTCGGGTTCGCTTGGACTTGGGTGGTCGCATCACATCAGAGCCTATACGCTGTAAGTTTTATTCATTCATTTATTCAATCTCATCAATACAATAAAAGAGAGAGATTTGTAGTTTGATGTTATCTCAATTGTGTTGGGTGTTCACGTTCCTAAATTTTACATTTTCTTTTTTTAATATTACATATCTATATATCACATTTATTCAACAATTCCCTTTCATACAGCTTCTCTTGTTTAAAAAAGGGCATCAGATTCTAATATGTGTATTAGGATGTTTGTTTTTTCCGACTATTTTTTTTTTTCAGTCCCACTTCGAAATTTTGTGGGAAATACCTAAACAAAAATTCCCTGAAAATTGGAGCGGTTAATATTAATATTAAGTTCTCGGCCAAGGCGTATATAGATTTCCCGTATAAAATACACCTAATTCTCTTTTTACACGATGTTTTTTTACACGAATTTGATTTAACACGAGTTCAAAAGAAAAAAAATTTCTCATTTTACACGAATTGTTTTGTTTTAACACGATTTTTAATATTCCAGGAATATTTCAGTCTTACGTAAACGTATGCGTTTATTGTCAGAAAGTGACAATGCATAAAATTTTGTTATGTCTTTATTATTTTAACTTCTTTTATATTAATGAATTTCAGATATAATTCCCTTTTTCCAAAGTAGAAGTTATTTTTTATAAAATATTTAATGAATTAAAATGTGTAAGCACGAAATGAATTAAGTGAACTCTAACAAGAACTTTTTAATACTGTTTACACCTAATTCTCTTTTTACACGAATTTTTTTTTACACGTATTTTTTGGGAACGTATCTATCGTGTAAAAAGAGAATTAGGTGTACACGTAAACTTTGATTTTTTTTTTTTTCTTCAAAATTCTACAGCTCAGAGGCATTTTATGGTATAATCTTGGTCAATGATAGAGTTTCTTCAGAATTGAATGCTCTACAAAAGTGTCCATTGCGGCGTAACCCTAACTCCCACCAGTACGGGTCACTAACCCAATTTTTTCATGAAATTCTAGTTTTTTTGCCCCTATCTTGTAAATAACAAGAGCTACAGAAAAAATGTAAATGACAAACTTGTAGGAAATTCAATTTCCTCCAAAAAGTTCTAGAACACGAAATCGCTAACATCGATATTTCTTGAGATATTGGGTTTTGAAGTTGAGGTAGTGTTTCTACAATTTAGCTCAATAATCCATGAAATTTCCACACTACCTCAACTTCAAAGCCCAATATCTCAAGAATTTTTTAGCCATGGTAAATTGTTGAAATTTGTTAAATTATGGTTTTAATCTAATTAGAGCATTGGTTCCATAAAAATATTGTATTAGTGTGTGCATTGTAAATTAAATTCGCTATTTCAGGTTTAAATTCTATCTTACGTTTTTTCTTATTGCGCCAAGCAATGGCAAATCCTTTGAGAATGTGCGTTCTATCTTAATTCATCATCTATTCTATAGAGTGAACTAAATATTATATTTCGCTTACTCTTTCTAATTTTACTGTACCTATTTTAATGTTTAATAATTCTAATTCTATTTTAATGTCTGATAAGCCTAATTCTTTAACTAATCCGGTATATATAATTAAAAAAAATATATATAACACGCTTTCCTCAAATTCATAAAGAGTGCACCTGCACAGTACGTATTGTCTAGATATTCATTTATCAAATAAATCGTCTTGGTGGTTGTTGTCTCAGTTCCACTGTTTTCTTGAAAGCCAAATTGTATGTTGTCGTCACAATTAGATGTGAGGTTCCTAATTCTTTTGTCCATTAGTTTCTCATATATTTGTCCGATTGTGCTTAATATTGCCTTAGGTCTGTAATCAGGGCCTTAGGGCTGTAGTAACGTAATCTCATGCTAATTCAATGTATATCGGATATAACGCCATTCACACAAATCAGACTATGGGAATCGACTGTCCGACGCAATTCCCAGGTTCAAGAGCCAGAAGGTCGAAATTACACGTGTTTAAATAAGTGCACCGCAGCAGACGGCCGATTCGATCTCAGGCCGGACGTCCGAGTAGGATAAAAGAGCAAACCAAGAAGAACCACAAGAATTGATTTTGTCTGAATTCTGTTGGAAGCTGGTGTTATAGTATGTAATTTTTTTCTCAATTCATTTTCTATGTTGACAAAGTATTTATTTAATTCTTCCAATATCACTTTTTCATTAGTTATACAGCTACAGATATTTTTATTTCTTTGATCGTGTAAGTCGTTGAGTCTTACTTTTTTTTACAAATATTTTATAATATTTTTTAAGCATTACCTGTCATTACTTAGAAATACTCGGCATTACCTAGCATTGCCTAAGTACTGTACTCAGCATTACTTGCTGATTAATTCTAAGTAATGCCAGGTAATGCTGAGTAATGCTTCTAAGGTACGATAATGGTGAACTACCAATATTATTACTTCATAATGGTAATTAAATTTGTTGGAGTAACAATACTGGTAATTTCTGGTAATTGTAGTACTTTTTTTTACAGCTGTTATTAATAACTCATTACAATTTCTTTCCTTCTTTCTTTCTGTCATTTTGGACTCTTTAAATTAAGCTATTAACATTTGTAAGTAAAAATCAAATTGTACAATTTCCACTTGATAAGAGCCAAATCTTGTTTTTTTTATAATAATTAACTGCCACAATTCAATGCTTATCTCAAAAAGGTCCATGCCGCAAATGTACTAGAACTAGAACATAATAGAAGTTTTGCTCGGTAGTGTACTTAAACACTTACCACTGGCAGCACATTCCACAGGTGGTCGACTTCTGTGTTGTCAAAATATTTTATGTTTTCTGCTGTCAAAATATTTCAGTTTTGTGCGCGACTGCCTGTTTTGATGAATTTTTATGCTGTGACCGCAAGTGCCTTTGTATCTTATTTACGGAGCAATAAACAAGCAATTTGAGCATAATATTTGTCGCTTTTACTGATTCGTCGGGCAATCAGGGTGGGCCTATTCCGGGAAATGGATAACCAGCGCGAGCTCGCACTAGCCCCTCTTGGGGCAGCCAGCGATAGCCGGAGTGATTACGATTTCAAAGAAGTGCCCTTGAGCGCTTTGGCGCAGAAAAGTCGTTTGATTCTATCGAAAATGTTGAACATCCCGAGGATTTTGCCCACACAAGACAATCTTCCCAGGGACTGGCGGGGGGTTGCTTATCTCGTCGGTTTAGGCGCGCATCGAACGGAGCTTAACTGCCACCCGGATCCCATGGCAAAGGTGCTCCAGCTCTGGAAAACCGACGAATTCAGGAAGACTGCCACTTTCCAACATTTGCTGACGTTTTTGGGTCGGATAGACCGTTGGGATGTTGCGGACGATATCTATGAATGTTTAGGTAGGTCTTTATTTTTGGGACATAGAGGTTGAATTAAAATACCTTACATTTTTCAAAAAATAGTATAATAATAATAGATTTCTGTCGAACTTCTCGGCATGTTGAATACATTCATCTAATTCTTTGTTGTCTTGGCGCTGGATTTAGGCTTTGTAGATCCATTTACTGTACTATATGAATTGAATCATATTTTATGCTACCCAAAACAAATAATCTTTGGTATAAGATATCGCACATGTATAAATATTGTTCCTTATACATGTAATATCCCATTGTATAAATCCTGCCAAGTGTCGGAAAATGCTGATTTCTTCAATTTTCTTTATTATTATTTAATTAATTGTTTTAGGATTGAGTAAAGGATATGTTATCAATCTAACATCTAACATATTGGACGCCAACCTAGTCCAAACCGTCCACACTATTGGGCGATTCAAGCGTTCATCATTGTCCGTTGTTACAAATTTTGTGATGAAACTTCGCGAGTGTGACTATTTAAAATATGCTATTAATCAGAGTATGTAAAATATCGCTCACGAACGAAAAAATATAAAATTCCCTTATTTTTCGCTCGCGAACCGAATTTTATTTTTCAACTCGCGAACTTTATTTTTGAGAAGAATTTTTTAAATTCCGTTCTCTCAGCGAAAGCGAATGCAATCGCTTCATATTCAAAACATTTTGATCGCGAGATCGAGTTGAAATGAAGAGAAAGAAATTTTTATATTATTATTTTGCATTCTTTGACTTGAGTGATGCATGCGCTCAGATAGTGGTTAAAAGTAAAGGCAGCCATTATGGGTCGCCGAAAAGTTTTCAATATTTCTAAGTACTTTATTTATGATGAGAATTCTTAATCATCGAAGTGTTTAGAGTTTAGACAAATATTGAAAGGACATTGTACGGGGAATATAAAAAGACATTAAGCTACCGTACATAAAGTGAATTTAAATGATGGAAACGAACAATCGATGTTTGAGGAGAGTGACAGAAGTTTTTTTTAAATAATATTTTGATCACAAATCTGAACCAAAATATGTATTGAACCTTTCTAGTCATTCTTTAATTTAAAGTAGTCATAAGTATATAAACATTATGACCTCAGCAAAATATTGAAGCCTAATAATATTTTTTTTTTAAAATTTATAATAAATAAGTATAACAATTTTGTTGACTACTTGTTATTTTTAATATGGTATTAAATATGACTCGCGAACGGTTCTTTTACGAATTATGCACGAGCGAAAAATATTTGTCAATTCCTTAAAAATAAATTTCGTTCGGGAAAGGAGATTTTAAAAAATAAAACTCATTTCATAAAATTCCCAAGCGAATTAAAAATAAAATTCTTTGTTTATAGTTTGTTCGCGAACGAATTTAATTTTTTCAGTTCTCGGAACCCTGCTATTAACTACAAATATTATTAATATGCAATTTACCTTTGAATTCCGTCGTTAAACTTTGAATATCGATAATAAGTCATCGAACTCTTCTCAAAAAGTATTTCATGTGTGTGTTCCTATAACTTATCTTCAATAGAAATCATAATCAAAAAATATAATTAATATTAGGAAAAGCTTAATCACTAGAAAGATTAGAGCGAAAACTTCCTTCTTTCTGAACCTATTAAAATTTCACCAATATTCTCAATGACCAAGTGTATCCTCTTTTTGTTTTTAAATTTACTAAAATTTCAACTAAATAGATTTTTATTCTATAAGCAAATTACGCCATATGATTTCTCATAAATTGAAAATAATGCCACATTAATTCTGTCATAATTTCCTGGCTAAAGTGAGCAATAAAGATACAAAAATAGACAATGGGTATTAAAAGGTTGACCACTTCCTGATCTAACATCATCTCCCGATTCTGAATAAAAGTTGAGAGGTTTTAACTGATATCAGACATCATTTTAAAGGACCAATCATTTAAGAAATATTATAAATTCGCTGATTTCTTATAATTTGTGAATTCCTCTGTAAATAGAGCTTCTTCTTCTAAATTCAAGTTATTGTTTAAAACAATTAAGAGTTTAAGAGCTCTAAACTTTTATATAGAATCTAGGAATATGTTTATACACACTTTTATTAAAAAGCACAAAATAATAGTACAACGTAATAAAATATATGTTGGTTCATGAAAAAATTGTCTCTGCAATGTGGATTCAATGTTTCGGTGGTGATTCATATGAAAAAGAAGCTATTATTTTCTTGATCTGTATGGCTGTATATATGATCGTAATACATTGCCGATTTTATGAAAAAAAAATGGCTTTTTGACAAAATTACTGCTCTTTTTTATAATTTTTATTCTTTCTCTTCTTTTAAGTTTAAGAAAAGATAGTAAGTCAGTACAAGTTCATTAAACAAAGTTAAATATCAGACTCTTAGTGTTCTTAGTGTACAATTTAGCTCAATAATCCATGAAAATTCCACACTACCTCAAGTTCAAAGCCCAATATCACAAGAAATATCGATGTTAGCGATTTGGTGTTCAGAACTTTTTTGTAGGAAATTGAATTTCCTACAAGTTTGTCATATTCATTTTTTCTGAAGCTCTTGTTCTTTGCGAGCAGAGCTGTAAAATATTGCATTACTTTGGAATGCATTAACGTAGACATTACCATTACAAATAATGCAATTTAAAGATGATTACCAGTACCATTACTAGTAATGGTAATGCAAGAAAATCGAATTACCATTACAGTACTGGTACTGGTACTTCACCATTACTGTAATCACATGAGCATTACTTAGCATTACTTGGCATTATTAACATTACTCGGATTTACGTAGCATTACATGGCAGTACTTTGCATTACTCATAATAAGAAATGCCAATTTGAAAGTTTTTTTTACATTTTGGTAATAAAATCTTCGATTTTATATGAATAAATATATATTTTAATATTCATTCAAACATGTTTATTGTAATAATTTTGAGTAAGGCTGAGTATTACTGCTATACTGAGCAGTAAGTAACGCTGGTAATGGTTAGTAATGCTAAATAATGCTCATGTGAGTAAGTAATGCTAGTAATGGCGAGTAATGCTAAGTAATGCTCATGTGATTACAGTAATGGTGAAGTACCAGTACCAGTAAATGTAATGGTAATTCGATTTTTTGCATTACCATTACTAGTAATGGTACTGGTAATCATCTTTAAATTGCATTACCTGTAATGGTAATGCATGTTACTGGTAATGCCATTTTTTACAGCTCTGTTTGCGAGATAGGGGCAAAAAGCGAGAATTTTATGGTTTAGTGACCCGTACTACCTAGCTGGTGGGAGTTAGGGTTACGCCGCATTGGACACTTTTGTAGAGCATTCAATTCTGAAGAAACCCTCCATTGACCAAGATTATACCATAAAATGCCTCTGAGCTGTAGAGTTTTGAAGAAAAAAAAATCAAAGTTTACGTGTATTTTATATGGGCAATCTTTATACGCCTTGGTCGAGCACTTAATATTAATATTAAAGGCTCCAATTTGCAGGGAATTTTTGTTTAGGTATTTCCCACAAAATTTCGAGGTGGGACTGAAAAAAAAAATAGTCGCGAAAAAAAAGCAACCTAATGTAGGAGTTAATTTTCATTTCTCCAATAATTCCAGTCATTCTTCTCTAATAGAAACATTTCTGATCCAAGCAAATTTAAAACAAATGATTATTATAAATGTTATTCAGTCGAAGATGCCGCAAACTTCCAATCATCGAAGCAACGCCCGTCAGTTCAAAAATCTATAGAGCCAACGAAAAAAGATATTTATGGAAAAGACGACAACATTTTAACGCATGACGACGTCCACCGTGCCCATGAGGGCCTGCCTCCGCAACTCTACGATGCATTCGTCCTGTTTGCAGACGAAGACATCGATTTTGCAACAGAACTCATCACTCGAATGGAAAATTTTGGCTTCAAGGTAGGCGAAAAATCAGTAGATTTTATTCCGGTTTTCTAATAATTTTTCCCAACAGCTATGTGTTAGAGAGCGCGACCTAATCGGAGGTGTATCTTTCGAGCACGAAGCTATTCTACGACTCATCTCCGAAAGATGCAACCGCCTAATTGTGATAGTTTCTCCGGCATTTTTGCAGAGCCCTGCCAATGCATTTTTTGTAAATTTTGCACAAGCATTGGGAATAGGTTTGCTCCAGAAATAGAAGAGGTTTCAAAAGTGTGTTTATTATTCTCTAATTTCAGAACAAGGACGAAGAAAGATAGTGCCGTGCCTCTACCAACACTGCATATTACCGCCAACATTAAATTTTTATTTTCTGTTAAACTACCAAAGGTCTGGAAAATTGTGGAATTTTTGGGACAAATTAAAGGACTCAATTCGTACTACGCCTGCTGAAAGAAGCTCTGTACCGAGGTATTTTAGGTCAATTCTTTTTCATTGTTACAATAATGTATAATATTTTTAATTCAAAGAATAACAATAACAGAAATTGAGTCTCCAAAAACAACGACCACAAAGCCAGCAGCCATAATGGAGAATACAAATCCAATACCTATTAAAGCACCCCGGAAAAAGCGAGGAGCAAGTCCTTCAGGAAATGGTGCTGCATCTTCCGCGGCGCCATTATCAAATAATCAAATCCAAAACACAACAATTTCCCCTGTTCCATTACAAATCCGGAACTCATTTTCGACGAATAATTTAAGAGAAATAAACGTGCCTGATACAAATACGGTCTGTGATATGTCCAGCAGTAGTGCAACACTACACACTGATTCCACAGCTACTTATAATGTTAAGAAAACAAAATGGTATGAGAGATTTCTCAAAACTAGCTCAGTAACCCTTATGAAACCGGAAAATTCAACAAAGTCAACAAAACGTAAGTGGTTTAGGAAAAAAGTTGCTATTAGTAGTTGACTGTATTGATTTAGCTGTTGAAATGATGTTTGTTGTTTTTTTTTTACCTTGTTTGTTTTTAAATAAAAGAGATTATTTTGATGATAAAAGATAACGACTTTTAATGGATTTAAAATACCCTGACTCTTATATTTCTTAGTCCTAACTGAACTGCGGTGCCATTAAATCGATTTATCTTTTTATTTACGCTTTTTAATCTTTATGCTACTGTATTGATTCAACGCTCGTTAAAGCTCCAAAATCCTGCGATATCCAAAAATATGAAAATACGAATTTTAAATTTCTCCTTTCTGATCCTCAGTAGTGACGTAATCCTGCAAACCATGAGAACTTTGAGGGAGGGTGGACAATTTATTTTATGCTAAAATATAATATAACAATATGATTAATATATTCATTCTTAAAAAAAATTATAAAAACATCTTGCAGACTATCCCCTTAAAAGAAATAGCACCAATATGAAAAACAGAAATATGTAGAAACAAATATGCAAAAATGCGTCACCTAGAAAAGTAAGAGATAAGACGAATATGACTCTACTTACGCACAAAGGGTATGGATGATTAGCAAGAATTAGCCGGATGCAACTTTAGTTGATAGCATAAGTATTTGATAAATAAATATAGTTGATAAATTGTTTTATGAAACACGCACTAACATGATGCAATACGTGGTAAAAGTTGGGAGAGATACATTCTTTTGCGTTATTTATAAAATAATCATTCTGTTTCAGACAGACGTTGCGATCCCATAGGCGATTTTTACAAATCAATTTCCTGCAAAAGGTTGATAGAGAATAGATTAGATTGATATATGTTTGTTACATAAATGTAAAACAATGAATATACTGATTTTAATGATACCTACATAAGAAACTCATTGAACTTTAGAAATGGTACTTATCTATACCCATTCCCTCCTATAAAGACTTAGGTAGCCGTGAGGACAAATAATACTTAGCCTGAACAATCCCGAAAACCTGATGTAAAATAATTGCCGGTTTCCACTTGTACAGATAGTTATAAAACAAGTTATTTTTTACTTAGGGTGTGTAGATAGAGGGCGTAGTTTTATACATGTTATCGAAAATAATAAAATGCAAAACTCATTTCCAGGGTTACATTTTACCTAGAGGTAGAGATAGAAGGGGCAGTTCTTTCTACAACATAGCCTATAACGAGATTTATAAGTTCTCGAGAACTACTAGCTGTAATTTAATAAAAACTAAGCCTGCTGCAAATATGGTAACTTTGGGGGTGTACCATGACCTTGCACGTGAATGAATGGTAAAATTTCGGTCAGAACATATTGCTACGGACTCTTAGGAATTATAAAACGTACCTTTTGGATATAAAGAACTACTTTCTAAAATTGATTTTTTCTCGTGTGTTCGGGATTTCATAGCACTGATCCGCCGCCGCGCCGGTTCCGGGTAAGTTATTTATCTATAATTTTCGTCTTGATTAAGAAAACGTTTCCCTTTTTTAGGGGCAGACCTTTTGGAAATGTAATAATTTTCATAAAATTTACTCTTATACATATTTAAAGAAACTTGGTTGTGTTATTGAAATTTTTTTTATTTAATTAAATGATTCTATCCTCTATCAATCGAATATTTTTCCTTTTTTTTTAACCTTTTTATATTCTTCATAAAACAAATCATAAAGAATTGTATATTGTTTTATTAGTTCTATTAATGCGTCAATCCAATTTTTATCCATTATAGTTCATAGTCTACGTTGAAACCTATTAGATTGTTACCCATTAAAGTACCGATTTTTTTGGGAAACATTCAAATAATAATTATTTTGTTCAACAATAATTTTATTAATCAAAATAAGCTCCATTTATTTACGGTAGAAATTCGAGTTTCTGGAGGTAATGAATTCCTCAAAGGCATTTCTAACATCCGTTTGACTTGTTTACTTTATACACTTTTACTTTTTTTTTTAAAAAGTGGTCCAAATGTTTAAAACAAAAAGTAATAATCGGTAGCTGATAGATCCGGAGAATATACTGGATAAGGTAGAGTCCCATATTCCAGCTGGTTCAATTTCTGTACTGTTGTTCGTGAAATATGTGGCCAAGCATTATCATGGCATAGAATGACGCCATGTCTATTGACTAATGCGGGCTGTAGTTGGATGCAATATTTGTTTACATCAATGGTTTCACCTGATTCTAGGCCGCAGACCATCAAACAGTTAATATATTCTTTGGATTATGGTGGTGTTGATTTGCGTCTAACAATTGAAAAGATCGTCGACGATCATCATATTGGATCCACTTTTCATGATGCAAAACAAGATTCCTTTTGTTTCCAGCGTTGGGGGAAATGTTGATTTCTAATCGACGGATCATATGCCTCTCGGTCAATTCGTGACAAACCCACGTATCCAACTGTTTCACTTTTCTAGAATATTGAAAATACCTTGTCCAAATTCTACGCCTTACTTTTCAACAATTTTGAATCTTGCGTCTCTTAAAAACGCTAGCGTTCTCTTATATCTTCACTTCGCTGATTCAATAGCTATCTTCAGAGGCTTAGAAATAATATAATAATAATTTCAAAAATATTCCACTCAGAATTCTCATCATTTTCCCTTGACTTTAAATCCGATCTTAATAAGTTTAACAACTTAAATAAAATTCCTATTCCTATTAATTTGTCCGTATATATTACTCCTAATGATGTCCTTAAGGGGTTATATACAGTCAGGATTTTCAGAAAATCGACTTTTTTTTTATTTTATTTTCGTAATGTACATATATTTAAGTACACCACAGAAAATTTCATGTCAATCCGGTGAATATTCTCGAAGTTACACGCATATTTGTAATGACGTTTTCGAGTTTTTGTACTAAATGTAAAGTGCTTTTGAAACTTTAAACGCGTTTTTCTCAAAACTGTGTTCTTAAAGTCGGTGAGCAAGATTTCTCGGAAATGGCTGAACCGATCAGTTTCAAATTTTAACACAAGCTTCTTAAGTATATTTTTTAGTATTTAATCGAAGCTTTTTGCTCACCGATAAATATTTTCCATTTTATATACAATTTAGAGCGAAAATTGTTGTTAAAAACCGATTTTTTTTTTAACCTTCTGATCGTGTTTGCTTATTTCCGTGTTTGGGGCGTACAGCGCCCGTAGTTCATTTTATAAGGGAATTAGCTGTTGTTCAATGAAATTCAACGAATAAATTCAATAATGTTAAGAATTATTAGTTGTTTTTTAATTTTATTCTCATTTTAACCTGTATTAGACAAGAAATAATGGATTGAGTATGCATGTACCATATATGCTTTTTTAAGTTGAATTCTGCATGGGACGCTGTACGCCCCAAACACGATCAGAAGGTTAAGAAGCCGCCATTTTATCAAAAATTCTTATTTTGCTTATTCCTTCGATTAATTACAAGATAAAACAATATACTAACGAAATATTTTTAGTTTTTTCATTTTGGATGATCCAGTCGAGAGATATCATGCACACCGCAAAACGCTTTTTTTTACAGTTGCTCCCGGAGATCAGCTGTAGCAGCTTTTAAAATAATTATTTTTACAAATAAAAAACATTAAAATACACTCAAGAGTTACCATTATATGTGTACAGAATTTTACATTAATAACTTAAAAGATCATCTCAAGAAAAATTCTTGAAAAATCGACTTTTTTAGGCCTTCTGACTGTATATAACCCCTTAAGCATATCAATGAGCTCCCTCTTGATTTCACGTCAGGACCCGGTGGTATTCAGCCAAATGTCAGGTATTCTTAAGGCATGTTCTAATGAACTAGTCACGCCTTTAAAATTAATCTTCCAAGACCGGACAATTCTCCGTGGTTTGGAAGAACTCCTTCATCATTCTGATTCATAAAAAGGATAAAAATGAGGCTATTGGCCCATTGCGAAACTTTCCTGTGTTCCAACATTTTTTTGTACACCCCCAAAATTCGACTGTTGGCAGACGCCTTCTTTCAACAAACTAGCTTCAGAGCGTTCGACTGGTAGGAATCTGCTTGAATTTATTATTATTATTATATTTGTTACTGAAGGCAAACAGACTACATTTACGTATATTCACTTCAGTAAGGCCTTTTGGTAAGCTTTCACATTCCGTAATTATTCTTCAATTACTAAGCCTAAGCTTTCCACGTCTGCTTATTAACTGAATTCGCTCTTATCTACTCGACATAATATACCAGGTTTCTTTTCGTTATACCACCGCGAACAAATAATCCTGCAGGGTAGTCACTTAGGTCCATTTCCTTTTATTTTATCTATTTGTGACATCTCACACCCAACAAAAAATAATATCTTAATTTACGCAGAAGATATGAAAGTATTCTTTCGTACAAAGAATATTAACTACTGCCATGGGGTTCAAAAGGACGTAACTATATTCCACTTGTAGTGTACACACAACAATTTAGAATTAAATATTAGCAAATGCAAAATCATAATTGTATATAGAGTTATAACTTGGGAGTTATCCTGTATGTTGGGAGTCTTCAAAAGATGGTTCCGGGAATTTTCGAATAATATACTGTCTTCAAACATCTTCATTATTCTTTTGTTAGACCGATTCTTGAATACTCTATCCAATCACCCTAGTATATACTCGTAGTTTATTTTGATTGTATCGAATCTGTGCAACGAATTTGTCTGTTTCACCCTTAAAAATTTATCAGTTCTTCCTTCTTACGTCTGAGGTTCCTTGATATGCACTCTCTGCACCAACGTCGGCAGATTTGTTCACCAATTATTAATTAATAATATAGACTCAGCTTCTCTTTTCAGAATTCTCTATTAGAGTGAACGAGCGCAATCTTAGAGTAGTGTCGCTTCTATGTACAAACTAGTTTATGTAAAAATAACTAAAGCTTTTTTCAGCCTATTAGTCTTATAAGTTGAAATTCAAAGAAGAACACTGATTTATTTGACGTTCGTGTCTGGTAGTTGTGGTCGCATATCTGCTAACATCAGACCAAATGATGAATAATCAGTCATATGTATGATACAGATAAATAATGTCTATTTTATAAAGCTTTATATAAGCTGATGGTTCGATATAAAATCATACGAATTTGGCTTTTTTCCATTGCTCACTAAATCACTGTTCGTTATTGTACTCTTCACCGCCGAAGCTGCACCGAATCTAAATACACTAATCATTAAGCTGTAATTTGTTATAGCTGTACTGGCCGATTAAATTCGAATCTACTTTCCACTGATTTCATAATTTTACAAAAAATTAGAAAATGAATGATTTTAATTAGAAAAACTGTAAGTAGTATTATAAATCTCGATAAAATCAACCATAACTGAAGAGAAAAAATCGGATATATACCATACAAAATCGTAGACAAGTGAAGAAATATTGCTTAAGGTACTAGTTCCCTGTAGAATAGGAAAAAATCGACTTTTAAACTTTATTTTTTTCTCAGCTCCTTTATTATAAATCTAACTGGATCTTTTTTTATTTGAATATATGTCTTGAGGTTAACAAAAAAAATCGTTTTTTTCTTTTTTTATTACTTTATTATATATATAGAGGGCTCTCAAAAAGGAGCAGTCCAAAAAAAGAGGGTTCCATGGCGGACACTCAATCTCAGAAACGACAAGTCCGAAACAAAAAAAAACAAAAAGCATGTTAAAAAGGAAGATATTTTATGAGGCAATTCACCACAATTAGTAAAAAAAATCGGTAAAAACAAAAATAGCGGGTGTTTGAAAAAAAAATTTGAAAAAATCGCTTTTTTTTCGCTTTGTTCGGTTTGGAAATATATTTCTTATCAACTTTTTCAGAATTTTCTGGTGAATTACCCTAGAATAGACCTTAACAAATAAAACGCTATACAGTTTATTCAAATCGGTTCAGCCAATCAGGAGATTGACTGTCCGCCGTTTCGAAAAATGTAGTTTCGAGAAAAACGCGTTTAAAGTTTTTTTACGATATATTTATGTGTGTATAATCAAGAATGCGCGCGCACTAAAACTGCTGTAGCTCCTCGATTTTTTCGAATTTCTTTTTAAAAATTTAGCAGATGATTTCTGAAGGTATAAGGAACCATAAAATGGAAAAATAAAAAATTCCATTTGGGGGAAAATTTTGAGGGAATTAGTACCTTAAGATGGCTTAAATCTGATTTTTCCATCAAATCGGAAATTTTACAAATATGTATACACCAATACTCATAATGTTTATAGCGCTTTGACAGAATTATATTTAGATATGTCTTTGTCATTTTGCTCTAATTTTCTGTGAATTTGTAAAATTCCATTCGAATTGCTGAATTAAAATCATGAAATTCATAACATAACGAAATAATTTTAACTACTACTTTTATTAAATAAGATATCTAAACATTAAATAAATTTTATGAACTTACTACATACATATATACCGCATTGATGAAAATAATCTTGATTGATGAATATCGCCCTAAAAATAGGGAGAAAGGGCAATAAAAGACAGGGAGTTATTCATAAATAACTTTTCTTTTTTAATTAAGATTTTGAAAATAGAAGTTAACAAAATAAATAATCTTCAACTTATTGCATACACCCAAATTACTTTACAAACGTATAAATTGAGTGAACAAGCGTCAAATGAAGATAATATATCTTTAACGATTTACATTGAAAATGATGCACCCTTCTGTGGAATGTGTGTCTTAATAGAAACTCAACCGACGTCAGACAAACAAATTCGTTTTCTCGTGTTTCTTCTGGAAAAGAATCCAAATGTTGAAGTTTTTTTTTTTGTTTTCTTATTAATTTTGTTATTATTTCAATTTCATATATTTATTATTACACTAGATTGTTATTTTTTTTTTTTTCGTGTGATTTTTTTTTTCTCTTTTTAATAAATTTTTTTTATTTAAAACAATATTATAATATTCCTTTTATAATATTTTGTGCATTATGACAAATATTACATGGTAATTATTATTAATTTAAAGTTTTATTTATTTCAAATGGTAAATTGCCTCGATTTTCTTTATACAGACTGTGAACCATTTCACCTTGTTTCATATTAAATAATTAATCTAATTTCTGCTTTATTATATTATTCCTTCTCTTAATTGCTACTATTATTTCTCATCGTCTCATTCTGCCGCTCGTTCACCTTTAACAGTCGATTTCCTTCCCGCCATACTTTCCCTCCGTCCCTCCTGCGTTGAGTTCAAATTCTATTTATATCATCTTGTGTATGTTTTATATAATAAATTGTGAATCCTCTTTATATGTTCCTTTATTCCTTTTATTACTATTAAGTATCATCGGTTACTCTATTTTAATGTTGTTTGTTTAAAAAAGTTACGTTTTACCGTCGTTTATTATTAGTATTATTATGTGTATGTGTAAATTGTGTAGTATATTTTTCTCTTTTTTATTTAGAAAATTCTTGCAGTTTTTGTTGTGATTTTTATTTATTTTTCTTTTTTTTTCATTTAATTTCCTCATTTGGTTTAAAATTTTTTGTAGTACACGTGCCATTCCAAAATTCAGCTTTGTTTGATTGTTTTTTCCTGCCAAAATTAAGGCGTGATTTTGTTACATTTTTTTTAATTTCTTCATAGCAGTAACTGTACAATGCATGAGAAGACATGAGAACTATAAATTTATTGGCGAATCTTCAGAAATATTTGAATGCATAAAATTTAAGTGTGGTTCGCAAATTCCGGCGAAAGATTTTTCCTGTGCCCAATTAAATAATAAATAAATTAACGAATAATAATAATATTAAGACTGATCATTTTTCCACGAGGAATTAATGCCATGTGAAAAATACACATACTTGAAAACGTATGGTCACTTTGTTTTTATTTTATTCAGCATATTAGCCAATAACAGAAATCTACACAGATTCTATCTCAAATTATCTCGTTTCTAAAAATGACATGGAAGACATAAAGTTTGAACCATGTATTATGTATTTTGGATGCTATTCTATTAGTAGAATCTAAAAGATAACACACAAGGAAACATTTTTAAAGTAAATCTTTAGCTTCTCATTAGAAAACAAGCAAATTTGTCCAGTATCTGTGGATAGAAAATATCTCACTGAAATTAAACCCAATTGCAATTGCCCTCAGATCATGTCAGAAATGATTTCAAAGGTGTAAAAAACTAATCAGGTGGTATTCTGTTGAATAATGTAAGGGCACATACAACTAAGCCTTCTTTAGCTAAAATATTAGACCACCATGTTTATATGATAAAAAAAAAAAAAAAAAATAATAAGGCAGTTATTTATTGAGCTGGAAAATACTCTTTCATTAGACATAACCTAACTTTCATTAGACCTAACCTAAATCAAATGGGAGGTTGAGCAAAATTGTTGAGATTAATTTAAGGTCGGTTTACACGAGGCAAGTTGGCGGGTAAGGCCAGTGAGCAAGTAATTTGCTGCAAGTTGACTTAGGCAAGTGCCGGGGCAAGTAGCGTTCACACGTGTGGCTGATCAATTCCAAGTGGAGTAATGGTTAAGAATATTATTAATAATAACAACAAACTGAACTGAAGAGAAGTTTTGGCTTTTGACTGAATATGTTCCTTTCCGCTCTTTGAGGAATCACAACTTCTTCCGTGTAGTACATCATAGCACGAATTACCACTTGAACCGACTTGATCAATGACGGGCCTCTTTAAGGGAAACTATACAAATATCGACTCTAGTCTCTTTTGACGATAGTTGAGGTTACTTTTGCTTTTTATTCTTAATTATATCCCTTTATATTTTATAGTAGTCAGTACTTGATGAAGTTGAATTAATAAATAAATAATAAAACAACATGCTTCTAACAAATCTGAATTGATATATCAGTGTTGCTTGGTTACAACTAGGCAAGTGGGAATTTACATGTGGCAAGTAAAGCTACAAAACCATGCGAGTGAATGTTCACAAGTGGCAAATAACTTGCTCACTTGCCTTACTCGCCAACTGGCCTCATGTAAGCCGGCGTAGGGACAACTAGCAAGAATATAAATCTTAAAACTTGAAGACTTACAAGAGATTTTTTCCCCAAAAACATAAATTTTCTATAAATCATCTGAATCCGCAAGTTACATAATAATTGGCGAAATATGTATATACCTTAAGGCCTAATTTAGCTTTATCAAACTCGATTCAGAAATTTCTGAGGTTCGCCTGCAAAAAAGTAAAGGAACAAATGTTAAACTTTGTATTGTATTAATCGCAATTTTTCTATATAAATGTAGAATTTGAGGCCTTATTATGAAAGTCGATCACGCTAAATTTCTTAGCATCTTAGCTTGGGAAATGTATCTTCGCTAATCAAATTTAACGTAATCGATTTCCATACTAAGGCCCTAATATATTAAAATGTTCACGCATCCTGGGATAGAATAATCGTTCCTCTATCAATGCAATGTACAGAAATACTAGAATTTAGTAAGCAAAATGCACATTTTTTTTTTTTTTTGTTGCTAAAAATAAAAACTATCACTGGCCACGTATTCTTAAAAACCATTTTTTAAATTTTTTATTTTTCTTGGAAGCATATTAACATCAATTGAAAACGCTCCACAACCTAGTTCTTAAAATTTTCTGCAGATGCAGCGAAAATAAGAAAATGTTCTCATTCTCCTTACAACATTGTTTGCTTTTGCATTTTTTTTTTGTTAATGTTTTTGATTTTACAACTAGAACACCAATTTCTTTTCTAATTCAATCAGGACCCAGTCCCTGTTTCCAAAAATGAGTTTCATCAAATAGAATAATTGTTTCTCTTTTACATTTTAAATTTTTTCACCACCATTTTCATTATTTTTATACTTAATTATTTCTCCTATGTTCACTTTTACCTAAAATTTGTATGGCAGTAGTTCATTTAGTTTAAGTAGTAACAAACACAAAAATCGTTTGTTTACTTGGTATTATTATAATTTTAATCATTTTTACAATATGATGTTCTATCAATTAAGTATTTTTTTTTTTTTCTGTGGTAAATTTTACTTGCTCAATTTATAATGGCAGTTTGTTGATTCTTTTTTTTACTCTCGTAATTACATACTTTTAATGTTAATAAAGTTTAAACTGAAAACGTAAACCTTCATTCATTATCGCCTCTTTCAAACAATAAATTTGGTTAATTATTGCTAATTGAGCAGTTTACTCTCTTCAAAAATATTTTTTTTATTTTTACCTATAATACTTAAATCAAAACATAATCGCAATAAAATTCCTCTGTGTTTCCACTGAGGTAATTTATTATTATTTTATTTTTTTTTAATTACAATAGTCAATAGAAAAATGAATTTACAAAAACACAACAATAATGCACATACATACATTGTTACAACATGTACATATATGTTAGATTCCTTTTTTCAGTTTCTTTCTTTTGGCACAAAACATTTTGGCAAATTTACATTTACGTTCTTTTTTAAATTTTTCTCCTATGATACTGTATTGCTTGGAATTGTGAAAAACTACGGTGAACTTTTTTGGTGTATTTTGTGTCTAACATCGAGAAACATAGGCGCGTTTGGGACTCCACAAAATGAATCGATTTTCCTTTTTCCCTACGAAAGTAATAACTAGTGTAGAAGTCACAACGATCACATTAATCGCTATATTACGTTTACGAGCATATCAATCAAAATTCGGCACACTTTTATGAACTTTGGCACATAATATATCAGTAAAATTTATTAAATAGGCTTTTATTCAATAAAAATAAATCAGTGGATAGATATTTAATAGCAGTCGCAATCGTGCAAAACAAACCAGTTTTATAACCCTTGTCGTACTAAATCAAAGTAGATGAACTCTTAAAATAAGATTTAAACAAAAATATATTTAATAGCACCTAATTAATACAACCTGATGAAAAATTCATACAAAAAAAAAAAAAAAGACTATATGCAATCTTTAAGTATATCTTAAAACAGACACAGTGCTTTGATTTTGGAGTAGTAGTTGGTATATTTTATCCTAGAATTTCTTTTAATATAGATATTACAACAAGCATGTGCTACATTTCAAAAATTTTTAATTACATTTCACAGAAATTACAAACAAAACAAACCAAACTGTGAGTAGGAAGTAAATTTTACATAATATTCTCTTACTTTTTATAATAATCTTTGTTTGGACTTAGAACGGTTCTGACCCTTTACATTTACACGAAAAATTTTTTTAAAATTTAAATTTAATACATGCATGGGAATTGTGCGGCTTAAGCATGTGAATATAAACAAAATACTATTTTCCGTGCCGTATTTTGCAAACAGTCTTGTCGCGCTTTAAACTTTATAACGTTTTTGGTAGCGCAACAAAATTTAATTAAAAAAATTGTACAAATCCATATCTGTTTTTTTTTCCCAGTATTTTCAAGTTTTTAACTTCTCTACTAACACAGCAATTTTAATTACTATATATCCGCATGAGATATAAAATACGGCACTTCCAATATTATTTGTATAGATTTTATTTTTTATTAGCAATTAAAAAATAAAAACTGACATGTCACATTTTTGTTATGAAATTCTACTAAAGTATGGGTAGTTTTTTATAGTAGAATTTATCTTTTGATACATGGATGATTTTACATTTTGCAGAAACATTTAAAAGTAATACAAAATGGAAAAAATTAGGTAATTTAAAAATTTACAACAAAATTAAACTTTTCAAATATAAACAACATCCTGCAGAAATTTATTTTCATGTATATAGACATATTTAAATCCTGAAATGAATTAAAATATAAACTACTAACAACAAATATGTACATTATGAAAAATTGCATTGCAAAAGATTTGTTTCTAAAGCAACAAATTTCTGTGAGTACTTCATGCACAAAGAAAAAACTATACAAGCAAACTTTAATAAAAGTTGTTTACATAAAGCTAACAAATACTGTGCGTATTTTTATCAATTATATTATAAATCAATAATTATTGCAATTATAGTCAACACTTTACCCAACCCACTTTAATGACGAATAATCTGAAATAACGACCTTTTCTCCATATCAAAGTTCGATCGAATATTCGCCTTTGCATTACTGGATTAGTAGTAGTATTATATATTTTTGTTTTTACTTTTTTTTTGCATATATTACGAAATTGTCCTACAAATTTCTTACAATTCCCTGGTAATACGCATACTGCTAGTTAATAATATAATAATAAAAAACATCAACTCAATAATTTTCTGAAGCCCGTACCTTACCGCATTTTTCTCGTTAACAAAAAAATTTGTAAATTTCGTCAAGTCAAAAATAAACCAGAAATAACGAGGCTTTTGCCTCTATACGTCATTTTGTTTTAAAAGTAAGTACATTTAATATTTTGTGTTAAAAATGTAAGATAAAAAACAGGCTTTAGTTATAAACTTACTACGACAAGCATCAGTGACTTTCCTTTGGAATATGGTTGACATAGTTTGAAGAAAAATATCGTACATTTTCGAATTCAAAATATTGTGCGTAAAACCTTTCTGAAACACTGTGTTTATAATTGACTCTGCTTAACAGCATCCAAGTAGGTTTTATTGCCAAACCTATCGTGGCTTCGATCAGTACTCGCAAAAGGTTCTATTACCTAAAAGGCACCATATAGATATTAAAGCAATAAGTTGTTAATATTTGCCACATACGGTACTGTTGTAAAAACTATTATATTAAAAACCTACTCGAATGCCGGTTACATTGGTCCTAGTATCGTATGTTTTTAACTATGTATTTAATGATTGCCTGGTTTTAACACAATTTACTTATTAATCCACTTGCTTTTTGTATCTCTATAAATAGAAAGCCTGTGATTATCTAGCGCATCTATTCCAAATTAATCTTTAAAAAAAAAAACGATTATACTATATCTCTCAAATAATATCACCAGATCTACCTATAATTTCTAGTGATTTCCTTAAGATCAATTCCTTAGACAACGAACATTTTTCCAGTTATTTTAAAAATTAATAAAACTATTAAACTATTAAAAATTATATACATAGTATTTAAAAAACAAAATAAAAAAACATTTGTTGAAAACATCCTCAAACATTCGATTAATGATTCATCATATTGCAGTAGGTCTGCCACTTTAGTGATAATTAATTAGGCTATTGAAATACAAATAGGCTATCAAAATAAATTATATGAATATATTTTTATATTCCAGAAAGGAAATTTCAAACGGAAATGTAAGTGCAATATATAAATGTATTCATATTTCCAAATTACAAGTCTAAATATTACTTTGATACTGTCATTGTACTCAAATAGGTACCTCAAATATTTCGGAGTACTTTGGTAGCAGCAAATATAATTAAATCATAGTCTTAACTTTTTTTTAAAGTTATTTCAGTTTATGCAAACATTATATGAGGGGTTCTAAAAATTCAGGTTTAACACTAGGTTTACCGAGGAGTCATTTTTACCTTGCTTTTTATAAATTGCTGGATTAATCATTAGTTATACATGTCTTATAAATATTAATCAAGATATTTTCAGAAAAGTACTTTAGCAAATAAATTCAAATTAAACTACCATGGGTCAAAATAACCACTCGGTAAACTTAGTGTTAAATATAAAACCTAATATAGAAACTGTAAAATGTTTTGCATTAAACGTTCTATATATTATAAAACGTTCAGTTTTTAAACTAAACTGATTTAAATTCGCAAAATATGTTGATTTTAATGAACAGAATTTTCTTCGCTAGATACTAAAAATAGACAAATAAAATTGTTCCCAACAAGCACCTGTTATTTGATATGTGCGATTTGGAAATAAACATTACTCAATTGGATTGAACAAAAATAGCCAGGTTATAATCAACATTAGCTTTAAGAAGTACATCATGTGACATTACCAGGAGCACAAATAATTACGAAAATCGTAAATATTTAAATAATTAAAGGAAATATAAATAGCCCTTTTTAATAGAGGATGTTTCGGAATAATACGAATAGGATGATTAAGATTGATATGCATAAAGCTAGATGTCACGAAAACGCAAGTGAAATAAAGAAAACATTTTTAAAAGTAGCTCAAATATCTCAATCGTATTCGAATTAAAAGAGAGGATATTATTTCTTTTAATAAAACTGGTATGTACAGGAGGCCTTTATTATTTTTTTTTTCTATTCGAAAATTATTCGGTTTCTTTTAACAAATTTGCTCTCTATTTCAAATTTGTAATTGTGTCATATGTTTAGCATAGATTTCGAATTTTAAACTTGTTTTATTGGATAAGTGGTAAATCATATCTAAAACACTGTAGAATATTAATAAAATTAAAAATAATCGTCACAATTAATGTCGAAATATTACATTGTATATAATAAATAAATTAATGTATAAATGAGCGAATACAACATTCGTAAGCTTATATTAAATTTTAAGCTTAACTTGGTCGAACGATAGTTTAACCAGACTCAAATAATAATAGTTAACAACTACTAACAACAATGGAAGACTTATTTAAAAGAAAACCCAATAAAATTTGGCAAAAAAACGAAGGGATAAAGGAGAATCGATTCATTTTAAATACGAAAATCGTTGGGAAAATTTTGTTGGTAAAATAAACGGCTGGTGATTATCCCGTATACGTAACTATTACACGATCTTAATTTATACTGCAACGTTCGCCGTCGTTAGAATCCATTTTTCGTACTTTGTGTTTTTTTTTTTTTAAATTTAATTTTTAATTAATTTTTCTAATTTTTGTCTTTTACATTCATTTGTGCGTATCTGATCGCAAAATAACACGTCGGTATTTATTTTACGCCGACCTTATGAATTTTATCGGATAGGGTCGGACCTGTCCAGACCCAGAGATCCGTAAGGTTTTAATTAGAATACACGTACGTATGTTGACCGAAATGAAATGTTTAAAATTTTTTTTCTTTCTTTACTCAATACTCAAACAACATGTGAATTATTACTTTAATTGTCTTTATTTCTATATATGTAGGGTGAAACTTGTTTTTTCGTTTTTTCATCATTTTTCATAAAATCTTTTTTAGGTTTAAAATAATTGGTTCATGATCACAACATTTCTTTGTTTTATCTCCAACTGCCCTCTTTTTTACTTTTTTTTTTTTTTTGTAATACTATTCTTCCCTTTTGTTTATAATACTTGTTGATTCGTCGATTTTTTTATTTTTTATTTTTAAATGTTAATTTCCTCAGTGTCGTTTTAGCAACTTATCGATAAATTCTGGTATGTTTCTGAAGTATGTATGTGTTCTTGTGTGTGTAATTTTGCTATTCTACTCAATTTATTAATAAATTTTTCATTCGCCTATACTGAACTCACTCACGTAATTTAGCGTTTTAGTTTTGTAAAATTAATTAATTTAATTAATTTTTTTTATGAATATAATGCAAATAGTCGGTATCTCATCTAGATCTTTATCTTCTTTTTATTTTTATTTTTTTAAACAAAACTCAAACAGTGCAAACGAACAAAACTGTGATTTGATGAAAGTAACGAAATTTAAATATGCATTTCAAAGCCAATTTCTATGAATGCCTCGAAGTTCGCTATCCTTGTTCACTTCACAATAGCTGAGATGTTCAGGCAGTAGCACCGGTACTGTAACACCTGATTTTGTAAATAAATCATATAAACAAATTTCGATAAAGATAATTGTCAATTTAAATTTATAAGTAATCCTTTAAAAAAACAATTAGAAAAATATTTTTTTGTTTATTTTTTATTTTAATTTTTTTTTAATTTTTTTTTTTTTTTGTTGTTGTTGTTAAATTAGAGAATTGATTAAAGCCTATCCTCCTCCTCTTCCTCGGGCTCGTCCCCGTTCTCTTCAACCTCCTCTTTATAGCCAGGGTGCTCTGAGATTGCATAGTAATTACCATTATATATAACACCTAATTCACGTAATGCGTCACCACGTATCGTGGCCTTTATCGTCCAATTGTAACAATCATCTGATTCGGATTCACGATCTAAACGTTCAACATCTAGGATTTTTGAATTTAAACGTTCTAATATAATACCAATATCCTTAATACTTAAGTGACGTTTTTGATCTACAGATAGCTGATCGATTAACAATAGGAATTTCTCTGTTGTCGTCTTATCATCTTCCATTACAGTATTTTCAGTTTCACTTTCGGAACTATCACGTTCTGGAGCGATATCCAAGAACCGTACATGACCTTTCGCACCTGAAGCTCTACGTTGCATACTACCACTTGGCTCACCTGATATTGTTACCGACTGGGGCTGAGGGCTGGTTGTGCCATCCTGAATTGGTGATGTTGCCACACTTTTATGTACAGCGATCTTTCGTCCTTCCTCGTGGAGGGCACAACAATGGAAATCACATTCTGTAGTACTAGGGCTGCCCGCACGGCTTGGCGTGTGAACATGGTGAGCACATTCTGGTGTGTGTACATGAACAGCACCAACAGCACTATCAAAGGAGCCGCCTTGTTTCGATAGACGACGTCCCGGATGATAGACGCTTGATGGACCTTCATCACTTATTACAGTTATTTGTGGACTGGGATAACGCTGTGGTGCTGGGTTTGTTTTATCCAATGAACTTTGCGCTGAAAGGCCTTTCTTCGATGGTGAATATTTGTCTGGTGGTAGGCCATTTCCTGGACCAGACAATCCACTGACAATACCACTACTATTCGGTTGAACACCTCCTTGACGCTGGTCCCAGTGTAGGACCACCGTGACTCGACCCTTGTTATCCATAATTTTCCAGGATGGCGTTTCATCGTGGAGCTCTAACGCATGAATCGTCTCACAGACGATTTTTGGTATAGCTGATATCGCTAAAGGTATTAAATTAATAAATAAATTAAATTTTAATAGCATAAATATCGTTATTATTAGCACTGAACCTACCAGCTTTTATTACATCAACTCCAGTAGGATACCACCTTTCACCCTGTCTTAGTAGTAGCAGTACTGTGTTATTTGCCAAAGTCCTAAAATATTCACCATCTTCAACTTGGGTTCCATCGCACTCGAGAACAACCCGGACTGGTTCTGAGGCTGGAACCCCTAATTTATCTTTACCTAAAATGAAATTAATAACAATTTATTTTTTATTATTTTGTAAGATAAATAAAAATAGCAAACAAATAATTATTTTAAATTATGTTTCAATATGATTGGTGTAATATTTCATCAATCAACTAATCGTTTATGCAGAGTTAAGCAATATACTATATGTGTAGTAGGGAAAGTAAAGAGAAGGGAGGTCACTTCCTAATATAAAAGGTTAGTCAAAAATAAGACCCTTCTGCGTAAAAATTTCCAGAAAACTGAATTTCAACCAACCTTCGGTGTTGAATCTAATAACATAAATTACTTGTCTTACAATATAAAAATCAATAACGCTAAGAAATCAAACAAAATGATTTATGAACAGTGAGAATTGGAATAATATCAATCAGGTCTTCGTGTCGACTTGAAACATCTGGTAAAATCGTAAGATTCAATATTGAAAGTAGTAATAAGAAAATTTTCAACACTCAACACTAAATTATATAATAAAATTAACAATTAAAATATGCTACAAGGTCATAAATCAACATTATGCTTGTGTGAAATTATACTTTTCGATTTCCACGTGAACAAGTCTTCTATATAAACTCATGTTAGTCCGTAATCACTATCAACAAAGTTAGGCGAAATGATACTGAGCACTGACAAAAATATTTATAGTTGACTCAACAACAATTGGTATGAAGTTTCTGTTTCTGTTTATCTAACTATTTTAAAAGCTTTTATTTAACTTGTACATACAGTATGTTTGTTCGAGTGGAATCTTGCTACTCAATTTTAAAGCAGATATCTTCAACCGATTGAGGTGAAATTTTGTATACAAGTTTAGTTTGGATGACAATACACGATAAGCTGTGTAACGTCATTCTAAATCCAATATGGCGGACCATCCAAGATGGCGGAATAGTTATTTTTAATTCTACAATATGGGTATCAAATGAGTGGGCTTGTTGAGAGTAACTCGAAAAATAATGTGACGTCATTCTAAATCCAAGATGGCGGAATAGTTATTTTTTATGCACTTCTACAATATGGGTATCAAATGAAAGGGCTTGTTGACAGTAACTCGAAAATTAATGTGACGTCATTCTAAATCCAATATGGCGGAACATCCAAGATGGCGGAATAGTTATTTTTTATGCACTTCTGCAATATGGGTATCAAATGAAAGGGCTTGCCGAGAATAATTAGAAAAATATTCTGACATCACTCTTAATCCAATATGGCGGACTTTTGAAGTTTTTTATGCTTTCCTATAGTATGGGTATTAAATGAAAGGGTTCGCTGAGAATAAAAATGCAGGTTGAAAAAAACCTAGCCAGCGATAACTAAAAAGTAAACAATAAATTAAAAGCAAAAAAGCCTTTTTTTTAAAAACCTTTTATTTAAAAGCTCTAAAAAGAAGAAAATAAAATGTTCCTTTAAAATTTTAACTATCAACTTATAGCCTCATTATACACAATTTATATGATCATAAAAGCTTGTCGCGCGATTTACTTGTGTAAATAAACTAGTACCTATATAATTGAGTAACTTAATCTGCTAAGTTTAATTTTTTTTAAATTTCAGTTTAATTAAATACTTATAGGTACTTACGCAAACCTCGCGACAAGCTTTTATGATCATATAAATTGTGTATAATGAGGCTATAAGTTGATAGTTAAAATTTTAAAGGAAAATTTTATTTTCTTCTTTTTAGTGCATTTAAATAAAAGCTCTTTTTAAAAAAGGTTTTTTTGCTTTTAATTTACTAACATCAGTTTTACTAGAGAATAGTTGAAATAAAAAGAATGCATTTCTAATTTACTAGAAAACATTTGGTAATTTTTAAAAAGAAATCATAGACATCTTACCTGAAATATTGTTGGATGAAAATCAGAAACAAAAATAGTTAAAACAACCACGAAATTAGTTGTGAGAACTAGATATTTTTATGAGTATATATAAGACCAAGGCCAAACTCATACATATCTTCATGTTGTAGTCCAAATGAATAAAAATAATAAAAGGAATAAAATTATAATAGTTACATTAATCGATATTCTACAAAACACCTAATATGTTTAGGTTGTCAGGTAATATGCAACTGATATGGTTTTATTTTAAAAATTTTACCTTTTTTCTGTCAAATTTCGGTTTATTTGACAAATTTCGGAATTTTTTTTTTAACTTTCAGGTGGCTTTAACGATTCTCTTGAAAAAATGCAATTTAAACTGAATATAGTATGTGTTCTGAACAATGATATGAAATTTTTCGACAATACCTCATAATATTCCACTATTAAATGAAAAAAATAAAAAATATGCAATAAAGGAGATAATCCCAAACATTTCATTTTTTTTGAGCTGATCATAATAATCCTAAAAAACTAGAAAACGTACGCCTTCATTCAGCAGTTTTAATAATAAAATACTTCATGTGATTCTTCCCACTGAAGAGTACATTCACCTTTTCCAACAACTCAGCCAGTTTTTGTTTACTATATATAATTCAGACGACGACGGGTTTTTATTTATTTTTATGTCGTCCTCTTTAACTAGAATACAATGACTATCTGAAATTTTGTTTCAAGATTTGCTCTGATGAAGACTCTCAACCACAGAGCACTTCATAAAAATAAAAAAGTAAAGAAGTTAAAGGGCTATTGTACCTTTGTAGATTGGCATAAAATTGCTTAACATGTTGTAAGCTAAGAAAATTAAATTAATCCTTCATATATCTGCAGACTAGCACAAAGAGATGACAATACGTTACATTTTATTGTTATATGTCAATCGCTACACAGAAGGGTATCATATAGGCAGAATGATCAAAGTGTGATTAGAGTGAACATTTAAAATAGTGTCAGGATTGAACAAAAAAATAAAAAATAAAATATGGTAATTAATAATATTATGACTTACCCCGAACAATTAATTCCTCAAAGCTCCCAACAACTACACCTTTCCGGACATTTCGCCAACTATCCCAAATTTTAAGGGGTCTCTTTCCGCGAGACTCCTGGAAAAAAAATTTGGAAAATTTTAATGAGTATAAATATAAACTTATAAAAAATAATCTTGACTGGATTTCACCAGATTAAAAGTCAACATATGTGAGGAAAGCATTATGATGACATATTTGAATAACAACTATTAGCAGCTAAGTGAGTACACATTTAAATATTAAAATAATAACATATAATTTAAATATTATTTTATTGTTACACTTTTGAAGAAAAAATGACAAATGTACAAAAACTAATAAAAACAAGATTGGTCTCAACAAAGATCTGGATTTTATACTAGCAATTGCAGAACACACAATTCAATGCATATCTCCACATCGCTGTTTCAAAAAATTTATGATTCATTATCATATCACAATATGATTTTTCTTTTCTTATCTGAAGATTTAATAATTAATTTAAAAAATCTACACCACCAAAACTAAACGTTTCGAATTTCCCAAAAACATATAAAACGAGTATATACAAAACAAAGTTAATCGACATTATTAAAGGTAAAGTTAGGAATGAAATATTCCCACTAAATTTCTTGCTTTTTAAATACCTGCTAAAATCACTAGAAAATTGGTAGATGGAATGAAAACCTGTATAAAACATTAGTTAAACGGAATTATTTGATATAACTAATATTACGCACTAAAATGTAGACAAATCTTCAAGTTTGAATTTATGGGAAACTGTAAATAGTGGATCTGCCATTTTGTATTTTAAAATGTCGATAGCAAATTCGAAATCAGCCACCCCAGAAATCCCTGAGTGCCAATTTTTATATAATTTCAAATTGTATAACAAGCAAACCCAGGGATGAAACCAAGGTCTAAAATATTTTATAACATAGCAAAACAAAAACCGGTCAAATGTGAGTTCGACTCACGCACTAAGGATTCCATACAATAAGATTATTTTATTAACATGACTGCGAAAAATGTTGTTAACGTTCCTATCGTTATATTATAGTTTTCCTGTAAATTTCTAATAATCCTGTTTTTTTCATCTTCTAGCTTTAGTAGTTGGAACATGTTTTTGAAGCTTATTTTCAGTAATATCTCTAGAAATAATATTAACTTTGGAACCCTTATGATTAAATCTTTCAACCAATAACCCATACATGCCCAACTTCAAACCCCACTTGCTTTCCAAAATGTTCAAATAAATAGTTTTTAAGTTATAATTTCGTCCTCATATATTCAAAAATATACCAGAACCAAAATGATAACAAATATTAGTGATAAGCAGAATAGGCCTTGGTGTTGAAGTATTGGTCTCGGTCTTGCAGAAAATCCAAGACCTATACTAATGCTGTAGTAGCAAAATCAACACCAAGATTCAACTTGCAAGACCTAGACTAAGCCCAAGACCATGTTTGTGAGACTTGACGAAGAATAAGACCGAACTACGAGATTTTAAAAAATGATCCTATCATTAACACAAGGTTTAGTGAAAATGATCAGAACTTTAAGAAATGTTAACAAAATATTTATTGGATTAGCATTAGTTTAACTTATACTCCTAATTTGAAAATGTTTTGTTCTACAGTTTTTGAGAAATTGTAATTCAAAATTTGATTCTTATAGACAGGCTCTTATGGCGATCAATATTATATGTAACTGCAACTTTGCTTAAATAAACTTAAAAATACTAACGAAAATCATTGAAACTTAGAGCATAAGTGTAATTAATAAACTGAGAAAATTATATAGGAATTTTTACTTCTAAATGAATCTCACATAGATCAATCTTCAAGAAAACAAGGAAATAAGGAGATTAATTCATTAACTAGTTCAGTACAAAAACCTTCTAATTTTCCTCTATTATTAATTTTTTATTGTTGATTATGTCGGTGAAGTAAATAGCTGCGAGTCATTTCACGCTTTATTTATATATCTACTAAATCGAGTAAATAAATTATCCAAAATATTTGAGTGTGAAAATACAAGAGTCTAAAGAAAAAAGGATTTGACAGACGAAACCAAGCCTATCATAAATTGTTATAGTCTTAGTCTTGTTATGATCGTCACTTACAAAAATTACTTAAAAAATGTAGGGTTAGTGAAAAAGTTTAAACTGATTTTTTAATATAAATAAATAACGATCCACAAATTTTTATTTCCAATATAAACGTAATAACGATTGTCCTGTAAAAACTTAGTCTGACCAGTGACATTAACCAATGAAAGTTTTTCAAAAATTAGAACACTTCAAAATACTATTGGGTGTAAATATTAAAAAGAATCACTACCTTAGCAAAAATGAAAATTAAATGAAAGCACATAATAAACTACATAGCACATAAAATAGATTTAAAAGTAAAATTTACCGTGGCCACTCCTTGGCGAAAATTCAAACAGTTGCAGATGGGCTTTGTAACGCCCAAAGTACACAAAGCAGCTGACCACATCTTTTGATTGAAAGGTAAAATGTTGCGCGCTCCTGGTCGTCTATTAGGCGATCATTTCAGGATTTAAATTATATATATATATATATTTTTCAACTACTCATTAGTGGCAGTGCTTTTAATTAGGCTCCTTCGCGAAGTTAAGAAATATCCTTTTGTGTTTAAGGCAACAAAAGTCCTCGAGCATTATATCGTATCGTAATTTTCAAGAAAAATACGCGCATGCTTAGCAGAACGGGTGTCTTTCTTCTCAGAGGTAAGTTATGTACTTCGCTTTGAAGGATAGATTTGTGTTACTACCTTAACCGAACTGCTTTTATTTATTTAATTTTTTTTTTATTTTTAACTACTTCAGTTACAGTAATATACTCAAAAATTATAGATTTGATCTTTTATCACATTTCACATTATTGTTTTCTTAAATAGTCTGTTAAAAATAATTTCTTTCGAAGTTAAAAATTTTAAAGTAGAATCTACTCTTTGTCGGTTTATAATTTTATTTTAAAAAAGATTTTTAGTGTCAGTACGTGAACACGCAGCAGTAGGTTTTTTGCATTTTTTCTTTTTGTTTTTGTTTTTTTCAATAGCATTAAAATGTTTCAAAAACTCCTTCTCACTGATGAAACCTCGTTTGAGATGATTCTTCAAAATACGCCTATTTTATTTAATTTTGTTTTCTGGCAGTGATGCATTTATTATGTTGCAAATCCAAAGAAAAAATAACAAAAAACAAAAAAAACTGTCTTAATGATTAGCACTGTTCAAACCTTTAAAAAAAAAAAGATGTTATATATAAGTGACCTACATTTAAAAATCAACATTCAAGGATGTAGGATAATATATATAGGTAGGGCTGAAACCCGTACGCGCGTTACACTTTACAGTAGTAGTATTACTATAAAACATTTATATAAACATTTTCCGCTTGGATTTATCCTTTTTATGCGACTGATAGGTTTTTTTTTTAATTTTACATTTAGACACACAAAATGCTTATAGCACTTAATTCGAACAACTCGTATATTAATAACTATAATAAATTTTATTTTGCGACGTTTGTCGTTTTCACTGGCAGCGTATTTTCCTGCGATTTTATAAATTCGTATACAATTTTTTTCTTGTTTTATAGGTAATTTCACTTGTTCTCTGCTGAGACAGTGGATCCAAACGTTTTAAGAGAATATTAACATACAAAAAAAAAGAGGAAAACCTCCCACGTAAAGGTGAGATTATTAAAAACACAATTCAGTCCGAACTGAGAACTTATTGCACTATAAAGCACTACAAAACAGACACGAAACTCGAGGTAACGAACATCCGGAAGTTTAATAACTTATGGAGCATGTTTCCATTGAAAAATAATTATATCGAAACATGAAATGTTCCTTTCAGTTCAAATGAAAATCACAAAGTGCAGTGCCCTCCTGACCGATAGACGAAATCGGTTTAAATCGGTCTACTATCGGTTGACCTCGTTTTCACAAAACTCTGCTCTATATACCTTCGGAATGGTATTGCTTGCACTTCTGCAATACAAAAGTATTTGAGCTTTGCTTTTTGCTGTGTGCATACTATTCGCTTGTATCCTTGTAACTTAGTCCTGTGAAAGTGCAGCTTTCAAAAGTTTTTCCCTTTTTTATCATTATTTTACTGTATGGTAAAGGGTGTGCGAGGACACCAGGCCGCATTCTAGTATTGCCACAGTTGAATTGCAATATGCAAGCGGTCGTCGTGCATTCACACACACTATCACTTAATATCACATTGATTCTGATTCTCATGGTCGTCTAATTTTTCAAAATTGCCTTTTCTTTTTTTGGTTTTTATCTTATCAAAAAAACAACCAGATAAATATTGGAATTTCCTTTTTTTCCTACAGATTTTGTAGAATATGAAATGCAGCAGATGTGAGTTGAGAGGCTTTTAATTAACTGGTACCACTCGCCAAAATATATAGGTCAAAGCGCTTACAAATTCTTGAAAAAGCTTAGATTCTACAGTCTACATCGTCCTGATAAAATATCCTCTCCCGCCCGTTAATCGAGCCCACGAAAATTTTTCACTCTCGGAAAAGCTTCACACACTAAACCCACCGGAGCTGTGGAGCTTTCTCTACGGCAAAAATAAGGAACAGCCCCTTGCACAACAAATTTTTATGTATACTATCCTCACGCAACATTCTGATTCTGTTTAATATATCAGTGGGAAGTACTTTCTTCTACGGCAATGCACACACAAATAACTTCTGCGGGGAAATCATAAAATTGTAAGGCGTGATTGACTAATTGTTATTGAGATATTTCACTAAGGGATGGTTTTTTTTTTAACTTAATATCCAGGGTTTTGTCTATATGTAGCTATTTACTATTTATTTATTTATTACACATAAGATTTCATATGGTAGGTAGCAATAGGATTAATTAATTTAGTGCTAGAAGCTATAATTCATACAACTATAATATTTTTCAGGGATCGTAACTGTTATAAGTTATATATAAAAAATCTAAAATTAATTATTACTTTGAAACTTATATTATTTAAGACAAAATGAACCAATTATATTTCACCAAAAATATTTTAAGTTATTTTTAACTATAATCTTCGCCTACTATTAGTTTAAATCTTTTAAAATTGTTATGAACGATTTTTATTTTTTTTTGTTAAAAATTATGATTTACAATGGACTTTTATTTTTTAAATTAAAAATAACTGTTAAAAAAGACTTTTATTTTTTTCTGTCTTATATAAAAGTCTTTTGAAGATTTTTATTTTTTCAGTTTTTTATAAAAGTCTTTGAAGAATTTTATTTATAAAATATAAAAATAAAAGTCTTTGAAGACTTTTATTTTTAAAATATGAAAATAAAAGTCTTTTGCAGAAGATAAACAAAAAAATCATCGCGATTAGGGAGTCACACTATAAAAGCAATCATAATATTGTACTTAATTTGAACAATTAAGTACAATGTTATGATTTTTTTGATAGTGTTATTTTCTAATCATGATGATTATTATACTTATCTTCTGCAAAAGACTTTTATTTTCATATTTTAAAAATAAAAGTCTTCAAAGACTTTTATTTTTATATTTTATAAAAAAAAATTCTTCAAAGACTTTTATAAAAAACTGAAAAAATAAAAATCTTAAAAAGACTTTTATACAAGACAGAAAAAAATAAAAGTCTTTTTTAATAGTTATTTTTGATTTAAAAAATAAAAGTCTTTCCATAACAGTTTTGAACAGCTTGAGAAAATAAAGAACAAAAATAAGTGTCTTTAATGACCTAAAACTTTTTCAATTAATTTTAACTAGTATTTTTGATTGAAAGAAATTGAAATCTATAATAATTATTAAGTTTGACTTTTATAATAAAAGTATAAAATTTAAAAGTGACCATGTCATCGTAAAGTACTCGTCATGATGGGTATCATGTATAAGTTTTATGCAAATCAAACAACTCTTACTACTTGATTTTTTACATCAAAAATATAAAAATAACAGTTATTTACGGTCCCTGATATTTTTAGTTAGCAAATGCTGAAATATTTATTATCCACTAGGTGTGCCCGCGACTTTGTGCACGTTAACCTGAAGGTTTGCTTGAATATAGCTTAAAGTAATATATATTACAGAAAAATTGCACTATCAAATTTGAAACACGGTTAATGGAGATAAAAGTTATCATAAATATTAACAAAGAGCATAAGTTATAATTATTTCCCGTTCTGTAGATTTTGCGTGATGCGTGCATAAACAGACAAACACAATTTGATTTGTCACTTTTACAAATTTTGATACTAGATTCAAAATAAGTTACCTCAAAAATTCCCAAGGAGCAATTTTTATGGTAATTCCGTAAAGTTTGAAAATTTTTTGTAGTGATCTTGCGTTAGTAAAAATCAGCTCAGTATTTTAGGTGCTACGGTGGAACCTGCATTTTTTTTTAATCTTCCTTGTGCGAAGAAGAGAGATCTCGTGAAATATTTTTATTTTATGCAAGACGGTGCAGCACCTCATCGCACACAAGAAGTATTTGAAGCCATCAATAGACTTTATGGTGATCGAGTTATTGGCCTAGGGCACCTGAACTTTGCTAGGGGAACAGTGATAGAGTGGTTACCTTACTCGTCAGATATCACACCCTGTAATTTCTTTTTATAGGTCTATATTAAAGATCATTGCTATGAAAATAGCCCAAAAATAATGGACGATTTATTTACTATTTTCTTAATAACAATTCAAATGAAACGTTAGAACATGTTTTTAATAGTTTTAGAAAGCATTTGGGTATATGTGCGAATTTAGAACATATATATCATTAATAAATCACGTTCTTCACTATAGTTTTAAATTAATGGTTTGTGTTAAATAGATTTAATTTTTTTATAATAAAATGGACAAGAAATGAAAATGACATTTGTTAAAAAAAATAGTGACTCATTTGTTTTCACACATTCCTATGCCCTCTATACATTAATATAGATTAATATTAATTTTATTTGGGAATGTAATAGAATAGAATACACTTAAAAATCCAATGAGTACCTACATACTATTTTATATACAGGGTGTTTGAAAGGTCGATTAAAGTCTTGCGGAGCTGGCAGGGGAGCTCATTTTGATTGCATTAAGGCAAACACACCTTACAAAGTCTAACAGTTTCCGAGTTATTCTAAAATTTCATGTCTTTTTAAAAATTTTATTCATTCACATTTATATCCTATAATAACACGCCAATAGGATATGACATCTTGGTTAAATTCACTAATTTTTTTCAAATTTTATTATTTTGATTTATTAAATAAGTCACAATGTTACGTTTTTTAATTTTGACAATTTTTAAAGAAGTGGTTGAAGACTCATTGAAACGAAGTAAGAGTTCTCTATCAATTCGTAACGTGTGTGTTAAGAATATTATAGAGTTTTGAAGCTCCCAAATGATACATTTCAGAGGGGGACAAACGTTGATTGGACGATTCCATAGAGTGGTTTGGCTGAAAAGCCATTACTAATGTTAAATTGTTTTTTGTTTCATCACGTTAAGTTTTCGAGGAAAATAAAGTATTTTAGCAACATTTAGAAATTTTTTTAAAAATATCGGAATTTCGTGGCAGCTCGAACCGTAAGTCAAATCAAATTTTGAGTTCTAATCTATGGCTTTATAATATCTTATTTGTAAACTTTATTCGATTTTTTTGGAAAAAGGATTTTCACACATCTTCTCTCTCTGAAATGAACGAAAGGTATGTACGAATAGTAATCTAATGAAAAACTTGATAAGGTTTTTAATTAACTGATATTTTATAATTATAGTATACAACTTAATATTTCAGCTATGTTTCGAACTCCTGCGATATTCCATTATTTAAAAACAAAAAATCTTAAAATTACTAAAATACGGCGTTTTTAAATGTTTAACCCTATTTTTCAAGAAAATGTGATATGATGGAATTTTTTCATTATTTTTTAAGAAATCGGAGAATATGTATGTACATACTTATTTAGTCAATTTCTTCTGTGTCTTGAAGACGACGAAACTACAACACACATTCTGTGTGCTTAGCACGGTTAAGAAGAAAGATCTTCAGTCAGGAGTTCTTGGACTCGGCTGAAGCTTGTTCATCTTCTGTTAAAGACCTTCTGACGTTCCTTAGGGTAACAGACCCTCTTCTACTATAAAGGGGCTTCGGCACAAAAGACCTTTCGGTCGCAGTGCCCATCATAAGTGTCACCCCTAATAATAATAATAATAAAATACCATAAGTAAGACCAACCTGGTATACGAAACTACTATTATTTATCATAATTAATTAACCTAATATACAAAATCTGCTTAAAATTAAAACAGATATACCTAAAAATATTATTTTTGCTTCAAATCAGATGTTTCTCAAAAATATTGTATGTTTTGTTTTGACAGTCATAAAAATAATAAAAATAAACTAATTACTTTATAAGTTCAATTTACACAATTACGTGATAGTAAAGATGGTTTATTTCAAACAGTTCGCAGAAAAATGAAAGATCAAATCATAATTCTTAAGTTCGTAAGGGATTTGAAAAGTTTTTTTCAAAATATATTTTTTCCCTAAACTGACCCTAAGGATTTTTTCGCTCATCTTCAAACTTTATTTTTTATTTATATGAACACAAACAAATCTCCAATTAATAATTTAAATAAGAGTAACTTTCACTTTCTACAGTTTATCTAAAAATATGTATAAAAGGCATATAATGTGGATCTTAAAAAGTAAATTATAATTTTCATGTACATATTGCACAGGTATCTCTATTGTTTTTAAAATGCCTTTAAAATAAATAAATAGGCATTAACTTCGCCAGGAACGCCAGACGTAAACAAAAGAAAAATATTAATACTATTTAAATTTTACGATTTAAACTAGAACTACTAATTTATTAATTTAGCCAACTCATAAAGAGTTGTTTAATTTTATAGTTCTAAAGTTGACACTCGTAAATTCGAAAGATGTTTTCTTTTTTTAAACTACAACTACATACGTCTAGTGCACGGTAAATCATACATATAAATGTATGTGACATTTAGCATAGTTTTCGTAATGACACGTAGGTAAGAGTAATTTCATCGTAAATAAATTTAAATTCATCCAGCGCTCCTTCAATGGCAAAGAATAGAGATTTCGAAATACTTCTAAAAAATTTATTATAATTTAAACAGAAACAAATGCGTTTTGAAAATAATGTAACAAGTAATTGCTGTCTTCTTAAAGAATGTTTGTATATCCTGTCTTGTCTATTAGTATTTATAATTTTATTGTATGTTAGAGTACAAACTATATCTTAATTAAATAATAAATAAATTAATGATTAACCACAAAAGAATCGAGGCTCGTTATATAGTATGAAATCATTCGATTCGTCGTATAACACAATTGAATGAATATTATTGAGAAGCAGAAGTAGAAATTTGGATCGGTAACAGACAATCAGTTTTAATCATGTAAAATTAAAAAATTGTGAATTTCGAAAAAAAAAAATTAACTTGCCTTAGATTTATGGGTAAAAAAAATGACAAAAAAATATACAACCTGTATATATCGTATGTCATATATTTTTTTATAGTTTTGGCTGAATAGCCATCATTTTTGGCAACATTTTAAACAGTAGTTTATTATTATTATAACTCTAGAACGTACAACCAATCAGTTTTTAAAATGACCGAATATGCTGTGAAAGAAGACTGTTAAATACATATGAACCTCGAAATTTCTCCTCAAGACTATTAAAATTAACAAAAATATGAATTTGCAACTTTTTGTTAGTCACATCAACAATCGTGATTACGAATAATCACATCATAATAACACAGATTTTCTATGAATTTACAAAGTAAAAAACAACCGAACTACCACTTTGGAAACAACTTAAAAATATTTTATCTTCAAAATAGAACTAATAAAACTAGAATTTGCCATGTCTAAAATTTCACGTTGTCCAAGTAATTTCAAATCAATTCAAAGGTAAATCTCTCCAATTATTTCTTTTACTCTTGCACGAGTAAAAATATCTAAAATGTTTAAGAAGGACGCAACATGGCCGCAAGAGAACTGTACTTTAAATATTTCATTCGGCGGAGCGGGGTCCATTTGTCGGACAAATTCGACGGCACGGAACACAATGGAAGCGATTTTCATGAAAATTGATACTTGGTTTTGCGGAATACTAGTTTCAAATCCGCTGTCCAAATTTAGGAATTCAAGATGGCGGACAAAGATTTCTCGATTAGAACGGATTTTAATGAAAATTAGTATAATAATTGTTTTGAGGTCACTGATTTTGAATATTATCAAAATTTACATTCCAAGATGGCGGATCCAACATGGCCACTAAAATGTCTCGATTACAACGGATTTTAATGAAAACAAGTATAATGATTATTCTTAGGCTAGTAATTTCGAATATTATCAAAATTTGTAATTCGAAGATGGCGAATCCAATATGGAGACCAAAATGTTTCGATTTCAACAAATTTTAATGAAAATTAGCACGATTTTTTTGGGACCACTAATTCTGAATAATATCAAAATTTCTATATCTACGATGGCGGACCCAATATGGCGACCAAAATTTCTGGATATCAACCGGTTTTAATGAAAATTGGTACAATGATTATTTTAAGGCTCCTAATATTGAATATAATTAAGATTTAGAGATTCAAGATGGCGGATCAATAAATGGGTTTTCGGGTTGAAACAATTTCTAGGATATAACAAACTAGAACATTTGAGAATTGAAGCCGTTTTCTTAAATAAAGGATTAAATATTTATTTTTGTTCGAAAAATATTTATTTTGTGTTAAAATGTATTATTTTTATACAAGTGGACTCTAATTTATTGTGAGTTCACGCATAACTATTATTTTGTCCAACATCAGAAAGGAATTTTTGTTGCCATTTTTAAAATAAATGAACAAATTATATTATAATTCTTATTCTTGCTTTCCTAATTATAAACTTAGCGATAAACGATAGAATAATTTATGAAGTAATTTTCATAATAAGTTTAAAAAATTATTTGTAACACCTATTATTTTGACCAGCAGTATATCTGCTAATGTAGGCTAGTATTTTTGTGTATAATAATAAGGCCCAAGCTTTACTGAAACTAAAGATGGCGATAATACTCTATGAGGGTATATTTGTACTATATACATACATTTTTTTACCTTTCAGGGGTGGTATGACAAGCTCTCTACTGGCAAGATGGGGTTAACAAGACTGAATTATTATCAAAGTATATATCAACTTCTGTAACTGAGAAAAATTTCGTTTTGATATTCTGTGAGGAATTGTAATAGACATTTTAATAAAAGTGACATCGAAGTGTTGACCTTTTTTTTTTTTTTTGTAAACAAGATGGACATGTATGTTCCAAAAGAAGAAGCATATCTTTGATGCCCTTAGCTCATAACAATGGACATTAGATGTGAGCAACTTTTTTTTTTTTTTGTTCATGATGGTAAAATCTAAGCTCATGTTTCAAGTCATGTCCGAAAGTTGCCTTGTACATAGCTGACAACATTTTATTTTAAACAACTTTATATGCAACCCAAAAAGTCTTAAACTAATACTTGCAAGTTTTCCCTGTAAATATTGTGAAAATGCAATTCAACCCAATGACATTATTGCACAGGTCTGGCATGACCCCATTCTTAATGAAATCTGGAACAAACTCATACATGGTTGAGTTGCTCTCATGTACCCAAGTTCATTTAATAGCTCTAAACAGTTTTTATTGTATTTAAAATCTGATATTAAATATGTACGTACATGTGTACGTAATACGATTTTGACTATCCAGCAAATGATTAGATTTACTTTTAGATAATTTTTGAGGCAGATACATATGATATCGTAGCGTATCTTCTTTTTTTGTTCAAAATATGAAGAAAATATTTTCTAAAATCATGTCCTGGTACATTTTCTCCGACTATATGTATACGAGTACACCACCGAGAGCGTTCGGGAAAGCCAAGGGGTGATAATAATATGATAACACTAAAGCTTTTGTGGAACATAAGTAGCATTACCAGATGAAAAGCTTAAAGAGAGGCAATTATGACATAATACACTCTCGCAAGGTATTCACAAGTCGCTGCTGAGATAGCACTCCTGCCACACACATAAAAGCAATGTCGTGGGAGAATCTTGGGTGTCTTCCCTTTGCGACAGAAAAAAATATTATTCTGAAATCAACAGCAATAAATGATATTAAAAATTATTTTTCTAACATAATTTTTTCTTTTTGAATTTTTACTCAACTTTGTTTAACTTTTGATATAATAATATAATAATAATGTATATTTCAATTGTATTAAAGGATTTGAAGAAATAATTTCCCCCTAAATTTAATACGATCGACTTGCCTTCCTTATCAAATTTAATTGATTTTTACTTTAGACAAATCTGTTTAATATACTAGTAAAACATAAATCAGAATATGTATAGTAAAATTTTTAGAAATATACGACTATGTATATATTTTCAGCAATTTGAATGGGCGTAACTTGTAATTGTCTTTCTTTTTTAACTCCAAAAATGTGGTTTTTCCAAACAGTTCATTCTAAATACGAATTTCTCTCCACTTGACTAAAAGTATTATTTTAAAAATTAACTAACTTAAGGTAGTTATGGAGATTAGATATTTTCAGTTTATAAAATAATTCGTTATTGCCTGTGATATATGTCTTTCTAGGGAGTTTGCTTAATTTCTTCAATAACATCCCAATCAACATGCTCTTTTAAATTTTAAAGCAATTTTCTAAAAACATGATTTTTAAAACCGAGTAACTAAATCCTGAATGGACTTATAATCAGATTTATTCCATCATTGTTTCTTGAGAGTGCATGGAATTAAACATAATTTCAATTAATTTCTTATTATTTTTTTTAAAGCAAAGTATATCTTTATCAAAATTAAGGAGCACATATTCAATAATTTAAAAATCTTGGATTGAGAAAGATATCTTTAAAACTATGTAAGACTAACTTTGCTGAAAATAGTGACTAGGTCGAATTTTGAATTGTAATTTTTACAATGTATTTTTAAGATACCAATTAGATTTATGTATGGGAAATGTTAACCTTTTCAATATGTTACTCTTTTATTTTTACTTTTCTGAATACTTCAAACCATAATTCATCAAAGTAAGGATTTTAAACCTTTTTACGAACTCAAGCTAGAGCAAGTGAACAAGATTATTTCAAATGCAGTTTTATTTATGTGGGGAATAAATTATTATTTTTAAACCAAAAAAAAAAACGCTTTATTGCAATTGAACGATGTTTTTGTGGAAAGCTCTTGGAAAAATTAATGACACGTTTTAAATTTTGAAAAATTGAAATTCAAATACTTTTTTTTAAATATTTTTTGTTTGAAATGCAAGAATGAAACCGACACGTGTTTTTATTTATTTATATGTTTTCCGGTTTTTTTTTTTAAATTATTCATGTACATATTTGTCTATGCGAAGAAGTTTCGAAATAATAAACCTTAAAATAATTTTTCCAAAACTTAAATGAATATATTCATATTTTTAAGGGTATAGTGCGGAACACCGAACAGACATACAGACGAATAAGAAGACTTCCCTAATCTGATTTTCATTTGACTGGAAAATATTTTTAAAAATTTTCGAGTTAATTCATCTAAGTGATCACTTCCATACAGTTAACACAAAGGGTAGTTTTGCTCATCCTAATCCACATACAGTTATCAAAACTACATATTTAAATCTTTTGAAAACAAGAGAAACTAAAATTAAAGCTAAATTTCAAGTTTTCATAATTAATATTTGTATACCATGATCAATAGATCTAAAATTTTCAATGAAACAAAGTTTGTACATATTCAATATGGTTATTGTAATTAAAAGGACATTCTGTAGATAGACCCAATTTACCCATTTTTTTTTTCTTTTAATTATAAAGCCGATCTAATAAAATTAATTAGTCTGATTATCCTATTGATACTTCCAACAAAAATTATTAAATTATACAGACATACATACACATACATGCACAATCACCATGCGGAAATGTTGTTTACATTTTAAAGATACTATATAATTTTTGTACAATTTGAAAATATAATGAGACATACAACTCTTGAAATCTTACTTAATTTTGTGGGAAACCGGAAATTATATAAATTGATTTCAAAAGTAAGTCCAAAATTTGAATTTTTCGTCCGATAGAAGATAAGTTTCGAATTTAATTGTGGTATAAATTATACTTTTATGATTAGATATTAGTAGAGTTTTTTTTCACCTATCTGGATCAGGCAAAATTTGCATAAAATTGGAATTTAAAAGCGACTACTTATAGCTAGGATTTTTGATTTTCCAACAAATTTATCAAATTGCCATGATTCGCACACATAGAAACTGATAAAATTTGAAACTGACCATTTTTGGTTCAACTTTTGATGGTTTACATTGGTATGACTCATGGCAATTTGATGATTTTTATGAGAAATCTGAAATCATAGCTATAAATAATCGCTTTTGAATTCCAATTATGTATATGCAAAATTTGCCTGGTCCAGAGTCACATAGATGAAAAAAATTTTAATTACAAAAGTGTTGTTATGTGATCATACTAAAGGTCATTCTTTAGTTTTTGGATTCATAATGAGGGTATCTAAAGTAGGAATTTTCATAAGAAAAAAAAAACTTAATTTTTGAGCTTTCCCAAAGCTAAAACTGTGATTGAAACGTTCAATTTAAAGGGCCATTAAATTAATTTCAAAGCTCGTTCTTTGGATGTCGTTTTAATTAATAATACAGTAATAAAATAATTATTTTCCCATTTGGTGTTGTTGTTAGAAAACCGAATTATATCGCAGTGAACATATCAAATCAAAAAAATAAAAATTAAATTAAATAACAAAAACAATGGATAATAGAACAGTTTAACATGCTTTGATCAAAATATTTTTATGTATGTATGAAATTTAATACATTTTCGGTTTACATCGTCCCCTTGAAGCTCTTAAAAAATGTTATGTACATTAGAAAGTTGTCGTGGGTGGAAAGGTTAATTCTCCGAATTAACTTTATTTTATACCTCGTGAATGAATAGATTAATTCTCCTAATTTGCTTTATTTTATTTACTAACACCCACATAACGCCTTCTTATGTCATTCCTTTTTTCATTCGCATTTGAAAGCATTACGAAAATTAATATTCTCCATGTAGGTCGCATTCCACTGAATTGGTTTGCTGACAAAATTAGAACGTCGATTAGCACTCTAAGGTGAGTATTGCACTAACATAATTGAAATGAACCAATGGTCCCAAAAAGCACAATAGTCAACTTTTAAAACGTTTGCTCTCATTTGAAACATTTCAAAGATTTTATGACTCAATCAAATATTTTTTGATTTCTGCTGTGATAGTCTGATACTCCTACAAACATTTTAAACATTACCATCTTAGCAATTGATTTAAATATAGATGCCAAGTAACGGGTCCGCCAAATAACTTTTTTTTTTGAAAATGCTATAAAAAAAAAAAAACTACTGCATATTTTTTCAAATTTCTTTTTTTATTTCAAATTACAATCCTTCCGGTTAATGATGGAAAATAATTTCATTCAAATGGCTGCCTCGGCTGGCCATGCAGTAGCCTACACGATCGGCTACGTGCCACACAACCGACGCTACACTTGATGTTTTGCGCCCTGTTTTTGAAAATCGCAGTCGTTTGGCCACCTCGGAGCTGCGATTTGACACCGTTAGACTATTATTTGTGGGGTGCCGTCAAAGATAAGTGTTACGCCGACAAGCCAGAGACAATTGACGCTTTAAAGGACAATATTCGTGAAGCCATTGGTGAAATACAGCTGCACACAATCGATAATGTACTTAAAAATTGGACCGATCGTGTAGGCTACTGCATGGCCAGCCGAGGCAGCCATTTTAATGAAATTATTTTCCATCATTAACCGGAAGGATTGTAATTTGAAATAAAAAAAGAAATTTTAAAAAATATTCAGTAGTTTTTTTTTTTGATAGCATTTTCAAAAAAAAAAGTTATTTGGCGGACCCTGCAGATGGCGGCGAAAGGGCGTATTTTGTTCTCATTGTTGAAGCTGCTTTATTTTTATCTGAATTTGTACCTCAAAAGGATAAAAACAAAGCCTTTATAAAGGTATGATGCTGAAATTCAGCATAATTATTACGTTAGCTTGTTACTCTTCCTCATAAATTCTAACATAAACGTAAACAATTTCGGAACTTAAAAAATATTTTTCTATAAAAGGAGAAATGGCATAAATTTAATATTTTAATATGTGTTCTAGAATGTTGGGTGTCATTTTAAAGTGCTCTATTTTAAAATCTCAGAACCATTTGATTCAAAAATGTGTGTACTTTAATTTTCGAGATTTTTCTAAATTTTTTTGGCAACTATAATTCCTCATACTGAATCGAATCATTTTCGAAAATATACTTCGTACGAATACGAAAATCAGCATAGGACCCCTATTCAAAATTGTTTCACCTTTTTCAAATTGTAGAAGGCGAATTATGAAATTTTAAATTTTAAGGAACTAAGATCCCAAATCACGGTTGTTGATTGCAAATCTGTTGCTAAAGATTTTAAATTTAATTTATCGAATTCAATATTATGATTGAAAATTCTTAATGGTATTCAAAATAACGATAATAAAGAATTTTCATCATATAAAACTGATAAAAGCTTGACCCAAGAATAAAATACACTACTCTGCGATTTTGATGTTTCTTTCCTGCAAACAAGGGTTGTTTAACACGGATTTAAAAATAAATTTAAAATGTTGGCCGTCTTTAAAAAAACATTATAACCAGTCAACACTATCTGCTTTTCGAATTCTTGATTTGAGCCTCATTCCATTTTTTGTTTATATTAGGTGTAGTCACGTTTTCTTATATTTTATATTGTAATTTTGCACTGATACAGCGATACAATAGGCAATACAACAAAGCGTTAACACCCCTATTTATTTATTTTGCTATTTGTAATGTAAAAAACTCTCTTCGTTTGGAAAATTGTCTTTTATGGTAGGCAGAATAGGTGGAACCCCCTATGTAAAGTCAAACATGCACATGACCATTGTTTATAATATTTACTCCTTTCGGAATCAGCCTATAAATATACAGAAATATAAAAACAAATTCGTTTTCATATACATTTATGATATCAATTTAAAAAGTCCCAATGTGCCCAGCCCAATTAAACTTTTCGTTGCTTACTTTTGCCATGCAGTGGCGCTATATTTTCGAAAGCGATATTTTTCGAACATATTAAGGACACATGCTATATAGTGTTATTCTTAAAAAAAAGGAAAATGTATTAAGAAAATTCTAAATCATAAGCAAATAATAACAGACGGTAAGTGTAAGTTATTTGTTTTAATTTGTTCAAGAAGAAAATCGAAAGGGACGAGAGAATATGCTGCCCCCCATAGGAATAGGGCAACTATATTATCCCGCCCCCGCACCGAAAAGCCCTTGCAAATTTGACATTTATGGAAAGCGTGCACTGACTTAGATTATTATATGTATATGTATGTTACATTTAAAAAGATACACACACACACAATCACACAATATGCGACAGAAACAACAAAGGGACATGTATCCCACGTTCCTCCACTTCGTTTTTTTTTATTGAAATCCTCTTGCATCGCCCACTGCAGCAGACACCATCGGTCTCCTCCACGCCTCTTTGCGCTAGATAGATAGAAGATTCGAAAGTCCTTTAGAGCTGCTAATAGTTGTTAATTGGCGTTTTAGCACATCTAGACACCTTCATGCTTGCGGGTGGGGGTTTGGTGATAAAACAAACTTAACAATGCCGAAAGAATAATAATAAAAGTAGGTATAGGTACGGAAATAAAACAAAAACGAATGGAGGATTTCGAAAACTAAATTCTTTGCCAATACACGACATTACATGAGTTGCAAAATAATCACATATTTTTTATTTTTATTTTTGCGTTTACTTGGAAGTAAAGACTGCATTACAGCTTACCTCTCTTGCCATTACGACATGCCTCAACAGAACCTAAACGGGGGCTCTGTCTGTTGCCCCCTGCCTTCATTAAAAAGCTCGTCTAAATTGTGTTTCGGCATTAATTTATCTTATGTTTAGCTCCCTCGGCAACTCCTCTGTAGCTGATTTTGGTTGTTGCCGTCGTTGTTGTTGTTGTGTTGTTGTTGCTGTGTTGTCGTCGTCGGTAAAGATCGGTTCAACACGATTCAACAGTATTGCTAATGTGCTGCTGGATTTGAGCATGTGTTATTTAGTCGATCACTACTTTCGATACTATCATACTATTACTATTATTAATTATTACTTTACTTTGTGTATAAAATTTTGTATTATTATTATTAACTCGCTACCGTATCCTTATGCAACCACATTATAAATAAAACATCGAGAGAAACACTATTTGGTATGCTGCGGCATATTACAGATACAATTCATTTATAAATCTACGATTAACTATTCATTTCGAATTGCGAAGTCGATTATTATTTTTGTTACTTGGTTATTGTTTCTTGGTTCGGTACACTTTGCGTACATGCATGTGATTATATATCGAGAGGTGATTTTTTTTTTTTTAACTAGTAATCCTTATAGTACTATACGTCCCGTTTGACCCGAATATAGATAATGAACATATACGGAGGATGAAGTCAATTTGATGCTAAATTTTGGGTGTTTCGAACAGTTCTCATCGAGTTTCTTCCATATTTTCCCATCGTAAGGGTGGAAACGAAATTTTCACCCGAAAAGACACTGAACAAACCGAAAGGAAGAAAAAAAAAAAAGAAGCGTAAAGTACACACACGTATTCTATATATCCGAAAGATAGAATTTTTTGCGAACTTTACGACCGCTCCTCCGTACGAATATTACGAATTTCGTATAAAACAATCACTGTAGAACCGAATTAAGTGTAAACGCAAAAAGAAAATGTACTTTTGTGTCACCAATATTTGAATTTTTCGTAACTAAAAACACCCTCCATGTCGCGGATATGGAAAATTGACTTTTTCCTCAAAAACGTAACACAATCACAGAACATATATATATATATAAATATATATATGAGAAACGTCCAAAATACTAGCACCAGTATGCGGGTCGATACAGCAGTCCTACACAATTTACGAATGCAAAAAGGACGACTATACCCTGTCCGTTTCAACTACTTTTATAATGAACACTATTAAAAGGACGAACTTCTTCGGTTAGGGTGTCACTGTTTTTCGACTCAGAACGCAAGAGTTAAACACAAGTATATATATATATATATATATATAAGAAAAATAAAGAATTTTTTTTTAAATAACTACACCTACACGCGATATCTATGCGATAGAAATTTAATACAATTTTCAATTCGAGCGGGATCGAGTTGGGCGTACTAAAAGCGATAAACAAAATTTCCAGCCGCTGGCCACCGATTTCCTTCCAAAACACAACTTTCTTAAGACGTTCCTCTTGTTTCGGTCGGCCCTCAGACTTTTCATGCTTACACCCTAAAATACATACGTAAAAAATCCTCCTACGTGAACCTGAGATGTATGTGGGATGTGAAAACCTTTTATTATACACAAAAATTTTTCATACAAATCCTTTCGGCTGAAGCATGCGCCCTTCAATTGTTTTGAATATTTGCATTGCGTTTGCCATACCGAGGGTTTGCACTCGAACTTTCAACTTTCTAGAGAGGTTTCGAAAATCATCGATAATATAGAAAAGATATGCGCCCAGTTTAAATTTCGAAAACTTTGATTTTTGCATCCTTAACAAGTTCCAGCTTAAAAATGATTTTAAAATATAAACACACTCCTCGTGGGAACTTATGTAGGCCCACACATGTACTTTCTAACGAGTAGTACAATCACCTTAGGTGTTATCTTAATCCTAACAAATATCTTTTAACTTTCCAATCAAACACTTATCTATATATAACTTAAAAGGGCTTTCAAACAATATTCACACAATTTACTATGCAAACCATCTTTTAAATCGTTATTCAATAAATTCCCTTCTTTCCCAAAATTTATTCATATACCTACTTGATATTCACAAATAGATATAGATTATAAATGGACAACAAAATGTTGTTTTGTTGGCATGTTTATTGACATCTGATTTTAAGATTTTAAACTATAACAAAACATCAAATTCTTGAAAAACAAATTAATATCAAATAAATAAAATAAGAATGGTGTAATAGTAATTTTATAACTTCACAAATATTTACTCTAGAGGATGTTCTTGATACACCTCTTAAGAAAAATGAATTACGTTTTTTAATTGATTTTATTAACAAAATAATAGAAAATATTTAACAAAAGTACTCGAACAATTCAAAGATCGAAACTAAAGCAAAAATCTACAAAGGTTTAGGTTTAAGCAATTTCTAGAACCTCACAACTTCGTATGGTTTCTGTTATTATTAATAACTTCTGCGCATCTTCTTGGCATGGAAGTTATAAGGTTATTTATAGTTTATTTTGGACCATTGATCTAGACTTCTTTTATTGCTTCAAATAATGCATCTTTATAAGAATATTTGGTTCTATCAATACACTTGTTGATTATTTCCCATACAGTTTCAAAGGGATTCTGGTTAGAGAATTGGTTAGGCTACTCCAATACCACAATTTTGTTATACCTAAACCAATCTTTTGCCAATCTCAAAGTATATTTTGGATCGTTTTCTTGCTAGAAACGCAGTCTCACTGGCATTTCCTCATACGCAAACAGCAATATAACATATTTTTAAATTAAATTTAAACGAAACGATCCATAATTCCATCAATGCAATGATCTGAAAAACAGCCCCAAACCAGAAAATTGCCACAATCATATACGTACTTAGTGGTTTATATACAGTACTTTGGTTTCAGATGCTCTCCTTTTGGTCCTAACGAACATTATTTTATCAACATTCTTTAAGTTAAATTTACTCTCATCAGACAATAACACACTTTACGATTTTTTTTAATAGTCCAGGCAATATGAGATCTAGCAAATGTCTAGCCTTCCGAATTTTTTCTGAAATCTGCGAGAAAACAATTCAAAAACCACAGCTCTAGCAATTTTAAATTCTTTAGAATTTGGTTCGCAGGGATCGTAGAATCCTTTTGTATAGACCATTTAATTAAATGATTGTCCTTTTCTGTAATTTGTACTATCCCTTCAGATTCATACTTCTTTATCAAACTCGAATTCCCGTTTAAGAAGTTTTTTGGACATACTTTTGTATACTAGAAACTTCTACAAGAAATTTAAACTTAAAGTGCGAATGTCCGTAAATGTTGTAACCGACAACAACTTTTGAGACAACCCGATATATGTATATGTATATGCGTTTAATTTCTTTCTGGTATGGAACCTCCAGAAGCTAGGCTGTATACGCCCCTGCTTGTAAAGTGGTTTTCGGAGACCTTGTGTTAATGAAATCAGTTGGTGGTAATGAAATTCTCTTCTCAATTCCGCCGGTAAGAATGTGAATGGGAATTTGATAGTTTTAAATTCTTGACAGCAAACTAAATAAATATACAGAAGTTTCACAGTTGAAATCCGACACGAACTATTTACGAAAGCGGACGCAGATAGAAAATATGTCCACCAAATTGAATAAAGTGTAGAAGTGAAACGGAATTTCAAAACCTCCAGAGAATAGCCTGTAATGGAATTGAATTTTCACTACCCCTAAATTGCCCAGTAACACTCCCATTTCCACTTTTAACAACATTAATACATCTGTCGACGAAATTCAATATTTAATTTTCCAAAGAACAAGATACATAAAGGATTTTTTCCGTAGATTACGAATTATCACACAAAAATGTTCTATTACACAGGGGCGGATCCAGCCCTTAAGTGGCTAAGCTGAATTTCTAAAGGAAAAAAAATCCTATTGTACCTCTACACAATTTTAAATTGGGGAGATTTTAGTCTAAAATAAGTTAAACAAAATAATTCTAAATTCTCCTAGACCGTAGATGGTTTAACATTACGGTCATACTTTCAATGCAAGTGCGCAGATTTTTGCATACCCGTATAAGCTAGTTTTATAATTAAGGTGACCGTAGAATGTTTTAATACTTTAAGGATATATTTGTGGATATATAATAAATACATAATAAAATTGTTAGGCCAAAAAATTGAAAATTCAGCGAGTTTCCCAAGGCTACAAAAAAAAAGTCCCACTGCTGCAGTGATAAGGACCTTCACAGTGCGCGAAATAAAAAAAATAAAAAAAGTTTATTAAATAAAAAGGTATCGCCCGTACTATGACCCTCGATCGAATAAAAAAAATTACAATTTAACAAAATGGCGGGGTTTTTAAAAAAAAAATTCAAATTTCGCTCGAAAATTTGATGATTTTTGGCCTGCTTATGGCATTTACATTTGATGCGGAAAACTAGATGTTCACGGCATGAAGAAACATGTATAAAAGAAGCTGCAATAAGAATCAAATCGATCGGATGATTTGTCTTCGAGTTACAACTGCAGTAAATTTGAAAAAAGTAATTTCGAGAAAAACGCTTTTAAAGTTTAATTCATACATTTCTCAATACCTCGATACGATGAGCGACTACTCTTCAGATGGCTGTAGCTCAAAAACTATTTGAGATATGCACTTGAAATTTTAGTATGTTATTTTTAAAAGTATAGACTCGAAATATGCAAAAAAAAAATCTATATTTTCTAAATTTCACACTAGTGGTGCCCCTTAAGTCTATACATTGAATTCTCTTTCTCCATATCTATGATCCAATGTAATTTTATATGAAGCCAAGCCTTCAAAATTTAACTTCGTCAATCAACCAGCTAGCAGATTCAACTCTAGGTAGCCTTCGATTTTTTAACTTTTTAAAGAAATATTCCTCGAAACCTATTCTTAGTTTCTTTTTTACATTTTCCTCGCTCTAAAAGGAACGATAGCCCCCACCGCCTCTCTGTGGATCCGACTCTGCTATAAGATCACGTTTTTTAGCAAAGTAGGGTAAAAAATTACAAAATATGGTATTTCGGCCATTTTTAAAAATTCATTAAAAAATAAAGGAACGTAAAAAAAGGTCGTAACATGACTCAAAAGAGAGCCTGAGCCCTTATCTCAATATATGAAACACCACTACTCTATAGTACTTACGTAGCATCTACGGGAATAAGATTTTCATGAGAGTATGCAAACATTGATCTTCATTCACTATCTATTGCATTAAGTAATCGGCTTATGGAATAAAAATTCCAAGGAATATTTCGGAAAATATTAAAGCCTAAATCTTCATTTTATTCAAGCTACTTTCCTGCGACAATTCATTATTTTTTTATTATTTTGCATTAAATGGTCAAAATACGGTCTTTTCTATTTCTTTATTTTTGTTTTTAAAACGTGACGTGATAGAGCTTTTTCGTTTGCGAGTTCGTGATCTAAGGAAAAAATCCGATTGAAATTACTACTTTATTTTGAAAAGGAAAAATCTTCATGGGCCTGTTTATATGTTTAATAATACAATTTGTAACTTGCATGCAGTTTATAACCTCTTGAAGTCAACTTATTTTCTTGCTAAACTTTTATTCACTGATCCCTTGGCTTTTGATATGAATTCGCTACATTTTAATACCAACAATAGTCTAAAATGATTAATAATTTAAAAACACAACGTGCTTTTATAACGTTCAAACGATGCGAAGTATTTTAAAGGCAGAGCAAGTTTACTTCCAAACTCACCTTTTTGTAAGTTTTTTTCACTTTTTAAGTTATGCAGAGATAGGTAAATATTGTTTCAAACCCCTTTATCCCCAATATTCCACAAAACAACTTCTTTAAAGACACCAAAATAAGCAATTCCCGCTGTTTCTGTGCCTGATTCCTCTTACATTTCAGCCCAAGAATCTAGTCCAAACGTGCGAGAAAGGTAAAAGCACCCTCCCACCTGATTTTTTCATCGGGCACCACTTTCACATGTCAAAATCATCTGTGTGAAGTTTTGTTTGGAAGGGAGGGTTTTTTCCTGTTTGCTGCAAATAAAATCAGAGTTTTGTTATGTTGTGTTTGGGGAAGAATGAAAGTGGCCGCATCTCAGTGCTCCGGTGCAAATGAAAACGAGTTCAGAGTACGTGTGACCGAAATACTTCGAAACCTGTGGGTCCGGGGAGCAGCCGCCTGAGTATGTTTGCATCGTCAGGTAAATAAATTGGTTGAGAGTCTGGCGTCAAATGTCTGCCAGCCAAAGTGTTGAGAAACGACCGAAACCATCGGCGGCGGCCGAAAACAGGCGCCCCATTCTAACAGCGAGAAGAGCTCTAGCTACTGGAGGACCCAGGGGCTCTCTGAAGGTAAGCAGCGCCCCATCAGATTCCGAATTCCGATCTTGTAGCTTATGGTCCTCTTCTGGCCCGGCGGCGATCGCTGCTCCGGCCCAGTTTATAAATAGAAATTGTAGCTTACTAACTTACTTCAGCCTCCTTGGTAAAATATCGACTGAGTCGGCTAATTTTGGTTTCTATGATTTAATAAGCCCGCCAGGTCACACAGCTGTGTGGGGGGGGGGCGACAGAGTCAGCGGCGGAGTCCGACTCTGATTTGGAGCGAAATGCAATCGCAGTACGCATATACGATTTAATCCTTGCAATATTATTCAAATCAGCGGCTTAACTTGAATCGCATATGTTTACAATCAAGCAACAATCTTGTCGCCCGTTTGATAATTATAAATATACTTAAAAAAAAATATTTTCCTTACAACACAGTTCCAGGTTAGAACAAGTACTTCTTAATTCCGCTGAAAAGCACTCTTCGAATCAGAGACCGCTCTCTGTTTAAACAAATTAAACGGCGGGGTTGCGGCTAATTGGCAAATATTTAAAATAAATTCAAAGCTCTCACTAATAGCCCCCTCGATCGGCTCAGTTCGCGCAGATTTGTGCTCTGGATTAGTTCGGTGAATATCTTTAAGTAAGGTGTTTCGTTTCACACTCGTCAGAACCCTCTTTGCTCTCATTAATACGAAGGTATGCCATCTGTCTAAAAGTAAATATTTATTTCTACTTTTAACCTTCTACAAAAAAAAATTGAATATACGTAAAAGTTCTTTCTCTTTGGATGTACATATTACCAAAATATTGAATTCACGTCTATAACTTAACCCATGAGTCAACGAAATCAGGGAAAATCACAATTTTTGATAAACTCAGGGAACAAAGACTTGTCTAGCATATTTCCAGGCCAATGCCAAATTAGACTTAATCAATCACATTGTAATCGCTGTAGTTATTCTAATAGATTAATTACTGCAATAAAGTTATTTAATTACTGCAATTATAATAAAACAAAAATCCCGGAGCATGGTATACAGACATTAAGCTTTTGTTTTTTTAAAGAGAAAAAGAAGAGTTTGTTCAATTTTATAATATAAATAGCAGTTTTTTTCACCTAACTTCGCCTATCAAGCAAAGCTTTTTTCAGAATCGGTTAAATTTTGCTCATTGCCTAATAAATATTTTCGTGATAACGTCTCCGGGGTGAGTTTCTAGGGGAACTTCAGAAATGATCAAAATTACGCAAACATCTTAAATACGAAAGTATAGATATATTTTCTTTCCTTATTATAGAATACGAAGAAAACTATAGAATTTTACAAATGAAAAGTTGTAATGCTTGAAAAAAATACAAAAAATAACTTTAATCATTTAGGTAATTAACTTTTTGAAACTTACGAACTAAAACAAAATTATTCTAAATAGTCGGTCATAGGAAATTTCGGCACTTATAAAGGTATTGTCATAGCATTTTGTAAAGCTATAATAAATGTCTTTCAAAGTCTAACCAATGGCATATTGATTCGTTACAGAGAGTTAACTAACGTATGCGTTACAAGGGTTATTTATTACATTAGCATAATATTTTTGGTTTTTATTTCAAACTAAACTTGCTATCTTTGTGTAAATCTAAATAATTATTTATTTTTACAATCTTTTATTTGACTTGAGTCGTTTGTATGATTTTTCGGTTCAAATTTTATACTCGAATTTTAAATCACTTCGTATTATCCGATTTTGATAAAATTTGACAAACTTACGTAAGTCTCGTGACAATATAATATAGTCTATCCAATATCGTTCTAAATCCAATATGGCGGCCGACCTAAGATGGCGGATTATTTTTTTTCTTCCCGACTTCCTTGCCATGAGTATCAAATGAAAGGGTTTGAAGAGCAAAATACGATAAACTATGAAAAAAATCCAAACTAAAAAGTATAAAATAAATAAAAGTAAAAAAACAAAAAAGGATAATTTATAAAAGCTTAGGGCGTTGCAATTTCTATTCATCTCACAGGTATCATAGGTATAATTTATTATTAGTTGTCATTAGTACATCTTACAATTGAAGCCTCTGGTGGAAGAAGGTGTTAACTCACTTTTTACCAACTGTATAGTTTAATGAGTTAACACCTCCTTGCAATAAACTAATTCAAGAACCCATCATTTTGCTTGGAGTTAAACGTTGTTTTACCCATATAAGAATCACATGATGATATTTTTATATTACAAAATGAAATTTAGCGCCACGGAAAATAGTTTGAAAGGGAAAGAAATTTTTTTCTGAAAAAGTGAGTTAACACCTTCTTCCACCAGAGGCTTCAATTAGTTAAACACTTCAAGTGCCGCAATTATACATAAATTATTTTTGCAATATAACTGAGGTTGTATGGCCGGCCTAAGGCTCACAAATGAGTTGTTTGTTTTTTAATAAATTCTCAGTTCAAGTAATTCTGCAATGTAGCGAAATATTTCGATAACATTTTTTCTAATTGATGAAAAATTACATTTTCTAGTAAGCTAAAGTTATACTAATAATAATTATTATTTCTTTTTGAATCTTTCCAGAGGGAGCCTCTATTTTTTATTATCATGCGACTTAACCTTAAGGCTGTTTTATTGTGCTTATGTCTAGCAGTTTTTGTAATAATTCTCTCAGTGTACACACGTTGCTCCGATCTTGCTCTTCCAAAAGGATTGGTGCCACGCTGGGACCTCAAAACTTATGGAGGTCGGCCGGAAAATATTGAGGACATCGAGTGTGTAATAAATCAAGAAACGAATGTACGATGCAAAAGAGAAGACGATGAAGTTTACATTCCTTTCTCATTTGTGAAAAACTACTTCGAGGTTTATGGAATATTTTCTACGGAAAATGGAATAACAAAATTTAACTGGAGTCATAGTAATGCAAAGATCAATTATCCTAAGGGAAAGTATGATCCCAGAGGGCTTTTTATGTATTTTGAAAACTACAATGTTGAGGTAATTTATTACATTTTTTTATTGGATTGATATTGTAGTCTTTAATCCCATTATTTTTATAAATTTTAGACTAGGGATAGGGTGAAATGTCTGAACGCAGCCGAAGGTGTTCCTATATCAACGCAATGGGAGAAACATGGTTATTTTTATCCAACGCAGATAGCACAATTTGGTTTGTCGCATTACAGTAAAAATCTGACCGAACCAGAACCACGAAGAAAAGTAAGTTATTTATTATCATTGATATCTATTATACAGCTCAACAAGGTTTTTGCCCATGATTCGATGAATTTCGGCGGCCAACTGAATCCATTCAATAACCATTGAATTGTGCAGTCGACTGTATAAAACTGAGTTTTTAGAAGCTCATAACAATTTCTCTTTCTTACTTTTTAGATCATCGAAGATGCTGACAGCAATCAAATTGAGTGGATAACCCCAAAAATAAGCAACATAACGAGAATATGGCACGCAAAACTTAATACAACAATTGTGAATTTTATCACAAGTAATCAATATGATAGCGCGATTAGCATAAAGCTAGATCACGTGCTTGATTTAGTCCTTAGCATTGATCTTTTTCTAACAACAAATAGCAGTAGCTTGATGGTGACCTTACAAAATCGAGAAACTAAGCGCACATTTAACGTGTATTACATTGTCGCCGATCTACATATAAGTGTTCAAGGAGAAAATATTTATTATGGTCTGGGGTTTAGCACTCTCAACCAGTGGAAGCATCTTACAAGGGATCTTTTAATTGATGTTCAAAAAGGACTAACAGGCCCCGAAAGAAAGACAAAGATGCGAAGGAGTGAACTAAAGATAACATCTATCTCCTTTCTGGGTGTAGGATACTTTGACAATCTAACATTTTCAACATATGACCATTTGGCACATTTTTATGATGCGGCCGAATGGTTTATTCGTCATCAGGATCAAATAACCGGAGGCTGGGCAAATCCTGTTAGGAGGAATTTATCAGGATTTGTGGAACTTCGGACTGGTTGGTATTCAGCTATGGGACAAGGTCATGCAATATCACTTCTTGCTCGCGCATATTATCATTCGGGGGATAAAAAATATTTGAAAGCAGCTGTAAACGGTTTGAAACCTTTTAAAGTGCTTTCTAAGGATGGGGGTGTACTTGCCAAATTCATGGGACAATACGATTGGTAAATTTTATTTCGTTGTAAAATAACTTAATATAATAAAATGTCTTGTTAAGGTATGAGGAATATCCTACAACCCCACCGTCTTTTGTGCTCAATGGATTTATATATTCATTACTCGGACTATACGACTTGAACTCAACTGCCCCAACTCATGCAGCTCGAGAAGCTGGAAAACTTTTTAAGCAAGGAATGATATCATTAAAAAAAATGCTTCTTTTGTATGACATGGGCTCTGTGACTAGCTACGACTTAAGGCATTTCACTTTAGGTAAGATATAATATGATTAATATTTGACTATATACTAACTAATTGACCTCGTATCAACAGGTGTAGCGCCAAATTTAGCCAGATGGGATTATCATGCAACTCATGTAAACCAACTGTTACTTCTTGCCACAATCGACAGTGACCCCATAATTTCGCAAACTGCTGAGCGATGGAAGGGATATATGTTTGGGAAACGAGCCAAACATAACTAAGTTTTTCAAAATGCTAGTGATAACTTTAAGGAACGCTTTACTTTTTGACTAATTTTAACTCCTTGTTACATTAGGTTGTACAGATCATGTGGACTTTATTTTTTTAACTATTTAACTTATTATTAGTTGGATTAAGTATTTAATTTAATATTTAAGAGGCGAATAAATCGCCTCAACGTAGAGATTTCACGTTACTTTATATTATTGCATAAGCAATTAAGAATTTGACTTAAGCATTTTCGTTCCGAATAGTAACATACCTTGGTGCTTGAATATTTGCTTTAACACATATTTCATTAAGAATTTTACTTTTAATTACAATTTACTTTTGATTTATTTTGCTCCGAATAGCATACATTAAACATTGCCTACACTAAACTTTAAAGAAGTACCTTGATATAGCAAATTGTATGTAAATATGAAATGCGGATTAGCTTCTGTACAGATTATATTTAATGGGAAATATAGTTAAAGCAAGTATCGGTAAACGTTAGTGCGACGAAGTACAAAAGCTTTATTTATTTTATGTTAAATGCTTATTATCATCGAATTATAAGTTGTAATCGTAGTGTTATGCTTTATTTTTAAGACAGCAGTCACAATGTGGGGAAGGTTTTAAATTCAGGATATTGCATGTTATGTGAGCTATAATAAAATTCAGATGAAACAGAAAAGCCATGCAAAAGAGAAGAAAGGTTATAATAAATTGCTTTATATGTAGCAAGTCCAGAGAAAGTGCAATGATCCGTGTGAAATCCGATGAAAGATTATTAAGGATTTCATTATCCTCAGGATTTGAACTTTGTATTCTAAGATTTAACAGCAGGGCTAGATGTTACTACAAATGCCTCGCGATTGGTAGAATGATCGCTTTCTCTAGGACCCTTCAGGGTTTAAAAATATATCGCATTTGTATTTGTCAAAATTCTGTTTCCTCGGGCACAAAACCTTAATTAATTTAACTAATTTTTCTGTTTCATTTGCTTCACATAATTTCTCCAGGCCATTGCCCTGTTTCATCAGTTTACTACGTACCAGCTCAAATTCTAAACATTCACGTCACTCTTTCACTATACTTGACAATATAATACAATACGTTACTTACCACAAGAGTTTTCTAGAATGGTATGAATTAGTATTAATGATTACCAACTTATCCTACAGCTTTTAACGTACAACAAATCTATATACAGCACAACAATTTCTTCGAAAATATGTCTTACAATAAACTTTTCCTCACATATGTGACAAGTATTGGTATATGAAACAATATATAAGTAGAAAATAGAGAGCTTACTAGAACTATTAGTTAAATTAAAGAAAAAAAGCTATATAAAAACAGATTGAGTAGATAAGTGATGTGGTAATTGAATTATTTTCTGTTATTGAAATAATTCCTGGTTTGCAATATATAAAAAACAGAAAAAAAAACCAATAAAACTGCTTAGCAATATTGGGACACTGTACGAAACAGAATGTTACTAACATATACATTCCATTCATTGATTTTCACTATAATCATTGATATTCAGTAAATTTATTATTAATATTAAGCAGCTACAATTGGCACCGTTTTCTGTGAATCGAACACCAATTACATATTTGTAGAAATTTCAAATTATTTCAAACTTTATGTAGTGGAGTCAAATCAATTCACATTCGGACCAAATGATACTGAAGAAAGGACGTAAACCTTCCAAAGGTAATTGTAAAATAATGTAAACTTTTTAATCGAAGATTTATATGCGAATTATTTTTTTAAAATTAATTATTAGCAAGCTCGTAGCATCAATAGTTGTACAAGTTTGTTTTCGATGTATATGTTTCCTTTTTGGGACAACAACCCACTTGACATACAATACATTTTACATACTTATATGCATCTCTAATCATATTTCTTTTCAGCGAAGTATGATGATGAGCCCGCGTTCTAATTTTAATACCTTGAGCTTTAAGTACCCATGACTTTTAGTATACACATGCGGCTTAACTATAATAAAGTGTAGGATCAATATTGTAGGTATACATTTTTTTTTAGAAACAACAAACGTTTAATTAATTCTTCGCTTCTGAAGACTTATCTAAAGTTTGTCATATCGTAATTCGGATAGCCATCCCGGTATCAACAGCAAGTTCTATTATTTAATCCGGTCAGTTCCATGTCACTACTAGTTTCTAAAGCGAAGATATTTCCATTTGGATTTAAATCTGGGCTTTGGAAATACTATTTCAATATGTCGGCATTTCCTGTGAAGTATTTCTGGAAATTCATTAAAAGTAAGAAAAAAGAACTTTGGGCTTTCTTTCAATTATTATAAAGTTTTGTGAACACCATTTGTATGAACTTAAAAATTCGAAACAATCTATCACATACCTTTCCGTATGGTGTGGTGCACTGTACTGTTGAAAAAAGAAGCCTACTCGAATTTCACACGGAACTCCAATTCGCTTTGTACACGCAAAAAATGTCATAGGATAACATACATTTTTGGAAAACTGCCCATACTTTATGTTAACGAGAAGTATAGAAATGACTGATTATACCCTTAACAGACTGCGTAATTTGGAATTTTGGAATTGTACGTACACAATTTTGGAAATAACTTATAAATTTCTTATGTATTCAAACAATATACCGTCAAACGAAGTCTTTAACACAAATTATGCTTTAATTTCAAGGCAATATGGTAATTTTCAAATTGAGAAGAATTTTAATTTCTCCAAACTCCCAGACGACAGCATGGTAAAAATTCTTATAATGTCCATGCTTTTTATTATGCAGTCTATTCAAAATTCTTGTTGTCTTCGCGTTACAGCAAATTTTTATTTAAAACATAACGCCTGCAAAATTCGAGTTTTTTGCAAAACAAACCTAAGCATTATATGTGCATACATATTAAGTCCTTTTTAATCTTAACAATGTGGCGATCAGCGTTTGCCACTTTCATTTCCTACAATTATGATTTGATTATCACGAATCAAACAACATTAAAATTAATTTAAATAAATAAAGGCAAAATATAAAAAGTTTTAAAAGACTTCGCAGTAATATAAATTGAATAACTATCTCGTTCAATAAATCTTGATCTACGTAAGCAATACTCAGCACCGAAGAAATCAATTTTATGACTAGAAGTTGTTTCATAAAATTCACTTTAAATGCTCAAATGGTTGGCTTTTTTTTTTACTAATTTGGTTCTTAACACATTACTACTGAGATATTTACACCGATTTTATTAAGATGCCAACATTAATTTATTATAATAATGCGTAATCAAAATCTTCTTAACATTTAAAGGGCTTAACCTGATCATTTTATACTAATCTAATGAAGCATCGATTAATCTACAACTAAGAGCTTGCTAATAATTAACTTTACGAAGTTAATCGAATAACTTTTTTCAGAACATTTTATATATTTCTTTTATAACTTTAAATTAAAACCGTCTATTAAAAGAAGTCATTGAAAGCAGTCAATTAAATCTACTTTCTTCATATCATATATATAAATAAATCTTATCAGGAATTTTTAAATAAAAAGTGAAAAAAAAAGTTTATAATAATTTTAAGACTGTCTGTTGAGAATATACATATGTACTTAAAAACGACTTGTTTTATATAATGTAGTAATAATTGATAAAGGTTATTAATAATGTAAGCAAAACAAAAAAATATCTATGAAATTGTCTGAGAAATGAGAATAACTCTTTTAAATTATCAGTAAAAAATGGAAGTTTATTTGTACTCTGAAAACTTATAGATGATTCATACAGTTAGAAGTGTAGAACGGCCTATTGTACTTTTATATGTTATTTATTGAATTTCGTTAAAATTTAATGAAGTTTTCATTGTTGAGATATTAATAGGTATCTTTAAGGATATTTATCGCTTAATCGACATATTGATTATTGTGGATTGTAGAGATAGTGAAGATTCATTTATCACTTGTCGGTAACTTTGGTCAAAACAGTTTTTTTATAATATATATATATATACATTTCCGATTGTAGATTATAGCAATTTTATATTTATATTCACAAAACTTTTAATGAAGTTCACGCTGCTAAAATTCCACTCATTTGCCTTCTTGTAGCTTCGGGTTTCAAAACTTTAGATAGACAAAATATTTGTTATCTTTTTACCAGTCTAGAAGTACTCCGGAATTTTATGTTTCTATCTCTTTTAATTTCTGTCTTAGTCGAAAATAACTATTTTTTATGAGAATTTGGAGGGCTATATCTTTTTTATATTTCCTGTAGTCCTGAGATTTTGGATTTTTACTTTTAGAAATTACAAAATTGATCTCAAATCGGTATTTTCTGTCGCCGTGGTAGTTGGACAACAAAAATAAACGATATCGAAAAAACAACAATCTTTTTAAAAAAGGGATAAGTTTTTCGCGTCTTTGCTTGACCGTTAAAACTAGGAAAACCTTAAAACAAGAAAGTTTTGATGATTTTATACAGATATAATTTCTTAATTTTTTAACCCGATACAGAGAGAATATTTATCAAAAAATCATTCGCGAGAATTAGCAAATCATTGAAACGCAAAAATATATACAGTACATACATATATATATTTTTCCAACTAAGAAACTAAAAAGGATATTTATTTCATTCAAATTACGGTTAATGCAAAAGTTTCATTTATTTTTGAGTAAATCTTATTTGTATAAAGTTACACAAGTGTACGTTTTAACCGGTATTAAAAATACGGTTATTATTAATTGTTTAACGCAATATTTCTCGTGTAATATAAACTAAAACCCTTCCAAAATTTTTAAATTTTATAGTATAATTTTATGTCTTATAGTATAAAATTTACAATTAAGGCTGTTCTAACCACATTGAACTAAAACTACAATATTTAACTCTTTTATTTTCTAAGAAGTATTAAAACAATGGAATAAATTTCGTTTCCTTTTTAGTGGTTATCGTGAGAGACAATAACTTGAATCCTGTAAATTAATCATTGTAAAAAGTATTTAGACAAACCTACTGTCAAAAAACTCCAATTGAAATAAACATTGGACACATTTCTGAAATTTTTATATTTAAAAAAACAAAACAAAAAAAATGTGAAAATGGAACAAGAGATAAAACATTTTCTATCTACAGATAGGACTTACTTTTTTAATAAAAACCGAAAATTCAAAGATATTTCTACATTTTAAGATCGTTTCAACTCTGTCGATGCAACTGATTTTTTCCAAAGTGCTAAATGTAACAAAAATACAACAAAGAATCTATTGCAATAAATTTAATACTATTTGAAAAAAAAAAATGCAACTGAAATAGCTTAAAGAATGTTTCAATTGTTTCACACTCAATGTTCAAATAAACTATCAATTCCTGTTTTTCCTGGAGATGATCTTAAAATGTCTCAACTTTTATCACAGATACTTCCTATGTAATCCTTGTAAATATAAATAATAAACAAGGTAAATGTAGAAATAAATTTCTGTAGGAAAACTATATTTGTATTAATGAACAAATCCTTATTCAATTCCCTTCTACCTAAAATACCTGTACCATAAATATGTGAAAATAATAAATTTTTAATATATGTATACATAAAACATTAATCAGCAAAAAAGTATCTGGAATGGAAATTATGTAAATTAAGTAATTAATTTAAATATAATCAAGTTTAATTGCCTACATTACATTCCTCTATTGAAAGTCGATTCGACTAAACTGAAACGATTTACATAATTCCAACTTTGGCCTACAGTAAGCATCAAATTTGTATTTTAATGAAACAAGTTGGAAGCATATTCCTTAGACTAGACCAGAGCCGGGCAAACTCGGCTCTTTTGACTCCCGAGCACTCCCCAGGCTAACTTGGAGCAAACTTTAGTCTAGAACAGAGCCGGCTTTGACTCCAAGGGACCCTGGAGAGCTCTCGGGAGTGAAAATAACCGACTCCAGGCGCTCCTAGAATCTACCTGGTGAGCTCTCGGGAGTCAAGTGAGCCGAGTTTGCCTGGCTCTGGACTAGACTGCCGAATCATGTTTTCAACATTCAATTTGCTAAATAAAACAAAATTACTGCTCTAATCTCAATATTTTTTATATTGAATTTACATAAATAACAAACATCACAATAGAAATAACTTGACTTAGTCAACTTTATTAATAAATAAAGTTTTGTAAAATTTACAATTATTTTAACAAAAGAACCAAATTCTACTACGCACATGATGTCACGTTCTGTGCAAAGATAATAACAGAGATTTTATGGAGGGCTCTCCATATCGTCGTATAGCTTCCGTGGTAAAAGCATGCTCCATTTGATCGCAGACCATGTCAAAGAACAAATTCGCTAGGTTGCTGTACAAAAGTGATCTGAACTCGAAACAAACTTTAAAGTCAACAACACAAGACCGCGCTATATCCTTCGGACCAGGACTGAATTTCCACTCATTCAGGAGATAATTGAAAAGCCTGCCGTCGTTGCAGACCGTGTGGACGTGGTGAGGGGCCTCAAGGGTAATAAGGGAAGTGTAGGCTTCATGCAATGGAGGAAATCCAACAATAAGATCAGCCTTAAATTGGTTACCCGATTTGCTGTGTACCAATGATTTTTTCACATAAGGAACAAATTTGCAGTAATTGGAGACATCCGATGACACGCTGAACATTTCTTCCATAGAAAATCTGAAAACCGAATTCAAACAATAAATTCCGCTTCAAGCAAATTTTGAGTTATAAAACAACTTACCCGACTAATTCTCTTTTCATAAATTCTTTTCTCTTAGTAGTTATATCGGTTATGGTTATTTGTCTTAAAGGCTGAAACCTATATCTGCAATATTACACAAATTGAAATTATTAATAATAAACAGTTAATAATTTTCAATAACCCTGTTTATCCCCCGAACAACTGATCTAAACATTGATAAAATACGTTTCTCTTTTTACTCTTCTAAACTCAATTTTTCAGATTTGCAATCCACGGAAAAAATTCTATAAAAATTGGAAAAATTGGCAATATCAAAACTCATATGAAAATATTTTTTATATCCTGCATGAGCATTTGAAACGTTTTAAAGAACAAATTCATTCAAACCGAAATAAAATATATTATGATATAATAAAGGAGTAAAATTTCTGAATTTATTCGAGGTAATCTCCGGAACTACCGACTCGATTTTAAAAATGCTTTCAATGTTACAAAGGTGTCACTCTCCACTTGAACATAGGCAACATTTTACTTGTACTAAAACAAAGTGATGGACCCAGTTATTTTCATATTTCAAAAATCTCATTAAGGGGTTTTCGGGATCGTTGATTTCGGATCTATTTGGCGACTAAACATTCTAAATCAAAGGGATTTCAATGATTTATCAGAGATGTTTATTTTGAACTTGTTATGGAAATCTAGAAATTAATCGGCTTTCAAAATTTTCGACTTTCAGAGGATTTCAATAAAAAGATTACGCAGAGATTTTCAAAACCATTTATTTCAAATTAACTATTCTACTTTGGAAATTCAAGATACTGGATGTTATACAGTGATCAAAATTTCGTTTAAGTATTTTTATAAATGGACACTTAAGATTTTGAATGGTCTAAGATTTCGAGTTAGATTTGGAAAGTTTATGATCAAATATCAATTTGGATACATTTACTTATGTATGAGACATACAGGAGTAATAAGTGCTAGGTGTTCAGTAAATATATTATTTACCAGATTTTAATTTAATCTGTTAAATGAGTAAGGGGTTGAATTTTGGGAGATACTTATATACGTATTTCATTATTTATGCTGTAATAATTATTTTCTAGCACAGACTTAATTCCATATAAATAAGAAATATATTGTGGAACCTTAGCGTTCCTTTCAAATTCTTACCTGACTTTGGGTTTGCCATTTAATAAGGTTTTAAAGTGTTTTTTTTAAATCCTTTTTATTTTTGTAAACTATTCTTAACATTAAATTGTAATGTTATTGTTTCCTTAAATCAACAAGTCAGACTAATTTTCTATTATATAGTATAATTATTACATTATTCATAGTTAGCTAAATTTACTCCTTTAAACTCAGCTACTCTACAGTATTTACTTATTATGTAAAACTATACACATTATTATAAAAATCCTAAAAGGTATGTCTACGTATCTAAAGCAACTATTGTCTAGACTAGACAAACAAAGCTATCAAAAGGTGGTTTTTTTACCTTCTCCACAACACCCCGGCCTATCACCAGACGAGCGAAATACTATCTGGTTTTAACTACATCGAATGTTTGGAAAAAATATAATTTCTTTTTATTGTATTTAAAATTTATTGTCAATTCGGAGCATGAAGAAAATAATCAGACACTGGTTGATCCTTTTCTTCGTTTAACCTATTAATGCGCAAAACGAGAATTTTGTGCACGCAAGTTCAATTATCCGATTTGAATAGAAAATTGGGGGCGATTTTTCTTCCAAAGTAGTATATAGGAGGTTTTTTGGGATGCTCTTTCAGAATCTGGCATTTGTTTTGCATAAAAGCTTCAAAAACCCTATTATTTATTGGGTTTTTAAACAAATGCTGAGTTCTTTGGTCTTTTTTCTTTTCAAAGAAGATTATCTTGAAGTTGCTGCTATTGAATATAACCACCAGAAATCGAGGTCCGAACGTCTAAACTTTCTCAAACCATAGTTTTAAAAGTTTTGTTTTGCTTTAGTTTTTTGTAATAAAAAAATTTGGATTTTTGTACACGAAAAGGATCAACTTTACAAAAAAAAATTATAGAAAAGAAAATGCTTGGAATTAGCCAAAGAAAAAAAAATTTTCTATGATGAAATTTGGTAATTTATTTTTCGGGACATTTTTTGATTTTTCAAAAATTTACCAAATTCAAAAAAAAATCAACACTTTTTTTTTTTTTTACCAAAAAATTAATAAGATTTTTGAAGCTTTTATACAAAACAAATGCCAGATACTGAAAGAGCATCCTCAAAAAACCCTTATACAGTGCAACCTTAATATAACGTACCTCAATATAACGAATTCCTCGATTTAACGAATTCTTCGTAATCCCCTTGAATTGTCCATAAGAGTCAATGTAAAATATACCTTTACATTGCGAATATTTTTTGCGAACAACCTCTTTATAACGAATTTTCGACTATCAAGAAAAAGTATAAATACCTCTAATTAACGAATTTTGTCAACCCAAAACCTTTATATAAAGTTCCCACCAATGTATGACTCTTAGGCAAGAAACACAATGATACGACCGACGACCGGCGAGCGACGGGAGCGTACGACGACACAACGACAAAGCTTATCGAGCATAGAGTACTATGCACATCTAAACACATTTACGCGACACGAGCTACGCGCCGTGCAAAATAGATCCGATTCTATTTTACACGTCGTACGCGTCGTCAGTGCCAACTGTAAAAAATTGTTGTGTGAATTTTCGAAATTAACATTAAATTACCTACATAATGTATGTACCCACCAAGATATGTACCTACTTTTACGGATTTTACTGCATTTAATTTTGATTATTAATGTAAGAAAAAAATTTTGTTACCTACCTAATTGTTTTTAAATAGAAAATACATACGGTAATTTGATAAAAATGTGTTATCATTTCTTAGTAGAAGTTGTTCGCTATAACAAGATGAGTACGTCATGTTGAGGTGAATAAAACTATTATTTTACCTCTTTATAACGAATTTTAGACCAACCTAACCTCAACATAACAAACCTCGGTTTAACGAATTACTTGATATAACGAATATTTACTTGTTCCCTTCCGATTTGTTATATCGAGGTTGCACTGTATACGATTTTGGCGGAAAATCTCGTTTTACGTATTAATGGGTTAATTTTACTTTGGTGTGATTGTTATTGTACTTTTTGTTGTTGAAATGGTGAGCTGATTAGACTCTTCAGTGAATGTAGTAAAATATTCCCTTTAATATTGACTGTATAGACATTTTGATCTTTTTGTCATTGGAAATGGTCCTTCATAACAATTTCGAAAAGTATTTCTCTATAAATCGTTTCGAATTAAAACGTGCGAGTATCTAATTGACTGCCCGTAAAATAACTCCGCTGTAGTTGCGACAAATTCCTCTCAGAATGACGTCTTTGGACAGATGACAAAATTCTCGTAAGCTGCTTTTAGCAATCGTATTTTACTATTTATGTTTTGGAGAACTTTTACTTAAATTCAGTGGTGGATTTACCAGCAGGCTGAGTAGGCTAAAGCCTAGGGCGGCAGATTTTAGGAGCGGCAAATTTAGGGACAACATTTTTTTTCTGTGTCTTACAGAAATTAAAAAGATTCATATTTATAAACCTAAACTAGTAGTCCGTGGTTTCACAAGTGCCCTCATCCTACCAGTAGATATAAATTATATATAAATATAAGAGGTAATAAATCGAAAGTCTATTAGACTGCACAATTTGTTTTAAATAACAACACATAATGAAAACTAAAAGGAATAAAGAATTATTCTATATATTTCTTGTGCAATCTTAACTAAATTGTTGGGTTGTAAAAATAATCTAGGAACTGACACATCCCCTAGTTCACAATTATACTAATATAATTACGGGAAAAAGGTGGTGTAATTAGGACGACAGTGCACAAATCATAAAGTTACAATTTCTTTGACAAAAAAATTGTAATTAATATGATTGTGAACTAGGGTATCGAATTGTAAAGATTGGGGCGGTGAAATTTGAATAGCCTACTGGCGGCAAATGTATAAATCCGCCACTGCTTAAATTATTTGTTTTAAGTCAATAGAACCGTTAAATAATGCTTCTCCATATAAATTTTGAACCCCTTATGATCCCTTTCGAGTTTGAATTCTGAAATATCCCTCCTTAGTAAGTCGCTACATTTTAAAATAAAATTACTGATCAAATTAAACATTTATAGTTTTAAACAATTTCGGCTCAGCGATGATGAGTCATAACATATTATTCTTTATACATACTATATATAAATATGACAACAAAAAGTGAACTATTATGTTATGTATGGCAAGAAATTTAAAAAGAAAACATTCCGCATTCAAATTTACAAAAGTTGGCAGCCTTATGAATTGATAGCGCCAGATAATGTACAGAAGTTTAAATACCAGAACTCTCATTAACACGACAGCTTTCTACAAGTTCAAGTTCCGCCCTTCACTCTGATTTTATTTATAACCGAAGGTAAACAAACACTGGCTCAAGTTCAAAGGGCCGTCTCGCGGGTTATGTAACGGGGGACAATTTGAATGAGTTCTAATCTGTAAAACCCCGCACTCACCTAAAATCCTTCGATTCTTGGACGACACTCCTAACTAAGGAAAATCCAAGTCCTAGAGGAGCCCGTCTCGCCATCCCGCCCGACGTCCGCTGTCACATTGTCGCAAATGAGGGCCTTGAAGTCGCGTCGGATCGCCACCTCCGCTGCTTGAGCATGTTTTGACAGACAGCTGACTGGTTTTCGCGTACTCGAAGCATGTGCAAATTTCGAGAGTGTTCTGAAAAATCGCTGTGCATTTTTTGACGAATATACACGTCAGGTGGAATAATTGATAGACTGCAAGCAACACAATTTGTAATTTATGCCTTTTAACAAAATAGTATAACTAAGCGGTTCGAATATACCAAATACGCGACTGGCAAAGTTTGTGGTAATTATTTGTTTTAAGGTCCAACTCTTCGATGACCTTGCGTTTGAAATATATCGTTGTTGGAGTCATTCTGAAGGGCGCGAATTTACCACCTTCATTATTATTTTTGTTGGTTGAAAATTAAATATTTCATTGTCCCAGCGAAGCATCCAAACTTAAAAATGTTTTGAAATTGCATATCATAGGGTAAATAAAATATTTTTTCTGAAGTTTTCTTACCCCCCAACAATCACGAACGCACCTTCTTCATTTGTCTCAAATCTATACCTCCTACCACATATCCCAAGTTCAACGTAATAGGGAAGTTGGACCTTAAAGTAAATAATTACCAAGTTTTTTACAGCGATACTTTTTGTAAGAAAGGGTTTTTATCTATAATATCTTATGAACCATTTCCAAGTGGTAAATGTTTGCGGCCTCGTCAGGAGTTCCATAAGGCTCTCACCTTGGACCTTTGCTGTTTAATATTTTTACTAATGACTATGTAACTCAAATTAAGCATTGTAAAGCTGCTGTTTGCCGATGACGCGAAATTTTATATAATATTCAGCTATCCGAGCGATGCGCAAATACTTCAGGACCATCTTTATGCAGTTAATCATTAGTGCACGAGAAACAAACTTGACCTAAACGTAAAAGGTTTTCTCGCATACGGACGCCATTGGACTATCAATATATTTTAAACAACATTGTACTTCAATTGGTATCTGAACTGCATTTAAGGTTGGTCCAATGCAACTTGAAAAAAATGCTAGTAAATGCTTGTTACCATAAGTAAAAACTACTGTTTATCAAATTTAAGTATTTACTCAAAATTCCAGTAAAAGCATTTGCTGGATTTTTAAGTAAAAGCTTAATTTTTTATTCACATAATTAGCCAGTATTTCCTAGAAATATCAAATAACAAGTATTTACTAGCTTTTATTCACTTGGCTCATTATGCTAAAAAGTAGATTTAAAGTTTGAACTTACAGATTTTTATTATATACTGGTATGTATGAACAGTTTCTTAATGGACATATCAGAATTTTGCTTGTTGTTGTTGTCGTTTTGGATTTTAGTTTAGTCTTCTTGTGAGCTTTTCCTGGTTCTGCCACACACGAATTTAAGTTGTTTTGACCCATATTTATCACATTTGACGAGAAAAATGTGCGCGATTATAGCGAAATTATTGGAAATAACGGCCATCTTTCATCATTGGTCTGACTCGTTGAAGTGAACATAAGTGAATTTGATAAACAACTATCAATTGGATATACCGGAAAATGAACAAAAACCACTGATTTGGATTTTTATTTTTTTTTAGAACCGATACTGACATACCTTAATTTGAAAAACCTCTTGTAAAACAATTTCTAATTTGAAATTTGGCGGCATTCATAATTTATTTTTAACTAGGGATGTAACTTATTCGGTTTTGATAATTATTGACACATTTAAACTGTTTACGTTTTCTTTATTTCATATTGTTTTTATTTCAATGCCCTAAATATTGCAAAAGTAAATTGCTATGATTAAATATCAAAACTATTACCAAATAATTAATTTAAATAGTTTCCTCAAACTTGGCAGACGGAATTTGTCACCATACGTCATGAGAAGTGTCAAAATTTGACGACCTCTACATCGTACCAAAGTCGAACTGTCATAAATTCGTAGTCCCATTCGGAAGTTGTCTCATGTTTTGTGTGATATTTCCGTAATGGTTCAAAATTTTAAGTGTTTTTTTACAATTTTAGTTATAGTATTTATACAAGAAGCTATTGCTTCTATTGGAGACTCAACACCATTTTTCTACAATTGCAAAATATCATGTCGAGCGGAGAATTGTAGCGAAGGTGAGCAGAAAATCCTTAAATACTCGAAGAAAATGAATTAAAGTTTATTATTTAGATGGTGTCGCGATACTTCCGCACGCGGAAAAGTACTACAAACAAACTTTTCTTGATAAACTCTTGCTGTGGACGTGCGAGGATGAGTGCCAGTACAACTGCATGTGGAGGACTGTGAACGGCTTCCTGGAGCGCAACTGGCGGGTGCCCCAATTTTACGGGAAAGTAAAACAACGTACATAAGACGTCCTTTGCAGCATCACTAATTAAATTCATTCTTTCAGTGGCCTTTCGTGCGATTTCTTGGACTTCAAGAGCCAGCCTCAGTCGCATTTTCGTTGATGAATTTGGCGACCAATATCCACCTTCTGCGCAAGTTTAGAAGGGAAATTAAGCCAGAGTATCCTTGCTATGGACTCTGGCATATATTCTTTCTTGTAAGTTAACCTTTTGGGGCTCTTGCTGGCAAAAAATCGAAACATTCCCATTCCAGACATGCGCCAACGGTTGGATTTGGTCGACTATTTTTCATGCTCGAGATTTTCCTTTAACGGAACTTTTCGACTATTCTTCGGCTTATTCAATTGTCCTCGTAACGCTTTATTGTTTAGTAATGAGGTAAGTTTTGTTGTTAAAATATATTCAAACTTCCGAGTGGAAATCTAGTTAACCGGTCCTTTTTTTAATGTCATTCTTATCACACTTTTTCTCAATACACTGAAAGAGACCGAAAATGAAAAATTAATCATTCAAAGTGTATTTTCATATTGACTGACTAACTCATTGACTGACTGATACATCAAAACCCTATAGAGTACTTCCACTTGACCTAGAATCTTGATATTTGAAACGAAAGGACTCATAGCACAAGTAAAGGAAAAAATCTGAATATCACTACTTTCTAATTGTATTCACATATAAAAGATTAAATAATTTCAACGACACAAAATTTCACAACGTGGCTAGTTTATACAGATTTTATAATGCTTTAAACAAAATATAAAGTTGACTTTTCTTTAACTTTAATGTTAGTTGATTGTACATTCGAACACTATTAAAAAATAAAGGCTCCGGATTGAGCAAATTACTCAGCATAAGGAAAGACGATATGCCTTTTGTTGAAACTTTAAAAATCCTTTATTTTTCGCTCTATAATTTTACCAGTATTTTTCAAAAAACTACTTACAATTTCTCGGATAAACCAAGCTTAAAAGTATCAAAACTCCCCGTAAAAATGGTTGAAACTTATTAGTTCGATAGTTGAATTAAGTTTTGTAAATTCATATTCTACTCCTAAGCCGCTCTTATTCTGTTCAGTTTTAGAGCGAACTGAAGTGTTTAAAAATTGGGTTTTCAAACGCTCACTTTTAATCTATTGCAATCTAACCAAGGTCTTTAACATTCATGCCTAAGAAAACCTTGGACTTGGGTAATTCCTTTAATTGTCTGTTTAGATTTCGCAGAATTTAATAACGTAATCATTCTACCTCGTTTACATTACGTGATAGCATAGAAAAATAAAGACAAGAAGTCTCATCTAGAACAAATGAAGTGAAACGCTTTTTCGACGGACTCAGCTCCAGCGATGCCTCCAAAAGCTTCGTATTGAAATGTTTTTGAAGGTTGCATATCTTACGGCGTTTTCGAAAGCCCTTTTCAGCTGCTAAAGCTGACCTCGACACTCGCGAAAAGAATGAGATTGTGTATGACGGTGAAATAATCTCATCGTATGGATTGCAGAAACCCTTTGATATGTATTCAAAATCGCTAATGTCTGCGCTACTGTTTCTGCCCTGTTGAGCTCCTTGCTGTTTCGCATTTCGATGTGGGCGGTGATTTCATGATCGTTTGGTTGAGAGTATTTGAAGTAATTTTTAGATAATAATAAATAATCTTTAATCCATTTTTCTATATATATATTAGGGTGCTTTTTTTCGCAACTATTTTTTTTTTTCAGTCTCACCTCGAAATTTTGTGGCAAATACCTAAACAAAAATTCCCTGAAAATTGGAGCCCTTAATATTAATATTAAGTACTAGACCAAGGGGTATAAAGATATCCCATATAAAATACACGTAAACTTTGATTATTTTTCTTCAAAACTCTACAGCTCAGAGGCATTTTATGGTATAATCTTGGTCAATGGTAGCATTTCTTCAGAACTGAATGCTCTACAAAAGTGTCCATTGCGGTGTAACGCTAACTCCCACCAGCGAGGTAGTACGAGTCACTAACCCCAATTTTTCCATGAAATACTCGCTTGTTGCCCCTATCTCGTAAACAACAAGAGGTACGGAAAAAGTGAATATGACAATCTTGTAGGAAATTCAATTTCCTCCAAAAAGTTCTTGAACACCAAATCGCTAGCATCGATATTTCTTGAGATATTGGGCTTTGAAGTTGAGGTAGTGTGGAATTTTCATGGATTATTGAGCTAAATTGTAGAAACAAAGCAAAAAAAAAAAAAAAAAAAAGAGTTTTTTGTTTTTAAATAACTCGAAAACTGTTCAACATTGAGAGCTGAAACTTGTGGTGAATTATTTTTATTTGATATCAAAATGATCCCCAAAGTATCGATAAAAATGGCCGCAGGGGCAGATTCCCTTTCATACTAAAAGGTGTAAAACTGATAAGTCTGTGACAAAGTAGACATGATGAAACTAGTAGAAACTAGCCTTGAATTATTTTTAATTTAGGGTGCAGTGCACTATCTGCTTTGAAATTTTTTTCTGTGTCCCAAATGCAGTGCTTTCTCAACAAAGTAAGAATGAAATAATCTAAAATATACATATGGTGTGAGGAGCACGGGTTTTCTGTTGAAAACCAATTATTGTGAGATTTATTTGTCTCCGAAATGCATAAATTTACAATATTTTGTTTAATATTTTTTTGGCAAGCATTTTGAGATACTTCGTTTTTAAAAATCTTCAAATGTAATTTGCATATTTGAAAGAAATAGTCTGTTGGAGGCTGCAGCTTCCCGAAATCGCTTTGATTAGAATAGTTTTTATAAAATAAGAACGTTTCTGAATCATGTTGAAATGTTATATGCTCTCCAGATTTCTTCAAATTTAATTCGCATTCGTGGCAATTTAATTTTGGTAAAACTTTATAAATTATGAAGCCAATAAAATATCTTAGTGAAGGTTCTTCACTTAGCATTTCTTCATCAAATATTTCAATTTGAATTTTGTCACTGTGCTCTTCTTCCTGGCAAACGTTTTCAAATTCTGCCGTTATATTTTCATTATCTGTTATCTCTGTAGCATCAGCTATCTCTGTACGACTTTTGCTTTCAATTTCCTCAAAAGAATTTATTATTTCCTTACTGGTGAGGAAATCTTCACAATCATCTTCACAGTTAGAGGTAGTGGATGAGCATAACAACTTATATGACATAATTTGAGCAATAATGTGATTGACATTATATAATGATGGATTTTTATTGAAACCACCTTTACTCCGAATTAAAGAAAACAAGTTTTCAATAGGATCTTGATTTAATTTATATGTTAAAAAGAAAGATTTATGCGGGTATTCACTAAATAATGCATCTGTTAATAATAACACTGATTTTATACTTTGAATTATTCCTTTAATCCAATAAGCCTTATTTTCCCCCTTAAATTTCAGATTTTCAATATATAAAATCATTTCCTCCAAATATTCTCTAACTTTATTATCTCTTCGCAGTCCACATTTATAGATACTCTTATTGAAAGGTGACCTGCTATTAAAACAATCAAATAAGTTGTTCATTTTTTCAAAAAATATTGCGGAAGATGCAGCAAACGGAGCAGTTTCTGCTTTAAAATAATTAAGTGTATTGGCAGTTTTAATAGCAGAACTACAAGTGTGGCTAAAAACTTGAGTAGCGTAAGATACTTTCATTTTTTGCCAGCTATTAGGCATTACATGCTTTAATGTCAGTTTGCAGCACATTTTTGTTGAATTATTTTTTTCCATTTGATATAATTCCTGTACACATTTCCATGAAACCATACCATCAGTGCTCTCTATATCTTTTTTTAATAATGTGTTTCTCACAGACTTTACTAAATGTGGAAAGTCATAACTCACAAATATCTTTTTATTGTCATGATAAAAAAAAGGTTGGTCAGAAGTGACATTTAATCTTTTAAAACAGTTCCTATTATTGGAACCTTGGTCACATGTTATATTTCTAATATTAAATCCAATTTTCTTACAATAATCTATATTAAGTACCAGTTTTTCCATAAGCATTTCTCCAGAAATAGCGCTTTCGGTACTATAATAACTTATAATATATTTAAAATTTGAAAATATCCCTCTAATCATAAAAACACAAATGTACTTCGCATGTTTATTCTTTTTAACATCATCAGCATCGGCATATCCGATAATTTCGTCCAATTTAATATCATAAATTAGTGCCCGCCTTATAGCCATCTCATCAAATATAAGAGATGCTTCTTTCATTTCTGGCGTCCAGTCTCTTACAGTGCTTTTTAAAGACTCAGTAATGTCTAAATTAAAACCTGGTCTAAGATTTTTAATAGGTTGCCAACGATGCAGTGATGAAACCGCAGGGAAGTTAAGATTTAAAACGTTGCGAAAATATTTATAAATTGAAGGAGATTTGTAGTGTATATTCAGGGATAAGTCTTTCTCCTCTGTGTTATACTGCGTCCGTCTCTTATTTGACAAAATAATTTTGGAAAGTACTTTTGCATGTGGGCTAACATTTTGTACAGAATCAATGATATTCGGTAGCTTCTTAACTTCATTGAGCAGCCGCCCCTTCTTTAATTTCTGTTGATATCGGCAAGTTTTTAATCTATTTTTGACTCCAGTACTTTTAACATTCTCCTTGAGGGTTTTATATTTCTTTAAAATTTTATTATAATTAGATCTATAATAAGCAGTCAATTTTTCGTTCTTCAAACAAGAACTGCATTTTGCTTCAACTTCAAGATTTTGATCAGAAGGTACGAAATTAAATGGCAAATCTTCAAAAGAAGGTTCTTCTTTTTTGAGTACATTTGCATATGTTTTTCCCTCAAAACGGACAGGAATGTGACCTTCCGGGTAATCTGAACTGTGGGGATTATTGCAACTTATATTCAATGATGGAACTGCATTTTTTTTTAATCTCTTAATTCCCACATCATTGTTAGAAAAATGAAGAGAACAAACATACGCATTTTTTGATTGAAATAAGTTTCCATGTAAGTGACACGCCTTTGCCCATTCATTAAATTTTTCGGTGTCCCTTGCTGGGAACTTGAAAAAACTCAAATCTTCATTCTCCCGTTTTCTCTTTCCGCACGACGCAATTATGCATTTCACACCCCAAAGATTACTCATTTTGGTTTCTAAATTCAATTCAATATAAAAAGAAAAAAAAACAATAACAATTCAATATAAAAAGAAAAACAATAACAATTCAAAAACGCCAAAATAAAATTCAAAAAATCAACGTTTATTATTAAAAACGTATATATACTTCCTAGGAAGGAGATTATATATATGTATATAGAAAAATGGATTAGATTATTTATTATTATCTAAAAATTACTCCAAATACCCTCAATCAAACGATCATAAAACCACAGCCCACATCGAAATGCGAAACAGCAATGAGCTCAACAGGGCAGAAACAGTAGCGCAGACATTAGCGATTTTGAATACATATCAAAGGGTTTCTGCAATCCATACGATGAGATTATTTCACCGTCATACACAGTCTCATTCTTTTCGCGAGTGTCGAGATTAGCTTTAGCAGCTGAAAAGGGCTTTCGAAAACGCCGTAAGATATGCAACCTTCAAAAACATTTCAACACGAAGCTTTTGGAGGCATCGCTGGAGCTGAGGCCGTCGAAAAAGCGTTTCACTTCATTTGTTCTAGATGAGACTTCTTGTCTTTATTTTTCTATGGTGATAGGCAATTAATGCTGTGGAAACTTACTCACAAATTTTCTTTGTTCGCATTAAATTCATTATTCTTTTGGATTTTTACTTTTTGTGAATTGGAAATTGATTTTCTAGTTGAAGAATTTTTCACACGAAATGAAAGTTAGAACTCCACCTTCACATGTTGGTGGAAATTTACTACCATTTCTCATAACATTTATTTTTATTGCAGAATGATGCATCGAAAGTCGCTCATTTTCCGAGGGTTTATTTCAGTAATATTCCTCTCTTTTTACATAAATTACTTTGCATATTTGAGCGTGGGAGAATTTAGTTATGATTACAATATGAAAGTCAACATTTTCACAGGTAACTATTTGAAATTTGTTCTTTTTTAAGTATTTTTAAAATTGTTTTAATTTAAGTTTAACCCGCTCAATAAAGAAGAAGTGTGTGTGAATAGGCGTGTGATTATCCCTCAAGTTTATATGTGAAAAATGTCAATTTTTCTACTTTAAAATGACATATATTAATTTAAATGTGGAAGAAAAATGAGCAACTATTATGAAGATATTCCTCAGAAAACAAGGCACCTATTTATTGTTCTATCCATGTCTATTTCAATATTTTTATTCTTTAATTCTAGGAATTTTATCAGGTGTTGGTTGGATAGCGTGGTCGTTTTATGTTCGGAAAAGCTGTAGCTATTACTGGAAAGTACTGATGTTTTACATACTCCTAGGATGTGCAATGTGTTTAGAACTTCTGGACTTTTATCCCATTTTCTGGACCTTCGACGCACATTCTTTGTGGCACTTGAGCAGTGTTCCAATTAGCTTTTTATTTTATAGGTAAGATATAATATATAAGCGTAAATTAAGATATGCCAGTGAATTGTAATAAGTATTTAATTTCATACTTATCGCAAGTAGTTGGCTCTTTATTGATTTAAGGTTTTTTAAACATCGCTAATTGTTAAAGCTTATTATTGTTTTCAGTTTCATAAGAGATGACTGCAAAGCACTACATAAACAGAAGGAATTAGAAACGCTGGAAACATCGAAAAAGGCATAAATGTTTATTTCTTAAGAGGGTATTTTAGTGTAACATAGGCATTTTTGTACAATTTCAAAGGGTTTAAAGTTTCGCATGCAGCTTACATAGGGTCTAATACAGAGCCTTCTATTTACTGTAATTCTAAAAGTTTTACGAATTGGAGTAAATCGTTTTTGCACATTAAGTCGTTTAATTGTAAAATATGCAACGATTTTGTCGAGCCGTTGCACTAGGACACCCTCTTTAATTTATTTAACAATAAAATCTTTTGGTATTTTATAAAAATTGATTTATTTACATTTGACCACATTGTGATATCGTCACTGGCAGTTTTGGTTTATTGTTAGGGCCTGTTGGAACGTTTTCAATTTTTCTCATTATCAGCAAACCGTCGAGTACTCTTCCGAAGACGACATGTTTATTATCTAAGAAATTACACTTTGCGCATGTTATGAAGAACTGACAGCCGTTTGTATCTTTTCCGCTGTTTGCCATTGAAAGAAGTCCCGGCGCATCATGTTTCAGCACAAAATTCTCATCGGGGAATGTTCCTCCATAAATGCTCATAACACCGGTGCCATCACCCTTTAAAAATTCTTCATTTTATTAAACAGGCCATTTAGACTTTTTAGATGAAAAGATTTTTATAAGATGGATTTTTTGGAGAAAGAATTCTTACAGGGGTTAGAATTAAAGAGCAAAACAGCTAAACAATTAAAACGTGGCTTTAAGATACTCTTTCGGATTGAAAACTGTTCCTCCGGTAGACTTTTTCATTTATGATACCTACAAGTACGATAGTAATAGGTTTGATACGTACTAGATTGAATTAATTGAATTGTTCTGAAAACAAACTCAATTCATATTTTATTAAAATCAGTCCGCTTGAAGTTGAAATTGCACGGGTAGTGATTTTGAAAGCATTGTTATGAGGAAAGTAAATTTAAAGATTTATATAAAGGTTTTGGTGATTCCGACACCGCTCTTAAAACGAATCTGCGCAATCGAACGTTTTACGCTATAATTCGGGAAATTTTACAAATTATAGAATCTTAAAAATCTTAATTCGAATTCGTAATCTACAAAAAAAATCCTGTAGAAATGAAGCAATACTTAGGCACCAGAAAAACATTTAAATTTTGTTGCCCTATGTTAAAATCATTTAAAATGAAATCAACTACATTTTTCCATATTAAGCGAGATTAGATGTTACTGATTTTAAGATTGATGTGGCTGTCGGAAGACACACTTAAGTCATTATAGGCCCATTATGATGCCACTTTTTGTGACTAGCGTTCCTGGTTGAAATTGAACCCTCAACGTCTAAGCGTCCTGCTGGCCCGCATTCAAAGCGTCGCGTTATCAACCGAGCTATTTGGGTCCTTTCAGTTAGATTATTTTCGACTCATTCGAAAATTCCCCATTTTAACGATCGCACGCACGAATTTGTAAGTCTTCAAGAATTATTATTTGAAAGTCTCGGGGCCTTGTCTTGGAGGACTTCATAGTTGTGGATTTTATCGTGTCGGATTATAAAATGGAGGATTTTGTAGGGGATTTCGTGCCCAATCCCTCTCCTTTCTAGATCCCTTAGAAATATTTTTCCGCCAAATATAAATGTGTTATATTTTGATAACATCTTGAAAGATGAACAAAATCGGAGGACACCTCGGACAGTTTCCTTGTGTAAACTTTATGGTGCTCATGCGACTTTTTTAACGTAGAATTTAGTAGAGAATATTTTTATTCATATGAAATATTCTCGTCTGAGTAACTGTTAAGAAGATAAATGACAAAAACTTCTAATAAGTCTAGTGGAGGAACAGTTTTGCTTTAGATTTGTAAAAAAAAATCATGCTTATATATATTGTTAATCTAATTTGCCTACAAAAGAAAGTAATATAGAAATCTTACGTTCACAAAATCGCCGCCCTGGATCATGAAGTCCTTGATAACTCGGTGAAAGTTTGCGCCCTTGTAACCCAGCGGAACCCCATCTTTCCGATACTCCCCCGTGCAGAATTGGCGGAAATTCTCACAGGTTTTAGGTACAACATCGGCGAATAGCTCAAATATCATTCGTCCTATTTCCTGAATAAGTAAATTTCATGAAATCAAGAAATCTCAGTGAGTCATAACCTAAATTTCTCCTACCGTGGTGCCCACAGAAATATCGAGAAATACAACTGGATTGTTCGCACTTCTCAGTTGTGCTTGAATTTGATTCCAAGTTGGCATTGTTCCCTTTAAAATTGAAAATACTTTTCATAGAAACTCCAGATCAACTTTGTTTACACTTTTGACCGGCTGCATTCATCAAATGTCAAAACAACCCGCTGTCAAAGTCATATCGATTTCTTATATCGAAGGGGGGAACTCGAAATAATCGAATTGAATTATTCGAATTGGAAGGCATTATGAATAAATTTTCCAGTAGTATGCTTAATTTAAAAAGAAAAAACAATTTACCAGTAAGAGAAACAAATGAATTTATTTTATTTCGATAAAATCTACTGGTCGACTAATTTTAATATTTAATGATTCAGGACTAGTCACACAGTTTAGAGCTAAACTGAAGCATTAGTTCGAAAAAGCATTTAATACCTTTTTTCCACCACAAAAAACCAGCAATCTTTAGTGTGAATTTTGCTTTAGTTGTTAAAATAAGTTGCAAACTCTGACAATGCTCGAGAAAGTTTGGCTTTGCTTTACGAATAAGCATAATTAAAATTTTCGCAATTCGGAAATTCACCTTATAGGAAAGAAATAAAGTGCGCAGTAAGTTTTATTTTACAGGTAATTGTGTAGTGATTATTGTAGTATGATTTTTTATAGAGCTATTCGGATATTCATCAAAATTAGAAGGTTTTCAAAAGAAAAAGTTAAAACTGTTACATTATTTTTAAAACAAGGACTAAATAAGACGTTCTTTTTGCTAGAAATATTCAAGAAGTTCGGCAAAGAAACAAATAAATCCCAGCCCAAAATATCTTATCCCGCAAGAAGAAAGTCGTGAAGTAACTCTGTTTTATTGAATCCAAAATGCCTGTAAAAGCTGTTTGCGTTTTAACTGGTGATGCAAAGGGAACACTTCAATTCGAACAGGAGAACGAAAAGTCACCGGTGAAAATTACGGGGGAAGTTTCCGGACTGTCTGAGGGACTTCATGGTTTTCACGTTCACGAATTTGGTGATAACACCAATGGCTGCACGTCAGCCGGGGCACACTTTAATCCCCATGGGAAGGATCACGGAGCGCCAGATAGTGCTGAAAGACATGTCGGAGATTTGGGCTACATTGAAGCTGATAAGGATGGTAAAGCAAAAGTTTCCAAAGAGGACAGTGTGATATCATTGTTTGGTGAGCACAGCATCATCGGTCGGTCACTTGTTGTTCATGCCGACCCCGACGATATGGGAATTGGTGGTCACGAACTAAGCAAGACAACTGGTAACGCTGGTGCGAGAGTTGGCTGCGGAATCATTGGAATTATGAAAGCTTAAAACATTCAAAGTGTAACATACAGCAAATTAAAACCTTTTAGATGGGAAAAGACGTTTTTAAATGTTTATTTGAGATTTATTTGTAGCCGATTTTAAGTGTTAAAGAACAATTGTGTTTTGATCTTTACCTCAGAAGAAATCGGGTTTTATTAAATGTTCAGGGTAGGTAAAAAAAAAAAAAAAAAAGGGTCCAACAAGTTGATAGAGATATTTCCAGAAACATTATCTCTTAGAGACTATTCTAGTGCAGCTGCATCAACGAAAGCCTTCAATCAGCAACAGGGCAAACAAAAATAAGTTTGTGTACTGTCCACTGTGCAACGAAGAATCTCAATTTTAAGGCAATTGAAAAGAAGAAAAAGCCATCCATATCTCATATAAATTATAGAAATTTCCTTAAACTTAATGACTGTAGTGAAGTAGAGTAATATAGTCTGATGAAACGAAAATAAATCGGTATTCCTCAGACAGCGCCCCTTGAACTCTCTCACTGCTCAATATCAATATCGATCCCTAGATGCTGTTGAAAATAATCCATTTTCGCAAAATGAGGTCTTACGTCAGTGTATTTTATGAATTTTACCATATGCGCGCGTGAAGGATGAGTTTAGAGTCGTTAAATCCTGCGGAAGTGACGAACCGCGGGATCTCATCTCTCTATGCAGGCGATGAAGCTTAAATCTGACCGTGCAACCTTCTCGCTGCGCGGTTTGTATAATGCTAATGCCGGCGGTGAAAAGTTATTGTTAATTTAAAAAACAAACAAAAATACAAATACCCATCCTTACTAAAATATGGTGGTCTTTTTGAAATTTTTATTTATATAATTATTATTTTTATCTTCTATCTTGTTCAGTTGCACTAACTTAATAATATCACAGTTGAATGAAGTTAAATTTCTAGCACCTTAATGCATCTTCCTGTTGTATATCCATTTATACATTTTTGAATAATATTGTACATTTTTGGTATTCCATGCTGACTTATACTACGTATACATGAGGGGATTCAATCCAGTTAAATGTCATGTAGACGGAGATCGAATCCAAACGAGATCGACTCGATCCGATCAAACTTCTCGACCTGGATCGAATCGAAATTATCCGATACAAACGCGGATCGAGAGATTGAAAGATCGAAATAGCTTTGGCAGCTCAAGTTTTTGAAGTTAAAGGTTTCAGGTTAAAGGTAATAAGTCGATGCAAGAAGTAATCTGTGATTTAATTTATTAATTTATTATTTATTTTCAGGCAATGAGTAAGAGAAATTTGTGTGGACATGAGGAGACCCTTGCTTTCCTCGATATTCACTTCACAAATTTGCAGGTAATTCTATCTGTCACTTCGATCACATTACGATCCTTCAATCTTTCGATCCGGTGTAGTCATATACGCACATCGAATTTTGATCTCTCGATCCTTCAATCCTCCATGTATACGCAGTAAAATCTCAGGAGTTTTGATAAATAGTTAATTTTACAAATATAAGCGAAGTTTAAAAAGAAGTTTAGAAAAGCACACAACATATTCAAACATGAATGAACACGTAGATATAGGTTTTAAATATTTTTTAAAATATATGTATTATCCCAAAGTAAAAATTATGTGCTTTATTGTTTAAGAGAAACATTGATGAATATATTTTCTAAAAATCGTTTAAATTAAGTTATTTATAAGCCCTCAACAGCAAGTTAAAATAAAGCGCAAGTGTAGTATTTTACAAGATCATTCTCCCATGTACAAACATTCAGAAAAAATACATAAGAGATCATTAATTTGTTTAACGAATTTGTTCATTAAGTAGGTAATTATTGACTAGTTTTTGTATGTTCTCTATAGCAAATTTGTTTTTTCGCCATAGAAATGTGGCCTGTGAGAATATGCCTACCATCGAAATTTTAGCATGTCATAGAGATAGCATGAGTAAATATACACAGCTATTTGCTATTGTACATCGGATCGTGTACAATAAATCAATCTATTTAAAAATTAAATATTTAGAGAATTATAAATTCTTATCTTTATTAAATTATTAATAAGAATTTACAATTATGAGAATGCATTTACAAATGAATATCTTAATTTGACGAAATAATAATAGTGCAAGCAACAAATTAATTAAATGTTCACTTGCAAATATTGATAAAAGGTTTGGGGTTATTAAAAGTCTTCCATAAAATGTAAATTATCTAAATTTTGAAAGAAATTGAATTCCATTGGTTTCGCGATTAAGTTAAGGAAAGAAGGAAAGGGAATAGATAAAAACAAGAATTCAACTTAAAGTATTTAGTAAGTATATGATAAGAGCTTCTGTACACAGTAAATCATGATTCACTTTGTACTGGGAGGCAACTGCAGCTGGTGTGAAGCGTGCGAATGCCAATTTTATTCTTAGAATAAACATAAATCTTATCACTTTGCTTCTTGATATAATTGAAAGATTTAGTCAAATGAATTTGACCTTGAATTAGACAAAAAACAAAGGTATATAAGAATGTATTATATTTACTCATTGAACTATGCGGGATTTAAGATTGTTTACAACTTGCACGATAAAATTTAATGGGCTTTATTACGAGGAGAACCATATACGGTACAAAAATTTGGTGTAAATTCGACTAGATCTTTGTATACTTTTAATCTAGGACTTTATAATTTTTATAAATTGCGTTCCTCTAAAATTTGTTTTTTATGGATTTATGTATAATGTATATGTATACTATTTTTTACCCCAATTTTTTAATTTACCCCAAAATTTGTTTACCGTGTACTAATGCTTTAAAATATGTAATTTTCAAAAGAAATACAGTGTAACCTCAATACAACGAGTCTCAATATAACGATTTCCTCGATATAACAAATTCTTCGAAATCCGCTAGAAGCCCGTAAGAGTTAATGCAAAATTTACCTTTACATTATGAATACATTTTTTTAAAAACCTCTTTATAATGAAATTTCAATCATTGCAGAATATAAATAGAAAGTATAATTTACCTCTATTTAATGATTTTTGTCAACTTATAACTTTTGCACAAAGAAAATATAAGCATAACGAATTCTCACCCAGTACAAGTTTGTGCTTGACGAAATTCTCGCTGTAATGGGCCCTGTGCGGGGTCGGTGCAAGGGGGTTCTTAAAGGAGAAATGTGCTTGTGCTGAGTTGAGCACTGTGATTCTGTGTGTGTTTTCATTTCTTACCTTGTTAAAACGAATCTTACAAGGAGAAGGTACTTACTCGTCATCACTGATTTCGCTCAAATGTATAGCACATATAGGGCTTGGCTACAAATGAAAGTACCCGAAGTGGGAACTCCAGATGGCCAAGCGTTTACAAAATAATAGTATATAAACATTTTCACGCGGTTATAAATCCCATTCATTGTAGCACTTTCCCAAAGCGGCGACTGGTGTAGTGGTGAACACTTGGGCTTGTGATTCAGTGGTCACGGGTTCGAATCCCTGCGTGCGGAGGCTTTTTTCCGGATCTTTCCCAATTTTTATAAGATTCGGGTCCGCAATTAAGCGAAGTGATAAATTTTTTATTTTTTTTATTTATTTATACGCAAAAGGCATAGATAAGGAAAAAATTTGGGATTGCGGACTTTTCAGCAAAGGATTGTAATTAAAGCGCATACCAAAAGACTTTATACATTAAAATTCAAACTTTTATTATTTTTCATGATGATGATTTACATTTGTCGGGGTGATATTCATTATAGAACCAGGGGAAACAGTAATTAATTCTGCATGGAAATGTTGATAATATTCAAAATTAGTGGTCTCAGAATTATTACTGTACTAATTTCCATTACAATCCGTTGATATCGAGAAATTTTGGCCGTCATCTTGGATTTGGAATTTTTGATAATATTCGAAATTAGTGGCCCCGGAATAATCATTGTACTAATATTAATTAAAATCCGTTGAAATCGAGACATTTGGTTTCCATATTGGATCCGCCATCTTGGATTTACAAATTTTGATTATATTTAAAATCAGTGACCTCAAAACAATCATTGTACTCATTTTCACTAAAATCCGATGAAATCTAGAAATCTTGGTCGCCATATTGGATGAGCCATCTTGAATTTCTAAATTTGGACAGCGGATTTGAAATAAGCATCCCGCAAAACCCTTAAGTACCTATTTTCATGAAAATCGCTTCAAATTTCAAATTTTCAGTCGCCATCTTGGATCCGCTATTTTAAAACCCTATGCAATATCCGAAAAAAAATGTTAATTTGAAATATGTACTACCTTCGCACAAAATATGAAAAATATCGATGCAAGCGTTTAGGCGTGATTGAGCAACAAACAAACAAACAAACTTTCATTTATATATATATATATTAGAGATGCCACGAATAGTAATTTGGCCGAATACCGAATACCGAATATTCGGCGAGGTTCTTGGCCGAAGCGCCGAACATTCGGCAGCCGAATATTCGGCCACACTTAGTACTTTCCGCGGGCGACAAGTCACAACTGTCGCTACAGAAAATGTTCGTTCAGATGAAGGTGTGGAACAGAAAAATTCTGTTGCAAATGAACTTGATTTTTACATGGTAACTGTTCGTTTAGATCGGACAGCAGACCCTTACAAGTGGTGGTCAGCAAACGCGAAACAATATCCAACCCTTTCACAATTCGCTAAGATTTATTTATCATCTCCCGGTAGCAGTGTGTATAGTGAGCGGCTGTTTTCGGAAGCAGGTATAACTTATGAGGAAAAACGCAATCGTGTGCTATCAACAAACCTGAAAAAATTGTTTTCATTCATCATAACTTACCACTGGTAGATTTTAAATATTAATTTGTTAGCTCTTTTTTTTGGTTAAATAAATATATCTTTGTGAGTAACATTTTGAGTTCTTTTGTCATGATTTATTTGGTAATCCTTACTATATTTTATCATAAATACGAAATTAAATCTGTTTATCACGATTTCACGCCAAAACTGCTGAACCGATTTAAATGAAATTTGGTACACAGATACATACTCTAGAGCCTTAGAAAGGACATGGGCTATAATTTACGCGGACGAAGTCGCGGGAAAACAGCTAGTAATAAAAAAATAATAAATAAATTGCTATTCGGTATTCGGCCGAATAGTTAACCATATTCGGCCGAATACCGAATAGCGAAAAAAGTGGCCGAATAGCCGAATACCGAATAGTTGCCGAATATTCGTGGCATCTCTAATATATATACATATAGGGATGATGTTCACATCAAAAAACTCCGAGCTTTTCATTTATTCTGATGCAGAGATATTTAGGGGTCCTTATGTTCTAAAAGCTTTATTTGTAGAATTCATTACACAAAATCCTTGAATTCTTCTATTTCAGTCCAGGAAATCTATATACATTTTTCATTGTATGATTCAGAGAATCGTTTGAAATTAATAACAATAATTATTATTTCGCGTTTCTCAATTCTGGCCATATATGTGCAAATTGTTTTACCTCCAAAATTTATATTTTAATAGGACTTTGTAATAAATTTGCCAAGACGTGTTTTTCTCCAAATACAAGTTGGGTGCTTTCGAAAGTATCAAAAAAATGTTCGCTTAACATGCAATAACATGGACGATTTTCATTTGAGTCTATAAGAAAACCATTTCGAAACAATTATGGCGGATTTCTTTGTAAATTCTGAATGTGTTTAAACAATATTGAATGTTTTCAAGCAATAATATGGTTGTGGTTTAGCACTTGGCCTCGAAATTCAAATGTGTTTACTGTTTGGTTAAGTGAAAAAATATTTCAAACGTGTCCAAGTGTTCTCTAATAAATATGGCACGCATTAAGTCTAATTTTTTTTTTGGTAGTATTAGTATTGTTATTATGTAAATCTTAACTAAGAATTGAACAATTCCAATAGAACGATCTTTATTCGAAAGAACGAAAGTAAAAATTTTCATTATGTCGTTTGAATAGACTATTGTTCTGACATGGGAGAAAAGAATGTCTTAAACCGCCAACTAGATAAACAAATGCAAAGAATGAAATTTGATAAGTCTTTTATTTTGTCGTTATTCATTAAAAAAAAAAACCTTAAATTCGAGTATGTAGTAGTAATTTGGTAACATTAGCTGTCTGACAAAATTATTATATATATGAGCTACCTTGAGCTCGTTAAGGTATTGAAGGCTCCAAATAGGAGCGGAATAAATTGATAAAAAGGAGACTAGTGCATCAAACAGCTTTTCAAAGACACAGTTTTTTTTTTTTTTTAGACTTTTATTTTATCTGGATTCTCGGATAACTATTTTAGCTTTGTTTGAAGCTCGGCAGCTATCTTAAAAATACCTAATTGAGAGAATGTAACACCAAGGTAAGTATAGATTTTTGCGAAATCAATCGGACGGTCTTTATTGAAAAATGACATGAGTTTTGCTTTCCGGCCAAAGCTGCCCTTCTGGAAAATGATAATGTTCGTTTTGGAGAGATTGATTACAAAACTATGCGATTCAAAGTATTCCTCCAATAGTTTTATGATTCGTTTGAGCCAGACAGGCGAGTCCACTAAAAAGACCAAGACTGCGAATGCAAGCATAATTTCAACTGCATTATTGAGTGGCACGCTTCTAACACCCCAGGATATGTCCTTAGGTACGAAACGGGGTTCATCTCTATGAAAAGCAAAATCGTTAAGTTATTATTGAATTTCATCGAAAAAATTTTGAAACTGCCTCAAGACTCAAGACAGCTATGCTAAAACAAGCCTCTTCCGAATGCAAGATCTGAAAGCTAATACTAAGGAAAAACCCAAAATACAACTGGTTCCTGCAAGCCAAAATCCATTTTCTTGACCAAATCGGTGCGGATAACCTCTGGAATAATCTTTCGCTAGAAATATTCAATAAAGAAAAAAAAAAACAATTATCGACAAGTTCAATAAATTTGTACAAGATGCTAATTATATCCTAGCTAATGAAAGTCAAAGTTTTATTAATTTTATTAATAATATTAGCACCACAGAAAACAACAAGCTTGTCCAATTTATAATGTAAAATTAAAATCAAAGCTTATGTAAATACATATAAGCTATGTTTCCCCGAATAAATTGTCCTGTAAATAGTAGTGAGAAAATCAGCTAGTCAGCCAGAAGAATTTTAATATAGAAACTAAAAAACCATTTATGACCAAAAGGCGATCCGAGTGGATCTTTTTAGAAATATATACGTTCAATAGAATCAATCCTATAAATTTTATTGTAATATCTAATTAGTTATTATTTTAATGACAAACAGAAAGTGTCAGTGCCGAATTCAGATTTTTGACATTAATAACATATTTCTACTTGAAGAGTTCCTTATTATCCACTAGCTGAGTTACCGGACGTTGCCCGGGCTCCCATCATTCATATAAAGAAAGCAAAACTTAATTAAAGCATAAGTTCTAAAAGTAGGTATAAAGTATAATAACAACATAAAAAGGGACTAGCACAATAGATCTTATAGGTCGCGTTGCTATTCGGTAGGCACTGGGAGTGCCTTAGATGACCCACTAACATAATAATAATAATTATAATAACAACATAACAAACATAACAAACCGGGACGGTTAAAGAGTTCGCGAAAACTCAAATGAAATAAAAGTCTTGTCCTGACAAATTTTTCAAACCAAGGCTAAAAACCCAAATCTAATTTTGCTACCTTACATTTGAGCAGTGATTTTAATTTGAATTGTATAAGTCAACTTTTTTAACATATAATTTAACAACTTCTCAAGCTAAATCTTAATGTAGTCCTCATGTGATTTTTACTTACACCGCTTCCATAAATATGATAATGACTCATTTAATATTACTGGTCACATGCAACAAATGTGATTCGATATATATAACAGAATTATACATACTTTTTATTTTAATAATATAAAAGATTTTTGTTCCATATTATGTGTCATGTCTTTTGTCATAATTTCTATTTCTAAAATATAAAAACCTATTCGTTGCCGTTATTAAAAAGTGATAATTCCATGTTTTGGGTTCTTTTATTGTTTTTAAATTACAAACACTGAATTGAAGCTACAATTAAATTACAATTAAATTATAAACACTTAATTGAGTTATAACGTTTGCTTAACATTAAGTGGTTGCAGCATGATTTTTATATAAAAAAGCTAAATTAAAGTCCAATGTGTACCTACGTACCTATAAAATTCTAAAAAAAAAATAGTCTTTTTTTTAATTAAAAGTGTTGATCACGCTTAAGAATGAAATCAAATACATATTTATTTCAAAATAAAAAAAAATACGTTTCTATACTTCTTCATAATTGTTGGATTTTCCACAAAATATGGAACTAAAAAATTCTATTCCGTTGATGTATGTATGTCCGTCTTAATGATTTAATTATTAAAAAAATTGGTATTCATTTTCCAGTAGATTACACCTTTTTTTTAATTAATATGGCATAAAACACGGGAAGTTTTGAAGAAATTGGAGGAAATCCCCCATAATAAATGTATAAAATTTTTTGTTTGCACGAAAATTGCTTTATACATCAAAACCTAGTAACAAAGCGCTGAATCACCTGAATAAAATGTCCAATGTTTTCTACCCACCGCGTACTCAGTCTTCATCAAAAAGAAATCACACCTGACCGACAGATCATTGAATGCATCAAATAATGATAGAGATCAGAAGAGTTACCGATGGCGGGGTAATTCCAATTCAATTAATCCGGCTTTTTAGGAGATCCGTGAAAGTAGGAAATTAAAGACAGTCTCCATGTGTAAGTCATTGTTAACATCATATTTCATAGGAATAACTGCGTTTGTCATGGTATATTGACCTTTATAAAATAAAAATGGTTATGTTCTGCTGTGTACGATAATTTTCATCTCATTCAGAAAGTAAAAGATTGAATATCGGTTAATGTGAAATTCTAAGAGTGGAATGGACTTTTAAACATAAAACAATTAATTATGTAGATCGTTGAATTAATATGCATAATACACAAAAATCGAACGAATAGTGTCTCTTAATTAGTAATAATTATGTTTAGAAATTTCGTTTCCTGTTTCCGGCACCAACATTTAAAAAAGCTATCAACCTTGAAAATGGTATAAAATGAGTTCCAGTTTAATTGCTAAGCAAAATTGAATAATTTCGTAATCCACTACTTTAGAATTGCCAGAATTATGTCATAATTTTTAATTCTAGTTGTGATATTTTGAAAATATTTATTTCTTAGATCGACACAATTTTATGATAGTTATATTCTGAATTATGATCGAAATGAATACCGAAAGTTAACTTTATAAACTCAATATGTATTAAAATCTGTAAGCTCGAAGGGATCAAATTATTTAGACTGAAAAATTTGCTTAATAAAATAAAATAGATTTTCATGTCAAGATATACATAAAAATCTACTCATATCCAAAAATATTAATTCTTCGAAATCCTTTTCTTAGGTTGATGACATCAAGACTTCTAATATCTTAAAAAACCACTTAGTACCGGCAAATTTTGCCTTATTTAGCATTTTAACCAATTTGGTTATTACTCAGCTACTTTGCAACCGATCCGGCTGGCAGTAATTTTTTCGTGAGTTTATTTTTGGTTGTTATGCAAATGAGGACAATAAAGTGTTTCCAAAATAAGTATCGTGGCAAAATCGTTGTTATAAATCAAAATGATATTAATTAAGGGCAACTTTCCCCAAGTTACGAAAGTCTTGAGAGTGTGTAAAAATAAAAAACCAGTTTCAACTTCTAGTGACAAATCGATGTTTACAGGTTGTTCGAATGGAAACTGACTTGTGATAACATCTTTTGGTTGACACTTTTCACATTTAAAATGCTATGTCATTAATTTTGTGGCATCTGAAAAGATGATCAAATATTTGTTTACTCAATTAAAATATTTATGCAGGTCAATATCCCATCGATTGATATAAATACACATTTTTTAAGTATTAAACATGCATTTCGCAATATTGGAAATATTCATTGCATAGCCAAACAAATATTTCAACATTTTGGTAATGATGATGAAATACAGTGAAATTAGAAATAATTGTATAATCAAAAAAAGCCTAATAGAAAAGTCTAGCTATTTTTTCAAGAGTCAAATGATCTACTCAGTCTACCAGAGTGATATAACTATTAAATAAACTTATTTCATGTTTTAATTCCTCCAATTTGTCAATACTATCAAGATCGTGTCTTAAGGCCTCTAAAAGTATGTATCAACGTCTTTTGTTCGAATTGTTTATTTTATGTACTTAAATTAAATTCTTTCCACAGTTCTATTTTTGCTCAGCTACCAGATGATTCAATTAAAAAGTCTTTAAGTTCAAAAACTCAATCACATGACTGCAGCTGTGGAGAATGATGCATTTTCAAGCACATGCAAGAAGGAAAATAAACAAAATATACTAAAATTATAGACAACGTCCGGGCATAGTGCTAATTTTGCTTTTAACTGCAGCAGTTTGACCAAGAAATTGTTTGGAAAATTTGGAATAATGATAATGACTGGCTGTACAACAAAATAACATTTTCTATTTAAAACCGATCCAGACAGTTTCAAAAAATGTCTATTATAGTAATTAATCCCACACATTCACTTTGTGTGTTCTTCATAACATATTTTAACTTTCTATCTTTTATACAATTTCTTTCTGTAAAGTTATATGATTAATTTATTTTTATTTATCCGAACTGCTGATCAGGCAGAAGAATTCAGAATTTGGTATAATATATACTATATATTTCTGATAGCTTTTCATGATTAACTAGACTATATAGATGCTGTATGAGCTGGTCAATAATAGTTTAATTTTAATAGACCAATGTTTAATAAAGTGCCAGGTGAAAAGATTTTTAACTTTTGGCTCTGTATTAAGTGTTCTTTAGAAACTTTGTTCCTTCCCTGAGCTTTCAATTTTCAAGGGAACTAATATTAGGTTGTAACATAATAATCTAATAATTTTTTAAGAAACTTTATTTTGATATTTTTGTACAATTTAGCTTAACATTTTATGGAACATATATATTATATATATATATATATTAGGGTGCTTTTTTTTTCGTAACTATTTTTTTTTTTTCAGTTCCACCTCGAAATTTTGTGGCAAATACCTAAACAAAAATTGCCTGAAAATTGGAGCCCTTAATATTAATATAAGTACTAGACCAAGGCGAATAAAGATTTCCCATATAAAATACACGTAAACTTTGATTATTTTTCTTCAAAACTCTACAGCTCAAAGGCATTTTATGGTATAGTCTTGGTCAATGGTAGGATTTCTTCAGAATTGAATGCTCTACAAAAGTGTCCATTGCGGTGTAACTCTAACTTCCACCAGCGAGGTAGTACGGGTCATTGACCCCAATTTTTACACGAAATTCTCGCTTTTTGATCCTATCTCGTAAACAACAAGAGTTACAGAAGAAGTGAATATGACAAACTTGTAGGAAATTCAATTTCCTCCAAAAAGTTCTTGAACACCAAATCGCTAACATCGATATTTGTTGAGATATTGGGCTTTGAAGTTGAGGTAGTGTGCAATTTTCATGGATTATTGAGCTAAATTGTAGAAACACTTGAAATTTGGTGTTCCAAGTTCTGATCAAAATATAGAACGTAAATTAAAAATTTTCAAAGTTGACTGAATAGATAATACATCTATTGATCAAAAAACGTAAGACAACAATTTAATTATTTTGCAATTGGTAATGTGACTTTGGAAGTTCATTTTAAAAATTTCAAAATTGTACGAAATACGAAAAACGCAGTTGAAATTTGAGTAAAATTGAAAATCGAATTGAATTTCATTTCGATCGAAATTTTGAATTCTTTTCATTTATTTATCTAATTTTTGTAATATTGTATTCGCTAAAATTGTTTTGAAATGCAAGCTCTAATTGCTTCGGGTAGGGTCCGGACCTGGACTTATTAGGCTAGCAGAGCTTATTGCTGCCCTAATCAAGATAATTTTTACTTTTCGACTTCTTTAAGCGGAAAGTAATGAAATAATAAACATTTTTGAAATCTAGTTTTTAGCAGGTGTGCTTGGAATAACGTATATCAACTTACAATCAAACAGATTGTAACCGGTAAAACGTTTTGTTTACTTTGAAGTGGCAGTATAAAAAAATAATTGTTAGTATTTGTACATATACAAAATATAATATATAAAATACGAACAAAAACTAGTGTTAAAATGTACTTAACTCTAGAATATCTCAATTTATTTGCAAATAGCTAAGTTATCATGGAATATATCACAATAAACAAAAAAAGGACACAATAAAAGTAATCTTGCTATCTTGGTGTTGTGTGAATTAGTGTAAAAATGTTGATTCGTGTTAATTTCTAGCCTATATCCACCGGGAAGACATAAGCTTGCCAATGATTAATTGGATCAGTACTTCCAGCGATTTAACCTCTAACAAACAAAGAAACTTTACCTATTTATTATTATTATATTGAGTATAGATTTCACACGGATCCAAAGATAGAAAGTAACTTTGTAGAGAAAATCGTCATATAATATCGTTCACACATTAATCTTCGAGGCTGCATTCGCCTAATAGTATTTTGACGTCATAAGACGGTTAGCGAAATATCCAAAAAACAAGCATAACCCCCCATTAATCAACATATTGGATTAGAGCACCTACATTTCAGTGAAATATCACACAAATCAGTTGATGCATTTAAAAGTTATGCGCATTTAAAATTTTACTCCAAGGCCGTTTTCCATTTTTAGATATCTAGTTCGTGACGTAAATTATTCAAAAGTTATGCGGATTTAAAAAAGTGTAGGTTTGATTATTTTGAGTATACTTTCTTATATGATAATTAATCAATATTATGAATAAAAAAAAAATAACAAAACGATTTCGTATTTAAGTATCAATTAGAAGCACGCGACGTGAGTATTTCCGATATAGTAAAAAATCAAGTGTGTCTGCTGGTACAATTCCATTTCTTTAATTCAATGAAAAATGACTCTCATTAAAAGTCATGAAATTCCAATTTGCTCAGACACCTGTAATTTTATGGGGGGAAGTAGTGAATTAAGTTCCATTAGCATAATAATTAGTCAGTAAAAACTCCATCATCTTGTTCCGCTCAGTGAGAGAAGTCAACTTGTAATAAATCAAAGTTCATTTTGCTTGGTGCAGCATCTCACGATCGCGCGTATCTATAAATACCGCATTCATTCATAAAACCAATCCAAAAGGGAAAATGTTTAAAGTTTATAAGTGTAAATGTTTACTTTCCGGTGACCACATGTTCGAGGGGCCGGAGCCTGTCACCTCGCCGCCTATAAAGCGTCGGTCAATCGTCACCTTAACTTGAGGCGAGAAATTCTCCGGACTATGTGAACCACACGCGAATGAAGAAAAAAAAACGAATTGAACTAATTTGCACATGCCTTCGTGGGTATTCCACCGGCAATCGATCGCCACCTGACGTCATTCAGCTTCGAGCTCACGGAATCTCCTCGCCAGAAATAGTTTGATCCAAAAACCCCATGATCTTTAAATCTACCGGTTTTTTGTGCCTACCTTTTAATCTTAAGTTTGGTATGTGTGGTAGAAGCGTAGACAGATTTTTAGGACTTAACATTATGTTTCGATCGTATTCGATTCAGAAAATCCAGGTGTGTGCCTTGTGGTCTGACTCACCTGGCCAATTGTTACGACATGAGACATGACGAGGCAGATTTAGGTTTAGTGTGATCTCGCGGTATGACGATCTGCCGGCCGGATCGTTGCATATAATTGTAGTTAAGGTGAAGCTTTTTCGGATGCGCGCTTGCTATTTTTATTTACAATAAGACTCTAACTCGTTTGGGTAGATTTAAGCCGAGCTAGAGATTTTTATGGGTTGATTGACGTCAAATCAAACAATAAATACCGAAAGTTACGTTCATTTCAGTTAACCGGCAAAGTAAATATAATTTGCGCTCAAATAATTATCATCTTACACAGAAATTCCCAAAATATAAAAATTCCCAGAAGAATTTCGGGCAATGGAGCCATTACCTCGAAAATAATAATGGTTTTTGATGATCAAACTTTTTGCTTTTCTTTTTTTTTTGGCTTTCGACTAAAATATAGTTTTTAGTATCGATTTGCCTTCGGGTGTATTTTTAATTTGTTTTGGGTTTATAAATAGCAGACAGTTTAAATAAACATTTATTGACGAGTAAGCGATGCAAGAATAGAACATTAGAAATCTCTCGAGTTATATAAACCGCCTTAGTTTACATTTTTAATGTCCTTTTTAGTATATACGAATTCATAGAGAATTCCGGTAGCTCGAAATTTTCTTAGCTTCAAAGAAAATAAAAGAAAAACCACACAAGAATTCAAATAAATTTCTTATCCAATTAAAATTAAAAGACATTAGGGAAGGACATGAACAACTTTTTTTGCTATAAAGTTTGAACTTATGCCATAGTTATTTTCATTCAAATTAGTTTGGAAGCAATTCGTTGATTCAAAACTGGCTTCTTCTAAGCTAAGGTGTGATTTATTGTCAGTTAAATTAAGAACTTTAGAAATAAAATTTTATTCAATATAATCATTGTGCTTTAACGAGCTGAGCACGAGCATCAACAAGTTAGTTTTATTCCTATAAACTATAAAATTTTAGGACAGATTTATTAATTAAATAATTAACTTTGATTTATAGACCACACTATAACTTTATCGGGGCGTTCATAGAGGAATCAAGAAAAGCGAACACTTTTAATTTATGCTAGACATAAGCTTTTACTTTAATATGATATACTATTAAGTTGTTCCTCCACAATACCTTGTCTTCATTTTAATCATAATTCGATAGTAATGACTCTTGTTGATGAGTGCTCAATTGAAAACTTGGATAGTCTATTATTAATTATAATTAATAAATTTAATTCAAACCAGCCTGTTTAGTGACAAGTAAAAATTTTCTCCATTAGAAGATCTTGTATAAAGCGTCCAGTCTGCTTACAATTGTACAACGTTGTTTGCTAACCAAAATATTTACATGATATTAAATAAATAAACTTATCATATTTATATCATATTTTTTTCGCCACTCTTATACTGAAAATTTGAAAACTCGTTCTTGAAATATTCTTCTGTGATGAATATTTTAAAGTGATAAATGGGGTTCTCGGTTCCACACAATCAGCTGGTGGAACTCTAAAATAAAAATTCTTAACATTTTATTCAGATCTATTTACAGTCGACACTAAAAGTTTTTAAACAACAATAGACGAACAGACATTTAGACGTTGTGGCGATCCTGAGTTAGTATCTTCTTGTAGGAGGGCCTTAAAAGCTTAATAGGAATTGATTTTAAATAAATTATATGCGATAATATTAAATTTTAAAAATTTGAATTTTTTTAATCTTTCAAGACTTACTTATATTGTTTTATGATATTATTAATCTTTAGCTCCCGTCGTACCCCACTAGCAGAGTAGTCTATTGTTGTATTATATGGCTATTGTTATATACAAAACAGTTTGTATTAAATAAAAATAAAGAAAATATACACCCATGGACAAATAATTAGAAACAGTTTGATCAGCACTGCTTTGTGCACTCTCCTTCTTTCTCCTTAGTTTCAAATCTAACGGTATGATACCAGCGAAAACCTAGCGACCACGTGCTACTTAAAAACTGCACTTTTAGTAGAAGTTCGTGCCCACCGAACATCCTATGGTGATATCACTTCGCGTGAATGCTATTTTACGTGGACAACTAATTAGAAACAGTATTCATTTTTCCATCTTATTAAACAAAAATTTATTTCTCTGAATAATTGGTATTGCTAAATATTTAAGTTACGTTAAATATTCATGTTAAGACACTATTTTTGTCAATACATTGTTTATAAGCATGGGCAAAAAAAAAAAATGTAACGCTTTCATGCACATGGAAGTAGTGCGTCTTTGGTACGCAAAAATGTCTTATTGCCAAATTGCAAACCAATTGATATGCTCTTTAAAACTTGTTTTTGGAGCATTAAAACATTTCCAAGTACACGGAACAATAGAAAATGTTCTAAGATCCCGAAAAATATCTGAGCTAACTGTCGATCTGTTCATCATCATTATCAGAGAAACGAAAAAGGACACTAGAAAGAATCCTACTGACATCTACCGCAACATTTTCGGTGATAACGTAACGGCAGTTTCAGCGAGAACCGTTATAATGTGTTTGGCTGAGGCTGGGTTGCACGGCAGAGTTTCACGGAAGAATCCATTAGTGTCTGCAAGCAACCGAAAAAAAGGATTGAATTTTGACAAGCCTCATTTGGTCTGGACTACAAACCAATGAAAATATGTGTTAGGGAGCGACGAAATAAAATTTAATAGAACGGGTCCAGACGGTAGAAGGTCTGTTCGTCGACATAGCCGCTGCATTTAATTCGAGGCATACTACTCTTGTTGTAAAGTATGGCGGATGGTCGATCATCGTGTGGGGCTGCTTCTTCTGGTATGGAATTGATCCCATTCATAGTATAGAAGGCACCCTGATGAAGGACAAGTACGTCGCCATATTTGAAAACGTAATGTTGTCATGTGCTAAGGGAAATTTGCCTATGATCTAGACATTCCAACAGGACAACGATCCTAAGCACACAGCAAAGCATACCAACAACTCTTTTCAAGCCAACTTTATTAATGTGCTGGAGTGGCCTGCATCAAATGCGCACCTCAATCCTATTGAATACCTGTGGGGCGACGTACATAAATCAGTTTTTCAAAAATGTTGACGAACTTTTTATTGAAATTAAATTAGCATGGGAAAATATACCTGTGAAGAGATGTAGCCGACTTATACTTTCAATAAAGAAGAGGTGCGAAGATATAATATTACAAACAGATTTTCCTACGAAATATTGGAAAAAAAACAATTTTAGTTGTCCGGCGAAATTTATGTATTGGAAATATTATGGCATTGTATTCAAAATGTTTAAAAAAACAATTGAAATTTAACTATAAGTTTTAATACATTGTAAGTCAGAGAATGTTAATTTAGCTCCTTTTTGTACATATGAAACAAGAACATTGAGAATTTCCAACTCAATTCAACATCATATATGTGTTTCTAATTAGTTGTCCATGGGTGTATATGAAGGTACAAGAAAAAATATTTTCTTAGGGTCATCAACGATCAAGGGTATTATAGGTAAAATATTATATGTATCAATATTAAATTAACATTTTCAAGAAACGTGTTTAAAGTTTTAACATTTTAAGTATGCATGCTTCGAGAGCTTTAGGTTTCGAAAGAATTAAAATTGCATTTTAAAACGTCTTCTTCTTGAATAGTTTTATTATATACATATTTATGGAAAAATCGATTTTTCTATTGACCTAAGTATGAAACTCGGAACAATAAAGTTTACGTACGACTTTTACTACCATTACTCAAAAATTTGTGAGAAAGGGCGACGACGAACGTTTTGCACTGGGCAACTGAGCAATTGAATTGAGGTATAGTGTATTGTTGGCAAGTCTTAACTATTTTTTAATACTACTTAAAACTTTAAAACTAACCAACCAGGAGGCCATAAAATCTTTTATTCATTGCATATATTTTTCGAGGTGAGTTGTATATATATTTCTATGATTGCTCTCATAAATATTATGCTGACGATGATCCGTCGCAACATATCAAAATACAAAAATTTATACCCAAGTTCTATCTTATCCCATCCCATTTACGAGGGTTCTTAAATTTCGAATAAATGCAAGAAAGAATAGGTATCGAAGAATTTGTTCACGTTTTACGAAATATGGAGGGCTCTTTCAGAACATATGAAAAATTATGTGCCTTTTGAATACAATACTCGTATTATGAATTAGACAGAAAGAGAATGGTTTTTCGTTTATTTTTATGTAAAGTGCAAGCCAGCGGCAAGTGCTTAAAAAGTGTGCACATACCGGCAGTAATTTGTAGATAAATAAACGATTTTTTTTTCAGTAAAATTAGCGTGAAATTTTGAACCCGATATTAAAAATTGAGGAAAAAACCTTCAATTACATTGTTCTTTGAAACGAAAAATTTATTTTTAGCTTTGAAAGAAGGATTTAAAGAATGATGAAACTGTTCAATCGATGATGAAGTCAAAAATACAGTTTACAAAGATGTCTTTTCGTAATTTTTTCCCAAAATGTCCCCGGTTAACAGTAAAAACCCAAAATGGTGGTTTTTTCACTTTTGTTCTCGAGTTATTCGGGTTTAACTCGGTTAAAAATGGTCGCAAGAGACTTTTAAATGAAGCAAATTATACGGAAAACCCCAAATTTTACGATTTTATCATCGTTTGTCTCAAAAACAAATTAATTTATTCCGTAGACTTTCAAAGAGATAAAAAAAAGGATTAATTTCTTTTTCCGTTAAATGAGTTTTTAAGTCTTAAGGTTAGACAAATTTTTTAGTGAAAGATTCTCTAAGAACAAAGTATAATTTGCGTCTCAACTCATTCTTCTACGACCATTTTTCGCTGAAATACAGCTCTTCGAATATTTGAAAAATTAATATTTTTTTTGAGAATTGTATAATATATGCAAAAAGTATGTATATAAAAAAAAATTATAAATGAAAAATATAAAAGAATGTGAATTATATAGTTTTGATTGAGCTTTAAATTACAACAAAAAAATATAAAATTTCAAACTTTAGTATGCAATTTTTGAATAAAAAATGTATGCTTAATTATTTATAAAAATTTGTTCAACAAAAAAAAACTAAAAAAAAAACCTTTCGTCTAACTATACTTACTACATTATAATATAGTATATTTTACGAAATTCCTTTTTTATTTTTGCAGGTTGGATCAGTTTTGGTGAAGTTATCAGGCCGACAAGGTTTTCATCAGTAGTCCATTTGAACTTATAAAAAATGATCTTAATATCATAATAAAAAATTTTGTTATAATTTTTTTCTTATAATTTAAAGTTAAATAAAAATTTTATTATCGACATTCTTTCCACTTAATAATCTTTAAAACATGTTTTTAAACATACATATTTTTCGTGACGTGAAGAAGTACGTAACCCTTCTTTTTCGATTAATTTACGAATCGTTTGGTTTGCTGGGATCTAACTTATTGAAAGTTCATGGCAAGCCCTTTTTTTTGGAATATTTCTGGCTGTTTGCTGTTTAAGTCGGTACCTTTTTAATTCTACGTTCATTCGTGTCCGCATCTTCGTTTCACTGGAAATTCTCCTCATAAAGACAGAGCATGTATTTATGTGGGAAGCGGATTAAGATATATTCATTCTGTTTTCTTGGAAATCAACAGTAAAATGTAACGAATTTTTGGTACTTGAGTCACTTGTATAAAAAATTATCAAATTTATATTTTTCCCTTGTAAAAATTATAATTTTTTGAACAATTGGGACATTTTTCCGATGCACTTACGTTATATAATTCAAAATCCCTTGCATTTTTACTGCGTTGTACTACATGACTATTGGGAATCTTTTCTTTCTTTACCAATTAATATTTAATTAACATTTCTATATCAAAAAAGTAAAAACTACAATATAATAATGAAGTAGATATATCTTTCATTTACACCTTTTGCTGTAAGAACCACTTAGCAGTGATTCACAATCTCATGATCGTTTCTATAATTATTTAATCAGGTCTACTTCACCTACATGATTGCCAAAATCCGGCCAAAACAGTCGCATGCCATTCTTTCTTCCTTTAAGCTAACGGATTTGATTTTGTCGAAATCATTAATCAAAGGTGTATGCTGTCGATAACACAGCCTCCTTCAATGATCTGTGCCAAGCAAAGACAAATTGTGAAGTACTGAAAGACGCGACACGTTTCGCGATAGACTTGTTTCTTTGGATGCTTGAAGTCGAAGTGATGCTCGGCAGTATCCAGCATCCAGCATCCAGCATCCCGTCCAACATCCGCATCTCTGTGGCGTTCACCTGAGCAGCTGTATGCCTGGAAAGCTTTTTGCAGAATTAATCATCGCAAGGTGCGAAACTTTCGGCGTCTTCTACATATAAAAGAAACTGGCAGAAAACTTTAATTTAGTTCTAAGCACGAACATTGTCGCTAAGGAGGTGTGAGCCGCAGCAGTGAAAGCCGCGAATGAAATTTTGTGATATAGTGTGCTCCTCAATTATTTGATTTATAAAAATAATTGTTTTTAATATAACAATTTCGGGCAATATTATTCCAAGTTTAAGAGGATTGTTAAATAAAATAATAAGTGAAAAATGAATAGTGAAGAGTTTCGAAAGTATGGCAAACAAGCCATTGATTACATCTGCGATTACATGAACAACGTTTCAACGAGAGATGTAGCGCCAAAATTGGATCCTGGCTATCTGAAGAAGTGGATTCCTGGTTAGTTGCCTCTCTACGATTAAAATTGTTTATAAATTCCATTTTGGAAGCAATAAATTTACACGATGCTTGGTTATATTTATCAAATCACGAGGCTGATTCAGTGGGAAGAGTTAAATTTAGATTATGTTTTGAGTTTGTCAAAAATTTTTTTGTTAAATTATTACTCTTTTAAATGCCGGTGACTAATCACATTTCTAACATATTTATCATAATTTAGCGTTGTCTAGTTTAAACTGCCTTAGAAAAATATTACCGAAAAACTAGCATGGTGCTCATGTGTATTAAATTATCCAGAAGTGAAATTTTGTTATAATAACATTGAATAATTAGTGAAATACATAAATTTAGACTTTCTCCATAGTCCATATCTCTATAATTTTTGCTATAAAAACTGGCACGTTTGAAGATATCTCATGGTATTTTTTTTTTTTGTATATATCTACAATTTAATACCACCAAAAAAAATTCCTGATGAAAATTTTCAAAACATTTTTGGGGTCAAGAAATTGTAAACACAAAATACGAGTATTTACGTGTCCGCCTTGAATTAGTAATCTCTATCTCTATCTCTCCAGTCTGGAGTTTTTAAATGCAAAAAGTATGACACTAAAAATATTTTCCCATTTAAATACATATTTTACATTAAAGCCTTTGTTATAAAAATAACGTCCCACAAACCCGAAGATGTTGCGTATAAATTTGCATCAGCACGTGCTACTTATTGTTAGATATTTAAGGAAGAAAACACAGTGAAAATAATGTTGGTGATTTAAAACAGCGCATTATAAAATTTACTAAATCGCTCTGATAAATGCGTACAAATTATGAGTGATATTATGATGATTTGCATCAGAAGCAATGTGTTCATATGTATATTAATATTTATTAGCAAAAAGAAAATTTAAAGAAGGCAGAAACCTCTGTTCGTATGTAATTATTTATTTTTACCTCCTGTTAAAATGTGGGTGGTTAAAGCTAATGGCCTCCAAGGTATTCACAGTATATGATAAACGTTTGTGTTTACACAATTATTCCAATCTAATAGGCAAATTCTGCATAAGAAATTAAGCAAAAATTAAGAATTTTATTGAGGTACCACATCACAACATTTTATACAAAGTATAATTTAGGCTCCTTTCCTATTAATAAAATTCTAGTTAAAAATAAACTGGAGGTCCAAACAGTTTATCTATTTCCAGATATATACATTTAAGATTTTTAGATAGTCTTCCTTCTTAATTATAGAGCAGTCTATTTTCAATACTATTATCCATTATACTTTTATAAATTTTTTAAATTAACATTTACCAGCTGTACGTTGTTATAAATAAATGTTTTAATTGTTGTAATGTTTATTGGAATAAAGGTCTCGTTCAGACTCACTCTATGTAGAAACTTTTATAAGGAGTAAACTAATCATAGAAAGTGCCTAGTAAAAGAGCAAACATATTTCCTATTTTACTACTTACTTTGTATAATGAACAATATCATTTTCGTAAAAGATTTCTTTTTCTTCAGTTTATATAGTATATTAACTTTATTAGATCAACACATACATAGAAAAGATTTTGCCTTTAAATCAAAATTAAACATAAGCTCAAAAAGCAATCAAGTATTATAGAAGGAGATTTTAAAAGTTCGCCCTAAATCATATATTCTTCAAAAAAGCGTATCTTTTAATTGTTTGTCTGTTACAATAGTAATTTTAATTTACTGTCATTATTTGCAGTGATATTTTATATTATTAGACATGCATATTTTTAAATATGGTATCCTGGTCTATCATTTATAAATTTACATCATCTCTTCCAAAATCGATTTACACCAAAAATCCATTAAGGGACTATTTCGGTCTAGAAATTTCAAAGAATCGATTTTTTTTTTTTTACATTTTCTGACTCTTTATAGTCCCAAAAATTATGTCCTGAAATATTTTAATGAAATTCGAATTCTAAACCGGTCTAGAGCGAGTTTTACAATTCGATTTTTTACAAATTATTCATGTTTTTTCACAAAACAAATCTTTAAACGCGTTTTTCTCAAAATCAACTTTTTTCAGACGGCGGACAGTTAATCTCCGAAACTATTCAACCGATCATTACCAAATTTTGTGTACATCTTTATTTAAGTGTCGTACACAGTAATACAGCAGAAAATTTGAGAATTTTCTATATAAAAAAAAAATTTGCGAGAAAAAAGAACTAAAAACGAGGTCAATTTTCCAAGTTTTTTTTCAAAATGCCGCCATTTTTTTTTTTTCATCGATTTTCCGAATTTTCTGCTGTATTACTGTGTAAGAAGCCTTCTTTTAAAAGACCTATTTTGAATTTTTTGTTTCAGACTTCTCAATCATGAGATTAACTATCCGCCATAGAAGGAGAATTTTTTCAGGACCAGACTTTGACGCCCTCTACATTTCGGAAGAAGAGTGACAAAGAAAAGAAAAAAATTTTTTTGTGTAGTTTTTTTATGTAATAACGTGTTACAAAATATTTCATGTAAATATCTAATAAAGGAGCCCAGAAAAAAATTCCCAAAAAAAGACCATTTTTTTACGTTCTAGACCGAAATAGTCCCTTAAATAATACAAAAAAAAAAAAAAAAAAAAAAAAAAAAAAAACTATAGTGTAAGTCAGCATAATGCTTATTTTAGGTTTTTTGTTAGGTTTCGTATCTCATCATCATTAAATTAAATAACAGAATTAGGATCTGCTGTTATATCAAATATTTATATATATATGTAATATAGATTTAGATATAGCAAGTAACCAACAAAATAATTATATGAACTAATTACACTGGATAAAAAAATCGAACTTGGAGCATTTAGAATAGTACTCGTAGGTCGATTCATGCCAGAAAATCGTATAAAAGGACTGTGAATTCAAATTAGGTATATTTAATAAAATGTTATAACACGAAAATAGTATACTTTAATAAAAGTCTCTCCTTTTCATATCTATAAAACTAGAGCTGTTGTAGGAAAAAAGACTAAATATTTGAAACAAGCTCGGAACTTAGCTATCAGCTTCGCGAATCACCACAAAAAAAGAAATTAGTAAATAATTAGAAAATTATAATTAGTTGAATGGTCAGTTGCTCTAATTTCCGTATAATTTGATTTGGAAACATTTTCTAATACGATTTTCCGGTATACAAATGAAATGCGTTGCTCAAGCTCAAAACATGGTCAATACATTTTTATTATTTTTGTGTAATTTAGAATACGTTTATATTTTTGTAATGAAAAGAATGTTTCCAAAAGACGTTTTTAACCACCTTCTTGATACATACACTAGTGATATAAAAAAAATGAGCTCAGCCAGGTATTCAATAAACTGGTGCAATAAAATGGGTAGTAAAAAGTAATGAAATTTAAAATCTTTGACAAAAGTATATTTTTAAATATTTCATAAATAAGATTAACATATATTTACAAAAATTCTGCTTATATTTGCTCATAAGGAATGTTTTCCCCTTTTTAAAACATCCTCTAGCCTCATGGCATGGACATTAATAAATTTTCAATTATTTCAATGCTGTTTATGGTATATGTTTATTGTTATAAATTCTCGATAGGGTTTAAAGCCGAACATTCAACAGGCTGATCTATTATTCGAATATTCTTCTCTTGGAACCAGGTTTTTATCTTCCAGGCAGTGCGTTGTCTTGTTGGAAGGTGCATTGATTACTTCCGGGATCCCTCTGTGAGAATATTTGATTCTTCTTTTCGGATATTTTTATAAATATTCGCATTTATTATTTATTTTATTATGACAAATAAAACCGAATTCATAACGCCATAAATGTGTGTTAGTTCATTCCTTTACTTGCTTCAGTCATTTGTATCCTGAAAAATGAACCAATATACGCTTAATATGAGGTTAATTGATATTAAAAACATATATGGTTAGTTTATTCAACTTTTATTTTTTGTCCACTTGCTACTATATTCGATAAAAAAAACTATGATGAAAGATATTCAAAAGAGATCGTTTTATATCCCTTAATCACCCAATTTCCGTAAAAGTAGAAAAGGTGAGAGTGAAGGTAAAGTTCAAATTTCAAGAATAAATTTGGCTGTTGACTACTTTGAAATCACTTATATATATCTAAACATTTTGATAACCCATTCTATTCAAGAGTAAAATTAAAAAAAATCGTCAAGTTAAAATCGCACCTCATGAAATTACTCAAAAATACGCGAAGCCGAAAGTCCATATCCAAAAATAATCATCAATTTTGCCTCTGAATTGAATTAAAACCTTTTCCTCTGAATTGCATAGATATAATAATTAAAAGTATTAACAAGGAAAATCTTTCGAGGACAAAACATGATAATCATTTAACATTCATTTAATTTCCCAATTCACAATTTAGTGTTAATTTAACTTGTAGTTAAGCCATAATAATTAAAGCTAATCAATATTCAATTTTATTTCAGATGAAGCCCCAAAAAAAGGTGAAGATTTTGCAAATATCCTGAACGATGTAGAGAGCAAAATTATGCCCGGCGTTGTGCATTGGAATCATCCAAAATTCTTTGCATATTTTCCCTCGGGAAATTCCTATCCATCAGTTATTGCGGATATGATTAGCAGCGCTATCGGCGCGATTGGATTTTCATGGGTAAGTCTCACGAATCTCTCTGTAATAATGTTGAAATTGTAATTTTAAATTCTAATGAATTTTCCTCAGGCCTCAAATCCAGCGAGCACAGAGCTCGAAACGATTGTTCTAAATTGGTACGCGAAAGCGTTAGGTCTTCCGAAAGCTTTCTTAAGTGATGCACCCGGAAGCCGTGGGGGCGGAGCACTACAGGGATCCGCGTCAGAGTGTACACTTGTGAGCCTCATAGCCGCACGAGCACGTGCCATTGAAAAACTGAAAGGTAGCAGCGATTTTCACGAGAGCGTCTTCCTTTCGCAGTTGGTCGCATACGCAAGCAAGGAGGCCCACTCGTCTGTGGAAAAGGCCGCCAAAATGGCAATGGTTAAATTGCGAATCTTAGAAACAGACGATCACGGCAGAATGTGGCCCAAGGCACTGCAAGCATCAATCCGAAAAGACATTGAAGATGGACTAACTCCATTCTTCGTTGTTGCAACTGTTGGGACAACAGGTGCATGTGCCTTCGATGATCTCACAGAAATCGGAAAGGTCTGCGAACAGTACCCCGATATATGGTTCCATGTTGATGGAGCTTATGCAGGCAACTCATTCATATTACCTGAAATGCGACATTATGCCCGAGGACTCGAGTATGCTGACTCGTTCAACACTAACCCCAACAAATTGCTGTTGACCAATTTTGATGCTTCAGCAATGTGGGTCAAGGACGTTATGGCCTTAAAACGTGCACTAATTGTTGACCCACTCTACCTCCAGCATGAACATTCCGAAGCTATTGATTACAGACATTATGGCATTCCATTAAGCAGACGATTTAGAGCATTAAAACTTTGGTTTGTCTTTCGTACTTATGGAATTACTGGACTCCAGGCTTACATTAGAAATCATATTGCTTTGGCAAAGAAATTTGAACAGCTCGTTAAACAAAACGAACGATTTGAAGTCACAAATGATGTACGCTTAGGACTAGTCTGTTTTAGACTCAGGTGAGAATTTAAACTTTATTTTTCATATTACTCAGCCGCCAGTCGTCCTAAATACTATTTTATATTTCTCGTGGAACTTTCCCCATAGAATTCGCTGAAGGTTCTAAAACTGCGAATACTGCACTTTTTTTTTCGTTTATCCAGAACAACGTTTTGTATTGAACGGAAGCTTACTAACAGCTATCCAGAATAGAGATATGATATTTTTGGAAATGTGCATCAAATTGTCATGATTTTCATTCATTCAGATTTTGAACTGAAAAATTTTCAGCGTAATTTTTAACTCAAAAGTGTAAGTCATGGCTATTTCAAATTATTTAAAAAAAAATTTTAAATCTTGGCTGTGTTACTCATGAGACATTTAAATTTAAAAGATAATTTCCTTATGTTCTGGATAGATAAAAAAGCAGCATATATTAGGTGCCCGCCTTTTTTGAATAATGTCAATTTTAATTCTTTCTATCAATATACTCGTACATTGGCAGACACAAAACAATTTGAGATCACTCCGGTATCGGTTTGTCGGTCCGATTACCCGTCACAGTCAATTAATTCGATTTGGTCATAACATAATTGCTAGAGTCCAATAGTATATGGTCCAAATAACGCTGGTTTTCTATTTAAAAGTCTTAAAAAACAATGGTACGAATATAGAAGACATCGTAGGCTTTTATTTGAATTTTTGTTATTGAAATTTTCAGAGCGGGACTAATATTTGGTTTTGTCCCATATTTTATTATGCAATTGATATTAAATAATATGTGTATTATCGTTTTTCATTATAACATTAGTTGTGTGTTTTTAATGATCTGATCTAGATCCAAGCTAAGATTTTAAAATTTGCAATAAACGAATAAAATTGCCATAATTTTTACCCACCCAAAATTCAAATCGCTGCCTGAAAAAATTATTAGATTGATGTTTGGAATCCAATTTGATATACTTTTAGCAAAATTTAAAAGTTTGTAGTAGACGACTGGAAAGTGAAAATCGACTTACCCAATAGGTTCCCTCATCAACCTTATTAATTTTTACTAAAGTATGAGAAAACAATTGTTTTTATAGGCACCCAATACTTAAATTTAAATTTATTTTCAAACATCAAGGAGGAAAGGCAAAACAATAAAAACATAAAATTACTGATTTTTTAAGTACCAATCTGAATGAATGTTTGTGTAAACAATAACAACAAAAAATTATCTGATTGTAGTATTTGAAAAAGCGTATAGATTTAAATTTAATTAACATTTTTCAAAGAAGGCACCGGAGTATTTATTAAAAAAATTATTATACGTAACAAATTAACGAACAGATTTATGATTTGGTACTTTTCCTTTCAACAAATATTAATAAAATTATAAAAGTGCAGTTTTATTCATTTTAAAATCTAGCGGGTACTACGAGAAATATTGGTTAAAACATTATAAATATCAAAAATGTTCAAGTCTATTTTATGAATTTCTAATCTCTTGTATTATACATTTTACAGATCAACAGATGCAGTAAATAGAGAGCTTTTGGCGCTTATTAATCATTCCGGAAAACTTCACATGATTCCAGCTATGGTACAGGATAAATACATACTAAGATTTTGTGTTACATATGAGCATGCTACTGAGGACGATATAAGTAAGACTATACAATTTTTGAAAAAAATGTTCACCTACTCACTACTTTTTTTAAATTGTTTATATTAGGAGATGCTTGGGAGCAAATACAATCAATGGCTGAAGAAGTACTAAAGGAAGAGGAGCCAATAGCAGAAAAAATGGAAAAGAGGAAACCGAAAAAAAAGCTCACTCGCTCGGATTCGATGCGTTTTTCTTTTACCCGGAGCGTTTCTCGGGAAATATTCGAACGGCAGCTTAGTCATCTTATGGATGGATGTACACCAATTGGTGTAATTGACACCGACACTGTTATTAAGGGCTTCAACAGTGCAGCACAACAAAATTCAAAATTATCCGAACATACGGATTCAGACAGTGCGGACGATGTCAGCAATTGACAATTACCAGGCCCTTCAAGAAGAGGAGGGAGCCAGTTGTAAATTACGACGATGATTTGATGTAAATTTTATTTATTCACCACTGACATATTTATTTCACCTTAGATCTTATAGACTTAAGATGACTAGTGACTACGAAAGTATTACTATCGAATTTAGGATTCGTACAATGTTCCTTATAGCAGAATTTCCATAGATGTAAGAAAAGGCTTATTGCTGTTATTTGTAAAATAATTAAAATATTATAATATAAAATCAAAAAGTAAAAAAAAAAAGGAAATTTTCAATCAAAAACCATTATATATATATATATATATATATATATATATTATATACCAATAACATTTCCTATTGAGAGTGGTAGTATTATTTTTAAAATATGATTTAAAAAGAAAATCTATTCACTTGAGTCGAGTGATATGCCTGTAATTTTAGTTTAACACGTTCAACCCGGCGTGTACCACCGGTGGCCCACAGGCGAATTGTTTATCTGGCGACGTTCACCACCGATGGCTCACATAAGCTTTTCGTAACACATAATAAATAAAACTATTATGTCTTAATAAACGTATAGTAAAAGGAAACTGCACTTGTAAAATACGATTTTTACTGCCGCCCGATGAAGTGAAATACAAAAAACTGCACCGGCAACAACGTGTTAAAATACTACAATATATATACCAAATCATTCATTTTAAACTGCTGTGTTTTTATAACGTCTCTGAATAATTTTACAAATAGTAATTATTATTTATTAATTTTTGTACTCTTTAATATTTTTCCCTAAAATATTTATTATAACAATAGATCGGAAAAAAATAATATATCGTCTTCGATTTTTCAATTTGTAAGAAATTTATAATTACAACATTGTGATTATTAACTATTTAAAAATTATTAATCATCGTTTTAGAATTATCTGTTGCCCAAATAATCAGTAACTGGCCAGGTAAATATTTATGAATACCCAAATACTGATAATTTGTCCTCCAAAAATTGTATTACTCAAGTAATTAGTAATTCATCAGTTAGAAATTTGAAAATACTCAATTAGTTCGTAATTTCAGTGAGAAATTTCTGAAGAATCAAGTAATGGGTAATTCATGGGACACAAATTGAAAAATACCCATTGACGTGTGATATATGATATGTTACGAAACACATATCACATTTTTTATGTGACATAATCAAATGTTATACGTGACAAATGACATATAAAAAGTCGCATATAACATGTTTGCACACACAGATATTTCATTTGTGGTATGTAACAAGAAAAAAAAACTTTTTATTTCGTAAGATATATTTTTTTTTTACAAATTCGTTTTTGATATATTTGAAAAAATACAGTTTTTCTGATCTTTAACCCCGAAGCGGTCAAATCGATGAGGAAATCTCATACATTATTTAGAATCCCTAAGGTGTATGCTAAGATTTAGCCTGTAACAAATTTGTTCCATGTTGGATATATATTTTTCTTGGATTATGAGCGTAATCTGCCGATAAAATTTATATTTCTCGATCTTGGGGTACGATCTCTATATACATGTTGTGGATGATCTCTATATACATGTTGTGGATATAGTTTTTATTAATTTCAATGGATACTGGTGCTAAATTTTTAAGATCAATATCTGAAGATTCTGGATATCGAAAATATTAAATATATCAAATAAAAGTCCTTTTTAATGGAAGACCAATAATAGCTGTGTTTTTTCCATGACCTCAACTGGATCTGAAATTTTTAATCGAATTTTTTAAGCCATTACCTATAGCAGAAATTTTTAAATTTAGAGACTGAAAAGACATTGTAGGTGCACATATCGTTTGCCCACATGAATATCAGCATTACACATCAGCATTGGTTAAAGTTCATATTAGAAATAATGATAATATTAAGCAATTGCAGATGCTGAGGCTGATGTCGGAAACAGTCCTGTTCACTATAAGATTATTTAGTACTTACAAGGAAACGTTCTCAGGTGTGTCTCACCGATTTTGATGAAATTGAAATACCTTATAGAGAATCGAAAAATATGAGACACGTATTTTTCTTTATCTTCGGATACGCACATTTAGGGGGTACTTTTATTTATTGTTTTTTTTTTAATAAAAATTGTTTTTTTTTTTTTCAAAAATTTGTCCATCATGTTGAATCGCCATTTTGAATTATATAACATAATATTATATATATAATGAATATAACATAAAATTCGTAATCAGCGACTCCAAAAACCCCTTAATACTGATTTTCACGAAAAAACTGATGTCCGAAAGAATATACATCTTTTACGTATTAGTGCTAGGGGTTGTTTATCCCCTTGAGGAGTTTTTTTTAAGAAAACGCAAAAACGGGTCAACTTAATTTTTCAAAATCGTATGTAAGCAAATATTTTTGAATGATTTTTAACCAAAACTGTTATTTTTGTGACGCAAAAATATAAAAAAAATCGTTTTTCTGCAATATAAAATCAGGGTTGCCACCCCCGGGAACCGGAATACTTACAAAAGGTTAGTATATTTATTAGACATCATTTCCAATTTGTTTCATTCAAAAATATTCATTAGAACTTGAAATATTTAGGAAAAACTGGTTTTGGGGGTAAATTTTAGGGGTGGTTTTCACCCCCTGAATGTTCGTATCCGCAGGTAAAAAAAAATACGTGTCTCTTATTTTTCGATACTCTATAAGATATTTCAATTTCATCAAAATCGGTGAGGCACATGTTTCCTTGTTAGTATGTAGGTATGCAAATATGGTGACAGGCGTAAATTATTATCTCTAATAATGAGGTAAAGACATATTGTAATTGTATTTCTTTTAAAGCTCCAATTTTTTGAAGAATTCATTAATTGGATTTTGTTATTCATTCGAAACTCAAAATTTTTGTACGCAAGTCGGATCCGTTGCATTAGTCATATAATTGGATTGGAAAAGGTATAGATGAATCGTTAGATCTGGTGTTTTCTAATAAACGAATCGAATAAAGTGACCCATTTATTGTTGGAGCTCGTGCTTTATTATAATATACGAAACGAATCACTTTGGTTGGTCTTTTCAATAGCTAAATTAAATGGCATATAAAAACTCTTATAAGTTATTTTTAATGCAGTTCAGCTATAACAGAGGATATCAAGAGATTCGTTTCCTTTCTTATAATAAGGACTTCTGTTACTTCAATGGTGTAAAGGAAATAGAAGTACAAATCTACATACATATTACCATATAAATATAAAGACATAAAAATCGTGTTCGAGATAATGGCAGATTACGACAAAAAAGTGGATTTCCACATTGGATTGACTTAATGGGCTATGACTGAAAGAATATGATTTATATAATTAAGACTAAGCAATAACGATTATCAGGTAATTATATTATTAACTTTAAGGTCCCAAAATTCAAAAATATTAAACAAAACCACATACTACTTATACATTTTTTCTAGAAATCGGTAATTTTGAATAAAAGATTCTATTCTTTAAATAAAAGACATTTTTATTTATTAGGAAGTTATATGGAGATTTAATTAATTTATGAGAAAAACATTGCGATTTTAGTGTATTTTTATTAATATTGCATGCATGGTTCAATTATACACATTCATAGCTTTACAAAAAATTCCCACACAAATATTTGAAAAAGAAATATGAATGAAAATAATCCAAAGTGCATTGCCTTTTTTGGTCAGCTTCGAATTAAATCTTTCAACAGTATCAGAGACGCAATAAAATTTAAAATTAAATTCAATGAACACTCCCTCCTAAGATTAATTGGCATTTTTTAAAAATTCAAAGGAATTTGGTTTTGTTTTGACTAAAAGCACGTCAGCAAAAAAATTTCAGTCTCGTTGTACCTCCAAAGTTTTTATTTACATTCGGGAACACGTTGTACATATGGGATATACATATAACCGCTGACTTCGGTTAATTACGCTGTACGGCGAAAATTAATTGCAATTAGTCATGAAATTGAGGTACCGTATAAATAGATATGTGTTTTAATTTTTTAAATAGTTTAAACTACGCAGCATACGTAAATATAGCAGTGTACGCTCCAAGAATACACCATGGCTATTTATCACAATAAATCCAGGCAATTTTTATTGTTTTACGCCACTTCTGGTTAGCCGGATGAATTGTTGAATTGTTGAATTGGAGGCGTTGCACAGATGGGTGGTATACACGAGCGCATTTTTGGAATGCCGCAAGGAATGAAAACATTTCTTAATTAAAAATAAACTCTCTGTTGTGCTTTCTTTCGATCTGATTAGCTTTTGCCATTTTGATATTCATCAGACACAACATACCATTGGAATTTAAAGGACGTCTTAATTGAGTTGTGCAGTGTTTTATGTTCAATCGGCACCAAAACAATTTTTAGCAAATGTATGCTTTAGATTCAAGGATTTGCAAATTTTGATATTCTTTAAATAAAACGACTATAATTGTGCGTAGTAGTAAGAAGTATTTAAGTTTTTTTTCAGAACATTTGCCAGGAAGGATAATTGGTAAAATTTGTATTTATATTTTTGAACATTTTGGAGATCTTTCGCCAAGAAGTTTTATTACTTAGATAGTGGCTAAGTGAGTTTTTTGACCTAGAATTGCTTCTTAGGGGGTAATGCCACTCTAGGATTGTCAAAAAATGCTGTTTTCTTTTTGCTTAACCCGGCGTCATTGTGGCGGAAAAAAGTAACACTAACGTTGAGGTGGGTCATTATGACCCTATTACAATTGTTACTATATTTTGCCTAGTATAAAATAATTTATAATTTTTAAAATTTGATATTTATAATATATACAGTATATATAATCAGTAGCAGCAATAAAACACATTGGTAATAAATGAAATAATTTTTATTTTTAACTTTCAATTGCAATTGTTTCTAAGAAATTTTTCGTAAACAAAACGTGCAGGGTCATAATGACCCTGCCTCAATGACGCCGGGTTAAATTATACCTTAGGCTTAGGGTGTTAGAAATAAGGTACTATGAGTTTTAAATACATATTTGAGGTAGTAAGGCTAAGCAAAGTAATATTGTACTAGTTCGAACAATTTACGTGAAATGGGGTTTGGAAGCTAAGTGTAAGGCCTTAAGGTGATGATAGCTTATATCACATATAACATTTTAAGCCACACATACCAATAAAAAGTCTCGTGCATTTTTAGGGATTTTTAGAAAAACAACCAAAACCTCACAGTTAATAAAAAACGAACTTTTGGTTAAAATAATCCGCTTTCGGTCGTAGCCGGAAGTTTGTAATAGCGCCAATCAATACGACATTTTCCTAGAAAAGCAGTATTAGTTTTTCGCCACCAAATTAAAAAAAATAATAAAGCTTTCACACATTTTGTATACAAGAATTTATACTTAATATATTTCTGTGAACTTATTTGGATATCCCAATAATTTTGGCCCTCTGGCCAGGTTGCGGGTATTTTGTTAGTGTATTATAGTGACCATAAATTAAATCATTAACAAAAAAATCGTCGAAATCGGCAGGCTGTATAGAAAAGTTCCCACTATTTATATCATCTTCATATAAAAGGTGAGAGACAAGTTTCACCGTGGCAAAATAGAAGATAATTTAATTTTCCATAAAAATGATCTCTTTACAAATTTGCATCCGATGTCTGAAAAATGAGACTTTTTTTTATTTAGTACAGGCTATAAAAAAAATCGGTCAAGGTCAAGTCGGGCTAGCGCAATTAGGGTTCCATAACAAATTTTACCTACTAACGCTGATAATATATAAAAATGTTAGTTTGAAAAAAAATCTTTTTTTAGAAGGCCCAACTCGAGAGGGTTTTGAACCAATGCGAAAGGCACGAATGAATTCCCTTTTAAATGGATAAACACCCAACTCTATCAAGTCAAGTCAGTGTAAATATTTTCACCCGTCTTTTAGATGGCAGTAGAAAGAAATTAATATGATTGTAGATTTATCATTAGCTTCTTAAAGATAGTGCTAAATTTAATTTTAAAATTTATATTCAAATAAAAATCTGAATCTTCGCATTGCTAAAATATAATTTATGTAAGTAGCATGGCAGGCACTGCCATTTTAAAACACTTTAATAATAAATTTGAAAGAATGTACCCGATTTACCTTAGTTATTTTATTATATGTAATTATAGTCGATCACCTTCTCCCGCAAACTTACTTCCATCTCCCCTAGATCCAATGCACTCTCTGGCGAGCCCATACCATCTGTCTAGGTCCCTTCAGGATTTGGGTGTCATCTGCGATAGCGAGCTCAACTTCCGGTCCCAAATCGACCATATCATAACCAGAGCCAATTCGGCTCTTGGCTTTGTTTAATGTTGGTCTAAGGAATTCTCCAACCCCTACGTCACAAAATCACTCTACAATTTTGTCGGTAGGCTGCTACTGGAGTATGCCTGTCAGGTTTGGTCACCCTCACAATCTACGCTCATCAACAGGATTGAATCAGTGCAGCGCAGATTTATCCGCTTTGCACTACGTGACCTTCCTTGGGTAGACGACCTTAACCTTCCTACCTACGAAAGTCATTTAAAGTTGATTACTCTCCAGCCTCTCGTCCTTCGTCGTGATGTTGCTGATATTATCTTCATCCATCAAGTCCTAACTGCTTCAATTGACTGTCCTGAGTTCCTACACAGTATTTCCCTTAACACTAACCCTCGTAACTTCAGGTCTTTCCCCACCTTCCGCCTCGAAAGCCATTGGACTAATTATGGTCATTTTGAACGCTTCGGAAAGCAAACAATACAGCTGCCTTAGACTTCCATGTTGATAAAGCTTCCCTCAAACGTGCGCTTTACTCACCCAACCCACAATTACTATAAGCCTTTCTACACGCGGTTTTTCTTGTCTTTTTTCCTTTTAAGTCTCTTTTTAGAACTTAGTAGTAGTTTTTAATTTTAGCTTACAGTAGGTGGCCAGCTCATTATAACCACTTAGCTATTTCAACATTTCATGAATTCGGGGTAACTTGTTTAGTGGTTAAATATGTTCAATATAGGATATATATATATCACTGAAAAACCCAAAATGTCTACCTTAGTACTTTATTGCTTAACATTTAGAATGTTTAAAATTTGGTGTGCCCGCCGTTATTTTTTATGACGGCAGCAATTCTGTCGGGCATACTTTGAATGCAATTATCGATGCACATATTGATTTCTTCTGCACCGTGCCATATTTCAAGGATATTTTGGACTAGGAATTCTATGGAGATCTTTTACAAACTAGGGATTTCAAAATGTACCAAACGATTTCTATGGGATTTAGGTCAGGGGAATTGCCAGGCCAAGGAAGGATTGGGATTTTATTTTCTAACATACAATTTTTAACAAATTTAGCTGTATGACACGGTGCACTATCCTGCTGGAAGGTCCAGTCTTCTCGCCTGAATCCTGTTGTAGTGATATAAGGCAATTAGGTATTCTTTAGGACATTTATATTTTGGCTCTGCAGCATCGTACCATCTACTTTATAGAGGGGTCCTGGCCCTCTCTCGTGTATGCATCCCCAAAACATGAAGCTAGGGGGATGCTTCACCCTTTCTTGGATGAAGGATGGGTGAAACTTCTCTTCAGGCCTCCTCCGCACAAAATTTATTGAGGTAGTGTAGACGTGGAGCATTGCTTCATCGCTGAAAGCAATCTGCACAAAAATGAATTAAAAGCTATTATTCACAGGATTAACTTTTTTCCAGTCATCCGCGGTGAAGTGTCGATGTGCCTTAGCGAAGGATAGCCTCGCTTTTTTCATTTTTGGAGTCAGTCTCGGCTTTTTTGTTGGCCGCCGACATTTTAAACTGGCCTCATTGCAACGACGTCTCAGCGTACGCTCTGAAAGCTCGATTCCTTTGATTGTTAGAATAGTGCAGATTTCCCTAAATGGTAGACAGCGATTCGCGGCAACCGTACTAATTATTGCCCGATCAGTTCTTGGGGTCCTTTGACGCCCAGAGGTCGCCGAACGACGTGAAGGAATCACCTGGCCTTCACCATCCCGATATTTCTTCGCTAATTTCACTACACAACAATGGTTGACGCCCTCCAACCTAGCGATTTCCCGAAGAGAGTGTCTTTTACCTTTAATTAATGCAAAAATCCCTGCAATTTTTACGGGTTTAAGATTTTTTTTCTTCCCCATTTTCTAAAAAATTAGAATATTTCGATATTTGAGAATCACAAATCAGTATACTCAAAAGCAAGAAGAAGAATTTATCAAAAACTTTCTTTTCTAATTTATTGAAGTCTTGTAATAATTTCCAACACAAAATTTGGAAAGTAAGAAAATTTTTTCTAGTTTGTGCAAAAAAATTTTGGTATTATGAATAATAATGATGACTGAAATTTTGACATACCCAACGCTCTAATCACTTTAGGCACTGAAAATCAAATGACACAACACGGCAGGCTACGTCCTTAAATAGCCTATACTTATATCTACCTAACGGTACATAACTTCTTTAGAAGTGGCAATTTCAAAATGCCACTAAATGGCTTACAACGAAATTTTGCTCGTGGTTATAATGAGCTGGCCACCTACTGTACTTATTTATTGTAGCTTGTATTAAGCGAAATAAATAAATAGATGCATTAACATCACTCTCATAATTATTGGGTTGTGGAAATCATTAAATTTCAATAATCAAAAATTAAATTGCACTTGAAATAGATTGTATTTAAATCTGATTTTTATTTATAAATTATTGTATTTCACTAAAATATTTAACTCATTCTGATAAAATTTCTTGAAAAAAGTATTCAACGTACTTTCGAACATACTTTCACATCTGGCAGGTCTTTTCAGAATCTTAACGTCGAAATTCGAAGTCAAGTGACAATTCTCTCATGTGCGACTTGTTTACGCTTTGGCTAAGTGACAGCGAGGTAAGTAGTTAAGAAAAAGTGGAATTTTACTAAAAAGTAGGAATAGTTCGTATTATGTTACTCACAATTAGCATTCGTTACTATGCAAGCAATGTGTGTGTCCTGCATAAAAGGAACATGAAATCTCTCTGCCCGGCGAAATTGTGCAACTGATTTTTATAAATATATAAGTATTTCACAACATAAATAAATGTTCCTTTGCAAGATTACAATTAATATATTCGATCCCAAAATTCCAACTAGTGCTAGGAAGTGTAAATTAAGTGATATGTGCCTATGCCCCGTTGGCCGGCGAATAGGTAAGTAAAACGTTGGTCTCAATCTGCATTACTTATGTTGATTTTACACATTTATTGCAAAGCATTGTCCACAAACCTCGATTTGGGTACACTAGAATAAAACTATAATTTATTTATTTGATATGCAAAAATATTACAAAACAAACTATATACAGACAGATTGATTCTTTGTTGCAATTTAGTGTATTTTTCTTGCGAAAATCCCCCAAAACTTGATTTTCATATGGTCGTTGGTAAAGAACGAAAGAAAATAAACCCTTAAAAATAGTTTTAAGTACATTAGTAAAGGAATAAAGAAAATCATTTACGGGGTTCTTATAAAGACGATATAAGAATCGACACCACATCTAAATTACAATAATAATTTATTATAATAAGAAATTTTGAGAACATAACCAATTTTACAAAGCTTCCTTATATAAATATTTATTTTATGTGGAGCTTTTTGTAAATAGGAAATAATTCGAAAAAAGCTAAATTAAACTTTCAAGAAACAACTATTATGCTTCCAAGAACATAACTCACAATGCGACGCTCTTCAGTTGAACAATGTTTATTTTATTTAAAATATCTAGTAGAATTCTATTACTAGAAATGACTTAGTTTAAAGAGGATCACCAGGGTTAAGCACTAAAAAAAAGGGCTTTTAGGAATTTTTGTTTTGATTGTTAAGAATAAGAACTAAGTTTGGAGGAAAATATAAATTATTGAACACATTTTTAGTTCTGTTTTCTAAAATTTTTATTGAAAAATATATAAGTATTTTTGATTGCCCCATAGGCTATAGGCCTATGTATTATATTTACTTAGAAAAATTTATGAGAAAATCTTAAAACACAGGAAACATGTGTATGAAGAAAATATTTTTCCTAATGAGCAATGTGGTTTCCGACCAGACAATTCCACAAAACATCAAAAATATGTCAAATATAATCTCAAAAAAAAAAAAAAAAATTCTACTGATTTCTCTACCTTAGAAATAGAGAAGACATTTACCACAGTATTGCATAAAGGTCTAATTTATAAACTCTATAAATTAAATTTCCCATTTTGATCTCACTAAAATTGTTTAACCAATAGATGCTTTAGTTCTTCAAGAATCTGTTCTGAGTCCTTTGTTGTATAATATCTTCACATCTGATTTTTTACAGCTCCCAAATTGTCAGTTTTCTATGTATGCGGATGATAGAGGAATTTTTTCTTTCGGACGAAATGCTTCGAAATTTTTTTACCAATCTACAAAATGTATCGCACATAGCATTTAATTACATTTAAAACGTGGAAAATCGAACTAAATTCCAAAAGAAAATAGAACTTTTTACCTCAGCAGTTGAATGGTGTAACGAAAAATGTGAAATACATTCGATAAGAAAATATGGTATTGTTCGACAAGCACATTCAAGCTACACACCAAAACGACAAACTTTATTAATCCGCAATTCGGACCTAAGTACGGATATATGTAAAATTATTTTCAAATCATCCTCTGGGAAGAGTGTGCTAAAACGCATATTAATAAGCTTTAAAGAATCCAAAATAAAATCCTGATGATATTTAATCTACTATTCTTTACACGAAAGTTATTAAATTTAGTTGGCTTTTCAAGGATATCGTAATACCAGTAAACTTTATTTGCTATAATTTGCATTCCGAGTATATAGAGTAAAGCAGATTGCAGGCCAGTTTCCAAATGAAGCATGTTATTGATATTTAGACTAATTTTCAGCTTTATGACCTATTCTTTTGATCAGCACTGTGTATACATTTTTCAAAAACGATAAATAAAGTAACTCATATTTTTAAGGATGTTATTTTCTTATGTTGAAAAGAATCATTATTATCATGTTGAAAGGAAAACTTTCATCGTTCATAATCACGTTGAAATCTAAAAAAGCCAAATTTAAATAGAGAGAATATATTAGAAGTTTCGGGTTCCTAATCTTTAAATATAGGTCATATGAAGTATTTCTGAATATGTTTCTGACAACAACGGGGGAAAATAGTCAAATTTGTTTTATCTTTCTTTAATTGGTTTAAATTTCACAATTGTAATATGATTGATGACCATCATTAGTCCTTATATTGCTAAAAGAGAAAGACTGAAAGTTTCTAGAGAATTTCTATTTATAGAGCGTCGTTTTTCGAATCTAGCGTAACCAGCTAATAAATTAATTTTGATTTGGAGAGGATCCACGCTTACGCATCATAATGGGAGATTTTCTAGGAGATTTGTTCGGATTCCCCGTTCCATTCTCATTCTCGGGAGATGGAGATGATCCTCCAGAGTTTCGTCGAGATGTAGGTAGGCGAACATTCGTATCCAAATGACGGAAACTAGAAAACGAATTGCTTTGTAAAATTCACTCTTTATATTGTTACAATACTGTTTAAATGAACTTACCGAATAGAAACGTTGCTTTTAGGCCCATCTTCTGAGCTATTGAATAAGAAAGCAAGAGGCCAACTAATCCAAGACGTAGAAGTTGGAGTTTGAATAGTAGGGGCTCCATCATAAACTGGAGATACAATGTCCGCTGATACTCGTGGTGTGCCAGCTTTGTTAATTGCCGGATTATAAATTTTAGGATCACTGACCATACGAACGAAAAATGATCTTTTCTGAGCCAAGGTTTCCTTCCTCTTTCGGTCCATTATTTCTGTGAGCTCATCTGCTTGATCCTTTTCGAGCAATTCGCAAGCGAAATCAGTGATCACATCCCAGGCATAATCAATATCTTCATCGGTAGCATTTTGTGCAACAGCGCAAAACCGAATAATATATTTTTCATTAACAGACGCTGGAACCATATGCAGTTTTCCAGATTCATTAATGGTACTCAATAATTTTTCGTTGAGCTTATCAGATCCTTTTAGGCGGAAGCAAACAAGTCCTAACTAAAGTATTTAAATTAGTTATTTTATTATTTAGAAAAAAATTTGTGCATTTCTACTTTAACTTCGTTACAAATTTCAAATCTTTTATCGCTGAGAACATGCTCCTGAAATCGTTTTGCCAATTCAATGTGATGGCGAATATAATTTTGTAGACCAGAAATTCCATAAGACCGCAAAACAAACCTGAAAAGTTTTAAAAATTTAAATATACGATTCATTTCTGATCATTTCGATTATACCACAGCTTCAAGGACCGGAATCTCCGGCTGAGTGGGACACCCCAGTGGCGATAATCAATAGCAGAATCAGAATATCCGTGTTTTAAATACAAGGGATCCACAACCAAAGCTGATGTTAATCTTATTCTGTCACGAACCCAAAGAGTTGAGCAATCAAAATTCGTGAGAAGCCACTTGTTAGGATTAGTATTAAATGAGTCAGCATACTCGATCCCCTGTTATGTGACCATATTCTATCAGAAGTTTGATATTCTAAGGTCATATTCAAATGACGCTTACCTTTAGAAGATACTTGAGCTCTGGACAGATAAATGCATTACCGGCATAAGCAGCATCGACATGAAGCCAGACGTTCGGGAATTTTTGTAGTGCAATTCCAATTTCCTCGAGGGCATCAAATGAGCACGAGCCAGTTGTACCCAGTGTCGTTGATACAAAAAATGGAACTAATCCCTGAAGTTCATCTTCTTCCATTGCCTTTAAATAATCATTTAAAATGTTTAATTAAAAATAATAATCTAACATGTTCGTATAAGAAATATAAATTAAAAATGCTTTGACGATGATTATAGACGTTAAATTTTTTTTCGGAGCAAATACTTTAATAAGTTTGCTTATTGAATTAAAATAAATCCTCGATATAAATTAATTTGCACGTGATATCCAAGTCTTTTGTTATATAAAAATGAAATTGAAGAATGAGAATGGCTTTTGCTATAGTGTTTCTAAACATTTTAGACAAAAAAGTTAAAAGTATACTTACATTCATTAATGTTTCGCCTCGCAAACTTGATTTTTCATCAGGCTCTAAAATCCGGAGTTTTACAAAACATATCATGGCAGCCTTCTCTACACAACTATGAGCTTCTTTTGAGCAATAGGCCATAAGTTTCGATAGTAAATGGCCTTCTTCTACAAAGGGGTGCTGCTGCTTAAGATATTTCAAAGCCTGTGCTCGTGCTGCTAACATTGTTACTAGAACACATTCTGATGCTGAAGTCTTTGAAATGAAAGGTTAAATTTTTAAAATGTTAATTTTTTTTCTTTTGAAATAAAATGACTAAAGAATGTTTACCCATTTTGACAATTTTTTATATGAATATACTAAAAGGAATTAAAAATCTGCTTAAGGGTCTTTATTGCATCTATATACTTAAAAGGTTATAATGTTTATTGTTTTACTAAAATGTAGTATCGCCAGACTTGTGCAAGAAAAATCACAGCACAAATTGACCGGAAATAAAGTGTGTTTTTTTTAAGAGGTGCCGTATTTCCGATAGGGATAACTATCAAATGAGTTGTCTTTTGTTGTAAGTGTCAATGTCATCTTTATTCTGTAAGGTCTAACAAATCATCATGGAAAGACATACAACGCAGCAATGATTCCAAATCATGGATATTTATTTCTGAAATCAGGGCTCAGTTAGAAAAACTTATAGAGCACTTCGTGAATTTTATATTTGAATGAATAATTGCCTATCAGAGCAGTACAGAGCAATGATCCGCGATTTGTTGTTTCCAAAACTTGGGGACATTGAAACTGACAACTTGTCGTTACAACAATCGATTTATTGTAAGAAAATTGACCTGTCGATTGGCCACCAAGATCGTGGATTTGACGCTTGCCTGTAGGCAGCCACTGCAACCTAAGAATTTATTTAGGATAGAAATTAGGTGATAGTTTTTACCATAATAACTCAAATGTTGGACGAGCTCTTCGATTACATCGATTTTAAAATATTAAAGCTTAACTTAATATGAGGAGGTCTATAAAGATTTAACCGAAAACCGAACACAATTGTTAATTAATCTCCAAGTCTTGCCGATTCGAGAATGTCTCTTATTCCTCTACCATCGAACTAGAATCGCATTAAGTACTATCGAATGATAAAAGTAACATAATACCAGCCACGAAGTAAAGATTAATAGTCTATTAAAGTGATAATAGTAATTAATTTGGGTAAATTTTTAAGAATCTTGATTCCTTTCTATATTTAAAATGACTTGCATACTTATACCTTACCATATATATTTGTCATTTTTTAAATAGACTGGTTTATGTTTTTCAAAATATATTTACTTTTATTTTACGTTGAAATATATGATTGAATTATGCACGTTTTAGTCTTTTTTCGATTTATATACGTATATAAAATTCCGATTTCGATTTACACGATGTTTGAGGAACTCTATCGTGTCAATCGGAGGAAAAGTGTAAAAACATAACATATATATTATGATTAGATTTAAGTATACCTGGATAACACCGCCTCCTTTGCTACCTTGCTTTAATGCTAAGAAATCGTCTGGCAAACCAATAGCTTTACCTGTTTTATTCATAAGTTTATGTAAAGTATTATATATCAAAATTGCTACAAAACTTACCCAACCAATCGAGCACAATTGTTTCAAGCTCTGTACACGCAGGACTTGCAGCCTTAAATTTTAACGTAATTAAGTCACATTTAATGCCTTTGTTTTAAGTATGGAATCTACTTACCCACGAAAAACCTATGCAACCGATTCCGTCACTCAGCATATCTCCAAGAATTGATGGAAAAGAATTTCCTGCCGGAAAATAGGCATGAAAACGAGGATGTTGCCAGTGTGTGACACCAGGCATGATTTTTGTTTCTACGTCATTCATGATGTGCTCCCATGGTTCTGGAAGAAGCGGAGCCTGATCTGAAAGAATACCGTGAACATTTTCTCATGATTCCACATAAATTTTCGAATTCAATGAGATTTTGCTGAAATAAAAAAATTAATATTCCACTTACATATATAGAATGCATAAGCATTGCCTATTGCACTAGCAACAGCGTTTATCTTTTTACTATACTTTTCCGAACCCAAAAAAAGTTTGAACCTTAAAGTTTTGCGTTAATTTACTTAATTTGTTCAGGTTTTAATTTTACTCCCATTAAATTGTTAGCATGGGGTGTATTGATGAAGGAAGCTAAATGATGCGCGGCGATTCGATTTATTAAGAAAATTTGCCGTAACATTCCGAAAGAGGTTCTTGCTTTAAATCATTATAAATATAATTAACTATGTAACGATATATATTTTTAAAGCACGTCCGGATTTTGAATTGAAATAAGACATAAAAATTGAGCAAGTGACAATAAATTTGGTTTTATTCGAAAGATAATTTTTTAACACTTAATATTTAAATTCAATTTCCTATCAGTCCAATTTTTGACCACTTGTTCGAGCACTTGGGTCCGTTTATCCGCAATGACACGTTTGTGTTTACTTCCAATTCGTCAATTGAAGCTGGTTTATCATTTAGACCAGAGAGTTCACAAATGTCCACAAAAAATAGTCTTGGGGTGTCAAATCACACAATCTTGGTGGCCATTTGACAGGTCAATTTCTTGAAATAAAATTTTCGCCAAATTGCCCTTTTAATAAATCGATTATTTCAATCGCTATATAACACGTAACACCGTCCTGTTGAAACTAAAACTCATCAACAACAATTTCCTGAAGTTCTTTAAACAAAAGGTCGTGTATCATTGCTCTGTACCGCTCTGATAGGCGCAAATTACATTTCCAAAAAGTATGTATTCAAAATGAAGAGGTGAAATTCAATGCCGGTATTTAAACTAGAACCTTTTATTGTTTTTTCCTATCAATATTTATTTTTGAAAAATTTATTTACAGAGCAACAATTTATTTGGGATGTTTATTAAAAAGCGCGGATTGTAAAAAGAACAAGTTCAAGTACGAATAAAATACGGCAAGAATTTTTGAATCGATATTAATTAAATTAAGATCTGGTGCGAATTCTGAGTTTAAAATTGAAGTTGAATAAAGTTGGGATATTGAACTTTAGCTTTTTTATCCGTTTAATATTAAATTAAATTAACTTTTTGTTTGTTTCGTTATTTAAGATTTATTTTGCAGCAGAACCAACCCATTCAGATAACTCAACCGCAGTTTTCAAAAACGTAAAAACCATTTTATTGGGATAGTAATTATGGGGGATAAATATACTCCCTAGGAACATTTACCGCCAATAAAATAACCTTTGCATTTAGATATCGATAGAAAATAACATATAATAAAAAACACAAAATTGCAGAGATACCATAAAATTATCGTTATCTTATATAAATATTACAGGACAATTCCCATTCTTATTTTATATGAAAAATAAGATTTTTTTCTTATTATATTTAAAATCATATTTTTTTAAAATTGATGAAATTTTCTGTTGTTTGATTGAGTAATAGTGATCACCACGAAACATTTTTTTAAGGACTTGAACTTTATTACGTATAACTTCGTTAAGAGTTATTATTATTAATTTAAATGTTCACCGAATATGGAATGTTACTGAACTTGAACTGAAATAATACAGTTGCTTCACTAAACATTTGCAAAAAAGTATATTTTTGAAGCTTTATTTGTATTCAAGTTTAATATCGTCGTTTTTGACACTTTTTAATTTTTTACCTTTTTTAAATTTTTCAAGACTCCGTGTTAAAAGTTTATGGTCTTCTCACATATCTAGTTGTAATTTACATCACGTGGTAAAATAATGAAAATAAGAAATACATACACCGAATTAGTCAGGCGCAACATGTTGTGTATTAGCCACATTTTGGAATTAATTTACTTTGCTATGCTGTTTCATCCATCATACATTAATTTTGTCATATAGTTTCACACAGGCACTTTATTTATAATAATACTAAAAAGAATTCGTCTGTTTTAAAACATGCAAAATTGAATCAAGATTAAAACCGTGGTTCTCACCTGGAAGCAAGTGTCTCAAATATCCTGGCTCGACACTTGGCGTCACTCGACGATCCTCCAGAGTTTCTAAGTATTTGCAAATATATTCCACCATCTCAGTGCCCCGTCGACGAAATTCCTTACTATCCATATTGACTAATGTTGTGAATTTTAAAAATTAAGAAATAAGTACAAGATTAAATTGATAACTTTATAATTGATAACAACTTGAATGCTGACTATATTATGTATGTATATATAATTTATTTGATAACTAGTTAAAACTAAAATGTGTTTTTGAGAGGGATATCACACAAAATTGATTTAATAATAATATCCCAAATTAATTTAATATTGATAGCGTGAAATACAAACTTTTTAATTTTTTAATGATTGGCATGATTATTATTCATTTAAATATAAAATAATTTAGGCATTAATTATTTCGAAAAATTTCACTTTGATACGAAGAAATTTAATTTCACGAAATTTTTCTAAACATACCGACGAGGATACATATCAAAAGTCTAGTCACAAAATATCAAAAATAATGAAGAATTTTGTGAAAATAAATTATTAGTTATGCCTGTTAACGAAAACAATGAAACTCCCTTTTGATGATTTTTGTCCAATGAACAAATGATATCTTTAAATATATATTTGTTTTTTTTTTTTAATTTTTCTCATAAAATAATAGTGATAATAATTCGTGATTTTTCTTTTTTCGCTTCAAGTTCCGATCATTGTATGTTACAAAGGTAAGTTTTAAAAGTTGTACGCGCTTTGAGGTTCAAAATTAAGCGAAATTAAAAAAAAATTTAGTGTTCTCCTTTAAAGAAGATTTAAGTTTTAAATCAATTCCTAAGTTATATCTGTAATTAATTGCATAAAAGTCTAAAGAAATGTAGTGTAGTATAGATATTAATGTAAAATAAAAGTATAATTTTCCGCGTATTTTGATTTATTAATAATAATAGGTTGTAGTAAACTCGCTATTATAATTTCGTTGATGTGATACGCAATAAAAAGATTATGGATTATAATCCAAGGTCACACACTCAAACATTTTTATTATGAAGATAATCATTTTGCTTAGGAATTTTAACTTTGTGTACTGATGATTTTGTTAATTTGTCTTACTGTCTTACTTTTTTGAAAACACGTTCACGTTCACGTAACTGAATTTCTCTTCGTAAGTGCTTCACAAATTACAAATATGAATAAATTCACTTTCACAAATAAAACTTCTTCAGGATTTTTTTTTTATAAACAGGACTCCAAAACTCTATTTCCGGGAATATTTTCCGAACTTAATCAGCCAAGCCAAGGAACGAAACTGATCAACTTGCCTAGTTGAGCTGAAGTTCTAACCTCGGATGATGTCATATCCTTTGGCATCCCCACCAAGAATCCTTGTGAATGATGAAGGATTCCCTTTTCCCCAGTTTCATCGTATAATTGTCCTTTGCAGAGTTTGGATTTCGCACTTCTCCCAGAATTTCCTGTTCGGCACTAAAGAGTTTTGTACGTGCAATTACTATCAATAAAATATAATATAATATAATTTAATCAATTTCGTAATTAATTCAAAACGCGTGTTAATAGACTTTTTTTTTTACGAAACCGCGGAGAGACATTAATGAGGGCGGTGATTCTCAATTTCATCTTTAGTGTGGTTGGTGGTACTTGAAGTAATCAAACCCCAATTACTGTTGGTGTCAGTGCAATTTCTCGACAGAAAAATCAAGAACTCATCTGATCCGCCAGATAATTGGAATTTTCTATTGGGTTTTGAAGGAGTTATCAAATATATTTTGATAATTCTACTTCTTGATTGATTTCTGGTGAGCTGTTGTAAACATAATATTAGTTAAGATTTCGAGCAATTTTAAATACAAAGTAACTAATAATAATTATGGTGTTTCTCGGGAAATTACTCAAAAAATGTGCGTAAAATGTATTGTTGTACATAATTAGGTTTAGATTCTACATATTTCGTAGTGTTTTTTTTTTTTTAATATTGAAATACCGGATCAATACGAATATTATTATTATATACTATGCATGCACATCTAAAAAACAGAAAATTAATTATAGTCGAGTCAATGAAGCGGAAAAATAATTAAATCTTCTAAACCCTCCACGACAGATTCGATTATGATCGATTTTTTAAAATTTTTATTATATTCGGTTTTCGGGCTCGCTGAATACAAATATATTGTGAAAAAAAAAGTTTTTGCTTGAAATTTTCTTTAGATATTTAAAATATGTATAGTGATTATTTTTTTTTTATAGAAATAATACAGGGGATACCTTGATAGTTCGAACAGACGAAAATATCTTGACTATATTCTTATAATCTATTGCGAACAGTTTGAATACTCAGTGGATCATCAGCGATAATAAAGGGTGTTTTTTTAAGCTGAGATATACACCCATGGACAACTAATTAGAAACACATATATGATTTTGAATTGTGTTGGAAATTCTCAATGTTCTTGTTTCATATGTACCAAAAGGAGCTAAATTAACATTCTCTGACTTACAATGTATTTAAACTTATAGTTAAATTTCAATTGTTTTTTTAAACATTTTGAATACAATGCCATAATATTTCCAATACATAAATTTCGCCGGACAACTAATTGGAAACACTCGTTTTGGATGGAATAAAAATTGTTTTTTTCCAATATTTCGTAGGAAAACCTGTTTGTTATATTATTTCTTCGCACCTCTTCTTTATTGAAAGTATAAGTCGGATACATCGCTTCACAGGTATATTTTCCCATGCTAATTTAATTGCAGTAAAAAGTTCGTCAAAATTTTTGAAGTTTTTTGAAGAAACTGATTTCTGTACGTCGCCCCACAGGTATTCAATAGGATTGAGGTGCGCATTTGATGCAGGCCACTCCAGCACACTAATAAAGTTGGCTTGAAAAGAGTTGTTGGTATGCTTTGCTGTGTGCTTAGGATCGTTGTCCTGTTGGAATGTCTAGATCATAGGTAAATTTCCCTCAGCACATGACAACATTACGTTTTCAAATATGTCGACGTACTTTTCCTTCATCAAGGTGCCTTCTATGCTATGAATGGGACCAATTCCATACCAGAAGAAGCAGCCCCACTCGATGATCGATCATCCGCCATACTTTACAACAAGAGTAGTATACCTCGAATCAAATGCAGCTGCTTTATGTCGACGAACAGACCTTCTACCGTCTGGACCCGTTCTAGTAAATTTTGTTTCGTCGCTCCCTAACACATATTTTCATTGGTTTGCTATCCAGGCCAAATGAGGCTTGTCAAAATTCAATCCTTTTTTTTCTGTTGCTTGCAGACACTAATGGATTCTTCCGTGAAACTCTGCCATGCAACCCAGCCTCAGCCAAACACATTCTAACGGTTCTCACTGAAACTGCCGTTACGTTATCACCGAAAATGTTGCGGTAGATGTCAGTAGAATTCTTTTTAGTGTCCTTTTTTGTTTCTCTGATGATTTGTCGATCTGTTAGCTCAGACATTTTCCGCCATTTTAGAACATTTTCTGTTGTTTCGTGTACTTGAAAATGTTTTACTGCTCCATAAACAAGTTTTAAAGAGCATATCAATTGGTTTGCAATTTGGCAATAAGACATTTTTGCTTACCAAAGACGCACTACTTCCATGTGCATGGAAGCGTTACAATTTTTCTTGTCCATGTTTATAAACAATGTATTGACAAAAATAGTGTCTTAACATGAATATTTAATGTAACTTAAATATTTACCGATGCAATTATTCAGAGAAATCAATTTTTGTTTAATAAGATGGAAAAATGAATACTGTTTCTAATTAGTTGTCCACGTAAAATAGCATTCACGCGAAATGATATCACCACAGGATATTCGGTGAGCACGAAGTACTACTAAAAGTGCAGTTTTTAAGTAGCACGTGGTCGCTAGGTTTTCGCTGGTATCATACCGTTAGATTTGAAACTAAGGAGAAAGAAGGAGAGTGCATAAAGCAGTGCTGATCAAACTGTTTCTAATTATTTGTCCATGGGTGTAGATAGAACTTCCTATAGGTATGACTGTCAATCTGTAATCTCTATGTGATATTTATGTTCAGTATAGGCTGTCAAGTAATCATAATAGATTAACGTTTGAGGAAAAATTACATATTATTCAAATTCAACGGGTGTCGGTTCGCATAATTCCCGCGTCTCTTCGTCATTTGTTTTGGTGCACATAATCATTGCTAATTTTTAACTTAATTGATTTCTTAATAAGCAAATTGTCGCTTTTAGTGTGACACCAATCTGAAAGAGATTCTAGAGGCCACGTTATATCCAGAGAAATTCACATTTATAAAAATGAGGTAGGGGTTCGTGTTACGATCAGTGGAGATCGTTACCGAAACATAATAAATGCATATTTTTTTTCGAAAATATGGATTACATTAATCCTGACGAGATATGAATTCAACAGGATGACGCTACGTGCCATATAGCAACACAAACCATCGATTTATTGAAAGCGCGATTTGACGACAAAGTAATTTGGTAAAATTGCCCAAATTGGCGTCCATGTTCATGTGGTTTGGCACCTCTCGACTACTTCTTATGGGGTTACATGAAGTCACTAGTTTATGCTAATAAACCAGCAAAAATTAATAACATTGTTCGTGAGAACAGTCGCGGTGGTGTTTGTATATTGTATTTTAGATGAAATAATTAACATTTATCAATGAAAATTTTAAATTTTTTAATTCAGATATCATTTTTTAATTCTACTTCAAATTCTACCGAGAGCAATAAATAATAATAAACAATATAAATATTTTAGCGCCCCAGCTCGAATTTTTCTGATTTTAAATAATTGCATATAACAAACATAAAAAAAAAAACAATTCACAAAAATCGGTTTTTTTGGAGGGTTTAGAAGTAAAATCCCTCATTGACTCGGCTACTTAGAATTTTATTCATTTATCTTTTATAAAAATTGCATTCGCAGTATATCCGTTAACATGCCAATTTAGCAACTTTTCGAAAACGTGTTTGCACATTTGGAAATTATTCTCCGTCTATTGTTCGCACCTAAGTTCTAATTAAACAATAAATGACTTTGTGTCCATCTACCTACTAAAAGGATTCAACTCCAAATTACGAGAGAGTTGTGATATTGAAACTTAAAAGTTTTTAAGGAAGACTATGAAATTCTCTGCAAAATACCATAAAACTAACTAACAGGTAATTTATTAAACCCCATTAATAACTTTCAACGAACCTCGATGATTATCAAAATGAAGAGGGATTGATTGATATGTTAAAGTGGTAGGGTTTAAAATGGAATTTTTTTTTTATTGCATTACAATTAAGTGGGAATTACCCAAGGAAGTTGACGATTCTCATTTCTGTTTATTCTTAGTAAAATAAAGGTTTCTTTGCCAAATAGTCTCGGAAGACTTTCGGAATTTCCTTCAGAAAATTTGTACCAGTAATTGATTATAATAAAGTTAAATAATTTTTTTAAAGAATGTTTAATTTTTATTTTAATTACATAGTGGAATTAAAATCGACTATTAACTCCCAAGTTCATTCTTTTGTAATTATTTTTTTTATTTGCATTGATTAAAATTATAATATTCATTTGCATTTCCTAGTCATGACAACTTCAAGTTTGTTTAGGAACTGTCACTTATAGCAGCTTATGATATAGCCAAAGCAACCGAATTCAAAAATGTTAGTTTTGTCTTCTTTTTAATTGTTATAATAGCTCAGCTTGTTCTGTTAGCTCACGATCTAAAATAACGAGACGAAGACGAAGACTTGAATTTGGACAGGCTCTAAGTATTGTTTATTTTATTATCTTTCCTCTTATGTTTAGTTTGTTTACTGGATACTAAAAAATTTGGAAATAATATTTGTGTAGGTAGCAATTGGGTACTAAATCTTCATGAATAGCAAATAAAAATCTAATCTAATTTATACCTGTTAACCGATTCTACCACGGGTATACCTCGAAGTTGGTTCCATTTGAAATCCATCAACTTCCGTTCCCACATAGATCACGCTATTAGCAGGGCCAATTCTACTCTTGGCTTTGTCAAGCGATGGTCTAAGGAGTTCTCCGACCCTTACGTTACCAAATCGCTCTTCATTTTCTTCGTCAGACCACTCCTTGAGTATGCCTGTCAGGTTTGGTCTCCCTCGCTATCCTCGACCATTAGCAGAATCGAATCAGTCCAGCGTAGATTCATTCGTTTTGCCCTGCGCAACCTCCCATGGACAGATCACCTCAACCTCCCTCCGTATGAAGACCGCCTAAAACTAATCGACCTTCAACCTCTCTCCTTCCGTCGTGATATCGCTGATATCGTCTTCGTCCACCAAGTCCTAGCTGGTCTCATCGATTGCCCCGACCTCCTACATAGCATATCCCTCAACACTAACCCCCGCAATGTTAGATCTTTCCCCACCTTTCGTCTTGCGACCCACCGTACCAATTATGGCCACTTCGAACCCTTCACTAGAATGCTACGGAAGGTCAACAACTCTTCTGCCTTCGATTTCCACCTCGACAAGTCCTCCCTTAAGCGCGCCCTATCCCAGCCTGATCCACGCCCCCTTTGACTAATTAATTTAGGTTAATCTTATTCTAGTCGTAGTTTAAGTAAATTTCTGTAGCTTGTATTAAGCGAAACAATAAATAAATAAATAAACTAATTTTGGCCTACTCTGAAATCTACAAATTAGTACTTAGGGGTGGGATTTTTTTTCAAAAACAAATGGAACTAACTTCTTGTATGTACAAGTCTGTGCAGATTTTGATGATAAATATAACAGAAAAGCAAATCGAAAACTGAAAAATAGTAAAGTTAGGAAAACTTTATGATGGTTCATTTTCCATAAAAAGAACTTGTGGAATCATTTAAACTTCTTTTTTTTTAATTTTAACAGTTTCCTATTATTATATGAAGTAATTAAAAAAAAATAGTTTTGAAGTAAATTTTCTAGAAATTTTATTAAAAATCATAGAAAACATTTTTTGATGTCAACATCTCAATATCATTTTTATCAACAAACATGTGCAATTCAAGAAAGTGTACCCTACTATTTTTTAAATATTCACGATTAATGTTCGTCATTTTATCATGAAAAGTATAGCTCAGTCATACTTTTTTATCCTAACTTTTGTTCAAAATGAAAAATTTATTACTGATTTTTTCGCTAAACTGATTTTTTCGCTAAAAATTTTATATCAATCATATTTTTACATTAATTGCATGAATGTCGCCATTTATATTGAATGTTAGCATAATTTATAATTCTGAAATAGATTCTATACTTTCTAAAACGAGTTCTAAAATGTTTTAACTTAAGTGAATTCTGAAATGAATTTTAATAATAAGGTTTGAAAATAATTTTGAGTATTTTAAATTTTTTTAAAACGCACTTTGCTAAATCAGTTAGATAGATTTTGTTTTTAATTATAAGTAGAATTACTCAATTGTCTCTGTCAAAATTTGCCGCCCTGGGCTGCAGCCCTTATAGCCCGCCCTTAAATCCGCCGCTGCTTATAGTGTAAATTTTATTGTAAAAAATATTTACACGAATGCATTACTAGATACTAAATATCTTTTACTTCACTATAAAGTAACATCGAAAAATTATTCTCGTTAACTGCCACTCAGGGGCTTTTCTTGATTCAATTTATTTCCTGAGTAGAAACTCGACCCAATTAATCCTATAATTGTTTATTTGCATCGCAGGCTAAAAAGCCCTGGGCTAAGTAATTTAAAACGCTAATTTTGTCTTAGGATTTTTAATCGCGTTCTAAGTGGAGAAATTGGTCGAATTCAATTAATTTGTCATCGACAAATCACAGCAATAAAGCGCACCCTCATCGAAGTCGATTGAGCACCGTCAAAGAAGTGCGTCTGCATTTGAATTGAGGGTGAATTTCTCCCTTTGAATTTCGATCATTTCTCAGTTGGTTGCTGCTTCCCACTTGTTGAATATCTTGAAAGACGGGTTTAGCCCTTTGCCTGGTTGTCTCGGTTCGTCCTCCCCCTCGAAAGGGACTTCCTACATTCTTCTTCTATACTCAACAATTTGGGTGGACTGGTGACCTCAAACTTTTCCAGCGAGACTTAACCTTTGCACCCGTCCGCCCCAATCGTCCTGGCAGGACGCAGCCGTTATTATGATTCTGTTCATGATGAGAAATTGCGGTTCATACTTCTTTATTGGTGCACCGAAAGCTCTTCTGCCCCTAGAAACTGAACGAATGGAAAATAAGGAGCAGAAATAAGGGTGCGAAGGAATTCAGGCCATAAATGCCTTGCTGAATTCCTTTGGTCTATTTCTGTTCATTCTCTTCCTTTAATGAGATGATGTTCGATAAATTTTTACGATTTCAGCCGCGGAGGCGTTTTTAAATTTAAATTTATTTTTTATTTTTTTGTGCAGAAGAAATTCCTTCGAAAGTTCGAAAGTTCTTCGTCGCTACGCTAAGTGGAAAATTTAAGTTCGGGCTGTAATTTAATGAAAGTTTGTGCATATAGTTTCAGTTAAAAAGGTTTTAATTTTTTATTGGCTGTAAACTTAATGTTTTACAAGCTACCGACCAAACAATACTCAAATTTAACCAATGAGGGAGCTT